>OX424441.1:20945992-22385392 GCA_949152465.1 Cantharis flavilabris | reverse complement strand
TACATTTAAAAAAATGATCATTTCTTTTATTTCTGAGCAGTAATAGCTATGTGTTCTTTATCATTACCAATGTATAGTACGCTGCCATTAAAGTTTGAAGTTCAGATAATTTACAAAACACTAGGTTGTATTGAATGAAACCACGAACCAATTGCACGAATTAAATTATTTGGAAAGAAATAGAGAGGCAGATTTTGATACCTACACGCCTTATTTATCTACATATATAAATTGAAAATAGCATCGATGAAAAATAATAGGTATAGAAAGTAAAAACAATATTTTTCATCAATTCGGCTACAGTATATTCATAAATTATACCAGAAAGCAAAAATTGAAAGAAACTTTATGTTGCATTTTTATTTACTTTATTTCGGGCAATTTAGATTAAGTAGTGAAACATGATTAATAGTGTATTATTTTACAACAGGTTGACATGTGCTTATTAAAGAAACCTAATACAACTTGAATCGTTGTAGCTGTTTAGGTTAAAGCCAGTGATGTCATGCTGTTTGTTAATAAAATCTACTAAACTGTTATACATTAAGCGTGGGTATATTACATCGTAAAAGAGAAAACTAAACATTGCAAGAACTATGTGTTTTATTGCCTTCTTCAGTGACATTTAATTTAGAAAATTAAGAAAAAAAATCATCATTACATTAAAAAAGACAAAATCGGTTTCAAAACCGATTTTTGCAGCAAAAGACCTTACTCGGTTGCCTAGTTGATTCGAGCTCAACTACTACATGGGCGGCAAAACAACAAATTTTATAAAATCTACAAAATCAAATAGAAAATTAATTAAGAATATAAAGCACTTTGATATCGGCAAAGGCTTATATTATTCATCAGAAAATAGAAAATCCCTAACCAGAAAACCAATTAATGGAATCTCATGCTGTGCTTCTACATACTCTAGTTTCCGATTGGTAAAATGTCCAAGTTTTCTAAATTAATATCATCGAATCTTGCGAATATATGCAGTTTTGTTTTTAATTTCTTAAAAACTACATTTTAATTAAAAAAACATCTTTGCTTTTGTAATTGCTAAAACAATTAGACAATAATTCGTACCTTTAGTTGCACATATTATTACAATTATAATATATGCGCATAATTGCATAAGATTGATCCCCAAAATTTGAGTAAAACCTGAATATGACGGTAATGGCGTTACTTTAACAAATTTGGATTTAAATCGATATAAAATTTTGTGACAGTATTTGCTATGCAATTCTAATCAACCGGTTTACGTTAATTTTGCTTTAACTTCAGTTTTGCAGTAGCTTTAACTAGGTTTTTCTCGTTAACAAATCTGAATTGTTAAATGAAAATAAAAGGGCTAGAGTTTCCATTTCAAGTCAAGTCTTTTTTTTTAATTTCCACGCTTTTATACGATATTATTATGCTCGATCGCATCGTATCGAATTAAGTTTTTGTTAACAAAAAATATTTTCTTGCTAGTACCTTACTTTGATAGACCGGGCTTTTGTTGTATTCATGTTATTTTAGGCTGCTTCTACATTGTTTAAGATATGATCAATGTGTTATGCCAATACATTTTAGAAATGTTAGCCAGAGAAAAATTTGTCGAATTTGAAAAGCTAAGAGGAAAGCAATATCTGGTATTTCCGGTTTACCCATTCAAAATTGTCGATATCCGGAGCGTTCTATTTAAATAAATAGATGTTATTTTTTAAACTTACTTCTGTAATTGGCTGTTCATTAAAAACAAACAAAGTATAGTAGTTACATTCAGTTACAAAATATATATTTTTTTATATTAACCAATTTAATTAATTGCTAATAAGAACTTTCAGATAATTTCATTTTGAAGTCAGTTAACTACGTACATATAAGTATTCTGGGTTGCCTTGCCGAAATTCGGCTGATCAATTGCTTACCACTAACCTTGTTAAGTGCATTTTGAATAATTTGCACCCGACGCCTCGCCGGCGCCGTTAACTTATTATTGGACAATAGACATTTTCCTTTGTGCATTATTGTTTCACCTGTTGGGATTTTCCCCAGCAGGTATCAGCATATTTTTATTGTTAAAGTCGGACCAAAGAAACCCTTTGGTCCTCAGTTTACATATTTGTTTCGACATAATAAGAACTCGGAGTTCACACTGCAAGAACTCCAATTTGTATATAATTATTGTAAATATTTGTTAAGTTGTTATTTATCAATTAAAACTAGTGAGAAGCCAAAATAATTATTATTGTTTATTATAAGCCAAGAAGCAAACAACATATATTGGTGACCCCGACGTGATAGTGCATGCAAGAGAGAATTTATCGGTGTATATCAACAGTACTTGATTACACACATTTTTGTAAGTTACTTCATCTTTGTGCATTCTATCTGGTGACCCCATCCAAGAAAACTTAACAAATTCTACATTAAAACGAATTTCACACACGTGGTCGAATTGAAAGACAGGTCCGGAGTCGACAGCAATCAAACGTGCAAGTTCCACTACGCAATTTGTTGGTAAAAACTATAAGGTTAGTGAATTCCTTTATTATCCTGCCAATATTCCTTATTTAGTTAATATTACTACTTGTGTTAATAGACGTTTTTTGCAATAGACAAACCTCCTAATTTTCATTGCTTCATTTATCATAATTTTTAAATTATTATAATTTTCATTTTTAATTATGGCCACTATTGCCGAATTAAAGGTAAAACGTGGTAACGTTAAATCACGTATTACTAAATTTCACAATCATTTAGCTAGTTTAAAGGAAATTAATGATATTGCCCTATTACAACTAGAACTTCGTTTATCAAAAATTGTACCGTTATTTGAAGAATTCGATGATATTCAAACTAACATAGAACTGCTTGATGATGAAAGCACTACTCATGATAACGAACGTGATACATTTGAAAATTCCTACTTTGAGGTAGTCGCTCATGCTAATAAATTAATTCGCGACAATCAAAAGGTGCCAGAAACCGCGAGGTCTTGTCCTACGGGAGTTTTACACGACTCGAATATTTCTCAATTTAAAAAAAATGTACGCCTGCCGGTTTTAGAATTAAAATCATTCAATGGTGCTTACGAGAGCTGGGTGTCATTTTACGACACATTTATGTCTCTAATTCATGACGATCCCGATCTACCCGACGTTCAAAAATTCCATTATTTGAAATCATCTTTGAAGGGAGATGCTCTCCGACTCATAGACTCATTACCGGTGACTAATGTTAACTACACCACCGCTTGGACGTTGTTACGCGATCGGTACAATAATAAGCATTTAATAATAAATAATCATGTTAAAGCTCTTTTAAGCACTCCTTCATTAGCTAAGGAATCTCTAATCGGTTTGCGTCAACTGCTTAATGATACTTCGACAAATTTAAGCGCTCTCAAAGCTTTAGATCAACCGGTGGACCGGTGGTCAACGTTATTAATTCACATAATAACTCAAAAACTGGATTCCGTAACACTACGCGATTGGGAAGGTACAAATGAAAACGCCTCTGACATGCCTACGATGTCAGAATTAATAGAGTTTCTGGAAACGCGTTGCAGAATGCTTGAGAAGTGTAAGCAAACCAAACAAGCTTTAGTAGAACCACGTTCAATTTATAAACGCGACAAAGTCGTAGCCAATATTGCTACTTCTAATTCTTCGTGTACTAGCTGCGGTTCCAATCATAATATTAGTAATTGCAATACATTTTTAGATCTCCCGATTCAGGAGAGAATTCAGAGAGCTCGTGAATTGCGTCTCTGTATCAATTGCCTACAAAAAGGTCACTCTAATAGATTTTGTAAGTCTTTAAAATGTAAAAAATGCCGCAAGTCTCACAACACTTTGCTCCATTTAAACATTGATAATGTTCAATCACCCCCCCTCTTACCTACGGTTCCGAACATTTCTGAGCGCACATCTGCACCCAACTTAGTAATAAATCAGGAATCAGCAGCAGTTACTTCTCACACGGTATGTGGGCTCTCCACTCATTGTATACTCTCTACCGTTATAATTAAGGTAAAAGACAACAAAGGCATTTTCACAGAGGTCAGAGCACTTTTAGATTCGGGATCTGAATCAAGTTTTATTTCGGAAGGTCTTTGCGCCAAATTGAACTTACCAAAATCAAAGGTGTCTATTTCTGTAACTGGAATAAACCAAGTGGAATCTAAACTTTCTCACAAAACCGTAGTAAACATTCGGTCGCGAATCAACGCTTTCAATATAGATCTTCACTGCTTCACTGTGCCTCGAGTAACGGGCAGCATTCCATCAGTCACTTTCGATCGTTCTCTAATAAATATTCCTAGCGATATAAAACTTGCAGATCCCACCTTTCACATATCAAACAATATTGACATTCTCATTGGTGCGGATCTTTTTTGGAATATTTTATGTATCGGTCAAATCAGATTGGGCAAAAACAAACCAATCCTTCACAAAACTCTTTTTGGTTGGGTACTAGCTGGACCCATGTCTTCCATACCGCTCATAAATTCTGCATCGGTTAAATGTAATTTCACAATGAAAAATTCTATAGAAGACCAGCTCGCTAAATTTTGGGAAATTGAAGAATTACAAGCATCTCAGCCTTTATCAATCGTAGAGAAATTATGCGAAGACAATTTCTCCAAAACTACTATTCGAGATAACAACGGTCGTTTCACAGTTACTATACCCTTCAATGAATCTATCTCGCGCTTAGGGGAATCTCGCCAACCTGCACTAAACCGCTTTCTGTCATTGGAACGCAAACTGGAGAAAAATCGCGCTCTCAAACTTCAATACGTCTCTTTCATGAAGGAATATAAAGATTTAGGTCATATGAAACAAGTCGACGAACGCGAGCCCATCAAAGGCATTTGCTATTATTTTCCACATCATGCTGTGATTAAAGATACTAGCATAAGTACGCGATTAAGGGTCGTTTTCGATGGTTCAGCACCTACGTCTTCGGGGTTATCTATCAATGACGCACAGCTAGTAGGTCCTACTATTCAAGATGACCTATTAGCAATTGTTCTTCGTTTTAGACAACATCGCTTTGTTCTTGTCGCGGATATTGCCAAAATGTATAGGCAAATTCTAGTTAACGCCAATCAGCGATCTTTACAAAGAATACTATGGCGCGATAACCCCACTGCTCCAATATTATGCTATGAGCTGTCAACGCTGACGTATGGGACTTCATCAGCTCCATTCTTGGCAATAAGGTGTTTGCACCAAGTTGCACAGGAAAATATTGCCACCTATCCTTCCGAATCAGCAATCATTCTGAAAGATTTTTACGTAGACGATCTGCTCACTGGGGCCAATTCAATTGAAGAGCTTCGGGTTATTAAATCAAATCTTATTCATATATTAAGTACTGCCTGTTTTCAACTACGTAAATGGCGATCAAATAGTCCACAATTGGTCGAAGCGGTCGATCATGATTCTGAGCTATTACAAATTGGCGATTTCGACGCAAAGGCTTTAGGTCTCTGGTGGAACTCATCTTCCGATATCTTTAAATTCTCTATCGAAGCGCGTAACCCAAATCAATCGATTACCAAACGCATGATTTTATCGACTACGGCTCAAATCTATGATCCGCTTGGCATTCTTGGACCAGTAACTGTAATAGCAAAGTCCATCTTACAAAGGCTTTGGTCATTAAAAATAGATTGGGACGAATCTTTACCGTCCGACCTTCATACAAAGTGGATTCATTTTCGGAACGGTTTGCAATCACTAAATGACTTAATAATTCCTCGGCACGTCATGTGCGAAAATCCGACGGAAATTCAACTTCACGGTTTTTCAGACGCTTCCGAGATGGCATACGGCGCTTGCATCTATACCCGTACCATGGATGCCCACGGCGACGTTCACGTTTCTCTTTTATGCGCCAAATCTAGAGTCGCACCGTTGAAAAATTTAAATATTCCGCGCCTTAAATTATGTGGTGCTCTTCTTCTTGCCAATCTCCTTGATAAAGTTGTCAAATCATTAAATGTGACATTTCATTCAGTTTTCCTCTGGACCGATTCGACCATTGTTTTAGGTTGGTTAAATAAATCTTCACACACATGGAAAACTTTCGTCGCAAATCGAATAGCACAAATTCAGACCTTGACCAAAATAGGTGACTGGCATCACGTTCGCAGTAGCGACAATCCAGCCGATTTGATCTCACGGGGTGTGTATCCGCAAGAGCTATTTACTTCCACGTTATGGTGGAGCGGTCCAACTTGGCTATCGGAAAACCATGAACTTTGGCCGTCATTGGATACTAGTTGCATTCGCGATAACGACCTTCCGGAATTTAAATTAGCTCCCTCCAATGTGTTATCCATACAAATCTCCGGATTTGATTTGTTCGAACGCTATTCACGTCTTATTAAGTTACAAAGAGTCACGGCTTACTGCTTAAGGTTTAAACACAATTGCTTGAATCAAGGTAATCGTTTGCGGGGATCTCTTACAACAAGTGAACTAAACAATTCATTAAACAGTTTAATAAAATCATGTCAGGCGCACGCCTTTACAGATGAACTAAAACATTTGGTAACAGGAAAACCTTTGAAAACTAATAGTAGACTGTTAACGCTGCACCCCTTTGTTGATGCGCTAGGTCTCATGCGCGTAGGTGGACGGCTGCCTCATTCAAACTTCGATGTAAATAAAAAATATCCCGTTGTGTTGCCGGCAAAACATCCGTTTACACTATTAATAGCGCGACATGAGCATATACGTTTGCTCCACGCTGGCCCACAGGCCATGCTAGCTTCATTGCGAGAACGATTTTGGCCACTTTCTGGACCGTCTTTATGTAAAAAAATTGTAAACAAATGCATCCACTGTTTTCGCGTACGGCCTACTAATTCGGAACCCATTATGGGTAACCTACCGAAATCGCGGCTCACGCCCACTCGACCTTTTTCAGTTTGCGGTGTTGATTATGCAGGTCCGTACATTATTAAAGACCGAAAGAGCCGAGGATGTAAAACTTCCAAGGCTTACCTTTGTATCTTCGTTTGCTTCTCGACTAAGGCTGTTCATATAGAATTAGCTCCGGATCTGAGTACAGACTCATTTTTGAATATTTTTAAACGTTTCACGGCTCGACGCGGTTTTTGTTCTGATATATATTCAGATAACGGGACAAATTTTGTAGGAGCGAATAACGCCTTAAGCGAGTTAGTTGATAAATTACAAAACGATCAATTCAAAAAAGAATTTTTTCATTACATGACTCAAAGGGCTATACGTTGGCACTTTATACCAGCTAGATCTCCCACTTTCGGTGGTCTCTGGGAAGCTGCAGTAAAATCTGCCAAATTTCATGTGAAGCGGGTTATAGGAGACACAATTCTCACTTTTGAACAACTATATACGCTATTAACGCAAGTAGAGTCCTGTTTGAATTCTCGTCCTCTAACCCCACTGTCCAGCGATCCATCCGACCTTACCGTTTTAACTCCTGGCCATTTCCTTATTGGACAACCTCTCTGTGCACTGCCTCAAATGGACTTGCAAGAAATACCTGTAAATAGGCTGTCCAATTACCAGCATCTACAGCAAATGGTGCAACATTTTTGGAAACGTTGGTCCACGGAGTACCTATGTCAGTTGCAACAGCGATCGAAACGGACACGTCAGAACATACCAATTGACATAGGTATGTTGGTTTTATTAAAGGAAGACAACCTCCCCCCCCTCAAGTGGCTCATGGGACGTGTCAGCGAACTTCATCCCGGTAAGGATGGTGTGATCCGCGTCGAAAGCATAAAAACTTCAAGTTCCATAGTGCGACGTGCCGTGTCCAAAGTTTGCGTGTTACCCACAGACAATTAGTGCAACTACCTATAAACTATCATATTTACTTAGTGTTTTTTGTACTTTGAAAGGCGTTCCTTTCAAGGCGGGCGGTATGTTAAGTGCATTTTGAATAATTTGCACCCGACGCCTCGCCGGCGCCGTTAACTTATTATTGGACAATAGACATTTTTCCTTTGTGCATTATTGTTTCACCTGTTGGGATTTTCCCCAGCAGGTATCAGCATATTTTTATTGTTAAAGTCGGACCAAAGAAACCCTTTGGTCCTCAGTTTACATATTTGTTTCGACATAATAAGAACTCGGAGTTCACACTGCAAGAACTCCAATTTGTATATAATTATTGTAAATATTTGTTAAGTTGTTATTTATCAATTAAAACTAGTGAGAAGCCAAAATAATTATTATTGTTTATTATAAGCCAAGAAGCAAACAACAAACCTAATTGTCGGTTACTTCTCATTGACTATTGAATTTTTTCATTTTGACCATGATCGTGCTTATGCTTGCAACAATAGGCTCTTAATGATCTTGCCCACTGTTCCGGCTTTGATCTTCGTGATGATTTAAAACCGAGTCAATTTAAATCCTTATTAATAATTTCCAGCTGAACATGGAAATTTTTTGATTATTCAGGGTTCATGCTGTAATCTAAAACTATTTTGTAATGCAGAAAGGAAACCCTTTACTTACTTTTACCAAGTATGTGTTAGGGTATGTAGTGTAAGTAATTGATCCAGCAGCAAATAAGTGGAATACAAAACAATTTTGCGACGTGCGATGTATGTTAAAACATTATAAGCATAGAATTTAAAATTAAAATTGTATTATCTACATAGGTTTCATGCGCATCAAAAATTTTCAATACCCTGAAAGCAAAATTTTAACCCATCATCTGCGTGGCATTGTAGTGAAAGTGTAATCAATAACATCATTTCTATTTAGAATAACTAATACAGTCGTAAACACTTTTAAGCATAATTTATAATTTCTAAAATTGTTAATGTAAAGAGCAATTAATTTTAACTATGTGTCAATTAAATTTAAACTGTGTTATAACAAATTTGTGTTATTTGGGGTCGCATTAAGCAAGGGTCACCTGTAGACTCGTGCCTATACTAACCAGCAGCATTTCTATTTATCTTTCATTTATAAATTTATGTTACCGCTAATATCCGAATTCCATTAATATGCATAACTAAGAATTTCAGGAATTGTGCATACTAACCGAAAGTTTCAATTAACACGTATAACTTAATGTTATGGTTACTAATTATTTTGCAAATTACAGGGTAGTTTCAGTTAACACTTCGAAGATAATGGATAATTTTTGATAATAAACAATGATGAGTTTTCAAATTAACGAATTGATTTTCAATAAGCATGTCAAACGCTAAATATTTCAAACACAAAATGGCCAAACCGCTTTGTGAGTGATAATGTTACCGTTCTTATTACGAATATATCTCACATTGAATGTTCGATGATCATTCACTGCTATTTCTCTTGTAATGTAAGTCGATAAAAAAATATGTATACGTACACGTTTGAAACAAAAGACGTGATTCTATTCTAAATCAATCTTTTACGTGTCGTTTAAGTTACGTTCAAACTAAGGCTTTTTGCATGATGAACATCTAAACATCAATTTCGTAAAAAGCTGCTTCCAAGTCGATAACACCATTGTTAAACTTTTGACTTGTTGAACGGTCAAGTTAATATTTAAATTGCTGATATTCATATTTCATCTATTTCTTGTTCTCTCTTCCCTATATCTAGTGTAGCGGTTGATCTGTTCAAGCGCGTCAACGAATTGAGCGGTAAGATTAGATTTTTGTATGAAACCATGCAGTAATTAAAATAACTTACATTATGTAAATTTGAAAACGCTGCTTCAGATTTGAAATGGAATTTCGAACAATGCCACTTGTGAACGAGCTCCAGTTTTTTCTAACAAAAACTGAAGTTCTCTGAATTGGTCAATACGTGCTACCGCCTAAAATAGCACTATTCGTCTAACTATTTTAAATTTTAACCAGACATTCAGAATTTACAAATTCATTTAGTCTGCAATATAATCTAATAAACAAAATTCGCTTTTTCGGTTAAAAATGTAAGTTTAAAAAAATTTGAAATAGAAGGATATTGATTTTTCTTACTAGATAATGAAGTTATTTGCCTCTCATAATTCGATCCATGTAATTTTAATTAGTTAATGCGAAATCAAACAAACATAATATCTTTCTTCTTTTCAAATAAAAAAATTTATTTGTTTAAATAAAACATTGAAATATGATGAGCGACTAAATGTATATTTGCTTAAATTTGTGCGATAAAATTATGAGTTTATTAGTCACTAATTAATTAAAAAAATTTGTAAAGTTTTTAGACTTATTAAAAAATTTGGATTGTAGTTATGCAACTTTCCGTAAACAGGGTTAAGCTGATGTGGCGACGAGGAGACTTCTCGGTCTCATTCACGCTTACTAAGTAAAAGTCATCGATCTAAATGCTCTAAATCTCAAAACATTTAATTGTAATTCAAAGTTTGTAATCGTTATTACGTATATATCATAACACTAGAAAAATTTTACCAGATAATCTTTTTTATTATTGAACTTTGTGAGAAACGATTTAAGTGCAAACCAACGAGCAAACAAACATAAATGTGTGTAGTAAAAAGAGGGTAGTAATTTTGTATTCATGTTACGTTTTGCAGTGTACATTATTTTCTTTATACTAAAAAATCTCAATGTTAAACAGAACCCTAGATATAAAAATAACTGGACTAAATAAATAGTTTTATGTGATCTTTTTTGTTTATAGCCTATTACAAATGTAATAAAAAATTTGTCTTATTGATTGACAGGTATATGCAAAAAGTATTTAAGTAATGGAATATAAAAGGATTAGGCTATCTGCTCTTACACTTGGTAGCATGGGTACAGAGCAAGACTATATAAGTTATACTTCAACTTTCAAACAATTTTTGTTGTGGAAGGATTTTATAAAAAACATCCTCTGCTGACTCGCTGATCAATGTCTATTTTCCAAACATGAGATTTTCAACAAAAGCTTACCGAACTTTGACCACTTTTTAAATAAACCATTATGAAAAGAAAAACAGAAAGAAGGCATTGATCTGTGAAGCCTAATTTTTTATAAAATAGTCTGACAATCAAATGAGATCATAGTGAGAATAAAACTAATGTCGTCATATTTTTAAACAACTAAATCTTAACTGTACAATGACGCTTTTATAAAATACCAAGTAAAAAGTAGGGTAAAAAGCTTCTACAGGGAGAGTGTTGTGTTTCTTCCTTTTCTAAAATAAAAATAAGCATACGTGTCGCTGTAGTAACATTCAACGAATACAAAGGTGCAAATATACAAATTGCTTGTGCTTTTATTATTTTTATTTGTAGCTGTTACATAATTTTCTAAATATAAAATTAAATTCACTAAATTACTGACGATGCACATGATTGGAAGAAATTAATTAACAGATCAACAAAACAAAATTCCTAATATGTAATTTATAAAATTTACAGTCAAATTTTTATCGAGTGGAGTGTAAAAGAGCCTCAAGCACAATATGTTCGAAAATTGTGCTTTTCAAAGTTGATCATTTATGCGCTCGATCATAATAAAAAGTATCAAATACAGCAAAGTTTGTTAAAAATCAATTCACCAAGGACTTCGAATACGTTTGCTACGAAATTATTACAATCGAGATTTCAAATTTTTTTTTATACAATTCTATCCCAGCGACATAAGGATGTTTGAAGAACAGGAATCAGCTTCTAACAAAATGTAGGATTAAAATTATTCAATTCGGACACTTTCAATATACAACATTGAAATCTGCAGCTACTCTCTTCAATTAAATAGATTAGTAAAATAAAATTTACGTAAAATTCTGAATAAATAAATAGATGTTTAATTGAGTTTGTACAGTGAAATTACATTTTTACAGGTAAAAATTAAATGTGAGATGCATTTGACTGCAAAGCCCAGAATTTATATGTGGGTAGGAACATTTTACTGCTCGGCGGGTATGAAAAACACATATTGCCAACCTCCCAATGTTTTCAAATTTAAAGGAACTAAAGAAATTTTAATTTAAAAATAATTCAAGCGAACACATTGTTAAATTTAATTAAATTAAATGTTTAAAAAATATGTTGCTTGTTATTTATTATTTTACAATCTTGTAAACAATATACAAATTCAAATTTACTTAAAATGTAAAAATATACGTCTGGCTTCAAATCTACTTCATTCTTCTTCCGGATTACCTGGTGTTCCAGCTATATTCTGAAACATTTGTGTGTCACAACGAAAGAAACTGCCTTACGGAATTGTAAGCTGATAGAGATTCTCTATTACCCTAGATGGTAAAAATGTGATTATGAGATAAAAAGCCGACACAAATAATAAAGGAGAAAGTGTTGGGCAGACGAAAATATATGTATGTCGAGGAAAGGGAAACCTATGGGGAAGGTTAAAACTCGCCTTCTTCCACAACCCCTCCGTCTCATCTTTAAGCCATGGCCGGTTGGGTGGTGTACTAACAACGATGTACCGAAAGACCGTAGTTTTTACCAGTTCGGCCATTTCTGCACATTAGGGTATGATCAGTATACAGTATGCAGTGTACAGCAGCGCCGTGTGATCCCATCGATTGGATTAAAAAAAGAAGGATTCGGTTAGAGCATTTGTTATGTAAATATTTCCATTAAATGAACTACAAACCCAAACCATCCCTAAAAAGTCACCCTGTGGTCCTATCACGTAACAATTTTCTAGAAAAACAGTTTCAAGATCAAAGTAGCTCCGTTTCTAATTAGTTTTAACCCTGGGCGATTTACCTTATTGTGTAGTGTATTTACGAAATAAAAACTACTTATAGAAAATGAACCCAAAATAAAAAATTGACTGTGTAAGCATCGCATAACATTCCCCATTTAATTTGGGTGGTCCAAAAGTAATTGATCTTTGAACATTTTTTATATTCTTTTTATTAACCTGTACGATTGATATTATTTCTTTTCATATCCTAACCACACACTGGCATACAGACGTACATCCAACCAAAATTCCTCAAAATCTTATCAGAACATGACAAGAAACATTTTAATATCAAAATTTCGATTTTTGAATTTTTAGTGGATTATTTTCTCTTATACACACATATACGATGGGGAAAGTAAAATTTTAAATACATTTTTTGCGGTATGTAGTATGTATTTATAAAATGCAACTTTTAACAAAACTAAACAACACATTAAAATAATGGAAATTTAACAATAAAGTTAAAAGAAAATACAATACGTAGCAAATTAATTATTTAAAAAACTAAAAAAAGACATTAATTATCACTTGCCTGGTTAGGATTAAAAATATTTAAAAATAGATGAATTAATATTTATGTTATAAAAAAAATGTATGAAACAATTAAAATTTTAAAATTCATAATGCGATATAAGGCCCTATTTCACGGTTACTTCCGATCTGCAGTCTCATATAATAAAGATAATGAAAATATCTCTTTTAGTTTTTTAATTAAATAATTTTCTGCTTATTGTATTTTCTTCTTTTTACTGTTAAAATTTTATTATTTTAACCAAGGGGTAAATATCCCGAAAATTTTGTGTACACTTGTTTGGAATTCCCTTGGAAATCCTTGGAATTCTTTGGAAATCCCTGGAATTCTTTGGAAGTCTTTGGAATTCTTTGGAAATTACTGGAATTCCTTGGAAATCCCAGGAATTCTTTGGAAATCCTTGGTATCCTTTAGATTTCAACTTGTTTGGAAATCTCTGGAATTCTTGGAAATCCCTGGAATTCTTTGGAAATCACTGGAATTCTTGGAAATCAATGGAATTCTTTGGAAATCATTGAAATTCTTTCGATATCCCTGGAATTCTTGGAAATCTCTGGAATTCTATGGAAATCTCTTTAATTCTTGGAAATCACTGGAATTCTTTGGAAATCTCTGGAATTCTTTGGAAATCACTGGAATTCTTGGAAATCAATGGAATTCTTTGGAAATCATTGAAATTCTTTCGATATCCCTGGAATTCTTGGAAATCCCTGAAATTCTTTGGAAATCTCTTTAATTCTTGGAAATCACTGGAATTCTTTGGAAATCCCTGGAATTCTTGGAAATCCTTGGAATTCTTTGGAAATCGTTGGAATTCTTGGAAATCTCTAGAATTCCGAGTCTTGTGTACAAAAATTTTACTGGATATTTACCCCTTGATTTTAACGTTTTGTTTAGTTCTGTTACATGTTAAAACTAATTATGCTTACTTTAAGATTAAAAATCAAGAAAATTTAAAAAAAATAATATATTTTAATATATATTTTTTGAAAAAAAGTTTGTTTTAGTAGAGCTTCCATTCATTGACTTCTTACACTTCACAATCCAATGTGATTTCATGTCAACGGATTGATTGGTTATTAATAAAAAAATCAAGTACAAATCATGTATACTATCGCGGTGGTTTTAACTCGTCAGGGCTTCTACTTTGTTGGAGCTAAATGGATACGTATCAATATCACTCCATCAAACATTATGTATAAACGAAACGTAAATAAGTTTTTCTATTATTACCATTTTCAATTCTATTTTCTGAATAAAACATGTGAAAGTAATTAGTCTGTAACAAACAACACTCTTATCAAATTCACCTTAACGATCAATGTTATTATTATGTAAAAAGCTTATCTATTGCTAGAATATCTTATTGAAGGTATAAATTTCATCGCGTTTTTCATTGTTTTTATGTAATAGATAAACAAATGATACTAATAACAATAAAATGTCTAAAATTAAAAAACATTTAAAAACAATTAGTTTCGATCAGTTTTAGTCGATATAAAGGTAATTTTGATTAAAAGAAATATACTAATTTTTGTATTTATATGAAAAAGAATCGTAAACTTAAGTTGGATTAGGTTAACTTAGGTTTTAATTAGGTAAGTTTTTGTTAGATTGGGTTAGGTTGGGTTAGGTTCTTAACTTAATTTATTTTAAAACCGAAAACATTAGTTGTAAATCAATTTTTTTATTAATTATAAAAACAAATAGCAAATCTAGATAGTCTTAGTGGTCATAATAATTTTCAACCTTATTTTTCTGTAACTTTAAAAGTTTTATTGTAGTTATTATAAAAAAAGCATCAAGTAAAACTTTTACAAAAAGGATAAATAATTTTAAAAACCACCTTTGGAATAAGTTATAATTTATATTTTGTGATAGCATATAGATTATAGAGAATTATAGCACCTGTGCTTTGTACATTATCATATTGATATTTACATAAAAAGACTAAAGTTCGGATTTTGAGAATCCGTGCATGTCAAACTAAAACGGTCAACTTTAAAATATGTTCTACTACTTTTAGCAATAAATAAATGATCGAATACTAACATAATTCTAGTTAATGTCACAATGTTAAAAGCATATGACACTATGTTTCTTAATATTCACATTATATATACAGCGCATCACGTAAAGTAACGAATTTGTCTTCAGTGTTATATAAATACAAAAGCTTTATTTCTAAACATTTTACCTTCATTTTTTAAATATACACTTATAAATTTAAAATAAATGGAAGTTAATTAAAATTACGTAGTAAATAAGATTTGTTTCAATATTTCACATTTTTGTTAAAAGTTATCGTGAAATTTAAAAAACCTACCCAAGTCTTTATAAATCATGTTGTAACAATTAATCTTTTCTTTCGTTCTTGTTTTTCTTGTTTTTTGAAAAGTGAAAATCTGAAAACTGTATTTCGCCGCTATTTTGCGAGTTGGTTGGTTATATAAGTTTTCTTATTAAGTGTCGCTAACCCCTGTTTATACCAAACTAGCTTATGTTTTATTGTGCCGTTGCAAGTTTATTGAACTCCGTGATTATTCAATAAAATGGATTAGGCTTTACCCTTTACCAGTGGGGGTGCGAATCTATTCTTCTGATTTTTAGCGTTTAAAGCCTTTGGGAAAGTATTGTAATATTGCATACAATCGTAGCAACCTTTACAGTTTACCATATTATTTAAACCTGCCCTACTTCAATATCGACAATGTTTACTGATTGAACGTAAGACTAAGAGTTGATGAAAAAATTTTAAGGATCAAGCATTGCAATATTTAGTACTTGCTTTGATCGCTATAAGTAACAGATCGGCATAGTTATCAGATTTTTGAACATTTTGATGAGGGAAGAGCTTCAAAGTATTTTAATTAACTTTAACAACTTATACCTACATGAAAAGAGTATTATCCTTTTTGATACATTTTGAAATTTTCAATATTTCTATCGTTTACTTGACAGAAAGCTTTTTTGATGTAGAGCACCTTTAACAACTTAATTTTAACAAATTTAAAAATTGATTAATGGCTTAAGGCAAAATATTTTTACTGTTAAAAGTTAACATATTTTTTTAAAGAAAAAAAAGTTTCAAAAACTGAAACTTTGATTGAGTAATTGCGCTGTACACTTTATACTTCATTAAGTTCTTTAATTAAGTAAATCAATTTAATAATTTATTATGTTAAGGAGTAAGGATTCTATTTTCCTGAAAATGTACAAAATTTTATTGCTTATCATTCAGGTAATTTTGAAACAATTTTGATTGTTAGTGGTTTAATTCGAATGCTGAGCAGCTGAGCTCTAACAATAAATAAAACTGCACATATAATAATTATTACATGGCAGGTACCTCTTGCAGAATTAAGGAAAATTCATAGAAAATACATTTTATAAAGAACAAAGCATTATATATAAATATATTATGGTCTGTTGGCGACATACCCAATATTTTTATTTAACAAAAACTTATACCAAAATGGTAGGAATTTATCAATGTTTTAGACATAGAATTTGGTATTGAACTTTCTATCTATAACAATATACAAAATTTATTTATCAAACGACTATATTTCGTGTCTCAATTCATTTTCACAAGTCATGAAATAAAAAACAATTGCAAAATTTCTTTTTCTTTTATACGTTATTTTTTAATGTTCACCTTTTGCAGTATTTACAATTTGCACAATAAATTTTAAATAAAATATAAAATCAACATACCTATTGTATGTGCTAATTTCTTATCGCTGGTAGCTCGCAGCAAGTCACGAAACATGTTAAAACAAAGTAAAGCTATAAGTATGTAATGGTATTCAATTTTACTATGTTGTTACTTGCAATGTTCATAATCTACTTCACTGCACTCGCTTTTAAGATGTTTTTTAAATCTTATTTCGATTCTAATATTTAACACTATAATAGCTTAAAGGTTTTTTTCCAATAAATTTTGAAGCCTGATATAAATTCTGTCACGCGGGTTATAATTCGTGATAAAAAGCAATTTTTGTTTGTTGCAATTTATTGCATCAGTGCAGGTAAACCTTCTGATGACTTAATCCCATTTAAAGACTTATATCTTGGACAGTGCATAAATTTTTTAATTTTTATTTAATCTTAGATTACACTTCCAAAAATCAGGCAAAAATGATGCATAAAATGTTGAGAAAACTCATTCCATTCAATGGAAAATTATGATTTCGGGTTTACCGCAGAAACTTTTAATTATGAAATTAAAAGATTTTTTCCTCTTATTTAATTCTATTTTTACACAATTAAATATTTTAACGATTCGATCAATTGGTAATCCATAAAATAGTAAATATAAATTAATATAAAATTGGATTGAACAGTTTGTGCGGCCTGAAGGCCGCACTGCCGCATTACTGTAATTCCAAATAAGCTTTTTGCATAATTCATTCTTTAAAAATTATTTCTTTTTATAAACTTACTTATTATTGATTAAGGTATCCATTCCCTAAAGAATATGCCTACTTCTATGAGTCTTTGAGAAGATGGCCACGGCCTGGTGCTTGTGTGCGCCGATTGCTAAGCCGAAATCACCAATTCGATCCCGGGCGGAGTAAAACTTTATTCTGACCGTCTTCCCTCAGCAGGCAATGGCAAACCACCTAGGTATCTGCCTAGAAAACCCTTCTAAATAAAAAGAAGTGATCACTATGCTCTTGCGTAGAGCTAAGGAATCTGAGAAAAATGAGTCTTTACAATTCTTCCTCCTTATCTTCGCATTTTCGGTAGTCTATATTTTTGTGTGTGTTCTGGTCTCATTCGTTGTCTTTCTCCACATGACTCTATCTTCGCATTTCTTTTTTCATTCTGTCACTTCCATATCTTTGAGATATTTTTCCACTTTTCCCAGCCATCTAGATCGGACACCGTCATTTCGGCGATTCCAATTCGGCACCGGCATTTCGGCGATTCTCATTCGGCGACAGAAAATTCGACTACGTCGATTCGGCGAAGGAAAATTTATTTAACCCTTTAACGCTCTCTAGTAAAGAGGTTTACCAGTTCGGAATAACGGAGAAATATTACTTTTTTCTGGTATAAAATTATTTTTAAACACTTTTTGAATGTGCAATAGGGATGGTAGATGTTATCTTTTACTACTCGTGATAAAGAGATCAAATTTCAATCGTTTACCTAGAATCTGGAAGACCGATATTTCTTAGTGGTATAACAGGTATACCAGAGCGCATTCACGCCTAAATATATCTCATATACTATTGCACTTCGTAAACGTGTTTAGTTTGAAATTCTGTTTTTTGTGAAAACTCAAATATATTTAAAAGTAAGTAAGTTAGGCAAATAAAATATGTTTAGTGTCCATTAAAATTTAAATATTTAAAAAAAAAATATTTGATTTCAAAATTTTACTTAACTTTCAGAAAATCTTATTTATGACTTTATATTGGATTCCACAGTATTTCCAATCTTTCTTAGCGGATAGCGGATAAAGTGTTAAAATTGATAAAAAACATTAAAAAAATTTATTTTTTATTTTTATCCTAATATTTAATTTATAATATTTAATTGCTTAAAAAGTATGTATAATTATGATAGGTACCTGTGATGTATATGAAAATAAATATTTAATTTAAAAATAAAAAATAAACTTTTTTAATATTCTTAATAAATTTTAACACTTAAATAAATTTTCCGTCGCCGAATCGACGTAGTCGAATTTTCTATCGCCGAATGAGAATCGACGAAATACCAGTGCCGAATTGGAATCGCCGAAAGTAGCATAGCCGAATTTCGGGTCCCCGAATTGACTATCACCGAATATACGTGGCCGAATCGCTTTCGCCGAACTGCGGTCGCTGAAACGACGTGTACCGATCTAGATCTTGTTCTTCCTTAATTTCTTGACTCCCCCGGTCTCTATTCTATGATCTGCTTCAAAACATTGTCTAGCTATTTTCTTGTTACGTGACCATAAAAAGCTCAACTATAAATGTTTTTGTAGCTCAACAAAATACAAGATTTTGTCAGCTTAATTAATTCTTTAAAATTTATAACTTTTATACAGATTTGCAATGTAAATTTAAATCACAAAACTTTATTTACAAAAGTTATACTGTTAACTTAGAGTGTTTTGTTAACATTATTAACAAAAAATAATTCACAAAATAATTATTCTATTTGAGGTGCGTCCTTGCAAAACAGTACAGATGTCCAATAAAGCCAGTTTAGAGATAAAAGCAAATTTTTTTTGTAAAGAAGTCCTAAGTTTATGATATTGTTATTTTAATTATTTAACATTATAACAACACATGTAAGATAAATTTTAAACGTAGCAAAAACTATCTGAAATGCAAAAAAATTACCATAGACATACATACATATGCTGTTTTGCATAAACGCTCCTCATTTGAATAAAAATAGTTTAGTATTAAAGTCAATTAAAACGATAATATTGCCCGATGTTTAAGGTCGTTTTTTATTAAAAACAATGTTTTTGTCAATAATTTTGTCAAACTCGCCTTGAAAATGGCTCAACAATAAACGACCCGAAACGTCGGACAATGTGACATTGTTTTAATAGACCTTAATACAACTTTAATCAGATTAAATTAAATGTTGTCATATTTTAATTATTTCAAAAAAATTTTAAATTAAAAGTTTTAATGATGCAATCAATTGGAAAACCATAAAATTGTAAAGCTTAATTATTAATATAGAATTAGATTTTCTTCTCTTTTAACCCAGAAAAGCACAATTCTGATATTGAATTTCTTTGATTAATTTAATCTTGAAAACTTGTTGCTTTACATAGATTTCCACTGTAAATTTACATGACAAAATTTTAAAATTTACATTGCAAACTCACAGTAATTTTTAGCAATAAATAATTTACAAAAATTTTTAGTCTGTAAATTGGTAATACATAAAATACAAAATGTGAATTAATTTACCCAAGATATGCGGCCTGCAGACCGCGCAGACTACATCTCTCTTCAGCAAGCTTCCAATATCTTTAGGAAGGTTATTTAAAACAAACCAATCGAAGATCCACTGCGTAAGAAAACCTAAAAGGAAAAACATAACTCTTTTATATCTTTTTTAATTTGAAAAATTACATACTATTTTATACCTAGTCTGGACATAAGTTCTGTTACACAGTATTAATTAAATTCTTAATGTTTCAAAATAATAAATTCAATTATGATATATACTGCTTTATTACTTAATATATAAAGAATACATTTTTAATATATTTACTCAAAATGTCCTCCTTTAGCATTTACACAAGCCTTTAAACGCCGTGGCCAATCATCAATTGCGGCACGGACGTATTGCGTAATTGCGTAACGGTATCGATGCTGCTGCTTTCACCAAATCCCGCTTCAGAAGCTCGATATTTTTATGAGGCTTACTACAAGCCATGTTTTCAAGAACTGACCACAATTTATAATCCAAAGGATTCAGATCAGGACTTCCAGAAGGCCATTGTTCTGCTGCAATAAACGCAGGTAAATTTTCTGCTAGCCACCTTTGGGTTGTCTTAGCTTTGTGTGCTGGTGCAGAGTCCTGTTGGAAAACCCAATGGTTTCCTTGAAAGAGAGAGTCGTTAAGAGGCTTTACCACGTCTTCTAACATTTCTTGGTAAATTTGTGCCGATGTTTTAACGCCTTTTTCACAAAAGTGAAGTTGAGTAACCCCTTCGTAGGATACACCCCACCAAACCATCGCAGATGCTGGATAATGGCCTCTTTGAACCCTCGGAATTTTTTCTGCCGCTTCTTTAGAGCTGTGAGCATAAACACGATCGTTTTGCTTATTAAATTTTTCTTCGACGGTAAAAATTTTTTCATCGGTAAACAAAATATTTTTAAAATTATTATTACCGTGCCTCCTTAATAGGGTTTTCGATCTCTCGTGCCTAATTTTTTTTAAAGCTGTTGTTAACCTTTGTCCTGTTGCTCTACGAAAAGCCCCAAGTTTTAGGTCCTGCCTCAATACGCGAGACACGCTTTTTTTTGAAATTTGCATCTCCATAGCAATAATTTTTTGTTTTCGCAGAGGATTTCGTCGTATTCTTTCACGCACTGCTTTAATCACTCGTGGAGTTCTTATGGTACGAGGACGTCCACTTCTTTTTCTGTCAGCTATTGCATTTGTATCGGTAAACCGTTTTATAGCACGACTTACAAACATTTTTGAAATTTTTAACGGCTTTAGCAATTTTAAAATTTCACTATTTGATACACCACATTTATGTAACGCAATAACTGCTATCCGATTTTCTTTCACACCCCAATCCATGTTGCTGGTTGAACTCAAAAATTTTAACTATAGTCTGTACAAGTTGCCAAAAGAAAGGGCTTTCTAAATATGTAATTGTTTTCCACCCTCTGTAATCTTAAGCTGTAAAATCTAACGGTTCTTTACAAGTAACAGAATTTATGTCCCGACTAGGTATACTGGCAGTTTAAGTGTGTTTTGTCATTTGTATTTTTCGGAACCAAAAACATTTAGAAGAGGGAGGTTTTTCAAAACACATCAAATTCTAATCACGTAAATGTTACAACGTAATGGTAATGTAAAATTCAAAAATTCGTGTTCTGTTTCTTCTCATTCCCGAATAGGTTTTATACATGTATCAGATCTACCAAAACAAAGTGTATCAAACCACCCCAAATGGTAAATTTATTAAATAAACTACATAGGCATCGATTTTTGTTATAAAAAAGATAAAATCTTACGTTAGATAAGCAAAAAGTGAACCTGAATACCGAGTGTTACATAATATACGATCAAATTAGAGCGAATGTTTTAGATGTGAAAAAAATGAATTATGACAGTATCATTTATCTAATTAGGGTTGCATATGGGTATTACCAATAATTTATTCATTTAGGATTTTAGTATACATTACTCAATGCTAAAATTATAAGCCCTCTGTTCCTTTATATTAAATTCACGTATTTGTAGTACCTAATTAACAGTATTTACATGTGAAGTGTACAAATTAAAGCTATTCAAATTTGTAACCTTTCAAAAATATTAAAACGTATAATTTAACGAGAAGACTACAAGTTTGATAAAGAATATGATAAAAATACATCAATAAAAAGATTTACAACATGCATCAACGATTCAGGCAAGCATCAAAATTCTATTATCCCAGCAAACTAAACTTCAATTCTATCTCGCTATACCATCCATGCTTTTTATTTCTAACCACGCGTAAATTATGTTTCCACTTGTAAGAACGTTACGATGTTTACAATAATTTTTTTAGAAAAATCGATTTTTCTGTCAACGTTTTTTAAGCAAAAAATTACTCGGCAAAAATTAAATTGTATTATTAAGCAAATGAAAATTTTGTTGTGATTTATGCTATATGATTTTTTAAGCTCTTTTTTTCATTTTAATGGAGCTCCACTAAAGTTAATAGTAAAATTAATGTATTTTAAGCAAACTAGTAAAAGTATATACCTAAAAAATTACACAAAGGTTTTTCACAAAGATCTTTTCGATTCCCTTGACATTTTCTTTTCGAATACTATTTCCATTTGTGCGTGAACAAATTTTCCCAGTCTGCAGGTTAAACAAGAATGTTACTGTTACCAGTTTCTATAGTCCTTAAAAGCTCTCAACATTCAAAGAAATTGCCTAACGAAAGACTTTTAAAAAAATCCATGTCCTAGAAAGTATTCTAATAGATGCGCTGTTGCATTTCTTCATACTACATCTACATACCTATTTCTGTGCCCAAATTATTTTATTTTATTGAACTTGCAATTAAAACTCAAATAATTTTTTTGGGCACTGAAAATCTCAAAATCAATTCCAGCATTTGCTAATTGGCGCAGCTGCTATCAGAGCAAAATGCATTGAAGGATGCTTATAATGCTAATGTAATTTTTATTTTTATAAGTTAATTAGGATCTATAGAGAGACGCAACAAGATTTTCTTGACACCTTATAAACACGGTTTTTTAAAAATCTGCAATTTCAAATTTTCCTGACATGAAAAGCAAAATTTATTATTTATTCAAACATCTTTGTTTTGAAAATCCATACAATTTTATTAAATTACATAAAATAACATGTTATTTTTTAAGATTTTTAAAAGCTTACATTGCTCTTGAATATTTTGTATGTAACATTCAGTCTAAGAGAAATTGGTTTTTACATGCTATAATTAAGAGTTAAGAGTTATTTTAATGAAAGCAGAGGTAGACCGACAAAAACATATAACAATGAGCCGAATGGAGTTTTAAGAGACCAAAACGACCGCAAAAATCTATAAAAATGAAAAGAACTGAAGGAATCATTTTTTACAAAAAAAATTACAAGGAAAATCAAATGGGTTTATTACAATGAAGATATCCATTAAAATCTTTACCAAAACTGTATCACATTTTCTTTAAGACTGGTGTCAATTGAAAATGGGACAATAAATGAAAGCAACGAAACGAATTGTGAAAATTATTGTACTGTAAATATACAACAATAATTTATTATATTCAACAAAATTATTATTCTTTTCATAAAATAATATATTTTAAATACAAATTTTTATTGTGATTATAATTGGTACAACTATTGGAATTTATAAGGTGGAAAATTTTAAGTTTTTTGTTTGATTTTTAAACCCTGTTACTTTTAAACGAAACGTTTTACAAAAAAATGACGCCCCTTTCTTGATAGCAGTTTTAATGGGCTATAACTTTCGTCTAGTAAACTTTTTTGAAAAACTAATTTATTGCACAGAAAAACCGAAAATAATAACAACACAAAAAATTTACCTACGAAACAAATCAATACATTCGGTGATTTTACAAATGTACTAATACAAATTTGTATTTGTTTTGGATTAAAATTATATTTTTATTTTCGAAAATGCTAAACTTGTTCATGCAGATTGTAACGATTTACCCCACAGCGAGGTAAATTGTTACAAGGAAAAGTTAAGCTGTTACATTCATAGTATAAGGTATATATTAAAAATAAATTTATTATGCACACCAGGAATGCTATTCTTGAAACCTTCACTCTATAAATATGCGTTCTCGCTCATTCATGACTGCATGAAAACAATTATAATAATTTTATGTGTATATCGAATACTAATTACTTAATATTTAATAATATAATATTACTGGCATATTCTATGTAATTTAGTCATATGTTTTCATGGTTTCAAACACTTTTTTCTTTTTTACATTTTTTTTAAATTTTTTTTTGCAAATCTTACAAAAAACAAGAGTTTTAAATAGTCTTTGTTCAGTGACTCTGTTACCCTTTATATCAGGAGTGGCCAACAGATCGATCGCGAAGCAATTTTTAGTCGATCATAGCCGCCAATACTACTAGTCGTAAAGGGAAATTCGAGATTATCTGAGGAAATCTTAGGCAATCTAGGAAATCTTAGAAAAGCCAAAGATATCTTAGAAACTACAGATAATCTTGCTTTTTCAACTTTTTCGAAAGAAAATCATGAGACAATCCAAAAGGAAATCAAAGGAAATTTGATGTACAAGTAAAAGGAAATTTGAAAAAATCTAAGGAAATCTTAGGCAATTTGAGAAATCTTAGGAAATCCAAAGATATCTTAGAAACTACAGAAATCTTGCTTTTTCAACTGTTTCGAAAGAAAATCATGAGACAATCCAAAAGAAAATCCGAGGAAATATTAGAAAATTTGATGTACAAGTTAAGGAAAATTTAAGAAAATCTAAGGATATTTAGAAATTACAGATAATCTTGCCTTTTCAACTTTTTCGAAAGGAAATCATAAAACAATCCAAAAGAAAACCCAAGGAAATTTTAGGAAATCTGAAGAAATTTTAGGAAATCCGGGGAAATGTAGAGAAATCCAAGAAAGTGTCTTAAAAAGAAATTTGGTGTACAAAAATTGGGTCTGTGGCTTCCTCCTCGTTTCTCGTAATAAGCTAAGAAAATATGTATTTTTATATTATATATTTTATAATATTATATTATATTATATTATATTACATTGTATTATATTATTATATAATTGGTAGATCGCGAAAAATTGTAAGAACCATAGTCAATCGTATATGTAATGAAGTTGGCCACCCCTGCGTTTATAGGATAAACGAAATTGATATTATGTAATTTATACCAATTGAACTATCAATCACAAGTTTTTTTAAAAAATACCCTGCTTTTATTTTTGTAAACTGCCATATAAAGGGTTAATGATTTTGTTGAAAATTGTACCAGAATATCCTTTCGTTCGAATACTGGAGTAGCTATAACTATATGAATATAGTAGTAAATTGATTAATTGGTTAAAATTTAATAGATTCAATAACCATTTTCATAGTACTTGCGAGAGTTTTTGATTTAGTTTACATACCTACTTCTCTCATAGAGTAGATCAAAGCTAAACACGATCTATTAAAATAACGTCAGTACTTATTAAACTTACTAGAGTAAACATTACTTATATGTACGTCAGGGTGGTCAACCTTTCTAGTGTTTTAAATTCCTTTTTCTGAGATTCATTGATTAAATAAATCTTTTTCTTTTAATAAAATATATTTTAAAATTTATATATTTAATATAATATTTCAATTATATTTCGCTAAAGAAAATTAAAGTTTTTTTAGGATGCGCCCCTTTTAGGTTGGTGTATACTAAGAACCAATCAGAATTTTTATTAAAATAAAAGAAAAAAAATTAAATAAAATGAAATATTCTTATATAATAATTATCAAAAACCAATATTATCCGTATAATCCGATTATACACTATACCATCGATAAATAGAATATTTAGTTATACACCCCCAAGTAGCTCATCAGCGGTCATAGCGTTGGATTACCAAATCAAACCAATAAGCAAGCAGGGGGTTCGAATCCCGAGTAAGTAAAATAAATCACATAAATTTAATATAAATTTATATTCACAAATAGGTAAGAGAGGTTGCATTGCAAGCTATAAGGATTATAAATTACAAAATGTAAATTAATAAAAATTAATTATAATTTAAAATTAAATTAAAAATTTGTATAATTAGTGATTGTAAACCCCAACAATTAACCCCTCACATTGAAAAGAAAACATTCGAAAACAATTTTAATTTCTAATAAATTATTACCTTCCAGGGGCTTGTCTTAGGTCCCTGGTAGGCGCTTATGATAGGTACCTAGCAGGCATCTCTTATGTGGGCCTAATTGCTTGAATGAGGTCTATCCCAAGCTTGTAAAAGCTTGTAATAAGCTTGTGAAATTTTACCTGACAGAAGGTTGCCAGGCTTTTGCTTGGCTTAAAATGTTACTTGGGTTACTTGGGTTTGTTTTTTAGGTTGGTAAAAAAACTGACCAATCAGAGATGAGCTACGGATAAAAGTCATTATTATAATTGGCGTAATGCTTGACGCAATCAACAGATTACAAGCGTATTAATCGGTAAACAGTCGTAGAGTCCAAATGAAACTGAAAAGTTTTCTGAGAAAGATAACCTTGTGTCCGGAAGTGTTTTAACGTTCGGAGCAACAGGAACAGTTCTAAACGACAAGATTCGCAACAAGAACTAGTACAAGAACTTCATTTATGTTGTGGTTACTTCATGGCGTTACTTGCATAACTGCACTAATCAGGTTTTTCCTTATTTTTTTATTGGAGCTAACATAATAAAATTTTTCTAATCAACTAAGCTTTCCTCACAAGAGTTATTCTTTGCCAAACCGCATATATTTCGATCCCTTTTTCGTTGGAGACCCACGGAGCCCATCAAAATTTTTTCTCCTTAAAACACCAAGCGTAAAATATAAAATTTTATATCAATTTCGCTGTCTTTTTAGACTTAACAATTGCTTGAAGCTTATGGGATTCCTTTTTATTGGGGCCATTTTTGCGCCCAATTAACCCCCAAATCATTCTCACAAAGGACTGATGGATTTATTCTTGGCCTGGCTCCAAATTGATTACGTGCCTACGGTATCAATATTTCTATTACATACATCTTTTTTCGTGGTATAAGAAACATGAACGATAAAAACGTGCGGATGGTGACCATCAGCGATCACAGAAGCCTAAACCATGACATAAGCTGACTCTGCTCTCTTTCTCTGATTGTAATTCTTTGTTCCAGATTATTCAAGAACTCTTGAACAGTGAAATTTTTTTTCACCAGGCCCTGAAACATTTAAAGGTCTATAAGAATCATAGACCTTTGGTATTTTTAAAGCTGAAGTCCGACACATTTGGTTCTCTTCCCAACTTCCTTGCACTTCACTTCAAATTTTGTTCAATTATGACGTTCACATCTGTAATCGTCAAAGCCATCATTTTTTAACTGTAACGATCGATGGGGTGATCCCCAAACATTTTGTTCAGATTTAAATGATGAAGACCATAGTGGATGTAATCGCTAGTTGAAGTTATGAGCGGAAATTATGGGTTAAAATCCCGGACTCGGCAGAATTTCTTAACTCAGCCCTCTGGTGAACATCAAACTGTGGATCGAAATACTTATAAGTATCCTTAACAACTCAATGGAAAAACGGGGTACAATAAGCCTAGAGCTTGAACCACTACCCATGCATCTACATATATAATAATAATAAAATGATGAAGCTAGCAAGCAATATTAGGTACCAAATTTCCGACCAAATATAAATGCTTTTCACGGTTTTTAAAGAAAACAATGCCCTCACATTTAAATGAAAATTAGTGCGTTTTCACTGTAAAGTTCTAATTTGTAAGTTTGTAACAGTTGGTCTTTCGCACCTTGTACATATTGGAGAATGAAGAAAAAATTGACAAGTATCATGTTAGCTTTTACTATTATGCGAAAAGCCGCGTGTTTTTTTATCTGTTGTTGTTTCCGTAAGGAACCTCTGATTAGTTCAATTTAAGTTCTTAACTTAACAAAATTGGAAATACATTACGGGTCAGTGCGGCCTTCAGGCCGCAAAATCTATGTAATCGTGTAATATATGAGCAATTGAGTTAGCGAACAAATTTGTTATTATTATGTTTAAAACTCTGTTTAATGTCTATTAGCAGCAGTCTGACGTAAAGCACACATGGGTAGACTAAGGAGCTGAAATTAGTTCAATTTAAGTAATCAGTTGATACGTGGTTTAGGTAGTGTAACTCGATATTAACCATATCAATATTTTAGAAAACCCAAAAAATGCACTAAACACTTTTCAGAACTAAAATAGAAATAATTCATCGCCTGATGATGCCATAGTATGGTGAAAACGTTTGCGAATACTTACAGTGTATTTTACATGTGCTAACTTTTAAACATTTCAGTTCTGAAAAATGGTCAATTTAAGTTCTCAACTTAACAAATTTGAGAAATCATTTCGGGTCAGTGCGGCCTTCGGGCCGCAAAACCTATGCAATCGCGTAATATAATATGAGCAATTGAGTTACTCAACAAATTTTATTAGGAGCAGTGTGGCGTAAAGTACACATGGGTACAAGGTACCCAAGGTACAAGGACCTATACATGTAAAATGCCTTTATAGCACCCTAACATTAAGATTATATTGTTGCAATATTAAATTTGAATATTGTGCCAATATGCATAATCAATATTGTATCAAGATTGAGATAACATGCAAATGTTAACATTGATGCTACGTTGGATAGAATTGGCAATGATTTCAACGATAATTGATTTCATAATGTACAGTGTATTTTGAACATATTCGTTACGGTAAAACCCTTAACTTTTAATCAAAATTCTTAGGGTTTCCAGCCTAAACGCACGACTAGCCTGAACGAAATTAGATCTATCGCATAACAAACGTATTAGAGTGAGCCAAAATCTGATTATCTCAGTTTCTTGTATTATCAACGTATAGTAAGCCTATCGATTCTTCTTAACTATCATCGTTAATTTTCAACCTATTAAATGCTACGGACGAGTGTTCTCTATTTGCAAATTTCCATAATTGTTGTACTTTCGTGTTAAAAAAATTCTGAACGAGATAATTAGAAGTTTTATTTGGCAAAAGCTTCATCCAGTCAACCTTCCTCTAAACTACCAGATTAAATATTTTGTTGTCGTTTTGTCGTGGCGTATGTTGATTCTGTTGAGATATATTTTGGTAGATTTGGAGGTATATTGTCTGGTGAAAAAGTTGAATTTTTCCTTAAACGGATTTACGTTTGCATGCATAATATCGGAGATTATAATAATACTGTGGTGCATATGTTTTCTTAAAATTAAAATTCGTCCCCAGAAATTAATATTATGAAAGTTAAGGAAGTCTTATTAGAACGTGACTACTGAAATCGGAAAAGCTAAGGCCGGATTTCCAGTCAACCCTGCATCTCGGTGGCAAACCTAAAAAGCATAAAAAAGTTTAATTATGTTTTTGAATTTTATCTTGATGAAAAAGTGGATAATATATTAAAGTATATGAAGTTAACGTAATTTTCTAATTTTAAGATAAAGGTTCTATTTATGTTTCTAAAATAAATTTTGTTGCGCGATAATACATAATAGGTATTATATCGTATAGGTTGCACCTGAATTGTATGGCACAATGTAATAATTTTCAGCTGTTATCGCAGTTTACACCAGTAGTTAGTGCGTGTGCTATTTAAAAAGCCATTTGAATCTGCTGCAACGTCAAAATTCGTGCTTCTGTTTTCATTTTTTACTATGTGCGCATACATGAAACGTACTGATGTGTAATTTAGAATAAGGATAACAAAGTTAGCGGATTTGATAAACGAGTTTGTTTAACAATGATATTAACTTCGGCTGGCACGGTTGGTACTATTTTCATTTCCTGCAAAAATAAAGCCGTGTCAGGCTGCTACCCTGGCTTTACCAAAACCAACAAGCCTAGGTAAATCCGGTTAACATAGAATCTGGCGGAGTCTAAAGATAGTGGCAGTAATTAAGACAGCAGCACACCACCATTTTCTCCAAATACAATTTTATCAATTTATGATTTTACATTATGAGTTGTAATTTCACGATATGCTTCAGCATTAACGCAATTGTAAAATAAATAATTTTTAAAAATAGCAACCACATAAATATAGCGCAATTTAGCATTGTGTTTTATATTTAGGTTTTTTAAATAATCTGATATCAATCTTATCATTTTCAATCAAATAAAATATAACTGGTACTTTTCATGAAATACTGTAAATGTAAATTATTTCTATGTATAAAATATAAGGTATAAATAAAATAACTATAGTCATAATTTTTAATATTACTTACATAAATGGAATTTATTTCCCCGATACATTTGAGGGAAAACAAGTACTACGTATAATTAGCTCTTTAACTTGGGAAATTGTAAAATGCAAGATAATTGTGTCGAAAGTAGAGTTTAGTTCAAAATCATTACCACAATAAGTTTGAAAGTTATACTTATGTAAGTTACCTATTATCCAAAATGTAAATGCGCAATTGTGAGGTTGTTAGTTATTTGTCATAAACAAAACCCTATATTTGCGTAAATATCAAATTATCTGTTATCTTCCACAGCCTTAACACTATAACCTTAAGCATTTATCTACTATCTAATATCACTTTAATTACTATTAATTAATCGATTTGTAAGCTAATTAATAACACCTCGGCAAGAAGTTACACATACTCTCTAATATAGGCCAAGCTGCTAATGACGGCATTTGATCTAATATACAATAATAAGTAAATTTAAATACGTTTTATCATCTAACAGTAATTACTCTGCACCCTCAAAACAAAATCAACCTTTCAAAATTTCGAACACACAAAAATAACTTTCTGTTTAATATTATTCTATTATTGCCAAAGATAAGTCGGCAGCCGGCTCACCTGACCTTGTAGTCGGCGATTCAGGTGGTTCTCCATCCTTCGGCAGTTTCCTTTACGTCCCAAAAGACCTCCCCACTTTGGAGAGTTATTAGGAAAATACTAATTTTACTTATCTGCTCACAAAACCTTATATCTAAAAAGTTTTTCGATTGGGGCAAATTTTCAAATTTAAAATAATTAAGAATTACTCACTCAAAAATTAATTTTTCTTATTTCTAAATATAAATTTCGAATCAAAAGGAAGAAGTGGGAGAAGGCATATTTTATACTCCTTTCCTTTTGCCGATGATTAGGTCGTAATAGCGGAAGATGAACAAGACCTAGTTATATAAGATTAGAGAACTACATGAGGAATACACTCACCATGAATTTAACGAAATGCGAATAACTCGTTTTTGGGTTGTAATGTAGATTGACCTTCCACTGGAAACGAAAATGTAATAAGATGTGTAACTAGAGGTGTATAAGAGATGAAATAAAAGAACGTATAAACAAGAGCAGAAAAGCTATAAAAGTACTGAATTCAGATCTCTGGGAGAATAATGTAACGAAAGAGACAAAAAAAGAATGTACAAATCTATAGATGAAAGTGTGATGAAGTGTGGGATTTCATTGCAATCAATAAACGAAAATTGCTAACCACAGAAATGGATTGCCTGAGAAGAACTTGTGAAAGATGTAAACTGGAAAAGATAAGAAATGAAATTATAAGAAGAAACATGAATGTGGAGATCGACAGCGGAAAAAGTTTAAAAACGATAACTGACATGGTTCGGACATACAAAGAGGATGGGAGAAAATAGAAGGCCATGAAAAGTGTTACAATGGATCTCGCCGGAACAGAGGAAGAGAGGACTGCCTAGGATATGCTGGAGAGATGATGTAGATGACGCAATGACTTCCAGAAATATAGAAGAAGAGTTATGCCAAACAAAAATAACAAAATTCCAATAGAGGATTTTGAAACACTACACAGTATTATATTTGAGTTTTTGAGAATTGAAAGCCTCCAGACTTCAATTACTGAGAATTATTAGCTTAGCCCAAATTTAATCTATAATCTAACAAGAGTTTAAGTGCTCGTAAAACCATAGAAGCCAAATGTAATCTTGGGGAATCTTGGGAACGTTAAAGTGGGTTTAAGTTACTTGTTTTTAACAAGCAAAAGTGAGGTCTGTGCTAATAAGATAGATGTGTTTTAGAGGTTAGTTAGTAGGTTTATATCTTCAGCAAAATCATCATTTAACAAAAAATCTGTGCAAAAACAAAAGCTCCGAAGATTTGGATGGAATTCTTAGATCAACAAGGATAAGGTGGATGCTAAGATTTAGGGCTTCAGAAAAAAATCATTTCATTCGGTGCAGCTCCCGAGGCTTTCATATGTGGACTGTAACTTCTAAACGAAAGTAGCAAAAATGGAGGGCAGCTCCACTCCACCAATACTCGGACGTTAAAAACGTTACGTATTCAATCCAATATCCAATATCCGATCCAATATCCGATCCAATATCCGATCCGATATCCGATCCGATATCCGATCCGATATCCGATCCGATATCCGATCCGATATCCGATCCGATATCAGATCCGATATCCGATCCGATATCCGATCCGATATCCGATCCGATATCCGATCCGATATCCGATCCGATATCCGATCCGATATCCGATCCGATATCCGATCCGATATCCGATCCGATATCCGATCCGATATCCGATCCGATATCCGATCCGATATCCGATCCGATATCCGATTCTATATCCGATCCGATATCCGATCCGATATCCGATCCAATATCCGATCTAATATCCAATCCAATATCCAATCCAATATATCCAATCCAATATCAGATGCAATATTAAAATGTTACTCGGGTTTTCCTGCCCTACACGACGTAATCGACGCGGTGTCCCCAAGAGCATCCCAAAAATCATAATTTTCTTCTACCTGATAGGTTACCATCTCCTTTCTTATATCTTCGTTCCATGATCTTCATGGTCTTCCTCTTTTACATTTACCGCGGGGGGTTTCCATTTCCAAATTTTCTTTGGCCATTTCCAATCTTCCATCCTGAGCACGTGTCCAAACCATTTTAAACCTTTTCCATCTATTATATCCTTCACTGTATTCGGACCCCGCATTCTTCGTCTAATTTCTTCATTTGTGATATGCTAATTTTGGGCGGAGTATATCTGAATATACTTTAATGGTTTCTCTTGCAAAAGTTAGTAGTTAGGAGCTAGGTTAAGAGTTAATGTAAACAATATAGAGCAGGGGTGGCCAACAGGTCGATCACAAAGCAATCTTTTGGCGATCATAGCCGCCAATACTAGTTGTGATTCATAAAAAGCCGAGGAGGAAACCTGTGGGAAAATTTGATGAACAAGTAAAGGGAATATAAATAAGTTATCCGATTTTTCGGGTTCTTTATTGACCTATTTTCAAGGCTCTAGGTCATTCCTCTGGGTTAGACTGGTTTTTGTATATGAATTTGAACAAAACACCAGGTGGCTGGTTGAAGCGTGGTCAAACATTGCCAAAACGGAAGGATGTAACCTTTTACTTTTTTTTTTTTTTGTGTAAAATTTTTGTATTTAGCTTCGAAAATGGGTCAATAAAAAACCCGAAACGTCGGACAACTTAATTATATTTGTTCTTACTGACCTCTTACTCAACGATTTTTAAATAATCATAATGAACGATCAACTATATTCAAACTATTTTAAGTGAAGGGAAATTTGAGAAAATCTAAGGAAATCTTAGGCAATCTAAGAAATCTTAGGAAATCTAAGGATATCCTAGGATATCTTAGAAATTACAGATAAGCTTGCTTTTTCAACATTTTCGAAAAGAAATTATGAGTCAATCCAAAAGAAACCCAATGAAATTTTAGGAAATTTGATATACTTACAAGTAAAGGAAAATTTGAGAAAAGATAAAGAAATCTTAGGCAATCTTGGAAATCTTACGAAATCGAAGGATATCTTAGAAATTACAGATAATTTTGCTTTTTCAACTTTTTCGAAAGAAAATTATGAGACAATCCAAAAGAAAATCCAAGAAAATTTGATGCAAAAGTAAAGGAAAATTTGAGAAAATCTAAGGAAATCTTAGGAATTCTAAGGTAATCCAATAATATCTTAGAAATTACAGGTGATCTTGCTTTTTCAACTTTTTCGAAAGGAAATCAAGACAATCCAAAAGAAAACCCAAGGAAATTTTACGAAATCTGGGAAATCCGAGGAAATCTAGAGAAATTTAAGAAAATGTCCTAAAAGGAAATCTGGTGTACATAAATTGGGTCTGTGGTTTCCTCCTCGTTTCTCATAATAAGCTTGGAAAATATGTTGTTTTTTTTGTTGTCTACTTTTGCCTTAATAAATCTGTGGTCACAAGCAACAAGGGAATAAGTAAATAGGAATCTAAGCAGACTTATTCCTTGATTGCTTGTGACTACAGAAATACTATTTGAGTATTATTAGAGGATAGGTTCTGAAGGTCACCTTAACCAACTTCATCCATATATTTTGCGATTAAACTATAACGTTCTGTTTAAACGTTTTGTGTGTAACCGGTTTCCCATCCAAAGGGTTTCAGGTCCAAATGTTTCACGTCCAAATGCTTTCGCGTCCGCACACTCGCTTTTCAATTTTAATCCTTCTTTGCCGCAGTTTTGTCGTGAATGCAAAGCAAGCAGTCTATAAAAAGTTATTTAGCTAGAAGTTGGAGCTCAGAAGCTTTCATTGTTGAACCGGTTCGCGAGTTCGCAATTTAGAATTAACTTTTTTTTAAAAAAAAGAGTCTATGTAATATTAAGTATGTATCTTTGTGGTAAGTCTTTCTAATTTTGATTCCTTCCGATGTGGACTTAGTAGATTATGATGGCTATCTAGTATACTCATAAGAAAACTGTTTTCATTATTTTGGTTTATTTCCATCACAAATATTTTGAATGCTGTTTAATGTGATACATTAAGCGTACATTGAAAACAACGCAAATTAGGGATTTTACGTATTTTTAACGTGTTTCCAACCTGCACTCAACCTATTATTATTTGAGCTTCTATCCGTGAAAATATTTTTCTGCCTTGTCTTGCTTTGAAGAAATATGCATTATAATCTGCTTTGTAAAATGAGCTCTGTTTTTGTGTCTTGTTAGATATTATTAAAGTAAATTACAAGTAAACTCCCATTTTAGTTTGAATGCAAAACAGTTCTTAGTAAAATTGTTATATTGAAGTAATTCGTGACAACTTTGGCCAGATATTAAGCTTCTTCTAGGGGTTTCACAATATTCGTAGTTTCAGGCTTTGTAAAACAATTAATCCTCCACTAGCAATTATGCAATATTGTTACAATCCTTATATAAGAATTCCCATGCTTCCCCCATTCCATACATACCATTGTGAGGTGTTGATGCAAATTTTAAGAACACCCTATATACTTCTATAAATCCACATTTTATATATTGAATAAGCGTGTCTGTCATTTTGGCACAAATGCTATATCGAGACTATAAATTGAGCTTCTATCAAAATAGTTATATTGTTAGAAAATTCTTGTGCTATTTTCAAGTACACGGTAAAAAATATTGAAGGTAAATGTAACGCTCGACTAATTTTCCTACTGGTCGCTTTAGTTCAGTTAACATTTGCGTTAAAAGTTTGGTGGTAATTTGAATTTGAGCTGAGAACAGTTAACCTCTTCAAATTAACATAAAGAGCATTTAAAACTACCAAATACTTGCATTCTATAGCTATAACTATTGCATACTTTCAGCTGAATCACGTCGGAATCCATTAAAAAAAATCTCAAATTTATACAAACTACAATTAGCAGTTAATTAAAATTCAACATATTAGTTAACTGTACAATTTTATGTAATATAAATATTAGAATAACAGAAAAAAAAACAAAATAAGAACAAAATCAAACAAATAAGTAGCACCGAGAATATATAAGCTTTAAGAGCAGCTGTTTCCATACCACCAAGTTCAAAGATTATTTTAGTCGAGGAGCTACTAACATACAATAACGCAAATCGCGAACAATACCAGCGTGATCTTGTTTTAATGTATGTTGCAGAGCTTATGCAAAGCTGCACATGTTGCTTCAATATAACACCTATAGCTGCAGTTTTCCAACAAAAATAGTTTTTAAATTTAGCGATATGGAACCAGCCTCAAATCCGATTCTAAATATTATTTATTGATCAGGCTTATTTTAAACTTTTATAGTTTTTTTCTGTTTTTGTAGTATTTTTAAAATTTCCAGTTTTATTGCATACATATTTGAATTTCTGTAAGGTTGTGTGTATGTATTATATTATCGTGAAAATCTTTTATATAAAAGGTTTTTCTATGTTTTTATGTTATCACTTAAACATTAAATCGCATTATTTTTAATATACCATTATTCGGATTTCAAACAATGTACATGTACATTTATTCATTACGTATCGATTTATTAATTAACAAAATCTAAATTAAATAAACTTCTTATCCCTGGCAACTAATGTTTGCTTATTTCTCAAACACTGCGAACATAAAATTTTCTCTTAAGTAGTTGAACTAATTTGAATCAAACAATTACGTATTTTAATTGAATTTTTTTTTAGTTTGCTAATGGATACTTTGCATATTTACTTCTCCTTATTTGTTTCCTTTGTTTGCTTGTTACTAATTATCTAATTTATTTTTGAGTCCCACGTTGGGCGCCATTGTGTTTGTTTTATATGTATATATTCGATCATATTAATTTATTCAAATCAGGGTTGGTAAAAGTTTAAAACTAATCAAAAATAAGAAACTTTGCACCCTATTCTTATAAATACATTAAAAGTAACCTCTATTGAATGCAATAGCAGTTAGAAAATAGCATAATAAGATAATGTTGGAAACAAGCCCAAAATGTAGTTTGCAAGCTTGATAACCTGGAATTGTATGATTTAAGTTTAAAAAGACAAAGCATTAAGTTCTAAAATAAAGTTTGAGAAGTGAAAAGCTATCGAGTATTGAGGAAAAACAGAATATTCAACAAAGTTGAGGCATTGTCTAATCATCGCAGCAATAAATGTCGTAAAAAGTAACAATTAAAGTAAAATTCGAAAGCAATTCTGTAATTACGAATGAAAGATTCAAACATAATACCTACAATAACCTCATTCCATTAAAGTAAGGCCAAAGTGGTAAAGTGTAACTTGTACTACTTTAGCTTTAGTGTTATCTCCTACCATATTTTACTATTTTATTTTACTTGAGACATTTACTGGATGAAAATAAAGATTCCGATAATATCAAATTAGCGAAAATTAATATTAGTAATTTATTTTTCTTATCAAAACATACTTTTCAGGTTTTTCCGTTAAGTTAGGTTATGTGTACTTTTTGTGATAATTATACCTTTAATTATTATTAGAATCATTAATAATAAAGGATCATTATCTTAAAGATAATTATCGAAAAGTATTTCTTTGTATACATTGTGATATTTACTGACCCAATACTATTTCAAAATATCGATTAATATTTTTACATTTTTCCAAGTTAGAAAATAACATTAGAATATGAAAAATGCTGAATAGGCTGCTAAGTGGTCTGTAAATAAATTCTTGTTATACAAAAACTTTCATAATAAGAAAAAGTTATACACAGATTTAATAAAATTTGTAACTGGTTAATAATTCTAAATTTGTATAAATATCTGTATATTTCGTGTGGCGTAAGAACTTTATTTCGTGTCTGTTAAGCTGCTTTAAGATAGGTCAATGACATTAACTTTAAGTGTTCTTTTAATCGATCTGCAACAATAATAATATTTATTGGATTTTACTTAATAATTAATTTTATAAATTTGGGAAATTGCTACTAAGTAAGTTCAATTTAAAAGTTTAATTGGAACCATTATGTTTTCCTATTACGGAAACATGATTTCCCATTTAACTTGTTTAAAATGTAATAGAAATAGCTTTCGTTTACTGTGTTAAAAATATACAATGATTCATAAAATCTAGACAAAGTACCTACATTTAATTTTTATTGAAATGTTTCGTGTAGTTTGATTAAAATTTATATGTAGGTACTTTAAACTTGCAGTTAAAATTAATTGTTTTTAACGTTTTATTTAACATTTCAACCAATTTAACTTTTATTCCTACAAAAAGAAATTCAATTTGTAGCTCCCAGACTTAAAATAATGGTATAGTAGCCTTGCATTTTTCCACTTTTTTGATTTTTGTACAAAATATCTTTTTATTTAATCTTCATCCGGACGCACCCCTTTTCGTAGTACCAGCGGGCGCGCATCCGTAATTTTCCGTAAATCTTTAAAAATTGCTATATCTAGTGTTTCTATTACTATTTCATTAATCTATTACTTATGTATTTTGTATAAAATCTTTACAAATTAAAATTGTTTGTTTGCTAAATTTTTCTCTTTAATATGCAAATAATTTTCATTTAAATCAGAATTAAGTAGGTATCAGTATTCATTCAAGGTAGAGAAAATGAAAACTCTATGTCAGAAATATATATCTACTTGGTGTAATATAAATTAATCTATATATTGGCAATATTAATCACAACTTTTCTTGAGAGGTTGGTTGATTAATATTGAGAAATATATCAACTAAAGGTCACCACCGCGTCGAGTTTACTAATTTAGCGGTTACGATAATTTATGTAAGGTGTCAAACATGATAATATAATATGAATTTCTTAATGCTGTATTAGGTACTGGATTTACTGTCACACCTTTTCCCCTTTTTCGTCAAAATATCGTTTTTGCAGGGTTTTTAATTATACACCAACATTTTTTTTTATGGATTTAATTATTTAATCGGAAGAAAAATATTTTTTACATTCTGCAAGAAGTCTTTGTGTCTTGTACAAGGTTCTTTGGAGAAATTACGTGTGAGGGACTTTCATGGCACTGTAAATTGTCCTGGAAGCCAGAGAACAAGCTACCACCTAAATTAAAATTCTAATTTTAAAATTAAAAATATCTTCTTTAAAAAAACTTCGAAGTCCATGATTCCCAGCAAATCCGGACCCCCCGGTGCATATACTGCAGTAATATAATATTCATATAAATCAATCTACTAGAAGATAAAATCCAAAAGAATAGTGGTAAACCAAATTTGAAATTGAATTTTTCTAACAGGCTGAAGAGCACAAATAATGTAGACGCCACAAAGGGTATAAACAAATGATATTATTGGATAGGAAGTTCAAATAGGAGTTGGGGAATGTATGTATATGTACGCAAGGTATTACTTTGACGTCGCAGTTCCCATTAGCAATGATTCCCAGATTGTTTGAATTCCAAGTTGATTGAACCGCCCACACAAGAAAGAGTTTTTGAAAAATTTTTGAGAATAGAGTAAATTAAAAAGCTATTTTAAAATGTTTTAAAAAAGTTACTATAATTAAAATAATATTTTAATATTAAATGGCTTATACATAAATAAAAACTAATTCAAATTAATGTTTTATTAGAAATCCAATACCAACAAAATTTATATTATATTATTTTAAGCTAATTGAATTAAATTGGCTTTGAAATGTATTTATTCAAATAAACAAAATATCAACAAAATATTTTGTTTTAAAAATAAGCGCTTAATTGCCGCTGTTACAATGCCGGATAGAGGCATATTTTTAACGGACACAACTCAACTTGTTATGAAAAATTGCCCACAAAAGCAGCTAAAAGCTTTCCTGTACACCTAATGCATAAATATTCATTTTTCAATTTATATCTTGACTATTTTAACGCACATTAAACACGTGCCTTCATAAAATTGTGAAAATCACTTTGTTCTACTAAATAACATTTTATTTATATATATTACAACACTTATACTAAAACCCTAAATTACCCTTTATAGTGTACCTAAACAAACTTTATTAAAATTGCTGTCTGTTTCCTGTTCCGTACATAATTGAATTTGAATTGTCGAATTAAATACGTTTTATGCATGCAATTACAATTTTTCATTTTTATTATAGGAGTAATTCAAACAGGTAAATTTTTCATTACAGCATTGAACAAAGTTAAAAACAATGCTAGTCTAAACATAGTAATTCTAGATCAGAGCATTCCACAAAATTTGATTTTGAACCTCCGTGTAACGCTAAACATACTTTTGACTCTGATTAAGTTAACAGGCCGTCGCTCATAATTATAGTTTTATCCGTATGACAACCCAGTATCAATCAACTAAAATAAAAACTTGAAAAATGTATTTAAAAAACTTTTTCAAAACAGAGTGCTATAAATAAAAAATGCTGTATAACTTTCAGAATCGTGTTCGTGTTTTTTATTTAATCTTCAGGTTTCCTTTCACTTTTTCTTCTTTCATTACTGTTCTTCTTATTTTATTCCTATTGTAGGTTTCTTTAATTTTAAAAATTATATAATTTATAAATTATATAATTATATCAGCAGTTTCTCTGTTACTTTTTTAATCCGATTGTTTTCTTCTCCGACTACTCAATCACTATAACACGGGACTTCTTCTTAAGTTTGTAAGTCTTCACAACGATTTTTTTCTAGGATAACACTTTCCTTAGGCATTTTAGTTTTAATGGGGTACTTGAGGAAAAATTATTTTGTGCGAAACTAGCGAAAAAACAATTCTCTGAATATTTTCTGCATTGACTTTCAATTTATTTATTGCACAACTGATTAAAAAGTAATTAATAAATTAAATTTTATGTAATCCGACTTACATAAAAATAATAAAAAAATATAATCGTCTAAATAAATATAAGGGGTTTCAAGATTATGACCTATATCTTGTATTATTACTATTTATAATAAAATATTTGTAAAAAAAACATCGCGTTGTACAAAATACAAGTCGCGCCTGCTGAAAAATTAATTAAAACTACAAATTAATTTAATCATAATATTTAATTATTTGGATAAAAATGATCTTTCTTGGATCACGAAAATATTCTTCTTTTGAGTTCACCTGGAGCACTGGAGTACTTAAGAGAAGAAGCAAGAGGAAAGATAGACCCCTACGGTCAGGGGGTAGGCCGTGGGCCTACTAATATGATGGCACGTGGTACTACCTAAATCTTTCTGATTATGCTCTAAAGTTGACACACAACACAATTACTGGGTTCCTGGGGGAAATTCTTTACACCTCAGACTATTCGGTATCAAAAAATGAAGGTTTTTGCATATTCTGTGATTCATTGCATTAAATACGAGGCTTTCGTTCTTGCAGAACATATAAACGTTGCGGCACTATTCACTGGAGGTGTGCAGTACCATCCAGAATACAGAATATGCATAATAAATCTTTGAGCTCTGAAACCGGAGGGTTAGAACACCAAGAATTGATAGAACAATCACTTTAACCTAGCGGCAACAACTATAGGTTCAAGTAAGTTGCGAACACGTAAGAGGAATATTTCCATTACGTGTTGGCAACCAAAGTGATTCAATGACAAGAAAGTCCCGGCGACGTTTATGGTATTTGCCCATATAATCTTTTGGGTGTCCTGACAGTTGACCCATCGACAGTTGGCTTCCGACAACTGGCGCTGGCTGACAACTGGGTGGCCTTCGGGACTATTGACTTTCAGGACTATTGGCGTTCGGGACTATTAACCTCGCAGCAATTGGCCTCAGGATAATTTTTGCGATTACCAACCGCACGACCGAGGTCATAGATACCAAGTTTTAGTGATTTAGTTTTTGGAATTGGAATGTCCAGGCTCTTGCTGTTACGATTAATTCTGTATTTTCACTTTTTATGGATTTTATAATTTATTTTATAAATAAAAAAAATTTAATTTTTTTAATTTTTCTATTTTTATCAGCGGTTTGACCAAATAAAGTGAAAATATAGAATAAATACTTACAGTAAGTGCACGGGGGGGGGGGGGGAATTTTAATTCCAAAAACCAATTTACTGATACTAGCTTTGCGAGACGTCAGTAGTGAGGTCATTCATCGCAACGATCATTAGCATCACGTAAGACCAATAGTACCGCAAGCCAAGGCCAGTTATCGGGGACCAACTGTCTCGGGGCCAACTGTCCTATAATCAATATTTTGTGCAAAATTAACATACAAAAGTTTTTCTATTTGTTATTCTGACGTAAAGTTAATCTAGTAACTTTTATGACTTTAATTTGTTAGTTAGACTGCAAAACGTTGTTGTCACCAAGACTTTTCAAAATTGTTGTAACTTTGAGATAGTGGCTCCACCATCATTTGTCACGATAAAGTTATAAAAGCTATAAGGTCACTCCACCGTTAATTATCAACCCCGAACCTGGAGGGGGGGGCTACCAACTTACCGGCACTGTGCGAAAATTCAAAGATCTTCAAAGGTTACAATTTTAATTACTGCTACTTGGGTGCTACTGTAATCTTTACTATTACGCGGAATTTTTATAATGCAGTTTCAATATAACGCGGTTTTGTACAACAACATTCTTACAACTTAAAAGTAACTTGGAGTTTTGAGAAGATTAAGTCCCAATTGCCATAATCCTTTTGCCATAAATTGCAATTGTCATAATTCCAAAATACAGCAACTGGAATTACGGCAATTGGGGCAACATTTTTAAGAAAGCAATTTTCATTTAGGGCCGATCAAATCAACCTGGTGTATAATTTACTTATTTCTGAGATTCAGAAATGGTTTCTTACAACGCGGTTTTCATGTTACACGGTGTATACTTTTCATATAATGAGCTACGAATCAATCGCGTTATAAGAGGGTTGACTAATTAAGCTTGCTGTTAAGTTTGTTTTTATGAATAAAAAGAACCGGCCCCGAAAGCTTAATACTCAATTTGTAGAGGAACAGTGACAAACGGTGTACATGAAGCGTGAGTTGCGTTGTTTGAAATTATTTCATACTATTAGATATAATATTGGTTTATTGCTTGATAATTTTTTTATTTGTTCGAGCGTACAAAGTGAATTTGCCTTGGGCACAGAAATCTCGTTACGGTGCTGTATAAATGTAATCTTTTTCTAAATTAACAAATAACTCTTGAATGTTTTTTTTATAAAAATATAATTTTTAAAGCTCCAGTTAATCTTGTTACAAAATTAGCACACTATGGGTGGTCCTATAAAACGGAGCGAAATTAATTCTTCGCAGTTTTAATTAAACACTTATTAAACTTTTCAAGTATCTTTTAATTCAAAAATTAAATAATTAACTAATATTTTTATCTCACGCAGTGGTAAATAAACGCAACAGATTAATAAACTTGAATATTATTATTATTATAATTGCGCAATTTTTTAAATAAATCTCAAAATTAGCGTAGTTATTTAAGAAATATGGTTAATTTTTTAAAATTAAATTAGCAATATCGATTACCTTAATAGAACAATTTTATTAGTTTGCACAGTGGCAAATAGTGTACACTGGGATTTTGCAGAACCAAAACTAATATTATGATATTTAATTAACCTTTTGCGATCTTAATTGGTGACCCCCCTGACATCACAAACCACGAGTTACCACTGGTTTTAGATAAGTTCCAGTGGGTTTTCTCTAAAAACTGGATTGAATTAACAAAACAAGCATGAGTTAATTTCTCACAATAAGTTCATCTCAGAAATTTCACTTAACGTCCTTTCAAGAGCTCTGAAGAGGTAACATTAAACATTAAAACACGAACATAGTGCATTAATGTTACAAAAATTGGTAATTTAATAACGTTGAATTAAATTGACTGTGAACCTGTGTAGGTATAAAGAATATTAATTAAAAGAAGTAAAATTAAACTTAGTGGAATGGAATTCAGTCGTATATGGAATAACAAATGGCAAAACGTAAAAATATAATTCTGCAAAGCAATCAATACCACCTAGTGTGTATATTTGCCATTATAACAAATACTCATTTAATAAAACGAAAAAAATACAGTACCCACGTATTCAAATGCCATTTTTAAAAATTCCCATATTATATTGATTAAATTCATATTCCATTAAATGCAATTTTAATTTGAAAAATAATCCTATTGAAACTAATACTACAAATTGTTTATTCGCAGCCATTTTTATTGATTTTATTTGTGAACCAAAAATGTTCACACTGTATTGACAAAAACCCGCAGCATTTCCATCTTAGAAATCACATCATCAATTTTTGGGTAGCCCATCTCTAATTTCTTAATACTAAAATCTTTGGTTATCTTTACGATAAATTTATACCGCAGGAAAGCCGATATAAAACTTACAGCAGCGGAAAAAATTTTCCATGAATCTACACCTATAAAAATATTTTCGGTTAAACGGTCAAACCACAGACGTTAATGTTTTTTAGATTTGACACATGAGAAAATAATTGTCCGTCAAGAGTTTCTGAAAAATATTTTTGTACCTCTCAACACTTCAAATTATTTATAGCGTACAGGTAGACACAAATGTACATATAAAACTAGAAAAACCGAATAATCAGTAATAATTGGTTTAATGAAACTTATACGCCGTACTAATTGGTTTAATGAAAATATCTAGTAGGATTTAACAACTTTCACAAATACATTCAAAAAATAAATTGTTACAAAAAATTGAGCTAGAATTTTCTTTCGAGTATTATTACACCACTGCAAATGAAAATTATGGAAGTAATAATTCATCAACCCGCCAATCTTCATATGAACCGTCTGGAAAATATCTCCTAATGATTAGCTTAATTTTCTTTTGTCTTAGTTCCATTTCTGCAGCTTCGAAGGGATGCATTTTGCGAGCAAGTTTTTCGCTTAGTCTATTTTCAGCGGCAATTTCTTCGGCTCGGTGGCCAATAACTCGGATTCTTTCAAACTTGGTTAACATGCGTGTTCCTATACGCTTATCTATTGGTATCGGCTTCTTACAATCTACCTCTGAAGGTGATAATATCTCCACTTTCACATCATTCGCAGTAAATGTATCTTCGCTATTATGAGCCGACATTGTAATTTATTAGAATAGCAAAAATTTAACACGTTATTTAACGGACACGTTATAAAACTAACCTCACAATTATTGTAATACGTTATGGAAGTGTCTCATATACCTGGTAAAGTATTTTGAAAATCATCGTGATTTTAGATAGAATAATATAACTGAAAAATAATGTTGAACAATATTTAATATTTAATAAAAGCATATAATAAAATTTATATCTGCACTGTGCACTGTAATAATATTTTAAAAACATAATTTTTTTTAAATTACGACATATTAAAGAATGTATTGATATAGGAAAAATGTTTTCAGTCCATGATGGCAATAAACTTTGCAGAACACATTTTACGACTTATCACAAAAATATATCAGAGATATTGATGACCTTCGGTGTTCGGTTGTCGATGACAGGTCAGGTGGTAGAGTTGAAATTGACTGCAAAAAGAAACAAAAGATTTACCACCTCTGTATTTTTCACATTTTAAAATTAATTTTATGTTTGCGCGAAAACTGGAGTTCAAAAGTTAAACACGGCCATACATATTATATTTTTAATGCAAATAGAAATACAAAAAAAATTTATTTAGGTAAACAACATTTTATTAAATTTTTCTTTTTCTTCTTAAAAATTTCATTTAAAAGGTTTCAAAAAATTGTCATACTAAAGAATTTATAATAATAGTGAAAATATTTATGATTATTTCGATATTGCGGAAGTTTCATATTTCTAAAAATATATTGTCACTTTTAGTTTACTCTATTGTAGATAACCAAATACAAAAATTTTCGATGTAAATGTCAGTTTTCTAATGAGAAATAACACTGCAATACTGAATTTGGTCTAACTGTAAGACACGGTATTTGATAAATCGAAAACATAAGTTAAAAAAGGTGGACTTTCGATCGGGTGATCCTGTGATCTATCATTGATGATTAGGGTCCGGATTTATAGGCACTAAAAAACTTGAAAATATGCGGGCAAATATGCTCTAAAAACTTCAAACTAAGCACTTAAATATGCGCTAAAAATTTTTATTATGCCTCAAAATGATGGATTGCAATTGATGCAAATAATGAATTCTCTATTTTATTAGAAGTTCAGTTGGTGTTGAACTGCAGTTACAGCGAGAGTACATCCTAGACGGTTTTTCTAATTTTCAAAGCAACGCAAAAAGTTGTTACAAAACTTGATGTGCTGTAGTAAAAGTAAACTTGTATAATTATTATATCTGTCATGGATTCTAGAAGAGTGGGAATTTTATTACATGTACTGGAGGGTGTTCCACACCCCCCAGACCCCCCGGTTTCCAAATTTGACTTTATATTTTTATATTATTTTTATAATTAACTTTCAAAGTAACACAGAAAGTTGTTGCCAAACTCGGTAACCAGTAAGGTAATTAAATAAATATATGCTTTCCAAGTTTTAATTTTTTCTAACCGAAGATTAAACTTCCCTGATTTTTGCTTAAAAATTCAAATTTCCCTGTTTGGATTAATATTCGACGAATATTTTTAGTCCTAGTCTTAGTTTATTATATTTTTTGGTTGGTAAAAAAAATCGATCAACGAGAAGTGTTTTTTTCCACCAAAAAATGACACGTTCTTGCAAAAGCAGTAAAAGCCTGTTGGGATTTTATGTATTAGGATTAGTTACAACTGACGAGCTTGAATGAATTAACGAGATTCTGAAAAATCTTTAATCTGTTCCCCCCAAAAGCATTTTCCAAATACACTTCTTGGGGATGAAGCTCACTTCGCTTTTTGAATGTTTTATTTATTAATTTTTTACTATTCTTGACTGGTCAAGTTGAAAATGTTAATCAACTATAAATAATATAAAATTTAATAAATAAGTTTAAAAAAATAAAAAAAAAATTTAAATAAAATAAAAATAATAAAAACAAAAAAAAGAAGAAGAAAACACTTAATTCGTTTCAAAACGTTGCAAAAACCAAAAATTTGATTATTTAAGTTGCCAAATATATATGCCAACATAAGCATATAAGCATTTATAGGCAATAAACCGACAAATATGCACTGAAACTCAAAATATGTATTTATAGGCAAAATAAAAACTACATAAAACGACCTAGAAAGGCGTAAAACATGTTCCCCCCCTATAATTTCTCACGTGCCTGTACGCAAAAAAAAACATGCAAATGCCTAAAAATCCGATCTCTATTGATGATAGATACTCCTTCCACAATACACATCCAAAGTTTAACGTAAAGCTACTGCAGAATCAGTATATTTCACTTAGAATCACAAGGCGTTACTGTACTACAGGCTTCGAGATTCGTACGAAGGGATTTCCGAAAAAGTCCTAATACCGATTTCTTTACTTACATTTACTTACATTACATTTACATTTACATTTACTTGCTCATGAAACCGACGATCAAACCTCGGAACTAGAACTATCCCATAAAATAACCACCCAATCGGTAAAATTAAAAAAAATTAAATTGCACCGGTTGCAGATTAGAACGTCACATCTTAGAATATCAATAATCCAATGGTACAACTATTGGTATGTGTAGGTTTTTATAATTTCCTTATCAATGCCTTGTATATTATAGTTTCTTTCTTTTTCCTGGGATTTTTTCAAATTATTTTTTATTTTAATTTCCTTCACTTGTACACCAGATTTCCCCAGCAATCCTTTCCTAGCTAGTAATTTAATTTCAGACTCCACAGAATTTTTTGGTTTAGTCGTGCGGTGAAGATTTATTTACTCACTGTCAATTTGAAAACTCGTCCTGTCTTTACGAGGGGTTAACTATACGAGGGGGTAAATTTTTGGAAATATAGGGAGTACTAAAGAATATTTGAGAATACTCATGAGAATACTTTAACCAAGAATAAATGAAAATACCACAAAGTAATGCGGAATTAACACTCAAAATTTAAAACATCAATTTTTATATAATTTATCATTATTTTCGTTTATATTAATGATCTTCATCATAAATCTTCAATTTAAGTTAGAGGGACGGGAAGTTAGAGCATTGCAAACATATTTTGCATATTTAGCATTCAAGTTGGTATTAATCCCTTGAGTGCACTAAGCTCCCTCCTTCTATTCAAATAATAAAAATTGAAAAACAATAAATAATGCAAAATATGTAGGTGCACATTAAATCAAAATCAAGCAAAGCAGTGCCAGTAGCCAATCCAGGGGGACCATTGACCCCCTTAGATCTCATAAACACATCAGATTTTCCACCAATGCATTTTTAATTTATTAAAAAACAAAAATAAATTTATTTTTGCTATTACTACTGCTTTTTATTTTTCAATTAAATAAATATTTATTTTGTCGCCCCTCCTATAATAATTGTCTGGATCCGCTACTGAGCAGTGCAAATTGACAAAGTTTTACACATTTTTGTTGTATGTGTGCACCTGCACTTAAAGACAAACCCTGAGTTCAGGTAAAATTAATTTCTTCTAACTTCTAATCCGTAAAGTTAGTTTTGCCTGGGGGTAGCTCTGGCAAAACTAGTTTTACCTAAACGCTCACCGATTAAAGCTTTGTTATTTAGTTTAAGTACTTACAGTTAATAATAAGGAAAATAATTAAAAATCCAGTGTACTTTTCTTAGCATTTATTACGACTAGGGTGACGCGTTTCGACCTCAAACGGTCATCTTTGGACCCAGTGTCAAAATTTTAAATAAAGAAAATTTAAATCATTGATTTTTAAATACATAATTGATATTGCCGTTTCGGAAAAATAATTGTTCTACACTCTCCTAATGGAATACGTAACTACTTTACTTTTTCACTTCAAGGTGTAAAGTAAACAGGTACCAAATCAAAACTGGGAAAAAATTTTGGAAAAATAAGCATACTTATAAATTATTGTGAATTCTTAAGTGATTGAAAATTCATATATTTAAAAACTATATTCTGAATCAGCAGTTTTACTAGGTAAATAAACATTAACCTCATAATTTAGTGATATATCGTACTAGAATATGTCTATTCTGTAAGGAAAGCAAATTAAACTGAAATTCACAATTTTGCCAGCAGACTACTGTTACATTTATATTCTATTTAAATTCCATTTTATTTCAAAATTTTCTTTAACTTAATATATCACCTATTATTGTACTGCGAGACAATGTATGTAATGAAATAAATATCACTGTCTTGCATTTCATTATTAAGTAGGTCTTTTATTATTCTTGCAGTTTATACATTTCAGCAAACTGCATTCAATTTGATTTTTTAGTTCTATTTTTTGTTGAGCTTAGTTTTTCTTTCCTACTTCTTTTTGTGCTTAACGGTATTCGTAATGCGTTTATTCTATCTTAACCACGATGTACTTTATATTCTAAGTCAATAAATGCCAAACCCCATTGTTTGCTATCTTTGCTTCACAGTTTTTGTAAGTTAAGTAATCAAAGAATATCTTGACAATAGTAAATTTACAAATGGTACACTGTAATAATTTTATTCCATTTTCAGTAAACAAGGAATGCCAGGTTTTTAAAACATGATATTTAAATACAGCTTTGTATTTCTAATTATTCAGATATTCAGATCGAAAAAATTTTTGTCCTGCAATATTTATACTACAAAAAGAAAGACATAGCTACACCGATATTTTTTACCAAGCAATATATTGTTACGAATGTAATTTTGACTAATCGTTTAACAAATATACGAGTATGTACATAATATAATTAAATTAATATTAGTTAAACAAAATAAATAACCTGATTAGCTTTGGTATTCAAATAGTAATAAAATTTTGTATACTTGATTCTGCGTAGGGTATTCCCCAACCTCTTTTTTATTAATTATATTATAATATTGCCTAATCCGTATATTACTTACACACACATTTTAACGGTTTTAGAGCTATTTCAAAAATCAATATTTCATAAACGGATAATATAGACTAATGAAGTTTTAAACATATAGTAAATATAGGTAATATAGGTAATAATATAGGTAATTGCTAAATGCAATATAAAAGTATATCATATTTAACCAAACGTTAAAATAATAGAATTTTAACAGTAAACTGAAGAAAATTATTATTTAAAAACCTAAACAAACATAAAAATTAAAATTTAGTAATGCGATATAAGGCCCGATTTCACGATTATTTTTGATCTTCAATCGCGTATGACTAAGAAAATGAGAGTCAAACTTATGGTAACAGTAATTCCGTTTAATTAAAAAAATTCGGAGTCGCTTTAGAAGTTCTCAAATTGAAAAAAAAAATGGGGTGTCAAATTTTATTTAAAAAAATAAATTTAATTTGTTCTTTCAGTGGATAGAAACGTTATATGTAATGTAGTTTTAATTGTATTATGTACGTATATTTACCTCGACATGATATTTGTGCAAGAATTCGTAGCAAAAAAGTAAAAGCTAGTATGGCATATTGTAATTTCACAACAGATTACATCAAAGCATTCTAGAGCTACACTGATTTGTTTAATTTATTTATTATTAATTAGTCAACAATTTATATTGTAATAAATACATATATTGTATAATTTGAGTTTAATTGTCTGGGATATTTTCTTGATATTCCAAATTAATAAAAATGTATTCAAATTAATTTGATGAAAATTGATTCGCCATTATTATGTCTTTAGGTATTATACAAGTATTTGATTTATTGTAAATGAAAAATTTCCATTTGAGTTATTGTTAAACCTTAAGCATATCTTTTATTCCAATCAAAATTTTAAATAAACATTCTTAGCTGAAAATTTGAGCAAATATAAAAGATCGCAAGAGAACTTTTAGCTGTATAACCAAATAGTAATAACGGAATAACATAATCCTGAAAAAATTGAAATATATGAGAATGTTATTCAAGCAGGATAATTTCTAGTTAATCAAGTTCTTTGTTTGGTTTTAGCATATATTAAAAAAATATATGTAAAGGATTTATTTTTAATATTCTGAGCTAACTAACACAAATTTTAAACGTCTAAATTACAACTAATAAAATAAAAATATAAAGTTACGTCGACCTCGGCCGGATTTCCAAAGTTCCTAAACTGCTGGCCGCATTACTCCTTTGAATTTCCACGCTAATACGCTGAATGAAGAAGGACTTGGCACGACGACGGTCACCGGATTTTTCAATTAAAATTTTGTCAATCTCATCACCAAAATTCTTTGAGTCCGATGATGTACCAAGAGTCTCCACCGCAAAGCCTAAAAATTCAAAGTGGTCACCAGGCCAGCATTTTTTTTAATTGAAAATATTTAATGAAAAATACAAAATTAGTTCAATTAGGATGAACTTGAAATTCAAAAGGTAACTTATCCAAATTTCCTTAGGAAAGCAACAATTTTAGTTTGGAACAAAATTTGATTAAAAATATTTAAGCGTGGAACGCGGTGACGATTAATAGTATATTAAGTACCGAGATGAATGCTTTATTACCGCAAAAATAATTGACCGAGGTCCTAAACGTTAAAGACTATAAGCGCAAGGCTGTAATGAAGCTTGACCCCGAGGTATGGATTGCAATGACCTTTCGCACTTAACTTTATATTCGCTTATAGGAAAACCTCAAGACCAGTTGCTTATAACTCACTTTGGGTTGTTTTTTAACACAAAATTGTGGGCGTCAATCTTAAGATTAAAATATAATGTTCCTTAATGTTAACCCACAAATCTATCTTGGGCTTTAGATCATAGCAGTGTAATTATGGTCTATCCAAATGCTTCAAAAAATAAAGGTTGCCATTTAAAAAAATAAGATGAACTTTCTGAGAAAGTTGCATTTGTTTCAAACTTGACGAGCTCATTGTATATTATAATTTCATTAATCTTGTAATTGAAGTATAAGAATATAATTTGTTCGTTTAATTAATTAAGAAATACTTTTCTTGTGAGATGATGACCTTAATAAAATTTGATAATGCTTAGATTAGGTAAGTCGTTAATTTCATCAGGTTAAGTTTTATTAAAATTCCCGTGGGAACTTTAAAAAATTTGATACAAAGTTGCTTCTAATTAGAATAATAGAGCAAGAAAGTTTCATGTCGCAAGTTTTGATCATTTTCGGTATAAACTGTAGACTCGGGAACCCAATCCATGCATTGTAACACAAAAGTTACATCACAGGCAGTTTCATTATTGGTTGTTTAAAGTTAGACATAAAGTTTTAAAGCTGCATAAATGTCTACCATAAATGAACCAATCGTTCTATCTTCAAATTAAACTTGAATCTTTTAATATTAATACCACAATATAATAAAAAAGCAGCCGAGTTTTTTAATAAACAAACTGAAATATTTATTCAGAATTTTCACCACCTAAATTTCACTTTTACATCACACGGAATTACAATTTTTAGGGAAAGTTTATAACAAGTTTTTTATACTGACTTAATAATTTTAGTAGATAAAACAGAACACCATCATTGTATAAATTGCATGCCCACTCATATAAATTTTGTTGACATGTCACGCTGCACATCAACTCAACAAAAATTTATAATTAAATTATAAAAAAGCAACGCAATTCTAAAATATAAACGCAGAATAAAGTTCCTTCCATTTTTAAATTTTAACATTTTAACTTTATTAATTCGGATTCTTGGTAAAATTACTTAATAATACTACCTTTCCGATTAGGCAGGGCTACCAAGTGCAACAATAAAACTAAAAAATGTAAGAAACTGTTTTTCCACCTCTTGCTGAAGGTCACACCCGTTTACATTATTAACTCATTTAGTTGTTCTGGCAGTTAGCCTTTATTCTTCGTGTAAAGCAACCTCGCTCAGGTGTTGTTAGTTCAGCTGCTTCGAAAATTGTGCTTAAATTATCCCTAACTTCCAATAAATACATACAGGATAAATTTTTATATTGACATTGATTTCTATTTGAGAGGATTGATTTTAAAACCTAAATTGACTTTGGATTTGTAGTGCATTTTAAGAGCATTAGAAACTTTGTTTTGCTAACTACACTTTATTTATGCTATCAACCCCCTTGTATTGGAAACGAAGTCCTTTTATTATTGGACTTTAATTGTGTAAAGGCACGCTATCGTAATTTTCATATAATTTCTAGCAAAACTACAACAGACACCTACCGGCGCCGCCGGGGCGTCATGATTATTTTCCCAGATACTCACATGTAATTAAAGACGCGTGTAATGCAAAATTTCGCTATCAAAACCTTTTTTAAATTGAAAGGATTGAAAAGAGCTTAAATCTGAAAAAGAGTTTATTTACAAAATATGGGTATAAACGAACTTGCACATAATTTAAACGAAACGTTAGCGTAGTCTTCTTCCTATTAAGTTCTGGTAATTTGCATAACAGGTTTTTGGTTCTTTATAATATACCGATTTTGGTGAAACTGCACTAAAATTAATAAATTTACTGGCTGCGAAACTTAGGTGTGTTGTGGCCTAGTAGTTAGAGTGATTAACTGCTCACGGTTTGTAACTACAGAGATATTAAGTTTCTTGAAAACATATTCGTGCTTCAAGGACGTGTAAATAGTGCAAATCGGCCATATAGTTTTGGTAATTCATTCTTCTGAATTAAAATTTTGTAAAAAGAATATTTTGAAATTTTTAGTGTAATGTAAAGAAGAAACAAAATAATTTTAAAAATAATTAAAGAAATTATCGGTATAATTTCTTTATTATTTAAAATGATGGTGCAATCGGTGCTATATTAGATTACTTGCGTAATGCTTGATGTTCGAGTAAACCATTGGTGAGAACGAGGTTCTTATTTAATTTATCTTTTAATTAGCTTAAAAGTCCGATTTTTACTATGCCCTTACTAAAAGTAAACTAAGTGAAAACGCTCATCCATTAAGCCCATAACAGACAAGAGCACTCAAGTATCATAAATCTTACAAAAGTTAAAATAAAATTGAAATATGCATTAACGAAGCCAAATAATTTAATTTAAATATTCAAGTTTAATATTTACTTGATAAATAAATTATATTTTCATTTATACCACAATATGTAACTGTAACTGTCTTTACATAATTTATTAAAATCAAATTATACCAAAAAATGTAATTTCTGACAATTTGGTCTGAAAGTATCTTTGTAATGTAATATAACACTGGCGACAATTTAATATTTATGATATAAAATTTTTTTTAAATTACAGTTTTGAAGTAATGAAATATTAATAATATATTATTATTAAAATTTCTAACGATAAAATTTAACGGAAAATTGTTGTACATAATAATCCGATTCTATGGTTGGTTAGTCCTAGTTGTGAATTACAATAACATCAAAAAGCTCTCTGAATAATCCATAATATGATTAATTAATGTAATAGATAACATTTATTAACAAATATTAAAAAAAATTTTATACAAGAAAAATTAATTTATTTACTGTCTGCAAAAAAATCAAAACATCGAAACATTTTCATTATCTTCCAAGAAAATCGATGTTTACGGAAAACATTTTAACAAAGTCACAATTACAAGTCTCACCCTTTATCCACTACACTAAACTTGCGACACAAATTCACCAAACTTACAAGTCTATAATCAATAAAAAATTCCGTACAATATAATTTTCCTAGAATATACGCTTATAAATCCGACCACTAAACATGAATATTTAATTATTTATGAATCGAACATCGTGGTTGCAAGCGTTTAATTTGTTATATTTTTAGAATATATCTTTTTTTATATAATTTAATGCAATAAATATTCTGTCTTTTATAAATAACTAATTTAATGTTTAACATTATTCCATAAGTATAATGTTATTATTGAGTTTAATTATTTATAACAGCATTAATAAAAGTTGAATTTGTTAATTTTCCACTATAATGTCTTTATTATGAAATTATTTGTAATTAATACTAAAACACATTGTAATGTTGTTAACAAATTGTGTACAAAATTTACCATTTGTCATCTTTTTTTATCTTTTGCGCAACTCATTATTGAATAATTAATTAATTAATTAATTTCGGTACAATTTTATAAAAAAATAATAAAGTAATAAAAAAAAATTATTAATTCCTTTAGCTTGATAATTACAAAATAATTTACGTTTAGTTTATTAATTTATTTATTAATTTACTGATTAATTTGACTGATTTCAATTTAATATATTTACGTGGTTTAAAATTGCTAAAAAAATAATAATACAAATTTGTATAAATTATTAGAATAACATAATTTTATGTTAGCCCCCCTCGTGTTAACATAGTAACTTCTGGTATTTAATTATAAAACTGAGTTGGTTTCATAATAATTCATTCTAAAAGGTTAAAGATTAATGGGATTGCCGTGGTTTACGTTATAATTCTCTTGGAAAAGCCAGAAAAACCAACTTAAAATAATTAGATATTTACAGGTGAATATTTACAACTGCGTACAATAAGGCATTGTAACAATATAACAATGAACGAAAAGTTTTAGGAAACGGATTACGCTTTTAAGTAAACTTAAGGGAAGATACCGGTTTTTACTTTTAATTAAGTGATTTTTGAGTTCATAATTTTCTTACGTATTCCGTTAGCGTTTCATAAATTTAATTTCAGTTTAAGAACCATAACTGTTATGTTTGCATTAAATATACCGTAGGCATACCTCTGAAGCGTTCCGTTTTCGAATGAGTTGAGGAACCTAAACATAAAGTTTCGATAGCAAATTTTTCCCTACTACAACTTCGCATTTCTTTTTTTGTTTTAATTTTTACAAATACTCGGAATTAAAGTCGCGCTACGCTACGCTACTCTATTTTATCGTAGACTTCAGGATCTCTCATTTCATTTCATCATAGAATTGAGCAAATTTTATTTTGGAAATGCAATATTGTAGTGGTGGAGGTAGCAACATTGCAGAACTGCAATCCTTTCTACAGTTTTTTCAAATACTTTCTAAATGGAAACTCTGATCGACTGATCGTCCGACGCGTCGCGACGCTTACTACTGCGACCAAATTCTGAAAGACGTAAATATAACTAAACACAGAACATAACAAACCTTCCGACATTGAGGCCCGGAAGTCTGGGAGTATTAATATATCGGTGTAATTATTGTATTAAAAAGAATAATTCTTAGAGTAAGTATTTCATTGTCATTTTAAATTTAAAATTGATGAAAGCAAGTTTAAACTTCAAGTTGTTACAATTACAAGCTAATTACTGTAATTCTTTACTCAAGTAAAGTGATCCTCCATATAATTAATGAAAGACTAAACAGCTTCCTTTTGCCATATATCTCTGAGGAATAGTACCGGGAAGGGCTACTAGAAAACACATATTAAACATACGATAAATTATTGAAAAAGCGCGTAAGTTCTGTGTTTCGTTGATTACAGGAAGGCCTTCCATTTGGTACACTGGAATAAACTATGGAGCATACTTGAAGAAATAGGTTGGCTACGACACCTGATAGAACTCATAGGAGAACTCTACGAAAAACTCGACAAACAAACAGATAAAAAAGAAGTAGAACTGAGGAAAAACGATAGGTGGCAGAAAAATCTCCAATGTGAGATATGCAGATGACACACTAATAATAGCGTGAAGCCAAGAAAAACTTCAAGTCCTCATGAGTACACTAGTCACGATTAGCAGTCAGTATGGCCTGCTGATTAATCACAACAAAACAAAAGTCATGACAGCGGATCGTGCCAATAATAACTACCTCATCATCCACATATCCATGGAGTTTGAAATAGTACACAACTTTAACTACCTAGGCTCTCTGATCTGCAACTCTGAAGGGAGCACGCAAGAAATAAAGCGAAGATTGGGCATGGCAAGAACGGCAACCACCCAATTAGTCAACAAGAGAACAAAGATGAGGATGCTAAATGCACTAATATTCCCAGTGGCTACATATGCAGCCGAGACATGTACTATGAAACAGGATGATAGAAGGAAGAGTGGAGATCTTCGAAAAGTAGACCTACAGAAAAATGCTAAAAATCAGGTCAGAAGCAATGAAGAAGTTGATGATCCAGGGTAAGATCGATGGAAAGAGGCCAAAAGTAAGATCCCCTGCAAGATGGGTGGACCAAATAAAATTCCTAACTGGACAAACCCTACATGAAGCAACACATGCAGAGCGTAACAGGGAAACGTGGAACAGCTCTTTGAAGACATTGTCATCATGATGCCACTATGTCCTTACGCAGGACGATTGAAACTGAGAGAGTTTAAACTTTCGTTAAGGGGATCATACCGTGTGGCAGCTGAATTTTTTTGCTTAAAAAATGTTTTTTTTATAATATAAAAATAAAAAAGTTTCTCAAATTTTCATTTTCTTTAGCCGTACGTTTTAATTTCCCTCACTTTTGCTCAAAAACAAAAAATTTCCCTTTTTTTCCGACGAAATATGTATAATTATTCTGTCTTCTGTAGGTATTCTAGAAGAGTGGGAATTTTATTATATGTACTGGAAGGTATTCACTGCCAGACCACCCGGTTTTCACTTTTGACTCTAATTTTGCAGTAAAGCACTTAAATAAATGGTTTTCCAAGCTTTAATATTCTTCAGGCAAAGGTTTTAATTTCCCTCATTTTTGCTTAAAAATTCAAATTTCCCGGTTATTGCTAGCGAACTTTGTAAAATTATAAATTTTCTATCTTTTCCAAGTATTCTAAAAGAGTGGAAATCCTGCTATATGTACTGGAGGGTGTTCCACACCCCCCAGACCCCCCGGTTTACAATTTTGACTTTAGGTTTTTATAATTAACTTTCAAAGTAACATAGAAAGTTGCTGCTAAACTCCGTGAGCAGTAAGGTAATTAAATTAATATGCGTTCCAAGTTTTAATTTTTTATTTTTATAATTTAATTTTATAATTTGTTTAGTACAAATTTCCCGGTTTGGATTAATATTGGACAAATATATTTAGTCTTAATCTTAATTTAATATATTTTTTGGTTGTGTTTTTCTTCATTATTATTAGGATTAATTGCAACTGACGCGCCTGAATGGATTAACAAGATTCTGAAAAATCTTAATTTTTAATATTGTCCACATCAGCCTAGTTCTGGTAATAGCCACAGGTTCACAGATTAAAATGACGTTCGATGTTCAATCTACTCATCTGTCTTTCGCACGCTTTAAAAAAAATAAGTTTTACCAAAACTTTTTCGAAAAACTCGCAGATTGAACCAAAAATTGAGAACAAAATTATTCGAATAATATTGCAGGCTTTATTCTTAATCTGAGGAGAATAATTATTATAAAATAAGTTTTATTACTTTTTTCGAGATTTTGGGCCTTTTCTTTAATTAAACTCTGTGTAACGGTCTACGTTTCATCCAACCTTGTTGTGGGCCTCGTCAGGACTAAAAACTGTTTAATTGTAATATAGGATATAAAAATTTTTTACAAAATTTACCTAATTACAATGAAATAGTTTATTACAATTAAACAGTTTTTAGTCCTGACGAGGCCAAAACAAGGTCCAAAGTAATAAGAATTAATAAAATTTAGACGAAAATAATTATTTATAAAATCAAAGTTTTTTTAATTCCAAAAATTTTTAAGGGTAGAAATTTTAGTGTACATTTAAAAATTGTGTGTGCATATAAATCCGACATGTAAACATTAAATATTTATGTCATCCAACTCACCAGTTTAGATTATTAGGAATGAAATGAATACATCCGAACATCCCCAATACTTAACGATCAATTTAGAGCTGAAAAATTAATGCCGTGCATGTTTATTAAAATTTTAAGATTATTGGAGTATTTACAGGAAGTGTTTCATTATTTGTGTTAAATATACAATTTAATATTAGCTACTGAGTGATAAAATTATTAAGGCAGTGGCAGTGCTTCATTAATTTGCAAAATTTAAATGTTTGGTTAAATTAGCATTTAGATTTCCAATATTATATAATCAAATTTGGTATTTTAATTTTCTGTAAATAATTGGCTTATAATGTTAAGCCAGCAAGACCGAAGATTATGATAATGGGGCAATGTAATTGTAATTTATATACACTAGATTTTTTGAAAATGGGAGTTTTATCTTTAAAACGTTTTAAAGAATACATCAAGCTGAAAGACTTGTATGAATTATTAATTTTATGGTTGCCAAATACTTTTTTAACCATTATTGATTGATTTTCGTAAAAGTTGTTAAAAAAAGAAAATATATGTTTGCTTAGATAATGGTTAGACCCAAGTATCAATGGATTGAAGGTGACTTTAAAATTCTATAGCTCCTATAATATTTTATTGCTAAATAGAAACGAACCATGCCAATATTTGCTAAATAAATTGTGTCGGTGTTATATTGATGAGACATAGGTTTAACAAACATATTTAGTTTATGTATCTTTGACAGACAATAAACAAAGCTTGAAGCAATACCAATGAAAATATAAACTGTTAAGTGTTTGATTTCGTGATCCCCGATGTATCGTTCCTGTTGGAACATTGTTTTTTCTATAAAATTAGATATAAAATTTTTTACGTCTCTCACAAATATCGACGCTTTAAATTAATAGCACGTTTTACTATTTGTACAGCTCTGTTTTATTATAAAATTACATTAATTTTAATTAAATAGTAAATTAAAAATGTTTAAGATTTGCTCAGAGACTGGATAATGTGAAAAAAATTGCTGAAGGAAGGAATACGTAATTAGAAGCTTGTATTTGTGCAATGGAATAAAAAGTTTGTTTTAATTTAGAAGTATCTTAATACTCGAGCAAGTTTACTTTAAACTATTTTGTAACGGCAATTAAAATGCTGCAATCAAAAAGTTGGAATTTATTTGTTTATTTGGCCAAATTAAAGCGAATAGCAGTAGGCATCATGAAAAATCATTATTAGATTTTAATTTTGAATTTTGTTTAAGGTCCTTTTGGAATATATGGAGGAGTGCAAAATCCTAGTGCGAGTGGATTTAATTCACTTCAGGATAGTACGGCTGTTCCACCATTGTGGGCTCAACAATCTAACTCAAAGAGTTCTTCCGAACCTTATATAGATTCCATGACAGCTACAAACGTGACGGCTTTAGTGGGAAAGTCGGCTTACCTCAGTTGCCGAGTGCGAAATCTTGGAAATAAAACTGTAAGTTTTTATTTGTCTTTGTATCTGTCTTTGAAAATTGTTGCCAATCTCCATTATAAATCTTCGTTTTTATAACTCTCACTGTGACAATGTTAGTAATTTTTTATCTTGAAATACATTTAACTCTATTTTATATCGCGTAGCACATTTTCCCTAAATAGAGATATAATAAAATTGTTATTTATTTCGAAAAATTAGAATACCATAGTCATAAATCTAAATTATCGCAAAGAGCTATCAACTTTTCACTTATTAATTTAAGTATTAAAATTTTACTTTTTAATGTTTTAAAACCATAATTAACTTAAGGGATTGTTTACTAATAACCCGCAATTTACCTATAACCATTACCACATATAGTCGTTTTAATGATATTAAGTACATACACACAACAAGCTTATGTCCTTAAATTGTTGGCAGAAACGATTATATTTGTCTATTTATAGAAAATCATTACTTGATAAATTTACATGAGATAGGTTATTTTTCCTTGAGTTGATTAAAAATTCATTTATGAGCTTTAGAGATTTTACAAGGAAAACTATAAATATCTTAATGACGTAAAATACAGTTCGCCGATATTTAAACGAAAATTTGATTTAAGTTGAAGTATAAGATAATAAGTTTAAAGCGCCAACAATCCGATATTTTTTCATCGTTTAAAAAGTGTGAACAACTAAAATATTAATTATCTTGGAACTGAAGTAAATTCGCTACGCATTCATAACAAAGAGAATTATATAACACCGAAAACTAAATTAAATAGCAGCAAAATTGTACAGTATTTAATGGTTTATTCTCTAATTAAATTTGTAATAAATAATTTTGACTTAAAGCAGTAATTAATTAGTATTTCATAATTTAGCTTATACAGATTATTTTATAATTTCAGTTAAGAGGTGTTAAAAGTTAACACTCTTAATTTATCATAAAAGTTTTTCACAAATCTTGAGCGAAGCCGTTATTAATTAATGAATTAGTAATTTAATTCTTCAAATTCAAAAATTTACTCCAGCTCGATTTTATAAATGTCTATTAGCATTTTTATCCTGCTAGATTTAGTGCTTCAATGTTGTTATTTAAAAATGCCATAAAGCTCGAAATGTTTTTTACCATTAATACTACCTAAAGTGGAAAATAAATATAATGTTTTTATAACTTTTTTTTCTCGATTATATTCTCAAGCACGAAATAAATCTCAGAAAAATGTAATACACATGGACACGGCACCCGCTAAAGCACTGCACACAAAATAATGAAATAATAATCATTACACTGAAAGAACAAAGGTGATTTTACACAAAAGTACAAAAAAATTCAAAAGTTGTTTAATTAAAAACTTCAAAAAATTAATAAAACTCAAGTTTATTATTTTAACTACGCTTTATATTGCTACATTTTCCCTTATATATGAAACCCAGTATGTGAGACAATGCAAACATTACATATTAAATTTCAATAAAATGAAAATTTCCAACTCAAACTGAACAATCTTGAATTAAAACGAAATATCAGGTTCATTAGATACAAATCAAACATATTACTTCAAGCCGACGTTTCGAAAAATATGTTTACCCCTTCTTCAGAACTAAAATACAGAGAGCAAACAAATGAAACTGCAGCATCTGGAATAATCTTCAATAATAATTGCAAACAGTCTAAAAATTAAATACAAAATAATATAACAATATGTACATAAGAAAAAAATGACAGCAATATATAATATATTGCTTTAAAAATTCACTTTGACTTGGTAAATCTGCACTGTTTGCACCTTTGCAGTTGATTTTACCACTTGTTACGCGACAAAAATGTGGTTCGACGATCCCCCCCCCCCATAGAATATTTGGGTGCTCGGCCAACTAGCGGGAGGTCGTGGGTAAATGCAAAAGGGGGACATTGTTCGCCCAAATTGTGCTATAATCAATATAATCAATAGAGTCAAGCACTAAGATGGGCGCCACCACAAAAGTCAAGTGTCAAAATAACTGGGTCTTCGTGGAAACCACAGTGCACGTATGAGTAGGTGAGTTCTAAAGTTGAATCGGCCATGGCGCTGGCAGAACCGCGGTGGTTGATTGCGCTAACATAAGATTACACAAAAAAAATGGTTATAAATAAACAAAACACATAAAAATTTACATGGATTACAATAAACAAACACAAAATAAAATTTACAAGAAAATATATATATGTTACGGTCAATGATGACAATTCGGCCATTAACGTTAATGGCCGGACAATAACGTCAATGCCCAGCTTAGTTGGGCATTGACGTCATTGGCCGGCCATTGACATCATTGGCCGGCCATTGACGTTAATGCCCAATACAGGGTGAGCAATGATGAAACTATAATTTTATAAATTCCATCTGAAGGTAATATAATAAATGTGTCTTTGCAAATACATAATACTAGTTATTAAGGGATACTGAAAAGTTAATTTTGTTAGAAAATATTAGTAATACGACCAAAGAAATTGAGATTACTCTTAGACAGCAGCAGCTCAAAGCAGTGTTTTATGAGTCCAGGGTTACAAGCGTTGTCATTGCAAGGGTGGATGTAAAAATAATAAATGTGCGTATCACGCCACCAAACAAATTTGCAATTTTCAATTTGCATGGGTCACTCCCGTGCCAGAATAACAATGATTAATTTAAAAATTTTCATTTCATTATTTTTTAATTTTTATTATTTTTGCTAATAAATGATTTTATTATATTATAAATACAATGAATACAACATTATGTACGTAAATATCACTTGCCAGTTGGCGGTCAAATTTAAATTACCATTTTTCTGTTCTTTATAGTAGTTATTCCATAATAACATCATTGCCCAATCCATTTTGGCCATTAACGTCATTGACCGGCCAAAGACGTAAATATTACAATCAGATGAAAATATTTACATCATTGCCCACCGTTAACGGGCGTTGATTTCAATGGCCGGTCAATGACGTCATTGACCGTAACATATATACAGGGTTGCCCATATTCGACGGACCCATCTGGCAACTCCATAACTTTTGACAGAGATGTCAGATCGCTTAATGACATACCGCGTTTGAAGCGTCAGTCCAAACAGATTTTTACCATGGAACAATACACGCCACGCGAGCGCTCTGAAATAGTTGAAATTTACATTCAACAGAACAAGTCAATTGTGAAAACTCAACGTGCTTTTAAAAAATTAAAAAATGTGAAAAGTGCGCCTTCTAAGAACACCATTAAGCGTTTATACGAAAAATTTTCGACTGGTGAGGCTCTTTCTAATCCGAAGAGGCCAAATAAAAGTCGACCAAGGCGATCGGCCGAGAATATCGCTGCCGTACGAGCCAGTGTTGAGAGGTCCCCAAGAACATCCCAAAAACGCCGTTCTCAGCAGTTGGGCATGGCTCGGTCCACTTTACAACGGATTATTCGCGTTGATTTGCATTTGTTCCCGTACAAAATTCAATTGACGCAAAGATTGTTGCCTGCGAACAAGCCTCGTCGATTGGAATGGGCCCAAAGAGTCATCGAAATGGCCGAAGATGACGAGCAATTTTGGAACAAAATTATCATGTCCGATGTAGCCCATTTCACATTGAATGGGACCGTAAATAAGCAAAATTGCCGTATTTACGCCACTGAAAATCCTCAGGAGATTCAAGAAGTGCCTCTTCATGACGAAAAAGTCACAGTTTGGTGCGGCGTTAGTGCGAAAACGGTCATTGGGCCGTTTTTCTTCCAAAATGAAAATGGCCATGCTGTTACCATCAACCAGGAGCGTTATCGCGACATGATGACCAATTTTGTGATGCCAATTATTCGTCGAAAGCGTATGAGGCAGTTCTGGTTTCAACAAGACGGCGCTCCACCGCACACAAGTCGCATAACAATCGATTTTCTGAAGAAATTGTTTCCGGGCCGTTTGATGTCGAAAAGTGGTGATTTGGACTGGCCACCGCGTTCGCCCGATTTGACGCCGCCTGACTTCTTCTTGTGGGGATATTTGAAGTCAAAGGTTTACGTTAACAAGCCAAGGACCGTAGAAGAGCTCAAGGACAACATTCGTGAAGAAATAGCCGCTATTCCGGCCGAAATGTTGGCGAAAACGATGGAAAATGCTGCAAAAAGAGCACAATACGCCATCAACGCCAGAGGCGGCCATTTGAGAGATATCACATTCAAAAATTGATGTAAACAAATCTACTTGGAACAAATTAAATGATTAAGATTGCCAACCGCCAAATTTTTATTTTTTTCTTTGATTTTTTTAAAAACAACATGGGTCCGTCGAATATGTTATATATGTTGGTCGCAATTGATAAAAAAAATAAGGTTTTAAATGCGCACACTCCTTTGCTTAACAACTGAAAATTCTAATTAAATTTTTGTTGACAAAGTTCTCCGAATACTAAGTGTAATTTACAAAATTTGGATTACCAAAATATTAACAATAAAACAAAATATAAGCCCACACTAAAATTTTCACCAAAAGTGAATAAGAAAATGACGTAGTTAAATTGAATAGTTTATAGTTGAAATTAAAACAAGTTATGAATAAGGCGTCAGTTCTGGATGTAAAACAAATAAGAAGTGGGTCAAGTTCAAATGTTAGGTTGAGTGGCACATTTACCGTGGTCTTGAATGAAGCACAATTAGGTCGTCAAGTCATAAAACAAAATTTAAGTCGTTACCTTAATACAGGTGGTACATCGATGGAATGTCGCGATCAACCGCCGGGTACAGCAAAGCTCCCGTGTTGGTTACCAAAGTCCATTACTTTGTAATTCCATTTTCATGATTTCCTGATTCTTCGAGTGTTGGCGCCTCGACTTAGCGGTTGTTTGAAATTAATTCCTTCATTAAAAGTGTTGTGAACAATTTCCCAATTTTACAAGTTCGCAAAATTTTATCATCAACCATGCGCTGGCGCTACTGGACTTAATGTAACTAAATCACGATTAAAACTTCACTGGTTGGTTCGGTTCACCCATCAATTGTTGATGGTAAATAAATGACTTAACTTTTGTAGTGAACCAAAAACTATTGGAACCAAAATTTAATTTCCAAACGTTAATTAAACCAAAATTTAATTAAACCACAATTTAATTTCTGCCATAAAGAGCGTAGTGAGATAAATTATGACCGTCAGTTTATTTCTAACAAATCTGCCGTATGAGGGGACTATGGGTGCCTACGTACGTCGGATGGAAATAAATGACAAGGTCAAGCTACCATTGTACCAAAAGAGTACCAAGGAGAAGCAATCCCATAATGAAACAAAACCTACTTCCATGGTTTCCAGTGAATCAAAAATTCTAAATTCGACCTAATGTGTTTTATGCAATTAAATGAAATTATTAATTTAAATTAGAATTCCCATAATATTATATTGTTTGGATAGGTAAAATTACAATATGAATTTAAAAAATAAATTTCGATTTAAAAATTGGTAACAAACGGAAAAGGCGGAGACGGTTCAAGTTCAAATTTTAAATTAACGGATAGTAAAAATGAGGAGTTTCTAGTAAATTTCCCACAAACATTACACACTATAAAGACCATAAACATAAAAGATTTCTTAGAATTTCTTCCTAGATTGCCTCAAGATTTCCTTTGGATTTCCTTCAATTTTATAAGATTTTCTAGATCTCCTAAGATTTAAGAACCGAAGTTCTAAAGTAATAAATAATACCGAGACAAAATACTTCTTCGCTAATATGTATTTCTCCAGCATCTAAATCTCAAAACAGTATAAACTCCAGAAAAATACAAATCTTTACAGTTTGTGCTGGGTTAAGTTTCAAAAAATCCAACTTCAAATTTTTAATTGAAATATTCAATAAATTTTATATCAAATGGAAAGTTAAATTTTCCCGACCCAGGTGGCAACGGAATTTTCAAAATAATCCAAATTAATTTTAATTAACTTTCAAAATTTCCAAATTATCTTTTTTATGTTTAAATGCAATTCTCAATCAGCAGATAGATTATTCTTCAAAATTATCCAAAATTATTAATTCAATTCCATTCAAATCCTTCTTTATCATTTCCAAATTAAAATGATCAAAATTACTCTCTCAAAACATAATCAATTTTATTTGATCAATCAATCAACGGCTTCCATTTCTGACGGAATATAACCACATCTTAGAAGTTCTTACAATCCATTTTATGAGGTGGATTACTCCTCTGCTATAACTTTGCTATAACTCTGCTATAAGTGATGCGCACTGCACCCACTGCGGCATTTGAGGTCCTTCTCTGCCTCCCTCCACTTGATCTTCATGTGCAGGAGATGGCGGTTAAGGCTTCTCTTAGGCTTCGTAGTTGGGGGCTGTGGAACCACAGGCGAGGAACTGTGGATCATATGCGGATTTTAGAAGACTTCTCAACTGGAGTACCACTGCTGCATCTTGAACCTGACAGAATTTCCCCTAAATACATATTCGACAGGAAATACAATATCCTGTTGAATCCAACAGAAACCATCGAGTATGACATATGTCTATTCTCGGATGGTTCCAAAAACGATGTTGGCTCAGGAGCAGGAATTTTCTCTGCTGAACTGAATATAAACATGAGTATACCGCGCTGGGCAAGCATACATCGGTTTTCCAAACGGAACTGATGGGCATACTGCAATGCGCAAAGACAGTCCAAGATAAATGCATCTGCGACAAAAACATCCAGATATCTACAGATAGTAGAGCGGCACTTGTGGCATTGAGGAGACACAAGGTCACATCGGGTCTGGTGCTAGAATGCATCCAGGCACTAAATGAGATATCAAACTCAAATGTCAATTCCCTCTCGTGGGTGAAGGGGCATCAAGGTAACGAGGGTAACGCAAAAGCGGACGAGCTAGCAAGAAACGGCTCCAACAGCCTTCCCTGCGGTCCGGAGCCGATGATTGTGCCAGCTGTCAAAACTATCGATACCCTCCTAAAACAACATATCCTTAAGCTGCACTGCAGCAGATGGGCAAAAGAAACTGTATGCAGACAAGCAAGGGCAGCGATTAGAGCACCCTCTTGTAAACATTCAAAATATTACTTGAAGCTATCCAGAGTCAATCTACGGATAATTGCAGAGATTTTAACTGGACACTGCAAACTTAAAAAACATCTCAACACACTGGGACTTGTAGATAACCCCAAATGTTGAGGATGTAACAGAGCAGACGAAACAGCAGAACATGTGCTATGTCAATGTCCGTCGTTAGCGTCAATTAGAGGTACCATGCTAGGGAACTTCTGGCCTAACATGGCCAGAATCAGCGACACTCCGCCTGCCAAGATACTCGAATTCATCCTGGAGACAGGATGGCTTGAGGAGTGACAGGATGGAGGGCCGCTGCATCGGAGGCAGCACAATGGGCCCGATCTAGTGGCCTAAGTGCGCGTGGGGATACCTCCCTGCCCTCCTACCTAAAATCCAGAATCCAGAATCCAGCTATAACTTTTCGTGTGATTTTGCTCTGTTTGCAATCAGTCTCCAAGTTTTTCACCACTTTTCTCTCCAGTTTTTGACTTCCATCTGATTCTGGGCCTTCCTCTGCATCATTTCTTATTTGGCTTCCATTCAGTCACCAATCTTATTGCGTCATCTTTTCCTCTTCACATTATTTGTTCTAACCATTTTACTCGCTGTGCCTTGATGAACCTGACTAAATTTTCATTTTCTAGCAATTTTTCTCTCTTCGTTTTTTCTTATTCTTAGATCTGTATTATTAATTTTTTTTGGTCCCACGATTGCTCTAATTACCTTATTTTACCTTATTAATTACCAAAATTACTAATTCGATTCCATCCAAATCCTTCTTTATCACTTCAAAATCAAAATAATCAAAATTACTCTCTCAAAACATAATCAATTTTATTTTCGATAATATAAAATTTAGATCATAACTTCAAATAAATCCCAGGAAACAAAAATTTTACTTTCCACTTCCAGTGGCCATTTTTGAAAATATCCTCGTTTTGCTCCATTGGCGGCGGCGTCCTAATGCCAATTTGATAGCGGGCAGATGAGAAAATACAAATGATTACAAAAATTAAATAAAATCAAAATACAAATTTACAAAAAAAAACTACTTATTTTGCAAATTGGAGATACATGTTTTTGCACGATGAGCCTCTTCAGGAGTTCAAGTCAGTATCATCATTTTGGGACCTTATGGTAAATCTACAGAAATTGAGCATAAGCAGCATCTCCAAGTTGCTTTATTTTTAAAAACCAAAAATATACATAAAATTCTAAGATTTTAAAATAAGAAAATAGGAATTTCTACGATTTGTTTGGATTTCTTTATATTTCCCTTCAATTAGCTGATGAACTGTTGACTCTAAGGTACTTGGTTCGAATCTGGAGAGAATCTAAAACTTTCATATGACCGTCTCTGTGCTTCGGAGGGCACGTAAATCCGGTAGTTCTTCTGGGTTGATGATTGTCGCCATCAACTATTAAAAACAGGGTTATAGGCATTGCTCAACTTGGTTTAAACAGCCTTGGGGCAAATATTAAGCCTTTCCTATCAGAGAAAGAGGACTGTGTTCAAAGTTGAACGATAAACGGCAAATAAAGAAGAAGACAAAGCCGAGAACTGGTGACTTGCAAAAGATAAAGGCAATTGTACCAAAGGCAGTTCTGAATGTCAAACCAACATTCAATTGAACACTGAGATCGTTAATTTCAGTGACTACCAAAATTTAAGGCAACCTCGAATTTACACCACAAGTTTCCTTCCTCGTTACTTTATGATTGTCAATTTAGCGTATTAGTGCAATTACAAATTACAAAACAGCACTTTCAAACTATCAATTTTTTTAAGCTTTACAGCCTCTCGAAATAAAATGAAGAGGTGAATTGTAGGTAGCAATTAACAAATAAAAATTTTAAAAAACTTCGTTAAGAATATTTAAGCTGTTATAAATTCTACCACATCGATTATATTAGATCCCTCCGGTTTAAAACAGTTTAAACTGCGTACACTTTTTACCTTGTCTTTGAAACAGATTTCTTTAAACTAACTTCACGAAACAAATTTTTTACAAATGTGAAAATATTTTTTATAAAATTCTTATATATTTTTCTATTTCGTTGCACCGTTTTTGAGATACAGGTAACAATATTTTTTGTATTTTACAGAGTTTTATTTAAGTCGTTATCAGTCAGAAACGGTGCAACAAAATAGAAAAATGTATAATTCCAAAACTAAAGACAATGAAATTTACAACAACAAAATCTAGCATTAGAAACATCCCTAAAGCGGCTCTAACTCGAAAATTAATTAATAATAGATATTTGGAGTTTGCCCATAATTTATTCACTTTATTTTAATGGTATTTATCAAATTCTACAACAATTTAACTTATACCTACAACATGTTTTGAGTACATTTTGGCATTTTGCTCCCGAATTTTCCTAAAATTTACATACAACGCTATCGGACAAAAAATATAATATACAAAAAGATAGGAATTTTATTAGGTTTTTAAACCTAATGATTATGCGACACCAGCAAAGTTGTATAGAGGAAATGTCTGTATCAAAAATTGAAGAGTGTGAAATATGCAAAAGGGACTAAGTGCCATTTTGTCAATATTTCAGGAAACTCAAAAAACTTGGCATTCTTGGTATTTAATCTCAATTTTAGGAAATTTGGCACTTAGGTCATTTTGCATATTTCACTCTTCAATTATTGGTTTTCTCAGAAGCATCTCAGTTATTGTTAAACTAAAATTTTAATGCAATAATTCTTATTCTTTTGGTCTAGACGATTTGTAGGTAATAAACTAATAACCATGAAAAGACAAACAAATTTTATGCATTTTACTCCTAAATAAACAAATTTAAAAATTTTATCATGAAAATGTAACCTCCGAAGGGAATTACATTGTTTGTTTTGCATTAGTTCATTTATTTACAAATAATTTAAGAATCTCACAATTTTAATATTATTTATCAAAGAGTCCCAAAGATCCATTTTATGAGGTAGATCACCTTTGTCTCCTCCACAACTTTGTTTACAGTTTTCGACCCTCTTCTTTTTTAAATCTCATACAACCAAGTCCCACCAGCTTGTCTTTAGCCTTCCTCTATATCTCTCTTTATCTAGTTTCCACTCCAATATTACTCTTAAAGTTTCACTATTTCCTCTTCGCATAACAGGTCCGAGTCATCGTATCCTTTCTTAATGAATTTGATGATATTGTTGTTTTCCTGTTCTTCTACTATCTTCTTATTTTCTCTTACTCTTAATTTGTTATCTCGATTCATTTCAATTCCATTTATTATTTGTATTACCTTCTTCTCAAAAATTCCATAATATTTTTTCCAACAGTGCCAATTTGGGTTCTTTCAACCTTTGGTAATCATGCTTCTTCTTTCTAATTTTGGTTTCTTATGTAGTGTTATCTTAATGGCTTTTTTTTTCACCCTAAGCCAAACAGAATGTTTGCCATTAGTAGTCACTTAACCGCCCAGCTATATCTTCTTCTTCATCAGTCTGTTATTTATCCACTCCTGGACATAGGCCTCTTCCAATGAGGAAGGTTTCAGCATTTAGACCTCACGGTTGCTTAATCCGGGTTGGGGAATGTCTGTAACCCTGTTTTTTAATATTTGATGGCGGCAATCACCAACTCAGGGGGACCGCCTGCTTTACTTTCCCTTCGAAGCACGGAGACGGTCATGTGAAAGTTGTCAGACTATCCTCGGATTCGAACCGAGTACCTTAGTAAGCAGTTGTTCGGCTAACCTACTAAGCTAATGACCGTCTCAGCTATATGGCTCTCCTATTATATCTATATATCTTGTTAAGAATCAAATTCAATCGTATTTCTTGAATCCGATGACTTTTTCCTGTAATTTACATTAAGGAAACCTTTAGTCGGCAGTTACATAACTTACCTGTTCCTACATTAATTTTTGATTTGCACCAAGCACTTGTAATAACAGGAAGTAATACTTTTACATATTATAAATTTAAAACCTGTTTCACTCTGAAATAATATCCTTCCTTATCAATACGGTTGATTATAATGTAAAAATGTTAGATTGTTTACACCGATCGATATATCGACTTTGGAAAGTAAACAGTCTAGCGAAGGTACCTAATCTCCACTTTGCATCTCCACATCCTAACCATTGAGATTAAATAAATAAATAATTACACTTTCTTAATGCATTCGCTTTTGAAAATTCGACAAGGGGATGTTAAATTTATATTTAGTGCTACTGGGTATTTACAATCAATTCGTAAAAATATTTCAGTGATTATTATTAAGTAATCTCTAATTTGAGATAAACAGAGTAACAGCAAAATAAAGCATTCATAATAAAAAATAAGTAGAGAAAATGAAGATTAAAGCTGCATTTACAACCTTAAAATTGAGGACTAAAATTAACATTTACAAGTACCGTCGAGATAATAAGGAATTCTTGTCAAAGTAGTTTTAAAGGACATCACAGACTGTTATGCTGCATTTGCAATAGTAAAATCTGTCGAAATAAACAGCAATTTCAAGTTTTGTTACGTTAATATTATGTTATAATTTTTATTGCAATCGTTTTCGACATTTTTCATTGCATTTAAAAATCAGGACTCTGATATTGCTTTTACTAAAACAAAAAGTTTATTGTTGACCAGTGACCATAAACAAGGACGAACTAAGCTGGAGATAAAACAACGATGTTTATGTGCACTGTAACAAAGCTAGTTTCAATTTCAAATGTAAATGACTACATTCATGCATAATTTATTGTTTGTCTTGAGAGATAAAAAATGTAAAATTTGTAAAATAGTAGAAATTTTTTTTCGTATACAAAAATACACGAAAACCAGATTGGGTATAACAGCTTTATATCAAATACAGCTTAAGTCAAATAACGATTACCAAAGGTTGTATTTGATCAAGGTCCACTTTGAGAATTTTGTTATGAATACCGGCATTGGATTTCTAAATACAACTTAGTTCTAAGTATAACAAGTTCTATAATTAAAACTTTTGAAACTCTGTCAAGTTTCAAGTCCTTTATAAAATCTTTGATGTGGTTTGTGTGATTATTGTGTTGTATTTACCGCCAGCTAATTAGTTATTGTAAAACTTAATTGAGAGCTTCCAACACCTAGGGATAAGTGCGGATTTATTTTTAAAAAAATTGGATTAAAGCTTTTTGTGATAATAAATGTATGCCTGTCAATCACTTACCCTAATGATAATATATAATTATTCAAATGGATATTATATTTGTAAAGAGCTCACCGCTTGTTTACTTTTAATTCTATTAAGGTTCATTTATACACCATTTCGTCTACATCTATTTTTTACAATGTAAATCAAAAATACTACAGTGTGTTCTTGCAAAAAAAAACACTAAATATATTTTAGTTTTATGTAACAGCTAAGTTATCTCTAAGTAAAGTAGTTAATTTTAAACAAGCTGGAACTCGGATGACCACAATTCCTAGACTGATATACAGCTATGTGCTGGTTTGGAAACTTGTTAAATAGTTAGTTTTGGTTGCTTTATAAAATTACAATCAGCATAATACATCAACTATAATAATTAAGTTTTCGCTTGTTTTATTTATGACACTAACTTTAATTTTCATAATGTAATATTTTTTAATAACAATTAAAATCCCGGAGATTCTACCTGTAGATTTCATTATCTCGAGAAACATGGAGTGAGTGGCTTTTATTTTACAGCAATTATTAATAATTAAAATTGCATAACAATTTGCTTTGTATTTAAGAAAATACTTTTGCAGAAATCAATTGTTTATGTTTTATGTAGTATCAAGTTAAAATAATTAAAATTAAAAAATTTTCATATTATTTTATTTATATTTTGAATTAGATATTTTGTTCATGTTTATGTAATCTCTTATTTAAAAAACATTAATTATTATAAATAATATTTTCAGTATATTAAAAAAAATGTCTGAAAACATGAGAAAACCTTTGTTTCAACAATCCATATTTAATAAAACTAAAAATGAAATTTTTAAACATTGAAACAAGAATTTCATAAATTTATCAAAGTACTTAAAAATAAAAAAAAGTTGACATTAAGGCTGTCTTACACGATGACTTTTTATCTGAAGACATTGATAACATTAATTTATGCACAGAATTATTATCTTAAATTATAGTGCAATGTCTGAAAATGTCACTGCAGTGACGGCGCCAGGGAGAACCAGGGTGTACGCTTGCCCACCCTGTTCACTGGCCACCTAAATTGTAGGAAATTTTAGATATCTTTAGATAAATTGTAGATTTTTTAATTTTGGTAAATACCTTGTTATTTTTTAATTTTTGGAAATACACTCCTATGCAAAAGAAACACTGTTAAGGGGTTAGACCATTTTAGATGCCGAAAAATAGGCTTTTTGTTGATTTTTTGCAGATAAACTACGAAATATATCAAAATAACAAAAAACAGTGTTTATCATACTATAGTATATCAGTGACTGTATACCGTAATTTTTTTAAAAGCATTAATTTTGAAGTGGCCGTTGAACAGCATTATTGCGATAACATCTCCGTTTTCCACGACAGGACTAACACCTCCTGTAATTTTCGGATTATGATAAGCCAATGATTTTTTTTCGATTAACAACAGCTATAAAAGTACGTAGGATTTTTTCGATTTATTGATGTTTGACCAAATGGCGCACTTCTAAAGTAAAGAGTGAAAATTTTGCCCAAAAACTCGTATGAAAATTGTTAATAACAAATGAACTATGCAATATAATAAAATTCTGAGTACTTCGATTATTATAGCTGTTATATAATCTAGAAAAATTCATTTGGCTGATCATAATTCAAAACTTACAGGAGCTGTTTGTCCGCCCAGGAAAAACAGAGACGACATCGCAAAAACGCTGCACATCCGCCATTTTGAAATTAATCGCTTCAAAAAAAATTATTGTATACGGTCACTGATATATATGATTGTAATATTGATTTATTTTGTAGGTTTTCTGAAAGAACAATCTCAGAAAAGCTTAATTTTTCGATCTCGAAGTGGCCTATCCCCTTAAGCATTTTTTAAAAACAACCACCTCAACGTTTTCCAAGTAAAATAGTAAAATAAATGGTGAATTTTACTGAAATTAAGTAGTACTACTCATCATTACAAACCAAAAGATTTTTTCAGAAACTTATAGTTTTAAAATTGTAACGATTCAAAATACAAATTTTGAAAAAAAAATTGTAATTTTCATTTAAACTCATAAATAGTTGAGATTCCAAGTGAGCTATTATACTGATATTGGCTATAATGAAAACTTTGTGAAAAAAATCTAGAATCTAATTAAGACTGAAGTGCTTTTAATATTTTGTAATTTTTTAATGTTAAGAGACATTAAAACAAAGCAAGTTTTTTACTAGGATGATTGTTTTCAAAAAATATTTAACAGTTTCCAGAGTAACACTACTATAATATGCAGTGCGTAAGAGCAGGGGTGTATTTTGTACTTTCTCGTTTTCCGGCCATCGCTTTTTTCCAAAATATCGTCCAGAAACGGCAAGAAAATTTTTGTTTTGTTGAAATTCATTTGAGATTTTGTTTTATAAGATATGATAATTGATGGAATAAATTCAATTGATTTAAAGTAAGCAATTTTTGATCGTTTGGGTTCGATTTTGTCTCATTTTGGACTTAAATTGGAGATTTTTTTGAATATTTGGATGCTAAATGTTTGGATTGATTTGAGGATTTGACTGATGATTGAAAGGATAGAGTTTGATTTGGGTTATTGGAGAATTATAATTGGTTATTTCGTATTAAATTATTTCAAGATTTGTATTTTATCGGTGGATTTGGTTAGAAGTTTGGAGGCTGGAAAAATAAGCTCCAATATATTGTTAAAATTATTATAATTTCTCTTTATAAGAGAAAAGCATTTTTATGTGCTTATTTCAATAATGTATTATTTTTTGAGATGTATGTATAAATTTTGTAGAGGTCAGGTAAACTGGGCCAAAAAATTACCTGAAAGTGGTAAACTTGACTAAAGGCAACTTTCACTAAAATTTTTGAAATGATAAGCTGGGCCAATGACAAAGGGAATTGGGTGCTGCTTTAGCCTTCGGTCTATTTGTATCTCCAACTGTTTACTACTGTTTACACAGTAAATATTTTGTTTAACATATCATATTGCAAATATCACAGCGACGAGTGCACATCGAAGGAGATCCACTCCCTTGCTATAGCTGATGCCAAGTAGAAATAGAACCGAAAATCATCGTATTTCATCAATGAATTCCTTGATTTTTGAGATACAGCAAAACTTGCAATATACGAGCTTAAACAATTTTATTAGTTCTTTAAATTTGTATATATGTTATGGTCAATGATGACAATTCGGTCATTAAGGTTAATGGCCGGACAATAACGTCAATGCCCAGCTTAGTTGGGCATTGACGTCATTGACCGGCCATTGACGTCAATGACCATGCATTTTAGGAGATGTTGACATTTAAAATTTCATGTGCGGTTTTTACATCATTGTCCGGGCAATGACGTCAATGCCCAATACAGGGTGGGCAATGATGAAATTATTATTCTGAAGATTCCATCTGAAAGTAATATACTAGCTATTAAAGGATACTGAAAAGTTAATTTTGTTAAAAAATGTTAGTGATACGACCAAAGAAAATGATATTACTCTTAGACAAGCAGCATCTGAAAGCAGTGTTTTAGAAAACCACGGTTACAAGCGTTGTCATTACAAGGGTGGATGTAAAAATATAAATGTGCGTGTCGCGCTAGCAAACAAATTTGCAATCCTAAGTGCCATGGGTCACTCCCGAGACGTAAATATTACAATCAAATAAAAATATTTACATCATTGCCCACCGTTAACGGCCATTGTCGTCAATGGCCAATTTACGTCATTGACCGTAACATATACAATTTTTGCTGTATCTCGAAAATCAAGAAAGTTATTGCTGAAAAACGATGATTGTCGGTTCTATTTCTACTTGGCACGAGCTCTAGTAGCAGAATTTGCCGACTAGTACCGATCTAAGGTATATTTTCAGTGATTACATCTTCCGCACCCTAAAATCTATATCTGTAATTTTCAAGTTGGAGCCTCTTTTAGATGTTTAATTTTTAATTTAAATAGGAGCTGAATTCGGACAATTTGCTATATATCTGTATAGGCAATGGTCGACGGTTTATTTTCTCTTAGAAATTTGTGATTGTTAAAGGTTTTGTAACTTGCCTTTAGCAAGTGATGAAAGCTCAGTTTTCATCAATATGTTGACCGATATCACTTTAAAAAAAAACCTACCTTCTCATTTGAAGTGATATATTGTAGGAAGTACTAGACTTGAAACTCTAGACTTGAACCGTTTTAAAAATGTAAAAATAAGAGAACTCAAATTGGACGTCGTCGGTTAAGATGAAAAGATAATTTAGTGTTTCACATTATTTCTTATAACACATAAACTGTTCTTAAAAGCTTTTATTTAACTTGGCATGACCGTTGTGCGTTGCGTGGACTGTTTTCAGTCCTTTTTTAACCAACTTCCCCACATCCCAACGAGTTAAAATTTGACATACAGCTTCTTCTAGTGGACATTTTAATATATTGTAATTGCCATAATTTTTGTTGATATTTCTGAACCGAAAGAGCTTAGCAGCTACTTTCTTAATTAAATTCATGCAGTGGCTAAAAAATGATTAAATTTGAAAGCTCAAGTTAAAATTTCAGTTGTAATGGAAAAGTTGAACAGAATTTTGTTCTTTTAAAAATTATTTTTTCCTTTTTGGCTAGTTGGCACAGAATAGTAGTACTAAGTAATTTATAACAGTAGTTTTCGCCAACTTAATATTTGTTTACACCTTCAGACTGGTCCATTAATACACGACTCCGAACTCGTAAGCACTGTCAAACTTAAAATGTACGAGCATCTCGTAGAGCTATTACAATCTTTTACGACTTTGTAAATTATTTGTCGAAAATGTCAAATGCCGTTGATCCATAGATAACAGAGAATTTAGTTTAGCTCAGTCTTATACCGATTGAATTCGTCTAAACCTATCATTGCGGATAATAATCAACTATCGCTGTCAAATTAATCACGTTCAATAAATTTACAGTAAAAGCTCCTTTCAACACCATTAAACAGTTATAATACTAATTATTAGGAACACAATTCAAACTTTTGTCTTGCATAATTAATTTACCCATTAAATTTTTAAATTAATTAAAAACAAAACCAAATAGCTTCCAAAGTATTAAAACATTTAGCAAACATTCTGTAAATTTGATAATTTTTTGCTTCGCTTGGTTTTTAAAATAGCGTTAACAAAATTTAACCAAAAATAGAGACACGTTTCATACAGCATATTACATTTCCAAATTAACTATACTCTATAATTTTTCAAGCGTAAAATTAATTATCTTGTGAAATTCTAAAAAAACCGCAACAGTTAAACATACCAGTAGAATTTTCTTTCTATCCTGGAAAGAGAGTGATCAATTTTTTGATAAGAGAAACCATAATTTAGCTATTAAAATACAGCACTTGATTTGCATCTATGGAAAACGAAATAGCATTTCCTTTTTAAAATTTTCGGGTTATAGTCACTAAAACCACTTTAAATAAATAATAAAATATAACAAAATACATTTTACATTGCAACAACCAATAAAAATATTATTATCTTCACGATAATCGTATCCACGTTCAATAAAACAGTCAAACTCTTTTCAAATACATCTTTCATGTAGCATTACATGCAGATTTTCATTTTTGAGAATTCATTGTTATTTTAAGTAAACATCTAAGTTATCTGTAATTTATTACTTTAGTACGTAAAAACAACTTTTCTTACCCAACTATACAGTTCGTGCATTTAAAGAAAAATACATTTTTTCACAATTTTAAACAATTCACTGGCTACATCACTGGAGAGAAAAGTTTACTAACCTGGATTTCTGCTAAACCCACGACGTGGACCCTACCTGCAATAATAAAGAAAACTCTTTGTTAGTTATCATTTCAGATGAAAATGATTTTTGTCTCATTACCTTTTACACTGTGGTCCTTTCGCCTTATTCCTCCCATCGTCCATAACTCACCAACCCAATTCGGACACTTTCACATTTTTTTAACTATTTCGAAAGTAAGTTTTTATAAAAAACACTTGGAAGCACAAATTTTTCACTCAAGTATTTAAAAAAATTATTCGCGATTATTAATAAATAAGCTACCATCAAGCTATATTTTCTACAAAGATTCGTACTCGACGAAATTCGAATTTCGCGTTCACGCACCAATGTCGACTAAAAATGAAAAAAATTTGTTAATTCTTTAGTTCAGTCAACGGGGATTAAAAAATGCCTTACTTACAAAAGGTGGTGCAGAAGTGAATTTTATATATATTGTCGTGTTTCAACCGTCATCAAATTTTGATTTTATTGTGTAGTTGCGAAGATTTTGTTTATTTTTGTCATTTTATTTGAGTTTCTAAATAATTTTTGAATTTCATAGTGACGCGCGTAATATTTTAGGTTGTTGACAATTTTTGTGGGAGAAGGGGCTTTTTCTGTTTTGAAGCCGCACGAAGCGGACGTTTCGTGGGAGAGGTCTCCGATGAAATTTAAATTTTGTAATTTGTAAAAAAAAAATAATTTTTCATTATGATTTGATTTGGAAGTCGTCCGAGCGTTCGGACGAAGTTGATTTTTTTCAGAGTGAGTTTGGATTTGGATCGTCGATTTGAGTTGAATCCGTTAATTAATTATTTCATAGATGGCAAAATTGGAAAATTTATTCAAAAAAGTTTATTGGTTTTCAAATATAATTTATTGTTAATTTGGAAGACAACGAAAATTTGTAGGAACGGCGAGCGGCTGCAACGATATGCAACGCTAGTGGTTATCGTTCCATTTTTAAATACCAAGTTTGTTTCGAAAATTTTAATTGATTGCATTTGAATTGGAATTATTTTATGGATTACTTTTATGATAATTTTTTGGATTTTTGAACAAGATTTTCTGAGCTGGCCGGTGCAAAAACTTTTTAAGGTTTGGAAAGGAAGTTTGATTTTTTCCGACGTTCCACCACAATATATAATTTAGTCCTGGGTCCCAATGAAATATCCAAATTTTCGATCGCCGGGGGTGTGGAGGGGGGTTGTTGACGCGGTCCATCATCTTGGATTATAGGTACAAAAACTTGGTTTTTTAAAGATAATTCCTTAACGGTTGATCCTTCGACAAAAATGTCTTATACAAATTTGAAGGAGACTAAATTCCTTACATCTTTTTGTATAAACTAAACACTTTTTTTGTAAGTTTGATGTGTAACAAGTTACAGTGGCAAAAACTCTTCGTTTTTCTCAATTTAAGAAATCATTTGTAGCTATTTATTGCACAATTCAAAGCTAACATATTTCCACACCACCACCAGTTGGAGTAAACGGTGAGTTTTCCGTACCGAGCAGCGGCGGACATTATTTATTCAAGGCTTGCATGCCCGGAGTCCCAACTCAACACACACAGGGTCGGTGATTCAGTCAGTGTTGTCAGATTGGGCGATTTATCGTAAATTGGAAGACTTTTGTCGCTTTAATTTGCTTTTAATTATTTTCAAAAACCGCAAACGGCAATTTGGGTGATATTTGAGAAATAAACTTGCGATTTATTCCGTTAAACATTTCGATTGATTACGAATTTATTTTAGAAGTGAACTACCAACTTTTCGTAAAATTGGCAATCAAAAACAAATTCAATCTTGCTTCTTTACCACCATCAGAGGACGCTGCACGATACCATGCGTTTAGAACCTACCAAGTCCAAGAATGGTGTGGAATCCAAAAAAATTCATCCAGCTGAGGCTGGAAACTTGATACCAATGGGCTCACTCCAGTACCAATGACAGCAAAACCTACCCTAAATACATTATTAAATGTAGTTACATGCAATTGCAAAAAGGGATGTGGTGGATCATGCGGCTGTGAAAAGGTGGATTGAATGCCGAGAATGCACTAGAGGTCATCATCGAGAGCGACGACTAAGATGATGCAACGATATGTCAAAAAATCAGATTCTCAGTGCAGAAAATGAGTTAGAAGGTAATACTGATGACGACGATGATGAAGACTTCAACTTCAACCTTCCCGGACCCGAAAATAACAGAAAAAACCTGAGGACATGAATTTCGGAATATGAGCCGTATTTAATTGCAAAAAAGGAACATCTGTGGATTAGGCCTACTGGAGATACCATAATTTAAAAAAAATTTTGGACACCGCAGGTCTTATTAATAAATTTTTGTTCGATTTTTGTAGCATTAATTTTTGTAACACCGGAGATTTGATTTTTGAATCTGTAAATTGGGTTAGGTACCTTAAATAAATTAAATCAAATTTAAAAAATATATGGTTGGTTGACATGAACTAAGTATTTAAGAGGGGCGGATTGCAAAACATTGTGCAATATTCCTAAATAAAAATAAACGTAATGAGTCATAACATTTTGAATTTTGGGATGCAGTAAGCTTAATCTAATAAGTTATAATTTGTTTTACATTAAATTATTCACAAAATTATCTAAGAGCCGCTATGGATTTTCTAAAATTTAAAACAAAACATAAATTTTGTAGAAGCATCTACGAAAGTAATGACTCATTACATTTGGTTGGTTAATATTCTGAAGAACCCAAAATTTTCTTTTTGACGACAAAGTACGGAAAAAGAAAAACCTGACCAATATTGAACACTTTTATCATTTTTGTAGTATTTGCATGGGAAAACAGAAAATCAAACTGAAACACAAAGCAAAACTCGTGAGGAAAAAGATTTCAATTTGGATTATTCATTCACGAATTTTCTTTTGTGTGCAGGTTAATATTCAAAGACTTACGTTTCAATTGTTTCTGTTTCTGGAAATTCTGGAAATTTCCTGATCAGCTCAAACAAATCCTTCCACATCAACCACCGACTGTAAAACAAGAATTTCATCTGAAGGTTTTGCACCAACAAGCAACTAAAGAACTTACGTTTTTATTGAATGTTCTAAAACTAAACTGTCATTGCATTATGGCAAACTTATTTGTTAATCAATTCGACAACTACTATATGTATTAACCAATAAGTATTATAATTACCGACTTAAAATTTCCAAAAACCACCAAACTTTGAAAAAATGTCTTCTCCTTGAAACTTTGAATAATTTACCATTAGAACACAATAGTTTCATTATTATTGATATTTATATTATTATTAAATATTTCATTATTATAGGCGTTGCTTCTTTGACTAGTCAAGACTTGACAGAAATTGAACACGTAATATATTTTTGACGTCAGATTAAATGTCTAAAATTGGTTTTTTGAAAACTAATCAAAATTACACAACGAAAATAATGAAACCGATCGAGCACTTTCCCGAAATTTACAAAAAATTGCAAAAATTTGAAAACAAAATAATTGAAAATTTCAACTGTTGGAAAATTTTGTCTGCACAAAAATGTTACTCAAAACAAATACTTACCAAGAGGATTGCACAGTTTAACATTTTTCCAAATTTTCTTCACACGATGTTATTTCCGAGGCCTTAAACAAACAAATGAGTCCGAATGGCGCGGCCAGTCGTAAATTCGTATAATATTACCTTTTTTGCTTCCTAATGAAATTGGTCAGACTGATAAGTTTTTAACATCATAATGTACACATGTAACCATGTTACATCATAGTTGTATATGTTGTTAAAAATATTTATAAAATTTTTTAAAGCCAATCAAGTAGTATTAACTCAAACGTTTTGGTTTTATTCTGCTGTCAAACTTTACACATCGACATTTTGTTTTGTTGCTTCGACTTGACCAGACGCAAGTGTTTTGTCTTTCGACTTATTGTATTACCTTTTCTGTTGTTTTCATTGCTTTTTGACTTTTCATCACTAATAAGATCACAGTTTGATATCTGGCAGTGAGATTATTTTTGCACATGATTGATGATTTAGTGCACGGGGATTGTAAATTAATTGTGCTCTGGTTTGGATTCCAGATTAAGCTGTAAGTAATAATTGTTTATAGTAATTAACAATTTATTGTCTTACGAATTTTTAATTTCCCCATTGTATTGTATTGTAATCCACTCAAAAAATAAAAATCAAAATTTTGGTATTAAAATGTTTCTTATCGTGTCCTGATAAGGTTTTGATGAATTTTATTTGGATGTTCGTCTGTATGTCTATGTGTGGTTAGGATATGAAAAGAAATAGTATCAATTGCACAGGTTAAACCACGCAACCAAATATCATGTAATTTTGAATAAATGTACATGATAGTGTTAAGCTTAGAAGCAACAAGAAATGGAAATGATAAAGAAAATAAAAAAAGTTTAAGTATCAATTTCTTTTGGACCACCATTTTTTAAACCCAAATTAAATGGGGAAAGTTATGCAATGTTTTTATTTACAGGAAATACCAAATTTACGTAAATACATAAATATCAAAAATTGAAATTTTTAAACAGGTTTTTTTTGGGTGCGGGCCCCCTTTGTGGTGTAGGACCATAGCTTGCAGCCTAGGTAGCTATCTCATAGCTATCTCATCGCTTGAGAATGGCTATTTACAGTTTAATTTTCTGTTGTTCAATTTATTTAATCATACTTGTTTATTAAATTATCACATACATACATAATATTATTACGTCCATGTTAAGAAACGATGTAGTAGTCGTGTTTTGTGATATTTATCTACATTATTAGACGTTTACCTTTCTTTCCCACATAATAAATTGAAATGCATAAATTAACATACTACGTAGTGTTTATTTCCAGAGTTTCCAGTCGAAATAATTCATTTTTAATCAAATTAATTTTTTTAATTTTTTTTAATCTAACCTTGTTAGATGCATAGCCGATAATTCAAACTTGGTGTTTTTCGGTTTAAAAAAAAACTTAAAATTTCTATTTTTACAGAATAATTGAGGACAAATAAAGAATAATTGAGAAGAATCCAAAAAACAATGTAATTTATGAAAACGGGGGGCTTGCACAAAATTTTATTTTGGGATTTTTGCTGTTATTATTAGATTTTACAATTTTAATTTTAGAGAACAATTGAAAATAAATGAAAAATAATTGAGAACAAAAAAAATTTTATTTTTTGTAAAAAGAGGAGCCAAAGTTCACGCACATTGATGAACCTCAAAAAAACATCTTTTATTTCATTGGTTGTCAAAAAGATTTAATAAAGTTTTCGATTTGAGAGTTTTGTACCTTTATCTTTTCTATATCTTAGAATGTAAAGTTTCTAACAATCGGACAGAAAACCTAAAAAGAGAGAGGGTCGCCGTGGGAGCCTTTCCCGTGATATACTGGTGGTATTATTAAATAACACAAATTCGATTCAGAAGTACATGTATTTAAAATTAAATGAAAACTCAGGGAAATGATAATATAGTTATAAAAAGAAGGAAAAATACTTACCTGAAAGACTGAAAATGTATTTGGAGGCTATTTTGAGCATTTTTCTATATTATTGTAATCTACGAAATCATTAAAATTTTGCAAGCAATGTAAAATGTGAAAATTTTTATGTTGGGCAGACAAAAAATACCAATAAAAAAATAATTGTAAGAACTACTAATGAATTACATAGGTATTTGACGTTTCTAGCTTTAATTTGTGTTCATTATCAAAAGGCTGAAATAATGAAGTTAATAGTTGAGATAGGGGTCATTTTAATCTACTAAGTAAATAATTTGTAAATTGTCAGTACAAATTTGATGAGATCAGTGTCATTGATAAAACCGTGAATAAGATCGAGATATGTAATTTGATAAAGCTTTTTATGAATTTAACCATCCGTCGGACGCGGCTGGCCTCTCAGGTACAGCGAATACATTTCAGTTTGCCTTCCTTCTTCACTTTTGGTGATAAACGTAACGCATCTGCTTAATTTGCTCTCCGCATCTGTAGAAAACGTAATTTTAATTTTCACCATAAGATATTTTAGTACAGATTTTAAACTAAGGAGTTTTCGAAGGGCACCCGGCGGAGGGTTAATAATTGTTTTCTTACTACACTGAAAAATATGGTTAATCACATTGATGAAAAATTCATCATTTTTATACAAATGAACGAAATTCATCATATTGATGAAGAAATTCATAAATACATTGAATTTGTTCATAAATACTATGAATTTTTCATCAATATGATAAATCATTTTTTTCAGTGTATTTATCTCTCCATATGCTAATTTAGCTCTCTATTTCAGCTATTATTATATTCATTATTCTAAATTTACAGGTGTACAGGTCAACTAAAAAGGCATTAAATGTATTTGATTTTCTTGGAATTCACTGATCAATCATAATATTCCATGCAATTATTGGAGTAGTCTTGGAATATTCTCCAGTATACCAGCAAACAGGACGTCGTCGGCTAGTAATTAGAATACTAATTACTATATCGCAGTCGTGGGTTTGATTCCCGACCAAATTTACCTGGCATTTACAACCGTATCTCTCTGACAAAATAATAATCATTTAATGTTCTGTTGATAGACGAACCGAAGTGATATTTTTCGGGAGGGAACAGTCCTAAATTTGCCAACTTTTCTTTTCTTTGGTCTCCCTTGTCCTTCTTATGGGTTCGTCCTTGATTCTGGTTTGGAAGTTTCTCTTTTGCTTTGCAAGTTAAGTACATATTGTTCTTATCAAAATATTTAGAGAAGATACTAACTTTTCGAGATAAAACTAAATGTGAGATTCATTGATAGATGACCTTGGAGACTTAAGCCCACCTTGCACAGCACTAGCTTGATGGCAGCGGTGCTGGCTGCCCTGATCTAAAATGATGGCACTGCTGGCTTGCTTGCTTGTTTCCGTTATGGATTTCTGTGCTATTTTCGTTGATGGTTTGAACCAATCAAAAAGCCTCGTCGTGTTCGTAATTACGAGTGCTCTCGAGAAATGTCGAGTTTCACTACCTGCTACCTAGTGTGTACCCATGTTAGTGCACCCATCAACGAAACAAGCAAGCAATCCATCAGCAAAACAAGCGTCGTGTGAGGTGGGCTTTAACTGTTGAGGTGACCGGTATACCAGATAACGTAAAAGCAGGTAGTCTTTTTCGCCATGAAAATAAATGCAATTTAAATAATTTATGTTAGTGTTAATTTCACAAAAGAAATAATAAGTACCTACTTTATGTTCGGAAAATCAAGATAGTTTATGTGGCACCAAACATAGACTTATATCACTTTGGTCAACGGACGTAATACTGTAATACATGGTCACCTGGGAATAGACGGTGCATGTATTGTAAGCAATAAAGAGCAAAAAGCAAAATTTAGTCAAGGAATGAGCTTTAAAGAATCTCACCGCAATGCGAACACTTTCCAAAGCAAATTCTCATTTCTTCTTGTGATATTTAAATAAATGTTCCGGATATATTTGGTTTAATTAGTCACCTGGCGATATCATGGAGTTACAAAAGCTTGAATACTTACTATGAGTATATATTATGAAAATAAATATAGTTTTGAATCGATAATTATATTATTATAAAATTTTTGGATAAATAACACATAACACCTGACCCCAAACTCGATGGGACCCCCTCGGTGCCGCCTCGACGGCCAAGTATTATGCGCTGTTTAGCTAGTACACATAAAACGTAGAATGTAAACGCATACCACGACAGAATATATTACATCCATCCCTTTAATATTGTGAGAGCTTAGTTTAAATCTCATATAAAAAATATTTTCTGAACACATTTTTATTTAAACAAAACGCTCGATTATTAATTTGGTTGAAATAAATATAATAATATATTTAGGTTTATGAAAAATGTATTGTAAATTATAATTTGAATTCGTTTCACATTTCAAATGCAATAAAACTGTAACAATTTTTTTAACATATGAAAAGTATCGAGTCCCTCATTTTTTCTTTCTACACCTTTTTGACATAAAGGGTTGTTTGAAAGTAAACTGCCTGTTTAAGAAGACCCTACAAAAGAAAGTGCAATATTTTTAAAAACTTGTGATCTGAATGACTGATTGCTAAGTTCCATTTTTCATTTCATTTCAAACTAAGTAATTCGCAAGACGAAACGAGTTAAAACATAACTATTAATTTAACTTGCCTACCATAAAAAGTATTTCAATAACGTCGGAGTGACGTCTAACAGAGCACTCACATTTTTACTCCGGTTGTTGCCGAGTTCTTTAATACAAATTTCGTATAAGAGGTTCACTCAAAATTTATTAAAAATAAAATATATCTTAACATCTTAGTTTCTTGTGAAACGTAGTCAATAAATTATATAACGTAAATTTAGTTAGAAATACTACGATTTCCTGCGCCGTATTTTCCACCGACTCCATTTTCAATGTGCCTTCGTTAGAGCTCTAGCTTAAATGCTACCTCTAAGAGAGATTATTTGTTTGTCAAGAGAATATTTTAGGTCAATTTTTAATTAATAAATCTAAATAACAATAAAACATAATCAAAAGCTTTCGTTTTGCAAATCGGCGTTTTATGGTTAATCAATGCATTAATATTATAAATTATTATTAAAATAATACTATAAGCGACTGAAACCTTGTTTACTACTATTTTAGACATTCCTTTATAAAATAAGCTGGCGCATAATTTACGCACCGCTAAACTTAGAGTAACTTTAAAAAGCAATAACTTCTCAAGTTTCCAGCGCTTCGATTAGATTGCTTCTAGCTGAACTGACAATTACTGCAGCTAGGTTATTAATTAAGTTTTCCTTGTTTTGGTCCACTTCAGACGTCACAAATGCTACTATTTGATCTAGTAAATATATTAGGTGAGAGATTTTGTCTAAAAGCTAAACTCGGTTCAAACGGTTTTAAACAAAATATAAATTAAGCTTTGTTTTTAATTAATTTGAGTTCACTTTAAGTTTTCAAGTTTTTATCTTGATTAAATTATTATTTTAGCATCTAGATAAAGTGTTACAAAATTTAATTACAAATACAACTAATTTCATTGTGCCGTGGTTCACATTCCAAGTTAAGTTACAGATTTTCTAGTGTCGTTGTTCTACAAGTTCGTTGTTTTGCCTGGTAATGTGGAATGTAATTATAAACAATTTTAAAGAGACAAATTGAAAACGCTTGAAACTGTATTTTAAAGTACTTAACAGCATTGTTAAGTAAAAATGGCTAAATTGGCCGTATTGCCTAGTCGGCATCTTGGATGTCGTCGTAGTCCATAAGCTATAAACAAAGAAAGCTGAGTCGGTTATGCAACACTCTTAACTTACGTTTATCAAAATTGTTTTATTTGTTTCAGTTCCGCTTTCAAAGGAGAGAAATTTTTTTTACTTTGTAGCCTCTTGAGACTGATGATGGGAATATTGTAAAGATTCCCGAAACGCGTTTCTCTTAAATAAAGGACTTTGGAAAATTGACTTTTTATTTGTTTCTATAATAAATTCACTTAAAAAACCGGAAAAATGAGTTTTACTAATACATAATGTGTTATTACCAGAAAAACAGTTTATATATTAGCCAATAACAGGACGTAGTCATAAATTGACCAGAAGTGTGGCGTAAGACCTACACCGGCCGACTGGGAAGCGGGCACCAGCTGTTCAAATCCTGGTCACGTCAAATACACTGCTTTGATCTGAAGCGCAAAATATATCTGTGGGCTATGGAGAAGGCAACGGGAAACCACCCCATTAATTAAATTTCCTAGTACGTCATTTTGGCTTCAGCGAAGTGATCGCCTACGCACTGCTTAGTGTATGACACTTAAAAGGAGAAGAAGTCATAAATTAAAAGGAAAAAGAATATTCCATTAATCACAGAATGAAAGTGAATATCCCAAGTAACCCATTTAGATTTAACCCATTTTACTCGCTGTAAAATCAAATGTTTGGTATCAGAAATCTGGTACTGGGTGGCAATTGATAAGCAGTTTACACCCTTGTAACATGTACTATTTTATTATCTTCTTAAAAATTGTTTAAGTTAAAAAAAAATTAAGAAAAAATAATATAACAGGAACGTTTACGTTTTACGTAAAGGCTAACGTAGCCTTAGGGTACGTTTATGTTGGAGCTGTGATAATTGATAAAGCGAAGAAATTGCTTCGCTCTAATCGCTGTTCTACGAATTAACATTGACTTGCGCGCTGCTTCAACATAAACGGTCCCATAAGAATCAATGCATTACAAATCACTGCTTCGCTAGAATCACTGCAATCATCGCGGCTTGCAGCTCCAACATAAACGTACCCTAAGGCAAAAGCATGAAAGGAATAAGGACAGTGGCGTATTTAGAGGGGGGCAAAGAGGCAATTGCTCCCCCCAAGGATAAGAATAACGTTTACCACGAAGTTTTAAAATTTAAATAACTTTAAATTATTTTTATTTAAATAAATGTTGTTTCAAGCTTTAATATTTTCTAGCCCAAGGTTTAAATTTCCCTCATTTTGCATAAAAATTCAAATTTCTCCAAGTATTTTAAAAGAGTAGAAATCCTGCGATATGTACTGGAGGGTGTTCCACACCCCCCAGACCCCCCGGTTTACAATTTTGACTTTATATTTTTATAATTAACTTTCAAAGTAACACAGAATGTTGCTGCTAAACTCCGTGAGCAGTAAGGTAATTAAATAACTATGCTTTCCAAGTTTTAATTTTTTCTAGCCGAAGGTTAAACTTCCCTCATTTTTGCTTCAAAATTCAAATTTCCCGGTTTGGATTAATATTGGACAAATATTTTTAGTCCTAATCTTAGTTTAATATACCTTTTGGTTGGTAAAACAAGTCGACCAACCAGAGTGTTTTTTTCAACCAAAAAAATGACACATTGTAGCATGAGCAGCAGAAACGTGCTGGGATTTTATGTATTAGGATTAGTTACAACTGACGCGCATGAATTGATTAACAAAATTCTAAAAATCTTTAATTCCCGCCACCCAAAAAGCATTTTCTAAATATGCCACTGAATAAGACAAGTACAAGAACAATAAAAGTAGGGCTGCACCTACTCGAACACTGTCATCACCTAGACATTCTCTTCCATAACAACCAAGAGGAAGAGAAACTGAGATTATACAAAGCATTTGAGACTGAAAAAATATTGAAATCCGAATGATCAGTTTGGGTCCTCTGTATAAAGTCATAATGTATGAACATTAATGAATACGTAAACCTTTTGGGATTGTCGACCAGGATAATTAAAGCAATGTAAATTAAATTGTCGACGTTTCACCCAGGTTTTTTGTGGGCTTCTTCAGCACTAAAATGATTATATATTAGTAATCAATACAATTAAGGCAATAAGTTATGAAATAATTCTTACCTATCTAAAGTATATTAGGTGTTAAATCAATTGTAAAAATTACTATCCCAAAGATGGGTTGCCTAAACTTGGCGAAACGTCGACAATATAGTATACATTGTTTTAATTATCCTGGTCCAAAATCTCGAAAAGTTAATTTTTGAGAAAATATAATTTTTGAAGTTTAGAACACTAATGAAGTAGGAATAACTTAATCACCATTAGGTATTCTATATGCAACACCCGTCGAACTAAACAAGAAATAGTTTCCTCGAAATATCCGATGTTATATCAGATATTTTATCTTCAATTTGACATTTGAATTCTAGCGTTGAACCTGATATCCTACATCATTCTCAGACTTCGTTTGAAGAAGTTTCTGATTTAATAAAAAAAAAACAAAACCATACTAGTAATAAGGTGAAAATCTTGAATAAACTAATATAGGAAAAGAAAAATATTAAATAAAAATACGTTAGCTTCTGATAAGGAATGCATTAAGAAGAAGATATATTTTTAGATCAATGAATTTTAGATCGCAGATTTAATGATATTTAGTCTTACTTATGATCAACATTCAGTGAGAGTGAAACACAATTTGTTTCAGTCAGGAGCGGATAAAATATATTTCAACTACATCTGAAAACAGGACCTGATATGATAAAATCCACAAGGGCAGACGGTAAAATGTTAGTTAGTAAAAAATTAGTAATTTATTCAAAATTAATTAATTAATTCTAAATTCAAAGAATCAATTTGTGTATCCAATGTGGAAATTCCGTTTCAGTGCTAAAGTTGATGCTTACAACCTCTCTGTTGACAGGGTCAACTTGATGCCATTTTTTATTTTTGTAATATTTGGGGTAGCATCTTTATACATTTTATTCCAAAATTTAAGTTGGATCTTTTTCTAGTTTATTCCGCGATTCTGGTTTTTATCGTTCTAACTGTCTTTCCAATGTATGTTACACTTATGCTTCTTTCTCGTAATGAGTTTGTCCATCAACTTAGTTAGATTCAGTAATTTTCATAATATCTACAGATTATCTTTCTCTTTTCAATTCTTGCTTGGAGACTCGATCAAGAGCATCTGATGTATTTCTAGTCAAGGCGTTTTCTGAAAGGCCTGAAGAACAATGCCTAAAATAAAAAAAAAGCTATTACAACAAAAACCTGATTTTTGTTAAAAGCTAGCTAGATTTCTTGAGTAGAAAATGTAAACCTGTCTAGAGAAATCCTTCCGAACTGAACTTACTGCTGTAGATGGCGTCGAAAAAAGTATTTATAACGGAACAAAAACTATTGGCTTTCCTATATATGTACAACTACGTTTAATTGCGTTTCCTATTATCAAGTTAATAGAGTTTTAAATTAAATATATGAACCAATCTATAATAACAATAATTGATAAATAATTAAACAAGGAATTTATTTCTAGTATTATTATATTTTACATTAAGTTTTAATTGAACTTAAAAATGTAATTTCGAACAAAAATGCAATATTCTGTATTCAAAATGAAGTTAATTTATAAATTCCATGATGCGATATAGGAAAAACTTAATAATGCTACTAGTGAATAATAATTAAAATAATAATAACTGAATAAGTTGAAAATTTTAATTATTTTAATGTTGCACCTGGGAACCAGCTTTTAACAATAAATCTTAGATTTGCTGTAATAGATTTAACTACAGTAGCACAAAGAAATTACCAAATTTCTAGGTTAATCTGTGTGCGCCGCAAGGTTTACGCGCGTCCAAGAAGCTTTTATACAATTGCCAACCTTAATATTTATGAAACCATTTCTATACATACATTTATGTAACAACGTGTATTTTAATGGATTGCTGCTCAATTTCGCGGTTTTTAAACTTTGAATTGAAGCTTACTTGATAATTGTCAAATCATTCTACCAGAACTTTTAAACAGCTACTTGAGGGAATTTAAAATTATCCTGACTTTGATGACTTGTTTTTATTGTTGCCTTTGTGAATATTTCTTTATGTTAAATGACTTGACGAGTTATAAATACCAGATTTATTGTTAACGTAAAATACAATTTGAGCTTTTTGCATCTGATTGGCTATTTAATTTGAAAAGTGCAATTCCATTTACTGTTTTAGTTTCATAATTAATTTATTTCCCTACAATTACATTTTATAAATGTTTCTAAACTGTCTTTTGATTAAATTTTGTATGCATTTCAACGTTATAATTATGTGTTTTAACTTTTTAGTAAGTTCTTTTTGTAAATTTAATTAGAGCTACGTTAGGAAGCTGTGCTCTATCATCAAACATATATAATAATGGCGCCCCCATCATACCAATTATATTGACGGTATAAAATAATAAAATCAGATTTCCACGATTTCCTAAATTTTCCTTATTACACTAAATAGTGTATTAATTTCGTGCTTAATAATTATTAAGATTAATATTCAATATGCAGCAGTATCAAAATGTATATAATTTGATATCGATATTTTTAATCTATTGATATGATTTGGTTTATTTTTATAACTTCAGACTTCGCTTATCCACATGTAAAGAAATCGGGCGGCATAAGGTCGAGCAAATATGAACGTTCAAGTTCGCTTAAAATGAAATGTTCTCTAAAGGCTTTCTTATAATTCTATAGAAGGATTTCCTATGTGTACTGTGGCACCATTTACTTGTAAGAAAGCGTTGTTAATTCTATTTTCGTTTAACTGAACGATGAATAGAAGCAAAATATACTTACAATAGCGACCTAAATTAATTGTTTGTATTAAAATTAGACCATTTTTTTCAAGTTACTAGCAGAACACAACAAGTGAATACCGCATCAATTATTATGCAATATCCCTTTAACAGCATTTTGTAACATGACAAATTTTTAAGTTTAATTTTACGTTAGCAGTGTAATCCCCAAAAAATGTATGCTCATACTTATTTATTCTTTTTTCAACCTTTAAATTAGGATTTAGTTTTGTTAATCCTTGCGGATTTAGGCGTTTCGTAACGCAAGATGAAATACCGATTGATGGTGCCGTGTAATTAATCAGTTTTTTAATTTTTTTGTTTACTGTTCAAAATTAAGGATTTATGTGGATACTTGACAATAATTGAAATTAATATTTGTAATTCGCTAACTCAAAATTATTCATGCAACACAGATACATTTAAAAACCACAAAATAATTTACTAAGTTAACACATTAAGATATATAGAAACAAGAGGAAAATCAATAGCATGTTTAAACTAAAATCAGTTACAAATCTTAGTAAATCGCAATGTTAACGAATATATAATACCACAATGCAGAAGTAGTTAGTGTAGTAAATAGGAAATTCAATTCCTAGTTGATAGTACTCAAAATATCATTTTTTCCCACAATGAATTTTTGCAACTGTGCGCACTTAAGAGGAGGGTTCCTATCTGCCGACTTGACCATTTCGTGAATAAAAATAAACAAATTGCCAAATTAAGACGCCACAATATTTCATTCGAATTAACTCAACCTATCACGTTCGAACGAACATTGAAATTGTCTAACAGATATGCTCTCTGTCACCCTATCTGAACTTTCTTTCCTTTTCCATTATGGTTACCCTCTAAATCTAATTAATCTATTATTAAACTTACGTTAAATTAGAAATTTGTTGTAAAAATTAGAGGTATTCGTTGTAAGAATTTAATAATTAAGATTAACAAATTTATTTTACCTAACGCAGAGTAACGACACAGAACCACGACCCTGTTGCAATTGGTCGCACACTAACCGAATTTTCCCAGATCGGATTATCCGGTACAATGTATAACGTTTTAACAAATTATTTAGTATTTATTCGCAGTTTGTATCGTGTTCAACAACTTAACCTTAATTGCATGGCAATAATTGTATAAGAGTTTTCCATAAAATTTAACGTGGAATTTAAACCACGTGGAAGATAAATCTTATGGAACTGGGGAAATCAGCGTCTAGACAGCAAACTTGTTGTCTAGTGTGATAGTGATTATTAGGTTTTGTTGAAAACTTAAAAATGTAACCAACGTTTTATGTAAAATAGAAAATTTCAGTTGCAAATAACATAATATTTCACTGTACTCGTAAAACCGCTTTTCATCTCGCACAAAGAACAATAAGTAAAATTCGTTTGTTTCTAAATTAATCTACTTCTTGTTTCCCCATAATAATAACAATTTAAACTAGGTTCCTTATCATTAAAAATACTTCTGATTTTAATAATAACGGTAACCTTAAATTATTTAATTAATTTAAAGTGCTTTAGTGAGAGTGCGAAACAATTAAACATAAAACCCTCATTATTGTGGTCACTTACTCCTTTTGTTTGAACATTTGCGATGAAAAAGTTGGATAATATTAAATTTTACATTAAAACTTCGTCGTGATGTTATCCTTTAAGGCTATCACTATCGGTATATAATTAATTGCCTAAAATTATTTAATGGCTTATGCCATTTAAAAATCTGTTATGATAAACTTTTGAACTTCTTAATTCCGCTACGGTAAATTGTGATTTTGGAAACTATTGTTGAAATTACAATTTAATAGCTACCCACTTTATGCACAACTGACTTAGCGAAGTGACGAAGGGTTTTCACGACAAGTTATTAAATAATTAAAGCGCCACTTGTAATTGACTAGTATTTAACAATGTGGCAATTAGTAGTAACATTATGTAATTGTACTAATACAGTCCATCGCCAAATTTCCAGTCAATTTCCAGTAAGAGCCCAGTAAATTAAACTGTAATTTACACGAATTTACATTATTATTTCCTCCCCAATACATCTAAAAACCAAACGCAATAAAATATAAAATAGTCAGTATAAAATAAATATAAAAAAAAGAACAAATTGTAAAATATTATATCGACAATTACCATTTAATGTATACTGTCCAGCGTAATTTATACAATATACATTGTAAAAGCTTCGCAATATTCTTAAGGTTTGTTTTACCCTATACATACATATAGCAGATTTCCACATTTGAATAACTTCAGCTCCATTGAATCTTCTACCACTTACAATAGGGTTGGGACATGAGATTTTTGTTTGCATATTTGGAATCTACGCATACGACTTAGTTATTAAATTTTTTTTCTAACGTTTCTAAAACCATTCTTGAGAACGCTACAGCGTTTTAAAAACGCCAAGTTTTAAAACGCTTCCGTGACCTTGGACGCCAGGCTGCTAGTGGACCTTTCTTTCCAATAGCTACGGTAAAAGCGAGCATGCGTTATGACCGTCATTGTTGTAAAATTTTATTGTTTTATTATTCTCCTCTATTTATTTATAAAAATAAGTGTATAGTGTAAGCGTATGAAATATTCTCCATAGAATTCCGATTTTTGTCACGTGCACGAATTTTTAAATTTTAGTGTTACAAGAATGCTATTAAAGAAAAACTTTCCATTTTGAATGAAAAAATTTCACACAAATTTCTGACTGGTCGTAAAATATTAAATTAGAGTTAATTTGAATTTAATTAATACATATTTTATTTCAAGCTAAATAATAGTGTTAAAGTCATCTTGGTATCTATAGCAATTTTTAAGTACGAACAATTACAAAAGTTTCTCCAATTGGTTAAATAAAACTAATTTTATTTTTCGTTTTTGGCTTATAACTTCTGCCTCTCACAATAGCAGATGTCCTAAACATTGAATTTAGGTTCAATATAGGTCAATATGAAAATTGTGATGTATAATTCACTTAGTTCCACGTCATGATTGAGTTAGTAAACGATTTTGAAGATCAACCGCTGCACTACAATAAACGTGGTCCCACTATTATTGTGACGTCACGATGCTATAGCCATTTCGAGCGGCGCGAGAATTTATCGATTTTCAAAGTCATTTTTAACAAAAAATTGATGGTGAAAATCGTTATTTTAAACGGTATTATTGTTTTTAGTGAATAATATCCGTAATAAAAATGGTTTTACTCTGATTTTCCACATCATGTCCCAACCCTATTCTCTTGTAAATTATTCAATAATTAAGCAATATTGTTTATAGAGTTTTTATTTCTCTTTTATAAATGTAATTAAAACCAACACCTTAATACCCAACTAGGAATAAACCAAGATAATGCTAAGGCAAAGCATTCTAAAAACAATCATCCATTCGGGTGTGAACCGAAATTTGCATTACTCGAAACCAGTGATCTGATGAAAACAGCTATTATTTCATAATTGCTTTAAAAAATACTGTTAACACAGATTTTAATTGTATTTTTTAAAATAAACACTCATCGCCCATTTCAACAAATGCACAGAATTGAATTTTGAACACAAAAAAACAAGTAACCTGACTCGTAAAAATAATCTTTTCTTGGTATACTCTCTACCGGTAGAAATATTATATTTTGCTTCAAACGAATGTTCGGTAGATTATTATTTTCTGATTATTCCGATTTGTATTTTTACGTAATTTTTACAGCAGTTAGTAAATCTTGTAACTGGACTTATTGCTCCACAAGCAGAATTTACAAAAAGGATAGTTATGTATGACAATCCGATAGAGGTTGTAGGGCACTTACGTTGTATATCATAAATAACATGTCCTCTCTTGAACTCATTGCTCGTAGGAAAAGTCAAGTTAAGACTTTTCATCATTGCAACCGTTTCATCGACAAACAATCACATTTTCCGCTTTTTTATTACTGAAACAATTCTTCCTTGCCAGTTTAAAAATACAGTACTAATGAGAATATTTCTTATTATAAAATAGTAAAAATAGTATATTCACATACAAGAAGCGTAGGTGGAATTTACTCGACCGAGCGTTTTTTACGCAGTATACAAAGTAGAAATTCTCTACTTAGATTCTGGTTGTCTAGACAAATAAAAAACGCGAACAAGGATAAAACTGAAATTTCAGGTTTTTTTCGTGTTTGGTGAACTTGACTGCTAGGAAACTATAACCACGACATAAACATCAAGCGATAATAATTAGAGCTTTATCCGGGAAAAGCTTAATTTGCTGGTTTTAACGGTTTTTTGCTAGATTTGTAAATGTATTTTACAAGATTTTACGATATTAATATACAGTGAGGAAGACACGTTATACTACTTTTTCTTTGTAATGGAGAACTCCACATTGCGTCCATTTGAATTGTTAATTTTATTGATAAGCACTGGAAGTACTTATATGGAAATTCTAATTCAAAATGCGATTATTTTGAAACTACGCTCTTTAATATAAAATATTTGTTTTTCGTTTTATTTTTCAACCACAGCGGTGGCTTAATGTGAGTTACTGGTTAAGTTACTGAACGGAAATTACCGGTTTTAAACAGCAGAGTTCATGAAATTTTCTTGCTTTTCTAAGCGCATATAAAAATTAACTTTTAAATTGAATTAGACTAGAATCTCGACAAATAGAACAAGTTTAGCCTTAAATAATTTAAAAATATGTTTTCTCCTGCTATTGAGTACATGCAAGTGCATATTTATATTATGAAAATATTTAACTCAAAATAATTACGACACTCACTAGCTGCTCGTGCCCCTTGCCGAATAATATATTATTACTGTGCTATAGCTACTGAAACGAATTAAATATAAATTTAAATCTGATTCGAGTTCTTTCTGCAAGTGCTGTTTATCAACTGAATTAAAAACGTTTAATGCAAAAAAATTGCTCAACAACTTATAACGTTAGTTCTTACCGTCAAAAGTAATATGTTAAGAGATAACTAAATTACTGGCAATAAAGTCAAAAATTTTAACTTGCAGGTTTTTACGCAAGACGTATATTACAAAATGTAATATTTTAAAAATTTTCAACTCCTCAGTTTAAATTAATTGATCTATCAATCAAGGCAAATACTAAAATAAAGAATATTTATGTTATAATGACGTTCTAACCTTAGTACGATTTTTAATTTTTGCTTGAAGGACAAATTCTAATTTATAAACGTAATTGGAATGAACATCAGTATACGATAGACATTTTTATTAGACATCAGAAGAAGAATCTTGAAGAATTTTTTATCAAAGTTTTAAAATAAATGTAGATTCAGTCCGTGGTTATACATAAGTACATGTGAGATACTTTGTCCTACTTTCAGCATCAGCAGGATTAATTTATCTAGGTAGAATTTTGTATTTCGTTAACGTAGATATTTGTTAAGCAGACGTCATAGCGAACTTTGAAAAATACATCAAAAGACTTTCTGAAAGATAACAAGTTTATAAAATTCAACAAGAACATCTTGAATGTCTACCACAAAAAATTGACACTTTTGAGATAGCTAAAAAACTTCATCAAATCGGTAAGCCCATAAATCCATTGGTTTCTTTTAGTACTAACTTGTAAGAAACATTGAAAACGTTGACCATATTCTCAGCTCTGTCAGCAGAAAGGCCCAATGATGATATCGAACCATGAGCCTGTTTTTGACCCATAAACAGAGATTAAAAGATCTCCAGCAAATTAGTGACTTGGAAATACTAAATATTAACTTTCTCGACACATAAATAAGGATCACCAAGTTCAGATCTCTCTTTCTGTCTGTCTGCACTAAACATCGTATTTTAAAATGTGATATTTTATTGGTTTGTCTTTCTAATTTACCTACACAAATACATGTAATCAATAGTCAATTGATTATATTTATAATTATTTTACATTTGCGATACTTGATACTTACAGTGTATTTTATTTGTGATAACTTAAAAACATTTTAGTTCTGAAAAGTGTTTTGTGCATTTTTTTGTGTTTTCTAAAGAGATGAATTCAAGAAAAGATTTTACTTACAATAAATCTTAGATATACTTAATACAAGAATATATTATTTTTAAAAAAGCAATTTAATTTATTTGTTTTGAACTTCTAATATATTTATAACAAATATATTCTGTTAAGAGTAATTTTTTCTTACGTAAACAAAACACTTTACAGAGATTGTCTTGAGTTAAATATATTTTACTTACAATAAATAAAGATTTCTATGCGTGCATCAGTGGCGGAACTACAATGCGGGGACTACATATAGCGGGCCCATATGCATAACGAAAAGAATAAAACATTTTTGAAATATAATTAAAAATTTGTGTTTTTTGTGGCGGGGACCTGAATAATATTTGAAAAAAAGTTTGAAGTTCCGCCAGTGGTGCACATAGTTAAAATAATAAAGCCCTATTGAATGGTTGCTTTAGAAATTAGTGTAAATGTCTTTTAACACAGAAAAGATTATGTTATTCTCTGTAAAATAGTTGAGACAAATTTGTCTTTTTAAATTTTAGTCGTCAGTAAATTGAATGCACTTTCTGAATAGAATGAATTAGGAAGAAACTTTTTTCTATTTATTGGTTAAGAGTTCTTGCTCATTTAGCCACGTCCAGTAAATCCCTACATACAAATTAATGTAACCACAGTGCTCCTGTACGCCGCAGGATGTTGAACTAAAAATGCAGTGCAGCTAAATATTCAAAGCGTTACTTTCCACATTATATCTCAATGGCAGTTAGAGCAAACCAATGGCACCATTCCTCTAGTTACAATGACTTTTAAAAATTCATGATTTGGTATTAGCTCATTATAATGTAGAATTACGTATATGTCGAAATTGTTTATTTTTACATTCTGATGCAAATCAAAATGTTTCAACTTGCTTACGTGAGTGTGAAAGTATGCAGATATAAGGGTGGGTGTGTAACTCATGTTCTTTGTGAGTAGGACACTGAGGAAATCCTTTTAAACTTTTTAACAAAACTTCTTATTTACATATTCTTTTTCTACATTTTCAGAAAATTGTTTAAATTGAAGAATTATAAGAATATATTTACCTATATGAAAATAAAATACTGGAATATAGAAAACAATTTTTGTATGGCTCTGCCAAAAGAAATAAAAAATGAAAAAAATACATGAAATATTATAAGTAGAAGTAGATCCTAAATTGAAGGTATAGCGCGGGCTAAGGATTTAAAATTAAAACTACGTATTTGTTCACAAGTAAAATAAGCTACAAAACAAAATTAATGACACATCAATTGGCATTGACACGGAGTATCTCCAATATTACCAAAGGTTTCTGTTAGTGAAATTAAAATTTCAGCAAACCTTCACGTTGACCAATTCAACAGGTGTTGGAAACATAACTCTCTAGAATCTGATCTAATGTCATAACGTGTAGGTATCGAGAAATGCCATTCGGCAGAAAACTCGTAAAAATGAATTTCAAACTTGAACCATCTAAATGGGTTAATACAAGGGTTATTACAAATTCAAGATACAGAAGGGAATAACAGTTCACATGCACATCACGCTGAGTAGAAGAAAACAGAGAACTACAATAGCAGAAAAATCAAGACAAATGGCGCCCTTTGTGGCACATTTTATCAGCGGATAAACTGTATGGTTTTCTTGAAATAAAAAAAAAGATTCGACTTGTACATGAACTAGTATAATGCGATGTAACAGAGCCGTTTTCCGAATATACGATTACAACTAACACAACGAAAAGTATAGGTACTGCAATAGTTGAAATAATATTAGCTTTGGTTTAAACTGGGAATTATGGAAATAAAAATTGAATAGCATCCCTTATTATATACAATGCCGTGCATTTAAAATATCAACTACACGTAATTGTGAATTAGATATCTATCTAAAAGTTATTTGACGTTGTTTTAATAAACATCATTTTGAAATGTGTACGTAACTTGAGTTTAATAGATTTATTTCAGTTAAATTTACTAAAACAAAGTTTTTGTATAATTAAATTTTCACCAAGCATCTGCAAGTAAGCTCGAGGAGTCAAAAGTTTTAGATATTATTGATAAGACAGTTTGTTTTGTTACCGTGACTGTTAAATTTATAATTTATATAGCAATTAAATGAATATTAATTATCAGCATTAATAAATTTTCGATTCAATTTTATCACGGCGGCTAGATGCTATTTTTGTTATTGTTGAAATTTCTGATTATGTAGGCCAGTCGTAAATTGACGGCGATTTATTCACCTATACCCGGAAAACTCACTATCCACAATTTGTGCATTTAAGTTCTGAAAAGTGTTTGTGTAAATTTTTTGGGTTGCTTTAAAATATTTTTTGCATCTACCGGCGTTTTTATGTGTTTACTCCCTATTTTCGGCGTTGTAAGTTATATTTTACGTTCGTACTTTGCGATAGTGCGAAAAGTTCCACTAAAAGCCCTAGGGCAGTAAGAATAAACATATTTACAGAATTAGGATTATTATTATAAAAATTGTAATTTACAACATAAATTTTTTAAATAAGGGTAATAAATTACTATTTCTTAAAAATAATAAAATTAAAAATTAATTTTATTCGAGCTATCGAACAATCTACCCAATGAAAAACGACTAGATGATCTCTTCATAAAAGTTCTCGCATTCATATTTTATATATATTTCGGTAACTTTTGCATAATTAAGGAATGAGCAATAATCTTTTATTTCAGATAAATGTAGCGTTACTGGGGGGGAGACCACAGTGGTGGCTTGATGTGATCACTAGTTGAGTTATGAGCGGAAATTCTGGGTTCAAATCCCGGACTCGGCAGAATTTCTTAGCCCAGCCCTCTGGTGAACATCAAACTATGGATCGAAATACTAATAACTTTCCTTAACATCTTAATGGAAAACGGGGTACAATAAGCCTAGAGCTTCAGTACAAAGTAGGCATTGAACCACTACCCGTGCAGCTAATTTGGAATTTGGAATACTGGGGGGGTAGAGGGAGTTTAGGGATTATGAAATACCCTTTGGCTCAGCGTTACGAAATATCAATATCTAACGTAAATTTGTGAAAAATTGACAAAATCAATATTGTAGTAGCATTCTACATTTTGGTATTTTGGTCTATTTAGATGTAGAATCTATTTAGTTGTTTTTCCCTTAGAAATAAATTTAAGTATTTAGACCTCACGGATGCTCAAACCGGACTGGGGAATGTGCCTTTAATTATATTGTATAGTTTATGGTGGCATTCATCAACCCGGAGACCGAAGGCTTATAGTGTAGCTTCTCCTCAGATTCGAACAGGGTACTTCAGGGTCAGCAGTTTGTTGTTGGCTAAGTAGGATAATGACAGTAAAAATAGTTTTAATAAATTATTTCCTGATTAAATAGTCTTTGTTTTGATGAAGTCAAAGTGCAGTGGCTGCCGGAATATTGCTTCATTTGAAAATATGCAGTGCTGGTTGAATATTCGGCACAAATTGTTTACCGGTCTACCGAACTTGGCCGGATAACCTTTATAGCCAGTAGTTGCGGTGCAGGAACTTGAAAAGATACAAATTTATATTTCATCCTGCCTAATGCTAGTAATAATAAATGCTTTTTGTGTCTCCTGTAAATTACAGAAATGGCTATTATGCTTCTCTACCTTGACCGCATTGAAGCTAGGTCAGCAATTGTCCACTAGGACAATGGTGGAAAATTTATTTTAAATGGTAGGTTTTTCTGGATCTTGATGTCCTGTCAACTCATAATTTTACCAATCCACTGCTGTGGTTTACATAATAAATAATAAGACAAGAGGACAAGAAGAAAAAATTCATAGCAATATAAAATTGTTTCGGTATTGGACAACTGCAATATTTTAACTTAATATTTAGGCTTCGGTATTCCACCAACAGCTTTAACTCACCAACATTAGGATATTTGATATTAATTTGTACTAGTTTATTCGAAATGCTTAATAAAAGAATGATTTCCATAAGTGTGATTTGCTTAATATGTCCACAGTTTATGAGAGACAGGAAAAGTAAATTTTATTATTTGCTTTAACAGTTATAAAACCCACTAGCATAAAAGGCGTTACCTTGATACTTTGAAGTTCTTTGTTTAAATTTTGCTCTCAGCAATTGGAGACTTCTCTTCGGCTTAGTTTCATTTCAATAGCACAATGCAAAAAGTTCACAAACACTGAACAACTCGACTTCTTCATAACGGATTACAAAATCGCAATCTCTAATTAAAGCAGCATCAAGTTTTTATCCAATATGGAAGTCGACACTATTCTTGACCGAAACACGAAAACACTTAAATTAATTGCTAACAACTAAATTATCATTCTTCTTTCAGCTGATACAAAAATTGAGATTAATTCTTTTTAATCTAAGCTTTCCATCACATTACATTCGCAAGGTTTTTTATTTGAATAAGTGGGCTTATTGTTCTGTCTTTTTAATTAAATTAGAAATAAACAAATTATTAAAATTTAAAGAATTTACCGGCTTTGTATTTGAATATACGTACGAACATACGTACATATAACCATGGACTAGAATAAAATTTATTGATTGATTGCCCATCATATATATCGGAAAAAGGTTGATTGATCTAAATTGAACCTGCATCATTTTCTAAAGTTTCCACAAGAGAGTTTATTACATTTCCTAAATAAAATTCTCAACGATCCTCCCAGATAGCTTGTTTCAATATTTTTACTGTACTTCCACAGTTTGTCAAGATTTCAGATTTGTAATTGCAAAAACTTTTTCTATATAAATTATTTAAATGATTCCTATGATTTTTCTGAATGCTGTTTGTCCTAGAAAGAAAACGGTGGTTTTTTCAATAATGAATTTACTGGAAAGATCAATGGGATTGAGATTTTGATTTTAAATAAATGTGTAAAATTTGAGGTTAAAAATAAGTTTTTCGTCAAACGTCAAGAAACGTTAACTTCGTGTCAGTCAATAAACAAGGCTAAAGTTTTACTTCGTTGCTCAGACCTAAAAAGCATCTGTTTCACTTTTTTTTATTGTTTAAATAAATATTTTTTTTTCCAAAGTTAAATTATGATTGTTTAGCTGCACTTAAGCAAAACTATAGATTATGTTTTTGATTCTGACCTTGTGCTGTCTGAAGTTGCCTATTTGAAATTTATCTAATTGTCAATCGACAATTATTTCAATTTTATCAGACATCCCTCAAGGGTCTTATTGTGAATCTACTCGGGTTTTGTTATTTATAATCGAAATTGAGCAGTACATTAAGCATTACTCGTATCTATTGTTTGCAGTTGATTTAAAACTTTTTAAATCCATTGGTTCTCACGCAGACTCCAGATTATGTACTTCAATTTGATCAAGATAATCTACATAACTGGTGTGCCGTTAATAACTTAAATTTTAATTTTAAAACTTATTTGATAAATTTTTACTCTAAACACGACTTGATACCATTTAATTATAATATGTTTGCCGACAATTTCTGCTCAAGCCCACACTCTATCTCATAGACAAGCGCGTGGGATACTGGTGTAGAATATAAATTTTAACATAAACTTAACGGAAACTACAAAATATTTGAATTCCAACATGGTAATATTCTACAATACGTTTTTTTAAAAAGTGTGTCGATGCTACCAAACAATCGGTAGGTTTAATATGCGATTAAATTGAATGAATTTTAATCCTATCAAATATTTTCTTATAGCTCCGATATTTGCTATTGGATAACATTCGAAGTTCACCTGTGAGTAACAGAAAATAGCCCAACTAAAATTTGGTTATTTCAAATGCAATTCTAAAATCATGAATAATTATGTTGATGTTCATTTTGAATATATAATTTTTTATTATTTTTATATTCTTTTCTTTCATTTTAATTTCTTACTATTATTCTAACTATTATACTTTTTTTCACTTTCTTATTTTTTAAATTAATTTCGCAAAGTTAATTCCAGATGTAAACTATAATTTATTTGATTTTAAACTTATATATTATATGTTTAATGGCTAAAAATGGTACAAATTGATAACACAAAAGTATATTACGGCAAACAGTATTACTTGATGCGATATTTCAGAAAATGGTGACATATTTTTCATCATAAATTTCCACACATTTTCTTCATTTAAACTTGCACAAAAACTTTAAAAAATTTGGTTTTGCTTTCCAGTAATATTTACGTGACCCTTTTTAGTTAAATAATCTTATCGGCATGGCATTTGAATACATAACTTTAGAAAAAAACGTTAACTAAGTATGTTATGGCGAAATCGACTAACACGAAAATAGTATTTTATAAAATTCAATTGAATCGAAACTTTATAAAAGTGACTTTTTTACTTTTAAGAATAGATCTTACTTGTTAGTTAAGTAATACTTAGTCATCGTTAAACTTATAGATTAATTTAAACTCTGAAAGTTTATAAACTTAAAGTTTTAAAAGTTTCTTTGTATTTTATAAATAAAATTAAATAACAAAAAGTAAAATCGAATAAAAATGGAATAAATACCTAACCTAAATTACATGTCAACAATTAACAAAAGATGTTTAAAACAATGAACAAAATGGGAAGGTATATCTATAAAAACGTCACCATAAATAAAGCTTTGTTAAAATTTATATTATTTAGAGTATTTGGAAGATTGGTCAGCATAATAACATTTTTCAGTAAGTTTTAGGCGGACAGGTTAAAAGGCCATGTATTCTATACCTAACCTTAAAAAGCGTATCCTTCAAGCAAGTGAATACAAATCGTTTGTAATTTAAATAGGTTGGGAAACGGTAACACCAGAAGTGTGTAATTTATATGTGGCTGGGAGCAACTCAAGCCAGGAATGTTCTATTGTCGGCCCGCATTCCGTCTTGCATATATTACAAACTTCCTACTCGAATAATGCAGACAATCCTAGATAACAGCATCCTGCATCTTCTTTTGAGAAAAAATATATTTGTCAGCATTTTTGAAAAAATATCAAAATTATAGTTTGCTGTTGTATTTTATTCGTACGATCATAAAATAGCAATAACAATATCCGTTTAATCAAATCAATTTGATAAGTCAAATGTTTTATGAAAATGCCTATCTAAGAGCAGAGTAGCGAGGAAAACGGTTAATTGGGGAAAGTTTAGGTTAACAACTTAATCTGAGTTTGTATCGCAGCCACATGCAAGTGGGCGTATAAGCGATCGAACGTTTCCAACAGTGAACATCAATTAACAATTAATTATTATTCTAACATTAAGTTGTAAAACTAAAATATCCACGAAAAATGTTTAAAATTAACGAGAAATTTACTCCACCTTTAGAACCGAAGTAAATACTCTAAACACGTCAAAAAGCAGTAAAGATCATTTATCACCACCTTTAAATGAAGTGAAAAAATGTTGTTGGTGGATATCTATAATTATATTACCAAAATCGATATTATATCCTTAAAATTTATAAAACGGTTGCCCGTATCTACAAATAAGCATCTCCCTGATGTGTTTTATTATAGGTTTTCCACGAAAGATAGGATACCTTTTCAAAGTCTAGGGTAGTACAAAAATTGCTCGTTCCAATCTCATCAGCAATTTTAACAGCAATGAAATTATTTTTACGATTTCAAGTAATTTTCGAAAGAATGTGTTCGTTTATGCCATTTAAACCTTCTGAAAAGCTTTAAATTTTTCATAATCTCATGTTGTCCATGTTACATTCCAAACACCACCTGTACAAATCCAGATCTTTTTACTTATCCAATTTTTTTCCTTTCTCCCATAGCTTCCATCGACGCTGTTATAGCTGTTATAAAACAAACCAAAAGTTATAATATTTTACAATTAAAATCAAATTACGAAATTATAATATAAGCTATTAAATTGGTTTGAGAACTTTTTAGAAATATTTTCAAAGAAAAGATTTTTATCCAAGCTGCATAATTAATTTATATTCACTCTATTGAATTATTAAAAGCACTAAAATGAACCAGCATTCGATACAGGCATGCCTGTAGTTGTACTTGGAGTATTATTCCATTAGTTTAACTAAGCCATGCAGATTTGTAAAATTTGTAATTATATTACTGTTGAAAATTTCATACCTTCTTTCACTTTAAGAAATAGATGAAATTTGCTAGAAGCAAATTTAGCAACTGTGAGAGTTATCTACTAATTTGAATCCGGAGTTATAAATGACTGTTGTTGCAGCCCGGCTTACATTAAAAAGTTTTTGTAAACTTTTAAGATTATAATTAGCTTCAGTACTTTAGCATATTAATATAAAATTCAAGCATTAACTTTGTAACTTTTAATATTCAGAATGACGAACTATTTAAATTGGTTAAATTACTTCAATTTTTAAATTAAATTAAACCCATCATAACTTTTAACCTTTCAATGATTTCCATATTTACTTTAAGCATAACAATTTTTTCTTTAATAAATTGATGACGTCATTAAAATATTTCCAAGCAAATCAAATAGTTGAACTTTCAGAAAAATTAAATTATATTTCTAAATTTTACTTTTTAAAACTAAAAGCAAAATAAAACAAAATTTTGTAAATTAAATACTCTAGTTCAGTTTCTGCTTTATGGTAGTGAAGGTTTTGGTTTGTTTCTATTTGATTAATTTGGTTTGTATTGGATTCAACAGGATATTGCTTTCCTATCAAATAAATATATTGCGATGTACTAAGGTGTAAAAATTATAAAATTAATCATCCCCCAGCAACTGATTTCCAAATGAAACTCTTCTTAACTTTAAATTTTCAATTTAATCTACACAAATTTCACAACTTTAATGTTTTTAATTTTCCACTTCCAAATTTTCAATAATTAATTATTATTTTTATCTACAATTCAAAATTTTCAAAAAATGAGTTAATTGCAAAAATGAACTTATTATGAACTATTTTTTGACTTGCAAAAAGTTAGAAAAAATTCAACAAGCTAATATTGACTTAATGCTGATATTGATTCTAACGCATAACACTACCAACCCACATAATTTGAGTATTTTTGTACAAAATCTGGAAATAGTACTTTTGGCAAAAAGGTAACTTAGAAATAAGTGACTCATGGATATAAAAGCACTTTCACAACTATCTTTTGCAGTGTTCTGTCCAATAGGATTTTTAAAATTAAATCTTATTTATATATTTTCCCAATAAGTGTTTTATTAGGTTGGTAGGTTTCTAACTACATTTAAATAAAAGTCACTAACATGAACTCAAAACTTTATTTCACAAATCAAAAAAATTATTAATTTCATAATTGAGACGCAAAATTACCACTTTTTACTGGACTTCCCGCAAAAGCGCCACTTCGACGGACCTGGCAAAAAGCAAAAATTATTATTCATTTTCGTACTAACTTAAATTTTGTTGCCACGAACTTTTAACAAAAACAACATTAAAACAAAATTTTAAGTTTAAAATACACACATATAATTAAAATTCAGAATTCAATCTCAAAAAAATAAATTCTTAATATTAAAATGTTTCATAATTATTATAACTAAGTTAAATTTTTAAATTTCAAAACTTAAAAAAAGTATTTTGGAACACAGCAATATATTTGGGGAAAATTCTGTTAAGTCCAAAATGCAGCAGAGGTACTCTAACTGAGTAATCTTCTAAACTCTTCATATGACCCAGAGTTCCTCGCTTGTTGTTCCACATCCCTCACCTGCGCAGCCTACGGGCAGCCATAACAAACCATCTTCTGCACATAAAGATTAAGTGGTGGGAAATTATGATTCTCTGAATCTGGTGCAAGAAGGACATCGCTGTTACTTGTTTGATTCTGGTCACCAAACAAGTGAACCGTAGCAAAGCATAGGTGTGACAACTGCAGTGTAGAGCCAGAGGGCCCTCTAACATTTTAAGCCAGGCTAAGCTTGGCAAACACTTGTCAGATAAAATTTCACAGGTACCTGTACCTGTATCTGTAACAGGGGTATAACAAGCTTGTGACATGTCCGACCCAGGCAATTAGGTCCACTTCGGGGACCCCTGTCAGGTAACTATATAAGCACCCACTAGGGATCTGATACAAGTCCCTGACATGGACCTGACAAAGGTAGTTTAAGAGGTAATTTGTTCACCTGAAAAAAAAATTATTTAATAATTTGTTAGAAATGAAAAAATTTATTCTTTTGTGATTGCTTATTTGAATGCTTATAATTTTTCATTAATTCCGTTTTCTTTCCTTAATTTTCATTATAATCAATCTTACTTACCGATTTGTGAATTTCGTAATTTAATCATTATAACTTTCTACAGTACAATCTTTTACCTATTTTGTGAATAAGGGATGTCTTGATATATTAATATTGCCTTTGTAAATTGTATATTTGTAAATTAAATAATGATTGGTTAAACCCATCTCGTTTCGTTTAGAAATTATATTCTATATTCAGGTAATTTTCGAGCACAGGAAAATAAGCTCTAGTATATAAGATTTGCAGGCACACAAAAATAAGCTTTGAACAAGTCCCTGTCAGGTGCCTGGCCCAGTTATTTCACAGGAAGATGTATGACAGGTAACTACCAGGCTCCGGCCAGCAATATTTGGGTATGGCCAGGTAATTTACAGGGAAATATGTTACTTGGGGGGTGATCTTAAGAGAAAGACCCCATGACCGCCAGACTGCCAGATAGTAACCTCTGCCTTACTAATTTTAGTTATAAAATATTTTCCCAACTTCAGTTTCTTGTCAAGTATTATCCCCAGATACTTGACTTTATTCCGGTAATTTCAGAAAAGTTCCCATTTTAGGCATCGACATGTTCTGTAGCTTGTTGATAAACAGAACAACCTCTGTCTTTGTCGGATTGACCGAGAAAGAAAAACCCTTCAAGACAGTCTTTAATCTATGTGTGATCGACACACACCTCCCATAGTCTTGGGGACACCGTATCGGCATAGCGCAGCATTTAGGCTTTAAAATGTGGTTTTATCAAAAACCCCTTTGAAACATTTCTAGGGTGGACTCTTTGTAGCCCAATGCTCTTTCGACTCACCCCACCACCTCATTTAGTGCGGTCCCAGTAGATCTCCCAGCAATATATGCATGCTGGTTTGCATGTAGCGGTCTGTGTGCCAGAACAGTATCACGAATCTCTCTGTCTTATAAGTTTTTCTAACTATAAATACCTAACTATGATGAATTTTGCTTATCGGCGCAAAAATTATGAATTTCCCTATATACAAACCGTGAGCGGTTCTAAAAGTTAGCTTCTTTAATCCAAGATTTAAACTTTCGTTTCCAAACAAGAGGTACTAAACTACTTTTCTTTACTTAACCCTCCAGTCCGCGGATGAATCCTGTCAGGCTTCACTTCTCTTTAGCCTTTTCTGCCCACTGCAGGACAATTAACCTCTTTCTCTGTGAGAAATATTTAAGAATTTATACCCGGTTTCTTATTCCGGATTGGGAAATGCCTGTAACCCTGTTTTTAATAGTTAATAGCGGAAATCATCAACTCAGGGGGGCCGCCGGCTTTAGGTGCCCTCCGAAGCACGGAGACGGTCATACGAAAGTTTTAGACTCTTCCCGGATTCAAACCGAGTACCTTAGAGTCAGCAGTTATATATGGTATATATTGCGGTGTAATTTTACAGCACTGTTTGAGTATGAAACTTTAATTATTAAAAAATCACTCACTCAAACTCAATTTTATTTTCAAAATTACAAAAATCTTTCACAAAATCGCAAAAATAATATAGAAGAAAACTTTTTCCCTAACTTCTTTGAGCGGCCATCTTGGCAATAACCTTGTTTATCCCACCAGTCGGCGCCAGCTATCCCAAATTGTAAATAAATGAAAAATTCAAAATTTTAAATGGGAATTTTGGAACACGAAAATAATTAAGTAATGTATTCTATCCGTTGACTGAAGGGTTAATAGTCAATACTGGGGATGGTACCCTTTATCGATTAATCGATAAATATCGATAGTTATCGATTAATCGAAGAACGATATTTTATTTTGGGTTCGACCGGTTTCTTTATTCGAAAAAAAAAGTTGGAGTTTATTATTTTAATATTTCGATAATTATTAGTTTCGATATCTTCAATAATTATCGATATATCGATACTTTGATAATATATCGATACTTTTGATAATTATCGATACTTTAATACTGCGATAATTATCGATACTTCGATACTGCCATAATTATCGACAAATATCGATTAATCGAAATTATCGATAGTTTTTGAATTATCGATATTCGATATTGATTTTTGAATATCGCCCAGCCCTAGTCAATACTATGCACCGCACAGTATCATCGTGACACTGCTGAGTGCTTCCTTCACCTCATTTATTGAACTAACTATTTGTAACCTGTTTCTTGGAGTTTAGAAGCTTTTTTGGGTTCTTTCGGTCTTTTGCCTGTTCGCAAGCAATCTCTGCAGCGTCATTTGACAAATATTTAAAAAAGCTTACCTAACAATCTTTTATAATATTAAAAATTATTACAATAAAAATAAAGCATATTAAACTTTAAACTAAAAATAAATGTAAAGTCTAGACTTTTTACAACCACCAATCACCCACGAATGAAATAGCTTTCTGTTGTCACTGAAGTGACAATATATTTTATTTTCAAAGATTTAAAAATACAGTTTTTCTGGTAAACTAGTAATGTTTGTTACTACCTTCTTGCTAGTACTACCTACTTTGGAAATTGCCAAATGTAGGTATGTATACAGTCGGTTGCAATAATTATACGATAATTGCTCTGAATACAGCTTAAAATACTAAATACTAATTTCGAGGTCTGAACAACATACAGAAATTGCTTATGCAAACTTTACGTTAATTGAACGAATTAAGTGACATTGTTAATTATGAGGTTCTGAATAAAGCTTAAGGCGACTATTGCAATTATCTTAATCGACCACCAATTCTCGACCATTGCACAGGAACTGTAACCAGATAACTTAAAGTTTCTAGTTGCGGTTACTCACATTCGAAGTTTTCAATCATCCCTTACACTACGAAATCAAAATTACTCTAGTGCCATTTGACATATTACTATTATTATTATGTACGACTTCCGTTTTACGTCCATAACTAATAATTAAAATTGGTAAGCTCAAATGTTAACTCTCATGTCATGGGGGGTCGCTTGGCCCGCTGCCTCTTTAACACGACCGTGCTGGTCTCACTCTCGGTCACCCGCAGAGGTTCGTCATCTATCAGCTGCGACAGAGTCAATTAGGGTTTTCCTAAGATTTATTATAATCCATGTCAAGAATTCACAATATTTAACATGGACGCCAATCACAATTTATGGAAGAACTTTTTATTCGCAAATTTTAAAAAATCATTGCGAGATTTGAACAGTCACACTTATTGCTATATTTGCACAAGTAACATCCACAAAATTTCGTATGTTTATAAAATACATCCTTTTCATTCCAAGCTATCCTTTCCTTCTACCTGTGCTCGCTTTCCTCTAACCAAAATTTTCTAAACTTAATTAACCCTCTACATTTTTCTTTGCAGCATCCCTCTTGGTTTACATTGTTTAAGTACTTCCACATATTAAAGCTTTCTGTTATAGTTGGTAGTATTTAAATGCTCTAGCGGTAAGATGCTCTACTTAGAGTTATTTTAATTTTGAAATTTTTTCGGTGTAATTTAAATTTTTTAACTAATTCGTACATTATCTTTAAATATATAATAACTTCCTTAATTGGAAATGAACTCTACTGACAGTTGAATCCAAAAGACTACATTTTCGGGATAAAGATCTTGGCAATACATTAATTAAAATTTATATACTGCTGAAGATTTGGAAATTTAATTTGACTTTTAAATAAACTATTTAGTAAACCTCCCCCATAATTAAAAAAGTTAAATTGTTAATTTTAATATTTTAAATAATAGGTATAATTTTTGATCTAAATTGTCAAATTTTATTTCAGAAGAAAAAGTTAAGTAATTTTTAAAGCATTTAAATCACAATTATCTATGGTATAAATACTTCATTTAACATCGTCGGGAATTTAACTTTCATGTAGGTATATTTATTTATAGATTATAATGTTAGATGTTTAATTTTCCTTTAAATTTGGCCGTTATTCATTTTCAACGTTACAATTAATAAATTTAGCTGTTTGTAAATTTAAGCAATACATTAAAAAAGAAAATCCTACAACTTCAAGAACAAATAAAAGTTTAAAAAGTTGTTAACATTTGTAATTCCTTTTTAAAAGTGTCTTATCAATTTAAAAGTTTTACAATCAAGAAAAACTAAAATGGAGAGGTTTACTAAAAAACGAATAAATCTTACAAGTTTCGACTGGTTTTTGAAATAGATGAAATTGTCCAAGTTTAATGTAATTATTACTTCAAAAGGTTTCCGGACGAAAATTTCAGAGAAATTTCTAATAAATTTAATGTAATTTAATTATAAATTAATCCTTAATATTCACTGTTATTAATTAATGTTATTACATTTTTATTGCATTTTATATATTGTTCGCAATGCTGTTCTAAGACTTTTAAGCACCGTGGGTTGACATCAGACGCTTTTGTTGGGAAAATACTACATAACATAAAGTTGTTTTCTTACAACTTTAGAAAACATTACTTTCTGTCATTCAATTATTAATCTTAAAGTATAACTTTTTGTAAAAGCAATTGTTTTACATTAGTACCTGCTATACAGAAGCTTTAGCTGCATCGTCGCTAAATAGTACTTCAGCTACTTTTTCATTATTTTATAAAACATTTTATGAACATTTTCCAGTTATAAAAGGTTATAATTACTTTAAAATTAGAATCTCGTTAATCCATTCACAGCCGACACCGATAACGGTTAGGTAATTGAAAATATTGAATTTCGATCAAGTGCTTGAGTTGGGTTATCCGAAGTCCTGTGCCTTCGAAAACTTGATAAAATGAAGATTTTATAATACAAAATAGCATATTGCTCTATTCAAAAATTTAAACTTTATGTCATTAATCTCAGACGCGCAAGATGGATTAACGTTATTTTTATATTTGTAAATGAATTTTATTTAATTTATTTCGAGAAAATTAAAATTTCCCAATAACTCAATAAATTAATTGTGTAAATGTTACTATAATATTAAGTAGTGCTAATAACCTACGTTGATGCACTTTTTTGTTTATTCCATTTTACTTTGTATCTGATAATAAAAAAAAAAATTGCAGTTATTCTTCCCAAATAATTGATTTCTGTTTTGAAATATTAAAAAAATTGTACAAGCGGAAATAACATATAAAAAATTCAAAATTAGGAGAATATTATTTTCCGAGAATTGTATCCAAATTTAGTTTTCTTTTTACAACCAAATAGGGGCGTTATCTTTCATTCAAATTAAAAAAGTTTAATTAAATTTTAAGTTAGCAAAAACCTTTGATGTATATTATACTTTAAACTTATTTAAATCCACTTATATTGCTGATTTCAATGATATAAAATTTTGTTTTGATCCAAGTTTTGCAGCTTCAAATATTTGCAAATTCTATATTACGTACTAGATAAAAAATAAATATTTAGTCAAATGTTTTCATTATGAAATAATATTTATAGGAATAAATAAAAGTTTGATTATTTTAGCATAAATTAGTTAAAGAAATGTAAACTAATGTAAGTTTGTTAAGGATGTCATTAAATATTTACAAAAATAAAATAAGTTTTAAAAATATTCCAGACTTCGTCAAAAGCAACAGTATAATTTTAGCAGCATGTTGGTCTTATATTTAGCAGCTTAAACTAACTGAAACAGCTGAAACGATTGCACAAAATAAGAAAAAAACTTTGCGAATGATATATTCGTTTTATAATGGCACGTTTGTATTTTTAATTACACGACATCTTATTAAGCTTGAGGGATACACTTAATATAAATTTTAAATGCTATCTGAACTGCTATCTTGAATCTAATCTATCTTGCTATCTAAGAAATGCTATCTTACATAATTTTGACCAATTTAAAATTTCCAGCTGAAATATGATTTTGAGGTTAAAAAGTGACAGATTAACCATTCAAATAACCTAATGATATGAGTGAAACAAAACTGTTCTTGAGCAGAAAACTCATTTTTTCTTTCAATCAATATATTAATGATATGAAGTACATACCGCGATATTCTTTATCAATGCTGCCAACTCTTTAAAATACATGTAGGTTTTGGTTTAATTATTGCACATAGTGAAACCGTTATTCACATTTATAGAGGAGCATTTAATCTACTATAACTCAATTAAAACTATATTAATAATAATTATTTAAGTATTTGATTAATTTATCTTGATAACTCTTATTTAACTCGCTTGTTTTTGTTTACCTGAATAATACAATGTGTACATGGACGTTTTTGTTCTAGGTTTCATGGATTAGGCATCGGGATATACACATCTTAACAGTAGGAAGTTATACATACACAAGTGACCAACGATTTCAATCTACACATCATATAAAAACTAGTGATTGGACTCTGCAAATTAAATGGGCCCAAAAAAGAGATGCTGGAATATACGAGTGTCAAATTAGTACACAGCCCGTTACAAGTTACTTCGTACATTTAATTGTTGTAGGTGAGTTCAAATAAAATTGCAAAGAAATTTCAAAACATGAATTTATTTATTATCTGCTGGACGTTTGTTGTCAAACTCGTACAACATTGTTTTCAACTTTGTTCAATTTTTTTTCCTGATGTAGTTGTTTAAACTTGCTACTTTAATCCGTTTCTTATTCTCTCATTTCTTTCCTCTTTTCTTATCAAAAACTTCTTTCTTAAGAAAAAGTATTTACGAAGTATTCCATTTTTAAACTGTTCAACTTCGTCAATAAAACTAAATTTAGGTTTAACTAAAATACAATTTATGGTTTCTTTGAATAATTGGTGTTTTCTTGGATTCAGTTTGGAATAGAGGAAAACGGCAATTTATTGTACTTGAATTACTTGTAAGTACATGAAAATAACGAAAACATTAATTTATTGTTATACTTACATAAATTATATAAAACTTCTAAGAAAACTTTTTCTGCATTTTTGGTTAATTGCAAATTAATTAGACGCAATTAGAAAAGTAAGGGTAATCTGTTGCTTTTTCTTAGGAGTTTTTCAGTAGGTAAACATAGGCTTCAACAGATGGAAAATATTTTTTACAGCATTTCATCTTTTGGAAGTTTTAGAGCAAATACTGAAGCTGTTATATTATTTTATAGCAATTTTTAAATAAAATTGAAATAGCTTTGTACAAAGGATAACGCTAGCCAAAATCAGAAATGTATTGTGTTCTATAAACAAATGCCTTACTATCACATTAGTTTGCAAAGGTGAGCGCCTCGAGCGACAAATACGATTTAAGCAGGGAAAAGTGAAAAAATTTCTATTTAATAGTAATTTTGCTCTAATTTGAATATTAATTAAAGAGCTATTGTTTTAATACACCGGTACTTCCAAGATGTTGCCAGTACCTTGTGAAAATTTGATGTACTTATATAATCTGTAAAAAAAATATAACAAAATTTCAGTATTGTAAACCTGGATAGAAATTTTATCCAATCATATTCTTATTCAAATTGGCGTTGTAAACTTACTACTTACTATATTGTGTAGTATTTTTACGCATAAATTTTATAGCAAAACATATGCACCATTGCCGTTACGGTAATCCCTAGAAACACACATCATTCAGTAAACGGACTTTCATAAAAAGATAATTTATCTGAGTAGTTTTATTTACATTCGTAAATTATTCAAATTTAACTGTAATACTGTACTTGCCTATTAATTTCAAAATGTATTTTAAGTGGGACTTCTTGCGTGTAATGAGGTTTCTTTAAATTAATATTATACCTTGCAATTCTTAAATAATTTTAAAAATCTTACATATAAATTTTAAACTGATTTAATAAATCAAACATTGAATTAAAGCCATTAAACGAAAATATAATATGTAGCGCTCTTAGTTACTATATCTTACTTAGTTACTCACTTAATCGTCATGCCATAACCTTATTTGGTTTAGAGATAAGACAGCGGTGTTTTAAAGATGCAAACAGTTGTATAATTGTTTGAAACGTAGAGCAATAGCCATGGATTACAAAATTTCAACCTTATACAATCTGTATCACAATCTGCCACTATAATCAAACGATGGTGACCGTAACCGGATTCCACCAAATCGCTTGTCTTACAGTTGAAATAAATCTTTACAGCTGACCCCAAGGAAAGACATTTCCTAGTCAGTCATCTTGGCTTTGGGAAGGAAAATCAAAAATTAAGAATAATCAATAATAGAAGAAGGCAGTTATACTATTGTATTACCATGGATCATGTAGTATGTACTAGATCTGTATTGCTACTTGGTATTATATTAATAAAGACCTGTAGATATTCTACAGGTTTCTCTCACAATATAATTATTTCAGAAAAACATAACATTCACAGGTGTTTATATAGAAATACCCAATTTCATCAGACAATGAAGTAGGTAAATTTAATTCAGGAACAAAAATAATTAATTAGACAATTACACTAATGTACACCCAAAATAATTTTTTATAGAAGGCATTAAAGAGCAAAAACAGGTTTAGCTTTCAATATACATTATAAATTTTATTTTGACCTCTTTCATTTCATTAAATTAAATTATTACATAGCTTAAAAATGTATAACACAAGTAAAAAAATTTTTTATTTTGAATTATTATTTTTAAATGTGAACAGAGATTGCGGGACAATTAAGAACATGTCTTTAGAATGTTACTGATTCTGAGGAACTTCACTTTGTGTGAATTTCACAATTGTTTAGTAATAGCTGATTGCTATTGTCAGAAAATGTCACACTTCTAATATGTAAAGTAATAAAATTACTTAAGAGTTACAGTACTTAATAAGTGCGGTAGCGAATGCTGAATAGAATTTTTATGTTTAATTAAAATTAAACTGTTACTGTAACAATTTTCTAAATTATTTCCTGTTAATGCTAATTTAAAGCATTTATATACGCAAGACTTAAAATACGCTTCAACGATTGTATTTAACTAAAGTTTTAACAGCATTGATTCTGAAAAGTTGCTGAATTGTATTATTGACCACTCATTCGGTGCAAATGCTAACAATATACAGTGCAATTGGTTTACTTCCTTTTTTACTTTATTAGCTTACTTGTGAATGCTTTCAAAAAGCATTGGTCATACAGGCAGATCTTTTCGAACATAATTTAATGAATACCTATTCATACAGGATTAGGCGCAAAAACTTTTCGGATCTAAAGCAAATTCAAACACAACAATAATTAAATCAAAGATTACAAATAATCTAATTATTTTAGGAACTCTGTTTATGTCCTTCATAACAAGTTTCTTGGTAACTTGTGTTACCAAGGGATCATTCCTGCGGGTGTGCACTCTCGTCGCTATCTAGATTTAGACCAATAAATACATGCTGGTGCACCGATGCTGTCGCAACCGCTACACACTCCCGTTTTTAGAAAAGTGGTTAAACGAAGAACAATAACAAGGAATGAAAAATCAGTTTCAATTGTATTTAGAAGATAACTAAATTTTATTATCTTAACTTTAGGCAAAAATAAGGCAATTTTTAATTTACTCTCAAGTTTTTATTTTCATTCCTTGTTATTGTTCTTCGTTTAACCACTTTTCTAAAAACGGGAGTGTGTAAGCTCCACAGGGTAAGTTGATGGGATAACCAACTCACACGGCAGAATATCTGACAGAACCCACATTTATTGAATGGAATACCTTTATGGAAGCAAAAGTTATTTATTCAATTATGTCACATACATTATCTTCAGACCAATAATAGACCAATGATAAATAGATAAGTACACTTGGCTTTCATTAATCTGGAGATCAATAGGTTTGTTTTCTTATTGTTACTAAATGTTTTGATTTTACGTTAAGTGCGGTAGGCCTTTGTCCGTTTATTTAATAGCAATCACTGATTAGTTAATTGCACATCAAATAATTACAGATTATTTGAGTTAAAAAAAATACTTTTTACTCAAATATTTTATTTTAATTCTAATTTAAAATATTTACATACGCAAGACTCAAAATTACGCTCCAACGATTGTATTTATCTGATGTTTTAATGGCAGGGATTCTGAAAAGTTAGTAAATTTTAATTGCATTATTGGCCACCCACTCAGGCAACAGTGCAAAAACAATCAATGTAGAGTGCTATTCGTCTAATTTTAAGAAATTATACAAATAAAATTTAAATGAGTATGAAAACTGTATCTAACAATCGTAATGAAATAATAAAAATGGCGAAGTAACTAAATATTTACTGGACTAGCATTTTATTTTTCAAAATAAAACATCCAAATAGCATAAAAATTACGTAGGTAATATATCTCTAGCAAATATTTCTCTAATTAAAATTTTTGTAATAAAATAGTTAAAAATGCGCTGCTTTATTTAAACTTTAAATAGTAAAAAAGCACATTTTTGCTAGAAAATTGGCAAGAATTTCAGTTAATTAACTAATAAACTTGCAAAATTATTAAAATTATATCTAAATCTACTGAACTATGACCGATGTTGATACTAAAGCGTGCGGCCTTCAGGCGGCACAATTAATAGAAAAAATTGGTAGTAGATTTTAATTTGCAATTTGGAGTTCAAATAAAAATTGATTTTACATTTTTACACTTAATTAGATATCATAAAATTCTTTGCATTTTATTTACTTTTAAAATTCTTACATAAAAATAACTTTTTTATATTTTTACAAAACATTTATGATATCGAAATTTTTACAGAAATATAATGAAATTACGCAAATTTTAACTAATAAAAGTTGGTTTACATATATAAAAGAAGCAATTCTTTTGAAAAAAGTTCTTAAACTATAAAAACCTAATCTAATAAAGTGAATTAAATTGTAAGTATTATTGAAAAAAAAAACAAATGCTAGATGGATAAGAAACCTAATTAAACAAAGACCAAAGTACGACAAAGCACTTAAACGTTCACCACTTAAAACGCAGCATAATGAACAAAGAAATTGAAAATAAGGACATCAAATGAGAACGTTTTTATTTGTTAAACGCCCTAAATTATGAATTCATAAAATGTAATTTTTCTTTAATAATTTGTAAAATATCTACTATGTAAATAGCAATGAATTTTGCAAGAAATTTCAATATTTAAAAAAATTATTTTACAGGATCTGGCTAAATTAATTCAAAAAATTGACTGATTTGTGTATAGTTTCATACCATTTATTTTTAGAATATCACTAAAATTAAAATAATCGCTGTGTAGAGCTGTTTTTTAAACCTTTGTTTATCTAAATATTAAAAAAAAACCTGATTTACTAATAGGATTATCGCGTAAAAAAATGTTGGATTTATAAATCCTGAAATAAACTAATATTCCAAAATTATTTTTAGGCGATGTTTCTATGAATAAATCAAAATTCTCCTCGAAACTTAAAAGCAGATATTTAAAGAATTGCGTTACGTGTAGATTATTTCAATTTTAGTAAATTTTCAAAGTAAATACCATAAAAGGAGTCAACTAAAAAGGTCAATCAAAAAAGGTCAACTAAAAAGGTATTTAAAAATATTCAAATTTTTTGAAATTTAAAAATTCTTTTTACATTAATTTATATTGAGTCATTCTAATTAGAAGAGGAATGATACCAACCGTAGTGCTTTTAAATGTTGGTATCCTGTAAGTTGGGCATGTCAAACTCATTTCGTAATGCGGACTAAATTTTTCGAAGATTAGATTCGGAAACCTTTCGCAGGACACAAAACTTATTAATTTTTTATTTTAGTAGTAGTAAAATTGTATTAGAGTTTTGTTTTGAAGGGTCGCGGGCCACACTTTTTCCCGGCTCCACTCCGGCCCTGTCAATCTCCGAGCCATCCCAATAGAATGAACTCCAGAATTTTAGCAGGTGGAGGGTCACTGATTCTGATCATGTTAGGCCAAAAGTCCCCCAACATGGATCCTCGTGTAGAAGTATGCATTTTTTTTTCTTCTTCGTAGCATCCACGACATAACATTGTGAAGGTATTTGTTCAATCTTCCATGGCCAGTATGGATTGTTCCAATTTGACTTCGCAGATTGACTCTGTGTTGCCCATCTTGTAATAAAAGCTTTGAAAGCTCGTAGGCTTCTCAGGGCTAATAAGCCTAACCGGTGGCAATGAGATATGTCTCAGGGGGTGAGATTTTGATTGAATTCTGCGATTATTAATGGTGAGTTGCGAGAACCTAAAAGAAATGCGGCGCCAACCGCGGAATAAAACAAAGTAAAAGAGGAAAAGAGATTTATTCCAAGATATGAAAATAAGTAACAGCATGAAAATAAAGAAGTTGATAAAACAATAAAAACTTAAATTGATGTAGGCTAGGCAACACACGTTGCACGTTACGCAGTTAGAAAAACTTGCACACTCCGTAATCTTCTCTCTGGTAATTTTAAATAAGCAAATAGTAACCTGAAAAGAAATGTCGAACCGCACAAAAATCAATCGACCATTTGATTGTCGATTTGTCACTTCTCTCTTCTGAGTCTAGTTAACATACCCTCCGCTAGGTGTAAGTGGAGTTAGTTCATACTTGCTCCAAATATTAGGTTGCGTTTAACAACCAGCGGGAAGGAGTAATAATTGTGACATGCATTTAGCATGTTGCATCTGGATAGCTTCAGATAGTATCTTGTACGTTTCCATCAAGGCGCACGTATTGCAGCTCTTGCATGGTTGCGCACTATTCCTTGTACCCACCTGCTAGTGTGCAGTATATTGTTTGAGAAGGGCGTCTAGGGGATTAACGGCAATCGTGATCATCGGCTCCGGATCACAGGGAAGACAACTGGAACCGTTTCTCGCCAGAGGTGATTTTATGGCTCTGAAGTGCCATAAGAAGCACTCGGCTGTCTAATAATATCAAGATATTTTTGTCCTAACTACATTAATTCTGGACTATTTTCTCGCAATGTAGCTTGAAAGACGGATAGGTAAGTGCCCAGCGATGATTTATGCTTAGATCAAATTTAGCAGAGTAAATCCCTGCACCTGATCCGACATTATTTTAGAGGCATCCGAGTATAGATTTTTTTATTTATTTATTTATTTCAAATATACGGGCATTCGCCCATTAACAAAAATATACATAAAAATTGCATGAGTGCATTACTCAAATACAAAATACAATAATACAAAACAAAGCATGCTAGTATAAAAACACTTATAAAAACATCATCTCACAAATTTAATGTAGGCTTCAATGCTAGAATTAAATACGTCCACCCCGTTCAAAAACCGATTCCCCAATCTCTGCATTCTATTAACCGGAGAATTGTAAGAATAATTGGTAGAAGCTAAATTCACCGAAAATAAAGAACACTGTCTTAATCCACCATGCGTAACCCGAAAATTAATTTTTGCCAAGAGTTCTAGACAATCATAATTGCCATTGATAACTTTAAACAAAAATATTAAGTCGGTCATGACTCTTCTATCGTACAAGGCAGGCAGGCAAAGGAGATCACGCATCACATCATAATTTCGTTCGTCGACATCCAATTGAAGTCTACGTCCCATCAACCGCAGAAACTTATTTTGAATTCTCTCAATTAAAAGTGAATCGCCCATGTAGTAGGGTGACCAAATAGAAGAACCATACTCCACTAATGATCTAACTAGAGACACGTATAAAATCTTTAACGTGTAGCTGTTTTTAAACTCCAGCGTATTCCTATATATAAATCCCAACATTCTCGTCGATTTCTTCCAAACGTAGTCCAAATGATCTTTAAAGGACAAGGTCCGATCAAAAACTATGCCCAAATCCTTTACTGTCTCTACAGCTTTAGTACGTCACCATTCAATGTGTACAATGAGAAAACAGGCGTGTTTACTCAATAAAACCTCATTACACAACACTTCTCGACATTAAGAAAAAGTAGGTTATAAGTGCACCATCTACTAAGTCCATCTAAAGCTCTTTGAATTCTGGCCGAATCACTTATTGACTTGATTGCAGAATAAATTTTAAAATCATCGACAAAAATCAAATATAGCACATTCTCGCAAATAGCCTCTCCAATATCATTAATAAATAGCAAAAATAGCAAGGGACCCAAATGAGACCCTTGGGGTACTCCAGAGGTCACCTCTATTGGCTGAGTGATCTTCATCTTAAATTTAACAAACTGAACTCTTCCAGAGACGTAGCCTATAAGCCAGTTCAATAAAGAACCACGGATACCCAGGGCTTCCAATTTAGAAAATAAAATCGAATGGTTCACTCTATCGAATGCCTTCGAGAAATCGGTATAAACCGAGTCAATTTGCAGACGGCTTTCCATACTCTTCAGGATATAGTCCTCATACAACATAAGATTAGTCACCGAAGATTTGCCCTGTAAGAATCCATGTTGTTCTGGAACAATCAGACTTAATAGCTCAGAAGGGATAATGTCTTGCACAAGGCCTTCAAATATTTTTGGTATAACCGATTGAATCGAAATGGGACGATAATTAGTTACATCAGACTTGTTACCTTGCTTGAAGATGGGTACCACAAAGGACTGCTTCCAAATCGATGGAAATACGCCCTCCGATAAGGACTTATTAAATAACACTAAGAGCGGAAGACAAAGTGAATCTCTACATAATCTCACCAGCATAGGATGAACACCATCGGGACCTGGACTCTTTCCGGTTTTGATAGCTTCCAGTTTCCTTAAAATAGCATCGACAGAAATCCTGCAGTGATATAAACTAGTTGTCTTTTTGTAATTAAATTCTCTATAAGATGCTGTTCCATCTCCATAAACTCTTGAAAAAATTTAGAGAACATCTGCAATATCTGCTCCACTGAATCGGCATGCTCGTCAGCCAGGAACATAGTATTTGGAAATCCGCCACTAAACTTGTTTGCATTTATGTAGTTCCAAAAATGCTTTACATCGACTGGTATGGAACCCTCAACTGACGAGATGTATGACTCATGACACTTGCGAGACAATGTCTTACATTGGGACCTCAACTCAGAAAACTTCAGATAGTCACTGAACAAATTTGTCTTCTTAAATAATTTATGAGCTTTTCTCTTCTCCCGAATAAGTTTCTTCAAATCACCACTGAAGTACCTAGGAAATAAAACCCTTCTCGAAAATACAGTGACAGGTATAAATAAATGCATAGCGCAATACAAAACCTCATAAAAATACTCAATAGCGCTATTAATATCCATATTTTGCAGTACATACCAATCCAATGAACCCAAATACTCGGACATCGCAACATAATCGCCACCTTTGAAATTGAAGGACGGGGTTTCGATGGAAATGGTGTCCTCTCCAGACTGCAAATGCAACGTTATTTCCAAAACAGGATGATGATCATCTACTGGCAAAACACTTTCTTCGCACATCGACACCGACACATCTCCGATATCAGTAACAACAAGATCAAGCAACCGTCCATTCGCGTTTAAAACTTCGTTTACCTGACAGAAATTTACGAATTCCAACAATTCCACCAAATTTCTTGATTCTTCAGTAAGAGAGCCACCAATGTGGTATCCTGATTTCCAACTTAAGTCTGGTAAATTAGTCTCCACAAATCAAAAACTTTGCACCAGGATAAATTAAGTGTATACGCTCCACCTCTCTACAATGAATTGCATACACATTGGAATCCGATCTTGGAGGAATGTACACGCAAGCGACCACCACACTAATATCATCTGACTTCAAAAGAACAAACTGCTGCTCAACTTCACATGAAGACTCGATCGCGACAGATGAATATTTAGAGTCAATACCAATAAGTACACCACCACCCGAAAGTTTTGCACTGCTCTTTATAGAACGATCAGCACGGTAAATATTATAACCACACATACCAAGTTCGCCATCGTAAAATTCATCAGTCAATGAAGTTTCACTAAAACAAACAACATCAAAGTCAATCAGAGACATTTCAGTTTTTAATATATTTAATTTACTTCTCAGTCTATTTACATTTTGATAGTACACAACAATTTCATTCAGTTTCTTACACCGTTTTTTGACCAACCCGATTTCATTATTTTTGGGCGCCCAAACCTGTATCTTATGGTCAGATCCTCTTCACCTCCCTCTACTCTTGACTTCAACTGTTCTCGCAACTGCGTCAAGTATCGTAGTTCAAGTCGTAGTTGGATGTTCCGTTTGCATTTAACAGGACTTTGTACTTCCTGTCAAATAAATATGTAGGGTGAACTCTATCGGATTCAAAATGCACCAGGGGTATTCTCTTAGAATCTTCTTTTTCTTCTTATTCTGTTATAAGATCTGTTGATCTGTTTTTAAACAGAATTTCGCTGATTCTCCTGTGAAATGGACTGCCAACTGTCTCTCCATCTCTTGGGCGGTCTATCTGGCTGTCGGTTGCCTTCCGGTTTTCCCTCCCGCGCAATGAGTGGAAGTCTTGTTGGGCTCATTCTAGTGAGGTGCTCATTCCAGTATCGCCTTCTTTGCCTGCCCCATCTTCGACTCCAAATTTTGGGTGGATGGGTTAGGTTTGGTCGTCGCGCTTCCGAAAGGTTTGGCATTTGAATGGTTGCAGAAAGATCGAAAATAGAGTAGAGGATTTTGAGAAAAATTGAAAACAAATAATCCAGGTGAAATAATTTATTTCAGTTTAGCTAAATTCATTATTTAGATCATATCTGTTTTATTAATATGTAGCATAATACGAATATATATTTATATATTATAATATTATAATACTTACTCTACGAATTATTATATATAGCATTAATGTAAATTGATAAGTGTGAACAATTGTAAATAATGGTTTTTCCGAAGAAATAAGTATCATTTATTTCCTAAACTTCAGAAAAATTATCACGTCATTAATATTATGCTGAGATTAATGAAACGTTGAAATATAAAAATATAAATTACTTAAATTAAAAGACGTGGTTCTTAATGCATGTTCGGCATGTAATACTTGTCACGAAGGCTCAGTTACTTCTCTATGGATTTCTAAATTACAGTTTTTAAATATCCAAAAATACGAAAAAACTTTATTGTTTTATTTAATCAATTATGTTGAAAATTTAGAACTGCTTTCTTAATCGCTTGTCTTAATTAATACAATTTCCAAATATATCAAATCATGCTAAGCATAGTAATAATTATGGTAATGTCAAAATAGATAGCTATAATACTTGGTGGGATGTTTACACATATTGCCAGAGCAATAATATACTGATTACAGTGTGTTTATTTTGAACATCAGGTGCAACAATGTAAATGAAAGTTTTAAATCTCTGGGGTCACTAAATAGTATACATTATAGAGAGACCAACTTGAGCTACTAAATATATAGGAATTTTTTGCTCAGCATGTGAAGTTCTGAACTATTTGTTTGGGGTAATTGTCAAGAAAAAGCAATAAATGACACGGACAAGTATTTTTATTACAAATTAATACAAGCTTCCATTATACTACTACACAAAAGTAAAATTACTTTCTTGCGAGTGTTCTTAAATAAAAGTTTTTTGTTTTTCTTTTATTGCATTAAATAAAGTTCAGGAAAATGATATTCTGGCAATATCTCTCAATACATTTTCGAACCAAGGTGTAGTACTTAATGTGAAGTATCAACGCTAACGAGATGCTACGCCACCGATGCTATTTATTTTAAATTGCGTGGATCTGTTATATTTATTGCCAATTCTGAAACCGTCACATCAACCTTTTTTCAGCAATCAAATTGGTGGCGAACGCATCTGTTTGTAACGGTAAAAAAGCTCTTATGAGAATGACATAGTTAGGTTATGATATTTAACAAATACATAGTACTAAATACTTATTTTTAAGTTAGGTTATGAAAAGAGGAAAATGTATGGTCGGGGTCGACTAATTTAACAACATAATTTAAAGATTTAAACCGAAATGTATTTAATGTAAACCAGTGCCGTTATATTTGGTGTTAATTCCAAGACCCTCACATCAACCCCTATTCCAGCAACTAAATCAGTTGCGTTAGATAATGGTGTCTGTATGCAATGAGAGAAATAGAACTCTCGTGTGACAATGGCTTATAGTTAGCCGTTGATGATTTGTAGAGAGCAAACGATTTGTTCAACTTGAAAAGATTTATTAGTATTACTTTTAATCAAATATACCTGTATGATACATAATATATCTTTGGTGGTATTATTTTCAAAATTTACAATTACATTACAGATAATCCAGGGGATGTAAAGGAGGAATCGACCACAGGCAGTCCACGTTCGAAAGATGATGATGACGTTTACCAAAAAATGTTTGCAGATACAGGTGCTGAAATATAAGGTGCTAAAATATAAGGTGCACGCTACTCGGTTTTAATGATTAATAAACTAACAAATGTGTTTAATATGAATTTATCGACACTAATCTTAATTGTTAATGCGAGATTTTATTAACAGCAAGCCTGGGGAATTTGTTTGCCATTACTATAAGAAGATTACTATGTGAAATGAAGCTAATTACAGTATTGTTTCAGTTCCATCTGCTTTGGTTTTGGGAGGACCTGATCTACATTACGACAAAGGCAGCACGATTAATTTGACTTGCGAAATTCGATTTAGTCCTGAACCTCCTGCTTATATATTTTGGTACCACGAAGAGGATGTAGGTTGAATACTTTTATTATTATTAATTATCCTTAATTTTTTTTATTAAAATGCTTAGCTGTGTTGTTTTATCCAGATATATTTATGCAATTGTCTAGCTCGAATAATACCTCTACTATCGCAGTTTCAACGTTTATAATTCGCAAAGTCCTTCGAGTATCTCCAGTTGTTGCTAGACACCTCCTATTATAGTATATCTTCCCTGGAGATACATTAATACACAAACATAACCATTCACAATATTTTTACTTCCCTGGTTAGTTAGGGAATGAATACTTCACTGCTACTGTATTTTATCAAGTAAAATTATTTATACTGTTAAATTATTTAACGAAACTAATGGCCTTAGGTTCGCTATTAACCCATTATTTTTTTCTACAATACCATCAACGTAATTATTACTTACCGACCAATAAGAAAATTTACTTCGGTTTATTATTACAAATCAATGAACAAATATCACCCTCATAAAAACCATTCGATTTCGTTTTTGGAATAATATCAATCTTATTAAGTATGCATTTTCGTTAAACTTGTTCCAAGTAACAAAGCAAAATAAGTACATTACGGTTTCATAAACGAACTTTTAATATTTTAACCATGGGCTACAATTAATCGATAAACCATTAGACAATAATAGTTATTTTATTCAGCATAAAAATAACAAATTATAACACACGTATCAAAAAAATTGGTTGACGAGAATGAATATTCAAATTTGAATTAAAAATAAATTAAAAATACAAGTTAAATACATTCAAAATAATTAAATAAAACTTACAAATGGTAGTGAAATACAATTTGCACGGAAAATTAATTTCACCTACACAATTTTGTAATAAAAGCCATTAAGTTTTAAAAAACTTTTACAAAGCGTTTCACAACTTGAAGTATTATACAAAAATTACTAGAAATACTCCTATGAATACTTTTAATACAAAAAGCACAAACTATATTATACTATACAACATATAGTACCAATTTAAACTGTTTTTATCATTTTAAACTTTTAAAAGTTTGGCAACTAGTTTTTATCTGTTTAAAAGGCTATATATAAAGGCTAACTGTCAATGCCAAAGGCCAGTGCCCATGGAAATGCATCGGGAATTGTTTGACTCAGTTTAAAATAATTTTCATGACCGCTACTATACACAAACAATGAATTTTTAATTTAATATTCAAATACTCAGAACATCTTTTTGCTAACAAGTATTTTCCTAAATATAGCATGATGAGATACAATCAAATCTATATCGATTTTTCAGTTTACCCTGATAAGTTGAGAAAAATGACGTGAAATTAAATTATTACGGAATTATGGTTCGCTCCACATAAAAATACACCGTACAAAAGAAACGCAAATGTGATTTTCGGAATAATCTTCACATGGACAAACGGAATCAATGCTAGACATCATCTTCTTCACATGAAGAAGTCAATCAAGATAATATCAACCGAACAACTGCTACGCCCTTGGTTAAACAGGATACAGAGCGAGTTGAATATTCAACATGCACTCCCAGCTGCTTGAACGGAACACCATACAATCAAATGGTACTTCATCTTCAGCTTCAGGTACATATGCGGTCTCAGGCTGTCTCCGCGACGTCATCGTCATATGATAGAATATGAGAGCAGCATGGAAAAACCAGGACATTGTACTAAAATATAAAGAAGAAGAAGAAGGAGAAACATCTTCAGTGATTCAGAGTATGAATAGATTGACATCTTTAATCTCTTCTAAACTGTAGAAACATAAAAGTAAAATCCTCAACATATAAAACCAGAAGAATCGAATCTCGTGAATACCGTTTTTATAAAATGACTTCCGCACAATGTCCCCAAGTTTTAATCTTACTTCATCAAATCTAGCAATGCCGCAGTTCTTGAATGGTCACAATGGACACTATTCGTTAATTTTACAGTGACTTTGTAAGGTCTGCTATAAGTTTTGCTAACTGGCCAGTGAGCTCGTCTGCACAAACTTGGGGACATAATGATTAAAACTTAAAATTGAAATAATCATGTTGATTGAATGCGATTACACGAAACTCGTGCCTTTTGAATAATATATTAATTATGAACATAATTTACCTTTGGATTTACCGCACAACCCGCGCATACGGGATGGTGCGTTCGGAATTTTTACGATCCTGCATTCATTTCTAATTTTAGACGAAGTAAAACAATGGATGCATTGTAGAACCACTGTTCATGTGTGAACAGGTACAAGTGAAAAAGTGAAAAACTTGGTATAAAGTTTGTTACGCCTGTTTGTTATTGTGTGGAAAATTTAAATTATTTATAATTCATGCATAATAAGTACCATCCCGATAGCGTGACATCTGCGTCTTCAGCTAATAAATAAACTCAATTTATTATGCTTACTAGGTCCCCGTCTACATCGTATGGAATTCATCTTTTCAGCACTCGATAAAAATTATTATGCTTAATAAGTTCCGTCGAACCATCTGACAATTTACGATTCGGGGTCTTAAATTACAGACAGTAGGCGACCCAAGTGTCGACAGGGAGTGATAATATACAATAAGTAACTCACAGGTGCGGGGAAAAACAGTTCCAGCTAAACCATCAAAATGGTAAAGATCCTTCGCGTATCCAGTTATAATTGGAAATTGTTTAAGCAAGTGCTTGGTTAACTTCGTTAATTATGATTTCGGGATTCAATTAATTGTAACACGATGAATTTAACAAGTAATTAGTTCTAAAAATTGTGAAGGTTTGAAATTTGTGAAGGTTTTATAATAAGATTGTGGAGTCAACACACTTATTCGTGTAGTCCCTAAAGAAACCAACTCACGTAATTAAGATGTTCTGTAATCGACTTCAACATCATATAAGTATTTATGGAGGGCGCGCCATGGTAAATGCAGGCGGAAGGGCATCTAGTTCGAGATATATTTCGGCAAATCTGTAAGAATTGGAAACTGCTTAAGAAATCTAATGGTACTCGTATCCGACTTTGTAAGGTAAACATTTGTATTATTAAGTTAAGTTTGAGACAACCGCTGGAGATTTGGATTTGGAACGGAGATTGTGATTATGAAAAAGTGTCGCGGTAACTCCGATTGGCATGGGCCAAGTTCAGTGAAAATTGATTAATGCAAAATTTAGGTAGAATGTTAATATTTGGAAACTGGAATTTTTGTTTATTTAACTTTTGTAATTGTTGATTTGATTTAGAATTTTAGTAAGCTGGATCCAAGCCTTTTAACCAATTTTTGTGATTTTGAATTAAATTGTTACATGCTCGAATTAAACAATTTAAATTCTTTTGCATTTTTATTGTCTTGCATTACGAACACACCCCCCTGACATGCTCTCCGGTTTTTCGTTACTTTTTTTAAATTTTTTGTATTTGATTTTTAAGAAAAAAAAATTAACGTAACAAGTTCTGACTTCAAGAAGCAATACAAAGAATTCCAAGTTTCATTCCCAAAGGAAATTCACTGCACTTTTAAAAATCATCGAAAAATTATTAATGACAACTTTCCAACAGTTGATCTTTGTTTGATGATTTTTATTGAATCCTTGATAGTATTTGACAAAATCCTGTATACGAAAAATTTAGGTAGAAAATCACACTAAACTCCACGGCATCCCAGAAAATATCACCGCAACATACTAATTTCTGGTCTTAAAATTTTACAAACTAAAATAATTTTTATAAATTTACAATTAAATTAAATCAAAAAGCGATAATATAAAACAATAAGATTTATAAATATTGTAATGATATACTTTTGCAAATGGGGGTAATAACACATCTCCAACTTTTCAATTTAAAAATATTGTACTATCGTAAAATTTTATTTTAATTTATTGGAATAAATGTTGTTCCACAACAGAACTTCGATTATACGTCAACTCAACGATATTCAATTTAAGTTCCCAATTTTCTTAAAATTGCTAACCAAATAGTTTTTTATTAAATATAAAGTAATGTTTTTCAGTTTAGCATTCAATCTGCCTTTCCACTGAGTTTATGTTTTAAATATTACTCAATTACTACTTTACTTTCAAATTTTCCTCTCTGAGTACCTAAGCTTTAATAATTTCACTGTATTTTCATTTATGATTTTATTCAAATTCATCTTCAAGATGTGCAGTTTAAAAATGTAATACATGTCAAATTAAAATCTGACAAAAATGCAAAGCAGTGTAGGTGCAAACACTCAAATAAATCAAATTAAATTATATATTCAAATGATAATTGAATTGGAGTCGCGATTTATGCTTTGCAATTTTATCGTTTAAGTAAAACATGTCAACCCTTTTGAGGGAAAATCAAGTTAAAACCAACCAAACAAGCAGCGCATATTTGCACAAATATCAATTATATTTAAAAATGTAATCAAACTCAGAAAATGAATTTTTCTTGCTCATAAATTTACAAACATATGACAGATTACACCAAGTTATGAGGTATTTTTAGCGAATCAACACATGAAGTAATAAATATAAAGTAACAAAATGTCACTTTAATTATAACAGAAAAAAGTTAAAGTAAATTTTTACACGTACAAAACGCAATTTAAAATTTCACTTTTTTCCCGAACATATCCAACATATAAATTCATCAAGATAGCATTGTGATACATTTTAGTTGCATGTCAGCTGCAATTGCACATTTTCAAAGCAAATTTTTTTTAAGCAATAGATTTGGAATTTATAACATAACAATTTGCGAATGAAAGTTCTGAAAATATTGAATTATGTACTTTAACTTAATTAACTTTTAAAGTTGTCAATAATAATTATGTATAAAATAGAAATCACTAGATGGAAAATTTTAAATAAAATTCTGCCATATTGGGACTGAGTTAATGAACTATTTTTTCAAATAAAATTTGTCACCCGACGCCGCTTTAACATTGATTTATATGTTCGGTAATATGTTACAAATTGATCGAAAATACATTTTCTAGATTTTGTTACTTTTCAAGTAGAAATATTTTAATACCTACCATACTTGAACACAGATGGTCTTTACCTACATTACATTCCCAGCAGCGAGCAACATTTAAAATTACTTCACACCTTTTTCCGACTTTTCCGATTTTATTAAAACTAGGGTCAGTTTTTTTTAACCATTTTCTTAATTAACAAATATACCAAAAAGAATTTAAGATTGAAAAAGTTCATTCACTAAATTTTCAATTAAAATTGCATAGAAGAGCAGTTTGAAATATTAACACTAAGTATTTAATTTGAGGATAAAAATATTTTATCAGGATAAACTTGCAAGTCTTGACGTGTAATCCGAACCACAGCATGATAACATAAAAATATGTTATCATTTTAATTTATTTCAAAATATATACCAAACTAATCGCAAAGCACTTTCCACGATTGTGCTTTTTTTAGCTCAGTAAGGATAAAGTGCTTCGATATTGGTAATAAAAATTTTTATTGAATTTAAGGCGCCAAAACATTTAAGATAAACAATGAAATTTTTCAGAGCAAATAATAAGATTTATTCGCACCTTAAAATAAGTTTCAGGAGGTGGGCTTTAAAGCTAAACAATCTCAATTAATATAACTACATTATAATCATTGTTCAATATCTAAAATAAATTTAGCTACTACCTTCTGCTAGAAGTCCATGTTTCGTGAATTCATCGTACACCTGAGGCTCTACATTATTACACAATTTAGTTCTAACATGATCATACATCTATGTCCATTATGGTGTGATTCTACGGCTGTGTACTAATTTGCTATTTTTCATAATATTAAGCTAATATGTAAAACTCTTGTAGATAACATAAACCGGTGTTCTGGTTGCTGTTCTTTATAAGTTACAAGAAATTTAGAAAAAAGTTTTATTTCAGATCCCTTTGATTCAATATTTTCAGGACAAATATTATACCATATAAAAAATTAAACCCATTTCCTACTGGAATTTTGTGATGAATTATCAGGAATGACTTATTTTATCCTAAAACTTATATTTTGATTAAAAAAAATTGTTTTTTTTTATTTTAAAATTTTTCTTTTTTTGGACATTTTTTCTACATGGCTAGGTGAACCGGAGAACAGGTTAAGATCACTTAATCATGAATTTACATAGGCGGAAATGTATGTTTGAGAGCTTTTTAAACAGTTTATATATAAAATATACAGAAAAAAGAAGAACACGCGGATAGAGAAGGAGATGGACGAGATAGAAAACAGTAATAAATGGAATAACAATAAGGCCTTTTATGAAAAACTAAAAAACAGAACGTAAAGTGTAAAGACAAGAGAAATGAAAAACAAACAAGAAAGAATCAAAGATGACACTGAAAAGATAAAAGATATATGCTAGTTGGATATCCCAAAAAAAACGTACGCCGAGCCCTGTTCTGGTCAATTATGGCCAGATTCTCACCTAATTTATGCACAAAATCACCGACTAGGCGGCGACACCATAGCTGTCCAACTAGCGTATAACCGGTTATACGCTAGTTGGATATCCCAAAAAAGCGTACACCGCGCCCTCTTCTGGTCAATTATGGCCAGATTCTCACCTAATTTATGCACAAAATCACCGACTAGGCGGCTACACCACAGCTGTCTAACTAGCGTATATGGGTACAATACTCTCCAGAATTACTGCATAGAGAAGAGAGTACAGTAGAGTAGAGAGTATAGTATCGATATGCACATGGTTTTTCACATTCGACAAAATAATTAGAAATAAATTAGAAAAGGCAATAAAAGAAATCGGAATACCAAGTAAACTGATAGCACTAACCCACATAACACTTGAAGATAAAATAGCCTACGTTACAACGGAGAACGAAGTGACCGATAATTTCACAATCAACACTGGAGTGAGACAGAGAGAGGCGATATGGTTGACTCTGTTTAATATAGTGCTGGAAACATTAATACGAAACACAAAAATTAAAGACACAATAATTATTAGCAAAGAAGTACAAATACCAAGAAAAAACCAAATACATGTGATGCCAGAAAGGGAACACAGAGAAAAAGACGAAACTAAAAGTTGACAACCAGACATAAATGAAGAAGTCCATGATTTCAGTTACTTGGGAGTCCAGATAAATTTAAATTGGTGTTTTGTAAACTGGTATCTTTTTTCATTATCCATTCCGGAGGCCGCTCCAACTTATTTTTATTTTTATAATTATGATTTACAAAATGTATATAAACGTCTGATTCTTACGATAGCCGCGAAATCTGTTTTTAGGAAAAATGTCACTTACGATAATTTTGCAAAAAGGTATCGATATTATGTTAGACATTTTTTAATTTTTTAATCTTAATTACCTAACAATTTTAATATAAAAATTTAAAGAATCAGTGGGCCAATCCGGGCCTGAAAATGTCCACATTACAACAAAGCAATCCAGTGTACTTTGTGAACAAGCAACTTCTAATAAATAGGAATTTATCGATGAAGATCAAAATAAAAATTTACGAGACCCTAATGCGCCCTGTGATTACCTATGCAACGAGTATTAATTGCCCTCGATGTGACTCGCGTGAATGGATTAACGAGATTCCGCCTCGATAACGGCCTCGATGACAGGCACGAATGGCTGAAAAGTGGAATAAACGGTAAAAATGTTGAAAAATTGAAAAATTTTGCAGGGAAAGAATCAGTCTTTTGGCATACAAACTAGTTTTTCGGCGTCCCCTTTCTTTCTCGCGCAATACTCGTGGAAACAGTATGCATGAGAGGAAGAGAGGAAGAGGAAATGAGAAATTTTCTAAAGAAAAATATTCGAACGGTCAACAAAACAGACCAAGAATGAATGAAGAAATACTAACAGCATCAGCATTGGGTACGAAGGCATAGTGAAAACGATCAAATCAAGCAGAACAAGTTGGCTTGGTCACGTGATGAGGAGGGGTGAAAGTACAGTTGTGAGAAAGATTTTGGAATGAAAACCCACCGAGGACCATACGAGAGGAAGACCAAACGACCAAGTAACAGAAGATTTGAAAAGAATGAAAGTCAGTAGATGGAGAGAAAAAACGGAAAACAGACAGTAACTGATCAAAATTTATATAATGCAATGTTAAGTGAATGAGGACGAATCCACCTCGCAACAGACAATAAAATTCTGATCAGAATAAAAGACTTATTTATTATAATGATTAATATCTGGAGTCGAACTCAAACATAATAGCTTCAAATAGATTGATTTTGCTTTGTACCGATTTCAATTATTTATCACTGATGCTAATTAGTTTCTTACTTAAATTATGAAGCTTTCAGTTTCTTCAGCTTTAGCGGAAATATTGTTAAAAGAACTTTCGAGTACAGCATATTTTAACTAAAATTATCAAAGCTATTTTTATAATCCCAAATATGTAAAGAAAATAATATATAAGGTTGAAAGAGTCAGAACCCAATTTTGCTGATTTTGAATAATATAAAGTTTAATCTAAAACGTATTTATGATTTAGTTATCATGAAATATATTATTCGTTCAGAAAGCCGTGAAAGCATTGATGTAGTATAAATATTATGGTACGATACTAAATTTATTAGCAGGAAGAACGAATAAATTCATACAATGTAAGCATTTAAAAAACGTTATAAATTTTTGCAAAAAAAACTTTGCTAGACGAAGTATTTGATTTTAATTGTAAACATTTTATTTAAACGACAACTTTTAAGACAATTACCATTATTTTATTTAACATACGTAAAACTGTAAAATTATAAACTGTCAAATGTCTAAAAATATTTAGATGCACCGACTGCTTAAACCAAATAATGCTTAAAAGAATTAATCCAGAGGGAGCAACGAGCGTTTGTTACGCTACTTTTCGGCGCAACGCACAACCACGCAACACATGAATTGCGCGAGAGGTGGTTCAATTTTTACTTAAAATTGTGCGTTGCCGATAATAAAAACGAATACCACACAAAAATAAGGGCGCCATTGGCCAAGTCCGCGGTTCACTTCCAAAAGTATCGGCACAACATAAATATAAAGTTAAAATTACTTGCAAAGTTTGTGACTCTTCTTCAGTTGGAGCAAGCAAGAAGAGCAAAATGCCAAATTTTGGTAACCTCCGGTATATAAAGTTGTGATAGCAACTGGGTTGTAGAACAAAAATATAGTTGTGGTCGATGTTGAGTGCTGGATGCTGCCGATCCTCAAAAGGGATTTTCTTGTAAAATACAAGATGGCATGGCACGGCGTGGTTGTGATTCTCTGTTTTGTGTATTCCCCACACAGCAAACTAATATTGGAAATATTCCATCGGTAACGTAACCTAAATTTCAAAAAAATTAAGGATCCAAAGCGTACGAGCCTATTTTGCAGCGAAAACTTACACCATCCGAATTACTTTTATTCGAATTCAATTGACGTAGTACTTAGAACTTACTTTAAAATAAATATCGGAACGTAGTCCCGATCTTGCTTAGCAAATTGACTTCAAGACTGACTTTGTAATCTGATGTAAGAGTTCATATAAAATTTTGGAATTCTAGAAGAAAGGTTTCCTATTGGTAATTTGGATCACGACATCGATAGGTCAAGGTTAACGCTTAAATTTTCAAGAAATTATCAATGACAAACAAGTTTATGAGTTTTTGAAGAAATTTACAATGACAAAATGTGGTAGTATTTTAAGAAATTTACGATGCTATGAAACTAAATTATTTATGTAACAGAACGAATATACAGGATGGATTAAAGCAAAGTGTCAAAGCTTTAATGTTAATTGATAAATTTATCTGATTTTCGTATAAGTTAAAAATTCTCCTTACAAGTTACGTGCACTCCGAAGCACTGAAAGTGTTAGCAATTGATCGCGTTAACTACCAGAACAATAACAGTCACTTATTTAATTACCAAACAAATATTAGGTACTAAAAACATCAGAGCTTTCAATGTATCGAAAAAGAAAAATTTAAATTGATTTTCTCGAGGTGGTAAAAGTTGGAACAAAAAAAAATTGAAAAAAGGTGAAAGTAAACATTAAAAATTTGTTTTTCGCTAGAAAATATTACTAGATTTAGAAACCCGTCAATACCAATTTAATCGGTTAAACGAAAGTGTTTGAATTTACCAGAAAGTAAGTTGATACTACCCTAGGGCTGTAAATATAAAAACAAAACTTAATAAATTTAATTTTCTCATTCAATATCAACGTAAAAGAATGTTACCATCAGAGAAAACGTTCCCTATCTCAACTCATAAATTAAAATTGTTTAAATATATTTAATGCAAATTTAGATGTTTTCACCACTGTACATTTTCGTAGAAGATACATTGGTTCCAGTGCTGGCTTGATTACAATTACATCTTTAAAAAAAGTTGAGCTTTTGCTGTGTTTTTTGTTTGTTTTTATAATAATATATTTGTTGTTAGTTCGTTGGGGATATTAAATCTAAAAAATCTTGTTAAAAAGAACTTTCTGAATAATTATTCTCTCACAAACACTTGTTGGGGTTTTAAAAATACTTGTCGGCTAAAGACACATTTAAAATGTATTAAAATTGTTCACGTCATTAGCTTTCTTACCCCATTGTAAGCTCTTCTTATGGCTTTAATAACCATCTTTTGCATGGTAATTTTCACGTAGTAAGGAAAGCACCTTAAAATTAATATTATTTTGTCAGTAATTATATTCAAGTACGATGTTGACTCTTTCATTTTTTGATCCACGTCATGTCGACATTAGGGTTGAAAAGCGTTAAAGGAAAATAAATAATAGAAAAAATTAAATCAGAGGTATAATGTATATTAATTTGTATGAAACAAATTTGACTTACTCGGAATTAACGCGATTTAATTGTAAGGGTAAATTATGACAACGCAATAATAACAATCAATTACCCAAAATTGATAATAATCCCCCAGTTTCACTCAATTGTAATATCAATTCAGCTCAATTATTTTAATGTATGCAAATGATACGGTTACAGTAGGTACATATAGTTGAAAGCACAATTAAAAAATTTGCATAGGTTCTTGAAGTGCAATGTTCATACCGTAAAATAATATTTACAAAATTTGTGATTATTCCCCTTTTTATTTTTAAATAAAATCTAATTTAACTTCAAGCAATTTATTAACTGAAATCTTTTTACCGGTTCTTTTTATGATAAGTTATATTTTATTATAAGAAATCGATAACTAAAAGAAAGCATTTGTCGATATAAAACATTGTTAATTTTAAAAATTAAGTTCAATTCACGAGATAACTCTATCTAGTTCAATAGGGTCTTATAGCACTACTGTAATTGGATTTTTTAGGATTTTCTACATCAGTTTAAATTTCCTAAAACTCACCACAGGGGAATTTATCAAACATTCGATAGATTTTTTAAATTAGTTTTATTCCAATTAAATTCTTTTATTTTAAGCTATGTTTATTACTTTAATTAAGATTTTAATAAGCTCGACAAATTTCTTAATATTCAAGAGCAAGCAGATTGAAATTAAATTAACTTGGAAATATTTACATAAGCAGTTTAGTATTTCATTTCGTTATACCTATTAGTAAGTTATTTTTAAATATATTTTGTAGGATACAAAACCAAATAAATATATAAGAGGAAAGTAATAAAAAATGTAAACAGTTTTTTGCAATCTTACTTTAATCAAATTTGTATTATTTTTAACATCTTCACTAACAAAGTATTTGCTGGAATATTATTTTTGTTTTGAAAACGTAAACTAAATTGCATTTGCGTCTTGCGTTGTATCTTTATTGGAGCAAAATTGAATATTTCATTCTACAGTCGGTTTTTGCTTATACGTATACATATTGTGCAGAATGACGAGTAGCATCATCTTTAACTGCAATTAATCATTATTTGAAAAAATCTATACAAAAAATCACCCGTGAAACTCTCTACATACCATTTAACCACCGAGGACGAAATAGAGTGTATCTTCTAATTCGTTTTTTGCCTTTTAACTTGAGGTAAGAACCGCTACACACAATATGAATCTATAATCATAGCCTATTTGGCTAATAAAACAGGATTTGTTAGATATAGGCATTTGGATTTTGTTTTCCATCTACTGCTCAATAGGGTTGGGACATGAAATGTTTTTATCGCATATTTGGAATCTACGTATATGACTTAGTTATTAAATTTTTTTCTAGCGTTTCTAAAACCATTTTTGAGAACGCTACAGCGTTTTGATAACTCCGAGTTTTAAAACGCTTCCGTGACCTTGGACGCCAGGATACTAGTGGACCTCTCTTTCCTACAGCTACGGTAGGAGCGAGCACGCGTTATGGCCGTCGTTGTAAAATTTTAGTGTTTTATTATTCTCCTGTATTTATTTACAAAAATAAGTGTATAGTGTAAACGTATGAAATATTCTCCATAAAATTCCGCTTTTTGTTCCGTGCACGAATTTTCAAATTTTAATGTTACAAGAATGCTATTAAAAAAAACTTTCCATTTTGAATGAAAAAATGTCACACAAGTTTCTCGCTGGTGGTATAATATTAAATTAGAGTTAATTAGAATTTAATTAATACATATTTTTATATATTTTTGGAAAGTAGGCATTTCAAGCTAATTAATAGTGCTAACATCATCTTGGTACCTATAGCAATTTTCAAGTACAAACGATTTCAAAAGTTTCTCCAATTGATTAAATAAAACTAATTTTATTTTTCGTTTTTGGCTTATAACTTTGGCCCCTCACAATGGCAGATGTCCAAAACGTTGAATTTAGGTCCAATAGGTTAATACGAAAATTTTGATATACTATAATTCACTTAGTTCTGGGTTGGTAAACGATTTTGAAGATCATGCGCTCCACTACAATAAACGTGGTCCCACTATTGTCGTGATGTCATGATGCTATAGCCATTTCGAGCGGCTCGAGAATTTATCGATTTTAAAAGTCATTTTTAACGAAAAATTGATGGCGAAAATCGTTATTTTAAACGGTATTATTGTTTTTAGTGAATAATCTCTGTAATAAAAGTGGTTTTACAGTGATTTTCCACATCATGTCCCAACCCTATTGAAAATCTGGCAAATGGAAAAATTCAAAATCATGAGGCAAATAAATGTATCGCTTTTATTTAAGCGGATAAATAAATTCGAGAAAAAGAACTCAAAAAAAAAATTTTAAATAAATTTGTGGTTTTTAGTATGTATTTATGGTTAAATTCAAAAAGATATAAGAATAATACAATACGTAGAAAATCAAAATTCAAAAAATTAAAAAAGAGACAATTAACACATAACAGGTTTGAATTAAGAATATTTGAAATAATGAAAAGTTCGTAATACGATAGTACAATATAACGTTATTTAATGGTTATTTCCATTCTTCAGTTGCACATAATCGATTATATTGAAAAATAAGAAAAAATTGTCTCTTTTTTAATTTTTTTAATTTTGATTTTCTACGTATTGTATTATTCTTATATCTTTTTGAAAATAACTTCGAACTACGAATTTAATCTTCGACAAAGGAAAGCTCTTTTGAATTATTCACTAACCAAAATTCAACCACAGCTATATTTGTAATTGAGCCTCACATCAAATTTACTAGTTTAATTTCATCTTTTGAAACAGCTAAGTAATCATGAACAAAAGTCTAACACAGAGAACGCAGAAACATATCTAATTACAATTCAAGTTTTAAAATAAATTCGATTTCCTCCGTAATATATGTATAAACAATTTGTCTGTTTGTTGTAATTTGTGGTAACCTCCAGAAATGTAGGTATGAAAGAATTCACGTACCTACTATATAAGCAGAGCCGCGATTCTCAACTCGCTCCACTCCAAGCGAGCGCTCCACGAAAGTGAACGGTTTGATAGCGAGTGGAGTGGTAATTTTGTATTCTCATGTACCGCTCCACTTAGGTTTTTAAAAGCGGAGCGATAAAATGTGGCAACATTGCATTGTATGTTAAATAAAACATTAAACTGTCAAAGCTGTTGTCAAAATCAATCCAAAAATAGAAATTGTAGGTTATAAACTTATAAACTTCAACACTGACGTTGCAGGAATTTTTAAAATGGGTGGTCACAATTTGGGTCCCATATATTTGGGGTGGGCAGGAGCACACAAAATTTATAAATAAACTAACAAAAATACATTATTGAAATAAGCACCTGAAAAATTTGGGTGGGCACTTGACTGGGAACTCCAATCAACAGAGTGGGCACGTGTCCACCCTGGCCCACACCTGGCGCCGTCACTGAACTTCAAGCTGACAGCTGTTACCTGTTAGTAACAAAAGCTGCAGCAAAAATGAGTGATGACCGCATACAGCGAGTGCCTTTCACCGCTCCTCTTGAAAGGGGAGCGCTGTAACATTTGGCGAGCGGTTGAGAATATGAATTACTATTATTTTCGCTCTACTCGCTTTAAACAACAGCTATATCGCTCCGCTCGTCTAAAAGAGAGTACCTCAGAATACCGGCCCTATACGCATTTTACAAAAATATTTGCTGTTAAATTGAGATCCAATTCATAAATTTCTCAAAAATGTTGTATACATTTGTTTGGAATTCTATTGGAAATTTTGAAATTCCTCAGAAATCCCTAAAATTCTTTGGAATTTATGGAAATTATTTAGAATTGGAATTTATTAAATTTCTTGAAAATCATTAGCAATTCCTGCACAAAGAAATATTAATAAAATTCCAACGACCTGCAGACAAAAAAATGTAATCTTTTTTTATTTTGCTTTCCACCTCTACTTTTTAAAATTTCCAGCGACTTCGAAGCATTTTCTAATTTCAAAAAAACCATGGAATCATGTACACTCAACTTTTTGGAATATTTATTCCTCGCCCTACAACTCATTGTAAATCCCGAGAATTGCTTGAAAATCATGAAAAGTTTTTGGAATTCTATAAAAATTTTGGAAAATGTTTGGAATATCTTGTAAATGATTCGAAATCAATGCAAAATCTTAGAGTTGCACTTGTTTAAAATTCGTTTGGAAATTTCTGGAAATTTTTGTAAATCTCTGAAATTCTTTGGAAAATGCTGAAATTTTTTGTAAATCTTTGGACATCTTGAAAATTCCTGGAATTTAATGGAAATCATTATACTCGCAGAATTCTAAATCCTGTGTACTTACAAAGATTTTTCGAGATATTTGCGCTTTGTTGAAATCGGTTAGGCAGAAATAAAAAGTGAAAGTCGATAAAAGTCGTACGCCGCGCCATCTTCTGGTGAATTAGGGCCAGATTCTCACCTAATTTATGCACAAAATCACCGTCTAGGTGGCGGCACCATAGCTGTCCAACTAGCTTATATTAAATAAAATTTTATTACCTACTATTTTTGTGAAAACATTATCCATTGATGCCTTAGCCCCGTTTCACAGTCACACGCGCTACGCGCTCGTGTTGAAAAGCATTGTACTTTATAGCACAGTAGCGCGTGTGATTGTGAAAACTACCATAAGGTGCAATGCTTTCCAACACGCGCCGCGTAGCGCGTGTGGACTGTGAAACGGGGCTTAGATGACCGGTCTAAGCCATTTCGTTGTTGACAATTCGTCAATCCATTGGTCAATCCATCAATAATTTTTACTTCCTTGTAAAACAAGGAAGTATTGTGATACCGATTTTTTTCGATTTCCAGATTTTGACGGAAATATCCGTTTTGACCTTCCCTGAATCCATTTTGACTATTTTCGTTGTGACGTCTGTACGTACGTATGTACGGACGTCTGTATGTCGCATAACTCAAATACGGTAGGTCGTAGAAAGTTGAAATTTTGGATTTGAGACACTTATAGCATCTAGTTGTGCACCTCCTATTTTTGGTTGCGATTGTCCGTGCCAAAAGTTGTAATTAATGACGCGCATGAATAGATTAACGAGATTCCTGTCAAATTATTATAAAAATTACAAGGAAGTTATGTGGTGTCCACATCAGATTTTTTTTAAAGATGAAAAGCAAACTCAACACTTTTTAATATTTGATACAATATATTATGTATTAATACATTGCAGTTTAAAAATTAACGGATTAATTAAACAATAAAAGTCGATTTATTTCTATTGTTGCAGCTAGAATAAGTTCATTTACATTGTACAATAGAATGTTATTTAAATCTCTCTTAAAATCTTTTGCCTGTTTTATTTATTATTTTGTATTACATTAACAGCAGAATTAGAGCCAACATTTATTTCTCACATTAAATTCCTATCATTCCAATCAGTTTTTTTTTCAATCATGAACCTGTGATTTTACTTTAGTAATTCTATTTTAATTTTAATATTAATTTTATAAATTAAACATTTACTAGATTTACATATGGAGGAAAACTGATAAAACTTTAAATATCCTGCTTTAATTTTAAGCTTTACATTTTAAGCTTTACCTTTGTACAGAATAAATTTTTTACACTTTTTTTAAACTTTTAAATTTTCTGAATAAAACATATTTTAAAATTACAGATTTTAATAAACCTGAAAAAATATTGAGGATAATCCTAAGCATCACATCATTCGTTTGGTGTTTGGTTAATTATAAGATTACAAATTAAAAATTTTGTATTTTTCATTTCAATAATTTCTTTCATCTGCACGAAGATTTTGCTAAAGTTGCAGTAACGCTGCAATTTGAACGGCATGCGGTGCATAAACAAAGTGTAAATTGAAGTTTTTGCACGGAATTCTGTTCCAACTGCGACGTTGCTTAACATTCGTGAACTCTAACACTCTAACACAAATTCTAGCAATTTATCTGTATATATCAGACAGACATGGGACACAATTTAGAAAATTAAAATTAAATTATTAAATTAACATTATGAGTTTTTGATTTAAAAAGATGTGCAATGTAAGAAATAAGGGTTAGAGCTCGTGCCAAGTAGAATTGGCCCAACAATCATCATTTTTCAGCAATAACTCTTTTGATTTTAGCGATACAGCAGAACTTGTAATAATCAAACATAAAGTAACATAAAATCAAACAACATTGTTGTTGATTTGTTTTCAATTGTTTTGTAAAAATAAATTTGTTAAATCAAATGATAACCGTAAAAATCGCGAAATCTTATTCTTATTTCGCGATTTTCGAGCTTATCATTTGATTCAAAAAATTTATTTTTACAAAACAATTGAAAACAAATCAACAACAATAGAAAACAACAAAGAAAAATTTTAATTTCGAAAAAAGGGGAGCTGGCAGAAAAAAAAGTTTTTTGAGATTTTCTTCATTTTTTTTTGGCAAAATTAAAAAAAAATTATCAAAACGATTGAAAACAAATGGAAAACAATCCAAAACAACAACAAAAATTAATATTTTTAAAAAAGGGGAACTAAGTTCACGCACGTGTATTACGTACAGTTTGGATTATATAAGAAAATACGAATTGAAATAAGAAAACCAAGTGGGTCAAAAAGTTTAGCATTGCGTTTTTCTAACGAAAAGAAGAAGAAAGAAGTTGAAAATGTCACTTGAATACAGAACATTGATCATTAAAAAAGTTGAAAAAAGATCATTGAAAATTCCACTCCATTCAATTCGAATTTAAAATTTCCAACATTTAAATTTGTACAGTTCATCAGTTCAAATATTGTATGCCCCTATTTCATGGTTTTTAACAATAAAACTTTACGTCATTATTACCTTCAAAAATTGATCACTTCAGCAATTTAGTGCAGATTTAATTAAATGGTTTTAAAAGATTAAACCAAACAATTTCATTAATATCACCGCTGCAAAATTAAAACTATCGACTAAAAGCAATCAATGTAAAGCCAATCTACTAATGTCTTGCTACGTCGGTAATACAGCATAGCTCAGAAACTTAGCACAATTTATTAATTTAAGATGGGGCATATGAAAAACATATTATCAATTTTAAAATTATTTCAAAATTAAGTTCATAAATTGATTATATAATAAAAATTTACTGAAGCCTGCCTAGTTCGTGTAGAAACTAGAAATTATATTTATCTACACTGAACAAAAACAATTTCTATCAAGAATTGCCAACTTAAGAAGTTTGATATATCGGATGAAAATGAAAATGCTCAGAGTTGCTAAGCAAAATTAGATATTAAGATTTTTTAAATTTGTCCAAAACATACCATATGCCAGAAGTAGAAAGTCAGGGCGACCAGTAGACCACCTGACCTGCTAAAATGAATGTAAACAAGCAATAATTTTCTTGCTTAAATAATCTTTCTTAAAATATCAATTAATTAAATGTTAACTAAATAAACTTGTACAAATATTTACGTTAGGTATTTTAAACTTTTTTTTAAGTTAAAAAATCTTTGAAATAACAGCTATCTTAATTTTAAGGTTAACTTGGTAGATACAACCTCTTTCAAATTATATATTCATAGAGCAAAGAAAGACTAATTGTAAGAGTTGCACATTATTTATTTTTAATATTTACTTGGGAAGTTATTTAATATTTAGCTTCAAGTGCTTTAAGCAAAATTAATTAATATTAGAGAATTTATTTGGTGATGTTTATTTTATACAGGTAATTAGCTACGACTCGAGTCGAGGCGGTGTAACTGTCATTACGGAAAAAGGTGAAGAAACAACCAGTTTTCTTCTAATTCAGCACGCCGACATTTCAGACTCCGGAAAATACTCATGCAGCCCTTCCAATGCAGACGTAGCAAGTGTTCGAGTTCACGTATTGAACGGTAAGCGTTCTTGACACACAATAATCAAATTGTACAGTGTATTTACTAGTTTTTAGAAGTCTTTCCACTCTTTTTTTTACCTATTTTAATAAACAATATAATGAATCGAACTGCTTTGATAAAATAATTGGTACTTATAACTTCTTTAGATATTTCAAATATATTTTAAATTATACCAAGATTCTATTGTAGATTTATTAAATAATTATTATTAGAGAACGGATTGGTATGCAATTGTATGCAGCACAGAAACCTAGGTTTTCGTATCTATACGGTTTCCATTTGAATATGATAAAATCTTTTATATTTTTTATATTGGTAGCACCGGCTACTCCAGTTTACCAACATAAAAAATTATGGGTACCTATACCACGTTTACATGCAGTCGTTAGGTCGACCTAAGTCGGCTCGAGCTAGTTAGTACTTTCATGTAAATATATAGTCAGGTAGGGCGACCTAATCCGTTAAGCCGCACTAAGTTAGATCGAGCTAAAAACGTGGGCTAGCCCGTTAGCTCGACTTTAAATTTGAGTGTATACGCCTTAGCTCGAAGCGCATAAACCGCATCAAAAACTAATTTTTATGTTTTTAGCGCACATAAATCCGGTCTCTAATCATTATCAATTTAAAATTTCAGAATATTCTAGAAGCTATCCTTTCTTTATATATAGGTATATTGTAATTAGGACGTCAATAAATTTTTGTTTTAAATAAGAAGCAAGAAATTCGAATTATAAAAGGTTATGAAAAAAAACCTAAAAGCAATGCAATTAAATTTAAAAGCATCAGATTTTAATATAGGGTTTTCCTATCGTTTTTCATTTATTTTACTTAAATTTAATTTATCTATGTTAATGTATTATTACAGTAACACAAAAAAGATTAAAAATAATTGTATATTTTTAAAATTCAACTACAATTTAATATTTCGTTTTAAAAGGGTCGGCGGCCTCCTATCGCCCTCTCCGTACCAGTCGCTACTTTATAATTTTTTGTTAGAATTTTTTATTACTCTTTGCATAAAGAAAATACCTATTAGTTTCCTTCTCTGTAACATTTCCTCGTTGCGGAATAATTCATTTCCCTTAATTTGGTTATATCCTGATGTGCAACCACCGTCACATCCTTTTTCAAAAATTTCTCTTTTTCTTTCTATTTCTCTTTCTAACACAAATAGTTTTGACGTTAAGAAAAATTATTTTATTAATTTTGGTAGCCTTTGTATACCAGGTCGGGTGCTGAATGAATTTTCTGAATATATGAAATTAACATGTGAAAACTTTGTATGCAAATTCCTACTTCCCTAATTATTTTAGAGAAAAAATTAAAGACAAAAATAATGAAGAAATATAAACTACGAATGATAAGACCATTAGATTTCATCTAACTTTTACTTAGGGGTGATTCTAGTCTAGAGGTATGAATTTTCTAGCGGTTCTTGAAGCTCTGTACAAACGAAACAAAAAATATTTTTACTATCAATTTTTTTATCATTTGTTTATTGAAATTTTAATATTACATAAAAAAACCTAATCTCGTCCAATGCGATAAATGTAATTTAAAAAGGTATCGGGATATATGTTATATTGTTTAGGTAATATTTACTACCTATTATATTTTCCCATATTCAATTTTTATTTTAGTCCCGAAGATGGAGCGAATAAAGTCCTCCGAAACGTCGACCTGACAACTTTATGAGTTTGATTGCGTTCCATATATCCCGATATCTTTTTAAATTACATAAAAAATTAACCGAAAAAAAAAATTCTAAATTCACAAAGTTATGAGCTGGCAAAGTGGGAGGTCCAAAAAAACTGGCGTGCACGATATCTCAAGTTCTAATGAACCGATTTATTTGAAATTTGGTGTGAATGTTCTTTATACATTACACTATCGCATGAACCACGCTCAGATCAAAATTTTTAATTTTACTGTTTGAATAAAATTCGGAAGCCTGCCAAAAACAAAATTTTTTTTCAAACTGCCGCCATTTTGTGAAAAATGTTTGTTTAACTTTTGCGAGGTTCATGCTATAGCGGCATCTATAAAGAACACTTAGACCAAATTTTAAATAAATCGGTTCATTAGAACTTGAGATATCGTGCACGCCGGGACACCCTCTTTTTTTTGGACCTCCCACTTTGCCAGCTCTTAACTTTTATGTAATCTTAAAATATCAATAAACAAATGATAAAAAAATGGATAGTAAAAAAATTTTTTTGTGTCGGTTGTACAGAGCTTCAGAAACCGCCCGAAATTCATGCCTCTAGATTAGAATACCCCCTTAAAAGGCCAAAAAATGCTTTCAAAATTGTTAAATTTTCATTTATCGCACTGACCATGTAATAAATTCAATTTAATTTATATTTTCAAAAATAATTACCACGATAACTTACATGGCCAGTCTGATTTAAAAACCAAATGAAATCTAATGCTGTTATCATTCGTAGTTTATATTCCTGTATTATTTTTGTGTCTTTCATTTTTTCTCTAAAATAATTAAGAAAGCAGGAATTTTTATGCCTTTATTCGATCATTCACATCGGCATCGGCTGTCCATTTTCATTCTTCTTCTGAAGTATAAGTATTTTAAGCATAAGTTTTTATAACTCTTTGTCTTTGTCTGAAGCACTTCTGTTTTTTCCAAATAGGATTTTTCATTCCGCTCTATCTCGTTTTTTTTCAATTTTGCTTTTGATTGATTAATTATTTAAATTAATTAACTTTATCATCAAAAATTGTGTTCAAAACATATAATCAAGTCAGTTTTCAAAGATTTTCATACAAAAGTTAACCAAAACTTTTAATATATTGCTGTGTACCTAAGTGTAAAACCGATTTTAGTTTGGTAAAATTTGATTAATAAAATTAATTTGGAGACAAAAATTGCGTTTCATCACCAGCAATCGATTTTTTGCGAGCATGAGATTCTTTTTGAATCATTTTAATCAATTCAAATCCAAAAAACTGTACATAATTTTACCTATGTACACTGGATATGCTAGACAATGGATAGGCTTTGTATGTCCATACAAACTTTACAACGGCGTTGAAATTCAATTTTTTATTAAATTTCCAATTATATTTCCAATTATCAGAAATTAAAATTTTAATTTTCTCTACTCAAAATTATCCAATCTCATCCAAAGGGTGTTCTGACAGTTGGCCCTGAGCCAGTTGAGCCTACGATAATCTGCCTCGGACAACTGGCTTTGGCGACAACTGGCCCTGGTGACCACTGGCCCTGGTGACAACTGGCCTTGGCGACATCTGGCCCTATCGACAACTGGCCCTATCGACAACTGGCCCTATCGACAACTGGCCCTATGGACAACTGGCCCTTGGACTACTGGCCCAAATATTTTCACGAAAATATATTGTTTCGCTACTTCTTACATTTTATTACAGATTTTCGCTCGATCAGTAAAATTTCCAAAATTTCCTAAATAGTGAAGATGTGTCTTTGTTTCTGTTAGTATAACTGGTAATCGACAGATGGCGTGACGATTAAAACTTACTTGTAAAGTGTGTGTCACAGCTCCTCATTAACTGAAGTATATGAATCTTAGTTTGTAAGTATTTAATTATATTTTATTATTATTGTATTATATTAGTGTATTGGTTAACATTGAATAGGTTAGCCACGGTTATCGCTATAGTAAGTTTTTTAGTAAAAGAATTCTTTAAGCAAAAACATGGAGACTACTGTAAGATCTGGAACTTCAGAACGGGGAAAGCCTACTGTCATATATAGGAATTATGAGTATTGGTTTGTTGCAAATAATAATCAAGGTGAGTCGACTTGGCGATGTTGTAAATATAAAATGTAAATGTAAAATGTAAAAATATCGTAAATATTCTAGAACATTGCCATGGAGGAAATGTGGCAACAGCTTTAGCTAGAAAAGTGTAGGAGCTACACCAAGAGCAGTGCAAGGTGCAGTCGAACTAAACGTACCCGATAGTGTTTTGATGGCACTTCCAAAAAAAAACATCATTATGTAGTGCTGATAATGCTCTTCCACAAATTCCAACCGATTTACATTTTGCTTTTCCGGATAAGTATGCCGCTATGCTATTATTCGATTCTGGACCTGGAGATGATCCGTTAATAATTTTTGGCAACCAAACGCTTCTTGACGGACTAGCTAGAGCAGACATTTGGCTTGCCGACGGAACGTTCCAAGTTGTACCGTAAATATTTTTTCAACTTTATACTATTTACTTCGAATTTGCGCCTGGTATTAATCCAGTGGGTTTAAATTGTCTCCTCACGAATAAGAACAGAGCAACGTATAATCGCCTACTTAACGAAATTCGAGCTATTATTCCAGATGCAAATCCGAGAAAAATTTGGTTGGATTTTAAAACTGCTTCAATGGCAGCTTTTGCAGCAGCTTTTCCAGAAGCCATTATTACTGGTTGCTATTTCCATTTATGCCAAAGCATCATCAGAAAAGTTTAGCAACTTGGAATAAAAGAAGATTATGACACTAACGACGTCTTCCGTGAGGGCATTCGTAGGCTGGCTGCTCTTGCTTATGTTCCTGCCCTTGAGGTTACTAGTTCTTTCGATATTCTTGTCGAATCCATGCCTATTCACGAGCATAAACCAGCATGAAGCAACTGTAGACGGAATTGCACGAACAACAAACATTGTTGAAGGATGGCACTTCGGTCTGCAGACACTATTCCAGTGTCATCATCCAAATCTTTGGAAATATTTAGAAGGTCTTCACAAAGACAGCCAGATGCACGTAGCGTCATTTCTGCAAGGAGTTGCGGGTGCTCAATGTCGACAAATAAGAAGATACCGCGAATTAAACATAAAAGTTCAAAACGCAGTTAGTAGATACGGTCGAATTGAAGTATTGACGTATTTGAGAGCTATTCCGCATTAGTCCTATTCTTAATAAATGATTTTATATAATTATCTTATTGTTTTTGTTAATATATTAAATATCTTATTTTTTTGCCAAATTTTTGAGAATAAATTTTGGAAATTTCACTGATCGAACGAAAATATGTAACAAGAAGCGAAATAATATAATTTCGTGAAAATATTTGGGCCAGTAGTCCAAGGGCCAGTTGTCGCCAAGGCCAGTTGTCGCCAAGGCCAGTTGTCGCCAAGGCCAATTGTCCGAGGTCAGTTGTCGCAGGGCCAACTGTCATCAAATCCATCCAAAGCACTAATCCAATAAATCGATTCAATCATCAACTTTATCCAAAGTTTGGAACAAGAAAATCCAATATAATAAAATATTCCGAACGCAAATTGAAATAATTTTTATTCACAAATCATACTCAAATAAATTGAGCTGCTGACTCAACGGCAAAAGCCTCGTCATTCCCACTCGTTAGCACAATGCCAACTTAATTGGTAGGTAGAATCAATACGGATTTTGGAACACGACAATATATTAAAAAAAAATTTATTTCAAGAAACTTTTCATAATTCTAATACAAATTTGTTAAACTTAAATAATTTTTTTATTAAAAAAATATTTTTAACTGCACATTAACTTTTCCATCCATGTAGGTCTTTGTACAATAATTTATTTCTACCTTTCTGTTTTCTTGACAAAATCTCAAAATTATTTTATTTTCAATACTTTGTCGTATTAAAATATGCTAATAACATAAGTAATACATTGAACTTTTCGTTTAAAAAAAATGCGTAGTACTTAATTAAATTTTTAAATAACTTAAATATCAGTTAATGAGATATTTACTTTTTAAATGATTAATATTTTGAGCTTCATATAATTTCATTCAGGAAAATTTCAACATAATTATACTGAAAATTAGGTTATAATAATTTTGTCAAAAATATTTTATGAGTTAAGGTTTAAAATAGTTTTTATATAAGTTCCTCGTGACTTCTTAGATTTCTATAAAAATTGGAATATTTACGAGCTAATTAACACCCTAATATTAAATTTCCCTCAACAATAATTTTTGTGTTTTTGAATTTAAATAAATCATTTGTTTAATAAAATTTCCTTGTTATAGAGAATTTTCACGAGTATATGCAATTAAGTATCTTATAATATATATGAATCAATACAAATTTCAAGTTGAGATGTTTACACTAGGTTTTCATAAAACATGAGAATTATTTTTTAAATAATTTAAATTTTAAATGTTTCGTTAATATAAAATAAAATATTTTTGTAAAACAAATGAATTTTCCAGTAGGTTAAACTTCCGACTAAAAAAACGTCTTCCAAATAGGTCCTTAAAATCAAAATCTATATATTTTAGACAGAAACAAAATTCAAAGCAATAGGTATATCATTATATTCTTATAATTGAAAACTTTCCGTTTTGTCTTTGTTTTATAGTCGATTAATTAAAAACAAAACTTTTTGAAATTGTTTTTTTTTTTATTATTTTATCTCTAACTTAAATTAGCAATAATAAGGTAGCAGTAGATTTGCCTGAAATGCGGAATTTTCTCAACTTGGCTGATAAGCAAAAAATAATGTTCGGAAGGCTTAATTAAGTTTTTTACTAGAGTAAATATATCAAATTTTATAAAAATCGATAAGGAGAAATTCTTGTGCAACTTAACATGGAATACTGATTAATATATTTTATTAATTATTTATATTAATTTATATTGTAATAATTATTAGTAGAGCTCGGATTTTATGCTTTTTCACACGGAAAAAAAATTACTTGGTTCAAATAAGTACCATTGGAATTAAGAAATTCTCTGTTTTCAATAGCCGCACGAAAATATTTTCTTTTTGAAAGAAAAAAATATTTCAACTAAAAAAATATTCTTTCTGGAAGAAATCTTATATTTTTAATGCAAGCATATTTTATTGCACGAAGAAATTATATTTTTAAATGAAATAAATAATTTCAAGAAAATATTTATTCCTCATTTAAGAAATCCTTTTTTCCGTGAATGTTCTGCAGTATTGATATGTCAACAGATTTGTTATGAAATCTGGACAAATTAAGTAAAAACTAATGCGAAAAACTGCTTGTCAAAATGCATATTTTGCATATTTTCAACATTTGGTGCATATTTGAGTAAATAATGCATATTTATGCATATTTGGGCCACTTTTGGTGATTTTTGAAGAATTTTAATAGAGAAAATAAAAAATTATTACTAAATTTTGCTAATTGAAGCAACTGTTTTATTTAATTCTAAGCAATTTAATTTTTTATTTAAAAAATTATTTATTTTTTATTTATTTAAAAAATTATAAAAATTAAATAAAACAGTGGCTTCAATTAACAAAATTTAATAATAATTTTTTATTTTCTTTATTAAAATTTTTTAAAAAACACTAAAAGTGGCCCAAATATCCATTACTTAAATATGAACCAAATGTTGAAAATAGGTAAAATTTTGCAAATTTTACGTAATTTGACCAGATATATTATTAAAATTATTAAATTGTATAAATCTAAGTATACCTACTTATTGAAAATTTGAAGAAAAAAATTGAAAAATTCGAAGATTAGATATTTCTTAGTTTGCATATCAATGCATATTTTATCTATTTTTATCAATTTAAGTGCATATTTTAAGGAAATTCGGTGCATATATATGCGCATATTTTCAAGTAATTTAGTGCATATAAATCCGAGCTCTATTAATCATGCTTTCTAATGGGAGCGTTTCCTACAGACATGATAGGATCAACATCAATTGATTCTGGATTAACTTTTACCTTACTGTTAACTAGCTCTTAGTGTTGGTGCAGATAATTTCGCCCAGCTAAAGATATGTTTACTAAGCAGCAGTTGGGGCTCTGCGACTGAAGTCGTAGTGATTGCTCTCCATGCTTTCTTATGGAAGTGTTACCTTAGAGTCGCCTGCAAAGATCGCATTCTAAGGTAACACTCCCATAAGAAAGCATTCACTGCGACTTCAGTCGCAGAGCCCCAGCCGCATATCTTTAGCTGGGCGAAATTATCTGCACAAACACTAAGGGCTAATTAGTCCCATAAGAAAGCATAAAAGATATGAATCTTTAGCTGCGGCTGGACACCAAAAGTAGCCCAAATATGCACAAATATGCTTTATTTACTCAAACATGCACCAAAGGTTGAAAATATGCAAAATTTTGCAAATTTTACGTAATTCGTTCAGATTTATTATTAAAATTATTAAATTTTATAAATCTACCTAGTACTTATTGAAAATTTGAAAAAAAAAATGAAAAATTCGAAGATTACATATTTTTTAGTTTGCATATCAATGCATATTTTATCTATTTTTATCAATTTAAGTGCATATTTTAAAGAAATTCGGTGCATATATATGCGCATATTTTCAAGTATATTGGTGTATATCTTACGGTCAATGACGTAAATTGGTCATTGACGTCAATGGCCGGGAAATGACGTCAATGCCCATTTACGCTGGCCATTAACGTCATTAACCGGCTATTAACGGTTAACGGTGGGCAATGATGTTCATCTGATTGTAACTCTTACGTCTTTGGCCGGTCAATGACGTTAATGGCCAAAACGGATTGGGCAATGATGATATTATGGAATAACTACGATGAAGAACAGTTAAATAACGATTTAAATAATTTGACAGCCAACTGGCAAGTGATATTTACGTACATATGTTGTATTCATTGTAATATAATATACTAATAATTTATTAACAAAAATTAAAAAATTAAAAAATATTGAAATAAATTCTTTTAAATTAATCATTTTTATTGTGGCACGGGAATGACCCATGGCACTGAGAATCTCAAATTTTTTTGCTGGCGCGACACGCACATTTATTATTTTTACATCAACCCTTGCAATGACAACACTTGTAACCCTATAACAAGCTGTGACGCTGTAAAATACTGCTTTGAGTTGCTGCTTGTGTAAGAATAATCTCATTTTCTTTGGTCGTGTCACTAATATTTTTTAACAAAATTAACTTTTCAGTATCCCTTAATAACTAGTATTAATTATTGCCAAGGCACATTTAATATGTTACTTTCAGATGGAACCTATATAATAATAGTTTCATCATTGCCCACCCTGTGTAGGGCATTGACGTCATTACCCGGACTATGATGTAAAAACCACACATAAAATTTTAAATGTCAACATCGGCCAAAATGCATGGTCATTGACGTCAATGGCCGGTCAATGACGTCAATGTCCAACTAAGCTGGGAATTAACGATATTGTCCGGCCATTGACGTTAATGGCCGAATTGTCATCATTGACCGTAACATATATATATATATATGTATATCCGAGCTCTAATTATTAGTAGTCCCAGTAGTGGACTGGTGTGATTGTAAGTTGAGTAACAGACCGAAAATTTTAGATTTGCATAGCTAATTGTTTTAGTAGCATGACTTGGAATGAACTCTTTTTTTGTTGGATTAATTAAAAATTACAATAAATTAGATAAGTTCAAAATTTTTACTTACAGACTGGTACGTGCACATAATATTATGCATTCTAGAACCTACAAATTTAAATCTAATAGTTTGTCTTCATTAATTTTTCAGCTAAGCCACCTTGGAATAGTAAATCTAAAAGCAGAGAACGTACAAAATAGCCTGTAAGTTATAATGTCCTAAAATAAATTTATGTTATGACTTATAACAATCAATGCAGGTATTCGTCGAAATTTTTGAGTAAAGCTTTTATTAGAATTTTGTAACTGGTTCCTTTACAGTTATGGAATCCATAGATTCTTTCAGATATCGGATATCTCAATGTTACTGATGATCAATGTTGCTATCTCTAAAAAAACATAATTTGCACAGTGCAAAACAAAATAACAAACAATTTGAAATCAAATTTCTCTGCATTTTCCTACACCAGAATGTAACCCAAACTCGCTAACCGCAAAGTTTGATGGCTATCAAACCGAAAATATTGTATCGTCTAATACCAGAAAACGAGAAACTGTATTAAATTACACAATATTCCGAACAATTTGTAAACATTTTAAATTGGGTAGCATTTTGATGAACTCACAAATCCTGTTTGATACATACACAATAAATTTTGTGGAAAAATTACAGGTAGTTTCAGTGGACGGCGGTAAATTCCACCGGTGGTCAGTATTTAATCCCAAATAATTTTAAGCAGTGAAACTTTTAGGTGTATAGTCCACCTCCTACACCAACTACCCAACTACTTGACTTGTTAATTTTTAAATTTTAATTGAATATTTTTTTGAATTTTTTAATTTTTTAAATGTGCAATATTTTTTACAGGAGAACGACCAGCCGCTATGCAAACTGGCTCAGCAGGATTATCTAATAGCTGTATAAATATGATATTTCTTTTGATTGTGAGCTACTTGTACTCATCCATAAGCAGATCTTTCCAATTGAATTCGCCATGTATGTCATTTTCTCAAAGGTAGCTATCAGGTTCATCATCAATATAAATATATGGCTATTACAAGTAATAGAATATTAATTTAACTTTAAGTACCCTCAATATAATTGTACATTAAATTTGTATATAATTAATTTTACAGGGTGTATCAGTTAATCACATGTTGTATATACCATTATTTTAAATTGAAACTTTTAAAATTCCAAATACCTATTTTTGAAAACAAATATTCTTAAACACAAAACGTAATCATTTTTAAAAATTCGATAGATGTTTATAGTGTAAAAGTTACTATAAGCCACTATATTATACATTGTCGGGTAAAAATGCTCCGTAAATTTCGGTTTAAATTCGGAGAGAGTCAAAATACCCAAAATTATATATTTTCCAAAGGTAACCGCACTCAATTTACTTTATCTACACAAAATTTCGTACTAATTTTACAAGAAATATTTAATGCTTTTTCAATATTTAATCTGTGTACAGCTGAGATTGAACCGTTAGATGAAGGGTAGGATAAACGAGTAATTGACTCAAGTCTACATTAGTGGTAGAAAGGTTAAGAGTCTTTCGTATTTAAACCCTAAACTCAGTCCAAATTTAAGAAGTGACTACGAAATATTATATATAAAAAATCGAGAATCCGAGTATCTTAAAGTTGTATTTTCGAAATCCATTTTTAACGGAGCAAATTGAAAATATAAACACCCGATTTAATTTATTATATCTTATCACGATGGTAAAGGTTAACCCATTTGCATTACAAAACTTAAAAAAATGAATTAGTTTTAAGAGACTGCACAATACTTGGTGGTTCGCGCAATACCCCTAGGCGGCGTGGGGTTTTTATTGGAATCTAATGCAAATAGGTTAAGTAAAATATTAAAAATATGCATAGGGATTTTTATTTAACTATTATAGGTGCTAACGAAAATCGTCAAAGAATGTTTATTTTATTTTAATATTTACAATGGTAATTATATTTTATAAGTTTTAATTTGATCTTCATAATTAGACTGATACACAACTCTGTAATATGAAAGGATTACATTTTTAAGGTATGCATAAATACTTTTAGTTGAAGTTTACATTGGGGAATCCTGAGGGGGCAATGGCATCAGTCGGCCCCCTTAGAGCTCAGGTACTTTTTTAATATTTTGTTTAATTTAGTATGTGATATAAAAATAATTAGGTAGCGGCTCAAAGGGGGCCGATTGTTTCGGCTTCAAGATTCGTCAGTGAGGTATATGACAAGTGATTTATTATTATTAGATTAAATATTTAAAAAATAGTTATTATACAGAAAAATTATGATAAATCTTTTACAAATGAATTTGAATATTTTAATCAATATTTTATACTTATTGTAAAATATCTTGGATTTTTTAAAGAATACAATTATAGATATACGAATTAAGATTTCAAATAAAAATTTAGCTCTGCAAATTTTTAAAAGTAGCTTGTAAAATCTGCTCTTACACTAACATTGGCAATAAATTTTAAGCAATTAGCGCCATTAAATTAAAATATTTAGCTCAATACTTTTTTTATTGATATTGTTTCGTTACATAAAAACATAGCTGTTTTTTACATCAAAGGAAGCCACGTATAAACCTTGTATAGAAAAATCTAACAATAAAAGAAGCCGTTTTAGTAATCGATTTGGTAAGTTTTTTTCAGGTAAGAATTAATTTAATTCGTTAAAGTAATGCTCCGACTTCTGCTGACAACGATAAACTTTAACTCAACAGAATTTCGACTTATATCTCAATTTAGGAAAAAAGCAAACAAAGGAGTTTTTATTAAATTTTATTTACTATATTTCTATGTTAATTAATTGTTTTTTAACAAACATTTTCGTATAAGGATTAAATACGGTAAACAACTTTTGTTGTTTTAAAAATGTGCTATACAACATATTTTTATACTTATATCTACTCCTGCATATTTTTATTAACCCCTTTGTTAAAACTAATTGAATTTAGAGTGCAGTTTTGGTATAACGTGGGTGTTAGAACATTAACTTAACATCCGCGTATAAAATCATATTATTGTGATTATTAATTTTTAATTACCAAATTAACAAATTTTATCATGTGTATATAATTCTGAATTACTCAGAGCAGGAAATTTTGTAAACATCTGAAGTATAACTGGCGCTATAATATCAAAATTGCACTCATCTTTGTGATAATGTATTACAAATCTATGTACTATATCTTTTATGTCACCGCATTGTATGAAAGTACATGTATTTTAAATATATGTGTACAATTTAACTTTCAAAAGCTCGGTACCCTAAGATAATCTGAAAATTATTGAAACGTCAGCGTAAAATATATGGATTTTCAGTAATAATTTTTTTAATAGAATTATAATATCGCAATAAAAAAATTAATTCAATTTTTACAATGCACCATCGTGAATGTAACCGAAGATTAAAACTAAACTTCAAAATTGTAATTTTAATTTCACTCCTACGCTCTTTTCTCTCTCGGAGTGAACATCTTAGAAAAAATTATAATTTTGAATGGGGGATGGGGTAAGGGGAACGGGAACCTATTCGAATTTATTATTTTTTATTTTATAGATAAAAATAAAATTCATTTCAACTTTTAAATTTTCAAAAGACAGCAATTTATTTTCTTCTGAGATTTATAATTAACAAAGTTTAAAATAAAAGTTGTAATTTATAAAAAATGTTTATTTAAATAATCTATTTCTATACTGACAATGTTGCTGTAATACAATATAATAATTAGTGTGTAGCTTAAACTATAATTAGGTATTAATTATACTTGAATTATTTAAATTATATAATATAAATAAATGTTATCTTTAACTTTTCCTAAGAAATAGAAACTAGTAATTTGTAAAACGCGTTTTTACAAATCAATAGTAAATTTTCCGACTGGATAGATTAATTTAGAATATATTGTCTGTTGACATGCCAAACAGTAATAATTCAACCACTTAATTTATACTTCAAAAGCAATCATTTAAACAAATTCACTAAAAATATAAATTTTTAAATATTACGCAATATTAAACACGGTTTTTCTACTTCGTGACTATTAAAATAGTAACACCTAAATAGGTATATTATATATATAAAAAGGGTATAATTTGGTTAAAAACTGTTGTCATGGTATGTCGGAAGATTTTTAAACAATACTTACATTATTTGCATTTAAATAATAAAAATATTTTAAAAAATTTGAAATATTTTTATTAAGTATGTGTTTATCGGTAAGGTCTTAACTGTGATAATTTAAATACGTAGAACGATAATTATTAACTTAGTTTCATGCTTGAAGATAAGCCAATGACATTTGTACATTTTAAAAACCTAACCTATCAACGCGAAATTTGGCGGTGATTGGTTAGAATGTCATTTTAACAATCGCAAAGTAATTAAATAAATATCTCGGATTATTGCAATGACATCGGATAATTTTCACTAACTGAGCGTTTCCTCGTGTCTTGTATTTTTGAATATTTGTGATAAGCTCTCTACAATCTTAGCAGAACAGACTCGTGTCAGTTGATCAAAATTATCGACAGTTTTGCAATCAATAGGGATATTATATACAATAATTACTTGTTATTCGATTCGAAGTTGTATAAAAGTATATATATAAAAAATATAGTTTATGATAGGATCTGTAAATTTTAATCCAAATGAGAGTTTCTTAAGTTTTGAATTTGTTTTTCGGTTTAAAACTTTTTAAATTAACGTCTGTTTTATCAAAACAAAATATTTTATTCCAGAATATTAAATTCGATTACTCGGCGAGTATTTTCAAACAAAATTTATTTTTGTTTACAATAAATTATAAAACATATTGATTGTTGTTTCTGTTGAATGCTTAATCTTAAAATTTGATTTTTAAATACAAATAAAAATTTAAATAGTCAACATTGAAACATTTGATTGTTTTATTGCTTGTATACCACCGTCGATTTATTAAATTTGTTATAAGAACTGGATGTATTTGCCCATCCTAAAAATATCAAATTGAGTTTATACAAAATTTTATAAAACTTTGTTAGAGATATTACTTTTGAATAAGTATATCTTGCTATCTAATATTATTCTAAATTTGTAATCACGTTACAAATTTAAATTATTATTATTAAATGTTTAAATTGGTAAAAAAAATTTAAATTACCATAAAAGGTTTCAGCATTAACGATAAAAGTGTTTTAGATTTAAAATTTAAAAACTTTTAGGTGTTACATTTTTAATGACAAACTTGCACGCCCACACTTGTGCAATTCTCACAGTAATTTATATGTTATCTATTTATTAAATTTATATTTTTTATAACGGAAAAATGGCACTATGAAAATATAAAACACTAAAATATTTCTTAAATCACTACGTCTTGTAAGTACCTAATATAAATTTGATTTATATTTTAAATAATAATAATAATAATAATATATAAATGGTTTTTACACATTTAGAATTTAATTATTTTAATAGGGTAATTGTTAAAACTAATTTAGAATATTTACCTACCACAAAAACTACCTACTATAATATTTTTTTTATTTTATAAAAATCTAGTCGGTAATTAATTAAAAAGTAAAAAAACATTTATGATAGATAGAAAATACTTAAAAATTTTATAAGTATATTAATGTAATTATATCTAGAATTCTTTCATACTATAAAACTATTTTTAATTAATTAACTAGTAAGTATGTTAAATGTAAATATTAAAAATGAATTGTGAAACTTATTGTTCCATGTGATACAAGTGTTTACAAAAATCAAATATATACGTTTAGTGTTAACCAATTCATTATGGAGCATTAATTATTAGAAATACTTCAACTATCAAAAAAGTATTTGTGTTGAATGTAATTTATTATGTATTACAGTTTGTTAATAAATGTACTTATTAATGGCACGCACCCATCTTCTGTTTTAAACCTAACCTAATTGTTCCTGATTATAGTTAGTTAACACGGCCGACACGATTTTGTTTTTCAGCAAAAACAAAATCAGCTATAAAAAGTTTCTAGAAATTTAATAATTTCTGTGTGTGAATCCTCGCTACGCACTATTGAACAATGAAAGGGTTCAGCATACGCTTTCCACAATCGAGAATAAATGATCTTATATCTCCTCTAAAGTAGATATTGCAAAGTAAATCTTCGATGCTGAGTATTTATAGCTTTTGATAAGAGACTCCGGTAAGCACTCTTCCTCTTCTGGCAAGTAACCTCCAACGGTAGGTAACATCAACTGCTCTACTTATCAATATCAAATTATATTTCAACTTGTAAAAAAGTAAGAAATAAAATCGCAAATTAGAGGTAGGTAGAACCACTTTTATCGCTTTGTTATCGTCGACTTTCAGTATCAATTTCTTCTGATTAACATCTACAAATCTATTGATTTTATCGCAACTTCCTAAATAGAATAAAACAATAAAATGTTCCTCAATTTTTAGTACCGCTATTATGTAATGCTCTGCATGTTTTGATATGTTCATAAACTAAAATGGTTTTATTAAATAGACCGCTTGTTCTCTGCTTTTAAATTCTATAGGTTTGTTTCCTGTAAGGATATTTAAACTCTAACGTTTATGCTCGGCGATCAGCTAAGAATAAAAGGTAAGAATGCGGCAAGGAATGACAGGAATTTCTGTAAGCCTATATAGTCAAAGATTTAATAAATATCGTTGTTTACAAGAAAACTATTGTTCAACCGTGTACATTAAATTCGCTGTTTATTAAATTTCTTTTCCAAACTTGATTCTGATCTAATAACTTTTTAAATAATTCACTAAGATTTAACTTCTTTACCAGGAAAATTCTTTTATGCGTTTAAGATTTTATCTAAAACATCTTCAGTGTGGATTTAATTTTTAAGATAATGTACAAAAAATGTACAAAGTTTTGTTATAAACTTCAAAATTTTAAAATATAATATTTGTAGACATTTTCTCTTCGATATTCTATAGGTCCAGCAGTGCCATATCTAATATCAATTTATTTTCGAAATGAAGTAACTGAAAATGGTAACCGATGTTGAAATATTTATATTACCTCACTATTAACTGTCGGGTAATGTTATACGCATTTCTGTATTACTACATAATTAATAAAAATTTTTTTTGCTAGAATATGATATCTCCATTTTCCATTATGACCATAAGATGTTACTTTCTTGCGACGTTTTTGACATCATCCCTTGAGAGCCCCGTTATCTCACTAGTAGTCTATTTTCGTAACCGTATTATATTTTTAAATCGATTAGAGAACACAAACAAGGGCATTTATAATTTTTTCTTAATTTACTGTAATCAATACTCACTTCAGCTGGAGTATAATATGTGACAGACGTCTATCGTCCTTGCCGGGAAAAATAAACATTTTGTCAATTACAATGTTCGCATCGAGTAAGATTTTATTCACTAGTCAAATAAATGTTTGGTATCAATTCTCCATCTAATATATAATATTATACATTCAAGTTACTAACAGCAATGTTGGAGTTAGGTAATTGGATAAAACTTTGTATATTTAATTACTATTAAATTACTGTATTTATATTATTACATATAGTTTAAATTAACATTAACTACTCAAAAGGCAAAGGAGAATCTACTTTGAATGCACTTAATTATTATTACAGTCAGAACAGCGAATTACAGTAAGAAGCCTTATGTTCTGGTTCCGTGTTTGTCCGCCTGCCTTATGTTTTTTATTTATACTATTGAAGTGTTTGGTGTGCTTTGCAGTTGGTAAATCAAAAATCACAGAACAACCACAAAAACCACAATTGTTCAATTTATTCATAATAAAAAATTATAATTATTATTTTATTATAATTAATAAAACCCAAAATATATTTGGGGAGGCGCTCACATTAATTATTTATTATTTAAAATAAACACCAAGGTAGGTTGGTAACACTGTTTAGACAAAAAGCAAAAGAGAACTAAAGACAACGAAGAAATATGAAGTGCCGTGTTAAGGTAAGTTTTTATACTACTAACTTCATCAACAATATCTTCAGCATAAGACGATAATGTGCGAAAATTCCCTCAACAGATGACAAAATACAGCTGCAATGAAACAAATGTGTTTTTTCCGGTTTTTAATTTTTTTGTGATTACCTAAGCCCAGTCAAATTAGATAAAATAGCAGAAATAATTGATAGAAACTGCAAATTTGTACAGAAGTACATACATTAGAGCTTATGTTTGAACATACTGAAAGTCAGGCCCGAAACTCTTTGGGCTCGAGCCGCCATCTTGGAAAAAAGGTCCTCTAAATTACTTTTTCGCTGATATTTTTTTTTTAAATATCAAATGTAATTATTTTTCAGTTTTATTTCAACATTATCTTAATTACTTATGGTAAGTATCTGCTTGATAACTTGGTCCTTTCGTTCCCTTCATCCGTCAATAGGCGCCCTAACAATGTCGGTTTGTCAATTTTTAAAACTTATTTACGTTTCAAGCCCGCGATTGCTGAAAACATGAACATACGTCTGAAATAATGATTATGCTCTATATTCAACGTGGATTACCGACGTAAATAATAAAAATACAAAAAAGTGCAAAGCATCTTTTAAATGGAAAATTTTATTATCTTTTTTTCTTATATAAAACTTTACTTACTAAAACGTACAGTTACCGAGATATCCACGAAAAAGTAATTTGGAGGATCTTTTCTCCAAGAATTTTCAGTATGTTCAAACCTAGGCTTTAATGTACTTCTGTACCAATTTGCAGCTTTCTATCAATTATTTCCGCTAGTTTTACCATATATTTTACCTGTAGTGAGTTAACCACTTTGAAGCAATTTTAGCATTTAGTTTTGCAATAATGTGTTTATATTACAGTGGCTTTAAATTTTCCTACAAAATATTATACATATAATAATCGATCCACACTGAAATAGAAATAGAAACTAAAACTCCTGATTATTATTTTAAATTATATCGTGGAGTGCTCGTAGAAATCGATTTTCCAAATTCCTCCCAACTATAATAAAAAATAGCATATTAACCAGTTCGGCAACCCAACTAACGTGACCGACCAGATTTGGAAAATTAAAAAACGGATCAAATTGACGTACTATTTGTATAAAAGCCCCTAGATCCGGAGCTGCGTACATAATATCAAATTTGGAAAAATTAACCGATATTGAATTTACCTGGAAAACACCTAAATATTTTTTAAAATTATATTAAGTTCGTCTGTTATTTTTTATTCGATTATCGGAAGAGACTAAATAATAAAGGGTGAAAGGAAACGCAAAAAGTATCTTCGGTCTAGTAAGGTTCCAAAATTGATCCTTTAACATTTGCAATATTTCGAGAACAATATAATCGTGTTTATGAATCGTGTTTAGCTAAAAGAACCGCTAGATGAAGCTGTGTGTTTATATCAGCCGTTTAACTTTTTCATTAATTTCTTATAATCCATCATAAAATAAATAAAAGTTGCATTTGATAGTCATGCCGTATTTTTAAGTAATGGAGTCCCTTACATGCTGGATCCGTACTCTTGGCTTTTGCCTTGGTACTTGATCCTAATTTTTGAAAAGCCCAGGCAACTACGTTGTCGGAAATATTGGGCTAAAATAAAAATTAATAAATAAAACGATAAGCATAACGCGATGGTTATTTTTGGTTTCTACCGGCGAATTTGTAACTCTCAAGTTGACACCAATTTTTGTTAGATATTTTAATTATATTCATGGTGTAGTTTAACCAAACAATCAATAAATATTTTTAATCCAACTCCAGACAAATAAGGTTTCTTTGCCCTTAGTCAGATCGTCAACAGCCTAACAAGACTACCAAAAATTAAAAAATTTCATCTGTATTGCAACAGAGATGATACAAAGGCAGTTTCTGAAAAATGGCGTTGGTTTTTGTTTATTGATAGTTAATAAATTATGAAGCAAAAAATTTTAATTAACTGATGTAGAGTAGTTACATAAAGTCGTATTTGTAAAGTAGTTGTAAACTAGCCAGAATTTTTTATGTTATATGCAGTCAAGATCCATCCCACATAACAAGGTAAGACGATTAGTTTAACCTCTATATTATGCTAGAACGAACAAAGCTTCATTTTAGTTTTCAAAGTATGATGCTATGATTCGTTCCTTTTTCATATTTAAATTTTCAAAATTGAATTCACAATTAATTGTTGAAATTGATTTTCTTAAAATTTTACTGTGTGATTAAATCTGTTCTGTACCACTACGTCCAATTTATACATTAGTTCTGTGTTTCCATTATTATGAAAAACTACTTCTTGGTTAAACATCAGAATTTTTAGTCGATCTAACCGTTCCTTGACGGAATTAAATTTGGCGATATGTCGTATAGCTAAATGATTCATCGCTAGATGGAGCCTGTCTAGCATATAGCAGACTAACTTTTCTCCCCTACTAAACTTAATCCGTTCTAAATGCAAATTTATTAATCAGCTGTCTCCCGACACAAACCAATTTTTGAAAACCTGAATACTGCTACGCAGTTATACAAATCGGGTAAAATATAATTAAACAAAACAAAACTAACCTAAATTAACAACCCAACGGTTTTCACCAAATTGAAACCATAGTATAATAAGTTATACAGTAGGGACACTCGGTGTCAGCGTCTTTGATGTTCGTGTTCCACATTTTTTAGTCTGCGTTAAGTTTATTTGAGATACGCAAAGATGGCGCTGCAATATTAATTTAAATTTGAAATAAACCGCTCGAGACTTAATTATTTTAAAGGATTATTTTCACATTGTAATTACAATCATTCATTTCAAAAACAATAATTTAGCACAGAACAATTATTTGGAGTGAATATTCTTTAATTTTCTTGTCTTATATTTTAAAATATTGAAAAAAAATAGAAAAAAGCCTTTTAATGCATTCTATTAACAAGAGAAAGTAATGTCATTATTAAATTTGTAAAATTTTTAGTCACTAAATTTTATTGTTAAATCTTAAATCTAGCGACATTTTAATTGACTTGGCATTTTAATTTAGGTTACTTTTTTTTAATTATATTTTACCCGATTCGCACAACTGCGTATTCAGGTTTTCAAAAATTATTATGTATATTGTGGTTAAGACAATCAATAAATTTAGTAATTTGTATCAAATTTTGATGAACTATATTAAGCATCGGGGAAAAGTCAACCGGCTATATACAACACAGGCGCCATCTAGCGATGAGTGATTTAGCAATACTGCATAGCGCAAATTTATATTTCGGCTAAACTTAACGACTAAAAATTCTTATGTTTCACCAAGAAGTAGAGAGATGGTTGAAGTTTTTCAGAACAATCAAGGCCTAGTTTACCATTAGACGCATTAGGCACGTGACTAGGGCCCAATGACCAGAGGGGCCCAAAAAGAACGAACATAAAATCGCAAAATAAAAATAAAATTCTGATAAAATAACCCTAAAATTGGTCCTTTGATGCTATTAATTACACTTGAATATCTGGGGCCCGAAAATTTTCTAGAGCCTAGAGCCCAACCCAGTTAAAACTTAATTTGAAACTAGAAAGCTATTATAGCTGTATAGAAACCTTTGAACTACAGTCATCCGAGTGCCACCTTGTTTTATAGAAATACAATTTATAAAGTAGCTTGAATATTTACAATCTGTTTTGAAAAAAATAACATTAACATAAATTAAAATCTTGAATTTTTTTGATTGAGTTTTTGAATGTTTGGAGTATTTTCTAAGCTCATTACAAGATTAAAATTTTCCACAACCTAAAAGATGTACATTGATCGCGGGGACACAAAAATAATTATTATGTAACCAAAAAGCAAAAAAAGGAAATGTAACCTAAATGAAAATCTAACTCTCGCATGTTTCTTAAAATTAAGGATGACTGTAAAAGGAAATTGATTTAACAAATTTTTTGCTTGGTTTTGGAATTGTTGATTTGCGTAGGTGGTTTTGTAACACTAATCAAAGCAATATAAACTTTGTGTTGTTCTTGTTTGAGAGCATCAACAAATTAGTAAATGTTGGGATGAGAAGAATTACAATTCTGTTTGAACGCGACATGAAACGATTCACTACAATAATTAGTCATCGAAAGCAAATCAGCAGAAGTCTCAGCCCATACTCTTGGAGGAAACACCGCATTTCTCCCTACATAAGTAAACAAATATTCACCAAATTTGTCGAGATTAGCATTGGCAGGCTTAATCTCAATTAAATAATAATAGGTTTCTAAAACAGAAGCTAAACCATTTGTTTGGAGAGAACGGTGCCATGCTTGACCTAGATGAAATCTGCATCCTTCTATCAATGCGTGTGGCCATTGACTTTCACAGGCGGGAATGCTACAATTTGTGTGATTGATGACCCAGCTCAAAAGTTCAACGTTACTCCGACCTGACAGCAAAATATTAAATATAAAACAAATTTGTTCACAATGATATTAAAATGAAACTTACCCTTTACACTGCTTTCATTACAAGATTCAAAAGTTCACTCTTAGAAAATTCGAATGTCGCTTTTCTATCCTCCTGTTTATGATAGGGCTTGAATGAGATCACTAAAACATCAAAGCAAAACCAATACATAATGAAGCTAAGTTTCTTACCCCATAATTATTTCACAAGATCTTCATGATTATCCAAACACATCCATACAGAGCACATCCCAATTGCTAAAAACAGAATCCTCTTCAATGCATAATCCAACGCTTATGCCGAATTACTTCTACCGAAACCTAGATAATCGATCGGTTCCAAAATATTAAGCAATTTTTCCCATACCCAATTCTAGCATGACGGTAATTTGACCAACAAAACCATTCCAACCAACTGCAATCTGCACGATGCCTAACTTCTCCAATATTTATCCATTATTTCCTATTATTGACTAGGTGTCCCAAAAGCATACATCTAATCACTGCACTTGTTCCAACACAAACAGATGTTTCCAAAATTAATCGACAACGGCATGGTTGACAATGGAAACGTCATTTCAAGATTGCCACAAGACCTTGCATGGAAACCAAAATACGACATACGGAAATGCTAAAATAATGAAAATTTTGTAAAATCTCTAAGAGTAAAGAAATCAATAAATTTAATTGTGAATTAGCAATATTTACCAAAATTAACGTCAACAATAATTATAAATAAAAAATTAACAAATTTTAAATTGATATGGAAAAATAAAAAAAGGAAAGTAATTATTATATATTAACAGAGGGAATACATTAAATTTAAATTGAAATAAAAATGGAAAAAGTAATATTATATAATTTAAATTATTGTTCTATTAAATTTTACAATTTACAGAAACCCTGTCATATATATATATTATATATGTGCAAGCGGTCACCTGTCGGACTGTGATCTTTTAAATAATAAAATTTTTAAATTAAAAATGAATATTAGAAAAGACCTGGCACTAAATTTTTGATATTTTGAAGTTAACTTGTCAAAGTTCAGTGCAATAGCGTCACTGTATATCAAAAAATTTATTTTAAAATATAAATGTAGTCAATTACTGCGAAGTCAAGGCCAAAACTAATAACTTTAATGCTGACTGAGCATTTCGTTTAATAAAATAAAATGTTAAATTTACGTAATTTCGATCAAATCACTTTGAAATGTATATTCTTGGCATAATCATCATTTATATCTTAACAGTTTAATTTGAAAGAACATTAATTAAACTATAATAAAACTGACAGGTAACTACGACACTGATATGTAGTAAGTATACCATTATTATTAAATAATAATAAAATTTTCATGTTATTGTAATTTGAAGAGCGAAACACTTTAGAAAATTCATACAAATTCATGTATGGTTCAAATAAAACTTCACACATAAATGTTCAAGTAATTTATTACTTGCATAATTAAATTTTTTAATTTTGGATTTTGTATACGGCACTTAAGACATCTAACAGGTCGGAAACACAGATTCTACCGTTTATCCCTAAATATCCAAAAGTTTTCATCTTATAATGAAGCAACCAAAATAAATTGTCCGGAGCTGTTGGTACTATTCCAATTTCATGTACCTGTGAGAAGTCTGAGGAATAATCCAATTTTTCTCGAGATTTTTCACAGGTCTACCTTTGGTCAGCATTCAGCCATGTCCAGATTGTGCCGTCTTGCAAATAATGTTTCTGCGAGTAACGGAAATTTTGATTTTTTTCATGGAAGTATGACTCGTTTTAAAAGGGAGTTAGTGTTATATTTGGAGTCGGTTTAGTCTTGTACACTGTACTTCACTATTGTTTTTTTTTGTACCTATGTTAGCTTATGCTGTTCAGTCTTTTTTTTTGTATTTTCTGTTTTTTCCGTTGTATTGCTTGGTAATGGTATAGTTATACCGTAAATGTAAATAAATAAATAAATAAATTACTATTTTCTGCCTAAGAACAGAAAAGAAAAGAACTGTAGGTATTGCATATTAACCGAATTATAAGTGAACTAAAAATAATTGTACAAAGTAAAATTGTTGAACAAAATATAAAATAAAAACAGGAATAAAAGAACATCATCAAACATCAAACAATAATATTAAATTAAATTCTTCAACTTAGGAATCATTTTTGTGATTGCGAAGATGAAAGAATTCATCCATAACCGCTACCGAGAGCATCGTACCGAGCACCGATGCAGCATTACCTCGTTGCCTAAACTAATTCTTTGTTCCAAGAAACATTTTGCTCGGCTGTCTCCTGATACATCAATTAACAGTCGACCGATTTTAGTGACCAAGTTCTTTGTATCTTTACTCCATGGTCCAAACGTCTCGACAGCAAAATCTGAAAAATCGTAGTGTTCTAGAATCATACCATATTTTGTACGTTTAAGATTTTCAGCTTTTGCTGCTGCAGAGCCTGCCATCTGGCTTGAAATATACAGATGACTGTGAGCCATGGTATCTACGCATGTCGCATCCCACACCAAAGCTCGCCCCTGTCGCCACGGTACGAGCGTCATCCCATCGGGTTCCTTTCCTTATCCTTGATAACCTGCCAGCGCTTTGAGAACACGAGAGACCGTGGTGGCCAGACCGATCGACTGCTTTACCGCATACACAAATGTGGTCTTGACACGTCTTAGCTCCAACTCTAAGACTTCCACAATTTCTAAGAGAAACTTTATCTAGAAGTGTACCTATGAGATGATGGATACGCTTCTAGCCAAGCACCGGATTCCTTTTCTGAAACAGCCAGTATGCGTACACGATCAATGTCTGTCGCATTATTTAATAAACTTGAAAAAATTTGTTCGGAAATCGGAAGATCCCACTTGGATTGAGAAAAATTTAAAGATGGTAAAATTTCCGAAGGACATGTCGTCTGCCAAGCCATCACTGCTGCTTTTAAATGAGAGACCTCAAAATCTGGTAAAGATGGACTAAGGATAGAACCAATTAAAATCTCACTAGTATAAATAGAAGAAATGAAGGCTGGAAGAGCCACATCTGCAGTTTGTCTAATACTCACACCACCCAAGCGTATTTGTAGAGTAGCTTGTCGGAAAGAAGAGTCTTCAAATTTAATATTCAATAATTTTTCTAAATGGGTCTTCATTAAAAGATCTATAGAAGATATTAAAGGTGCATGTTTCCATATTATAGTTGTGCGGAAAATATACATTAATTTTGAATAAAACCACAATGTTTTAAAATAAATAAAGCCATGTGAAGTCGCACCAAGAAGTGCCAAGAGTTTCTGATATATAAGTGCAGCATAATTTTGATACAAGTCGTCTAAATTTTGATTCCACAGCAATAGGACGAATTCCTCCATCCTTTTTCTTCAGTGCTGTGATTGGAAAATTGGACAATCTTGTAATTTCAAAAAGCAGGGATTGACCGGTCTCTTCTGTGGGTTTAGATATCATATCTTTCAAATGTTGTCGTCGAAGGCCGTTCATACCTCCAGCACTTCCATTGGGAAAAAAGTTTATGGCATGGTAAACTTGGCTTTCTGTTACTGTCAGACAAGGGTCTGAAAATAAAGGGGATCAGGAAATTGCAGATTACGTGATAGATTAGGATGTTTGGTTTGTAACTCTGCAAGTGTTACCGTCGTATCGGGATATTATTATATGTATTCGTATTATTCGTCTATAAAATGACGATACTTCACGTCTAATAGTGACGTATTATAGTCGTTATATACCCTGACGTCAATATCACGTATTTATGGACACTTGACGTCGACGACGAGAAATGACCAAAATATGACGTGACAATAACGTGACCTGGTTTGATGGGTTCATCATATTGATGGAAAAATCATTGAATTGATGAACTTTGTTTGAAAAAACGATGAATTTTTCACCAATATGATTAACGATTCTTTTTCAGTGATAAGAAAAACCTGTAGCTCATAAAAAACAAAAAAATCCCATCCGACAATCAAACAAAAATTGAACAAATAATCTTGTTTTAAATAACTTAAAGTTGAAAAAAATAACATAATATTTGTTTTTTAAACATTTTGTTGTTAGTATTTTTAAACACTGAGTAGGTAACGTTTATTAATAAACTGATTTTAAATTAAATTGACATTATTTGCAATTTTTAGAATGCAAATTAATTTTATACTTCACCAACAAGTAAACCGATAATGGAATCCATCGACGCCAAAGTATATTACTAACTAGTTATCTGTAAACAAGAAAATCGATTCAAGATGTTATATTATTGGCGCGACAGTTAAATTTGAATTAATCGAGGTTACATACAATAAAAACAATTTTTATTTACAAACAGATCCGGACTGCTCCTTTGAGCAACCTAGTCAGCAAAGTTTTTGGGCATTGGTAACAGGATACTACTAATTGATTATCATAATTTCTCTAAAACGAAACATTTTATTTCTACATAGACATAAATAAAATAAAATTAGTGTGATTGGCCGTAATGTTGTTAAGGTACCCGGTTCAACCAGTATTACGGTGTCCCTGTACCTGTTTCTCTGAATTGATAATAATTGCCATAATCAATTATTAAAAAACAGATTTTTTTCGAGAGACATTTCCCGATATTCTTTAAGCGGCCGTGGAGTCCACATGCTGTTACGTTGCACGAAAGAGAAAAGGGGCTGATAATTCAGGTGAAACTGAAGAGCTGATGTAGATAGTGGAGTGCTTTTGGAACAAAGAACCTGGAATCTGTTTATTAATAAGAGGAATAATATAACAAAATAAATCTGATGAATAAACTAAATACAAATATACCAACATACATCAGTAAGAATTTCATAAATTTAATACCACAGAACCGAACTCAAGTTATAATTAGTATTTATTTAACCAAAACTAAAGTTGTTGAATAGTTATTGAGGTAACTATGAATTTGCAATAAAATTTGAAATTTAGTTTACAGACGGAAAATTGACAGTAGTTGTGAGAGAAACACGGTCGAAATAGTCAGATTATTTAGTCGGAAATCTAACCCAAGCAATTCAGTATTCTAACTGCTAGCCTACGACCGCACTAACTTTAAAACCATAGTTTTACTATATTAATCGAAGAACCTTAAGAATTAATTTTGTAAGAATAAAACAATTTAATCATTCTTAATTAGTTTAGATTCAAACCGATATACCTATATATTTTCCTGAAAAATAGTAGTAAAATAGCTACCAAATTAGCAAGTCAATACAGCTAACTTATTCAACGAATAGAGCGGCGTTTGATGACAAAATACATTAAATTAAATCAACAATCTCTTTATATACATAGAGCAAAATCGATTGAAGTGCAAAATAATTAACAAATGATTATTGTAGTACAATAAGTAATTGAAATCACATTGGTACAACAATTAATTACAGTTAATTAATTAACTTAATTAATTAATGTTACCTAGACACTAAATGTGGAACCAAATTTTACTTTTATTATTTTAAATTATTAATAGCTCATGGATCACGTAAGCTTGACGTAATATATTAATATAGTATTTATGAGTAGAAAAGGACTTTTTTCTCAAAAATGGTAAGTAGACCAGATTATTTTGGTTTCACTTTCAAGTGTGGTTAGGATGTCGTGCATAACATTGTAACAGTTTTATGTTAGAAATAAATAAAAACCCTTTTTCACACTTCGCTTTGGTGTGCCTAGGAGTATCTTAAGTATTCCGCGCATGCGCGAGAGCTTTCTCGATTAATGGTCACAAGGCAATGCTCACGGCTTTTCCCGTTTTGAGGTTTTTTGTATGTTAGTGCGATTTTGGTGCTGAAAATTTGTTTAAATATAGTAAGCCAGTAATCTCCTGAGATTAGTGAGTTATGAATTTATTAGTTAGATGGATTATCTAATGAGCATTTAGGCGCTAAGCTTCAAATAATTGATTTTGAAAATTGCCGGCACGGCACCATTTTGAGGACTTCTCAGCGGGTGAATTGCTGCTTTCTATTTACTGAAAATCTAAGATAATCTAACCTAAGTTAGGTAACAATGCGTTCTATTTACAACTTAGCGTTTGAGGGGAAGTCAGATTTATGCTTATTTCGTGCATTATCTAAGGTAACTTGAGATCAAGCTGAGTTCGTAACTTTGATTAGTAAGTTTACATGTCAAATTTTATAAAATTAAAAACTTAGTTTCAAATCTGTCAAAGTGAACTTAGATTAACTTGGTTATTTCCACCTCTACTTAAGTTAGATTATCTTAGATTTTCGGTAAATGGTAAATAGAACGCAGCAAATGAATTAAAACCCCATTAGTAACTGCGTTCATACGTTAATTTTTAGTTATTATTCATTTTTATTAAATAATTAAGAAAAGTATGGCAGATCATTTGGGCACTTAGCTATAATACCAAATGTAAAGAGACAGTTTATTGCAAAAATTTTGCTATGGCGTAGGTTAGTATCTTTAATACAGCTGCGGCTCGTCAAGGGAAGTTTAGCCTCCCCTGAAATTCAGGACTATTATTAAGTAAACTCTAAAAAGTAAATTCTTGATTAATAAAAACATAGATCTCTCCTTCTTTCTTTCTTTCAACCTTTTCTGTCCACTGCAGGACAATAGCCTCTTTCTTTGGAAAAAGGTTTAAGCATTTAGACTCTCCGGTTGTTTAATCCGGTTTGGGGAATGCCTGTACCTCTGTTTTTTAATAGTTGATGGCGGCAATCATCAACTCAGGGGGACCGCCGGCTTTACGTGCCCTCCGAAGCACGGAGACGGTCATATTAAAGTTTTAGACTCTCCCCGGATTTGAACCGAGTACCTTAGAGTCAGCAGTTGTTGAGTTAACCTACTAGAGTGCGTGCCAAATAGAAATAGAACCGTCAATCATCATAGGCCACACCTCTAAAATATCTCCAATTACTTAAAGAACGGTACGTGACATTTTAGGGCTCACCGTTGGGGCCGATTGGGTTCTTTAAGTGGTTGGAGATATTTTAGAGGTGTGGACTATGATGATTGACGGTTCTATTTGGCACGCACTCTAAGCTAATGACAGTCTTTGAAAATAGATACTTTTTGCATAATACTTATCAAAAAAATAAAGTGAGGCTATCGCGCGCTTACCTATAAATAGCACCATCCGAAAAAGTTTTTTTTTTTATTTAAAAAGTTTGGATGGAATAATTGCTGAAGAAATTTGGAGTACAAGTGAAAGAATTCTAAGATCTCTTAGTAAATTCTAAGAAATCTTAGTAAATTATAGAAAATCTATATTATATAAACACTTTTGTTCGATCTTTCCACTCAGTCCTTAATTATAAAGATCGAAATATAGTGTTTATATAATCGGTACGCGACAACTCGGCGACGGACAACTCGGCACAGTCAACTCGGCGACGGACAACTCGGCGACGGTATATGCGTATCATCCCCAATCTGTATTTGAGTTATTCTGAAATACAAATAATATAGTATATAGTAGTTAAATTCAATTTGCAGTACCATGCATGCATTCATCAATTATTTAAAAAAAATTATAATATGGTTCCTAATTAAAGAAAATTGTAATATACTGCATGTTTTAATTTAAGGTTTGTTTATTTAAATTTAATAAATAAATATTCAAAATTTATTATTTTTTTTATTCATCAAAATTACTGAAATATAAATTTAGAATTCAGTATATATTAAAAATTGATATAAACTACTAAATTTTTTGTATTTCAGAATAACTAACAGATATAGATAATTTTCTTTATTAGAATTTACCAGTAGCGTCTCCGAGTTGACTGTCGTCAAATTAACCTGTCGCCGAGTTAACCGTCGCCGAGTTGACCGATTGATAATTCGTAACATTTGCAAGAAATTCACGGCGCGCTACTGAGTGACTGTGTGTTATTTAAGTGGTTGGAGATATTTTAGAGGTATGACCTACGATGATTGACGATTCTGTTTCTATTTGGCGAGTACTCTTAGATATACGTACAGGGCGGAGACACTGGAGGAGCTCAGAAATGACCAGACCAGGACCACAAACAATGCAGTTATAGAAGCTCGCACCGGGCGCATAAAAGGCTGGTAAAAGGCGCATAAAAGCACTGGTACAGAAAGTCAGTCGAAGATGTAACATTTGCAAAATTATGAGAGCCTTTCGTTACCAACCTATAGTGGGGCAAATTCCAAGGGACCGTCTCACGCCGTATGTAAGACCTTTCTCGTATACAGGTCTAGATTATTTTGGCCCAATTGTCATAAAAATTGGAACGCGAACAGAAAAACGATGGGTGGCGTTATTCACGTGTTTAACCGTTACAGCTATCTACCTAGAAATAGCTGAGAACTTGTCAGCCGGTTCCTGGATTCTGTGTATCAGAAATTTTATTAATTTCCGAGGTGTTCCAGTAAGGATTAGAACCGATCGAGACACTAACCTAGTGGGAGCCAAAAATGAGCTTTTGAAGGCAGAAACTTTATTCGGTCAACTTAAAATCAAAGATGATCTTACTTCGGAAGGTATTGACTGGATCTTTAATACTCCAAGGAACCCTTCTGAAAGAGGTAGTTGGGAAAGGATGGTACGGAGTGTCAAGAGAGTTTTAAGCTTTTCTTTGAAAGACCGACACGTAAGGCTTGAAACTCTAAGATCGATGCTGTATGAAGCAATGAATATAGTTAATTCAAGGCCTTTAACACATATTCCTGTGTCTTCTCTTGATGCTGAGCCTCTCCCACCCAATCATCTTTTACTGGAAACTCCAAATCGTTTGCAAATACCCCTAAATGAGACTGACTTTCAAAGAGTAGATTTGAGAAAACAGTGGAGAATCGTCCAACAGATGTCGAACACTTTTTGGAGACGCTGGATTTCAGAGTATCTGCCAGTATTAACGAGGAGAGCTAAATAGTTCGATGAAGATATAAAAATGCCGATTAAGGAAGGAGACGTTGTGATCATTTGTGATGATGCTGCAATTAAGAACACATGGGATAGAGGAATAGTTTCCAAATTGATTCCTGACCAATATGGAGTTTTACGCAAAGCTGATGTGAGAGTAAAATCTGGAACCATGCAAAGACCTGTTTCGAAATTGGCAGTACTAGAGCTTAAAGATGGTAAGCCGTGATGGCTTACGGGGGGAGGAATGTTAGGAAGTTTCGAGTGAGCCTTGACTGATATTATTTATTCCCCTTTGTTTTATTCGAATCCGACAACAATGTATATGTAGTTGAACAGCTGACGCCAGATGTTAATAAGACTTTCTAACAATGCATATTCAAACTTAAAGATAATCTTACCAAAAAAAATTAAAACAACAGTTCTCCTTATGTCCAGTTACTTGGATGAAGTTATTTTGATTCGTTGATCAAATGCACTTCAATACCTGGCAGAGCTCTGAAAAGATCATTAATTATTTTACACAAAATAATAATAAAATCAAATAAAAATCGAAATAGTAGATGCTGGTATGTGATACGCATTCGATTTGCACTATATATCTGAGATGATGAAATGCCAGTAATTTCCAAAAATGAAAAAGTAAAGTAACTACACCTAATAGCTACAAATTATTTAATTAGTAGTTTGTAAATTAAAGTGAAGTAATAAATACCTGTGTATCGGAAAACAAAAAAAGCCATTTTAAAAATTTGTTAACAAAAAACGAACTGCATCCATCGATGATCGGAATGCAATTGCGATATTAGTTATTTAAAGCAAAAAGCTTTGTGCCAGCTATGATTCCACCCTTTCTCATTTTTAAAATAAAAATAATTTTAAGAACTTCAATGTAAGAATTATGTAACAATAACAAAACAATGTAACAATTCAATTAATAAAATACATAGATATAATTTTTGAGCTTTCAGCGATGGTTATCGCTGTCGTCAAAAATTTAATTTGTTGACGAAAATAGTATATCTATTTTATTAATTGAATTAACTTGTTATATTTCAGTTTTTAACATTAATAATTTTCACAAGTTAAGTTTAGATATATTATTTAAAATAAAAATAAACCAAAAGGAAATTCATTGAATTTTAAAACAATTCCATCGATCAACTTGTAATTCTTCAGTTATTTCTAACTAAAAAACAAGATGCGAGCTACTTTAATTGCTTTAAAACTTCAAAGAATATTTAAGGGACCAAAATAATCAGGGAGTTTCGAGTTACCTAAGAAGCTTTAGAGCGACCAAGGCAACTGATTATTCGCTATGGAAAGCAACAATAAAACTTACGAAACTAAAAATGACAATTTTGCCTAAGACAACCACCGTAGGAGAATGGGCAATACCCAATAATAAAACATTAAATATCAACATCACGCGATGTCCTTCAATTGGTCACAAACGGTCACCCATCCAAGTGCTAGACGCTAACAACTACTGTGATTTTTTTATATATTATATAAAAAATATAAAATTTATTTTTGAAATGAAACTTTGGAACTAAAAGATTATAGAGCGATGAATCACTACTGAATGAAAAGTATTGATTATAGAGGCATAAAATTCAGAATATGCACCGAAAATTTTAATTATCTATTCATTATTAGAAAATTATAAGCACGTATTACAGTGTATTTAAATTATCGATAAGCATAGTCGACGCTTACATCCCATACATAATAATTCGATTCTGTTTAAGGTTCTTATGGCACATATACTAATAATTAAACATTATTATCAAATAATGTAAAATATATTCAGTGAGGTTATTATGCACATCAATAGCTGTAATGAAATTATACGTCCATATTGTCATTTTCAATTTTTTTTGTATATTTTCACCGAAATTCATCAAGAGGATTATTTTATTTTTAAAATATTCATGATCATTAACAAAGCAACAGAAATGATACAACTATTGTTCACATGCACAATGTAGGAACTTGAATATCACTACCGTAAATTAATTGAGTAATAGAATAATGTAAAACTTTTACTCCTTTATTTCCTTGCGAGGAAAGTTTAATGACAACAAATTGTTTTTTTATTTACTATTTTTTCTCATCGAGTTTAATTAAATTGTCTTTGGGGCATTTCTTTAATTCCAACAAACTAATACCAATTTCTATTAATTTCGAAAATACTCTGCTTTTATTTAATATTCTTCAAATTTACTTAAAATTGCTTATTTTCCACTATTAAGTTTTTTTCTATTTCTCTCTTTATTATTCATTTTTTTTTTTTCAAAAATAATCTGTCTGGAACTAACTGTATTTTGTAATTATAATATTATATCTTTGAAATTGTGCATCGAGCGATGAATTTCTAAATAAAGAGATTTAATTATTTCATAAAATTACAAATTTTTGATGTGAAAAATAAACTAATCCAAGGTGTTTTGTTATCCTTACAATCTCCATTATCCCTTCAGAATTTCCAATAGGTTAAAAGCGTGCTTAAACCGTTATTCATAAGATCCAAAATTTTAATAGTTCGTTGTATTTTCATTTAGAAAGTTTGATGTACATCAAAAGAAACTTACAAAGTCAAACGACAGCTTTGCATAGCTATAATACCAGCACTTTACATTTTAGTGGCGCTTTTCAACAAAATCATAACGAGGCGAGAATAGAAAGCTGGCTTTGCATATTGTAAGAACTTTAAACAATCAATTGCAAACAAAAACTTCTACCTGTTTAAAGTACTAAAGTCAATTGTATCTCAAATTAATAATAAATTAATTATAATACAATTTATTTATCACAGGATGGTGCACAATATATTGAGTTTCAAAGAATGCTGTTCCTGTATTTTAAAGTTATCGCTAGTAAAATACTAAAGTTGCATACTTTAGCTAAATTAATCTAATTATTATAATAACAAATAGTTGTTATAGTTATATCCTTAGGTTAACTAAACCAAAAGTGAAAAAGAGTACAAACAATTTGTAATATATATACGTAATGTTTCTTGTTTGCTATACCTATTGTTATAGTTTAATTGCAATTTTGTTTTATACGTACATTTCACGTGAGTAGAAATTTAAGTTTCATATTTCAACTTCTGTAGTTTATTGTGTACATATGAACTTATAATTGTTTTATTAGTTCTACTTTTAATAATATGACGGATATAAAGCTAGTCATTTCAAAATATGTTTAACTTTCATTGGAAAAAACAACTTACCAAGACTCAGTTTTAATCAAGTTTTTCGTTTGAATTTTTTATTTAATAACGAGAAAAGCAGATGAGGACATATTTTCTAATTTTGTTACCGAAGGAAACAGATCCAAATAAAAAATATATTTTTCATGATTGAGCATCGGAAACTCCTAAATCCTCGTCTCACCAAACTTTACAATCTCAAGAAACCAAGAAGAAAGAAAACAGTCATATTATCTTTTTCTCTAATATCAACTGATACCTGATCATTACTGATACCAACCGAAGGAAAAACTTAGACATTCTAAAAATTACCTTCTTACCGTATAATGATAAAATACCTACCTAGAATTCGTGCCAAATAGAAATGGAACCGTCAATCATTATAGTTTAATATAATATACGGTGGTTCGAAGTATCCATAGAAACGCCTATATAGTCAACCAGTTCAGTAGTCGCAAATATGAGTTGGAAAGGTGTTTAAAATTCATCATGTCAATTGCACTTAAAAAGATAACACATATGAAGTGTTTACATGACCACTGGCCTAGTGAAATAAAATTTTTTAATTATTTTAAAATCTCAATTTAGTCTTTTCGCATATTTATAAGACTTGTTTGTTTAAATAACAAACTAACAAACAACATCCAATAACAAATGTGGATAATTCAAGTTTTAATTATAAAACTATTTTGACGGCTTGTAGCTTTGAAAGAAATTGGAAAACTAAAACAATTGGTAACACTTGTAACAACGCTACTGTGTGTAGCATGTAGCATAAATATTGACGCAATATTGGTGCAATATTGAATATTAATATTAGGCCAATATTTAGATGTCAAGATTTTCCAATATTGGCGCAAAATCTATTTGCAATATCGGCGAAAAATTAAAAAAAAAGGTTTATAATAAAGTAGTTGTTAAAAAAACCATCGTATCGTACAAAATACGACTCGCGCCTGCTCATGCTCCTACTCAGCGCCTGCGGAAAGGCTGAAAGTTTTATTTAATTTTAACCTTTTAAGGACGGGCTGGGACAAAATTGACTACTGATGTTTTCCTACGTAATTTGATGCGCTGAAGACGAAAAAACAGTGAAAATTTTTTTAGAAGCGCAGATAACCTTGAGAATTGCATTTGGAAGTCAAATTGTAATAATTGTAAAATTATTATCAAGGTCATCTGCGCTTCCAAAAAACATTTTCACTATTTTTTTTGTCTTCAGCGCATCAAATTACGTAAAAAAACAGCAAAAAAATTTTTTGTTTTATATTGAACGTTCCGTCCCAGCATGGAATATTGCATATGCTACGCGAGAAACAAATTGATTCATGCACAAATTTTGTTCATAAAAAATGGTCAATTTCACTGTAAATTACCCGTCCTTAAAAGGTTAAGCAACTAAAAAAAATTTGTTTTAATTTAAATTTAAGCAATTTAAAATGTAAATATTTACAGGTACATGTTGCTGACCCCCTCCCCAAATCTAATTTTTTATTTAAATCGGTGTCAAACGTTTGAGTTTCAATGGGTTTCCGTTCCCATCGTTTGAGTTTCAGCGATTATGGAGTTATCCGCAAAAACTTTTGGGGAGGGCTGTCGACATTGTAGCCTCCCCCTCCCAATGTGGAGTTTTGAAATCAAAACGTTTCAATTTCGTTTGAGCCTCAATGAGCTTCCAGTTTCGACGTTTGAGCTCCAATCGTCGTGGAGCTAATTAAAACACGTTAGCCCTCCCAAGTCGAATTTTAAAATAAAGTTGGTGTCAAACATTTGACAAAAACAAATAAATGTGTCCGCGTTCTGTTAAGAAGTATATTGTTGAACATTTAATTTCTGTTCTGTTCTGTTCTGTTAATTTTAATGAACCCAACTTATAGTCGGGTAAATCGATTTATTGTTTATTTTACTTGTAAATATATTATAACAATATACAGTTGAATTTTTGAGAATTTTGTTTATAAAAATTTTAAATTAAACACATAATGGTTTGCGATGGAAATGCACCGTTAATAATATTCCTAGTACTATATATTATAGAAAACTATAAATTTGCAGAAATTATAAGTTATAAAAGACAGTAGCAGATTACCTTTTCTCCTGTCATTCACGGTCTAACAGACGATTTCCGAATCCTGCCATCTTCTATTAGTTTTCATTGTATGAGGCTACCGAGAATTCTGATATTTTACAAAAATCAACCTTTAATAATCGAACGATATCTGACTTTGGTTAACAAGGCATGTATTGCTACTTACTCTGATTACAATTTATCCAAAAAAAGTCTGTAGCTAACCAGAAACTGAAGTTCTGTTGTGAGACTTGAGAGTAAATCCAGCAAGGAACAGAGTTGCTAAAATTATTTGAAAAGCTTTGAAAATTCAAATTAGGTTTATAGTTGTTTTGATTAGAAAATAACAATTAGAGAAAATAACAATCTTCGTAATAATTTTGAAATAGAAATTTCAATTAGAAATTTGAGTAAATTTTATATCAAATTTAGTAAAATTTACTTCAAATTTAGTAAAATTTACTTTAAAATTAGTGTGAGGCTGATTTGAACTTCAATTGAAGTAAAAACAGCAAAAAATTTTCTCTCTGTAGTTCTGAGTTCTTTTGAATGGATTGTCAAAAATGTAATCATTTGAAATAGTACCAATATGCGAAATCATAATTGCCGTAAACCAGTTAACTTAAGGGGCATTCTAGTCTAGAAGCATAAACTTTAGGGCGGTTTTTGAAGCTCTGTACAAACGAAACAAAAAATATTTTTACTATCCATTTTTTTATCATTTGTTTATTTATACAAGATTACATAAAAAATTAACCGAAAAAATACTCAAAATTTACAAAATTATGGGCTGGCAAAGTGGGAGGTACAAAAAAAAATGGCGTGCACGATATCTCAAGTTCTAATGAACCGAATTATTTGAAATTTGGTGTGAATGTTCTTTATACATTCCTCTATCACCTGAACCATGCTTAGATCAAAATTTTTACTTTTACTATTTTTAAAAAGATCGGAATTGTTAATTAAAGAATGCCAAAAAGAAAATTTTTTTTCAAACGGCCGCCATTTTGCGGACATATTTGATTAAAATATAAAATATTATAAAAATATAAAATATTTTAATCATTATTTATAGATTTTTATTATTCTTATTTCTTTATTATATACTACTGTACTACTGATGATCGGAAATACCGTGAAATAAAGACCTTATATCGTATTAAGCATTTTTGACGTTCAATTTTTCACATTTATATTTTTTACAGAATATTATTTATTTATATTTTTAATTCTAACCTGTTAAGTGATAATTATGTCTATTTTCGATGTTTTAAATTATTGATTTTTCTACGTATTGTATTATTCTTAACTTTAACTAAAATCACTGAATTTAAGATTATTTAAGATTAATATAATCTTACAATTTTAAAACTAATATTAAAAATATAGCATATTAGGGGTTGTCCTTTAATCACGTGAGGTTCTAACAGGGTGGGAGGGGGTTAGAATAACATCACGATTGATCACGATGGGGGGGAGGGGATGCTGTGACAATCACGTGTATTTTTTCTTGCGATCACGTGAAATCCCGAGCTAGCAAATTTACGCCTAAAAAGCAACGTAAGAACAATATTTAGCTCTCAGCTAGCTTCCGGCACTGGACCTTGCGACGCCACTCGTCGCCCTGCTGCCCGCGGCTTTCTGTCTCGCCGTTTCTACTTGAAGAAATTTTTCAAAAAAATACACGTGACATTGGGAAGGGGGGGTAGGGGTAGCCTAAAACCTCACGATGTATCACCAAAGGGGGGGGTCAAAAAATGGCATAAAAAACCTCACGTGATTAAAGGACGGCTCCTATATGTAATTTATTTTAACACATAAATAAGATAAATAAAAATTAAGCTTTTCAGCAGTTATGTTGAACAATGGCAGTTTAAGAAATAAATTTTTTCAATGTTGTATTATTTATTTTTTATTTGACTTCGAATTTAAATTTGTAGAATAAAATAATTATTTTAACCTTTAATTTTATTTTAACTTTTCTATGAAAAAAATCTTTTTTATTCTACATATTATCTTTAATCCACGGCCAAATCTTCTATAGTTTTTTATATTTTAATCTGTGAGAAAAAAATGTTTTAAATTGAATTTCTCTTTTGCACTTGATTAAAAATTTTTCGTCATATCAAATCTGCAAAGTAATTTACGTATTATTAAAATAAGAATTGTAATAAATCATCAATTTTATCAGTTTAAAAATCTGACAGTGAAAAGATTGCATGTTGGAAGCATCAGCGAACAATCGAAGAACCTAGTAAGGGGAATTACCAAAAATCAAATTGATGGATGATTCTTATAGCGCATTAAACATTATTGGTAGTTGAAGGGACTAAATACACTTGAGAATTATTTAAAATTACCCTGGAAATTTTATTTTACAATTTTACAATTTTACAATTCTGTAAGACAAAAGAAAATGTTATGAAATGAGAAATTCAATATAAAAAAAATTTAAAAAGACTTTTAATAACCAGCTCATTCAAAGCAAATGCCGCATTTTTTATTAAAGAAAAATATTGTAAGATGAATGAGTGTACAGATTATTATTAAATCGTCAATAGAATTTTAAATTAGTTGACATTAAAAAAAATTAATTTACAGCTTAACCAGCAGGAAATGCTCAAGTTGCATACAAACTACTAATTGAATATATTGTTTTTGACAGATACGAATATTAGTTTTGTTAATATAACAAGCAATTTATACACTAAATTAGTTCCTTTTGATTAGTGCTGGGGAAGCAAATCGACAAACGCGACAATGGCAGAAATACATTGTTATTTAAGTAACTAGCAAAAAGTAATACAAAGAAAATAAATTTAGTAATTAATCCGTAAAGCAATTACAAACAAAAAAGGAAGTTTCATGGATAATCTAACTTCAAATGAAAATGTGCAAATTATAATTGGAGTACTAACTACTTTTGTATTTTCTATTGGTGCATTAGCAAATGGCATAGCTTTATGGATTCTATGTAAATCGAACAATGTACAAAATAGTAAACATGTCCTAATGTTACGATGTTTGGCCACTAATGATATAGTAGCACAATTTGGTATGTTGATTCTCATATATATTAAACGAACACATATTATTCCTATTTGGTGGAAATGCGTTTTATATGTTTGTCTTCGAGCTTTTGGAATTGGTTCAGGAAGTGTAGCTCTGGTTATGGCAGTTGAAAGATGGCTTGCTCTTACAAAACCATTTGTCTATCAAAAAGTAAGTCTTTGTGATAAGAATACACTATATCAACTTTCTCAAGATTATTCCATTGTTTTGTTAATTGATTAAAAATAAAATTTTATTCTCTAAATATCCTTGTTTGCGATTACTTATTGTTATTTTCGTCAACTAGAACTTTGCTCCTAACGAAAAGATTTTCATAAAAACGTCAAAATAATTCTTCCTGCTTTTTAATTTTAACATTAAATAAATATTTACACTAAGATGTAAATGCGATTTCAATTTATGAATAATGCAAATTATATTTCATTACAAGTCAATCTTGAAAGGTAAATTGACAAATATAACTTTTTTTTTTAATAAAGCTATTCAACTTTTTAAATTTTTGTATTAAAATGTATAACAAGTTTTTTCGATTTTAATTAAAAATATTACATTATAACTTTTAATGTAAGAAAATATTCTACGAGAATAATTATTATTGTATAACTATCAGTATTTGAACAAATTACTGCTGGGTTTCGTAGGGCATAAAGTTTATACAGTAGATATAGCAACAAATAATAGCAACTAATGGTAACTTAAATGCAACCAGGAACCGGACAGATTCACGTAGCTTCGCTATTTCTATTTGTAAGTTATTTCACAGAATAAATTTGAAACTAAGTTTACTGGTTCTAGACACCCAAGAGTAACGGATTTTTTTTTTCCAAGTAGGTACTACATAGTTCCAGTTTGTAGTACATACTCGTAATTTCTTTGCAAATTTCAGGAATTTTCGCTTTAATAAAAACACTAGTTAAAAAAGTTTTAATAGTAATTTTGTAATAAACCGCAGTATAAAACTTCAAAGCTGTAATACAGCAAAATAAAGAAAAACATTTTTAATCCTTTCTGAAAAAACGTTAAAGAAAACCGATGTCAAGCTACAACCACCATTTTGTCAAAATTAAAATGATAAGTCCATAATTACGTGCTCATTATGTGTAAATTATGAAAAATAAAATTTTTGATGTCCTAATCCTAATCATTATCATAAAAATAATTCGATCATAATTTTGTGCTTTTTTTTGTGTTTTTCAATGATTTGCCAATATTTTGCTCAAAGGTTTTTCGAAAAAATAAATTATTATGTGCGCAGAAAAGGATCTCACTTCAATGCCCACCCGTTTTTGAGTTATAAATTTTTGAAAATAAGGTAGCGGTTTAACTACTTTACTGTTAATTATTCTTACAAGTTGTGGAGAAAGTGTAATAATAGAGGCTGGGATTAGTAGTTTGCTCGCTAGTTTTGAAAATTAAATTTTATTTGGTAGAAGTAGGTTATACTTATATCATTAATTTATTATATTTCATATATAAAATGGAAAAAATTTTCAAAAATTCATAACTCAAAACCTTGTGATACGGCTTAATTTTTTTGGGTCCTAGAATCACTAAAAAATTTGGGATTTCGATTGCCAAGCAGTAACGGTGCCAAGGGTGGACCAGGGTGAGCAATCAACCCTGTTGATTGGAGTGCCCACCCAAATTTTTTAGGTGCTTATTCCAATAATGTATTTTTTTGAGTTTATTTATAAATGTTGTGTGCTCTTGCTCACCCCAAATATATTAGGCCCAATTTGTGTCCACCCATTTAAAAAATTCTTCCGCCGTCGCTGGGATTAACATGTACATTTCAGTGCTGTTGCCACTGCCGTTTCTCAGACTGGTCAGAGAAACATAAAACAGTAAGACAAAGGGCATGAAATACCCTCCAGTACATCTGTAATTCTGTTAAGCTGTATTCCATAATGAAGTTACTAGGTCAACAAATTTAAAGTGCACTGGAGGGCATTCCAGACCCCCCGGTTCGCACAACAAAAAGTTTGTGTGCATAATTTTTGATTAGTTTTATTAAACAAGGAACTTTTACTCTTTCAGAACATTTAAACCGGAGGATCTGAGGGTATGAAATACCCTCCAATGTACCCTCCCACAGTAACTTGATTATGGCATACAACTTAATACAAATATCCCCCCCCCCCCGGTTGGAAAAATGAAAAGTTGGTGAGCATAATATATATATTATAAAGATCTTTCGTTCCTTAATTTTGTGGTTTATGAACAAAATACATTTTCAGGTCTCGTCAGGACCCATCGGAGGGTATGTGAAGTATAAAATGACTCCTTGTAATTGTATGAAGTAATTTAGAATATTTGTGTTTTTGTAAAACTTGAGGGCATGGAATTAATTGTGTTTAGTTATATTTCATAATCAATTACTGAATCAACAAATTACGAGTACACTAGAGAGAATTTGATGCTCCCCAAACCCCCCGGTTTGAAAAACAAGATCCTTTTAAAAATATAGATCTTTTACTCTTTCAGAATCAAATACATTTTCAGGTCGCGGCAGTACATACCAGCGGGTCTGTGGTACATACCAGTACATACCAGCGGACAAACCGGGGGTCCGGGGAGCATGAAATGCCCTCCAGTACATCATTAATTGTGTTAAGTTGTATTCATAGGTAACAGCCCCGTGCGGGAGGGCAAATTCTTTGATTTTGTATTCGCAAAAATTTGCAACCAAAAACCACATCGAGGGTTGTTCTCTATAATTAAGTTACTGCGCCAGACTTTCGGATGTAAATATATTTGGCTCTGAAAGAATAAAAGTTTTTTTTTTTGATGAAATTAATCCAAAAATATTAGGTTAAATTGTATTTCATTGTCAAGTTATTGAGTCAATAAGTAACTGATGTCCTGAAAGGTATTCCATGCCCCCCCAGACCTCCGGTTTCAGTAACAAACAGTTTATGGCAATATTTTTTTATGAATTTGATTAAATTAAGAACTCTCACTCTTTCAGAACCAAATAGTTCAAGAAATATGAAACACCCTTTGGAAAAAGTGAAAGATGTTTAGATATTTATTCAATGAAATTAAACCCTCAGATTCTCAGAAATGAAATTGGTTCTGAAAGAGTAAAAGTTCCTTGTATAATGAAATTAATCAAAAATTATGCGCACATACTGTTTGATTTTCAAACCGGGGGTTCTGGGGGGCATGGATACCCTACAGTCTACAGTGCACTAGAAATATGTTGACCCAGTAACTTGATTCTGGAATACAACTAAGCGGCAGTGTGCCGTAAAGCATACGGGTGCAGTGACGGCGCCAGAGGTGGGCGCCTGTCCACCCTGTTCATTGGAGTTCTCACTGTTACCAATATACTGGATGTAGTGAGCCCTTGTTAGCAATTAGCAAGGTATTCCCAAACAACGCATAGTAAAGTATAAAGTATTAAATTTGGAGAAAAATTTTTATCGTTAACTAAAACATGCCCTTTTGAATTTTTTTTTAAATTTTATTGACATTATGTTTGGACAAGAAAGAAGTACAAGATATTGTGAGAGATATTTAATATAAAACTTTGTTTAAATAATCTCCAAGTTTTAAAGAAACCTCAGGTTGTAGTAAAAAGTGTTCAAATCGTACGACGAACTTGGAAATTATACAAATTAGTATAAAAGCTATTCAAAGTACGGATTACAATACATTAATAGAAAATGAGATTTTAATACGACCACAACGTCCTTGTCGTACCAAAGGATGTTCTGGTTTGGAAACTATGTCAATATCGCAAACAGGTAATAATATTTTAGTTACATCCCACAGTTTGGCTTTATTTTATATTTACGTGAATTTGTAGCTTTTGAGTTGTATAACTCCTCAAATTAACAGATATTTTTCAATTATTAAAATGCTTTATTGTGCCAAAGAAATAAGGATATAATTCCATTTCAGACGTTTCGACTTTCGATGTGGAAAATAGTGTAGTCCATTTTTGCAAAACGGTCGGTCGCCAAAAAATTGCTCCGTGCAAAGACATAAGTCTGTTCCCAGAGGCGGAACTACCGGGGTGCGGTGGGTGCTACGCACGCGGCTCCCCGGCTAAAAGGTGCCCCAGCAGTTGTACTGTGATTATTTCAATCTTTTCAAAAAAATTTAAAACCGTTAAAAATATAATGAGATAATCTAGCACTAGTATTTAATTTTTAATACATTTACAATGAAATATATTGAGGTAAATAAAGTGGGCATCATTTATTATCAACAATTCAGTGTTCTCACTAAATTTTCAAAATAAAATCCTGTCATTTCCATGTTTTCCCTGGCAAAGAATATAAATTTTCCAGGTCATTTCGATGAATCAGAAAATAAAGAGGCAAAAAAAATCTAAATTTAAAGAAAAATTAGTTTATAATTAAAAAAATTAATTTTTAATTAAATAAATTTAATTTTAAAATTTAAAAAAAAACTTCTTTTAAATTAAAAAAAAAATTTAATTAAATTGTTTACCTCGATTGAAAATTTAATTTCCTTGACTTCCAGATTTTTCAAAAAAAAATGCTGTAATTGTTATATCGAGAATAACCAGTGACATATTTAAGGGAGGCCCGAACCCCCTCTGTAACTAATCATATATTAAATAACACAATTATGTATTTGTTATTTAAATATTTAAAAGTCTTGAAGGATTTTTAAATCCTGAATTATTTAATAAATTAATTTATGTCAAAAATTTAATCATTAATTAAATTAATAAAACAAAAAACCAAAACTATTTTGGTATTTCACATTTTAAATTTCCATTAGACCGCGTGAAAATTTTTTAAATTTGCCTGCGGCGCTGTATGCCATATACTTTTCGATTCTAGCCCCCCCCCCCCCCTACACGTAATTGCGAAAGACGCCACTGAGAATAACGTTATACTAAGTTTATCCGATTATTATAAAATCGGTCCTTAATATAGTTCTGTTCCTTATTTATCTTAAAATTGTGGTTATACCTTATAAGTTTTTTTTTTTTGTCTTTTATAAAAGCAGGGCCTCCGTTAAGAACTTTGCACACGGGTCCCTTACTTGCTTGTTACGCCACTGTCTGTTCCGTAGGTTTAAGTTATTTTTTAGCTAAACCGTCGCTAAAATCAAGGTCGATGCTACGTCATAGGTCTATTCTGTAGGTTTAAGTTGTTTTTTTAGTAAAACCATCGTCAAAAAAAAGGTTCAAGCGAAGATATGTGTGTCTTCTGTAGATTAGAATAGGTTTCAGTAATTTTGTTTTTGCAAACACAGGTTTTTCTTTGAAGTTAGAGTAGATTCATCGTGCTACGTCGAAACGTTCTGCATTATTGTATTCATTGTAACATTGTAAATATTACTACAAATACTAAATAAATCAAATATGATAAGAATAAATAGATCAGTGGGCTGTGGGGAAGGCAACGGGAAACCACCCCATTAATTAAAATTCTTAGTACGTCATCTTGGCTTCAGCCAAGTTTTATCGCCAATTCCCATTGAAGGCACGGCATACTTCAGAGGAAAAAGATAATACATAAAGTACTTTTTTAAAAAATTAAAAATAGCTTCAGATACAATAATGTATTAATTTTTTCCTGAAATATATTAAACCAATAAATTCGTTAATAGTCTGATTGAAAAGCACAAAATTATGATCTTATTGATTTTATGTTAATGATCAGGATCAACGAATTAGGATTCATTAATTTTTACTTTTTACATTAATATTTCTTTAAAAAATTTCGAAATTTGATTTGATAAGTCTGTATTTTGCTCATTCTGTTGTCGGTAGGTGTGCTTGATGCATTTGTCTCATAGCCAGGCAACTATTAAGATCATAAATTTATTTTAAATTTAGTTTTTTTTAATTACAGCCGAATTTTATTTTAATGATTACATTTAGAATTTAGGCCATCGACTACCATAATTTTATTTAATAAATTTTTTATTTTTGGACCCAGTTATCGTAATTCCCGATTGGATCTTATTTTAAATAAATAATGATTTTAAATTTTATTACTTTCACATATTATATTAGAAAAAAGCTTAATTATATTCTTTTTCATTAACGAAACTTTCTTATTATTTAAACCCTCAAAAATTATCCCTAACTGTAAATTTCTCGTTCCAACACGATTTCTCTACCTAGGCTATTATAAATTTATGTAACTATTTACAACTTAGCTATTCGAAAATCTGTTAATATTATGCATAGCAACATTATTTAAGTTTATTAGTGCCTTGAGAAACTATTTAAGTTATGCTACAAGAAAGTGACGTTATATTTTAAGACATTTACGTCACATTATCAATTTTGAAATACCAATTTTTTAGATAATTTCTTATCGAGTAATTAGAAGATCCATTTGTATTCATTGGCTCGTGGTTATTACATTAACATATTTACCATTTGTTGGATTTGGACAATATTATAAAAATGGAATTTGTATTCGACTACGTGATGCTACAGAACTTAAAGATATTATTTACGCTTATATATTTTTTGTTTTGGGTAAGTAATTTCTGTTATCAAGAATGCAAAAAATATTAACAAAAATTTAATTATTTTTTTAATTAAAATTTAAACTGCCGAAACTTAGCTTTTATTATATTTTGTAACAAAAATTTCGAGTTTGTTCTTAATAAGCCATATAAATTTCAAATATCGTTAATTAACTATATTTAGTTCAACTTTCCACGTAAATTTTAAAAGAACCCATCAAAACTGACAACGGTCAACTCAAGATCAAAATATCAAAAAAAGTTGGGTATTCCAGTAAAAATAAATTGAATTAGTAATGTATTTTAATAATAAATGAATTAGGTTTGATTTTCTTTCTTTGTCTGTCTTCCAGTTTAACAGCTCTTCCAATAATTAATTAGAATGCAACTATCAAATGCATATTTACAAAAATTATTTAATTAAGTTACTAAAATAAATTAATTTCTATAATAATATATTATGTTTAGTCAATACACAATGATTAAAAAAAATTCTGAAACTCAAAAATTAAAGTTGAAAATAAATATTTTGTATATTTGAAAGCTGAGGGGGGGATAAGGGTTTACCAGATAATTAATTTTCAAATTAATGAAAAATTCACATTTATAATATCTACTTCCTTTATTTACTTATGTTTTTATGTCGTGCAATTTAAAAATAACATAATTGTTATTTACAGAACTCTTAACTGTCAAGAAGTGCGTAATGTAACTCCAAATTCACTTATAATCAAACTTCGCTTAACGAATTAACATAATTTTAAAATTTATAACTTTCCTCCAGAGAACATCAGGTGCTGCCTTTTAAAAATACAAAATTCGTATAAAGCAACTACTGATTGATGTTACCCCATATGCGGTAAACGAAATTTTTTATATATTAAATCGGCACAGTGAATGGGTAATATTTCTTTGTTGTTTGTCTTATGATGTGTTGATATGCTTATATTTTATTGTATTTTTATTTGTATGTATTCGTAGTATTGTGTGCAACAGGAACCAAACAGAAACTCAAAATACTCCAAGTTACTTCTATTTGAATCTCCGACTATGTATGAAGTAACATGTTTTTCGATACCATACACCTCGGTCTATGATACTGAATGGATATACGGATAAGCGGATAAACGGATAATATTTATATAAAAGTTTTGTGGTATTTATAAGAATACCAGAAATTTCATATGTCCGCTTGGCTGTTTCAAATATACCCACTATACTTTTTACACATTTTTTTATCAACGCCACATTGGTATTTTTGACAAATATTTAGAATAACATATTCAATATACAGTGGTCATCATAATAATAGGTTTTTTCAACAATTTCAAGAGGCAAAATATTTTGTTAGTTTGACTATACATTATTAAAAACTAAATTACCTGAAATACCTGTTGGTTAGTATGGTTAATTACAAGAATGTGATAGCGTTGAGTAGGATTAAATTCACATGTTTTATTCAATTTTTCTTTAAACATTTTATAATTAACCCTAAATTCTGTAAAAAAAATTGCAAATAGAAATAATTTACAATCTTTAAAATTAAAATGTTGAAAGTATCAAAGTAATTATTTTTATATTACATTGGTAAATTATTATTATTATTATTTAATACTAAGAGAGTTGCGGATTGCAACTAGATCACAGCAGTGTATTCGGCTGCACCAGGGCTAGAACTATGGTTTCACGCTCCCTAGTCTACAGCTGTGTGCTTTACATCACACTGCTGTAATCTGCCAATCGCATCGATTTTCTGATTACTTATTTTAATATTTAGAGGGTTGCAACATTTATGTCTTATGTCCCACTCATTTTTAAACGACTCTACACTTCTATTACATTTTTATGCGTAGACTTTCTTAGAGCATTGAAGATACTACAAATTTGCATTTTTATGTAGATATTTGTGTATTCAAGTTAATCATTATTTAAAACAAAGTTTTGCTTTAAAAATTTAATATTACGAATGAATCTGCTTGTCGGGAAGTCGTTACGGTTAATAAAGTTGATGCATTTGCACTTCTTCTACATTCTGTAGTTAAAACTGTGTCGTCGAAGAAGGTTGATATTATGCAAAATTTGCATAAATACATCGTAGCGATGTAACATTTTTACATGTAGTCTAATAATTGGTAATGCAACCAGTAGTCGGCAATTGACTGAGAGTAAACAAAATTATATTTTCATTTTGTTAGATCTTACGCCATCTAACCTGAATAAAATCTAGAATAAAGATCTACGAAAAACAAAAGTTAATTTACAACTACTTTACAAAATAAAATGTCAGTCCAGTGCGATATAAATCATAAAGGCTAGAGTATGAATGTGGATTTACACATACGAATCTAGGCTCCGGTACACTCACTGCTGAATACTAATGCCCGCCTTCCACTGCGAGTGGAGCTGTTTGACTCGCAACAGATAAACTTCATAGAATTACTTCCACCGATAAACAAGTAAGCGGAGCGGACTGAACGAGTTCAAAGGAGTCAGTTGTGTCAGTGTATCGGCAGCTAGTTTCGAACTGACTCTGCTAGCACTCATAAAATTTATTTTATGAGTTTACCAGTTGTACTCCTTGGTGGCAACTGCGGCCTTGAAAGTTTCTTGCTGCAACTACTTACAAACACCGTTAACAGAATGTAGCTAAGCCCCGCCCACCTTGAACAACTGAGAGTATTTCTTTTACTCTGAGTGTCTCTTTATCACTAATTATGCAGAAATTGCGTAAGTGTACGTTAGCTATATGATCAACAATGCGGTTACAGCATTGTAAAAAAATTATTGATTTTAGTGTAGTTATGAATTATGATGTAATGTGGTCCGGCATAGTATTAAAACTTCACCTTTCGTTAAATCGCAAATTGAAACATTTCGCTAAATTATTTACCAAAAATAATTTTCTAAAAGTTTGAAATTATTGTAGCATTTAATTTAACTTGAAAAAAAGAACAATGCCGGCGGAAAAAAATTAAATGAGAACTCAACTTTAAGTGAAACATGTAACAAAAGTTAATAAAGATTACCATTTCGTTAAACATTGAATAATTTATGTATCAGTTATAAAGAGTTTTTTAAAGAAGTTTTCTTTGTAAAAATTTAAAAATATAAGATCTGACTTGGGGATACAATCATTTATCCGCTGCTTGAGGCAGCTTAACAAAATGTTTGGTAAATTACCTATAATTTAATAATTTTGGTAGTAGGTATATTATAAAGAAGACATTTTAATGTTGATAAAAATAAATTTTATATTTTCACAAGGATGTGCGTTAGTTAAGCACAACATGTAACCGACATTGTTACATATTATAAAGTCAATTTGAAATAATTTTACGGAAAATTGATTTCGTTAAATTTTTCTCTTTTGTTTTTGTTTCACATTTTTATACTTCCAATATTTTAAACAATAACTTAATGGAAAATATGACTCTATATAAACGTTTTCATAAAAATACAAAATTGCAGAATGCAATGCATACTTTGCCATTTTATAACGGCAATTGTGAAATAGAAATCTGCTATACTATAACTATATTTGTTGTTAAATATATACTACTTGTACTTTTCTACCTTCGCGTCAATAAATAATTACAGAACAAAAATAAAATCATGAACGAATTTTACGAAATAACGGCTGCTCAAACCAAGTTTAAACATAAAATTGATATAAGGTTTTGTAAACACAATTACATACAAAATGTTTGTGAAAATCGTTTGTAAACTCTTTGCATTTCAATACTAATCTTCTATTGTATACCTGGATTATGGGTCACCTAGGATTTTTATCGTATATTTATAAAATGTTTGGGGGGGCAGATCAAAAATATTTTTGAGAATGTCGTTAATCCATTCGTGCGCGTCAGTGGTAACCCAATGAATAAATAAATAAAAATTAAACAAATAAATAAAAATTATTAAAATTTTAAAACCTCCTTATTAAGGAGGGGGGAAGGGCAATTGCCCCTTTGGCACTAATACGCCACTGTATCCCATATAAATAAAACCTCAAACAATAATATTCTTTTATTCATTATCAAAAACCTAGGTAGGTTTTTAAAAGAAATTTAAAAAATTTAAAAAATCTCGAGTTTAAGACCAACAAACCTCCTTTACCCAACCTTTATCAATATACCCAGATCCTGCTTTTCCAATAGAAGAATTTTCCCCTAATCTCAATCTTAGCAGTGGAAAAGGAGAATACGTGGCAAAAAAGACTATATATATTTTAGATTTTGTAATATTGTTTTAAAGCAGATTGGTTCAAGAATATTAATATTAATTATAAGAAATAAATACTGTAATTATATCATATAAAATAATTTATGATATAAAAAGCATTTAACGCCCGAGTTGCTTACACAATTTTTTGCCCGATTAATCCGGCATTTTCGTAATGTTGTTTTAAAATTGTTTTCATAAAACATGAAAGTTTTATTAACAAGTTAAATAGACATTAAAGTAATTTTCAAACTAACATTATTTGAGAAATTAATTGGATTTTCAAATTTCAAATGTTTTTTAGGTAAGTTTTAAAATATTCAACCTTTTCTACATTAAAAACCTCCATATTTTATAAATATTTTGACAAAATTAAGAACACTCAAATAAAAAATTTTTGCTTCTAAGTTGTTTGTTTATTAAATCTTAAATTATATTTAGATTGCTATGTTTTGACTCTTGAAATTGAGGTGTAATTTAATTTTTTAAATTTCGTTTTTAATTTTATTTTTATGCAGGTATTCCCGTTTAAAAATGAGGGTGGTCTTTATAAACATTTACTTCAATAATGTAATAGTTTAACCTTAATTAATGAAATACTTTGATAATAAAAATTTAATTTTTGTGTATTTTTTAGCTGCCTTGTCTATTGTTTTCTGATTTTGTGTAAAATGGGTTGGTTTTTCAAAAATTTTTACTAGACAAAAGTTGTAGGACGTTAAATTTCCTATCCGAAATAGGAAGTCAGATTTTTTATAAAATGTTTCGTTTACTTTAAAAGATGCAGGGTTTTAAAACAAACAAGAAAAAGCTCGAATTTTTTAACATTTTTTTACTTACTTTAATTCATAACTTGAAAGCCGTTGATTTTAGACAATAAAAGGTTTAAATCTAGTTTGTAGATTATTTTACGCTCTTTAAAAAATCACTGAACCATTTTTACTGAAAAAGCAATAATTTCGGGGCTATGGCCATGTGAAGGTGAAAATTTAAAAAAATGTTTTAAAGCGGCCTACCTTTCGAGATTTTGAATTAAGTTATGTAAAGTGTATCCGGGGACACTCTGTATAATAAAATGGTTCAAACATGTACCCCTTTGCTTTTTCTGATCTCTCAATTAAAACAATAACATTTTAGGGTTTGCAAATCCACCCCTGTTTGAATATTTGAAATCTAGGAAAATCCAAAAATAATGAAATTGAATTTTGCGTAAGTATAAACGAAGATTTTGGAAGAGAAATCTTAGCTTAAAATTAGTGAATGGCGTAGTTTACTAATAGTTTTACACGGCACCATTAAAAGCTTATATTACTGCATATTTTAGCCAATCCCATAACTTCTTCACTGTTCATCAACTAATTACTTACTTATAATGTTGTAATTAACTTGACACTTGGAAAAACTTCTAACTTCATTAGTCTTTGTAAAATATTTGTTCACTGCACGAAACTTATATGTTCATATAGTATACTTGAAATTATTTGCACTTATTCCAACTTATACTGATTAAACAGCATCCTAGTTACGTTTTAAATTTAAAAATGCTGCACTATTATTATGCACTACTTTGTACGCTCGACTGTATTCCTAATATTTCTGAAACTAACTTCACTTTATTTAAAAATTGAGAGTACTAACTTAACTAGAATTTGATTATCAGAAAATATTCAAACTAAAATTTCAAACAGGGATGGATTTAAACTTCAACGTTGAGTTAACTTTGTAAAAGAAATTATGAATTTGATTAAACTTATAAATTACTTTTTTAATTAATTGAAAACTTAAATTTGCAAGATAATTATTTAAAAATAATAACTTATAAAATTCGTTCTAGTTTATGCTTCACTTACAGTGCTGCACAATTGGAACTATCATTGATTTGTTTTTAGGAAGTACATTGACAATGTGCATCCTACTTTGCAATATATCTGTTATGTTTGAATTGTGGAAGATCAAACAATTCCAAAGAAGTACAAATATTCAAAGGAATCACAAAAGATGCAATAATTGCAGTACAACTCAGGAAATAGCTTTTGTCAAATTAATGGCAACTATAAGCATAATTTTTATTATATGCTGGATACCACAATTGGTAAATAAAATGTAACTTTGCAACCTTTGTATTAAAATCTCTTTGTATTTCAGATTTCCATACCTGTTGCGCAGTTCTATCCGAAATCAACTTTTTATTCTGGGTTGACTAAAGCAACGGATTTACTGTTATGCATATATTTCGCACTTAATCCATATGTTTATGTGTTACAAAATTATTTCCAATCAAAAAAAAAGCGAAGTAGGATTTCTCTTTTCATAAGATCTAGTCAAGTAAAAGAAATTTACGAAACTTCTGCTTCAGTTACAAGGAATAATCTTGATCTTATACCATTGTGAAAAATAAACTTCTCTTTGTGAATTATATTAATAATATAGATGCTGATTTTTGAATATGCATCTTTGAGCCTATTGTACACTTATGTTTTCAACTACAAGATATGTATATTATCCTTTAAATATAAATTTTACTATATTTTATTTACGTTTGCGATATTTTATACTTGCAGTGTGTTTTATTTGTGATAACTTAAAAACATTTTAATTCTAAAAAGTATTAGTGTAATTTTGGATTTTCTAAAATATTGATATGATGCATAATTTTTAACGTACGTAATTAATTTTATATGTAAATTTAAAATAAAACTAACTTTTTGAGCAACTGCATAATTTAACCGCAGTATTCTAGACAAATTTTGAATACCGAAATTCACTTTTTTTTATTTACTGGACTACATCATTATTACAGCAGCTTACAGATAAACTACAACTACTTTAACATTTAATTAAGTGTCTTGAAGTATCTCTGTAAATTGGTTTTCTAACAGATAATATGAGAACTCTAGGAGCCTAAGGATACAATTGCAGAAATTCTTATTTAATATATTTTACTCCAAAGTTAAACTTTAACTTTAGTTAAGCACAACTAACTGCTATTTGATATAATACAGGTTAATAATAAATACAAATAGAAATTCGTTTTCATATCCTATGCATTTCCTCTTTTTTTTAATTTCTTGCATTGTAAAATTCACACAAAGGGAGAAAAAAAGAAATTCCGCAAATACTATTTTATTTGAACCACTTTTTAAATTTTTTACAGTAGATCTCTCAGTCTGATAGTATTTTGGTATTATATGAAAAATATTCGTGATCATGATGTAGTTTACCTTTGTAGTCTTCATTAAAAGGCTTTCAGTCAATTATGATGTAAACTCGCTAGAAAGCCCGTCCACGGACGGGTAGCTAGACGGTGAATCTCTTTTTTATATATATTATAGGTATATAGGTTTATATTATATAAATTAACACTACAGGTCTTGAAGGCCCGTGGCTTGTTTTAAAACTTTAAAGACTCCACTCCCTTTTATATTTTGCTTTATATTCCCAGTTTCTCACGTTCATGCCAACCAAGTCCTCTCTTACATCATTCTTCCACCGGTTCATTTGTCTGTCTCTTCTTCTTACTCCCCCAAATTCTGTATCCCATACTTTCTTTGGCACTCTTGGGTCATCCATCCTCATCAAATGTCCCGCTCATTTTATTCTATGTATATCACGATCACGATGTTCATTTCCCCATATAGTTCCTCTATTTCCTTGTTAGTTTTTCTAATGTCAAGAACCTTACTAGGTCAAGAACCTTAAATCGTGCATACTTACTTTCTGAAATAATGCCAGCTAAATATCGAACCTCAGCCTTCCGCCTTATCGTCGAATGAATGTGAAATCTTCAATCTTTTAATTCAAAAACAAATCCTACTGAGTATTGAATGAATTTTGAAATTTTATTTTTGTTAAGCAAAACAATTGAATTACAATTTAAATTTAAATTTACAATTATTGCCAGTTGACGCACCGTTGTTCCGATGCGAATAAATTTCCGCATAAATCTCGCGAGCACTTATAATGTTAAGTTTTATGCAAACCTGTTTCGCTTTATTCTGAATTCCTATCTGCTGCGATAATTCTTAACCCAATTGGGTACACTTAAATGGGTTGTGGGTACTTCTTCTTCTCTCCCACGTTAAAAAAAGAACTGTCTTTTCCAATTCCAAATGAATTTCTACTCCACTACTCCTTCCAAATTATTCTTCTAAAAGGTGAACCGCTAGTGTATGCTTTGGTTTTCTAAACACACACATGCACAAAGTCTCTTTCGAGAGCTATGGTCAAACTCGACACGACCTTTCTCGTTGGGATTCAATCGCATACTCGACACGACCTTCCCCGTCGGGATTCAGTCGCGAACTAATTTATTTATACTTGTTATCTTTATCAATCTGTTATCCACAAAATTCAATTTTTTCTTCATTCAATTTTTCAAATCAATGCGTGTTATCTGATAACGCGATTTTTTTAATCATAAGTTCGTCCGTACTCGCGCACTGTTGGCAATATTTTGTTTTATACACACTTTGAGTTTTTCAATTTTCGCTTATTTACTTAAATTATAAAATTTAATTTGTTATTTTTTTATACATTATCGGACTGTAAGGTTTTCTTGAATTAAAGTTTTCTCTTTTACAAATTTTACTTTGATTAATAATATTTCTTTATATTATTGCTTGCTTTCTTATTTCTTATTTTTTCTTATTTTTCTTTCTTATTTTTTGACTTCCAGGATCCTTTAAACTAATTTTGTAGGACCATAGAAGTCTCCCACGTCTGCTGGCTTCATCCGCCCCACGTGTTTCATCGCAATATATCATCGACCTGTTTACCTCTGAATATTATTCTTTGGATTTTCCACTGCCATACTTTCAGAATAATCTGGTATTGGATATTTTTTTAGCGGTATTTATTAATTAAAACATTTATTTTAAAAATCAAAATATTATTTCAAAGAAACTTTATTTTTTTAATTTAAAAAGAATTTAAAAAAGAATTTATTGATTAAGTAAACAATCGAAAGTGGAACAACTTGAGATGTGGTAACATAAGATTGTCGACAAGCGGATGCAATAAAAATAACAAATCGCATTATTATTAACAAGCATTGATTTAAAAAATTTAATATGAAAAAACCAGATTGATGAGATAATGACTGAAAATAATTTAGTTGACGATAGAACCTGAACGAGGTAGGTCGTTATGGGTGGTGGTCCTCCAGAAACCGAGGTCAACCACAAAGTGAATTAAAAATAAATCTTTCGAAACAAGAATAACAAATTCAATTTGGAAATAGTACGAGGTGCAATTTTTGAACAAAATATTGTGGAACAAGTGGAAGGGAATTTATTTGAAATTAGCTGGAAGCAGTTCTATGTAATGTGAGGAAGAACTAGAAGATTCACAACCAATTTGAAGTGGACCATTTGGGTCGAATAAAAGAAGAAGATAAGGACAGGTTTGCATTCCATTCCATTCTAAGTGTTAACGCGGTTCTTGCGCCAAATAAAACGGATCGAGAAAAACGGACCGCTATTTGGCAATAAATGTTAATTTAATTTAAAAATTGTAATTGAATTGTTTATTTAATTTAAAAATAAAACCAAACATTCCTTCAAAAATTTCTTAAGATTCTTTGAAAATAAAAGATTGCATAATAATATTCATTCGTTCCACAAAGATCTGGAAGCGAAGGTTGGATAGCTTTGCATTCAAGTAAGTATGGACTCTTAAAGATCTTCAGTCTTTTAAATTGATATTTTTTATAACGTAATTATTCGATATTTTCTTTTTCAAATATTTTTAGTCCTAACTTTACTTTAATATATTTTTCTGTATATAAAAAAAATGACCAATCAAAGTAGTTCTTTTTTCACCAAAAAATGGCACGCTGTAGCAGGAGCAGCGTGCTGACATTTTATGTATTAAGATTGAATCTGCAACCGTAATCACTCATTTACTCAGTTTGTACTAACTCGACTTACTAGATTGTATGGTAGAATCGGCAGGCTATTGGAATTTAACAGCTAAAAATATTTGGTGGATTCCATAGGAAGGTATAACTCATAAAACAGCATATTATGAAACAATCGCTCTACTGCTCTAATGATTTTGAATTATTCAAAAAGTAATAGAACTTTTTAATTATTTTGTGTTTTATTAAAATTAATTCGAAAAGCTAGAAAATCTCAGACTATCATTAGTTAACAAAATTTCCAATCAATACAAGTCTAGATTTAGCTATTCGCCAGTAAAATGCTCACCTGTTACAACATGTGTTAAAACTGATAAACACACATTAACACGCTTCATGTTGTTTCTAAGAATTTGCCACAATTAAAGTTGAGACATGTTTTTGACAAATTATGTTACGGCTTCCTTAAGTCCCGTATTTTTATGGCACTTTGCAATGTGTTCGGGAACAGATTAATTTCAAATCTTATATGTTCGCCACGTCCATCCAAGTTTACAGTCCACGTAATGCCTTGTAGAGAACAGAGAAACACATTATTTGTGAATATAATCCTCACATCATAAAGATGAAATGTGTAAATACGTATCTAGAGAGCACATGGAGCCATTTCCAACATTTATACGTTTTACATTAGCTCTAAATTTATTTAAAACTATTTAACTCACCTTAATCACTCGTTTTTAAGAATTAAAGGTTCCTAGATGACCAAGGAGATAAAAACATTACATCAATGAAATTCATTAAATGAATTTAAAAAAACAAATGGCTAACGTGAAAACTTTCAAAAATAATCCAGTTTAGCTACTAAGCTAGATAACCAAATTATAGTAATAAAGATATTTTAGGTTTGAATTAAACCACTATTCTAAACACAAAATTAAAAATGCAATTTCATGATTGTTTAGTGACATTGTGGCTTAAAAACAAATTACTAATTAAAAGTTCCCAACTTGAAAGCTCGCAAAAATAATCCAGTTTAGCTAGTAAGCTAGGTAGCTAAATTATTGCAATATAATTTAAATTTAAATACAAAAATAGTTCGGTAAATAAAATTGAAAATGCAATTTTCTGGTTGCTCAGTGACTTCCTGTCATATACTTTTTCGGAAAGCTTAATAGTTTTTCTAATTTAATAACTTTTAATTCTCGTCTACCCTGTCTGAAAGTAAGTTTAGTTTTAGTTTAGCTATGGCTGGTGCAGTATATTGCAAGCACAACTTGTTTGACCTCCTTCATCTAGCGATTGATTAAAATTACATCGAATAAGTTGGAAATTAATTAAATTGCATTGTAGCGTAAGAACTCCGGCATGGTGAACGAAAACAATTTAGATTTAAAAATAAAAATTAGCGCATTTTATTTTTTATGGAAATCAAACAATTGACAGCTTGGATGTTGATAATATATCTGAAGCCGAAGGTAAGAATAAGTTACTTACCATTCGAATACCAATTCGATGGAGGTAAGATGCTGTGGTGCTTTTGCATATCATCAGCATAAAAGCAGGAAGACAAGTTACCCACTCGGCTAGCGATGCGAATAAAATTACATTTAGCAAATTGTCCTTTCTGTTACACTAAAACTATAAAGACACTATAGCATCTCAGGCTTTCTGGTATATACACATTTTTAGATTTAAACTGAAAGAAATAGAGATTTGAACTATAACCTCACTTATTTACATTTTTGAATTTACGCCAGACTCTGCTTCAGACTTTTTATTGACATCATAACCTAATAGACGTCGAGCGATGCTTGTGGTTTGCCGTTAACTCCCTTAATAAATCAAACATTTTTTCTAGTGCAATCTAGCCTTATGCTTTAATTTGGATTTATTAAAAACTATTGGAAATTTAGCAGACAAAATTTCTTGCAAAGTGCAATAGATGCAAGGTAATAATTTTTTGGGTAATTTCCCGTTCAGAAGAAAAATCTTAGATATTAGATGAGATCTAAGATCTCATAATCTTAGTCTCCTCAGTCCACAGATTCCAATCTATACTTTTTTTTTCTTTATACTTACCTTAAATCCTATGTTTATATCACCTGATTTAAAGATATTGGAGATATAAGGAATTTAATTTGGATTTACATTGTTTAAAATTTATAAAAAGAGTCTCATGCTCACAAAAAATAGATTTCTGATAATTAGATGAGCTAGGTTTTTTAAACGAGTGCGACGATGGAGGGGATGTAAACAATGTCTTATTTGCGTAATTTATGAATGGCACCTAAGTCAGTTTACTAATTTTTCAGACTGCACCTTTCGTCTCGTTATGTGAACGTCTATTCTTGATGATTTTACTAAAATTAAATTTAAAAACTTTGACAACAATGCAGTAGCTTCATATTAAAAGTAGTTAAGTTACAAAGCAAAGATTTTGGACTACGTGGAATTTCTAAGCTCGGCCCTCCGGCGGCAAACATCCCTACTCTTTGATACTTGCGATAAGCAAGGCACTTTTATAAATATATTATAAAAAGCAATAATTAAGAAGAACTAACCTAATAAAATATTGACCTATTATTATTAAATAAACCTATGAAAGACTAACAAATACAAATATTAATATATTAATAATCTTAGAATTGAAGCACTTAGTTTATTCGAAATTGAAAAACTTTTACTGCGTAGATGCTCATCTTCAACATTTAGATACTATGTTTTTATGCTTACATATAAATGTAACTTGCAAACTACTAAATTGAAGTAGTTGCAATATTACGTACATTCTAACTAAAATTTACGATCTTATATTTCACAGGAATATCACAAGTTTAAACTTTTCATCACAATTTGCTTCCCGAGTTTCATCATCACATCTTACCTGCATAATAGTATGTTATGTATCAAGGCTACCGGAAAACCCTTTTTCAGATAAGTTTTCCACTTAGGTTAAACAATGAGCTTCAGTTCCCGTCGTTTGGGCTTCAACGGTCGCGGAGCTATTCTCAAAAAGTTTGGGAGAGACTGTGGACATGTCCCAATCCCAAGTGGAATTTTGGGATAAAATTGGTGTCAAACGTTTGAGCTTCAATTGTAGCGGAGCTATTCGCGAAATCTTTGGGGGAGAGCCAATAGGTTGCCCTGACCTGCTAGTTATGTTCTAAAACTTGCCTAGTTTTTAAAGATTTTTCCAATAATACCCACTTTTGAGCATATTAGATCTTTTTTTTAATTATTTGATTTTGTTTTGCACTTCGAATTTAATTTAGCAATAGAGCAATTAGAAATAGTCAAGTCACCTTTTAATATGGATAGTTTTTAGGAAATTGGTAAGTACTTTATATGATAAGTTTATCAAAAAGAGCTTTGTTTTGAAGTCTTTTTATCTTAATTTTCAAATGCTTTGATCTTTAACACTTTTTTGCAAGTGTGAAACTGCAATAATGAAAGTATGAGTTGCACTTACCAATTATTACAAAATCACAAAAGTCATTAGCTCAAATGAAGCAACTCAGTATATTTATTGAAAGGCAAATATCTTTTCCTACTAAAAGCTAATGTGTCGTTTTATCGATCTTCTTTAATTTAATAAATATGCAAAATTGTGTAAATTTTCTTCAAATTGCAAGTGCAGTAAACCCTCGCAAGCTCGACATAAACGGGACCCATGTCCTGTCGACGAAGTAAACTTGTCGACGAAACGGTAGTGATAAATATCAAAACATGTAACTGAAATCTGCAAACACAATATCGTGTTATTCTTGATTACGATAAGAATTTATTATTTATATTATCATGTAAGCATTATAACGTAGGTAATCAATCTGTCTGCCTACGTGTTTATGAGTCGTTGCAAGATAAGCTCATAATTATCTGTCCAGCAACAAGAAAAATTCTCAGAATTGTCGAGCTCGAAGGGGTCGAGCTAGAGAGGTTCTACTGTAATTATAATTTCAATTTCAATTTCTTTTTCCCGTTTTAATATAATAACTTAAGTTTCACCTCTTTACCGTCAGTTCAAAATCTTTTTTTTTATAATATAATTTGTTAAATATAGCTAAAAACGGTATTTTCTTAATCAATTCGACCTCGAATCATTGCATACTTATGTCTTTCATTGCGTTTTATTAATTTTAATACTTGGCAAAATAAAAAAAATATTTTGAATTAGATTTTTCATCTTTTTTGATTCAATTATTTTAAATATATAAAATCTTAACTTGTGAAATATAATAAAATTGAAACTTTAATATAACAAAATAATAAATTTTCAGACGGTAGCGATAACCTTCGCTGAAAACTTAAAAATAAAATTAGTTTTATTAATGTTAAATTTACTTGCTATTAAAGTTTAAATTTTATTTTTAGATTAAAATATTTTTTATAATAACTCGAAAACGATAACCAAAACATAAAAAAATGAACTTTTTATTCTCAAATTTAAATACTTTCTGAATTTACTAATTAAATTTTAAATACTACCCACGTATTCGTAATAGCTCAATAACGAGTGGGCCGAATAACGTTTTTTTTTTGCATCAAAAGATTTCGTTTTTAATATATTTCATTTGATCATATTTGGGGTACTACTTAAAATCTTAAAATAAAGAGATATGGGGTGTAAACTTAAATTTAATCAATATATCACAAAATTAAGCTTTTTTACGTAAATAAATTATTTCTATTTATTTTGTAGGGAAATCATAAATTTTGTTCAGAAAGATTCGATACATAAAATCGTTGTGTAATAGATATTACAAAACTATTATTACAGATAAACAGATTATAGATATCTCAATTCTGTGATTTTTTTAAGATTACTTTTAAAAGTTTTTAAAAAACATTAGATACATTTGTAATTGAATTTGCTGAATTAGAAATTTTAAATGTCGAAAAAGCAAAAAAAAATTCAATAATTATACAGATTTAAAAAAATGATAAGCAAAACTTGGATTTGAGAATTTGACTAAATCCTCCAACATTAAATAAAACAATAATTACCTACATTTTTTATCTCATCCTTCGAAGATTTAAATAAAATATTAGTAATAAAGAACCCAGGTAACACACGATGGTGTATTAAACGTTTAATTTCATTTTCCAATTTCCGTATAGATACCATTTGTGGAAAACGTTTATTATTCAGAAAAATGTCCGCCTTGTATACGTTTATTTATTGTATAATATAAACGTATATTAGTTACAAATAGTAATCGTTTCAGTAGAACAAATATTATACGTTTATGATATACCGATTCTACACGAATAACGTATATGTTTATCTAACATTGCTGACTATCGTTAATTTAACGTTTTAGTAGATCAAATATAATACGCTCATGATATACTGATTTAATACAAATAACGTAAACGTTTATTCAACGTTACTAACCACCGCTAATTTAACGTTTTAGTAGACCAAATATTATAGGCTCATGATATACCGATGTTCTACGAATAACGTATACGTTTATCTAACGTTACTAACTACCGCTAATTTAACGTTTCAGCAGACCAAATATAATACGCTCATGATATACTGATTTAATACAAATAACGTATACGTTTATTCAACGTTACTAACCACCGCTAATTTAACGTTTCAGCAGACCAAATATTATAGGCTCATGATATACCGATTTTATACGAACAACGTATACGTTTATGAAATGTTACTAACTGCTGTTTATTTAACGTTTTAGTAGATTAAATATAATACGCTTATGATATACCGATTTTATACGAATAACGTATACGTTTTTCAAACGTTACTAACTGCTGTTTATTTAACGTTTTAGTACATTAAATATAATACGCTAGTGATATACCGATTTTACACGAATAACGTATACGTTTATCTAGCGTTACCAACTGCTATTAATTTAATATTTTGGTAGTACAGATCGTTTTACACAAATAATATATACTTAATAAGGTCTACATTTTAACGTATATGAGTTTAAATTAGTTTTTAATAATAATTATGTGTGTGCTCGGTGGTGGGTTTATTTTTAAATAGTGAGATTTTAAAGATGACGATCATTTTTGTTGAAGCAAGTACTGTTTAACACATAATTATAATCAGTAAAGAGTTTCATATAATAGTGAATAGTAATTTGAGACGGTATAAAAAACAATTAGAATAAGTTTTGATAAGAATCAGGATAAATTGAAGCCTGCCAAGTCCCTTCAATACAATGGCTGCAAGAACAGAATATTTTCAAAAATAAGTTTCTTAATAAACTATACATACAGCCACTGTATTCAGATTACAAAATAATAATATAATTATTGTAGAAAACATTAATTAAATTTATTTTTAATAAAAACACTGTATTATAAGTTCCACTAATTTTTATTACTTTTATATAAAATAGCAATTATTACAAATACAATTATTATTACAAAAATTTAAGTTATAAAATACAAAATTGCATTGCAGCTTAAATGATGTAGGTATAATATAAAAATTTAATGCAAAAAATTATAAAAAATTAATTGTTCAACATAGACAAATATGTTTATTCCTCCATAATCGAATAAAGAAAAGTATAATTATTATTGGATGTTAATAAATTAATCTAGTTAATTGTAAAGACACTGTTCTCTCAGTGCATAAAGCAAAAGCTTAATCATATACAGTGAGTAACGGTAAGTTTCGCCCAGTACTTTATTAGCAGTGTAAATCTACCGTTTTTAGATCTTTGTAATTCGCTTAATACAGTAGCTTTTAGAGCAAAACTATATTAGACTTTTTTGTTGTAAATTTCATTGCCATTATTTTTGTTTCTAAACATTTTTTATTTTGTTGCGCCATTTCTGAGTAGTAGTAACTTAAAGAAGTCTCCGTGTTTTAGAGAGAGAGAGAAATATTCAAAATAATATTCAGTTAGTTAAACCAAGATAAAAGACGAGAAGTTTTTTAAGTTGCTGTATCTCAGAAACTGCGCGACAAAATGGAAAATTGTATATTCACAAAAATAAAGGGGGAACGAAATTTACAACAAATTTTTGTATTTTTTAATTTTAGACAAAGATCTAAAAACGTCAGAATTGCATTGCTAATATAGTACTGGATGAAACTTTTCGTTACTCCACCGTACATGTTAATTCAATTCCCACAAAGTCAAGTTTAAAAAATAAATCTAAATAACAAATTACTCTGTGATGTAAATTATTACATCTGCAGTGTCAAAATAAAAAAAGAAATGATAGAATGAATCAGACCCAAGAAGTATGGGACGCCCCAGAAAAAGATGATGATTATATGATAAATCCTTAATTTTGCCGTATTTTCTTTGCTTTATTATCAAATCGGTGCTTGGCTAGTTTAAGCCAATCTTTAATGGCATCGTGTATTGTTTTATCCGTTAGATCTACACGGTCACCGTGTTTTGCAAATGATACCATTATTGCCTCTAAAGATTGAAAACAAATTAGCATTTTGGTTTAAATCTGTTAATAAAAATTACCTTGTATGACTTTCGACATTAATGTCTCTTTGAATGCTCTTTTTTTATTATCTCTTGCCGTCCAATTAAATTTCATGGCGACTTTGTCACTCAGTAAAAATTTCAACATATTCATCACCGCGTTTCGAACACTTGTTCCGCCAATGCATGATAAACGGCATTTCTACAATAAATTTTTTTTAAATTTAATGAAAACAAAATTGTAAAATGAAAAACAACTTACCATGTAATTAAACTTTTCTTCTTGCTTTAAAAATTCCTCGAGTTCCTTGTATTCCACCTTAGTGTTAATTGGTAAATCAGGAACGTCTGTTGGGCGGTTTAGTGACATACTGCTAGTTGATTGACTTGTGCTTAAAATACTGTTGAGTATAAGCGTGTGTTGCTCTTGAGTGCTAGTTAAGTGTTCTATTTTTCTTAAAATATTTTCCAACAAATATTCGGTCTTGTTGGACGTTGAAACCGTTTTAGCTGATGGTGTTGAACACAATGCAAGAGGGGGGGAAAACGCGCGGGTATTCATACTTCGACTTGAAGCAAAACTTTCGTTCACATTGTCATTAGTATTTCCAGCATTTATACTCTCGTCATCACTGAAATCATCGGCGCTAAAATAAACAAATGTTATTATGATATGCCTAAAAAAAAGTTTAAAAATCTGTAACCCGACTACGGAAAAAAAAGTTTAAATAGGAAAACAAGTTCTAAATCTTTTAATTAAGAAAAATCCCAACTGCATTAAAAAATATCAACTAAAAAGCAAAAAACAAGCTCTATAATAATCTATCGAAATTTGTAAGAGCAATATAATAAAGGTATTGCAGGCGGGGACAGTGGTAGTTTTTAAGTGATAATATTTACATTTTTACAACAAATATGTTTTGTAATTCATTTGACACCCCACTCGATACAATAACAAAAAAAAATTCCGGAGGCCCCCACTTTTTTGGATGTGACATCCATCACATTGATTTTGATTGTATAAAATGTACCCTATTCCCCGTGGACCATAATAACGAATCGATTGACACTTCATTCATCAAAATCGACTCAGTAGCTTAGGCACTACGATAGAACATACGTAAATACAAACATACATACATAGACTGCTAAACTCATAACCTTTCCTGTTGGCGTTGCCGTAGTCGGGTAAAAATATAATTATTGAAAAACAAACCTTGAAGAATCATCATGAAGTCGTTTCTTTTCAACCTGCTTCTCAACTTGCTGCTTCCCAACTCCGCATTGTTCGTCTTCTTCTGCCAGCGTAGCCATCAGTTCTAAAATTTGCAAAGGTTGCTCTATATCTCCCGTCTCGGAACACGAACTCTCGTCAATCGTTTTTTGAAGCATCTTGTTTGCTTCGTCGTATTCGGCTTAAATAAACTCACATATTATAACCTGATGAGCCAGAATTAGTTTATAAAAATTACTTATTATTTTAAACACTTTCACTATGCTGTGTTTAGGCCACCGCGCTGCTGGTTGTTGGCAAGTTTTCACCATTTTTTCGAATAGTCGTGGTGTGTACGCTTTCGGCCAATAGCAATTTTGTTGGTCATCCGTGAGCCAATTTAATGGAACTACGGCGCATTTTCTTTCTTCAAATTCGATCACTGCGTACATTTTTTTGAACTTTTGGGAACTATGAATCCCAACAATTAAGGGAATAAATATTACAGGCTTAATAAGTAGGTGTATAATAAGGGTAATAATGTCTAAATTACAGTAAAATGAAAACAAAGTTTAAAAAGAACTACCTATTCTAAAAAAGCTTATGCCTTTTTTTGATGAATGATAGGACTTACATAAAAACCGTTTTTGTATGGTATCGCTATATATTTACATGCTATTTCTCTAACCCCAAAAATTACTTGATTGCATTTCCCTCTAGCAAGATACACTCCCAATTTAGAGGACTTTATAGGTTTTAAATAGAAATCTTCCAAATATCTAAACGCAGTACAAATGATTTTGTAACTTTCATTCATATACACGATTGATTCAATAGTGAAAATTTTTTTATTTATAGCAACAACATTGTCGGGTGAAGATATTGAAATAATAATATTGTTAAATTTTAATTTGTTGCATGTAAAATAAGAGTTGCTAATATGTTTGACAAACATAGGACAATAATTATTATCAAGACTTCTTTGAGTAACAGTCGAAATGTTTTCAATCTCTGAAAGGCGATTATTAATTTGCTCTAAAGGAAGAGCTTTACCTCGAATCAATCTTTTAAGTTTACCTAAATAGTTTTCAAATTCAAAACAACTAAAGTTTTCCAACTCTCCATATCTTGCTACATCTTCATGAAGATGGCTTAAAGAGTGAACATTATAAGTAACAAAAAACTTATCATATAATCTGGGGCAAAACCTTATAAATTTATTAATTGCCTCCTTTGCTACTAAAGAATATTCGTTTAATAAATATTCATTGTTTAAAATAAAAATAGCACAATGTAGTAAAAGAAAATGTTGATAATGATTGTTTTCCAAATTATTTTTTAGTACAACAGGTCCGCAATAGAGAAGAAAAAATCGAAACTCTAAGGCTTTCCACCGTTTCACATCATTTAATGTACGAATTTTTCTGTGAAAATCCGCTGGAGTGTATTTCCTTATAAGTAGTAATAGATTACTAATTTTACTGACAGACAATTTGCTCATTTTATAAGGGCGTCTTCCTTCAATCAAATATAATAAGAGTAATCTTTTCATAACTCCTTGATAAACAAGGTGCATCGGGTCGAGCACAAATTGTGAAACCAAATTCACTCTAAGAGATAAAAGTGGCGACTTTCCCTTAATATAGCAATTTGACTCCAAGTTATCGTTTAAAAAATCGGTGTCTTTTCTTGCTTCATGCACAGAATCAACCGGATAAAAATTTTTGTGGCCTTCTCGATCAGCTTTTACTACACATCTTTCACAGCCTGTTCTACTGGTATGCCCAACAACGCGTTTTAAATAAGATCGTGCAGGAGCATCACATGAAAAAAAATTTATTTTGACTTCATATTTTTTATCTGAATGAACAATACCACTTGACAGAAGGCTTAAGCACTCTTTAACAAACGGTTCTAGAAAAGCCTCTATTGGCAAGGGCTTTCCCTTCCCGCAAAATATTGCAACTGCAAAAGGAAAGGGGTTTTTAAAATGATCACTGCAAACCAAAACAGGCCAAAACTCAGTCGAACTGCTTTTAAATAATGGTATGCCATCTACATTAATTTTCAGTAAAATGAGCTCATCGGAATTCTTAAAACCTTCAACAATTTTTCTTCTTAAACCTTTTTCTAATCCAAAATAGATCATTTCGCCATTATTCAGCTGTAATTTAAAAACTTGTCGGGGTGTATTCAGTATAGTTCTAGCATCTTTTTTTAAAAAAGGAAAAGCTGGATTAATTATATGTATTAATTCATTAATTGCTTTATGTGTAATGTTGTTATTAAATGCCCACTTTTTGAAATTTTCTAAAATTTCTGTTTCGTTATTACTACTTTTCGTGGCTTCAGATGTACCCACGTCTACCGAGTTTATTACCGACATACATGTTAAGTTTTCTGTTGTAATTAAATTTTGCAATACAGAAAGGTCAGTTTTAGAAAATAAATTGTCATTGGTGCAATTAGTAACTTTATAGTTTACTTGTGTAGCATTGTCTGTATCAGAAGATTCAATAGTGAAGCTTTTATCTGAGTTTGATAAATTCGACCTAACCTGAATTGTTTGTGCGTTATTAACATCTAAATTATTACTATTGTATAAGGTGAACTTAACGTTATTTGCAACTTTTCGACGTAAATGCCTCTTAGATATTAATTTTATATTTGACATTATTAACCCTAATTTTACCTACGAATTATGCTGGAAAAATGTATAAAAGCAGAATTGAAAATAAATATACTATTGTTGGTATGAATAGTGAAATCAGAGGTATTATGGATAATCTAGAAAATAAAATTATGTATATATTTTATCACACATAAGTAGGTACATATTATTATTTATTACTATACCGGGTGACCGGCTTCCCATTATAACGGATAGGAATAAGAAATATACCAAATTAAAGAGAATTTTTTCGCGTCTCAAGATATTTTGTGTTTAAATTATAGTTAAAAATTCGATAGTAAAATTAAGAAATATGAATTAAAAAAAAAAATATTTGCAGGCTTGGTCCTTGCATTACGTCTTATTTGTTGCATTGCTATTGTTTTTGTATGAAAATCAAATATTACCAATAAATTACTTTGACAGAAATGATTAAGATTAATTTGGTTAATAATGAAGTGGTCTGTTGAAGAAAAAGTTTTGGTTAATGATATTAGCTACTGCTTTTTTTATTTACTTCATGTTTACCTATCCTAGTAATTTGGAGTTATTAATTTTATAAAAATAAAAAGAATCCAATTTGAATATTAAGCAGGCGCCAACAAGCCCGCTAATATTATTTTAAAAAGGGCTATTTCTTAATTTTACTATCGAGCTTTTAACTATATGATTAAAAAACAAAATATCAAGTATTGGGTATCTTTCGACCAACGCGGAATAACATCTGTTTAATATGCTATATTTTTTATTCTCATCCGTTAAAATGGAAAGCAGGAATTTCGAAAAAAAAACAACAATTTTTCATGATATAATTACTGCCTTATATTGATAAGGCAGTAGGTACATTATAATTTCTAATATTAAAAAAATTGTAATTTAAGCTATTTAAGTAATTTAAGAGTTAAGCTCTATCCGCAATTAATGCCAAAATTTATTAATTATAACTTGAGAATCACGGGATCTTAAACAAATAGCAGACTAATTAATTGAGAATTAGGCTTTATTTCACATGTATAAAAAACGTTTAATAAATGTTATAAATGTAATTTGATTAAAGTTCGATTATGAGTTGCTATTAAAAAGTATTCTCATGTGATCAAAGGGCAAATTTGTAACTTTCAACACTACTTGTAACACCCTATATGTGATGTTAAAAATTTGTAGTACCGTTAAAATTATAAAAATAAAGTGAATAAGTGATAAAATTTCGTTAAACATGGTGTACATAAAAAGACATAAAAATTTGGTTTTAAAAATTGAAAGGTTGGCGATAAAAAAGGACACTTGGTCAATTGGCGATTAATATGGAGGGTTAGGTTAGGTTAGGTTAGGTTAGCTGAGCAGCTAACTTTTCACAATAATATATTAGATTTATACTAAACTTAATTTATACCAATCAGGTTTGACTAAACGTTTATTTTACATTTATAAAAAACGTATAGTAAATGTTAAATTAAACATAGTATATAGTTGGTTTATATGAATCTTAAGTTATACCAATAAGGTTCGGCTAAACGTTTATTTTGCATTACATAAAAACGTTTAATCAATGTTAAATTACCCTCCCGATCTGCAATTTGTCCATGGTTCCGGTGATCCATAAGTTTTAATTTAAAAATACTTATGTACATACACATAATATATACAAAATCAAAATTGTTGTAGTAAAACTGGTAAAAAAGTACACTAACCTGATTGTCCAGTTTTCTGAAGATCCAGGCACTAATTTAAACTCAACGAAACACAATCTACTAAATAATATGCTTCAATCTTGAAATGCACAAAAAGTTTTAATCTTGAAATGGCGACCTGTTGCTTGGACGTTGTTATCAAGTTACAATATTGCACCGTGGATTGCAACCTGCATCAGAGGTTCTTTATGCGCGCGCCGATCGTTTCAGCTCTTTGGGCCAATGAGAGAATTTTCCGAGTTGACCGGAATCGTACTAATCGTAAATGGTCCTGAAGGCACTCAAGTCCGGTAACACAGCATTAGATAAGAGAACAATAATGCTTTGAAAAACGCATTACCACCTACGCCTACGTAATGATGTAACGCTAAAGAGTTATACTTTTAATACTTACTTATGCATAGAGTCCGGATAAAAAAGCATAAAAAATGGGGAAAAAGTGCTTTTAAAAAAGCATCAACTTTGTCAAAAAAAGCACAAATTTTATTAAAAAAAGCATAAACAAAAGTGTAAATTTAATTTTGGAAAATTAATAAATTTTAATTCGACATAGTCCTTTATCCACTCATCTGCACTACACTTTTGTTTTGGCGTTATAGGTAATATATATTTTTCAAAAATCACAAAAACACTATTATTTTCTTTTTTAAATAATTAAAAATGAATTTGCACGTTCTGTACGTCTAGATGCAATGCATACCAGGAAGTAATAATAAACCTTGCAGGTGTTGCAAAAAAAATTTAAAAGATCAAACTTGGAAATATTTTGTAAAATAAGCATTAATGAAGTATAAAAAAGTACAAAAAGCAACAAAAAGTCGAAAAAAGCAAAAAAGCATATAAAATTTGATACCAAATGACTTCTTTTCAGTTAAAACACAAAATTTTTCTAAAAATTTTCAGCTGCTTCGAATTTTCAGAAAAAGCATAATAGCTACAAATCCGGACTCTACTTATGCATAAATCCAAAAGAACTAAAAGACCATGTATAGCTACATCATATGGTACATAATGCCATTACTTGGCACCAGGCTGCCCAGTCAAAATATACTAAATTGGTACAACTGCAAAAAAAAATAAATTATGCCTATTTCCAACTTTTCAAAAGCGTTAATTTCTTTATTGAAAAAACATACACGGAAATTTATTTTTTTGCGTAGCGTTGTTTTAATTTACTCTTGGTATTCAGGTAGTTTCTATAAATTTTTTATAGCAACCCCACTGAAAAATGATTTGTTGTAAACAAATCGTATTTGTTATAAACAAATTTAATCTTATTTTATCGAACAATTTAATCTCTGAATTTTTTGTGTGGCGTATCACTGTGGTAAGTATTCCCACCGCAACTAGCTCGGAGTTCTAAAAGCTTATGACATTCCAAAGCTACAGAAACATTTTTGATACGTTCGTGATTGCGAAAATTTTCGAAAAGACATCGTCCCCCTAAAAGCAGAAGGTCGTATGTAACAAATGTATAGTATTGAGTAAATGGACGCAAAAGTTTTTAAGTTCTGGTGTTGCACGCTTTTATTAATCATATAAACTTAAAATTGCAATCTATTGTTCAACTATGTATAAAATTATTTATTTTAATTGTCAATAAGAATAGCATTAGGAAATAAACGCACATTGATTTAAAATGGGTAATGCAGTACTTACATCTTTATTGCAGTTAAAATTAAGATGAGTTTATCCATGCATATGTGTAGTGCACACATAAGACTATTTTGCAGATAATAAAACTATACCGTAAAAAACTTTTTTTATACGTTCGTAACATACGACTGTTTTGAATGTATTTATTGTAAAATATAGAAAAAGAAGTTAATTATGTCGTAACATACGACGTTATTGTTATTACAAATTAATATACTATTATTACTGACTTGATGAAGTAGTAATTTATTATTAATATAAAAAATAAACATTTATTAATGAAATAACAAACAAATAAAATATTTTCTTCAGTAATAGTAAAAATTAGTAACCATAAAAACTTAATCTTCATCTTCATCTTCACTTGTTTGATCCTCAATATCTTCTTCATCCAATCGATCTTTTTTATTTAAAGTTGTTAATGATTTATAAAAATCTTGGTAATCCTCTGGAATGACTCCACTACTGCATAACTTTAATAAATCATTGTATTTTAATATAGAAATTGGAAGCTTCCCATTATATAATTTTGCTAATTCCACACTTTTTGCCCCAACAAGTTTACTTTTCTGTTTCTTCTTCAATTTTCCACATTTTGTTCTTTTTGATTCTTCACAACTTGGAATTTCTTTAAATTCTGTATCTGCATAACTAGTTTTAACAAAGATAGAGAAGCTTCCTCTTTCCACTTTAATTTGTTTTATTTTCATCCATGATATTTTCTTGTTTTCTATAGTTAAGGTTAAATCGGAAGAAACGGTATTAGTTTTTAAATGCTTTAAATCGTAAAAGTCGTTAAAGTTTAATGATACAACAGTATATGGATTCTTTCGTCTTGCTCTTCTTATAATGGTTGGCCATTCAATTGGTGAATAGATTGGAACTCCCTTCTTGGCATGTTCGATGGTACTATGCATACTATCGCATTCCATATCTGTATGACCAGTCTCCAGAAACTTTTGTTCGATTGTATCAATATGAAATTTTTCGGAATTTACTATCCATAGTAATAAAGATGTTAAGTATCTGTTTCTATTTTGGCCTCCACAAGAATCAGAAAACATAGTGATATGTTTGACTGATTCTGGTAAGGCCGCTATATATTTCAAAATTATAGATCCAATCTGGGAAGAGCCACGATTTCCGTCATTTTCGTTCCAAAGGAAGCACTGTCCGTCTTTAGTCGCTTGGTTATAAATTGTTAGGTTATATGAACTAAATTTTCTCACATAGTATAATGTAGATACTTCCGAACATGGTGTTGTTAGTACTGATTGTAAGTCAAACGTAATGCTTACAAATTCTTCGTTCTCAGTAGCCTTCTGTTTATCTATCTGCTTTTCTTCGCGCGATAAAACTTTGTTCAGTAAATGTATTTCATGTATATCTTTTTCCTTGCAAGTTTTTGTTTCGTCATTTAAGTTATGATAACGCTCGCAGATGCTACAAGCATCTTTTTTTGGTCGATGGAAACCAAGATTATAGGAACTATTAAAAGTGGATCGATAAACTGGGAGAGTCACTTTCGGAAGTACATTTTCAGAACAGTAATCTTTATACAAATGATACATTTTGGTTATGTTTAGGCCACTTTGCAAATATTTTCTTGTGGTTTTCTTGCGGCAATAGTGGCTTTCCATTGTCGGAAACATTTTTATATGATCGTGTACATGTTTTATAGTTTCCTTACTGGTTTTATTGATAGGCTCTCTTTTACCACGTAAATCACTTTGAATTATGCCATTCTCAAGGATCTCTTTATTTTTAGAATACGAAATAGTTTTTTCTCCAATATTTAATGTTTGTAGGAAAAAGTGTTTACATATCTCTAGTTCTTTAAAATAGTAACGTTTAGTAAAATTTCGCCTGTTATCTGTTCTTGCATCATTTTCTTTTCGTCGTCTCAGAACTGGTTTTTCTATTACATTTCTTGAAATAAAGTCACGTTGACGTTCGTAACTTTTGCTGCCCCAGTATGTTTTAAATATCGCTTCTCTTTCATTATTGCTGAACTTGAGATGACATTTCAATCTGCACTTTACAGCACAATTTACAGGTTGCACTCCTTTTGCATTAACAATGGTTTTTTTTGTGTTGCAATATTCTTTGCCGGAATTTCTATTTAATTTTGCAATATTTCTGCTCCATGATTGATGTTTTCTTTTTCGTTTTCTTGTTGTCCTTTCAATTACAGTATCATCTTGAATTTCAGCTTCTTCACCAACCATGGTATTCGAGTTTACTAAAACACCATCATTGGCTACTATAAAATTAATTGTTCCTTGATCCTCATTGTCTACAAAGTAATTTTCCAGCTCCAAGAAATCTGCCTCTACAATATTCATAGCTGTTGGATCTTTATTATTAGTATCTGACAATTCTAGTACCTCGTGCTCAAAATCTGTAGTAGTTAAATTTGTATCAGTCTTATCAGTTGTTATGCTACCGTACAATTCTATTTCTGGTAGTTCGCTTACATTTATATTATTTATAGTAACTAAATCTAGTAATTTATTTTCACAGGTAATAGTAGTTGAAATATCATCGGCGTTGTTAATACTATACGTTAATTCTACTGCAGGTACTTGGTCAATATTAAAAATAGCTTCATATTCTATATTATTATTTGTTTCTAATACTGGTAATTCGTTTTGGCATTGTATACTAATACTAGTAGTTAAATTATCATCAGTCTTTTCTTTATTTCTAGTTAAATCTACTTCAGGTTCTACATTCATAATTATTGCATCTATTGGTTTAGCTTCTAATTCTGGTAATTCACAACTAGGCGAGCGCTTTAACATCCGCATTAAGCGTTGGGTTCTTCCCGATAACATATTAATTGTTTTGTAATAATAAATTATCTGTAACAAGAAAATAATTTACTAACTTTTTTTAGTAACTGCAAAAGGTAGAATTTTATTCCTACAAGAAGTGTTCAAAACTTGTAATATTTTAGTAATGAGCCTCTTACCTCAGTTAGTGTATCAACAGCACACAAATTACAAACTAACACAAATTAACCTCTTTAACGTGTTCTTCACATTGCAAGCACAAGCGAAGTGTAGCCGACTACAGCGTACTGTCTTAAAATTGCATGAGTTTCTTCAGATTTTGCATGCAAAAACATCTTATGTATAACATACGACCACAGTATTTGACGGAATGCAATGGAGTTACAGCAAAAATGTCTTATGTCTGCAGAATATTCAATACATTAAATTAATTTCAGAGGCATAAGGTGGTATGTATTGACATAGGACGTTCTGCGTATAACTTAACAGGCGCATTTAAAATAATATTATGTATGATTCACATAAGTCCTTTTACCTATTCCATAATTGAATGAAATAAACATACGTAATTTAAAAACAGTTATATTTAAATGTCAAACATGAATACACATAAGACTTTTTGCCAATAAAATAGAGCAAAAATTTACGAAAATTTTGATACCAACCAACGAAAAATTTACAAATTGTTACATACGACCTTCTGCTTTTAGGGGGACGACATGATCCATTTGTGGATACATTTTAACTCAAATAAATACAATTTAATTAAAAAATAAAATAAATAAATACAATTTAATTTTGAGGCGAATATATAGTATTTATTTAAAAAAATAATAGTTAGCAATTTGAACTCAATTATTAAACAGTTGAGTGTACTTTGCTGCTACCTCCACCGCAAATAAAATAAAATGAAAATACCTTTCTTTCATTTCCAAAATCGTGAAAACTTTAAAAGACAAGCATTGCACCCCTTTTTAAATTCAAAGTTTAGGTAAAATTAATGTCAGCCTTCTTCGTTTGAGTTCAAATGAATTTCGATGATAATTAGTATTATATAATTTTATTTTTTACAAAGATATGAGTGTTTTCCAAACCTCCGGGAAAGTTTCGCGCAATAACCGTTAACTTAAGTTAGGTCTGAAACCTACAATTTACCTATTATAACTCTAAGATTTCTATACCCACCTTATTTTAGCTTTAATCAGATTATATAACATTTTATTGCGTTAGATATGACCGTTGCTAATTATGTGGCCGTGAAAATTTGCTGAAGTTAATAACAAATACATTTCCGCTTATGTTTAAAAATTCTGTGATTCAACATTTATCTGCAGTAATAGATTCACTGAAGCAGTATTTTCCGGACTTGGATAATCATCAGTCGAACTCTTGGATATTAAGACCGTTTTCTACTGATGATGACATTATTCGAGACGAAGATATGGCGGCAGAATTTTTGTTTTGTATTTGTTTTGCTTGTATTGTTTGTTTTGATAACATTTTGAAGGCGGGGTAAAATCACTTTTCCACATTGATTACAGGGGTAACAATATTGAAAAGGTTAGGAAGCACTGGTTTAAACGAACCGTATTGGAGTAAATTAAGTTTATAAAACACGCATAATAAATGTTAAATTCAACGTACATATATGTATATTTGATTTATATGAAACTTCATTTATACCAATCAGGCTCGGATAAACGTTTATTTCACATTTATAGAAAACGTATAATAAATGTTAAATTAAACGTATATATTTGATTTACATGAAATTTAATTTATACCAATCAGGCTCGGATAAACGTTTATTTCTCATTTATAGAAAACGTATAGTAAATGTTAAATTAAACGTATATATTTGATTTATATGAAACTTAATTTATACTAATCAGGTTCGGATAAACGTTTATTTAACATTTATAGAAAACGTATAATAAATGTTAAATTAAACGTATATATTTGATTTACATGAAATTTAATTTATACCAATCAGGCTCGGATAAACGTTTATTTCTCATTTATAGAAAACGTATAGTAAATGTTAAATTAAACGTATATATTTGATTTATATGAAACTTAATTTATACTAATCAGGTTCGGATCAACGTTTATTTCACATTTATAGAAAACGTATAATAAATGTTAAATTAAACGTATATATTTGATTTACATGAAATTTAATTTATACTAATCAGGTTCGGATAAACGTTTATTTCACATTTATAGAAAACGTATAATAAATGTTAAATTAAACGTATATATTTGATTTATATGAAATTTAATTTATACTAATCAGGTTCGGATAAACGTTTATTTCACATTTATAGAAAACGTATAATAAATGTTAAATTAAACGTATATATTTGATTTATATGAAACTTAATTTATACTAATCAGGTTCGGATAAACGTTTATTTCACATTTATAGAAAACGTATAATAAATGTTAAATTAAACGTATATATTTGATTTACATGAAATTTTATTTATACCAATCAGGCTCGGATAAACGTTTATTTCTCATTTATAGAAAACGTATAGTAAATGTTAAATTAAACGTATATATTTGATTTACATGAAATTTGATTTATACCAATAACGCTTAAGATATACGTTTCATAAACAAATTATATACGTTTATCATTAAAATCGTTTAAAATAAACGTTTATGCGATATACGATACGAAAAATATACCATTGTTACGTTTATTAAACGTATATTACACCATCGTGTGTTGCCTGGGAAATTAACTATAAAATTTGTAATAGTAGTGTAAATAATATTAAATTACCAAATGATTTACTCTTAGATATATGCAGATCCACACATTATGCAGTTGGCGAAAGCCAAAATGACTTGTTAGAGAATATAATTAATGGCGTAGTTTCCTATTACTTTCTATATAGCTCACAGATTCATATTGGGCAAGGACGTCGCTATCAAAAATTGCAGGTGGGGGCGAATTTTTTTAAACGTTTTTTTAATTAATTAACTTTTTAAAAATATAAAATAAAAATATATTCTATCAAAGAGAAAAACGGTTCACATAAAGAAACCTAGTAGCTAATAGGTATGCACCTACATATAATAACGAAAATTAAAACTAAAAGAAGTACCTTTGCAAAAACACAAATCAAAATAAAGGCTTGCCTATTTCTTGGGATTTCTATATTGCAATTGTACAATATTATATGTTTTGCCAAAAGTCAGGAAGGGCTGTAGCCCCCCTCTGCCCCCCCCTTGATTTGAATAGATTTGAAGTTTTGAATTGCAGTCTTTCGCTTCCCAATCGGCCGGTGTAGGCTTTACATTAGGCGGCGCGGCGTCCATTAAATACGTGAGGTGATTTTAACGGTTTTTAGATCCCCCCTCCCTCCTTGGTGAGATGTCGTGAGATTTGGCTTGACCGCCTCCCCCTCTTCATAATCTCACGTGAGAATTTTAAAATGCTAATTTTTAGTATAAATTCATTAATTTGTGCTTGATCGCGTCGATTTATTTAAAAAACTATAATTTGCTTAATCATTTTTATTTAGGACTAGTTAAGACAAAAAAATTACGCGATATTTGCCAGATTCCCCTCTCCCCCACGTGAGATTGGGTGAGATTTAGCTCGACTCCCCCTCCCCTAAACGCCTCACGTAATTAATAGACGCCCCCTTACACTGATTGTTAGGAAATGATTGGTAATGGTTGCTAAAGTTGCTAAATTACTTAAACTTAACACACACACTTAACACTAGTTGGATATAGCTATGCTGTAGTAGTGACAGTACAAAATCACTTTGAAGAGGAAAACCAAAAAGAAAATGACCGAAGACTTAAAAAACTACTGTTGACTTTTGAAAATTATGTATACTGATTATTACAAACAAAAAAGAGTCAAACAAAATTGACCAGAAACGTACGGTTTTTGAGTTATATTGAAATCAAAATTTTTCGAAATTTTTTAGTACTAATCATTACAAACAAAAGAGTTAAAAAAAACTGCTAATTTGGAAAGTTATACATTTAAGTTTTCATTATAATCAATATTTGTTATAACATCCCATTTGAAAACTTAAGTATCCGCAAATTTCCAATGTTTTTTGAAAAATTTGTATTTTGAGTTTTGTGGATAACTCAATTTTGTTCAGAATAAGTTCGATAATTAAGATTAAAATTTTTTTAATGATATTATGGTAGTTCAAAAGCAAAAGAAGCTCAATTCTAAAAAATTGAAAGAGGCTAATGTATTGGCTGTTTCAACAAAACATTTGGTTTGTTGAATTTTGTTAAAAGTTAAACTCACGAGTTTAGTAAACAAAAATTTCGTAAGCCTCTCAAACAAATTCAAAACAGGGCTCTCTAGCATGTTATAGAAACATCCCTGAAATCGTCCAAAACAGATTTAGAAAGATTTTGATCTCTGACTTTCTGTCATTACAAGCATCTTTGAAGCCGCTCCAACTCGAAAATTACAGATCCAGAATAATCAAAATATTATTTTATTAAGTTAAATTGGGCGATAATTAACGAAATCCAATTTAAAATAAATTTATAATATTATTTGAACAGTTGCGCTTGTGAAAGGCAACTGAAGGGGTTCCGCCCATTAAAACACCCTGCTTTACTTATTTTGGTCAAGTACATGTACCGTCAACAGAATGAGCAAATCGCCATCTTTTTATCAGAAGTTCCTCCTTAATTTAATTGCTTCATTTTAGTGCTGTCGTCGCATTTTTGTACTCTCGGACCCATTTCAGATAAAACCCTCCAATTGGTGATATCTGAAAGGGTGCACTTTTGTATACAATAGATAAATTGCGTTTAACCCTTCAGTCAACTGGTAGAATAAATGACATATATTATACCATATAAGTAAAGCTTGGCAGACTTCACTCGTTGACTGGAGGGTAAATGAGTTTAATATTGTTTCATAAATTAATCCTAAAGCTTTGGTGGTAGTTTAGGCAAAGTCGACAGTATCAATATAACTTCAATCCGACATCCCAAAATAGATATTTCATAAACAATATAAATTTAAAATAATCTTCTATATAGAAGCCGACAATATAATAAAACTGGTAAACGTAACAAACCAGCTTTGGGAAAAACGGTGGACTGGTGTACACTAGTGCAGCATACCAAACACCTGACGTCTTGTAGCTAAATTATACTGGTCGTCAGAATTTAATTACCTCTGCCCCAAAATTTTGTTGAAGTGCAGGTAAGCAATTAAGAGAAAGAGCTTTTGTTGGGACAGACAACAGTTAACCATTTGCCTTAGATTTTGAAAAAAATTTACGAACACTTTACCTACCCAATAACCAGATTTCTTTCTAAAATGTTTGATCAAGTAAAGAATTTATCGTAGATATTTCCAGAAGTTAACTTAATTTAAAGATCTGAATCAAGTTGATACAATTTTTATTGGAAGTGTCCAAGTTTGAGAAGTTTACCTTATATCTGTGGAACTCTGATAAAATAACTTTTTCGAAAGTGTTTAAACAAACATGGTGTCTATTTCAAGAATTGTTCTGAGAGTTAAATTGAAATTGCAATATCTATCTTCCTCTTCGTATAGAACTGTATCCGCAACTTGACCAAGATGACACCCTAGAGAAATGAACATTAATGAGGTGGTTTCCCAGATCGATGTTGGAGTTTAGATCACAACAGTGCATTTGGTTGCTGTCAAGAATAGAACAGGTGAACAGGGAGTGCTTGCTCCTGAATGCTTGCTGGTTGAATGTATCCATAAGAATAAGCAATTGATTTTGGGCCGAATTTTGAGTTTTTATTTTTACCCAGGATCTCCAAATTAAAGCATTAATTTCCATCAAATATTTCACTAAGTTTACGGGAGCCATATTTTCACAAAAACTAAAAGAGATATTACATTTTTTATTTAACTGTTGTATTAGTATAAAAAGACCTATAAAATGCAAATTTTAAACTGAATTTTTAATTGGTTAATAATAGCGCTGCTTTTTGCACTACTAACGCGAAACACTGTTTCCCAAACTGAAGAGCAGCAGCTAGCGTTCATTTTGTTGTACACATGGCAATAAATGAATGACTGAAGAAACAATGTTTCGGTGTAGTTAGTTTCAATTATCAAACTTGCTTTAATAAAATATTTGTACATTTTCAGTGATTTTAGAATTACAATTTGAATTAGTTGGTAGGCTTGGCTTCTGTTTTTATTTCTTGATATTTCGATATTTAATTGCAGAAGGTAAAAAATAAACAGAAGCTGTTAGCGAGTTTCGTTTTGAAATGGTTAAATTTCAGTGGCCTATTAGTATATCACTGAAGTTGCTGAAAGATTGGGTATAAAATGAATAAATAAAATTAATTCCAAATAGATGCCTTTAATAGACTGTTAACTTGAATTATAAAAAAAGTTTAATAAAATTTTATAAGATTATTGTGATTAAGATTTCTTATTTTTTTCTAAAATGTAATTTTATTAAGATAATAAATATAACAGGGATTATTGAAATTAGCAGACAAAATACTTTTGACAAATTTAAGTAATATAAGAATAACAAAAGCGACACTGAAGTGGACGATTTAAAAAAAAGAAATATTTCATCTGCTAAACTCAAATTATGTTTAAAACTATCACAAATTTTTAAAAATTCGTATAATACAATGTTGGGTTTTCCAAAGGATAAAAGGAGAAAAAATACTAATGATTGAATTATAACAAGAATTTTATAAAATAAACAAAAAACCGATATTTTTTAATAATAATATTTATATAAAACATAAAAAGTTTAATAACCAACAAAGTGTGAGATAAAAAACTTCCCTTTAGATAAAATATAAACCAGTTTGCAAATTACTAACATACATACAAAAGTGTAAAAATTAATATAAAAACAAACAAGTAATAATAATATGTTTAAAAAAAAATATAAATCTACTTTGGTGCTCAAACATTGACCCAACAGTAATTCTAGGTAAACGGTAGAACAACTGATGAGACAACAATAATTAATAAGGATAAAAAACAATTGACTATCCCTAAGCCAGGCCACAGCCTGATATTGCACTAATGGTAACTACAAATAATGAGGTTAGGAATACAAAATTCCCAACTTCATATAAGACAGATCCCAAAATTCTGTCAAAATTTCACATATAAATAGGTAAAATTTTAAAACTAAGTGTATAGTTCAAAACAGTTATATAAAAAGTAAAAAATATACAACTCGAAAAAGTTTTAATAAATATAAGTTAAATATTAAAAATATGAAAAATTGGACAATCAGTTTTTGAAACAATCTGTGCACACTTTTAAATTTCAAAAATGGATAAAAAGTTATATAATCGTTAGCTAAAAACGATATCCTACAGAATATGATACAAATGTCCCCATCGCAGACTAAATTATCTACTTTCCGCAGGCGAGCAAGTATACAAACAGTAGAAAAAGGAGTGTAAATCTTTACAAATCATATCATATTAATACATTTTGTACCATGTCGTAGATGGTTCACATTTAACACGGGCGACAGCACACCTAACTAATTGGTAATGCTGCCAGCAATTTTATCGCCCCGTGCTTAATTATTACACTATACTGATTACCTAGGAAACATTATAATCGTTAATTAATTAATTAATTACGGTTAAAGATAAAACTCTACAGCACTGAGTTTGCAAGAACTCGATGCAATTATTGCACACATCAAACTTTTACTAATCACCATTTATAACAGTTTAGTATAAAAATTCAAATTTAAAAAATACAAAGTCTTAGAATAGCTGATACTATTATATATATATATAATTTATACTATACATATCCGTGCAATTCATTTAATTAATTAATACATTAAGACGTCTATGGTATCACACATTAAAATAAAAACGATGGTAGGAGTAAGTTGGGACACTAAGCAAGGGAAGCGATAGTGTTAATAGGGAGCGGGCCGGTCAGGTACTTGGGGCTATGTGTATGCCGCAAGCAAAGGTTCCTCTGCCCTGCAGCGGCTCGCAGATTAGACTAGTATTTACAAATACCCTGAAAATTACCAACTGTATTGTCAGCTTCAACATTGTTATTCTGAAACCATTCCAACAAATTAAGCTAACCTAAAAATGACAAGAAATCACACACACGTTATATTATTAAAACCGCCCGTATTAATTTTTGTACAAAAATTCCAAAGCAAAGCTATATATTTGTAAGAAAAACCACATTCTTCATAGTAAAAACTTTAAAAAAACAATGTATTTTGCATTCGGGGTTGAATTAGCCATCTATCACATCTACTACGACGCTACACTGCCCCCCCCCCTCCCCATGTTCCTATATTCAACACCGACTACACTATACATCTGGCAAGTCAAGTACTATATATAGACGTGTAAGTATTTCGACCTCCAACAAAATGGGTCTAATTTATAACTAATATTGCAAACTTCTCCCTCATCACCAACCTTTCAATCTACTACTCCTTTTCTTAGTAACATAGTCCAGCCAAATAAAGAATCTATCCGGCAGAGTTCTGTAACTTATAATGGCTTACTTTTGAATGTACCAAAAATCCAGATAGATTTCGAGCAGATTCAAAAACACGCCATGATGCTGATCAATGTGACTAGACTACAACTACAAACACGTCAATATATAGACACCTGATTCGTGACGCATTAACCACACAATACTTCCATACCGTACTTACAATTTTCCTAATAACCAATAATTTAGAACATAAGGCAATAACACGAAACTGTGTTTTATTTAATAATCACGTTAATTATTTTAATTAGTTTTACAATGAAAGTAAAACATTTAAATTTTTCCTAGGCGTACATTAAAATATTTAATGTTAAAAATAAAAAATGCCTAAAGTTTAATTTGTTTTAAATTGTAATTCGATAGATATCCCTAGTTATATAATACCCTACGTCAATTAGTATAAAATTTTCTAGTAACAAACAAACAACAATTGGTTTCAGTAACTCATTGCGAATAACAACGCCGATTGCTAGCATAAATAAACGCTTGGCGTAAAAATTATGCAAACTGTGAAGTATTCTTTTTATGCAGGCAAGAGACACTTCACATCAATACAGCTAGTACAAAAAATGGGCTGGTGCAGTTAATTTTTTACCACCAGGCGCCTTATGAAAGAAGATAACTGATTACATATATATCTTTAAATATGTATAAATTGCTACTATGAAATTATGCCTATGCAATCAACAGTAATACCGTCAGTAACAATAAGCTAAAAGTGACGGTAGCTGGGCTAAGCGCTCCTGCGTTAACACCAACGAAAAGGTACTGCACGTGGTCTATCTGCCCCTTCTTTAACCAACGGTTTGTGAAATTCTCGACCTGGTCTTGAATGAATTGTTGCCCAGCAGTGCTCACAATAATACTGCATTAAAAAATAAATATTACATAATAATAATACAATTTTCCCATACCTACCTGTAAGCAGGTTACATTAGCACAAAAGAATGGAGCAAATTTTCCACCACAACGTTGTCCCTGACATTCATCACACATTTGATCATCCAATACATACGGTTTTACTTCCACCCTTTTATCTATGTCGCCATGTTGTAATTGTACAAAACGTGCACTTATAGCTGCAATATAACTTTGTTGATTACTAAAAGCTACTCTTCCCGCTCCTTTTGGGTATTTTAGTTCCGGATCCGTATCTATCCCTGCGTAACATACTCCACCATACAGTCTGTCCATAATCATAGCCAATTCAACTGCAAGAAATTATATCAGTTATCAGAAACAGTCGCAACCCTCTATCCGCTGTACAGCAAAGCAACTCCAATTTAACCGAGAGTTAAACCGTAAATGATTTCATCTGCATGGGTCCAAACCCACCAGAGCTCCAGTTCACTAATAAAACAAAGATACCAAAAAAAACAATTGATCTAAATCTCAAAGAAGAATTAAACTACTAAATAATACCAACTACTTTAAAGTAGCTACACTATTGCGCATTGGCCCATTTAAAAAAAAACTGCAGCACCATAACCCGTACAGCTAACCCGTACAACATGCTTTGCTCTCATTGGACGGATAGTGGGTTGTAGTTTGAACTAATACTAAATACTAACCAGCTTTCAGAGGACGTGGTACTCCTCCAACAAAAACAGTCTTACGAGGGTCTAAAGGCATAGAAGCATCTAATACAAAGTCTGCATCAGAAAGTCTCCATGGTCGAATTTGCACGGGTTTGTCTTTTATAGTTGGAGAAGAAACACAAAGATACAGTTTATCCTCGTCCGTTATGCAAGCATCTATTAGACTTTGTACAGAATTTTCATCCTAAAAATAAAAAGTATATATTTATTTGAATAAGCAATAGTATTCAATAGCATAAAATTTATAAATACATTTTAATATTTAATAACATAAACCGAGCACTCGGTTTTATTAAAATCTATAACTGTAAAGCTTTTAAAATTTAAAACAGAGGTAAAATTATGTTATTAAATTACTATTAGGTACTAACAGCAATATCCCAAAAGACTCTAAATTCATTACAGTAATTGCGATAGTAAATAAAAATTGGTTGCTTGTTTTTTATTCCTTTCATGCAACTAACAAATTATCAAACATAACAAAGTTAAAAGTCTTTTTTTTTTCATTTTCTCTACGGAGTTGAGTATAAATATCCTAGAGCCAAATAAACTTTATAAAGTACACAACTCATATTACCCATAATTCCACTTAAATTGTTGGGGAAACTTAAGAAATTCAATATAATGGAAAAAAATAGCATTTAAGTTAGATTTTACGTCAACTAACAGTTTTTCTGATTTATTTTTATTTTTCATTTCAGGACTTCAATAGTCTTGTCTTACAATCTGTGAAAATAAATCCATGGAAAATATCACGCGATTACCGTCCATCCAAACCCTACACAGAGAGAAATATGTTTTACTAATACACACAATTGTGCAGAAGAAGTACGCAATTGTGTAATTTTTCTGCACAATTGTGTGGATTAGTAATACATAGTTTTCTCTATGTAAGAGCATCGAAAAATTTTAAGTTTCCAGTAGCAGTTCTCGATCTCATCAGTTTATCTCGGATTATTCGGATCCGACATAATATTATGTATGTGTTACAGCAAAGTTTCTACTCCACTTCAACTTTCATACGGAGTGTGCTCTATCCATGGAGTGTGGATGATTTTTTTAAAATATGATTGTCCTTTTTAACCTTTCAGCAGGCGCGTATGCACATTTTGTACAAATTTACAATTATACTTTTGTTATAAATATAAATATAAATAATAAAAATGTCTAAATAAATATAAAATTACTGTAAGGAGTTTCAATATTATGATCTATACCTTTTATTATTACTATTTGTAAAAAAAAAACATCGCATCGTACAAAGTAAGACACGGGCCTACTCGTGTAATACATAGAAGCGCCTGCTGAAAGGTTAAACTAATAATAACAGAGAAAAATGTCTTGCTTCTTTGCTAAAAGATGTCAATGACCATTAGATCTTCAAGGGAGAGAAACCATTGTCGCACCAGATAATATATACAGAGCAATTCGGTAAAGAAATAAATGTGAAAATGTTTTAATGCTTCTTAAAAAAATTACACTCTGTATTATTTTACCTGAAATAATAAAAAAGCGTATCCTTTCGGTGGAAAATACGATTTGCTTTCTGCTTTATGAGGCCAATCAACGACTAGAGGTCCAAAGCGACGAAAACTGGCAGTAATTTCATCTTCGTCGATATCGGGAGGAAGACCACCAACAAATACTTTACGAGAAAATCTTTCTCCACCTTCAGAACCTTGTGAATGCGGTGACGATCTAGATGGCGAACTTAACGGTTGTGCTCCTAGGTTACTATCTACCAAATGACCTGGTTCTTCCAAAAGAACAGTACTAGCTTGGTCGTCTAAGCCAGGAAAATACGGAGATTTGCCTATAAATTAAAACAAATTGTAAAATAAATAAATTATCAATAACCTAATGCAGTTTATAATATATTTGAAAATAATTTTCTTTTGCAAATTGTCAATCCGCTGTGGAAATGTGAATTTCCACGTAGGTACAGAAAGAAATCAGGTTGCCTACTTATCGAATAATTTTAGCAACTTTACTTCCTTTTTGCATAATATACTATTTCTTCAAAGTATAAAAGTCCAAAAAAGCAATGAAGTTTCAGTGCAGAAAATCGTCGACAATTTCTAATGGTTGTACAATAAGGTATAGTCGGCACTACAATTTTTCGACAATATTGTATACAAGTTTAAGGATTATAACTAGAGAGCTAATTAAATTATGAAAAGATTCCTTAAACTAAATTTAATTTGAAATGCAAGTGGTAGATATCGGGATTTGGCCTTCTCGAACATAATTATATTATATGTAAAGGTCGCAGACAATTAAAACTATAATTATGAATGAAATTGTATACTGGTTAGGGTACCGAGTTAGAATCTCCCGTTGGTTTACTAGTGATGGCCTTGCTGCACTGTATAATAGTAATTTTGGCTACAGCAGTAATAGAGCCATACAAATACTGGGCCAGGATGATTGAGTACACTCACGATCATATCTTGAAAAAGTGATATTATTTATTCATCATTACTAACATTCTTGTTTGGTCGTTGAACAAACCTTCTTGTTTTCACACAGCCTTTCCTTGTCATTAATTCAGTAATATATTGTTACCCTTTAAGGTCAGTAAGTACCGCACAAACATGGGAGACGTAGTTTGTCGTAATATCATACTACCGACCGCAAATGGCTGATACTGAAATTTTAGACAAATTTTCAAAAAATTAGAAAATCGAGGTGAATTGTTTACATTTTCTACCAGTAACCAGTAAGTATCAGAAAGCCCAAGGATAACCATATATCGATTCTTACAGGATGCTTGATTTTGCTTATTAGAAGAGATATGTAAACATTCAGTTGAATAAATAAAAAATTTTAAATATAATAAAATAAATACATTTTATGAATAAACATCACATAATTTATGTAATGAATTTTGTATTTTATATATTTCATTTTATTATAATATTAAAAAATTCCTAGCCAATCAACGGAAGGACCTGATACCTGTATAATCTACATTATTTGTTGTTAGTTAAACATATTATACAAAATATACAAAAAAAAGTAAATTTAATGTAAAACAGTAATTTCAGATTGTCATTGTAAGAATAATAAAATATTCATGTACAAAATAATAAATTAATCAAAAAAGTAATTCTAACAAAAACATACTTTGTTATCCCATGGTCGACCATATTGAACTTTAACCATTTCTGTATTTCAGAATTACTAAAAAATATACTACAAATTTAACAGACCTAAAATGCAGAAAATTACAGAAATAAAATTTTTCAGGGTCAGTTTTAAATTTCACTAAATGAACCAGCATCAATTAATATTCTGGTTTTTTTGATTTTGAATTGGTTACATTTTGCTTGAATATATTATTTTCCTTACAATTTAACCTTTTACAATTTAACCAAACTCAAAATTAAGACAAGATTTCCCGTTGAGCTACTTGAAAGATCCATTTTGAATCTATTTGAGATATTTTAGTGACATTGACCTATAACCACCAGATATACGGGAAAAGCTGTCGATTACGAATAACCCTAGAGGTCAGAAAAACCCCGTAATATGTTTAGATTTTATGTGGCTCTCGACAGTGGCAGATAAAATTGTTTGGACCCTTTCGGATATTGATCGACAGTGGCATTATAAAAAGGTCGCACCCCGGGGGTCGAGAAAATTGTTGTCGTGTATGTATGATTTACAGAGGTATTTACAAAGGGCTTGACCGCAGGGCCGGAGAAAATCCAAGTGCCTTTAGCAATTTTTCTGACAAAACTCTAAATCACATCCGACTGAAAAAAACATCTCGGTTAGGAGAAGATAAACGCTTACTTTCACAAAAAAACAATTATCAATGTAGATAAAGATAACACTAATTTGTAATACAGTGAGATAGGTTAAGATTCGGCAAACCACAGCCCAAAGTCGATCTATGGTCTAAAATGCAATATGTAGGCAATGGAAAAAACATTAGAAAGCCATCCCATTAATTACATTTCCCAATGTAAATCATTTTGGCTTCAGCTGAGTTGATCAAGTAAATAAGTATTTAAAACATTTATGATGTTACCTGGTGCCAGCAGGTAGACAATATAAAATTGATATACAATTGATACGCAAGTATCATATTTTATATTTATAGTCATTTTTTCGAAAAATAAATATATTTATCGGTAATATCACTTATCGGTTGGTGTTCTGGAGGAACTAGGGGGCCCCATGAATCGTGGGACCCTGGGAATTTGCGCAGTGGTCATTGAAAAAGAGGGGCCTGTAATATACCGTCGGCAGGGTAACTGTAGGTGAATTGAAGCCAAAAAAAAATCTTATTATTGGATGGAGCGAAATCGAGCATTAATCTTAACATTTTAAACTTAAATTGCGATTTTTCATTACCACAAAAATTACATTTTCGGTATTAAAGTGTCTCTTCGCAAAGCAGATCACATCTGAATAATTAAAAATTAGAAATGTAATATTGTACAGCAAAATCTTCCACCATGCATGAGTTAACTACATACTATGGCAGGGGCTACATGCTTTATGATGTGCGTGACGTCAGAAGTCAATTAAAATGTGCTGTATCTTTGAAAGTACAGCGTAAATAAATAATTTGCTTATGTCACTGGTTGTCCGAAGCTTAAAACTGTCGAATGAATTCACAACAAAATTTTCGATTTTAATGAGTGGAATCTTCCTTGAGCTGACAGAAATACGCCTGCAACTTATTAATTTAATTAAATAGTAAGAAATAAAGTTGAGATAAGATTTATTCACGTTCATAAAATTTATCCAAAGAATTCATAAACATAAGCCATAAAAACTTTAATAAATGCTTTTAATTAATAATAAAAGAAATCTTAAAAAGTAATTAGAACTTATAACTTACCGTGTAATTGAGATAGGGATTGAAAGGCGTTTGTATTGCAGTTAATGAAACCTGAAAGAAAAACCAATATCAATTTTTGCAATTTTATGTTATTTATTCCTAAACTATTAGGAAAAGATATTATTGTACTTTGTTTAACGATATTGTTTTGTAATTAAATTTTTTATATAATAAGCAGATTGTACTTAAGATATTAATATACAACTACGTATTAACAAATTAGATTTTTCTAAACAATTTCTTTTTAGCAAATAATTTTAAAATTATTAATTATAATTAACATTGTTCTAGAATATTTCGGCGCGGCCGCACGGTGCAAGCCGAATTCGGTAGAAACATAAATTTTTAAAACAGATTTTAGGATTAACTATTAACTCATCCGCAGCCCCCAAGTGCTACCCTGGCATGTAGCCAATTGGCATTTCTCCTAGTCGGTCGTATCCTAAAGAGCGCGTCTAGCCTAGAAACGCTTGTATACGCTTTTTATAATTTCTACTTTTAAAAAGTCATAAAGTAGTGTAAAAAGATCAAATAACTTGCGGAAATTATATAATACAAATAATAGAGAGTCGCAAATTGTTTGATAAATTACAGAAATAATTTTTAAAATTGTGTCGAACCACAACTAATATTAATAAACATAAATATTAATCAAAACATTTTAAATGCATTTGTTTACTACTTCCTGTAAATCGTCAAATTTCTAGAAGAACTGAAAAAACTGTTTACTGCTTTCGAGTAATTCAATTGTTATTTTGGAATTTTCATGGTCTATTTCTGTAAAAGTCCCAACTTTTCCGACAGAGCCCGGACCTTCAAAGCTAATGTTTGAGCTAAAAGCTAGGAATTGAGCTAATATTTGATTGTAAAAACTAAGACTAAGGCCCAAATGTAGTTTACCTTTGTAAAAATGTTAAATTTTGTGCCAACTACATTTTAGCATTGGAGGTCCAATTTTTAAATTTACCCCCGATGTTGAAAACCTTAGGTACGGCTCTGCGTCCAGTTGACTGAATAAAGTGATGAATGTTATAAACGTCATAATAAAGGTCATGCGTTATCAAATTATGCAAATAAAGATAATAACCTACATAAAATCATAAACTGATATAAAAAGTAATGCCGAACTCCATTAAAACAAAATAAAAAAGTTTCAAAAAATGTCGAAGTCTAGCGTCAAGTTTCTATTTGCATTAAAATGAAGTATGCAGACTAGTGAATATAAATACAGGATATGCTAGGTATAAGCCAATTAAAGAAACCTTAAAACTATTGCAATCATGCTATTGTAAGTAATAGAGTTAATAGTAAAATAAATAGGCAAGAACTATTTTAGATTATTTTTAGTTTGCAGTATAATAAATTTTCATTTTTCTCAATAAGTTGAATATCAGCAAAAAAAACATCAAAATTGTTGTTAGCAGTTTCAAGGAAAGCTATTACTATTATGGAAAATAACACTAAGTTCCCCGCATTAAACTGACTTTTTTAACCCTGGAACTGCACACTGAAACCCCAAATATTATTGTAAGCTAATGCCATTTTATGTGATGTGTGTGGCTTGACGCTGAGACCCCAGTGTGCAATTCGAGGGTTAACTAATACCTACCTACCAATAAAGTACATTGCAACACATTTTGAGGTTTATGACCAATATAACAATTTGTCTAATTTTAAAAAATTTTATGGTATTTTCTATTAGGTAAGTGGGACATTAGGAAGTAAAAGTAAATACAGCTTATATTTACACTAATAATGTGAAATTAATAATTTGTCAATATATATATTGGTTGCTTGGCAACTTTGACTTTTTTTGAACTGTTCTGCTAAGTTTGTATCCAATATACAAAATTAAATTAAAATTTTTTTTTTTCAAAATTGAAATCTGAATTAACGTGAAAACTACGTTTGAATAACATAAATACTTTATAAGTATATAATATATAATATATAAGTATATATATATATAGATTTAAAAAGAGGAAAAGTGAGATCCTTTTGAGAAAAATGTTAGCAAGGCGAGATCACTTGGAGAAAGTCGAGATCCACTTTCGGATCTCGACTTTTTTAACGTGTATATCGAGTTTTTCCGTTAAATGTTGGTAAGGTAGGTCGCTTATTTGAAATTTATGCTGGATCTCGTTTTTCCGATATTTTTCGTATTATATACATTAGTAGTTCTCGAGTAGTAAGGTGGAGCGCTGCTATCGGCAAAGTGTATATATGTATATTTGTAATTGTTTTAAGCCACGCTGAGATCCGATAACTTGGCAACGTAGCAAAGCACGCATTCATAACCGAGTTGACTAATTTTAGCAGATAATGTTTTAATGATTACAATGATGCAGTAAATGTTCCGTAAAGAAAAAAATAACAATATTATTAATATCTTTTGTTATTAGTTAATAAACTTCAATATAAAAAATTAAATCTAAATTTTTACCAAAAAAATTTAAACGTTTCTATTGCAAGTTAGAAAATTGAAAAATAATTCTTGTAGAATATAATATATGAATTATTGAAAATTTCTGTTCAGTTTTTGTTATAGTTATTTTTCTTTTCTGTTTCGGATAAACGTAATATTTTTGGGTTAATCGAAAATTTAAGAATTTAGGTTTGAATATGAAGTTGTTTCATCAGTTTGATAAGTTACTGGGTTAGTTGGCGTAGTTTATTTCTGTGTTTATAACAAGTCAATTAAAATGTTTAGTGGATTAAATTAATATTTAAATGGATTTGTTTTTAAATTTTTATAATAAATGTTAAAACTACACAGTACATACAAGTAGTGCAAAATTTTTTGGACCTCCGAGCAAGTTACGTATGGGAAAATAAACTTTTAATGAACTTAAATGAACTTCTATTTTGCAAAAATAATAAATTATTAGAAATAATTGCTAAGATCAACAAAACTAGGATTCTTAATTTAATTAGTTAAATGGGTAATCCGATTTAAAGTAAAGGGAGCGCTTGTAATTTTTGGACGCTAAGAATTTAATTCAGGGTCGAATCGAGTTCGGGTTTTAGGTAATACGAAACGGCCAATGGGTAGAATAAATTACATTTTATATTATACCATATAAAGTAAACCCTCTCACTGGATGGTTAAATCACAACGTTATTTTTAAAAATTCGTAATCACGTTTTACTTTTTAGCCTCTAGAATCAACAAAAAACGTTGGCGTCTTGATAACCGATATGCTAACCTAGGTGCTAACCTTGCTAAATTAAATGGTTTAGAGATCATTATCTTATTTCTATGGTGGGCGATAGAAACAATACAAGTCAATTTCTGTCATTTAAAGTTATGTAATTTTTTTAATAAGGCATTAATAAAAAAACTTTTTTAAAAACTTAACTTAATTATTTACTTACTTCACAATGCCCTGAAGGCCAAGATCTAGCTCATCAGATTAAGATTACTTTTTGACAACTTTTTGATGTGTTTCGACAACTATTTTTAGTCAGTAAATAAAATATCAGATTATTATTTTATATGATGACTTTGTTTGATTTGATTGATTAAAATAAATTAAAGGGCGGGCCGGACACCTAGTACGCCAGCTCCGCTATTGCGGACAGGATTGTTGATGCTCGCGGGCCGGATCTGGCCCGGGGGCCGTAGTTTAGAGACCCCTGGTCTAAATAATCATCAAGCAGGAGGGGGGGGGTGATTTTTGAAAAACGCTAGCTAACACTTCAATTCAAGGTCAAATCGAATTCGGTTTATCGACAATAAATCAAACTGCAAACGGTCTAAATAACAACAATTTAAAATAGTGATGGGCGCTTGCAACTTTTGCGGGACGCTAGGTAACAATTTAATTCAAGGTCGAATCAAGTTCGGGTTTTCGGAAATAAGTCAAACTGCCAACGGTGTAAATTATCATATTATAAAACAGGGGGGTGACCTATGAATTTTTCAAAAACGCTAGCTAACACTTTAATTCAAGATCAAATCGAGTTCGGGTTTTCGGCAATAGATCAAACAGCCAACGGTGTAAATTATCATATTATAAAATAGGGGGGAGGACCTATGAATTTTTCAAAAACGCTAGCTAACACTTTAATTCAAGGTCAAATCGAGTTCGGGTTTTCGGCAATAGATCAAACTGCCAACGGTGTAAATTATCATATTATAAAACAGGGGGGGGACCTATGAATTTTTCACAAACGCTAGCTAACACTTTAATTCAAGGTCAAATCGAGTTCGGGTTTTCGGCAATAGATCAAACTGCCAACGGTGTAAATTATCATATTATAAAACAGGGGGGGGGCCTATGAATTTTTTAAAAACGCTAGCTAACACTTTAATTCAAGGTCAAATCGAGTTCGGGTTTTTGACAATAGATCAAACTGCCAACGGTCTAAATAATCCAAATTAAAAATAGGGGTGGAAGGTTGCAATTTTTGTGGGACACTAAATAACAATTTAATTCAAGGTCGAATCAAGTTCGGGTTTTTGGCAATAAATAAAACTGCCAACGGTCTAAATTATCATACCATAAAACGGGGGGGGGGACCTGTGAATTTTGCAAAACGCTAGTTAACACTTTAATTCAAAGTCAAATCGAGTTCGGGTTTTCGGCAATAAATCGAACTGCCAACGGTCTAAATCAAGGGTCTTCAAACTATTTAGCTTAAGGGCCAGCCTGATTACTCCACAATGCCCCAAGAGCCAAGATCTAGCTCATCAGATTACGATTACTTTTTGACAACTATGTGATGTGTTTTGACAACTACTTTTAGTCGGTAAATAAAATATCTGATTATTATTAATCATTATTAATAATTAATAGCCCGCCAGGTCCGCTATTGCGGGCCGGATTGGTGGTGCTCGCGGGTCGTAGTTTGGAGACCCATGATTTACATAATGTCAAGTAAAATATCAAAAATTTTAAAATTATAATATCAAAAGTTATACAGTTTTTTCGCTCTCCTGTAAAGTTGCCTTTTTTTTTACTTGTACTGTTTCTATCGCCCACCATAGATTTTTTACTTCTATTAAAGGACAGTTACGGTCTGATGTTTCGGTGGTTCAGCTTGAGTGGAGCAAAAACTTTATATTAACTGTACTCCCTGGTCATGTGAAGGCGAACCACCACGATAATCTGCATTGAAAACCCTTTATAAAATAAAACGGTCAGCTAAAACCCATCCTGAGTTGTAGCGCAACTTTGGTCTAATGGAATTTGGTTATTTTAAACAATGAATAAGTATTTATTTGTGAGGACCTGGAATAAGTAACTTCTGATTGATTAAATTTAAATAAAAATTAGTAACTTCTGATGGGTCAAATTTAACCCGTAAGTAGCGAGGTGGCTTTCTTGTCGCACAAGAAACGAGATGCTTTACCCCAATTTTGTTTTAAAGAGATAAATTCAATCAGACGATGTGAAACACATGCCCGAGGGGTACATGAAGCCCGATGATACAATGATTACACCTATCGATATCGTTAACTGACGGCATTTTCAAAATCTACTGGGAGCTGTCACACCCCACCTCGCTACTTACGGGTTAAGTATAATGTAAAATTTGACCAATCAGAAGTTACTAATTCCAGAACTTCATAAGGAAATATTTATTCGTCGTTTAAAATCACGGCCCTAAGTACCTATATTCTTCTTTGCGTACTAACAATTCTAATATAAGTTTACCACGAGTATTCATTATTAATTAAAAAATTCAATAATTAATGTAAGATTAATAATTTTATAAATTAAAATTAATATAATAAATTTAAGTTCTCTTAAAAACACGATTATGCTTATGAAATATAAGTTATACTAATGCACTATAATAATGCAAGCATTAAATTTTTTTTTGCTATTCTTGCAACTTTTAGTTTATATAAACTTGGCAACACTACATGATCTCATCTTGTCCTATAGATTACAATTTATACATTAAAGGATCTCAACCTGTCCTTTTTCTTTTAAGGATCTCCCTTGTCTCAACTTTTAACATTAAAAATTAAAATGGAATATTCTTTCCCCTCTATGGTGGTAACATTCAGAATTACTGTTTCCAGATTCTTTATGAAAATATATATGGCTAATTTGTAATATTTAAAGGGGATCTCTGGTAGTCCTAGTTTTATAAGGATCTCTACTTGGATTAAAAATATATATATATATATATACTTTATATATATATATATATATAAATAGACTTTTAATTTTGGATTATCAGCAACCTAAATCCTAATCGTAGTTTTATCACTTTTATTCGAATTAGGGTCCGCTAATATATCAGATGAATATTTTTTTTAGTAACAGTTACTCTCAAAAGAGCTGGGGCACTCATATGTTAGCAATGTAAATTTTACATTTTGAAGCTATTTTTGTCAAATAAAAGTCGATTTTACAGCAAAACTTTTTAGACATTTTTTGTTGCAAATTTCATTGCCTTCAATTTTGTTTCTATACAGTTTTATATTTTGTGGCACCATTTCTGACTGACAGCGACTTAAACAAGACTGCAAAATACAAAAAATATTGTCATCTTACATATATCTCGGAAACGGTGCGACAAAATAGAAAAATGTATATCAACAAAAATGTAGAGAATAAAATTTACAAAAAAAATGCATATTGATTTTTTTGTTTCTTGAACCATTTTTGAGATATATGCATTGAAAAATGTAATCGATGTAATCAAAAATTCATTGCATTATTTTATTCCAAAACAAATTTCATCAAATCTGCAAACGTGGTAATACAGTATTTTTTGCAATGCGTAACCCTATATTCTGCTATACACCATTAAAACGATGTACATTATAATTTTGACCTAAATGTGAAAAGCTTGTAGTCTTGCTACAAACAAATGCTGATAATTTTGCTCATTGCAACCATTATCTTTCCATTCCTATTAGACTGCGAAATATTAAAAATTTGCCAATTTTGCAAACCCGTATTGATATCAATTATCTCAATATTTTTTAAGCGAAAAGTAGCCGATAAATAAAAAGTTGAAAATAAAAAATGTTAGCGAATACATTGCATATAATAAGTTTCGTTATATTGACAAACACTCAACGGTTCAACAAAATTAATTACACTATAACCATGACATATAAAATCAATATCGACAATATGTAACTAAGGACGATTAGATATATTATATCTAAAAATACTACATCATCTGTAAATGCGTTCAAGAAACAAAATAGGCAATTGTTAAAATCAGGTCTGAAAAACCTAAATTGTTCTGCAGGCCATCTAACGACCAAATATTTTCCGTAGACTGCAAATAAAATAAAACTAATCTTTCAAGATTAAATATCCAATATCATAAAATTCCATCTACTCTATCCATTCATTCTCTTCCATCTACTTCTTTTCCTTTTCGACCTCAACTTGGCAAAATTGCCTAAAAACTTTTCTTTTACACTTTAATCAATAATAAAAATAATAACATTATTTTCTACAACCTCTCTTGATCTTTTTCTCTGTCTTTTATTTTAAGGAACTTCATTAACAGTTTCAACGGCCAATAGAAGTATCAAAATGGTGGTAGTCCACAGCAACATTCGCAAAGATGAACAAAGAAACTGCATCAACAAATTGTCCAGTTGCCAACATTTTTGGAACCACCATACTTTTACATTGAGCATATTAATATCGAGTGAAAGCTTATTCCAAAAACAGCAGTTAATAGATTCATCAAGCCAAACCACACAACCATTATATTACCAAAAAGCTTTATCAGAGTTCGGTCTTCGACGGACCAATACTAGTAAAATGTTTTCCCAGGCAAATGCCATCATATGTTGGAAAGATAAAACCCACCTAGTTTCCGACTATTAAATTAATCTTTAGTTAAGTATAAACAGTATAACTTAATTTTCATCCTTTCTCGATAATTCAATATCAAAACAAAAATAAAAATTAAGTACATAACAAAAGCACAAGTCATTTATCAGGATTCAAACTGTATGTTACCTACCAAGACGTTAAATAAAATCATTTATCATAATCGTTTTTTTGCATCATTATTTCTCAACTTTTAGAAAAACTTTAGTTTGGAAATTGTACTAATTATCTGAGAAAGTACAGCTACTATGTGGTTTTTGTCCCTGGTTTTCCGAGTATTGCTTATTTTTACTCCAAGGACCTCTCAATTAAATTTTTGTATGGAAACTCTTTGTCTGCCTTGAAAAATATTTTCGGTAAAAATTTAAAACTTCTCAGACAATGTAAATAATTGAATGCCAATTGATAAACTTAAGGCGAAAATTTTTTTGTATTTTAATATTTAAGAAAAAAAAGCAATCTAAAAAATATATCAGTGCAATGAGGATTAAATTAATCACATAAGTGCTTTAAAAATGTATAAAATAAACTGAATATAGGCAATACGAAAACAGAAACCTTGACCCAAACTGTGTTATGTAAATACAGCAAATATATGTATAATATGTGTAATTCAAAATATTATTCAAATTAAATTTGAACAGGGGTGGATTTAAGCACGCATTTGCAAATCAGAGATATAAAAGTTTAAATGCATGCATAAATTTGCATCATCTATTATATGCAAATGTATGCTTAAATCCAGCCCTGTTAAAATTTAATTTGCATGAAATTTTCAAAAAATTGTAAACTCTGCTTTAATTAAGAATATACTACTACTATTTAATCGTTTACACTGACCGTGTTGGTTATTAAAATTAGAGCCCAAGTGTAATTTAGTTGTTATTCCATCATGTACATTTTTAATTTAATCTTTAAATTATTATAGTTTGTACTACTTCGCAAATAAAATAACAAAAGATTATATTTCTTTTAATTTTTAATTAGCATAACATGTTTCATACAAAATATCGTATATCTTCAGGCGCCTAAGGTTATTATATGAATATTAATTTAGTAAGTTTATATTTAATGGTTAATTGTTAATTTTTTGAAATTATGATGTTAGAAATGAACCTGATGATATACAATATTTCATATGAAACATGTTGTGCTAATTAAAAATTAAAAGAAATATAATCTTTCGTTTGCGAAGCAGCACAAACTATAATAATAAATTTAATATAACTTCGCCTGCCAATTTCATTTTTAATTATTAATTTTACATTTTAATTCTGTTATAATAACATTTTCCTTTTTAAATTTGCTTGCAGTACTTTTTAAATTAGCTCTCTGTTTCTATATTATTACAATTATTTTTAACTTGAGGTTAAAAAAAGTTTTCTGATCTTAAATTTTCTCTTTTTATTTGTAAATTATACTGTATTGTGCATTCCTGATGATATGCTAATAAGATCGAAACAATCGTCAAAATTTTCTTGAATACATCAATTTTTTAAATTCACATCTTCAAATTTTTTATAGACCATGTATTACATTTATGAATTGTTTGTTTATAAAAGTGCATAGAAGTCAACGATAATAATATTCAAGTTCACATTTTTTTATATTAATAACCTCTATTCACACATTAATTATCAATAAAGTAGTGAAATTATATCAGACATAATGGAAGATGAGTTGTAAGACAGTATTTTGGATAGGCAAAAAAAACTTTTTTAATTAAAATTATGTTGTAACCCTGGTGCGAGAAGGGTATAAGTAACAATATGCAACTTTTTAGAGGCAAAAAAACTTTTATATTTTGGAATTAGTAAAAATGCCAAATCAAATACAAGATAAAATAACAAAACAGTTTTTTGCCTCTCCTGAAAAATTTACATATTATTGTTGCTTATGCCCTTCTCGCACCAGGGTCTTCAATTACTTGTAGTATCAAATTTTACAAACTAACAAACTTTGTACTAACAAATTACAAACTTCATTATCATGTTTTCGCGTAAACGTTCTGAAAACCTCACAAGCTTCAATCAAGAAAGTATTAATCAATGGAAACGGCTAGGAAGCCAAAAATTAGTTAAAACATATTACATACAAATTTATGTAAATCCCTGCTCTATTTATCAGCGACTATTTTATTGTCACAGCCAAGTAGTCGTTACCACCAAGTAATATAGTAGTTGGTTTCGGAACATTACGATCTTTCTTTACAATTATTTGGCAGCTTAGAGATTAAAATGCTTGATGAAGCATTTTACTATTAACTTTACCGCAACCACGGAACGCTAACAGAACTAATTTGGAAAAGGAAAAATTGAAAAGCACTAAATTACATTTTTATTTTTTTGCACTTCGCTAGCTTGATATCAGCCAGCAACGTTCCGTTAAAAAGAGCGTAGCTTCGAAACAGTAAAATCATTAGTGCATTCACGACTTGAGCACTAAATTACTGCAAGAACTTCTACTAAATTCTCAGTCACTTTTTAGAATTTTTTTTGTTTTTCATTACTAAACTTTAAAATATCTCTGCATATTATATCGTAGAAAACCGCAAAAGCAGAAAAAAATTTTACAATATACATAAATCACTCATCAGTGTAGGGACATTTCGGAACAAGCTGAGTTTCGATAAAAAATTTAGTTCTATTTACATTAAAACTCAAGAAATTTGTGTATGGGCCGGACATTGTGTAGACTGGCATAATAAAACAATAGACAATTTTTTGCGAAAAAACTGATTGTATTAATTTTAATTCATTTCCCATAGATCCCCTTTTCTGCATGATAGATTACTTTACACATACACAAAAATAATATATTATAACTATACTATAATATATTATTCTTTATTGTCGTGGTAAATGGGCCAACATTGGAGCTTGCTTGTTATAAAGAAATGTATTATCTAATTTCTTGGAAAAATACTTATTTTCGGGCAGTAATAGATTTTACACTTTTTTTTTATCAGTCAAAAATGAAAATGTCTGATCCCTGGTTCGACGGCGAGTGCAAGTTCCCTCGGCAGGCAATGGCAAACCACCGAGGTAATCTGCCTTGAAAATCCTTTATAAAATAAAGTGGTGCTATTGGTAAAATAAAATGGAAAAACAAATACAAAATTTTCTAAAATGTAAAAAAAGAAATCGATAATTGCAAGAAAAAATAGGAAATGTAATAAAAAAAAAGTTATAAAAATGTTTGACGGTTAACTCATTTTGCTTCCAATTTTCTTTGTATAAAATCGATAATAAGCGAGATGCCGATGTTAGACCCCGTATAAATAAAATGCTAGTATTACATCGCCTGACAACAAACTAGCAGACTAAAAACTATAGATTTTATATTCTTATTTTTAATATGGGGAAAATCGTACCTACTGACAAATATGAGTCCCCTCAAATATCCGCTATGATGGCGTGATGAATTTATAAATTAGTGTGCTCGATAAAACAAAATTTGAATTTAATGGTTATCACGCCACGTCAATCGTACGTATACATGTAACTTTTTACTCTGTGTACCTACCTAACCAAACTAATCACTGCACTAAAGAAAGTTATTGTAAATTTACATTATGTTCACGTCTATTACATAGACAACCAATGTAAAATTATATAATATATTATGGAATAATACATAATGTGTAATTGTACATAAGAGATTATGTATAATTACATAGTATATAATGTAAATTTACAAATTAGTTCTTTCAGTGGAGCTATAGGAGCCTGAAGTAAGCCAGACTGCGTCACACCCTTCCTCTAACTTTATACTGAACTTCTCATCTTTCTCGTTTTACACATTACATTGGGGTTTACAATTTATACCGCTTGCTTGGGATTCGTTCACTCTATCCTAATAAAGTTAGTTTTTATTTCCTTTTTTTCTAAACCAAGGCAGAACGTTGCGGTTTTGCCGCTCTATTAGTTTGACGTTCAAATTACACTCATTCGACTCATTCATCACTAACCATATTATGCCAACAAGTTCTTCCTCGCACATAACACTTTCAATTGCATTCATCTTGCTTTTATATTCTGCCAAGTCTACAAACACTTAAACAGGCCATATTTGTTCATCTTTTCCGATAACTTGCCGTTCTAGCTCATAGGCTACCTTATATCAATTGCCTTGCTAGCCGCATTGACGCCTTTCAATTTCATTATATTGAAGCTCATTATGTATAAGAAAGACCACTGTCAGCGAAAAATATTTGCACAAATCGTTTAAGCCGTAACGTTTTATTGACCGCGTCATAATAGGCCTGGTAAAAATGTTGCAAAATTACTAGATATTTGTAAAATATTTTGATGATAATTGCATAATTTAATAAGCTACGTTATCCTACTGAAATGTATTATAGATGATTTGTAGGAAATTACTACTAGTGAGCAATTACGTGAACAGATTCAGGATGTAGCCAATCAAATGCGACCTAAATATCATATATCAAATTAAAACGTCCCTAGATAAATTAGAAAACTTAAATTTAACTTCGCTTCTATTTGCAACTTATTTATCAATAGGTATTTTCAATTCTAAATCTTGACTTGGAAAAGTATTCAATTTATCTCATGACATAATTTTAATGGCATAATCAAACCATTTAATTGGACTCCCGAAACAGTTTTTTTTGACAAAAGTTTTCTAGTTCCAGAAGTCGTAGGTAGTCTCGTGTTTCTCTGAATTTTTTAGCGATTTTTCAACTTAATTATTTCTTGACTATGAATTTGACTAACTTGTTGAAGAATTCCAGGAACACTTTTCTTAATGTTTTCTCCTAGTGCCAAATTATTTGTGCCGTCGTTTGGATTCCACGTTAAACTGTCCTTTCCTTAAGTTAAATACTAATGATTAGTCAACCACTGTTTCATTTAAGTTGCGGTTAGACAAAATTAAATTTTAGAAACTAAAAAATCACAAATTTGTAGACAATGATTACGTACCGATCAATTTACAATGGAATTATATTCCATATGTTTTCCAAATAATAATTATTTATATTCAGAAAACATAATGGGTTTGCTAAAATTTATGTTGCAATAAAATGATAATACTAAATATTGAAATATCATCCAATTTCATATCCTGGATCAACAGCTCAGTTTACTGTTGGCTACGCAGTTTGAAGCTTAAAAATTTTTATAATACTATTGCAAGTATTTTTGAATGATGCACAACCTTGTGATAAAACTTATTCTAAATAATGCAATAAAGGTCATTATTCAATTTCACATGGCAAGCTTATCGATTCGGTAACATATTCTAAAAGTTGCGCATCTTTTTAAAAGTTATAATCAATAGTATGAAATTTCGCATTGCTTTTCGGCATAAATCCTACGGTAGTACATAAAAACACGTCGAATCCGCATCCTTTAAATCTGAAATCGTTTGGGGGTCCGTTTGCTTCATGCGAGGGAAAATCGCTGGGGAAATCTGATGTACAAGTGAAGGAAAATCTTAGGAATTCCAAAGAAATACGGGAAACTTTGAGGGTATCTTAGAAAATTTTAGAAAATATTAGAAATACAACAGATGAGCTTCTTATGCTTTTTTAAATTTCAAAGAAAATCTTTGGGCAATCTAGAAATAAGAATTATTTTAATTTCAAAAATTGAAAATTGAATAAAAATTCTTCGCCCTCATTGTTATCCAAATCAAAATGACCTTGAAACGGTGAAATAGTTAAAGGACGACATTCGACGCGTTATTTATGAATTACTACAGGATTTATGCCAAAAAGTAATTTTAGGGAATTTCATCAAAAGAGCGGACGTCTGTAAAACTTTAAAATTTAAATTGTTGCCTCCCCTTAATTACCATTCAACAGTCAACAAAAGTAAACGTAAAAAAATAAATGATAAAATCAAATAAACAAACTTTTAAGAATTTTTAACATTTGAAAAGTAGCTTAAATGGGTTATATCTAGCATAATATCAATGTATTATATAACTTGTAAATATTGTTGTCGTTGCTTGTGAATGTACTTCATTCAAAACTTCAAACCATTTAAGATTTTATTGACAACTGCTGGCTTAGATATTTTCTTTACTTTTTTTTCTTTTATTACTCTTTTCATTACTTTCTGTAATAAATGTTAGCAACCTTATAGATTTCATTCAAAGCATCTGCAAAATTTTCTATTTATTGCTGATGATTAGTTACCCTATTGTACTAGGCGAAAATCTAATTTATTTTTATATATTATATAAATAAAATATATAAAATTCATGAGGAAAGTGGCAGTGTTCTAGAATTACCTTGCCTTTTCTTGTAGATATAAAATAACAGTCAAATCTTAAGACCTATGACTTCTTGACAGGCTCTCTTGGAAAATTACCTCGGCGGTTTGCCATTGCCTTCCGAAGAAAGACAAACAGGATAAAGTTTTCACTTCGTCCGGAATCGAACCGGGTATCTCGGCTTGGCAGTTGATGCACCTAGGCGGGAATCCGTGACCGTCTTCTATGATTATGTAGCACCTTTGATCAGTGGCGACTAGTACGGGAAGGCGATGTGGCACCGCCCCCAAACCCAAAATAGATTATATTTCAAAGTCAGTTTAAACCGAGATTATCCTAAACAAAGTTTATCCTAAAGATTATCCTAAAGAAAGGTTCAGAACAAAATTCTTTAATAAGTGACGGTAGTGCACACCGGGACGGGGGTTTGGGGGTATGGAATATCCCCAAATATCTCAGTAATGATATGAACTTGATGATGAATTGTGAATTCAAACTTGTCCGTTTGCATGAGAAGGCTGGATCTTAAATATTTTGTTTTCTTATTAAAGTTTGAGTTCTTGTATAAAATTAAAAATGGAACCCAGGCGCCTAATACCCTTGACAGTGCGGTTTTGTCTGCAGTGTAAGCTTATAGGTTCAATCCCACGTCTAGTTATTATAGCCCTTGTTCATGTTCAGTTATTATGTTACAAACTATTTGCTTGTAATTCGGTCTTGCGGTTTTATTATTATTACGGTTATATTATTATTAGAGAAACTTTTAATATTAATTTAAAAAAATTAAAATAATATTTCAAAGTAATATTCATTCTTGTTATTACAAAAAGTTTTGAATAAGGTTAAAATAAATACTATGTATGTAAAATCTAGCCATTTACATGCATGAGTGTAAGTTCCTAAGTAAATATTAAATTTCTGTTATTCTTGTAAATAAATTTGACATATTATGTGTATTTAATTCCAACAATTAAAGCTAAAAAATACTATATGTTGTAACATTTTTACCTTGAATACTTGACCAGTAAATATTTACGTGTGGAAAGTTTAAACATAGCATAACTTCATATTAGTTAAATTATCACTTATTTGTTAAAAGAGAAACTAACTTATTTTAAAAAATATTGTGGTTTAATTGTAATAAACACCAACAACCACCAAGCAGTCAGTTTGAGTCACTTGAGACAGAAATTATTATAGAATAAAAAGAAATTATTTGATCTCCGAGCAACATCTCTAACGGAATAAATTAACTATGCATGCGTCGACAACTGTCTTAAAATAATATATTTTAAAACCACACTCCAGTGACAGGGTCACGTAATTGTCTTGTTAATTGACCGTAATATTATATTATTATGTACACCCAATGGTAATAATTTTATTTTATGGTAGCTAATAATTTTCATTCACAATACCAAGCGACATCAAATATTTTGACCACCGTATCGCACCATTCAGTTTAACGAAAATATTAAATGTTAAATCAACTACTTATTATGGTAATATTAACATATATTATTGTGTATTAGTATTAGTCCATATAGCAATGAAAATAAAACTGCAATTTAAATTATTCTTACCATGGTACTATGTTTAGACACTACTTAACTCTTTGGCATTTAATGTGCGTCCAAAATCCTTCACTATTCTATTAATATTAAATTACAAAAATACTAACTACACTATAAATAAATTGGCTTAGGTGAAACTAATTATGACAGTACCTAATAGCACTTACATAACTTTGTAAAAATAATTTTAAATAAAATAAAATTATTATCAAGTAAGACACCACCTAAACCCGGCCTAAACCAATCGCCAAAAATTATTTCATTATAATTTCAACAATGTAATTTTTGTGAAATGATGAAATCGACCAATCTACTGCAACAATTTCCGTCAAGGCGCAATGTTGAAATTCTCACTCAGATTTTTTTTCGAAAACTTTTAAAAATTATTTTTCCTTAAAAATATTACTTTCAGTTTTCGGGCATTAGTTGCAATGCATCCAGATAGTAATCATGTTCTCAATTTTATATTCTTTTTCTAGTTTGAAATATTTTAACTAAAAAAACTAAAAATTTTTATTTTCACATTGTTGTGTAAGGTGACAATGCAATTTTGTATTGCATTATTGTTTATAATTAATGTACCTATTACAGAAAATTTCGGTTACTTAATATACCGAAAATAGCATCAATCATTAATTATAATGAACCACCCATACGGGTTTTTTAGCTTAACAAATCCAATTCAAACGAGACTTATAGGAAACCCGCAATATACTCGTCAGTAAGGCTCGGAAGTTTGTGCAATATAAAACAAATTACCATCGCTATTTGCGTTTGGCATGCAATTATAATTAAACCTACTAAAACGAAGGTACACAGATTTGCTCAAGATAATACATTTTTGCACATGCTGTGCAAAATTTTTGCACAAATTTTGTATATTTTTCAAATTAACCTCCATAGCTTCAGATCTCAGTCAAAAATTATTCCTATTAACATAAATTAATTTTACAACAAAAAAATGCTTTAGGTTGAAAAATTCTCAAAAGAATTTTCATCCTTTTTTTCAATCTGATTTTTCACAAAAAAAATTTTTTTTTTATTAAAATTTTTTGAACTCTGGTAAACAGGCTTCTTCTAAAATCTCAAATCAGACTTCTAAAATCACAAATTGGCATAGGCCGGATATCTACGTTTATAATAAAATACAAGTAAAATGTCCTACACAGAAGTACAAGTAGTTCCCTTGAAACTAATTTTCCTGCCACACTGCATAATTCAACCTATTTATCTCACCTACTTAATTAAATATGATAGAGAGGGTCTTCAACCCTATACCTATAATGTACCCAGTGGCATAACTAGCGGGTAGGCAGGCGCAACGCTTCATTAATGCGCGAAGTGCAAGAGAAGATAAATAAGGACCAACAGAAAAATTCAGCTATCAAAAATTTTCTGGACATGGGTCCAACTCGAAATTGTTCCGCTAGAGAATAATTATAAATTTTTATATTTTTATAATAAAAAATATGAAATTTTATGTGTACATGCAGAGAAATCTATACTATTTCCTACTTCGATCCGAAAATGTTTGATAAAAATATCGAAAAGCATAAATTTGTGAAATTGTAGATTCTGAAAGTAGGGTAAATGAACTGTCAAACGAAGCGTTTCAGACCTAAGTTTATTTATACTAGCTTTTTATTTTCGAATTAAATTTACTATAAACTCCGATAGCAACAACAGAAGCATCACCTACATAAACGCGATATTTTCAAATTCTTCGCAGAAACTATTACATAAAATATTGCGTGATCTAGGTTAGATTAATAATATATTGTCCTATCGAGAGTTTACTCACGAGGGGAATATACTATTTTATTCGCTTCCAAAATAAACACATACTATTTTTTTTAATGGACTAATTTAATCATTTGTATGATTAGTTAATTTATTAAAATTGCAAGTGTAGAGTGTAAAGCGGTAAGTACATTAACTTCCTCTGAGAGTTAATTTAATATTAAGTCATCGCAGCAAGATTGGAGCAAGTGCATGAGACAACGACTCTCGTGAATCTTAGTTTTAGTATTAGGGTGCACCTATTTACTGATTTAAGGAGCAGAAAATAGAAAATGCTAATTAGTTCACAGTTCGATGTTCACCGAGTCAAAGTTCATGGTTAGAATCACAAAGATCACCGAAGGCTTTAGCTCAACCATCCGTTAAATATCGGTGCGCACGGGATTGACCTTACCAAAGGAACCCTTATAAATAACAAAAAGCCAAATAAACAAATGAACAGGTGTTCAAATGAATTTTATTCCAAAGAAAAAACATCTAATTAACCAAATGAATAATTTTACGGTGTCAGCAGCACAAAAGCTCTATTCTCGAATCATATGTTTAGTTAATTAATAAATCATGCATATGTAGGTACTTCATGTTGTATTGTAACATTTTTTATAAAATATTACTAATTAAAAGCTATATTGATTGCTCAATTACTGAGCATACTTAATAATTAAACAACTAAAGTAAATTTGTTATGTAAAGTGCCTGTTTCTTAATATAGAAACACCTTTACGACTTCAATGAGTGCTGATCTAATTATCTTTATAGGCTACATTAATTAAATTATGTTTAAGTAATAACAACATCGTACAAAAATGAATAAAGCAACTCGAAATGTTTCAATCTGTGGCAAAAACAACTGACAAAAATTAAGGTTTAATTTTATAAAAACTGATTCTACACTTTTTCCTTACAGCAAAATTTTTTTAAATGTGCAAATTTGACTGAAGCGTTTCTTTGAAATTTTAGTTATAGTTATAGAAATTTTTTTTTTAGATCACAAATAATATGATGTTAACTGTTGCCCTTCTAGAAGGCAACTGTGGCCAGCTCCGCCCATTGAAACACCTCAGCTGGCAACCTAGCAGAACTTGAAGACATGGAATCATTTGAAATTACTGACTTTTTCAAAAAATCATCTATAAATATAAAAAACACTACGCATTTTCCACATCGAAACGTGCCCGTATCTAAACGTGCTCGCGTCAAGACATGCAAGTGTTAAAACGTGCGACTATTTAATACGTTTGCGAAAAATTTATGAAAGAATAACAAATTTATAACCAAATAGAAAAAATTATTAAAATCAAACATAAATGATTTATTGCAAAGAAATTTATTAGTAATTCACAAAAAATGCAATGTGATTAATTAGAGTTGATAATGATATCGAATCATTAAAATTCCATAATGACAAAATTAAAAAATTAAAAATACCTCGTGTGAATAAGAACTGCATTTTTCGGAAATAAAAACACAGCTGTTAGTGATTTTATCGTTTTCGAATGAATAAAAGCAATTATTTATAAAGATATTCTCAAAATCTTGCTTACAATTTGTAAGAATATAGAAAAATATCTGCCCAATCGGCAGTGACGTGTCTTTTTCATTTGAGGGGGCTAATCAAATGATATAGTGTAAAAGTATAACCCACCCCAGATTTAAAAAAAAAACTGACGATATTATTTACAGATATACGAAGGCGTAAGATTTACACGGACTGGGTCCTTCTGGCTCCTTCATTTCCAGGTTTTCTCTGAGAAAGAATAAAAAATGTCCATGACATCTCGATAAATCAGAAAATAAATAAGTAAGAAAATCTTAATTTTAAAATTAAATTAAAATCAATAATTTTTTTATATTTTTAATATTTTTAATTAAAACAATTGATTTTTACCTAAATAAAATAAATTTAATTTTAAAATTTAAAAACAAATTTATTTTAAAATTAAAAAATAATTTTAAATTAAATTGTTTACTTAGACTGAAAATTTAATTTCATTGATTTTGCATTAAAAATGATAAATTCCCTGACTTTTCCAGATTTTAAAAACAAGTGGGAACCCTGTAATTGTTATACCAGGAATACTGTTATACTAAGTTTATCCGATTATTCTAAAATTGATGCGTAATGTAGTTTTGTTATTTGTTTATCTTAAAATTTTTGTCTTTTATAAAAACAGGGCCCCCGTTAACAACTTTGCACACGGGTTCCTCAACTGCTTGTTACGCCACTGTTGCAATTCCATGTTAAATCGATAGTACTATATATTTATGCGGAGGTTTTAATCGATACATAGTCACTAAAAGTTAATCTGAGGCTGATGATAAAAATCTTCGGAGTAATCCCAAAACCATCTTCAGTAAAACCTTACGGTTCATATGATGGCTAAACCATCTGCATGTATGTTCTTGGTTCCAAATTATTGGATATGTATTGTGGAATCTTATGATAGATCTCACGATCGAAAATCCACTTTTTACATTTTTGAAAATTCTAATAGTTTAGCAGTCCAGAATTTCAGGGGAGGCTAAACCTCGCTTGCCCCCTGACGAGCCGCCGCTGCCAATCAGGTATGTGAATTGCGAAACATATTTCCCTACTAAAGGTGTGATTCCTTAGCTGCGACTGCAGCCGCAAGAATTTTCAATGTAGTTTAGGGGATGTCCATTAATTACGTGAGGCGTTTAGGAAGGGGGGGAGCAGCATTTCACCTAATTTCACGTGGGAGAAAGGGAGGTTTCGGCAAATACCACGTCATTTGTTTTTATCCGCAAGAAACTGTAAAATTACGAAAGAACTTGATTAAATTAAGTAAAACAAACAATCTCACCTCAGGTTGGAGGGGGGGGGGATCGAAAAATCCCCAAAATCACCTCAGGTAATTAATGGACATCCCCTTATTTATTAATAACGAACACTTTCCGAATCTACCAAACATCACTGATTAATCGCAATTTGGCAAAATTACCTTTAACCGGAGGTAATTAATACTACACTCTTTGAAAAATGCAAATTATTTGTCTGACGTATTTTATTTAAAGTATGTATACTTATCAATTTATCATATATCCGTTGCGAAACATAATAGCTGACGAAGGTAGTACAATCTTTTAATTAAAATTATTTACCAATTTTTCATTTGGAATTGCATTTGCATTCCATGGAATTAGATTACAAGAATAAGTTTCATAATCAAAACAATACATATTATATTAGTATTCCTTTGTTCTCTTTTTTTCAAGTACGGACAAATTCATAAAAATATTTGCATTTTTAATCCATAATGAAATTATTACATGCATTGCGATGATCGCAGTCGCAACTAGAAACCGGTTGCTGCGATTGTAGTCGCACAGCCCCAGTCGCAGCTAAGAAATCACATCTTTAACTAGGTCTAACTATCCAAAACATTATAAGACCGATGAGTTAGTCGTTGTTGAAAGCACTCGAAGTGATTTTAAATATGTATTAGACCACCTTTAAAAAATGAAGTCTAGCAATAAAGTACAGCACATATATCAGCAGCTGTGCAGTATTGATTCACAAAGTTCTCTTTGCTGGACTGGATTACGACGCTACATCGCCTTGACAAAATCATCTAACGCTGTTTCACAGAAATCGATCATACAGGCGGAACTTACACACAAACAAAAGCTATAGTGGTCTATATTCCGTCAACAAGAAAGCAAATATAATCAACAGTCCGATCCATTATTAAACAAAAATGCGCCGGTGGTAGTAGCTAGTAGAACAAAAAAATTGTTAAAGCACTTAAAAAGTCAAGAAATAATCAAAGGAGACGAAGTTTATGAGCAGAGAAATTTTGCGACAATGAAAGCCAGCCCTTAGAAATGTTAAGACTTCAAAGAGATCTTGTCGTCAAGCAAAAGTGGACCCGTATGCCACGGTATAAAAATATACTTGAAGTATTACAGTTCTACTGCTAGACAGATTCGGTATATTTCTGCAATTAAAAATAATTTAATTGAAATTCTCTAGTTCTTCGAGAGACGAACATTAATTATCTTAAAATAATTTTTGTTTAAAACAGATGTCTGAATTGATCTGCATTTTATAAAGATTGAAGAATGTCTATAAAGGATTACGTTCTTCAGTTGTAATCTGGTCTTTCAAAAATGTAGATCAATCAACTCCGTCGCGCCATAATGGCAGCGACTCAAAACTGATACTCCCCGATTTGTGACAAACTCAAAATTAAACACCAATCAATTTGTAATGCTTAAAACGCTTGTCGTTTTGGAACGTCCTAATGGAAGAAATTAAGCCATTTTCAACTAATGTTTTTTGGCAGTTACGATTACATCATTACTCCACCTGGAGGAAATTAGCTTCCAATGATTAATGGTTAGTCTGGACTTATTGCAGAGTACGTCACACTGTGAAAAGTTACCAAAGCTTATAGTAGCTATAGCAAAGTTTTTTTTTGCTGGTACAACAAATTTTATGCTGCCATAACAAAGTTTTTTCTGAACAGAGAAAACTTTGCTGTGGCAGCATAAAATTTGTTGCAGCAGCAAAAAACTAAAACTTTTCCCAGTGAGGATTTAGATTTATCCATTTACTAAAAATTTAAGCCATATTTAGTAAAAAGTTAGTAAAAATAGAATTAAAAAAGTTTAATTAGGTTATCTTTTAACTAACAAATTGGTATTGTTGGGGTATAATTAGTTTTAGCGACATCTTAAGACGCTGATTTTGCATGAAATTGCATAATAGCCCACACTTTTTTCAACTTGATGCTTTCAAGTTGTTTTTAAACTTGAAATAAAATAATTTTATGAATGAATTTTTTTGCTGTTTTAAGTAAAATTTCATAAAAATTCGATAGAAATCTGCGCATTTGAAAGCATCTCGCGTTTAAATACCTGAAAAAATTGCTGTCGAAGAATAAACTGGCTATATTTAGTTTTTTAGTATTTTTATCATTTTTGCACAATTTTTACAGTAGTTTGTATGTTAAATTCGACAATTTAAATTTTAACCATCCAAAATATTATTGATTGTTGTATTGTCATAGGTAATGGCACAGTTATGCCTTATCAGATCTATTGTTCATCTGAAAATAATGAATAGCATTGAAATTTTGATGATAAAAAATTATATAAAAAACCAATCTTCTGATAATAATCAAAATTACAATTAGTTGTCAATTTTTATTTTTTAAATATTCTTTTTATTGATTTTTATTCTAGAAAAATACCTTGGACTTGCAATCCACATACTATAAATAAGTGCTGTATCAGCATAATACCATAATTAAACAGGAAATGCTATATTTCATGTTTAATTAACAATGTTTAATAATATAAGTAAATCACATGGCAACAAAAAATTCATCATTGTATAAATTTTCGATTTCGACAATTATTACATTTTATAATAATATAGTTATTACATTTTAATTAAAACTATTTTGTTGGAACACTGAGGATGTTCTAAATATTGAATAGTAATAAATCATTTCACAAAATCATATTAAAACTGTTAACCTTTTCGCTTTGTCATTTTATAATTATATTCGAAATCAAATAATATAATATTAGTGAAGTTAAAAATAAACAATAATATAAATAAATAACAATGACAAAATTTGAAGTTATTTTATACTTCTGGTATTTTATTATGTTTAAAATATTTTCTATCGATAAATCCTGTTTATTCAAAAAAAAGAATTTTTTTATCAATATTTTAACGTTTGCCAATTATTTGGCAAATGTAGCAGGCATTCGTTCCAAGCACGGCCAAGCTGTTAGGCATCGTCCGAGTCATAATGATCAAAACATGAACTTGAACAGCATATAAGTAGAACATAGAAATCAAATAGTCAACATCAAAAATTTAATCACAATTATTGTTAATCAATTGACGTCAATTATATGTAATTATTTAGAAAACAATTCTTGAAACTATACCTAATTAATAAACACCTATTGAATTTAATCACAATAAATTACAATTAGTAAAGCTTTAGTCTAGTTATATTTCAATAATATCAACCTACTTAAAATTTTTCCAATTTCCGTGAAAAATTAATTAAATTAAGCAATGAAAATTATAAAAGTTAACTACAAAATTGTGTTAAGAAATATTTACTCTTTCGTCAGAATTGTCTGAAAAATTTTCAATTCAATTTTATCTAAATTCCGAAAGCAAACGGTATTGAGAAACCCAAGAGGTTATAGAAATTTTTCAAGTGCTGGCCGAAAGAAAATAAATGTGAAAAATAGTTCAATAAAGCAAATTTCTTCCCTATTCTATTTAGGTTATAACTAATATAGAGTAGAATTCGGATATAATGAACCAGAAATAAAAGTTGTAAGCGGTTCAAGCAAACGCTTTTTAAAGTTTCTTCAGGTTTTTTACAGTCAAGTTTGATCGAATAAAACAATTTCTCTATGCTATTATGCCATATTCCATCCCAATGGTATTCGAGATCGGGCTAGTTAAGACCATAATTATTTTATGAAGGAAATTCAATGAATGGGTAGTTTCCCGTTGAAAATCAGCGCAGCCAATGCAACAAAAATCCAACCGTAGCTTTTCGCTTCTAAATCTAACAATGTAAGCTTTAAATTTTAAAGTGCACCACTGCTGAGCAAAAAGTTCAACATTTATAAAATAGCAAAAACCTAATGTATGATGTATGAATAAATTGTACGATTTGTCTGCTATATTATTAATTTTAAAACCAAAAAGCTTTCATTTAAAACGGAAATTAAAAACTTAAGAATGTTCACATTAAGTTGTTTAATCAGAACATCTCTATCGATTTAACCTGCCATTTTTCCTTTATATTGCAGACGAACAAAGTATAAAATATTTTTGTTTGTTTGATGACAGTGTTTTTTTTACTGTAATTGAATTGTTCTTCATTTAAAAATTGTACATACAGAAATTTACAGCGTATACAGCTTTATCGATATCAACAAAGATTTGAAAGTAACCCTGCTAAACAATGTCATGCAGTTCAGGCACAAGACTTATTAGGAAATGTAATCCACATCGAAGTTGTTAAGTTGGTAGTCACGATTCAGTTAAATCGATCCAAACCATTTTATCCTTAACCGTCTAGTCCTATAAAATTTCTTAGTTTGCGAGTTAGCTGTTGATGTTTTGGGAACAAAACACTATCCCACCTGTTAGCAAAACAATGGTTTATATATTGGAAATATGTATTCCCATTCGGTTCATTTTTGACCAGGTGTCCCATATTTTATTTCGCTCAATTCTGCAGGATCAATTAATTATAAAAGTAAAAACAATTAACCGTATTTTACGTGAAACTTCAGGAACATTTCTCGTTTTTCTTATGTATAATAAATGGAAGTAAAGTTGCATCAACTGTAACTAACTACAACTGTCCCGGAATTTGTTATTCCTTTTTGTCTTTGTTGAAAAATAAAAGTACGGATATTAACTGTCAAAACGAATCAACCTATAAACTAAATCTTAAACTACTTAGTTTCTGTTTCAGAATTTACCCTAAACTTTACAATATGCAAATTGGCTACAATTTTTTGCTTTTTATCTTGCGGGACAGGCAATATTCCATTCCTTTATTTTCATTGAAAATGAGCGTTTGTCACGAAGGAATTTATAACGAATTTTTAACTTATTTAAATGTAAACCTTTTGAGTGATTTTTCAATAAATTATTGTAAATTAACAGTCAAAAGGTTAACTGCATATTTTAATATTTGTTTTAAAATTTAATATTTTGGGGAAACTACAAGTAACAACCTTTTGTTAACTCATTACGTTGTCTTGTTTTCAAACGTCTTTAACGGCCTGACCTAGAAACAATGGAGCAAGGGCTATTTGTGATTTTGGGGAAGCTAAGCCAAACCCGTAGTTACGCCTCTGCTGGGACGTCTGACGCTGAAACTATAAAAATGTCAGTGTCAAGTTTAAATCTAGTAATTGCAGCCGCTGATATGACCTGCAATGACGTCAAATATTCATGTTTCAAATGTTCGCATTATTTTACAGTAACAATAATAAATACTTTTATGACTATGCTGGAAATTTACCAATTACTCACAATTGTACCAAAATATTCGGGTGGTATAGGTATACAACAAATGCAGGCAAAACCTGATTTCAGAAAAACTTTATTTTGAATTATTTATTCATATTCTTACACATATTAATTGCTATATTAATTCCTTTTCTCTTATTGGGCAATGGGCATAAACCTGGTTGAAATTTTAGTGCCGATGAGGTAAAACTAGACTTTCCTAACTCAAAACTGGTAAAACAGGTTAAAGTAGCTTAGTGTAGTCCAGGGGTGGGCAAAGTACGACCCACGGGTCAACTTTGACCCACGAAGGGCCCACGTTCCTTCTAAAGTAGGAGTGTGACTTTCAGAAATATATTTTGAGAGCCTCTTTCTGGCTCCTAAAGAAAAAAGCTTTCCCATCCTGAGTCTAATTAGTTTTTTCCAAAATATTTTTTTCCCGAATAAAAATAAAAGACAAATCAAGTTCTTCAAATCAATGAAAATTTTTTGCAAAATATACTAGAACTTGAAAATTAAGTCGGTTTATAATGATAGAATGTGGTTTTATTTGTGATGTTTAAACCACAAAAAAACCTCGACTTTAGTATAAAATCAAAATAGTTCCTTCGAGTTTAACGACCGCAAACGACAAAGAATTTTCAACATTCTGGTTGAAGCTTTCATATTTAACTCTCAAATACTGATATCGATTTGAAAACAAAAAACTCTAATAAAAAAACTAGTGGGCGATTTTCAAAACTTGCAATTGGGAAGGCTAAACAATGAAAGCTAAATATTTGCTTTACGAAACTCGAAAAGTTAATTACGTACAAAATTGTTTATATAAGCATAGTTGGTAGTTCTTACCATAGTCGCAGAGTTTTAAGTGAAAAATTGCGGTAATTTTTTTTTTAATTTTTCTTTTGTTTGCATATTGTCTGAGCTCGATTTTCATGGAACTTCTGTTCGTTTGAAAATTTTTTCTATCGATCGCTTCAGATTTGATCTGTTTAAAATTCTAATTCGATAGGTCCAATATAAATTATTCACTTTCCGGGCGCTTTTAACCGGTTAAAAAACTTCTCTCTGACTAAGCTACTAAATAAAAGTTACAAAATAAGCTCGATAAAAGGGTAATGTATTATTGTAAAAATATTATAACATAACCTAACTAAAAAAATCTAGTGCTGGTTATTACCTTTGCCAATCGCCATAATTGACGATGCAATAAATGCAGTGCATAAATCAGCATAAACCTTGGCAAATTGAAGAAATGTATGCAACTAAGGTTAACAAGCATATAGAACATAACCTATAACTACATAATTAGGATGTCAATTAATTTAGTTGTTTTAAACGGAGCGAATATTCATATTGAACTCAATAGTTCGATTAAATTAAGTTTTGCCCGACTGTAAAAAAAATTGATTTTAAATCATTCATTCGTAATACCTATTTATTTATGTAAAATACCAAATATGTTCATTTAAACCTCAAATGAATTACATAATTAATTTAATAAATGAAATGTATTGTGTATTAATAAATATTTTAGAGCGCATTTCAAGCAATTTAATATTGCTTCAATCAAAACTAACTGCTGAAAAGGTTTCTCGGTTTCAAAATTACCTAATTGATAAAATTACTAAATAAACATAAACTAAGTGACTAAATTATTACATAACTACGCTAATTAGTTGACACGTTTTAAGTGAAAATGAACTTGAGACTAAATACATTATTGGTAGCATAATAATTTTAGTAATTTAAAAAATAATGTTGCTTTTAATAATTTCTTTTAAAATTGTTTGCCTATGCCAGTGGTTCTCAAATTACTAAAATATATTACCTATATAAATATATTTTTCTACACTGGCCACATCCTGCATGTATGTACGAGGTATATTCAAAAAATATGCAATGGTTACTCGATCGATCGTACATATAGAAATTCGCACACGATTAGTGAATGGTTACGGAAACTTTGTAAGTGGGAAGTTTTTGAACATTCGACCTACTCCCAAGACTTTACAGCAGATAGAAATAAACTTAAAATCAGAAATTTCAAGAAGAGTTGAAGTATTTAGTAGGTATTTGTCAAATATAATATTTAACAGAACTAAACAAAACGTTAAAATAATAGAATTTTAACAGTTAAATGAAATAATTCAATACATAGATAGTATTTAATGTTTTAATGATTGCTGGGCTCAAAATACTTTTAGTAGACCGGTGGTTCCAAAACTATGATGAAGTAAAGCGAGTTTAAACAATTGTAAGAATTTGTTTTTAGCTAAAATATAGAAAAATAGCTCTTTGAAGAGATAAACGAATTCGCAAATATGAAAGGATTGCAAAAATCATCTGGAATCAACATATAGAGTTGAATTCGCAGTTTTTTATTTTTAATGGATGCAATTAACGAAGTAAACAAATATATTTAATCTGAAAAAAACGAGAGATTTAAAGGATAATTGCCTACAGCTTTTAGAATTATAAGTATTTTACCAAAGTAGATTAATTTAGAAACTATATTAAATATAACAATAGCTATCCGTAATGCCCCTTTGTTTGGCTTTTTTAAAACTGAAAAAGCAAATCGAAACCCAATATTTTATAAAATAATGAGATCAGCAAAGTCGATTAAAAGGTAATGAGATACAAATATTTTTCCAATGCGAGGATATGGATTTTTCTAAGATGCTAAACCAATTCTTTCAATATTCATAAAATCATGAAGCTGCTTAAGAATTTTATGTAATCTGTAAATGATATCCATTGAATAGGATTCGAACTCGACAATCGCTGCTGCTGCTGCTGTGGTATATCTAATCTATTTTAATTTAATTTCACAGTAATTTATAGCAATTGCAAAAGATAAAAATATAATTATTTAGGTTAAACAGTCGAAAATTAAAAAACAGAATGGCAGTAAAAATAATTATAGGTCATTTAATGGCTACCTCATGATTTTAAATTAAACTTTTAAACTGAGTCAATACGCAGTGTTTGAAAATGGTTTAAAATCCAAAACAAACTTATAATTAATTTGTACAAATGAAGCCTAGTAGTTTCAATTTCACTGTTCAACTGATTAATTACTTTAAAATTTACAGTTTAACTGATACAAAATTGCTTTTAAATGTATATTATGAAATTATATTATTTAGAAAATTATCAATTTCATATTATAACTATTATAGTTTCAACAATAGTAATTTTTTATTATTATTACGAAAAAAAATTAATTCTGCAATAAAATTTTATTAACAATTTAAGTTTTATAAATCTGCAATATATGGTTTATATAACTTCAAGATTTATAAAATTACCAATATGGCCAAATGGTGGCGAAACGTTGCCGCACAATAAAAATAGTACTATACAAATCAATACATATTATTTAAACCAAAGTTAATAAAACGTAGTTTAGTAATTAATTCAAACTTGCATAATAAAATTATGCAAATTTTCATTGCGCACTAAATTAATGAGTAATAAATATTATCACAAACAATAACGTTTTATGATTTGATTGTTGTAGGTGTAGGTTTAGAATTTAAGTACATAAAGTGGTATGTATGTTATTACACACTTTAACTGCCAATATATAAAAGAATAACATAACTTTTATAACTAAATTAAAACTTTAATTGGTATAATGCACAAAACTATAAGAAAACAACAAATCCCTAATATAAAAATAATGAAGCATTGAAAATTATAAATAAAACCTGACTGACAGTCAAGTGGGGTAAATATGAAACACCTAGAAAATTAATGGGACAACAGTTAAAGTCTAAATCAGAGACACTAAACATAAATCCTTTATTCCAGCCCGAATGGAGCAAGAACTTTATTCTAAGCGTCCTCCCTCGACAGGCAATGGAAAATTACCAAGGTAATCTGCCTTAAAAAGCCCTGATATAATGAAGTGATCAGCCAAAACCCACCCTAGCTTGTAGCGCTACTGTGTAATAGTCAACGGGAGTAAATATGAAACATCTTAACTACCCAATCAATTTAAGATGAACTGAAAGAAGAAAACTATTAGTTCTGACAAAAATACAACATTTTGAATTTCAAGTGTGGGAAAAGTGAAACGCCCAAAAGTCACCCAATCGATGAAATTTGGATAATTAAAGCAGCAGTAGATTCGAATTATGCTGCAGAGGTAGCACCTTTTGCCAAGACGGTCACATCGAGCGTCGATGACGGGAGATGGTCTTTGGTAACTGGTCCTCGCGGGATACCCAATTCTCACCTATGGCTCCACGTGCCATACCCCGGGCAACTGCATTGACCTGCAGGCTAAAGTAGGTGAGGATAGCCAGATATGGTGAACCCTGATGGAGGGCAGCAGTATCCATCAGTACTATGGTGATGCAGAAAAGGAATAACCTTGGCATGGATCATAAATTTCTTCAGGCGGAACTGTATCAGTAAGAAAGGCTAAAGTACTGCGGTGTAGAAAGGCAGGGGAATCTACTACACAATTTTTCCCAAGAGCACTATGATTATGTTGTTCTTGAGCGGTTGTTTGTCTGGCGATCCGCCACTTGACGTAGTCACTACGCGTCTGTTAAGACGGATAGACTGGACTCTCTAAATTATTGTATAGGTTATTATTAGGCACGGAGCTTTAGATGTTAGAACTTCAGCTTGTAATACAACAAAATTTCGGGTTTTATATAATTATAAAATAAAAAAACATCAGATTAAAACTACAGAAGACTAATTGATTGCAAACCTAGAAACTACGGTCATCCGAGTTCCACATTGATTTATAATTTTGCGGATTAATGGATTACGATAATCTGATTGAACCTGTTAATCGCCACAATATAAAATGCAAATTTCGGATGATGAAGAAAAACTAAAATACCGGTTTATTGAAACTTATTACCAATGTTACTCACCTGCTGCGATAAGCATCAAGAGTATTTGTAGTTTAAATTTGTTCAGATCTCAATATTGGATTAAAGTAAATACACTACATGTATATAACAAGGAAAGCTTTCAACACTCAATAACATAACTATAACAACGTGATCCGAAACCTTTTGGAAACTTGAATTTTCGTATTTTCTCGTATTTTCAGATTATTTTCAGATTCCATTACTTCCTATGTTAGTGCTTCGTTCCTTTTCTTCGGTTTTTCTATTTACTGCTGAGCAAGATCGTCAGGTTTCTTAAACAGAAATATGCCTAGGATCCTGATTGTTAATTTTGATGTTGCCAATCATCAATCCAGAAGCCTTAATGGATTTACGTCCCCTCCTAAGCATAGGCATGGTCATTATCTGATGATAACAATTGAATATCTTCTTCTTCTTCTTTCAGCCTTTATTCAATCCATTTTCGGGTGTAAGCCTCCTCAAGTTCCTTCCACCCCGTTATACTTTCCGCTCTTCTTCTCCAAAGTAGTCCCGCATGCTTCTTTAGGTCGGAGGTTCACCTCATTTGCGGTCTCCCCCTCGTTCTTCCGCCTAGCCATGGTATCCATTGCTGTAGAACCGCATTCCATCTATTATCGGTTTGTCTCGCATTGTGTCCCGCAAATCACCACTTAAATGTCGCCACCATCTCTCGTATATCGGAATTGAATTATGTTAGTTGCCCTTTAATCCATAAACCTTTTGAGTAAACCATCAACCGTCAGCAATTATATAAGGTATGCTGACCAGATGGATAAGTAACGTATTATTATTCTCGTTGATATTTGCACTCCGCTTCCGAACTTTCTCTCATATCAAGCAGGGTTTTTAAATCCTTTTGAGATTTGCAGTTATGCTATTTATTTGGGATGATTGCTTTATTTATAAAAATAAATCATTTTTCTAGTATTTCTTAAGCCTAAAATCTTATTATGATCCCATTAAGGTAGTCATTTATGAGACAGAAGACTTATATTGTTTATCCTCTAGCACAAGAAAGCAAAAGATAAACCCACGCAATTTTCCGTAAGAACCAGATCGAAAACAAATATTTTGAATTTCTCGTTTTATTTAAAAGCAATAATATTTTTGTTGTTATAACCAACTAAAAACAATAAAATCGAAATACAATTTCCGAAGTAATTTTACGGAAATATTCAAGACTGTAATTGACTTGAATTTTGAATCCCATCAATCCAACTTTGAATCCATCAACAAATTAAGTAGTTCCTAAAAAATAAAAATAAATAGTGTTTGCTCTAGTTTTTGATAAACTTCACGAAAGACTGCGTTCCGTTGCTATGACGTCCCGTGGGTGTGAGGGAAAATGCAATATAAATCTTCTGTCTCATAAATGCTAACCTTAATTTAAAAAATATCAGTCAGCACACTTCAAAAACCGTCCTTAAGTTTATAAATATATTATAATTTTAATTTAACATTAGATGCAAAACCCGAATCCAATATTTATATAAGGATAAAAATTTGCAATATCATCAGCTTGGTAAACATACCAAGCTCTTTACAGAAATACTTAAAACGATCTTGAAAAACCAGCAAATCTGCAAATTCAATTAATTTTAATTAATATTCACCAAAAATAAAATTGTAAAATTTTGAAATTTAGCAGAAATCACGGACCAGCTTCAGTAAGATAGCTTTCTTTCTGAAAGGCCGAAAACTAGAAGTTGGATAGTTAGCACCTATTGGTCCGTCTATTTTGATATAAAATTTTAGTTTTGTTTCAAGATAAAAAAAATATTGTATTTTACGAAAATGTACAAACGGATAAGTCGATTGGCCTTCTGTTGGAAGAGAATAACTACTCCGTAGATAAAAATACGGTAAAAAAAGAATAAAAGAAATCCAAAATAAGTTTTGTTTGTTGTTTTGATATGAATAAATAAAATGATCAAATAAAACTTTATCCGGCAGTGAAATTCAGAAGTTCAATTTAAATGTTTAAGTGCCGTAAGAATTGAAAGTTTTCCTTTGTGTCACATTTACCCCAATTAACCCTATTCTATACTATAAGAAGTCAGCAGTGATACAATTTGGAAAAAGAGTAATCATAGCATGCCATGTGAAAAGTGATATTTTATTTATTGAGTGTGTAATCAAATGTTCAGGATCTACACATTTCTTGAAACATTTTATCTGTTTCGTTACCCGTAAGATACACGCAAACCCTGAAGTGTCTTACGTATTTTTAAAAGACATACAGTTTTTCAGTGGTTATCGATTTTCTTGCTTCGGCAAAAATTGGAGTATAAAGCATAAAGCAAAAGAAAATATAGAAAATTTCTGCCTTTCTGGATGCCGAAAATGCATCGAGATATGTGTATTTGAAAGCAGTTGAGCTTTATGAAGTAGGTAACCTCTTTAACCCCTACCAATCCGCATTGGCCAGCGTGCTAGGGTATAGCTAAAAACCCTTCTTAAAGTTTTAGGTCCAGCAGTGGACAAAAAACGACTAGGCGATGAAGCAACTACTGGTAAGTCTTAAGACAAGTGAGGGAAAATTTGGAGGTTTTCCTCTTCCCCGTTCTAACATTTTTCTTGGAAACCCATTTCCTTTCAAGTTTTTAAAACTGCGATAGGCTGTTCTTAACAAAATTTCTTTTGGTGAGAAAAAATCAGGACTTCATTGTTTCTAAGAAACACTGTAGATGTAAATTTTAGTGTGGTTCAACTAAATAGGTTAGGTTTACCACTGATTATTTTGCTCTTTCGATTATGGTTAACCAAACCACTAAATTTTGGGCAAATAGATAGTTTGTGGAAATCCCAATCAACGAGATAATAAATTTCCTTTTCTTTCAGGTGTTATATGACAAAGTAATGTATTTGATTTTTATGTACTTTGCTGTATGTTTTATGTTGTTTTTGAAGATAATCATGTTTAGAGAAGACTTCGTCTTCCATAAAATTAACCATAAAGAAAGAAATTAATTAATGGCTTTGTAATTGTCACAAGTAATTTTTTTCAATATGTATTTTCGACACTGAAAAAAAATTATTTAAAATTACAGTATTATTACAGGTTATTTAATGCCAAACATCAACTTGGCACAATTACATGCACTGTATAGTTTTTCTATGTTGATGTTTAGCATTAAATAACCCATAATAGATACTGTAATTTTGTATAATTTTTTCTTTGAGTATAGCATTAAAGCATACCAATCAATTATAAGATCAAAATTTTCAAAAACTGTTTGGCATTGTATGTTAATTTCAAATAAAAGTTATAGCATCAGCAGATATCATAAAAAAGTTGTTAATTTATTCATAACTTTATTGATTCTAAATACATAATTTGTTTATCACATTATATTATAGATTATAGGATACACCACACAATTTATTTTATACAGCTTTGTGCAGAAGTTTTAGGCGCTTTTCAAAATCACCTGTTATGAAAACTGTTAAAAATTTTCCGAAAATAACTAATTTTTAACAGTTTTCTTAACAGGCAATTTTGTGTGCCTTAGACTTTTGTACAAAGTTGTATATTATATACTACAATGATATAGTAAAACGTAAAGATATATCTACTTATGTATAAATATATAATAAAGTAATATGTAGGTACTATTCTTATAATCTGTAATATAACATAACATATCATAGAATATACTCAATAAAATTAGTAATAAATGAACCATATTATAAAAAAATTTTTGTGAATATAAAATTTCATTTGATTTAAATGATGTAGTGTTTACAAAGTAATTCAGTTAGCAAACAACAAATATGTGTATTATATTTAAAGTAGGTAGATGAAATAATTACATAATACAATGCACGTGAAATATATATTTAGAAAATTAAAAATTATAATTGCAAAGTATATTATTATTAAAAATAGTATTATCCATTAACAAAAGTCAAGTAAACGTTATCTTTAATTAATGGTTTCCATTTTTGAGGCTCAACAATATTTTTTCGGCATTGCGGTAATTAACAGTATAATATACATATAAGTAAATAAGTTTTGACGTGGAATCATTATCGGTCGGTCATATCAAAAAATAAAGATGGGGTAGATAATGTGAGGGTTCGACTTTAATGTTGAATGAATATTAACAATCAATATTAAATACAGCAGCTAACGGGAAATCTGAAGTTTAGGGTGAAAATTGTTGTATAATACCTGAGGTATTACTTTATGTAAAAGTTGAGAAATAATAACTTGGAAATTGCTTCACGAATTCTTTATTAAATATTTTTCAATAATTATTACGATGCAAACTTTTCGTTGATAGAGGCAAACCGATTTTTCATTCATGGTCGTACGTACGGTTTATTTATATAATTCACTGAAAATGGCATTTCGTGAAAATCAATATGAAATTATTAAAAAATTTATATTTGAAGTACTCATCTTCTGGCCGTCTAAACTTAGCACCCTACTGAAAGCATCTGTTTTATCAGCTGAAGGGGGTGTGTCGCAACAGTTAACACGGGGTAGATTGCATTTCACTTTTATCCAAATACAAATCTGGTCCCGGTATCATTCCGTATTCAAATAATCGGTTTTCCAATATTAAAATTTAATTGGGAAAAAAAGGACCTTTGTTACGCTCCAGGGACCCGCGGTACTCGTAAGTTTATTGATGTTTGCAAAAAATGTTTTCGTAAATGGTAGATTAATGCAGGTGGATTGTGGATTTAATACAGCGAGTAAGAGAAAAAGGTGTTCGTGTGTAAAATAAGAACTTAAACACCAACTGGAGGGTAGTATCGATTTGAAGAATCTTGCCGCACGCATGCTTCGCTTGTGTCAAAACTAAATGAATATTCTGAACGGAACCGGCCAATGCCCTTTACAAGCGGGAAACAGTACGGGAAGTACATACTTTACAGCAATTTGCCTATTCTAGTCTAGTTTATGAAATAAAATGATGCCCACATTAAGACACCCGATAGCGAACGCTACGAATATATTATTTGCAGTTTGTTGTCCTATTTACATTAATTATGACAACATAAAATCATTCATTTAACTTTTTACGATATTAAGCCAAACGATTAACAAATATAAGGTAATCGAATAAACCTTATATTAACAAATACATTACGTTTGATCTTACTGTGATGTTATAATAATAAACTAAAGCACTTTCACTTTAATATAAAAAGATGAACTTGAAGTTGCGCACCTTCGGGTATTTGTCGTGTGTAAGCTGGGAACCCCCAATTTGGTGATGTATCTGGTGTGGCACTGTTATCCATAATAGGAGATGTACCATAAGCTCGAAACATCGTACACAAACGAGAACACAACACCGCGACAGCGCAAAAACGACTGATTAATTTTAGTTATTGCCGCAGAGCTAACGGCACCGAGAACCGACAATCGGACCTCGTGGAGTTCCTAGTACGATGCGGTGACACTAGCTGCTGCGCGTGTCATACACACTATAGTCAGCCAACTAGTACTGCAATGCATGAAAAACTTTCACTACCATGCCATGCACACAAATATAATATATTCCTATCATTCATATGCAATTTTTTTTAATATTATTTACCATTTATTTCTACTGTAATTCGCAATATCGGTTCTCTAGCTATCACGATATATTATGCACACACAATAGATCTATGTACGTAGTACCACATAAACATACCATCTATATATCGAAGATCAGTTTAAATTTTGCACCGCAAGGTAATCGTTTATTACCTGTATTATTCTAATATGCAGAAGGCGTTAGGTATTTAAATTTCCTCATTCCTCAATTACTTATAGTACAAAATGTCGTGAATATAAAATGATTGTATAGAATTTGTTTACATTTCATATAATCATTATTTTTATCGTTCCATTATATGATAACAAAATTAAAAAAACGTATTTGTTTTCCTACATTTTTCATGGCCTCATATATTATAATGTATTATATTACAATTGCAAATATTTTTAAGTAATCATAAAGTTGACCTATTTTATATAGGAATTATAATCAGACATAGTAATCAATAATTTTGTTAAACTGTCTACAATAATTTTAATCATGTCAATTTTATACAGTTCACTATATTTTATATTTTACGTAAGAAATGAAATAGCAACAATTGATTTTTTTATTCACTTTCGATGCAAAAACTAGCACATAAAGTAACTGGTTTTTTTAAAAGGTTAATGAAAACAAATTCGACATTCAAATATCACTGTAGATATTGCAGGCACTAATGAAACCAAAAAATGTGCAATAATTATGAACATAACCTGATGGGCGATAAAACAAATGTTTTCTTTTAAGTTTATCATTTTTGTTGTATTTATAACATTTATAGGAAGTGGTCGTCACCAGTTCTCAGGAGATAATTTTTGGTTTTTACTTTTCTTAATAAACATACTCGACGTTTAAAGTAAGTATCAAAATATTTGTGTTTACTTACAAAAACCATATTATTTGTTATTATAAAATATTCTAGAAACTTCAAAATAAAACTATGTTGTTTGTTTTTTTTATAATAATAAATTTTTGGAAGCTGTAAAAAAGCAATTTCTTCCAAAAAAGGGGTTGCCAAATCCGATATACTGACTCTAACCGCTAGCCCACGATACTGTCTATGGGGTAACTTTTTGGCGCAGAAATTGTGTTGGAAATCGAACTGATTCTGGCAATCTGAATAAAACTGTCCTCAAATTAGCAGACTGTGGCAATAATTCGCGGTAAACTATCACATTATCTAACCCGCCGATATTACTTACAATGTCCGTGAAGTAAATTTTTGTTTTTACTTAAAATTAATTTAGTTTTTATTTAGAAATTCATTCAAATGATAGAAAGTGTGCAATATAGAACAGCCGGAATTATAATTAGTATTCGAAGTTATTGAATTGAAACAAATCAAATTTTTTATTGTTGTTGTAAAACGATTAAAGAATGTGCTTATTAAAATTGGAATTATAAAACAATACAATTCCAAATCAAAATGATTGATAAATTAACAAATTAACTTCAAATTAATAATTCATGTTAGTTTTAATATTAAAGCATTTTATGTTTTTTTATTAATTTTATTCTTTTATAATGAATTGCATGTAGTATTAATAATGAACTTACGCAATTATGAATTTGATATTCTCAACAACTCGAGACTATACATTGGAATTACTAATTTAAACTACTTTCTATATCTATAATTTGATTATTATTACACCTATTACATTGTATTATGCTAAACAAATTCAAAGAATTTGATGAGATAAGATTGCAATACTTCGTAGGTATAAACATTGTACATACAACGAATAACGCTTCAGAGTCACATCAGCCTAAAAGAAGGTCGACAACATTTGGGCGTATTATGATAATAGATACAATCCCGAATCTCCTCGCCATATTGATTATCGCTCGTTACGTATTGCTATCTAGAATTTTTTTAATTTACTCCAAGGTCCAGTAAAATTAAGAAAATCCTTATATCCTTATCAATGAAAACCTAGATGTGTTTCGATCATCCTGTTGAGAGATTTTCAAGCCAACAGTGCAGAAGTGGTGATTTCGAACTATCAAGACTAGCAAGCCCAAAGACAGTCTTGAAATTGCCAACTGTATTGCTCTCCGCATTATACGAATGAGCTTTTTTTTAGCTTTTTCGCCTTTTTGCCAAGGAAATGTTTTGCGATTTGTGACAGCTAGTAATTTTGCCAACTGTTCAGTGAATTACCAACTTTTGACAATTACTGAGGATTATTGGGGGAAAGGTCACCCATCCCCCTCCCCTTGCACGCGTCCCTGGGATAACTATCGAGACTATACCTACTCGTTGACCAGCAGACCACAACAAATTTTAGGATCTGCTAGACTCTACCGTCGATAACAAAAGGAATTTTCCAGCTTATTTTTTCATGAAATCGATCATCTGATAGGTCTTCTCAATATAAATCAAAAATAGAAACAAACATGTATCATTTTACAATAAAAAACCAACTGGGATTATGTCAAGAATAAACAACCACAAAACCAACCTTAAATTTTACAAACAAAACCCAATATAATCAATCTACCGGGAAACTGTTTTTTCTTTCTTTCAATTTCAAAAATTAAAAAATACGTAATTTGAAAAACCAAGAGCTATAAAAATAGAGCACATTTGCTATAGAAAGTCACCGAAACACTTTCGATACATTTTCCAGCCGGCATCAAACCAAACAAAGAAGAGTGAACAAAAAACAGACACTTAAAAAGTTTTGAAAATAAAACTTGTATAGAGAAAAGCGAAAAACCTCAAGATAAAAAAATTGAATTATTTGCTAGAATTTTTTTATTTCTTAAATTTTACTGCTGCAATGCGTTTTATGCAGTTTTAGCTAATTATGCAGCCGTGGTTGAAATTTTTCTTCAGAAAAATCTAAACTTTTATCAAAAATATTTTTATTGTAAATTAACTCCTGCCTTTTATAAAAAAAATGGTATTATTTATTGTCTATTAATCATAAAAATTAAATTAATTGAAAGATATCTATTAATTAACGATAAGGATACCGGGAACTGCATATACAGCTACTCTCGTAAGAGGTGGAGCACTCTTATGTTAGCAATGTAAATTGTACATTTTTTTGAAACTTTATTTTGTCAAATAAAAATCGATGTTTTGACATTTTTTAAACATTTTTTGTTTTAAATTTCATTGTCTTTTATTTTGTTAATACAGTAGAACCCCTCTATAACGAGTACCGGTTATAACGAAAAATCGGTTATAACGAGTAAATATTTGGTCCCTTGACTTTTGTTTACATGCTAAACTGACTGTTTATAGCAGGAGTCTCCAAACTTTTTAGCCTAAGGGCCAGACTGACTGCTCCACAAAGCCCCGAGGGCCAATATCTAGCTACAGTGACTAACAAAAATATTCGAACCCCCTTATGTTAACAATGTAAATTGCACATTTAGAAACCGATTTTTTGGCATATAAAAATCGCATTTACAGCAAAGCTTCTTTTTAAACATTTTTTTTTGTTATAAATTTCATTGTCTTCAATTTTGTACCTATACATTTTTCAATTTTGTTGCCCCGTTTTTGACTGGCAGCGACTTAAACAGGACTATGCAAAACACAAAAAATATCGTCATCTATATTTCGGAATCGGTTCAACAAAATAGAAAAATGCTTATGAACATAAATGTACAGAATCACGTTTTCAAGAAAATAATGCCTATTCAGTTTTTCATTTCGTCGCACTGTTTCCGATTTATAAATGACAATATATTTTACATATTACCTACTATGAAACTGCGAGTTTCATTACTTGTTGAGACAGTCGAAACACGACAATTGCAGATCAACGCGACTACTGGTCAGAAACCAATTGGTTTCTTCCCTAGGACAGAAACCGTCAAGTTTCTTCCCACCTACTCAGTTTTAAATCTATTGTTTTAACCGTCAATTTATCTAACAGTGACAGTTTTTATATGTTATGAAGGTTAGGTTAGTTAATGAAATTCTTCGATTCATTGCAGGTAATATGTAAAATAGTGTGTATGGCACGGGACGAAACACGATTTCACACCAGGGTGTTGCCAGCCCACGCTGTCGTTCGGGCAAGCAATCCTTACCCTGGTCTGAAATCGTTTTGTTTCGTCCCTAGCCAAACAATATACTATTGTGTTTTCCAGAGTTTTGTTTAAGTTGCTCTCAGTCAAAAACGGGGCTGCAAAATTGAAAAATGTATAGATACAAAATTGAAAACAATAAAATTGTTAACAAAATATATTATTAAATATATTATTATGCATGTGTAATTGTACATAAAATATTATGTATAATTACATTATATATAATGTAATTTTACGTAATTATCCATGGTCACTGGTAGGCATTGATAACACATGTAAATTTACAAATGTCTTGTTTCGGTGTATGTTCTAAATTCTAAAAAAATAAACCTTTATCCACAACTGATGGGTAAAGTGGTGCAAAACAAAACAGCCAGCCAGACAGTAATTCTGACGCCTGTTGATATAAACTTCGTTATTTAATATTCAATACCAATGTTTAGACAACATCTGCAACGCAACAACAATTTTTTTAAACAAATTACTATCTTATTTTCTCAAGAAGTTATTTTCCAGGCGGCCCCCTTAGCTCGCAATTTATTATTGTAATGGGAGCCCCGCAGAGGCAGATCAAGGGTATATCGCTCCCTAAGCTGAACCAAAATTTAATCCCTCCTTGACCTTATTTGTCTTTTTTTAACATGAATATAAAATAAAAAATAAAATAATTGAACGAAAATTAAAATGTTTTTAATTAAATTTTATGACTCAAAAACGGAATCCGTAAAAAAATTATTTTTCAAATTTAGCATGTTTTTCACCATAAGACGTATAAACCAATAAAATAAACTAAAATAAGAAATTTCAAAAATTTGAAGAATTTTTCTGAATTTAATGTATCTTGCTCAGAGCTTTTTTAAAATTTTTTGGTAAAATGAGTATCTTTCAGCACTTCAAGAGTAGGTACTTTTAAATAATTAAAAAAAAATTAATATCTAATAAAATTGAAGAAAAGGGGGGTCAACTTGACGTTTTTGTCAAATTTCAATCCTTAATAAAAATTTAACGGACCCAGCACTTCAAAAAAATTTCAGAATTTGTCAGCACTTTGCAAGTACTTTCGAATACATTTTAAGAAATGAAAAATTTCAAAGCGGAAGGGAGGCGTGAAGTTGGCCCCCTCTCGACCCAAAAACGGTTTTTTGCTAATAGAAATTAAAAAAAAATAATTTACAGCATTTGCAAGTATTTCACAAGCCCTTTCAAATTGCTGAAAAAAATTCCAAATTCCAAAATGGAGAGGCCAACTTGACGGAGCCCTCGAAGTCTTCAAATTGGAATCCTGTTTTCTAGATAGTTTATGTCAAAATATCTGTTATTGAGCTTCTAGGCTACGTCTTCATGGTTTTTTAGTGAATTTACGAATAAGTGTAGGGAGGGATCCTTGTGAAAACATAGAAGGCATCAAGAGAAACATGAGAGGATAGATAGTATGAGAAAACTTCGTAGGTGATTAATAAAGGTAGATCTAATAGGCCAAAACGAAAAAAACGTCGTGCGTTAGTTTGGACAATGTGAGAGTATAAGTGTTAATTGAGTGATGAAATAAATATTCGATGATAAAAGGGTAGAAAAGGTCACCTAAGAATAGAACAGTTACCGAAAAGGTAACTAATTTTTTTAGCTTACTCTCAAGTGAATGAAATGAATAATGAAATGAATTATAAAATTACTACACACTGATTTGCAGACCAACGAAATTTTAAAACAAACTTAAACGCTAATTATAGTTAAAAAGTAATTAACCATTTAGTTTTTAGCATAACAGTAAATTATTTACTCAACAGTTAAAACTCTTTAAAATTGTATCAAGCAAAAAACGAATTAGCATTATTGACAATAGATATAACAACTTCCGCAATGACTATTTAAAAATTATGAAAGTGTAAATTACATTGATTAATAAAATACCAATAAAAACAAAAAAAAATTGTTTATGTAATAATGAAATAACTACTTTATAATCAAGATTGATAAACCAAGTAAAATAATTAAAAATTATTGGTTTTTAAATCAGAGTGGTTCACTTTCGGTGAATATTAAATGTAACTACATATACAGAATGAGCAAGATCGTAGGCTGGGGGTTAGAGCGTTAGATCGCTGTAGTAATGTAGGTTTAAACCCCAAACAAGCACAAGAGACTTGTAACATTTTTTTTGTGAAACAAAAACCTTTGCTCTATGCAAGTCTAACGATTTAGTATGTTCAAGGCAAGAGTGTGTAGCAGGGTAAACTGAAGTGTTTTAAAAGCCATATTTAAACTTGTGTAGCGCAGTTAAATCAATACAGGCGCTAGACAACTACCCTGCAGAAATTATAAAATATTAAAATTAACATTATGTAAAATATTTATGTTGTTAAGAAGTATTATTAAAATAATTTAAAAAATTTTCACCATTGAAGCATATGCACGGTACACAGTAGTATTTCATATTATGGTTTGTAAATATGGATAATATCTCTCGAGTTAGAAACACGCTAAAGAATTTAATTATAATTTAACCTGGTAAATTTATATTTATAGATTAAATAGGTTAAAAATACAAACTAGCGTAAACAATATTGAATACATGAGAAAATAATATCCCTACTGCTAGTTGATTATTTGTTTTCCTTTGTTAATGGCTTAAACTAATAAGTCGAGTTTCGTAGAAATTTTGAAGATTTTCTAAAATGGTTTCAAAACACGAATAGCTTTTTTATTTAACTTCTCCATTAATGTCATACTAGTTATACTTCTTTGAAAGAATTTATTATTACTTCATTTACATGAACTAAATTAATAGTACCTATTAAGCAAATAATATATTTTTATTTTGCATTCCGTGCATGTCCATTATGATGGAAATGAATCTACGCCAATGCGGACAATCCAAAATTACTGCCGTATTTGAAAAACAAAAGTTTGAGTATACATGGGGTATTCCATGCCAAATATCAAACCCATGGAATTTTGACGATCAGATTTTTAAAGTCTAATTTGTTTTAATTGTTAAGAAATAAAACAAATATCCTCAGCAGAAGACAGTGGCGTATTTAGAAAATACTTGGGGGGGGGACAGATTACAGATTTTTAAGAATCTCGTTAATCCATTCAGGCGCGTGAGTTGTAGCTAATCCTAATACATAAAATTCCAGCACGCTTCTGCTGCTCCTGCTGCAACGTATCATTTTTTGGTGAAAAAAAACTCTGGGTGGTCCATATAATATTAATTCAAACCGGGAAATTTGAATTTTTAAGCAAAAATTTTCAGCTAGAAAAAATTAAACTTGGAAAGCATATTTATTTTATTACCTTACTGCTCACGGAGTTTAGCAGCAACTTTCTGTGTTACTTTAAAAGTTAATTAGTTAATTATAAAAATAATATAAAAATATAAAGTCAAAATAATTTTGACTTTCTAAGTACAGTACTAAGTTAGTGTTACTTTCAAAGCAACACAGAAAGTTGCTGCTAAACTCCGTAAGCAGTAAGGTAAATAATTAAATAAATATGCTTTCCAAGTTTTAATTTTTTCTAGCGGAAGGTTAAATTTCTTTCATTTTTGCTTAAAAATTCAAATTTTCCGGTTTTTCCTGGCGAAATTTCTAAAATTATAAATCCTCTATTTTTCTCCAAGTATTCTAAAAGAATGTAAATCCTGCGATATGTACTGGAGGGTGTTCCACACCCCCCAGACCCCCCGGTTTACAATTATTGTAAACTGGGGATTGTGGGGGGTTTACAATCATTGTAAACCGGAGGTCTGGGGGGTGTGGAACACCCTCCAGTACGTATCGGAAGATTTACACTCTTTTGGAATACTTGGAGAAGATAAGAGGATTTGAAAAACTTATTTATTTGTATATTATAATTTTACAAATTTCGCCAGGAAAAACCGGGAAATTTGAATTTTTAAGAAAAAATAAGGGAAATTTAAGCCTTTGGGTAGAGAATATTAAAGCTTGGAAAAACATGTGCTTTACTGCTGAGAGTTTAGTAGCAATTTTTACGTTACTAGGGGTGCAGTTTGAGGGTGAACATCCTCCAGTACATGTAAAAAAAATTCTCACTTTTCTAGAATACCTAAAAAAGACAGAATAATTATACAAATTTCGTCGGAAAAAGCTGGGAAATTTTTTGTTTTTGAACCAAAATGAAGGAAATTCAAACGTTCGGCTAAAGAAAATTAGAACTTGAGAAACCTATTTATTTTTATATTACAAAAAAAAAATTTAATTACCTCACGGCACATCAAGTTTAGCAGCAACTTTTTGCGTTATAGAAAAACGAGAATCACCCAGTAGCGGGAAACGAAATTAAATGTTTAAATATTATACCGCTAAAAGAAGATCCACCGTCTATCTGCCCATCCGCGGACAGGCTTTCCAGCTAGTAAATAAATAAATAAACAAATAAATAAAAATAATTTAAAGTTACTTAAATTTTAAAACTTCGCGGTAAACATTTATCAGGGGGGGGGTACAATCTGAGTCATCCTAGGGGGGGGGGCAATTGCCCCTTTATCCCCCTCTAAATACGCCACTGGCAGAAGATATACTTTTAGAACAAAAATTATACGCAAAATTTTCACAAATATGCTCTTTGGTCAAAATAAATGCTCGAGAAACTTTTTGTATTTTTTAGGTACTTGAAAGTCCAAACTCAGCTATTATATTAAATTTATATTTTTAGATAAAAATTATTACCATGGAAAGAGAGGTACTAATGTGAACTCAAATTGCCAAAAACAATTTAGACATTTGATTGTAATAAAAAAGTATAACAAAGAAGATTAGTTGATGTTTTCAGTTTGATAAATTGCCACCCTGCAAAGGGAAATGATGAAAATTATAATAATAATAAAATCATAAATTAGGGGAACAAAATAAAAGTAAGTACATTATCATATTTATATGAAGTAACTGTAAGAGATGGTGGTTCAAAAGAACTTAATGTACTGGATACCATAAAATTATTAACTTCGTTGAAATAAAAATAAAATTAAATTAAATTAAACGTAACGACTTTAAGGGTGCGGTATATACCTATTATATTTTGGAATAATAATGTTTGAATAAAATCACTCTGATCCAACTCAAGAAAGTATCTTATTTCATATGGAAAGGATCTATCATTAATGTGAAAACGTTATTAAGATCATTAAACCTCAGGAAATAATTTTTCTAAATAAATGATAACATCGTTAGGACTATCGGATACAGAAATTATACAGAATGAATCAATAGTTTACCGGTCAACATACCCCAAAATATTAATGTGTTAGGTTTTTATTCTTTATTTATATTGTTATTGTTAAATAACAACATCAAAAAGCAACATCGATATAGCGTCACTTGGAGGGGTGACCGGTTTAAGAACACGACTTTATAGAGGAATGCATCTTTTCGGAGGTGATAAGGCTACGAAACTATAAACCTATCTCTATTCTTCCTAAATCAAAAAATTCAGATGGTTTCGGTCCATTTGATCTATCAGTTTAGATAAATACTTCTTTCAAAATATTACCTTCAGTGCGGCTACTGCGGCGTTTTTGTATTTAGTTTTAAGCGACAAAAGTACAACCGTGTATATAATTTGACCTATTAAAACGATAGAAATCCTGGATTCCGCAGAAGAATGAAATTATGAATCCAGTGTAACTCAATTAGTGTTCTTTATTTAAAGTTTTTGTGTAGCATTAAATATCTTTATTGTTATTTTTTTAACTTTCAAATTAAGTTACTTTTTCTTTTTTCTTTTCTTTTATAACTACGGTTTACATTTAATATTTCCATAGCATTTTTATACTGGAGAAATTCATAATAATATCTTGTTAAAAAGTAGAATAGCTCAAAGAATATTAGTTTAAAAAAATATAAATTTTTATATTTAAATCTGAATAATTATGTAGAATAATTTATCTACAGTGTGTTTCATTTAAAAGCAAAAAGTTTTTGAGGTTACTTTTTCTTTTTGTATCTGGACTCTTTTTATATAAATAGTTTCATTTAAACATCTCCCGTCAAAAGTTCTATTCATAATATTATTTTAGTAAGAAACTTATATAAAATATCTAAACATAAACATAACCTTTAATAATTGTATCTTAGTGCTAATGTCAAGTAATAAAAGTCCCAATAGCTGGTGACAACAATATTCTGTATTATTTTAACTTAAACATTCCAGTAGCTCATTTTCCTCCCCAATCTTTACAGCTATGTTTTGTAATTATATTTTAATTACATCCACCTTCGCGTACTATACATTTTTATTTGTAGTAAAATGTTACATGTTTTGAGATATATTCGTCTACATAAAAGTAATCTGAATTCGACGGTAAATTAGTTTAGCAAGTCATCAAAATACAAAACAATGAGATTTTTAATAAAACGGACTTAATCAACTTTAGCTACAAAGTAATGGTCATTTATAACACATTGTCATTGTGTACAAAGTTGAACTTCAACATATTATGCTGAATAGAATTGTCAACAAAAATTCAAGTAGCTTGGTTCCATATGTGGTACTTACAATAAATCTTTACGACGTAACTGTTATTACAAGAAGAACAACAACTGATTTCTTTTTAAACAAATAAGCCAAAACAAGTACATATATGCTTTTAGTTTAGTGTTTAATCTAAACTATTTAATTTTGGACTTCAAAACAGTAAAAATTGGGAAAGAGATAGATACTCCTTCCACAATACATATCCAATAGCAGATGGTTAAGCCATCTCATGGACAGTCGGGTTTTACTGTATTAGAACTGATAGTTTTGAGATTACTTCAAAGAGATTTTCCCTTTTCATAAATTACTACATTTGGTATTTGGATATCACATTTTCTATTTAATGCTATGTCTGATGATTCCTTGGTTTCATTTTTGTTATCCCAAATATTGTCTTATCATCTCTATACAAATGTTTGTTGATCTCAATTTTGTTTAGACTTTAGTGCCCACATCGTCATCCAAAGCTATGGAAAATCACAATGGACTCGTCGAGTATACGTCTTTCTCTCAGTCATTGATCTATTTACATCGTAGATACGGTATTTACTATAGTTTGCAATATTTGATTAGGTGCCCTGTTACTGCTTTCTATTCTTCTATTGATGTCTCTCTGTTTGTCCGTTTTCTCTTGTTTTTCTGTTTTTTATTTTTTTGCAACCTTTTCATTTAAAACTGAACCCAAAATAAAAAATTTCAAATATAATTGTGGTATGCAGTATGTATTTGTAAAATGTAATATTTAACAGAACTAGACAAAACGTTAAAATAATAGAATTTTAACAGTAAATGAAGAAATACAAACTTACAAAATTATTATTTAAAAGCCAAATCCTCTTTTTAATCCTAACCTGTCAAGTGGTAATTAAGGTCGTTTTTGGGTTTTAAACATATACTGTTAAAATTCTATTATTTTAACGTTTTGTTTAGTTCTGTTAAATATTACTCTTCATTTGAACTATTGTTTATTGCTCATAATTCCCTTTACTTCAGATCAATATTCCGTATTTTATTGGTATTGTTACTTAAATACAAAACACACGTGAATCATCTTAATACAATTGATTTGCCCACAATAAGCATAAAATCGCCAATATCCCAACCGCTTTTTGCTACTAAATACTTTTGACGTAAACAATTGTATTGAATATTGAAAATATATAGAATTTATGATAGCTACCATGGCGGTACTAATTGAAAGAATCATATATGACACCCCGGTGTAATTCTATTCAACAAATCGATAAAATTTAATTAACTAAATTGAAACATTGTGTTAATAGTACAATACAGTATTTTTTCGCGTATATGGCAAATCATCAGTTATCGTAATCAGAATTTGACAAAGGTTTTTTATTGTCTTATAAGAAATCCAGTTGAGTATAGGGTATTCCCTGCTTTAAAAAACGACATTGTCGCTTAAGAGATTTTGTTTCGCATTTGTAGGTTAAGGTTTTGATAATTTGTTTTGTTGCACTGAGAAAATTGTTAAATAATTCCGATGAGTTTTATTTTAACCGTTAACAAATGCATAAAAAGATATAAACAAGAAATGTGAATTGACTAACCTTTGACGTCTCCTGTATCCGGGGGTCGCATTATATCATTTAAATAATGCTCTAAACCTCTCATTGTTTCTAGTGGACTGCTACCATTGGCGTTTACGACTCCACATCGATCCTAAACAAAAAAAATAGCATTTTAATTAAAATTGAAGTAGAAATATTCAGCTTTAATACTAAAAATTTGTATTGTTTTAGACTAATTTATATGCATATAAATTTCATTGTTGTCTTTTTTTCAATTTAGCCAACGTTATGCTATGTTGAGTAAATATACGATACCGAGGTAGAACGACCGAAATCAAAAGAAAATAATATTACTATCGCAAAATATTATTTCTTTAAGCAAATAAAATTATAAAAATCGGTTGTTTTATTATTTCTACTAGAAGTTCTTGTTTGTTTATTTATTTATATTGACTTAAATAATGCATCAAATTACTTATAAAACAAATTATGGAGAAAAGTAAGCAGGAAGCAGTTAGTAATAGTTCTGAAGAAGTTTCAAGTTCCAGATAGGTTAATAAGGTTGATTCAGGTGACATTAACAGAAACAACACTGAAACAAATGGTATTGATGAAAAATTCGTAAATACAATGATTTATTTCATAAATACCATGAATTTTTCATCAATTACTTAGATTCATCAGATAGCGACTGATAGAATGGCATAGAAAGCTGTAGTTTTAGTGATGCAAAGAAACAATAGCTTTTAAATAATGTTTAAAAAATCTAGGGCAAACACGAGGACTAATCCACGTCAAAAATGGATTTTTTAAGTTCCTAAAGGAACAGGTAATTTGCTACGAAATTTTTATTTTAATCTACTTCAGATAAACTACAATGAAAAATTGATTGAAATTTAATAAAAATTAACAGATTAAATAAAAAATCAAAATCAAAATCTCTTAATAAGCTTTCAGGATTGGTTTGTTGTTATCAGATGTTTAAAAAAAAACGTAAAAAACAGAAAAACTGCTATCGACGGTTCAATATATAGCTGCCTACTCATTTAAATTACGTAAACGTGTTGGTGTTAAGTTCTTCCTATTTTGACGGAAACTCAAATTAGGTTGTTTGTTGATCATCTAATTTTAATTTTAACTTTATGCTTCAATTAAGAAGGCAAAGTAGTTTTCCTTGTGTTTTCCTAACTTTGCATTATTTATTTCAAAGCCTGGTAACTTCATTCCAAAATTAACGTATTTATCACGTACAAGTCTGATAAGGAAATTGTCTTTCATTGAACTTCCAGTAAAACCCCATTTGGAGTAATTATTTAATATTACCTTAAAAGACTTTATTAAATGTTTGGACATCAAACAAAGAGTAGGCATAGTTCTTCCAGCTTTTTTTTCTGAATGCAGTACCAGGGCCGTCCTAAGATATTTGACGCTTGTTGGCTACTAACTGATTTAAATTGATTTAAATCCCCAAAAGACAGGCGCTCAAAATGGCCTAAAGCCCATTTAGCCCTTGTGCGGTACTAAAACTTTTATTCATACTTATCGAATTTTGAGGTCTCTAGTCTATAATAATTTTGTTGTATTAAATTACATTTCGCTTTTTTACCGTAGAAAATACAGTAAAAATAGTTTACTTTCGGAGATTACATTCATGAAAAAAAGAACCACTTTTGTTTAGAGTGCTCGGTACGATTGCTTTTACTTAGTTTTTAGAAAAAAAATGTCCTATGCAGTACTAAGACCTTTATTCATACTTATCAGATTTTGAGGTCCCTGGCTGTTAGAGCTGTGATAAATTTGATGTATTAATTTAATTTTACCTTTTTACTGTAGACAATAAAGTAAAAATAATTTACTCGGAGAGATTCATTACATCCATGAAAAAAAGAACCACTTTTGTTTAGAGTGCTCGAAGTACGACTACTTTTACTCAGTTTTTAGAAAAAAGATGTTATTGTTTTTATGCAGCAAATGGAAATCATGATAATAAAGGAGGACATATTGTTAAAATTAAAAAAAATCTGATAAATTTTGTCGTTTGATGTTAGATAGAATTTTAGAGCATACTTCAATACCAACTTTTAGTAGCAAGATTTTCTTATTAAAGAAAGCCATGACAAAAGCTTTTTTAGTTATATAATTTTCCAAAGTAATACGCCGAGCTTCTGCTGTAATGAAAACTTTAAAAAAAGTTGTAATTCATTTTTTAATAGTTGTAATGGATCTTTATTGTTTCTTGCATAATTTATCATCACAAAGTGAAATGTTCATTTTTAAAAATAAGTAAAATAATTAATTAATTTTTAAATTTGTCTTCGTGCTAGCACCATTTATGTGCAATAAATAAATTAAAGAAATATTGATCCACTTTTAATCTGATATTATTTCTTTATAAACCGTTTATAGTTCAACGTCGAACATCTCTTCCCTTACACAAAGGTTTTTAGCCTCACAACTGCTACCGGGATTGGGGAATGTGCCTGCAACCCTGTTTTATTGAGGATATTGGCAATCAACTCTGAGGAACCGTCGGCTTAAAATCTGCTGATCTTTGGAAACTGTATAAAAATCAAACTAGTAGATTCTGCCTTTTTTCAAACACGTAAAAACTGAAGAAAACAATAATTGAATGTTTTCAAAAGAAATCCAAAAGCTTCAGATCAAGAAAGAAAAATATGTAGATCTCCTGAGCAACAATTTCTGCTTATTTCGTTTATTTTTCTGTAAAAACTGAAGAAAACTGCGATCAAAATATAAAAATCTGCAGATATTCTGAACAATAAAGAGGATAAAATATATGCAAAATATATATAAAATATGCAAATGCATAAAATCCGGTCTCTAGTTATTACATTTTACGGCAAAACTTTTTAGACATTTTTTCTTGAAAATTTCATTGCCTTCAATTTTGTTTATATACATTTTTCTATTTTGTCGCACCGTCTCCGAGATATAGATAAAAAATTTACAGTTTTGTTTAAGTCGCTGTCAGTCAGAAACAGTGCGACAAAATAGAAAAATGTATAAAAACAAATTTAAAGGCAATGAAATTTGCAACAAAAACAGTCGAAAAAGTTTTACTGTACCATGGAGTTTTGTTTGACAAAAATCGGTTTCAAAATGTACAATTTACATTGCTCCACCGCTTACGAGAGTAACTGTACATTAAAAGGTATTTTATTACATCAGATTTAGTAAAACAAAAATGCACATAGCCTATAAAGCACAATCTAAAGTGCAACATTTAAATTAATTGAAATGAATTAGTGGTTAACCACTAATTATAAATAACCACTATAACCACTAACGGTAACCACGATATTTTCGCATTTCAATGCAAAATGCCAGGTGGATTTGATACAAGTAAATATTGATTTACCATACTGGAAATGACTTGATTTTTAATTGCCTCTAGAGTTGTACACAACACGCGCCGTCTCCTGCTAGTGATTGAATCTTGCATCTATCTGCTGGTTTAGTAATTAGTCTCTTTTCTCACTGATTCTTACTTTTATCTTTCTACTCTTTTTCTGAGAACATATTTATTTCTGTACATCTTACTTCTGTTTTTTCTCAATGGAGTTTAACAGTTTCATGAAATAATTTTTCCATCTATTTATAATTTGTCCTTGATAATATTATAATATTAAATAATAATAATAATATTGATAATATTGAATAATATTAAAAACAGTTGAGGTTTGAAGTATTTGGTACTGCAGCATTTTTTGCCACTGTAACTTATGAATTTTTCCTTACTACCTGTATTTATGAATGAAGCAGATTGGAAGGATAAAGCTGTAGTAGAAATAACTGTAAAATCGATTAAATTGAAGTCTACAGTCGTAAATTCATTGCGGACATAAAGTTTCTGCGCACTCTTTGGTTCTCAATAGATGCAATTTAAAAGTTCTTTGACTACGACGCTTCTCCATATTTTAGTTGAAGTGAGTTTTGACTTTGATATTGAAAGCATTTGTTGAACTTGTCTATTTTTACTCAATTTTGCAGCTTTACGCTCAGAAATTATTTGATATTTCTTTATACTACACAAATTGTTGTTTTTGTACAAATCCTTCAATTTTATCAAAGTATTTTTCACGTATTATGTAAACATACCGATTTGTCAACACGTTGTTTTTGATTACTTTTCTTGTTCTTCCTCTTTATTGTTCAGAATATCTGCAGATTTTTATATTTTGATCGCATTTTTCTTCAGTTTTTACAGAAAAATAAACGAAATAAGCAGAAATTGTTGCTCAGGAGATCTACATATTTTTCTTTCTTGATCTGAAGTTTTTGGATTTCCTTTGAAAACATTGAATTATTGTTTTCTTCAGTTTTTACGTGTTTGAAAAAAAGCAGAATTTACTAGTTTGATTTTTATACAGTTTCCAAAGATCAGCAGATTTTAAGCCGACGGTCCCTCAGAGTTGATTGCCAATATCCTCAATAAAACAGGGTTGCAGGTTCATTCTCCAATCCCGGTAGCAGTTGTGAGGCTAAAAACCTTTGTGTAATTTTCCCTTACACAAAGGTTTTGTGTATATATAATATTTCTGCATATTTTGACTGAAATCTACTGATCGTGCATATTTGGGCATATTTTATAAAGTTTCTAAAAAATAAGAAAAAGTTTCTTTATCCGAGGAGGGTCTTGGTCCTGGTCCTGAAATTTAAATTTAGCGGTGATAACAAATTAAATTTTGGGTTGGCAATTCCGACCCTAAAATTACTAAGTAGAAATTAGTAAAAATTAATGTTACTTTGTAGTATTTTGAAATTTGATGTTGCATATGTTGGCACTTTTTGGCGATTTTGTTGCATATTTGGGGGCGTCCAATCTCACGTGGGGGAGAGGGGGTCTCGGCAAATATCACGTAATTTTTTTGTGTTAACTATTCTTAAATAAAAATAATGAAGCAAATTATGCTTTTTAATAAATCCAACCCAATCAAGTACGACAGATTAACTATTTACACTAAAAATACGCATTTTAAAAAATCTCACGTCAAGCCAAATCTCACGACATCTCACCAAGGGGGGCGGGGGGGTCTAAAAATCGCCAAAATCACCTCACGTAATTAATGGACGCCCCCTTTCGGGCATTTATGATGCATATTTGCATGCATATTTTGACCATTCTAAGTTGTATATAATCCGGTCGCTACTCTCTAGTAATGACTAATGACTAGAGTTCGGATTTATATGCACCAAAATACTTGAAAATATGCGCATATATATATATATGCTCAGAAATTCTCAAAAATATGCACTAAAATTGATAGAAAGAGATAAAATATGCATAGTGCAACTAAAATATATATGTAAACTAAAAATATTATTTCTTTGAATTTTTATAGGTAATTTTTTTTAAATAAGTATTAACTAAAATCATAAAAGTTAATAATTTCAATAATAAATTTTAATTATTTTTATTTTTAATAATATGCTAAATATTTCGCTACCTCTTAAATTCCTTAAATTTAAATTAAAAATTTTTTTTTTAATTTTTCAAATTTCAATAAAATAATAGCTTAAATTGGCAAATTTAATAAAAAATAAAAAAAATTTTATTTTCTCTATTGAAATTCTCCAAAAACACCAAAACTGACCCAAATATGCACAAATATGCATCATTTGCTTAAATGTGCATCATTTGCTCAAATATGCACCGAATGTTGAAAATATGCAAAATATGCATTTTGACAAGCAGTTTTTTAGATTCATTTTTACCTAATTCGTCTAGATTTCAAAACGATTCTGCTAGATTATCAATATTAAAAAGCATAAAATCCGAGCTCTACTAATGACTGTACCAATGTATTTAAATTAAAATCTTGTTAAGCATTTTGCAATGATAAAAAGCAAGTAAAATAAAAGTTTATATCATAAATACTACTCAGTCAAAAAACGTATTGATTGTAACTCAAAACGTTTAACCACCTAATACCCTGACGGTATTTACTGATTACATTTTTCATAAATAGTCTAAGCCGCTGCCAGACATATTTTAATATTATCTTGATAAATGTTTGTTATTTATTGTTGTATGTAACCGAGTTAAAAATGTTTTCTATTTGCTGAGAAAAGTAAAGTATTTTTTTAATGCAAGCAAGCAAGCAATTAAACGGGTATAGAAATGCAACCCTTTATGTATAAACTTTAAATTTAATAATCTGGATTATTTTATAAGTAAACAAGTTTGTTGATTTTAAAAGTTAAATAAGATTAAAAGCTCAAGATAAGTTGGCATCAAGTACTCGTCACAAGTTGATGGTTAGAGAAATATTTTAATTTAATATATTTTAAATTTATGACATTTTTAAACAAACTCATATATTATATATAAATATTAATAAATTAAAATTTAGAAAACAAGTCACCATACGTGAGCACTCATGGTGGCAAGTAGTAATAAAAAAGATACAGTAGTTGGTCACAAATTTTAGTTTACATTACAGTTACATTATTAAATAAATTACAAAACATTTCTACCTTAGCAGCCCATCTAAGCAATTATGGAACAGTTAACAATATAAAATAATTTTATTTAATATAAAAAATATACCTAATATAGTATCTTCTTTATTTCTTCTTTTTCTACTGCAGAAGCAATTGCATCAAATAAGTAAAAATAATAATGTAATAATTTTGATTTTCTGTAAAAACATATTTGAAAAGATCAAAGAAAAATAAGGTATGAAAGCCACCTACACGTGTGTAAGTAATAAAAATTGTAGTAGTAAAAAACGTATTGGATTTCTTTTTGACTTCAATCAAAAGATCAAAAATTAAAAAGTGGAAATTGCAATTTAATAAAAAAAAAGTTTTTAAATTGGGCAAATTAAATTAACTTAGGTTGACTAAAAAGCGTATTTTTAAGTTGCTACTTTCATGTTATACAGTATGCGCAATTTGTACCACCCTGCGCTATTGAGTGCAATATACCTTCAATGTATTTTAAAAATGTGTTTGCACAGTAAAACTACAAAGCTTTACTGTTTTGTATTTTTATATAATTTTTTGTTTTATATTATTTTCATAAATGTACAGGTGTATGGGTTCAGTAGAGCTTATGCAAATAAAGTTTCGAAGAAAATGAGGGTATTAACCTTTAGGGATATGTCAAAGAATTACGCCTTAGTGGATTACAACAAACTTTATTACAAAATTTGTTTGTTACGAATACAATTTAATAAGAAATTATTATTTGTTTTTACTTTACAATACAATTTAGTTGGAATTCAGCTAGGTGTTATTTGTTTTATCTAATCTTATCTTAATTTTTTTTAAATTTACCTATTGCTTTAATCATAATTTAAACTTTGTTTCGTGTAATTACTTATTTGTGGTAGTATACTACTAACAAAATTGTACATGAAACAAATAATGTTGCTGTGCTCTAAGAATGTGTTGGGAGAGAAGCGTCTATTTAAATATCGAGTTGCTTGAATATGCGGTTGGTGTGACTATTTTTGGAGCTACCAACTTCACCTGTCTGCGGCTTATATTGGCTTGACTTGAGCAAAAAGAATAAATACATTTTATAATACTAAAATTATCACATGTACTTGGAATAGTACAATTTTTTGGATACTCATATTTTTTAAATTTTCTATGAAAGTATCTGATTTTATTATGACACTAATCAGACTGATAAAACTGGTCCAATCGGACCTATCAAGTAAAAATTTATTTTTAATTTGTAGATTTTAAATCAACAGACCCCAGTAGTTTGTCATAAAATTGCCTCTTCATAACGATTACACGATGCATTACGATTTCCATTTATGGCACAAGGGGGGCTTCTTTTATGATCTAATTATTATCTGCATAAGAATTACCTACTACGCACCAAGTGAATGTTTAATGCTGAAAGCTGAATTATTGATTAGAAGTTCTACTGTTCAACGCCATAAACAAATAGATATTGACAAATTTCTTTTAAAAAACTATTAGCGGCATGAATAATAAAATTAAGTTCATTTTAAGCTTCATTATTTATCAAAAAGAAAACGTAAGTTATTTTGGTACAAAAATCTCTCCCCAGGTTCTAGCAATTACCTTACTTAATTTAAAAACTAGTATAAAAGTAGATCTCAACATTTTTCCAGTAAGAGAAAAATAATTAGAATTGACACCCACACTGTAAAAAATTGCCTTCTTTTACGAACAAGTGTTTAAAAGTAATTGTTTGCAAGCATGCATGACAGTTTAATGGTTTATTTTCTATTCTGATTGGTTTTTGCGTTTTTCTTCTCTTTAGTTCAGTCTTTAAATATTTGCACATACTATAAAGTCGACTGAATCCATTTCAACTCATGCAGACTGGTTGGACTTCTGTTCTAGAAGATTTTGGGAAAATCGATTTCATGGAAAATCACGAGTCAATTTAAAAAATTGCAAATATCGCCGCCACAAAGCTGCATCTTTAGATTTGGAATGAAACACTTTCATGGATAAGGTCAGAGGAAATTAATTTAAAATTATTTAAATTGCTTATATCTCTATTCGTATAAGTGAAATTTCAATTTTTATTTTATTGCTTGAAAACTGTTAACAACAAGCAACGTTGGAGGATGTACCGGGCGGGATTCACCAAGGATGTACGAGAATTTATTGGAATTTATGTAAAAGCGTAGTTTAAAGACAAATGCAATTATGGAAGATTCAAAAATAAATTATTGCTTTTGCTTATGTAAACTGACAAAAAACAAAAGCCGTAAACGACAAATTTTTTTTCTGTCTGCACTAGTATACACTCCCTCACCGTTTTCTGTATCTCGGAAACGGTGCAACAAACTAGAAAAATGTATATAAACAAAAATGTAGGGAATAAAATTTACAAGAAAAAAATGCTAATTTATTTTTCTATTTTGTTGCACCGTTTCTGAGATGCAGATGACAATATGTTTTGTGTTTTACAGCATCTTTTTTAAGTCACTGTAACTCACAAACGGTGGGACAAAATAAAAGAAAGTGCAGAAATAAAAATGAAGGTAATGAAATTTGCAACAAAATACGTCTAATAAATATTGCTGTAAAAATGATTTTTTATAACAAAAATTGCCTTCAAAACGTACAACTTACATTGTTAACATAGGAGCAGTGGCGGATTTGCAAATTTGCGGCCAGTAGGCTATTCAATTTTTGCCGCCCCTACTGACCTCTGAAATTCGATACCCTAGTTTTTCAAATTATAGCAATGATTAATAGAAAAAAATGAGTAAAATTTACTAAATTTAGATTGTAATGTTGCTCTGCCTGTAATAAAACAGTTTAGCATTTAAAGTAAAAAACTGGGTTTTTTTAAAATATAGGGCATGGAATGCCCTCCAGAGCAATTTAAGATTTTCTAAGATTATTCCCGAATATCTTATTTTCTAAGAGTTCCAAGAACTGGAAAGTTTTGCGGGTTTATGTAGGTTGCCCCTTAATACTATAAAATAAATAAAATTAATAAAATCTTAAGGTAAAGTGTACTTGTGTATTATTAATTAATAACCTCAAGGGTTACCTTCCTAATGATAAAATAAAGGTGTCAATCCGGGGGGTCTGGGGGGCGTGGAACGCCCTCCAGTGCATTCATTGTTAATTATCTCGATGGTAAATATCTCGAAACGTTGACGTTGATAACTGAATAACACGTGAAGAAAGAGCAAATAGTGCACTGGAGGGCATTCCATGCCCCCCAGACCCCCCGGATTATTCCTACCCTTTGAGTTTTTAAAAGTTTCTGTTACCATAGCATACGCTGGGGCAGTGGCGGATTTGCAAATTTATGATTAACAAAAAAAATGAGTAAAATTTACTAAATTTAATTTGTAATATTGAAAAACTATTGGAATATTTTAAAGATTCATAATCACAAAAGTATATTTTACAGAGCGAGTAATTTTTCATATACGGGCGTAAGATTTGCCGCCCCCTAAAATCTGTCGCCCTAGGCTTCAGCCTACTCACCCTTTGGGTAAATCCACCACTGCATAGGAGCGTCTGGATATCATTCTGAGTCATTGTAGCTGAAATTATGTTACCCTAACTTTGACAACAGAAAGATTTCTTAAGATGATTGTGAAAATACAATAGACAAAGACAAAGGGTTACAGCCATGCTGTCGAAACAAGCGCCCCAACAAAAAACGCGGCTACAAATTTTAAACAACTTTTTTTTAACAGTTAACCATCCAAAATTCCTCGTTGCCTAGATGAAGATTTCGTATATGAATATACGAAATAAAAGTTTTCACCCAATCCTATGTTAGCAATGTAAATTGTATCTTTGAAAATCAGTTTTACAGCAGTGGCGGTGCAAGAGTAGCTAGGGCCCGTAAGCAAATATACAAAACAGGCCCCTAAAAATAAATGTATTAATTTTAAATTACGTATATTATTTAAAAATCTCTTTTTTCTCAGACCTCCCGGATTACACCAATTGCTTTGTGACTTAAATAATAATTTTAGAGCTTTGGAATCGGAAAAAACCGGTTTCGCTGCTAAGTCTAAAAGTAATTTTATTTTTGCACATCAGAAAGTAAAAGTCTAAACGTATTATTTAAAACACAAAATAATTGGTGTAATCCGGGGGGTCTGGGGGGTATGGAATACCCCCCAGTGCACTCTTCTGGATTTTAGGCAAGAGGGCATGGAGACATCCCAACGCGCACTTAGGCCACCAAATGGGGCCCATTGTACTACCTCCGATGCAGCGGCTCTTCGTCCTGTCACTCTAGCCATCCTGTCTTTTGGGATTTACTACCCTTTATGGTATCGGGCACCTAAGCATTGCTTACATTCGCTTATTGATATCACCGATATCATATTTTTGGTTTTTTCAAAATCTTTCAGTTTTTTAATTTTTTAATTAATAAAGTACTTATGAGGCTTAATAAATCTATTAAGAAGCTGTAAAATTGCCGAGTTGACAAAGAATTTTCACAAATTATACCCTGAATTTTGGGAAAATAACATTTATCTCGCAATCTTAAAAAGTCACTATCGGGAGTATTTCTGGAACTGAATTCCAACCGGCCTGCATGATTTAAGGGGCCTTACCAGTTTGACACTTTCAAAAAATCAATTTTTTTTTTGCCTTTTTATACAGTTTGTACTTTCAAGAATATACTGTAAAAATTTCAAGGCCATATCTCAAATACTGCCCAAAAAATTCCCCAAAATCACTCAAATTTACAGCGTTCATACTGGTATGGCCCCTTAAAATGGTTTCAGTCTACACAATACGTTATATTGTAAATATTTGCACTATATTACGACCACCGTCTATTCTTTGTTTTAAATTAAAACAAATATTTTTATCACTTGAATTAAATAAACAAAATAACAAAATATGAAGGGCAATAAAACTATAACAAACTGTAAAACTGTCTTTTGGGTGTATTCCAACATGGAGCTCACATTAAGCAGCGAATAGCATACCCAACGGAAAATTTTGTCAAAAAGTAAGTGTCAATTTGAACAAAATAACTAAATTAAATCTGATACCCGATCTAAGGGTAGCCAACAGCAGGTTAAACAAACTTCACGCTTCGTGTGAAAAATTCGGCGATTTTAAAGTAAATTTCATATTAGCTATTACAATAGCATGGATTTCAATTGAAAACAATGTAATACCTACATTTGTTATGTAATTCCATAAAATATTTTCATATCTGCTTTATTACTTATTGTGCAATGTTATTCTGCACAATTAAAAATTATTGTTAGTTATACAGATTGTTCTGTTTTAAAATCAAGCATAAAATTTACTCAGCTATGATATCATGTTAACCAACATTAAAATAAGGCTCTATATAAATAATTAGCATTTATAAACATTGAAATGTTTCAACAATCACAAAATCGATTGCAGCATTTACAATTTAATGTATGCAATCGGTGATTTGAATAGTCAATACAACATTAATCGGATTTTTAATAGCTTTGGTTATGGGTCAAGAAAATCATGTCAAAAATGTGATAACCTCCGGTTTAATTACAACCCTTAATTTTGTAAATTAGGTACCCACATCTGGTTTTCGTGCAATAACTCATTTTCTTTTCATCCTACGCTCAAAATGGTGGTATGCAAAATTGAAGGTAATTAAATTCTCTATAAAAAAGTAATATATCTGTTTTTCTTTGGACAATTACTTTTCGAACAGTAGCCGCTGGAAATAGTCAACGATAATAATAGCATGTTATTTAACTGTTAAAAACAAAAATCCCTATTAGCGTTGTTTTGAGATATTTAATGGGGTTTAAATACCTCCTGAACTAATTGAATAATTTATTTAGAATATCATTTGATTTAAAAAAAATATTTAATAACATCTGATGGTTTTTTTTTGATTTTATTATTTATAAATTTTTTTTTGTTATTATGTATTCGTTCTTTTATTTTATTCAAAATTCAATCAATATATTAAGAAAACTTTATATTTATTTTTCTTTAATTTTCTTTAAGCTTGATATAAATATTACGGTAAATTAATATTGTCAATTAGATAAATAATTTTGTTGGCCCGATATGAATTGCAACCCTTTACACCCACATAATAAATTATTTTCCATATCATTAAATATGATTGAGCATTGAAGGTCCAATAACATAACGTCATACAATGGAATTTTCAACAATTAAAGCGAGTAATCTGAAGAATTTGCTATTAATATATAGACTATAATAATCACGATAACTGCATTGAAAACAATAAATAATATAATGCATTTTGGGTTTTCCCCATTTAAAATTTAATTATTTATATATTAAATTCAGGTTTAAACGTGCAATTAATTATGTAATTTTTTACAGCTTTAGAATAATTATATTTATTACATAAAAAAACCTTACAATTTTAATATAACAATTTTTTCTAGTTTTCTTATTCACAATTTTCACTTCCGAAATGCTTTGAGTTCAACCTAAAATTTAAAAAAATAGTGTGCCTCTGCCCAATCTCGCACCAACTACCTCGCTGCGAGATTATTTGAAGGTACTTTTAAGATTTTGGTGTTATTTTCAAAATTGCATAACCTGGTAAGGTTCTGTAAGTAAATAGTTATTTAAATTTATTTTGATAAGTCAAAAATCCAAATTTTCTAAATTGCAACGTCAAAGTCAAAAAAAATATATGAGGGTTTACGATGCCGGGTTTTGTCGATATCTTGTCGAATATTGTCCCATAAATTTACTCGAAAACGTTATCGGTCGTTTTGGAATTACCCTTAAGTTTCTATGTATGAGTTTGGAATAATTTGTAGCGAAACGGCGATGTAGATAACGATAAATTATAAATTTTTAGCAATTTAAATATTTTTGCATTTTTAAAATCATCGACTAAGATAGCTTGGCAACTGCATTGATTTCCGGTTTATTACATCTAATAGCTGAAACGTGCCCACTCATTTTCTTATGTATCCATTGATTAATTTGGATAATATAGACAAGATTACAAGATTACAATATTGCTATACATACACCAAATCGAAATCTGCCTCTTCTCTTGAGGAGGCTAATCAATTCTTGTAACGTTTTTACTTACTATTTTAATATTTATGAAATAACAGTAATATTATTTACTAGCTATGATTCTGAGTTTCCTCTCAGTGTTCATAATGGTTAAGTGGTAAAAGTCTATCAACAAGCTCATGGCTACGGAATGGGATCTTTCAACGCGACCATTTTGACACAACCATTTTAATGAGGCTATACTTCAAATCCGGAACGTTTCAACGCTAAAACTATTTGACGCAGACCTATTTCATTGCCAGCAAATATTTATAGATGGAATGTCTCGTAAAATGTATATTAATCTTCTTCTTCCTTTTAGTTTAAGACCTCGGTGTCCAGTTGTAATTACCTACTCATGGTTTTGTGAGCATTTGAATAACATATTGTAGTAGGGTGCTAACCTTGCTAGATGCATAGCCCGTAGATTGGACATGGACTTTAGTTCATAGCAATGTAGTCGCTGCGACCATGCAATGCAATTTCCCGCTTTCCCCAACATCACTGCTGATCTAAATTTTATAATATTATAATGTTTCTACTAAGGGTTGATAAGAAAATTGAATTGAATGTTGTTGGTAAAACTACTAAATATATTCGATATTAATGAAAATGAAAACAAGCTGAAATGCTATGATTCCAACGATGATGTTGGAAATGATTCCAATAATTTTGCACTAATAATTGGAACCAATTGTTTGAAAATTATTGGGATTACAGTAAACCACATAATTAGTATTTGCCCTTCGAGAAAAAAGTAGTCTGGATTTATTTCTCTAAATTTTAATTAAGTAACTGTACGAATAATATTAATAATAAACTTTTCGGAGTTGAGGTAACAGTCCAAATTTTGACTTTTAAATGACGGAATGTTTTTGAAATTTGATTTTTAACCTTTAACTTACTATTTTTAGTAAGTTTTTGAGTTTCTTTATGGCAGAAAAAGCATCAATTGGATCTACAAAATTTTTTTTTATTGTGGTACCAGCCAAAATTGTCGCTGTGCTTTTAATAGAAAATTGTTTATAAAGAAGTTTTTGCCCTTGATGTTGTGTACCAAAACAACTTTCACAACTTATTTTTCTGTTGAAATGAAATGATTTTTTATATAAAATTTTTTTTCACTTTTTGCCATGGCTGCCCCGAATAAATAATCCTTAATGGCTTTTTAGTTAAAGTGACAAAATTATTGTTTTCAGAAAATTACATTCTTTGGCGCCAAGTATTATTTGTATTTTTCCGGATTTCTACAATAGCATTATATTACAAACTAGAAGAGAACTAGAGAAAATCTAATTTCTCAAAAATAGATGAGAAACTTAAATTCTCTCTCTTTACTTTATAATTTCAAATATTATCCCACTTGCCAACTTCTGGTTTTGAAGTTTTTTGTTGCCTTCCCCATATCCCAGTGTATCCAGCGCGACCAGGAATAGAACCACGGTTTTCCGCTATTTAGCTTGCCGATGCAGTGCTGATGTGCCAAAAAACATTTGGCAATATGACAGAAATATAACAAAAATTAATTCACCGGTTATAACGAAGTGTTCCTAAAAGCTGAAAAGGAACCCAATTAAATCGTCATTTGAAGAGTATCTACCAGACTACTATATTCAATCTTTTAGATAGTCAGGTATCACCAGATCCAATTGCGAAGGGAAAATAAAAGAAATGAAATATAGTTTTGTGGTTCATTAATACATAATAAATTGTTTTAGTTAATTTCTGTTAGCAACAAGCTTTTTATAACTGCTGTAAGTAACAAAATTACAACCGGATCCGGCTTGGTCAGGAATAGAACCGCGGTTTTCCGTTTCCTAGACTAGCGGTAAAGTTTTAAACCACACATTATTGATCTAAGTGCAGTACCAAACATATTATGGTCATTCATTATACTAAGCTATTTCCTAAATAAAAATTTTGCTATGCTATTTTTTACTAATTTATCTAGCCATATTTGTATACTAAGCTTCTTAGTTGCTCCCCGCATCCATTTTCCTTTTCAAAATATAGCTGGTTATAGACTTTTCAACTAAAAATGTAGTGTTTTATAATTGTAGAATATTTTAAATACTTAATTTATTCCCTATTTAGAATTTATTATCTTAACAAAAAATAAGATAATATTGTGTTGAATATAATAATTATATTTTGTTGCTAAAAACCATGATAAAGTACCAAAAAAACCATTTAACCGCGTATCCTTTGAAACACTTTTGAATACCACATTTTGAAAAATACCACTGTACCTAAAGTAGAGATTAATTAAAGTTATTAATAGAGCTCGGATTTTATGCTTTTGATTGTTCTGTAATATTGATATGCCAATAGATTCGTTATGAAATCTGGACAAATTAGGTAAAAACTAATCCGAAAAACTGCTTGTCAAAATGCATATTTATGCATATTTGGGCCACTTGGTTATTTTTGAAGAATTTTAATAGAGAAAATAAAAAATTATTATTAAATTTTGCTAAGCAACTATTTTATTTAATTTTAAGCAATTTAATTTTTTATTCAAAAAATTATTTATTTTTTATTTATTTATTTAAAAAATTATAAAAATTAAATTGTTAAAATTAAATAAAATAGATATATTATTCCAAATAGTCCAGATATATTATTAAAATTATTAAATATTATAAACCTAGGTAGTACTTATTGAAAATTTCAAAAAATAATGAAAAACTCGATTAGATATTTTTTAGTTTGCATATCAATGCATATTTTATCTATTTTTATCAATTTAAGTGCATATTTTAAGAAAATTCGGTGTATTTTGTCATATAATTTGCCAATTTTTTAAAATCATTAACTTAAACACCTTTTTAGCAAAAATAAAACTTTAATTTCTTCAAAAATTTACAAAATACAACTTCGCATACAAATTTTCATCTCCAACTTCACTCATAGTCTACTACCAACCTTTTCATAAAATTTTTATACCAACTTTCTGGCGTCAACACAAAAAGAATCCAAACATATTCAAACATGTAAATATTCAAATTGAAAAATACATGAAAATTCCACGACAAAATATATGCGCATATTTTCGAGTATTTTGGTGCATATAAATCCGAGCTCTACTAATCATGCTTTCTTATGGTAGTGTTTCCTATAGACATAATAGGATCAACATCAATTGATTCTGGATTAACTTACCTTACGTTTAACTAACTCTTAGTGTTGGTGCAGATAATTTCGCCCAGCTAAAGATATGTTTAATAAGTTGCGGCTGGGGCTCTGCGACTGAAGTCGCAGTGACTGCTCTCCATGCTTTCTTATGGAAGTGTTACCTTAGAATCGCCTGCAAATATGGCATTCTAAGGAAACACTCCCATAAGAAAGCATTCTCTGCGACTTCAGTCGCAGAGCCCCAGCCGCAGCTTAGTAAACATATCTTTAGCTGGGAGAAATTATCTGTACAAACACTAAGGGCTAATTAAACGTTAGGTAAAAGTTAATCCACAGTCAATCAGTCCCATAAGAAAACATGAAAGATATGAATCTTTAGCTGCGGCTAGACACCAAAAGTGGCCCAAATATGCACAAATATGCTTTACTTACTCAAATATGCACCAAAGGTTGAAATGAAAATATGCAAAATTTTGCAAATTTTACGTAATTCGTCCAAATTTATTATTAAAATTGTTAAATTTTATAAATCTAGGTAGTACTTATTGAAAATTTGAAAAAAAAATTCGAAGATTATATATTTTTTAGTTTGCATATCAATGCATATTTTATCTATTTTTATCAATTTTAGTGCATATTTTAAGGAAATTCGGTGTACATATATGCGCATATTTTCAAGTATTTTGGTGCATATAAATCCGAGCTCTAGTTATTAACATACATTAACATACATGAACTAGTGTCGTACGAGACAATAATATACTTTTCCGTCTTAGAATGGAAAAGTAGGTTTTTAAGTTTAGCTTTTAGCTATCACTTTAAAGATGTATTTAAGTATTTGGTAAACCGCAAATAAAAAATTAATCGATTTATATAACCTATAGGAATTCCTATTTCGTAAATTAAATTAGTATTTTGTAATTATTTTTTAGATATCGTGTCGATTTAGAGAAAAAAAAATTGTATTTTATTTTAATATTTTAAATTAAATTTAATTGGACTTATAATTAAATTTGTTTTGATGTTTTCTAAACATAATTTATTTAAGAAAACATTCTATGTAAAAAATTATATTAACAAATTAGGTAGCATTCGGTAGAATAAATTTTTTATAAATCTAATTATCACTTTATTGTAAAGTAAATTTTTAATTATTAAACATTTAAAAAATTTAAATTAATAATTATTACCTTGAGAAAATTAAAATTTGCAATTTACAAATTAGTTTGTTAATTTTTGTATTTTAATCTAATAATAAATCATGACTTGTTTTGCCTCAACCTCTCAACTGGATTTTATCCAGAAACCAATTAAAGGTTAAAAAAAATTATAATGAAAATTATGACGTTATTGTGAACACAACGAATAAAATATTCCGCGAGTGCCTGGTCATAATATTCCCCCGTTAAATCTCATTTTTCGAAAAAATGCAAATTATAAATTTTATTATTTGTTCAAAAATATTTTATTTATTTCAGAGCATTTATTTTAGATCAGGTTTGCCCAAAAATGGTCAAAACTTACGATGATTGAAGTAGATGAGCTGGAAATTTCACAAACCCCATTTTTAATCATACCTGCTCCTAGATTCCATCTTCCATCACAAACTGTAAATTTTAGTGATTTAAAACATACAAAAGAAACAGCCCCCACCCCTAGCCTCATTTTAAGGAAAATAAAAACTGACCAAAATTATCAGAACAAGGGCCAATCACTTTTATCTTTATCTTCTTCTTGGTTGAACCAAATGACTTCCTAGGTAATATGATTAATGAGGTGGTTTTTCTGTTTTCCCATATACCACAGATATATTTTCTACTTTTCAACAGTATATCCACCGTGGTTTCTCGTTTCGTTGATCTAGTCAACGAAGGAGTTGAAGTTTAGTTATAAATTCGGTCAAGTTACCAAATTAAAAATATTTTCTCCTAGTATGCACATTTGGGGTTAAATGACCTTGAATAGAATTGAAACCAATTGGAGGGGACGAATCAAATATTCAGTTTTAACCAAGGGATAAATATCTATAAAAAAGCATTTTTAACTTATTTGAAATTCCCTTGAAATTCTTTGGAAATCATTTAAATGTTTTAGAATAGAAGTTGTTTGGAAATCTCAAGAATTCTTTGGCATTCTTAGAAAATTTCTGGAACTCCGTAGAATTCTTTTGAAATCCCTAGAATTTCATGGAAATCTTCGTTATTCCGATTCCCGTATACAAAATATTTTCGCGATATTTACCCCTTGGTTGTAATAGATGCAGTTTGTTACCACAAGCGTTACAGTCGGATAGAGGTACCGATTAGCCACTGCACCAGTTATGGCCACTTATAAAACAATAACTGTATTATACCGGAGAACAATGAAAAGTGACTTATTTACAGGATTCTGTATTAACTTAGTTGAGTTTACCATTGATGATACTAACTTACTTTTAAACATTGTACCCATAACTGATGAAATTAACCTATTTTTGAATTCAATTTATTTTTTCTGCATGGTATGCATAATACAAGGATTTTGACTTTGGATACCATAAACAGATATCTTCAAACCATAACTGGTGCTTCTACCCCAGGAGTCGGCAACCTTATCCAGTCTAAGGGCTCATTCTAAAATAATTTACTCATGAAGGGCACATAAATGGTTGACAACGAATGAGTTTTTTTTAGCTTTTTTGCATTTTTTTCAAGGGAATGCGACAATTTGCGATTTGTAACAACTACACCTTTTCCACCAGTAATTCAGAAATCGTCAACTGTAATTCAGATTTCCCAGTTGATATTCAGAAATCGTCAATTATAATTCAAATTTGTCAAATGATATTCAGAAATCGTGAATTGTAATTTAGATTTGTCAAATGATATTACAATTCACGATTTCTGAACATCAGTTGACAAATCTGAATAACAACCGATGATTTCTGAATATCAACTGACAAATCTGATTTACAGTTGACGATTCCTGAATATCAGTTGACAAATCTGAATTACTGGTGAAGAAGGTGTGTTTTGCCAACTGTTCAACTTTTTCCAAAGTTGGCATATTCCAAGAAACGACGTGTTTTCGTGGAGGGCGCGTCAAAAAGCCGCTGCGAGCGCACACGTGCCCGCGGACACATCGTTGCCGACCCTTGCGTTTACCCTATCGCGTATAAATTTTATAAGTAGCAGATCAGCGAAAATGAAAGATTAGGTGACTTAGCATATGAATTAATTTCGCTATGAAATTTTTTGTTATAAGTATTACTGGTCAAAAGTTTAGGAGCCCCAAATGTGTTAATAATAAAATGCTGGGACATGATTAAAAAATTGCGACTTTGTAAGTGTAACTAGGGGGTGCTGGAGGAAGCTTAGCTTCCCCAAAATCACAATTAATTGACTAAGGCCAGTACAAAGAAGAAGAAAGGAGCAAACAAAGGTGTTTGGTTTCGGATTGGACCAAAAAAAGATTATTTTTAGCCTTACCAAATTATTTTACCTAGTTTTTCTCTCGATTTTCGAGTAATTAATTTCAACCCTTAAAAAGTAATTATTGGAGTTCCGTAAAATCTCTTTTTGGGAAACATTACATTCATGATTAACCAAGTTAGTATATTGAATAAAATAAAATATAATCAAAATCATATTGTAGACATAGATAAGTTATACTATAGTCATAGCTTAGCCATTTCCTTTTTGAGTCTACTGAAAAATCTTTTTGCCCTCGAGAAGGAAGCATTGGTTCTTTCCTGTATTTCGTGCTCTCGAGGTTTTGCACGGTCAATTTTTCACGGACAATTTTTCGCGAAAGACCTGAATAAATAAACAAACCAATTATTAGAGGAGTGAGATCTTAATATAATAAAATGAGAAACGGTTGCGTTTGAGATACAATTTAAGCTTGAAGGCTTGAGAAGCCTTATGATTTGGCTCTGTGTCCGTGTGTTCTCGGATTAAATAATTAGAAGTTAATATGATTAGTTGGTACTACCAAAATAAAAAGATCTTATGCTTTTCACACAAAAATGTAACAATGAAACTTGAATATATTGTCAATGAGAAAGGCAATGTTAGTAATAATAGTAGCTTTATTCTTTTTTGTCATCACGAATTGATAAATTGTCGCGCGATGAATTGTCGTACGATAAATTGACCGCGAGCAATTGTAGTAGATTCCCCTCAAAAGGCAATCTTTTTATCTGGCTGAGGTTGATGGCTTTCAACTGGCGCCCAACCCCTGTCAAGATGGTATCAATATCAATATTATCTTATCTTATTTTAATTTTCTGGGTTCTAAAGAATAGCATTTTCTGATAGCTTTAATGGCCGATTACGAAAAAATTGAAACATACAATTTTATTGATTATCTACATAATTTTATCTAATTTCTCTTTAATCGATTGCTTTGTATGGTTTTTGGTGCAGGATAAATCGATTTTAACAGGTATTTCCGAAATAGCAACTATTAAAACTTATCGGTTTATCGCTTAAAACAAACTAAGTGTATGATAATCTCCTGATTACTACAAGTAGTTTTTGCAATATTAAAATTATGATTGGCTTAAATTTGCATTCAGTAAGTAATAATAAACAGTCTTAAGGTAAACCACAGACTTATCTCAACTTATTCTAATCCTAATAATAAATCGACGGTTTTCGTGACGTGTAAACTATTAAATAGAATGTACTATATTTCTAATGTATGTATATACGTGTAATATTAAAATTTTGTAAATAAAAATTTTCTTAAAAGTTAGGTTATATTCAATTCAAAATTGTAAATTTTAAAACTTCATTAGAATATTTTTAAATAATATATGTAAAATTAATGATTTTATAAGTAACTTTAAAAAGATTAATTATATAAGCAGCTGCAAATCTACAGAAAAGCTAATAAAGCTGAAGCTTTGGGCACCCGTTCCAACAGGAATGTCTACAGTCCAGCAGATCCGGGAATCATATTTATTGCATAAATTATTTTTAGAGCAATATCGCTCACATGGACCGTATTTTTACAGAATTATACAATTCCCAAAGCGTATAAATAATTCTACAGTTTTTAATTTTTTTTCAAAAGTATTGCGTCTATTTTTACGTATAACTGTTTTTATTGCGTGTTAATAGTAATTCTAAAAGCTAATAATTACAAACAACTTTTTTTTTATTTTTAATGCAGCATTCAATGACACTTTAAAGTCTTTGTAACCTAATGGTGCGTAAAATTAACTTACATAAAATTTAATTTAAAAAGTAGCCAGTTATTTATTTTGATTTTCGGTAAAAACCTGCACAAAATCTGAAATACCGCAATATTTCTTTTTGCAGTCAAAATTTTGTACTTGACAAATTCATTTCCAAAATTACTTTTCAACAAGTTTCTACAAAAAGCGTTACAATTTTCAACAACATCCGGACGAGTAACAAGTTTCAACATGACAAAGAAATGGTTAAACGGCATCAAAAAATTGTTTTTATTTAGATTTATAAAATATTTTGATAAGTTGAATGTCGACGATTAGCTTTGAAATCTTTTAAAAGCAATTATTATTAATCAACATCAAAAGTATAGTCAAAGTAAAAACGAGAGATAATTAAACCAATGCAAAGTTGAAACTTGAACTCAATTCAGAATTTTAAATTTTAAAGAAAACCCAAGTAAGCAAGCGTGATAAAAATATCGATAGCTGTGCAAAGTAGTTTGCTGATCACTGTCCTGAGCTTCTCATTTAAAATGCTTAGCAAACTATTTTTGCAATGCTATTAATCTTAGGTAAAATTATTTGAGCATTTTTGCAAAACCAAAATTACTAGCCAAACAGAAATGATGGAACTGTGCAAAAAATATAGATATTTAGAAAACCGAGTCAGTCAACTCAAAACCTTTCAGGATTCAATCTTGATTGATGATCAACTTTCATATTAAAAAATAATAAAACCTTCAAAAGCAATTAAAATCTTCTCAATTAAAGAGAGAAGGTCTACGTTTTGGAATTGTGAATTAATAATTATTATTAATATAACATGGAAACTTTTATGTGGAATAACCCTGTTGGAAAATATTGATCAGAAGAAAATAATAGAGAAATGACAAGACTATTGTCAATCAATCTTCGTAACTATTAGAAATGAATACCTATAAAATTGTTGTGTCGAGTCAAAATATATGGATTTTTGTTTTGTTTCCGCCCGTCGAAACATGAAAACGGTGCAGATTTTTCAAACTGAAATTTAAAAGTATAATACGAAAATATACTCGAATTATTTCTCTATTCTATTCTGCGGGCCGCAAAGGCTTTCAAATTATCATGAAAATTCGAAAATTACGAATGTATGCGATTACTACCCGAAGCATAATGTGACATGATAGGTCGCGGTTGCGTTTCGTAATATACGTACGTGCAAGTTTGATATTTAATTTGATTCTATTGAACATTGGCAGTTGATTAACCTTACAGTATAAATATAGTATTTATACTTTTTCAATGATTGAACGTTGGAGTGAGTTATAAGTATTTCAAAATTGGAATACGTGACTTATTACGTCACAACTCACAATCACCTGGTAGCGGTCGGTAATTTTCGTAATTTTCAAATTTGGAATAATTGGATTCCCGATCAACTCGTACTGAAACATCGTTCAAATGCTAACAAGTTCTACAAAAAAAAAGCATTATAGTTATTGAACAAATTGAAAATGGTTTTGGTATGTTTTTTCGAAGACGCTTCAAAGAAAAGCACAAAAAGATTTAATGTAAATTTTGCATTAAATCTTTCGTTTATTTGGTTTGGTTCATCAAATTTTGCCTTTGAAGCTCCACTCTTGGATTTATTTCATTTCAAACTTACAGGTTAGAAGTTTATGTTAAAATTAAAATTTTGATTTTTGGGGGTAATTTTTTCAAAATTCCAAGCTGGAATACAGCTAATGCATGTCTGAAACACATTTTATTGGCTTAAATTTGAGAAATTTCAGCCAGGTAAATAAGATTTATTCGGTTACAGGCAATTATGAGATTTTAGTATATCAAATACAATTGTGTCTTGTCTTTAAAGATATACTTAAAAATCAATTTTTGACTTTTGTTTGATGAAAACGTCACGAAAAGCTTAAAAAGCAATAATTCTCCCCTTTAACAAAAATTTAAGGCTGAGATATCGATTTCTAATGTTATCGTGAGTGTATTGAAAGCTAGTAGGAACAAATTTAAAAATATTTTTGGAAGCATCAAAGTCAAAATGAAACCTTGATTGTATTACCTATTTCATTTTCATATAAACAAATAATATAAATAAACTTAAAGCTAGTAAGCGACTAAAGTTGAAAGTAGATGGAACTACTTCCTAATTTTTTCATTGAGAAATTAATTATTAACTAATGTCGATATAGGTCATGTCATGATGTAAGGTGAAATTATTAGTAGGTATTTATGTAACCCAGTTATATTATACTGTGTAAGGTTCTTATAATAATGAGACCATTTTCCAAGTGTTATGTTAAAATATACAACATAAAACAAAAGCATGCATGATAACGACAAAAAATAATGTTCGGAAAATCTCCATAAAAAAAAGGCAATGGATAAAAGCGCAAATGATGAATATAACAAACCTAGCAGACATAGCACATACCAAACAACTATACGAGCACTAAAAAAAAACATAATACACAATTAAATGTTACGCTTTATTACAACAACAAAAAAGTGTTTGTATATATTATTATTATTATTATCACAGATAGAAGAGAGACTACACTAGGTGACACAGCAAGCGGCAGCAGCACAAACAACTAAACGTGGCGATGGGATTCTTGGTGCGGTGTGCTCAAGAGGATTCACAAATTACCTGATAGGGTAGAAGTTCTCGACCTTCGTCCATATTTGTAATTTCAAAAGTAGGGGGTTGAGAAAACGGTCCTTTGCCTGGATAAGATGTGCTACGTCGAAATTTAACAGGAGAAATGACCTGCTGATGGTTAAAAGTTGGACTAGGTTTTCGACCAGCAACACCCATTTGTTGTAAAGGGTTTAGATTGGGAACACTTCTACCTCTGCTCCAAACCGAAGAACCTCCGGACCAGCTTTGACCAGGATTAGCCCAAGATCCGTAACCCGTTTTGTACAGAGGATGGTTAGGCTGTTGACGACCCATATTATGAGGGAAATTATGACTAGCAGTTATGGCACGTCTGCCCTGATTTTGACCTACACTGTTATTGAAAAGTTGAGATTGTGTTGGAGACGGAAAATTTTGAAAACCTAGGCCACCGTTTACGTTAGATATATTAGGTACAAAACCGTCCTCGATTGCTGTAGACCACAAAGCTCCGGATGGAGTGCTCGATTCACTGGGGTGAAAAAGGGGCAACCCCGGGCTCGCCTTAGCGCTGTGAGACACCTGTTCGTTTAACTTTTCAGATAAGTCCGATGCCGCATTTGAATTACTATCGGTTTCTTGAGACTTTTCGTTGACCGCACTAACAATTTCGTCGCAATTTGTTCCGCTGACAGGTGTTTTGTCAACGAGTTCATCTTGCATAGCTGTGCGAGACTGCGCTTGCAGAATGGTTGTATCACTCGCGGACGTAGGTGTGGTATAAAATATTTGATTTGGATTACTTTTGCTGCTGTTCGCACCTATTTCAATAGCACTTAAACCAATATTAGTATTGCCACTCAAACTAAACTCCCCCATTAGTAGAGTTTCACTAAATTTAAGGGTCGCTAGTTATGTCATACACCCGCAGACACTCCACCAACCCGCCACTTTCCTGACACTGCTGTGCGCGAGCCGTTTCAATCGAACGAAGCTGCGTAAATCCACGTTTTCATGCAGCTGACGAGTTGCCATATACCGATGTTGTAATAAGAGACGGCGCCACGTTCTGAGTACTACGACGATCAATAATATGGAGGACTGTACGCAAATTTTAATCTACACCAATACAAAAACCATATATACTTTTATTTTTTACCCCAATATGCAACCCTTAAACATTGCAATTTGATATACCACCCATTTTTATGGTTAAAATCTAATATAACTGCATTAAATGCAATATAGGTCGGCTTTTAGTTATAGAAACCTGTAACTAATAATAAACGTACGCTGGGTATTCACCCAACCCACAACAGATAGTGTTACTACTGTAATTTCACAAAAAATAAAGTAAAACATTGCTACTATTCCCTAAAAAATATATTTTGGATTATTCAAAAATTTGAAATTAAAAAGTAATTTTTTCCGTTAATAAAATTAATATGCATATGAAATTCTCATTGCATATTAAAACATTAAAATGGGATTTTTTCAAAATTCTACGTAATATAAAAATTATAAATCGTTCGATTTTGTGGTATTTTAATTTGAATATGATTCTTTAATATATAATTTACTTGAAAACCTCAAATAATCAGTGAAAAAGTTAATAGTTTGTGTTAATTTCCAGATTGCTGCTTCCTAACTATCGCAAAAACTATATTTTAATGCTGCTGGTCACAGTTTTCTCTTTCTTCAAGTTTTTGCGGTAAAATAAAATTATAAGTCTTTAAAAGTTTTGGTTTCGCTGTTTTTTATTTGTTTGATATTTTTGTTTATGAAATTGTGGGGAAATTTAAAAGTTATATAAAGTCATTTGATTTAATTTTAAAATCAGTCAATTAAATCCAATCGATTAAACTCTATACAATCCGGTACGTTTCAATACTGCTTGTGATTTTCTGTTCTATTATTATTTTTCATTTGTTCATTTAATTTCAGTTAAAAGTTTAAGTTTTATTAATTTTATTATTATATTTCAGTGATTTGGATTTCATCATGCTAAAATATTTTCTCATTGCAACTTGCGCCTGTAAGTACCTTTTTTCAAATTATATCAGTTAACCTAAACATATCTTCATTTATATTTATAAAAACCAATTGCCTATGGGGTCCCGAAAATACGACATCTATATAATGCCGAACCTCAATATTGCATATTGTTTATTTTTTTAAATTAAAGTTTAACCTTAAAATTACGGGATAATCAATTTCATTATTATTGTTTACAGTTGTTGGAATTGCATGCCAACCATCAAAGCGGCAAGATTATGGTAGTGGAGATTTTAGCAATGATAATTTCTTTGGGGCGGAATCAAATACATTCGAGGCTGTTCGAGATTTAAAACACGCAAATTCTGATATTAAGCTAGTTGGTGGAATTTCTAAAGGTTCTGGAGGTGGTTCCGGAGGTGGTTCTGGTGGATCAGATGGTAAACTAGGTTTTAGTTCTGGAAGTGGGTTAAGAAGTATAGCTCAAGGATCAGCCGAGCAAGCTAACACTGCAGTTCAAAACCAAGATGCTGCAGGTCATCAAGCTGCCTATGTTGCAAAAAATACCCTCGCACAAGCTGCCAATGCGGTAAAATGTTTACATACTCTTATTGATTATTTTAAATTATCCTTCATATTTTAGGCATCAGCTACAGCTCAAGCTGCTTTAGCCGGTAAACAAGTTATTTTGCAAGGAATAGAGCAGCAATACCGGGATGCCCAAGTAGCTTTGCAAGGTGAAAAACAGCAACTTCAGCAAGCTCAACGTGCAGCAGTTGCAGCGCAACAAACTTCTCAACAGGCACAACGTCATGTCCAAATCTTAACAGCGGCATTGAATGTAGCTCAAGCTACGTCAGATGGTGCCGGTCAAGCTGCATCTGAAGCAGCTGGAGAACTTGCCGCTCAAATAGCTATGGTTGGATCGGCACAGCAAAGATTGGAACAGTTAGCAGAACAATTAATTGGTGTTCGCATAGATTTTGAGGCAACTCAAGGAGCAGCCCAAAAAGCAGCTGCTGCTGCTCAACAAGCGTTAGTCAATGCCGCTCAAGCTGCAGCAGCAGCCGCTGCTGCTTCGGGTGTACACCCTGAACATGAAAATCCACCAAGTCCCGGAGGAGTGTTACAACTTCCTCCCGATCAAAATGCCCATCAAGAAGCTTACATTTCATCTGACTATAATTTTTAAAAAACAACAAGTGCCTTACATAGATCTAAGCAAAAAGTTTTTATATTATGAACAGTTACAATTTATTACTTTTATAAGCAAGGTGTTTGAATAAAGAACTATTAATTAGTCCTGCCATTTTAAATTAAAAGTTTACCTCTCACTAATTGTTATAATTGCGGTCTTTACATTAAGTAAGTTACAATTTTTTAGCTAATTATGTGTAACCAAGTGAGAGTTGGCCTTTACCTTTATTCATTTTTAGTGAAATGCTGTGTTACTTTCAAAACAATAAACGTAATTCATATTTCACCGTTTATTGAATTATTACCGAATTTAATCAATTTCCTAAACTAATTTTGAATTATGTAACTATTCAAATATCCATCAAATGTAACTCCAAGTTTATTTTTTTAGCCTAATTGCCTATTTAAAATAATTATGTTAAATTAGCTATTAATCTTCAGTTACCACGACAGGCTCAATTAAACATTCAAGTCTTGCATTTTTGGATAAAATTGATGCTTAGGCCTTCTCTTGAGATTTTAAAGAGAACAAAGGAAGAGGTTTCCCAAAGAAATTTCTAGTCATTGGGAAATCTTAGCGATTTAATGACGTTCTTCTTGCCAAGATGACTGAATAGGAAATATAATTAATGAGGTGGTTTTTCGTTGCCTTCCCCATAGCCTACAGATCGATATTGGGATTTAGAAATTGAACCGGGCTTTGCAATGTCCTGCTTCCCAATCGGTCGGTGTTTGCTTTACGCTATCCTTTGTTCCATTTATTGGAGTGTAAAGATTCATGACCTTGAAATCTCCGAAACGCCTGGAGTTTTATGCTTAGATGTACACCAATTAATAAAGTACCGAACCTAACCTCAAGATTATCAAAGGTAATTGATAATAAAGACTTATCTGAGGAAAAAAGACAAAAATGCGCGTTTTGGGTTTGTGGAACACCAAAGCTTAGTATGTCGTCGCCTTCATTTGGTTTTTTAAAAGTTGGCGGCAGGATAGATGAACGATGAAATCCTATTCTGGTTATCCTAACCATCTTTAATGCAGTGAGATAATAAAAATATGGTTTACTTTTACAACTTTTTGATAAAAATACCTGTTAGTAGTTTAAATAAAAGGAAAAATGTTTTATGAAGCTCAAAACCTATTTGAAAATTTTGGTTTGGAAACTTTTAATTATATGAAATAGCTCCAGTGACTGGAGTTCATAAATCGGAATCTATTGCACACTGAAAGTTATTTACGGCTATTCTTGAATGACAAATAATATTGTAAAAATCTGGAAGATAAAATCTCATATTTAACCTGCGCCTTGGGCAGAAACATCATATAACCATAAAATACATCTGAAGCTGTCGTAACTGGCGATTAACTGTGCACCGCACAATCTATGCTGTTTGCTATATCATCACATTCGTATTTACATTTAATTCGGTACTCGACAGTTAACCTAATTTTTGGATAATACATTCTCACGATCTCCCAATGGGTAAACTATTTTTGATTTGACCTATTGATTTATCGTGATCGTGAATTACAAAAAGGTAGTTTTAGATGTACATCTGTAGATATTTGCATATTTTTTAAATATGGATTGCCAAAATATCAAATCAAAGACCAAGATTGCAATATCAACACAATAAATGATCATCTGTTAACTATTCGGTTATTACTTTCTCTATAAGCCTTTTGTTCTTCATAAGAGCAGAGTAACTATCTACTCGATTTTTGGAATGGATTTATGGCAGATTGCTTAGAAGGTTTGCTACTCCATTTGGTTCCTGCCTAAAGAAGTTGGCCAAAATAGGATTTTAGCATTTGTTCTCATAAACTTAATAAACTTGAATGGTGAAAGAAGAATTAGGGGTTAATGTCAGGGAATTGACTCCATGAATTTCACTTTTTCCTATACACCATTGGAAAGAGGAGAATTTTTTAACTATATTTAAAAAAATTTTCTTGGATTATCCATTTAGTTTTCGAGAAAATGGCATTTGAAAATCGAAATTTTCCATATGTTTAACATGGGAGTAAATAGAAATTGCACGTAACGGGTTTTCTGTTGACGGTACTTGTACTCTGAACTAGTCTTAGTGATAGCCGTCACAAACGTGTAGTACCTCGTCGGGTGCGGGCTTCCCAGTCGAGGTAAATTGAGTTCAGGGATGCGCCAGACAAATCGGCCCGAAGCGCTCGGAGCGTAGCGGAGAACTGCGAAGGGTCAGTTTTGGCTGGCGTAGCCACGGCAAATCATGGATCCACCGTAAAATGAATGAATTAATTAAATTATTTAAGCTTCTCCCACTAATTTATACAAGGGATTTTATATGTAAAATTTTCGATCTTTAAATGCCGTTTTTTTGAAAACTAATGGATAATCGAAGAAATTTTTTTTTAATATGCTTAAAAAATTGTCCTCTTTCCAATAGTAGGTATATAGGAAAAGGTAAAATTCGTGAAGTCAATTTTCTGACAGTCCCCGAATTATGTTATGTTAATTAACAAGATTTAAAGAGTGAAATATGCAAAAGGACTTAAAGCCAAGAATTTCAAGTTTTTTGAGTCTCCTGAAATATTGAGATAATGGCACTTAGTCCCTTTTGCATATTCCACTCTTCATTTTGATTACTTCAACATCATTTGAATATAATTGATTTAACATCAGATTATTATTATTATTATTATTATAATAATAATTTTTTGGCTTTGTACCAAAAAAATATTTGTACCAATATCTCTTTTGGGAAGCGGGAAATCACCTCATCAATTAAATTACTTAGTACGTCATCTTGGCTTAAATAGCCAGGATGATGGCCTGATACATCCGGAACGGTTGGGCATTTGAAGAAGAAGAATATGAAGATCAGGTCCCAAAAATAAATTTTTCTTCTTGAAGTCGATTATCACATGAGTATCTTCTTATTCTACTATAGTTTGTTTTGTTAATTACAGGACACTTGGCCTTTTCTCTGAATGAAAGATGAATCTATTTTTCTTTTAAACCGCTTGTTTTAAATGTAGAACATCAGATTTCCAAAATTTTGCAGTGGATTGAAAATATTCATTCGCGTGAATAAATAAATTAATAAAAAACCACACTGGGTCGGGATTGAGTTGGCATGGAGTCCAGCTGTTTAAAAGTTGCGAGCAGATCAGAACTTTGTGAAAAAGACATGGTCGGATAAATAGGATCGATTCATAAATTTTTGGCCAAAATTCTGAAAGTTACGCAACAGATTTATGATAAGATCGGAACTGGAAAGAAAATACTTAAAAAAATTTACTTGGCAAAATAGAGTAGTTTGTAGTTTTTAAGAGCTCAAAATTAAAATTATTGATAAAAATAAAAATAATTTACTCACAGAAAGGCAGCTGATTGCAGCTAGAAATCAAATAAAAATACAAAAATACAAAAAAACAAATAGAAAAACACATTTTTACATAGAGGGGTTTATTATAAAACTGGAACAGGTAGAGGGTTAATTTCCTTCGATTCCTTAAAGTGAAAGCTCTACTCTTACTGATAAGCCTGGTGTTTATCCGTTTCTGCCAAGTTGTTAAAATCATTTGGTTTTACTTTTGGCCAAAAATGTATGAATCTGTCCCACTACTTACGGCAAGATACTTCATTCTATCTCGTAGAAAGTCATTCCAAAGTCAGAAGTAGGAGCAGTGTTTCCAAGAACATAGAAAGGAAAGAGCCAATTTTGGGAAGACTTGTCAAAGTACTTGGAAAAAGAAGAAAACAGCATTCTTTCCTCTTCAAACCATGAAAATTTTATCTGACGAATGATAAGTTTTTACGTTTTGAAATGAACTTCGTAGCGAGACACCTAATTTTGACGATATTCTTTTTACTCGATTGATCTGTTATTTTGTGCTGACTGGGAATCTTGTATTTGCTTCTGAATTGCCGTATATTATTTTAAATAGTTTGCAACGGTAAATTATTTTATATAGAACCAACCTCATGCGAGCTTATCGTCCGATAGCTTTTATCTTCGTTAGCAAATTTTTCCAACATTAAAATTTATTAACAAGTTAAATATTTAATTTTAATAATTCAATTTATTTACTTATTTTGGTTCCACAATTAGCGTATGCTGTTTGTTCTTAATTATGTTACTCCGAAGGAAAATAGTTGAGGCAAGTAGGTACGACTTTTTGTGTTTTTGGTTGCAACTGCCGTTTGGCAGCACACTTCTTGCAGATATTATTTTTTTGTTTCTTGTTACCTTTTTACCGGAACTTATGACCCTCGCTTCCGCACTATCTTCAGCTAGAATAACATCAACAGGGCATCTACATTAAAATAAAGCTGGTTGATCTTTTCCCAGCGTGTAGAGGAAAATTCTGGAGACCCCATGAAGGGAAGAGGAATTGTTTGTTTTCCGGCCTGGCTTATTGATGGTGCTATCAGAATTTGGTTTCTTATGAACCAAAGTTTTACCTCAGGTAGATTAATGTGCTACACTGATGGGCACAATTCGTTTGCAGGGTCGGAGATTAGGAATTCGGTTGGTCCCCGAAGGGATGAAGGAATTTTTTATTTCAATATGAATAGAGCTGTATTTCTTCTCTTGAATATAAACTAGCTCAACTTTATTCTTCTATTTTCTATTTAATTCCTGTATTGTCTTTCTTCCGTATTTGTAGTTTGCCTCTTAGTCTTTTTCTCTTAGCCAAAACTGAGGGAAAAACTAATGTTGTGGGATTTATTTTTTTACAAAATAAAGTACAATAAGTAAAAAGTTTATTTTACTGTAGGTACAGTATTATAAAAAAATAAATTTTTAATAAACTTTGATTTAACCCAGATTTACAAAACAAAATAAATAAATAAATAATTTTTCTACATTACTAACTAACTACTTTGGGTACAACTGACAACAAATTATTACTTGCTTAAATGTTTCCTTCTTTCACTATTTTATTTTTAACATTAAAGAACGAACTCTCAGTATAGAGTCGCTTGCACATTAGTGCAAAGTAAATTTGGATGATTAAGTGATCACAGAAATTCGATCGTTCACTAATCTTTCTATTGTGTATACTGGTACGATTAATAAAAATAACAAATGAATAATATTTACATACATTGATTTACTTGTATTGCAGTTAATATTTACTAAAAAAAATTGTAAACCAAGCAAAAACAAATATTATTATTTTTATTAATTTTAAATATTTCATTCTATTTCTGTCAGCTGTTGATATATATTTACTTGTTTGTTGCATAGCAATTGCATGAGTTACAAAAATATAAAAGTAAAAATTGGTACAACAAACAAATATTAAACTGCAGTCTCACAAAAATAACAATAAGGTAGCCACTAACTTAAATAACTATCAGTCTTCTTGCTTATTTTTTTGAACTGGATTGTCACTTTTGTACGATGAAAAGAAAGTTAATGCTTTCATTAGCTGATAACTTTTAGAAACAGGAATATTCGAGTCGTATAACTTTTTTGAATTTTTACATTCCACATAAAACCACCAATTACATTTCAGTATAGTTTGATCGAATAGCGTCGATTCTGGGCACAGGAAGCTTTTCATAATTAATCCATCATCCGTCAACGCGCAAACGTGGAAAACCTGAAAAGAAAATGCAAACGTTTATTTAAATAAAATATATGTAGTTACATAATTTTATGCAGGTGATAATTAAAATTATAAAAGTTTAAATAACTATAAACGAATGTGGAAACAATAAATTATTCAAGTCGTTAATTTATACAACGTTGACATAAAACTTATATGTTGTATTAGTTGAGGTTAAGAAAATATAGAAAATTTTTTATAATTTTTATTATATGGGCAGGGCGATTAATTTATTATTTCACGCCTTAAAAACCCAATAATTATCTCGATATTACCAAGATAGTTATAATTATTTATTTCCAAAATTATTAACAATAATGAGAATAACTAATCAAAGAATCTTTTGCTTCCGTTCCACTTTTGCAAAATTTTGTAAGATGCGATTTGTATTAAATATTTATAGTTAATATGATACATGCAAGAGAAAGTTGCAAAAGCAAAATGAGCAATAATAATACAAAATCTTACATATTTCTTATAAATCTTTTTCTAATAATTGGTATGTAGGAATTTGCAAATAAGTAATATATTGCACTTCTAGGTGTATATTGATATATTAGTATAACCGTTAGGTAATATTTATTTATTTTTATTTTTTTTCTTCTTTTATTTTTTTAAATTTTTTTCTTCTTTTTTTTTCTTGAAAAACAGCAAACTATAAAAAACCTTTTATAGTATATTTTAGACGTTTGTAGAGAAAGTTTGTAACATTAAAAAAACTTTTATTTTATCTTAAAATAGTATGTAGTATGTAAAAGTATGCAAATAGGTAATTGCAATGTGCACTCAAAATTACATAAACAAGCTTATCGATTTTCACATGTAGCACATTTTACAATCAACTTTTTTTATGCATAAAAACTTTCTATGTCATTATCAAAGGTAAGCAATTATGATAAATTTTGAAATCTGTAATGTATATTTCGTGTCGAAGATATTCCTAGTGATGAACTAAAAAACCAATTGTTCGTCTAAAACTAAAAACGAATATATTAAGCAAACGTATCTACTTAAGTGCATAATACACAAAAATCTGCAACACCATGTTATTGTCAAGCATATCTGTATTCTTCAGTTATTGCAAACAATAAATGAATCAAAATTATTATAAATACTATTTCAATATTTTATAAAACTGGGACATGCAAATTTATAAAACAATGAGCAAATTCAATTAGTGAACTCAAAAATATTATTTTCGACAAATTACTATTAATTTAAACTATTTATTCAGAAAATTACAGTTAAATGAGTGAAAACCTTTAAATTTTACCCAATAATAACGTTTTTATTTCAACATAATTTGATTGGTAAATTAATTTAAATTCAAACATTTAAATCCAGTTAAATATGTTTAAAAAGTTTTCATTACATCTACATTAATTTGTTATATAATTTATTACCATTTATCAATAATTTAATTTAATGCAACTCTTTTTGTAATTATTACAACTTAATAAACTATTATTACTTTATCATCTCAATCTAAATGTTCAAAAATATTAAAAATACGTTTTTTTAATTTTTAAAATTATTTGAAAAAAAATTTACCTAATGAATATTCGGTCTGTTCTTTTGTTTAATACTTTCTTGTAGGGACTCCATTGCCGCTAAATAGTTAACCGGTATGCCGGTATTACCGGTCATTATTCAATATTTACCAATAATTTGGGTAATTTAAAAACAATTTTTCTGTAATGTCAGGTTGTGACTGAAAATTATTTAGTTAAAATATAAAAAAACGTTGAAATAACATTACATTCTTCTTCTTCAAGTGCCTATCTGTTCCGGATGTTGGCTATCCTGGCTATTTAAGCCAAGATGACGCACTAAGGAATTTAATTAATGGGGTTACTTATTATTTAATTGTTATTAAATTACAGACCGAATAAAGGATGCTTGTTAGCCAAAATTTATAAATTATATTATTAGGAAAAATTTAATATTTTGGTAAGTGGCGTATCGTCTAGTCAGATACTTGGATGTCACCTTAATAGATAACATAATCTATAAAGTAACTGCAGTAAACTGTAAACTTGCAAGATTAATTATACAATTACGATACAAATTATTTTTAATGTTCAAATCAACAAATTAAATGTAGGTTTCAATATTTTTTAAAATGCTATTCCACATTAAAAGACTAGTTTATTACATCGACTACTTAATCTTTTATTATTAGTCATTAGCCAAATGTTATTAATTCATTAATTATATTTTTTAATTAAAATTAGTATCCGCTATTTTAGTACAGTAGGTGAAGTGCACTTCAGTTCATCTAATAGAATTCAAATTTTGTATTTAGAATTTTATAATACAATTTAGATTTCTCTCTCATAAATACAGCTATTGTCAATGCCGGCTTTCGAACAAAAATAAAACTAACAAAAATAATTGAATTTTAACTTTTGGTTATCTGGTTATTATTCTGGACTTTTAAATCTGGTTTGCGCCCCTTTATCGTTTGCGCCCTAGGCAGTTGCCTAGTTTGCCTAGTGCCTAGCGCCGGCTCTGCCTATTGTAAAACTCTGGGCGATTTTAGACTGCACCGATGGTCAAAGGGTCTCATAATCCGACATGTGGATTTCACCGGGTTCGGTTAGGGTACATATATTGATTGCACCGGGTTCGGTTAGGGTACGTATGTAGACTGCACCGATGGTCAGTAAGTACGGTACTTACTCTAAATTAATGATTCTTTAGGATATTATATTGATGGGGATTCACTTTTTCACTAAAGCTCTGGGCAGCACATACACATCAAGTATGTGTCGGACTTTTTTTTCAAAATTTATATAAAATTAAAAAAATTTAATATTTTAGGCATCTTTTGGCGTCTTTTTTGTTTTCTTTTATTTATTAAATAAAATTTATTAAAAATAATTTAAATGTATTTCAAAACAAAGAAAAAAGTTTTTAGGTTTTCACTTTATTTTTTACGAGATCGAGTAATGATACCGACGGGTGCAATCTGCATTTTACCATCGCCATCGGTGCAATCTGCATGTTACGCTTTGAGAGATTTAATACCTACTTATGCTTAAGAGCTTAAGTAATTAAATCGGTGCAATCCGCATGTGACCATCGGTGCAATCTGCAAGTGACCATCGGTGCAATCTGCAAGTGACCAAAACTCTACACTCGTCATCACGATCACCTACAATAGTTTTCTGGTTTTGATATATTTTAATAAATTTTTAGAATTTAAATGTGTAGTTTTTCTTTCAATGTCGCCTAGCATGTTTTATTCGGAGCAAATGTACTTTTTGTGGGTAATTTGTCCCGATTCGCACCGCTTAGTCGTCAACCTTACAGACTTACTACAAAAAATCTAATTTTGCTATTTACAAACAATTTGATAATAATAATAATTTTGCGCTATATGCCTAGTAAACTCCTGACTTTCAAGCAGGCACAACAACCTAATACTGGGGGTGGCCAACGGGTCAATCGCGATCGACCGGTTGATAGCAAAGCAAATTTTAGTGAATCATGGCCGCTAGGGAAATTTAATGTACAAGTGAAGAAAACATTTTAGGCAATCTTAGGAAATTTAGGAAATCTACGGATTTCTTAGAAATAAATGATAATTTTGCTTTTACAACTTTTTCGAAAGGAAATCATGAGAAAATCCAAAAGAAAATCCTAGGAAATTTTAGGAAATCTGGAGAAATATTAGAAAATCTGGGGAAATCTAGAGAAATCCAAAAAATGTCCTAAAACGAAATCTGGTGTACAAAAATGGAGTCTGTGGTTTCCTTTTCGTCAGAAGCGTATTACGCAAGTTTGACACCACAAGACTTTAATATTTTGCATCCTTATCTTCAGTTTTTCAGAGGACGGTTAAGGTCCGATACTTGTTGCGTTGGCTACTACACCTTTTCGACCAATAATTCAGAAAAGATCAACTGCTATTCAAAAAACGTCAATTGTAATTCAGATTTGTCAACTGATATTCAGAAATTCTGATTTAAATTATCATTTGACAAATCTGAATTATAATTGACGATTTCTGAATATCAACTGGAAAATCTGAATTACAGTTGACGATTTCTGAATTACTTGTGGAAAAGGTGTAGAGTGCTTGCCAATAGAAACAAATAATAAATAGAAACAAAGAATAATGTTGGTAACATTATTTTTAAAAGATATGCTATTGAATTTTCTATGAGTGCATACGTCATATAAGCGAGAGAGTTGCATTGCCGCTTAATATACGGAGTATCGTAGTACTTATAGAACCTCCCATATAGTCAACCAATTTAGTAGTCGCAAATATGAGGTAAAAATGTGTTTAAAATTCATCATGTCAATTGTTTTTAAAAACATAACACATGTCAAGGGGCCGTCCATTAATTACGTAAGGGTTTAGGGGGCGGGGGGGAGGTATCGGAAATCTTACGGACCCTTACGTGGGGGAGGGGAGGGTCCGACGTATTCCTTACGTAAGTATCGTAAAATACCGTTTTTAAATAAAATTTTTAAAATACCCCGTTGACTTTTTTCTTTTTTGGTATTCATCAGATACCCCATTAATTTAAGCCAAATAATTTACTTATTGTTTGTATATAATCAGACTGTAAATATTAATTGAAATTAAAAAAAAATCTGATACCCCGTTGACCTTTTTTTGTGTACACTTTTTTTTCATGAAAATAATTTTAATAATCCTTACGTAAGATGTGACGGGGGGTGGGGGTGCCAAAATCTTACGTGCCCTTATGTGAGTGGGTCAAAAATTACAAAAAGCGTCCTTACGTAATTAATGGACAGCCCCCAAGTATATATAAACTAAAACAATTAGTAACATTTGCAAGAAATTCACGGCGCGCTACTGAGTGACTTATAGTTAGTGAGCAAGAACATTATTTTAACCATTCGCTCTCGGAGAACAATGGTAAACCACCGAGGTAGTCTCCCTTGAAAATCCTTCATAAAATGAAGTGGTTAGCCAAAACCCACTCTTGGTTGTAGTGCTACTGTGTATGTGTATCCTCGGTTTTCCTGTTCCAGAAACTTACTTTTACCAATAATTAAGACGATTAATTAGGTAATTACAACTCTTAAAACTAAATTTTGCGTCTCCTGAAATTTTTGCGCCACAAGCCTGGGCTTCATGGGCTTCTGCAATCAATAATACGGCACTACTACTCGTAATAAGCTAAGAGAATATGTTTTTTCTTTTTTTGTCTAGTTTTTAATTTTAAGAAACATAGTCGATCATATAAGATAATAATGAAGTTGACCACCCCTGGTATATTACCACTTAAATTATTAGCAACAAAATAAAAACTGGATTACCGAAGCAAACTACAACTACGTCAAAGAAAAAGAAAAAGAAAAAGTAGTTTAATATTTGGTTATTTTTATAAGTAAACCTACATAATTTAATACATAAACTCACTTTTCAAATTATGGAAAATACAATCATCAATGGAAATTCCGTTTGAAAACTAAAAGTTATTACACAAAGTAGGTGTCTATTGCCTAATAAAATTTAAAAGTATTATTTGTTTTTGTTGCAAATAAAACATAAACTTTATTCTTTTTTTCCTGAAATGGAGAAAACAAATTACGAACTCATAATATCTTATTTGAGTAAATAAATAAAAAATAAAAACTTGGTTAAAAGAAAAAAAAATAATATGCAAATTTCTTGGAAAATTGAGGTTTACCTAATCTCCTGTAATGATTATAATTCAGTGTATATAGGAAAACTGGAAGAAAGCTATAAGGAAAAATAAATGAACATGAAAAAGTTAGAAAAAATTAAAGATCACAATTAACAGGGGACCAAATATGGGCAAAAAAATTATAAAATCAAAAAAAGCTTTTTTGAAAAACATAAAAATTGTACAAACAAAACATACAAATTTTTAAAAAATTTATTAAACCACGAAAGAGATAGTATGTTAATTAAATAATAATGATTAGATAATAATAAGAAAGCCTTTGACTAATATTATATATTATTACAAAAATAGTATTAAATTGTAAACAGTTATTGGTATACTTAAAAACAATTGATTTAATGAATTTAAAAGATGAATAACTTCTAAAATAACGGTTTAAAATCTTCCAACAGAACAATAAATTGAGTATTACATTTAATGGATTTTTAAAGTTTTGAATATTAAATAGATAATTTAATTAAATATTAACGGAAAAAAATAAATATCTAAATAGGTAATCTATTATTTTATAGTTTTATTTTATAGAATAACAGAGAAGGAGGCTTTAAATAACCTAAATAATTGATAATTATCCGATTTTTGAATGACAGATTTATAATTAACTGTTCCTACATAATTAACAAATTTTTGTCGATACCACGTAAGTTACCATTACACTATATTAATAGTATCATTCTAAATAGCGATTTTTTAACTTTCTAATTTTTATTAACATACGAAAATAAGTTTAGTAAAACTAAATAACCTATAAACTTGGCACCGATAAAATTATCTCAGCTGCTGAATCATACCTCAAGTTTTCTGTAATAACTCGAAAACGGTGAAGAAAAAACAAATATTTTGAAATCTGAATTATTTTGGACTGCTTAAGTAAATAGGAAAAACTTGATTAGGTCATACTCAAGATAATATGAAAACTCCGTTTAAATATTGATTTTAAAAGGCAATGTAAAAGTAAAATAAAATTAAAATATTATTAAATATTTTTAAATATTATTCAATATATTATTAATATTATTAAAATTAAAATACTTTTCCATACCTACTATGTATGTATAATAAAATAATATTACTACAGTTTTATTTTAGCTGGATAATGAACCGCGACATAAGGTATAAATGTATTTTTAGCTACATGCGAAACAAGTTTTTTTGGCTTCTCCTCTTCCTTAATAATAAGGAAACTGCAATTACATACAAAACAGCTAATTGCGTGGTTTCCTAGAGCGTCCAGATTAAATACTGCACTAATACTGGAGGAATCATTTTCTTAGCAAAATTTTACATTAGTTAGATTTGATTAGGCGCTTAGGGCATTGATTGTATCCGCACGATGAACATGTAAATTAATAAAAACACAATTATATAGAAGAAGTTTTATAGAACAAATTTACCGACTACTGGTTTTTAGAGGCAATTATGTGCTCATAACTTTGCTTGCCTTAGAGAAAAGCTTCTAGTCGTTTGGTAAAAACAACAAAACGACACTCAAAATAAACTACCTCAACAATACAATATTATTTACTTAATCTAACTGAATTGGTTAATTCAAAAAACAATTTTTTTGTAGTACAAAAAACTTTGTTGTAGCAACAAAAATTTTTTGTTAGTGCTGCTAATACTACTAAATCATTTGTTACTACTACAATTTTTTCTTCCGTAAGTATATTTTGTACTGTAGGTTCTTAGATACATAATGATCATTAGGTACCTATATTGTATTATAAAATAGCCAATAGCTGTGATGTGTACTTTTTTATAATATTCGCGTTTAAATAGCAAAATGAAATATCACAAAAATTAAAACAATAGAATATTAATGTTTTTCGTAGTACTGTAATGTAAGAAAAACTGTTACAAAACAGAAAGCAAAGAAAATTAATGCATTCAAACAAGCTCAAAACTTGTAACATTTATATTATAATTCATTATTTTAAAATAAATCGGACAATTAATTAAAGAGTACATAGAAATAAAGTTTGAATGTAATTTAAGATGCCACTATAAGATAAATAATTTTGCTTACATTAAATTTCAACAATGAGAACTGAACCAACTCACTATACAATGTATGTTGTGGTTTTTAAATTATATTATATTATGTTTATGAATTCAAATGATTGATTTTAATCAAAATGTATGTGAACAGGTTCACAGTAATTAGGGCAAACATATCAGCTTTAAAACCACGAAAGCTGCCATGGGTAGCTGGCATTGTGGAAGGGCAATGGGAAAATCGTAGGGTTTTTCCCCGAAGATCGCTCTCTGGCTCTACACTGTCATAATTAGGTCTATACTATGCTGTGGTGCACTTGGTCCAGGTCTCCAGAATACATCGGTCTGCCTGGTGTAATGGGAGTAATGTAAACGGCACCCACTGTGGTCTTGGAGATTATTATCTGCTTTCCTCCACTGAATTTCTATGTAGAGAAGCAGAATTTACCAAACGCAACAGAAACTGACGAATCTGCTATAATATGTCTATACACAGATGGTTCCAAAATCAATACTGGCTCAAGGGCAGGGTTGTTTCCTCTGAACTACAGCTAGATATAAGTCCAAACGGAACTTATGGGTATACTACACTGCGCGGAAGTAGTCCAAAAATGAATATCCGGGGCAAAACTATTCAAACTGAGTACTGAGTGCAATGAAAGGGCTGGTGAGCTGGGGGTCATCGCAAAAGAAAGAGTCGAGGAGATTGCATGCGGAAAGATGGGAGAATGTAATTGGATGTTGACATCCAATTAGGACGGCAATGCATTCTTCCTGTGAAAGATATGCAAAATACTACTTACAGCTGTCCCGGAACAACCTGCGTATTGTTGCTGGGTTTTCCACGGGAGACCGCAAGCTAAATAAACATCTATACACAATGAGACTAGTTGTCAGTCAATCACCGATCTCTAAATCTCTTTTTCTCTCTTCAGTCTTTTTCTGCCCACTGCATGACAATCAGCCTCTTTCTCAAAGGGAAAGGTTTCAGCATTTAGCATTTACTTGAGTGCATGCGAACTTCGGTTTGCTCTCTACATTCAATCCAGAATCCAGAATATATGGAGGCCCGTGTTATATAAACACCAATAACACCCCGTTGCTACGCCGCCGCGTAACACCAAGGATGGTTACCTCTCTAGCATTGCGCGAATTATTTATCTGAATTTAATCTGGGCAAATTCGAACTATCGGATAATTCAGTTTATAAGGTAAACAAGCAAATCAACTTTTTCAGAAATTGAACTGTATGATACTGATCAGACCTAATAAGGTAGAAACAAATCCATCCTTTTTGTTTTCTTGATTATAATTGATTTAACCATTACTACTACAACAGAATGCTATACAATCAACAATCTCAGATAGCTTTGTAGACTACGTAACTCTATTTATTGTGAATATAGAATCAAATTCACTTCTAATTAAAATTAAAGTTTAATTGCACCAGAAGATTTAATTTTCTATTTCAATTGAATATTTCAAAATATACTTCTAAAACTTTCTTTACAAAGCAGATAGAACTGTAAAAGCCAAATCTAAATTTATGCAATGTCAGGAATGCAATCTGTAATGGAACGTTATTGCCCTAGAGGTAGGCTTTGTATCAAGTATAAGACAACATAAACAAAAATATATTCGTAGTAAAGTACTTTCATACCTAACGTGACAATTTCCTGCAATCAAGGATTTGCAGCTCTAAGAACTCATTTTACACCGTAGGCTGCATTATGTCAAGGGCCAATATCGCAATATTAAAACGTCAACAAAAAATTAGAGAGGTGAAACTGAAATCAGAAAATTATTTATCTCTGTTTCCTGAGAGAGAGAAAAGCCCCAATTTTGGAAACTTGAATATATACAACATACAACATGATTCAGATGGGTTTAGAATGACAAATTTTTCCTAGGATGATTCAATAAGTTTTCTTAAGTAATGGGTGAAACCCAAATTGAGACAGATATTTTTTTAAGGATTTTTTATTTAAAAAAATTCGGCGTTCAGTTGTTGCACCCCCTCTCGTCCTTGCGCCCGAGGCGACCACCCAGTCACGCCACCCTAGTTACGGCACTGCGTTTGCTATATACATTTTAATAGCCTCATCTCTCAAAGGTGCTTGGTCGAAAAGAAAGTTGTTAAAGATTATAATCAAATGAATATTTGATGATTTAAAAATACAATTCAAACCAATTAAGGTATTCAAAACTAATGGTGTTTGTTTTGGTAATATTCCATGCCCCCCAAGATCGCAAGAAGCTAAAAAAAACATGTGACCCACATTTTCTGCGCAAATAAATTTTTAGAAAATTTGAATTAAAAAATTATTTTTTTAAATCTTTAAATAAACAATCACTTCCGGTTGACCGATTTCCACCATTAACTAACTTGACCTTCATTTTTTAATAAGTTTATGTTATATAAAATTTTGTAATTTCTCGATACATAAAATAATATGCGCGAGTTTGCGGAATGTGGAATAAAATTCATAAAATTTAATTAAAACACAACTTTTGAGCAAACATGCACGAACTCGTGAACTTTTTTTATTTAAAAGGCAGATTTTATTAGCTTCCACCTGTGGCTGTGATTGGAATATATTAAAATGGTAATCAATAATTTTGTTATTATCATTTGATATAATTTAAAATATTTTGTTTTAAAAATTATTTTATATAACTGTTAAATGGAGAATTAAAACTCAAACGATATAAAAAATATAGGTTACCATTTAAAAAAATACAAATCAAAGTCTGCTTTTTAGATAGGAAAACCATTTTATCAATTTTATTCCACTTTCTGCAACTTCACTGTGTAGGTATATTCTTACAAAAGATGGAAGTTATACAACAATAAATTTTCTAAAACATTTTTTTAAACATTGCAAAATTTTTATTGAAAATTTAACTAATTCTCTACCTTTATTTATTTAGAATAAGCAACCATCGGTGTTATTTGCAATTCTTTTTATTGTCAATAATTGGCACTTCGTTTATAACTGCATATTAGAAATATTTTAATTCAAAATCATGTCTTTTAACAATTATGGTATATTATGATTAGCTAACTGAAGCTTTCGTAATTATTAATTTTATAAAGTGTTTTAACAGTCGATTAAATAATTACATAATAATCATCATGTATGTTAAGAACAATAGATGCAAGTTACTAATAAATATACATCAACAAGTTAAAAAATTAATAATTGTTAATAGTTAACATAATAGAAATAAATAGTCACACTGAAGGCAATAAATCATAATTTCTTCAGTTTCACTTTCTTCGTTGATAATATGCATAATTATTATATTCTTCACTAATCCTTACCCATATTAAGAACTTTTTTACCTTGACTTCTAGTTATTATGTAAACGCAAACCCATTGCTTAATAGCTTAAGGCTAAATAGAGCATTAGAGATATAGTGAATCCGAGATTCAAATCCAAAATTGTTACTTATCAAGGTTTTTCCTATTTGATTTTTATATTTAAATAACTCCGACTCGAGCTTGTTCATTGATTGTGAGGACTGTTAACTTTACTATATTTTACTATACTATTTAATAATATAATATTATTATTAACCGACGGGATTTGTAGCGGGAAGTCGTGGTTCAACACCTATTCAAAGCTCACGGGCTATGCATCTAGCAAGGTTAGCACACTACTAGAAAGAGAACTAAGTATACATATTAATGAAAGCAAAACATGTTTATTATGAATTTTTGCCCAAAATGAAACTAAGCAATAACTAGAGGAGAAAAATTGCAATTATTATAAAATTTTGAATTTTATGTTGCCTAGTTTAGTTCCCGTGGCCACGCACCGTTAAAAAATTAATTAAGAAGTTGTTATTTCAAGATTCACTAAACCATAAAATATCTCTGCTATAAAATTGTATAATTATTTTTAAATATAGAATTATATCAATTAAATTTGATGTGGCTAATTATTGTAACACATAACCAAGATGCATTTGCGAATAGGCAATTTAATAATAAAACAACACCGAAGCTGTTACTAATTAAAGATTAAAGTAAGACGAACAAGATGGATAAGTAAAATATCGGGAACAGAAAGTATAATCTATAATCTTAATGAGAAAAAATTGTGGTTAATATGATTTATCAAATTGATAACTACTGGATTGTCATGTTAAACAATAAAAGTAATCGGTGTACAAACACAGATAATAAACTCTGGTAAAGAATTGTATTAATTACTGCACTGTAAAAAAGGATTTGTCGCCTTAACAAAGCTGTTAGTGGCTATAGCTATTATAGAACAAATTTTTGTACTGAGCAAAAAAAAAATTGTTACGGCAGCAAACAATTTGTTGTAGCAACAAAAACTCAACTCAACAGGTTTGTTGGGGCGATAAATCATCTATTTGTTTATTTCAACCATGATTAAATGATTTTGACTGATAAAATGAACTTAATATTTATTACTAATAAATTAATTTCTTTTGAACTGCATGTTGTACCAAGGCAATATAATTTAAATAATTTAATTTTATTTATGAGTATAAATAATTGACAAAAACGCAATTTTAATTAAATATTTCAACAGTCGTTAATCATACTTTGGCCATAGAAAAGCATTATTTTAAATAATTGATAATATTTTATAATTTATGGATAATCTGATTGTTTAATATTACAAACCGATTTACATAACTGAAATTTTGAAATATTAAATAGGAATAAAATTTTATTAATTAACTATTTTTATAAAATGCGGATGACGAATCTACCTATATGTATTTTACAATGGCCTGATTATAAAAATTTAGTGAAATAGAAAAATTGTATTATGTCTTGCAAGGTTGAAATAAAAATTAATTTCTCACCTGTAAACAATTACGTTCACAAATTACAATAATTACAAAATTACAATTAGTGTTTCTAAGCCTATATAAGGTCAAGTTTATACATCAACTGAAAATTATGTAACAAAGAAATTATGTGTTAATGTGGTTAATTTAAAAAACTTGCAAGATGTACTCACCATGCAGCCGAGGTCTTCATCTGCGTATAATCCTGGAAAGTGTTTCTGGTCACCACAGTAAAAAGACGTTTCGGGAAGATCCACTCTGGATACAAAATTGTCGTCGTAATTTTTATCATAACCTACTGGATAGTATTCTCTTGGTGCATTCATCACTTTATTTTGACTAGAATTTTTGGTAGGGGTAGGTGTCGAGATGTAGTTATTTGGTATAGAAGCTGCTGTGGTGGCAGTTAAACTGGCTTGTTTTTCTAATTTTTGCTTCATAAACGCAGCTTCGAGAGCTTCTGCTGATATATTTGTAGCGGCTGCCAAAAGTTTAATTGAATTGACTGTCGATTGTGGCAAAACAGCGTTAATGTCGTTATTGGATGATGGTAAAGTTCGCAAAGCAAAATTAGTACTACTTAATTTGTCTGTTAGTTTTCTTCTGTTGGATATTGGAACAACGACGGTTAAAGCAGGATTTTTGTCTAAATTATCGAATTGGTCAATAGCAGGTGTTTTTATTGCAGCATTTGGTAACGTTTTGGGGAATGTACCTTTTAAAGCTGGAGTAGCAATAACGTTGCGGGTGTTATTACTGAGTTTTATATTTGAATTAAATGATGGGCGTTCGGGCGCTGGAGGTATCGGTCTAAAAGGAGGAATGGTGGAAGTATGTAATAAAGATGCTGCTTGTACTACACTCTGAGATCTGATTCCCTAAAATTCAAGATCTAATTAGATTTTTATCGGCTTAAGAGAAAAATTGTCTTACATTATTGGAATTTTGACTTAAAAGTGCTTGCAAATTTGAAGATCCTTGTACTGAGCGTCTACGATTGGCTTCCAAGGTATTAAGCGATTCTTTAAAACCCAGCTCATCCCCAAGACTAAATCCTGAAATTAGCATTTTATGAATTGTTTTGTGTAAAAATAGTGTGAAAATGGATGAACGATTTACAAAATCTTAATTTACAAAAAAAGTGAAAGAAATATTAATTATCTAAATTACAAATCCCAAAAGCAGAAATTTTACATGATAATTTTCTAGCAGTTAAAATTGAAATATTTACATAAATTGAAATTGTTATTAGAATGAATAAGTGAAAAGAAGTGTTTAGATAGATTACCGAGGCCTACGTGAGCTTTGATACCACCAAGATTCCTAACTCGGAATAGGCCAGATTTCTTAAAAGCGCAGTTCAGGATAAATCCGAAATCCGATTCCAGAACACAGGTAGGGTGGCCAAGATGCCAAGTCCCGCCTGTAACCAATAATTGCTAATATTACAACATCTTGGAAAAAACTATCATTTGTTGTTAATCTATTTTAAAAACCCAGAAAGTCATTGATGAATAATTTTAACCGCAAATGTGACGAAAAGTTTAAAACCGTGTACACTTGCTTAAGACCTACTAACCCACATGGATAAATTATAACTGTCCGGTGGCATATTTTCTTAATTTTGGATTACACTTTTAAACTAACACCATATTTTAAAAATCAAAAATGAGTAATATTTTTTAATTTGAATTTGATCAGGATCCCAAAGAAGTCACAAATGTAAACATGCACAAAATTAAATATCCCAACTTCAAAATATAATCAAATTATTATACAACATGCACTAACTGGATTACACAGTATTTAGAAAAATTATTAAATTGTTAATAATTCGAGAAGATCACTAACTAATCATTCACTATTTACATTTTTTAATTTTAAAAATTAATTTAACCTACCAAAAATAATCAGTAACAAATAACTAATTTTAAACTTCATAACTACACTGCTCATTAACGAGCGCACAGCACAAGTTTCACGTACACTTCACTATGCTTACAAAACTTTCAAAACTGAATGGCTCTCAACTTCTTCGGCTGTTTAACATTAATAATAGAATGCACCAATCCAGTAACGGTATCAATGATATTAATAAAATGACGCAACAGATTTAACCTTCGAATTTTTAATTTTACAATTTTTTATTAGATTTTCAAAATTTTCCAATTTTATAACTTAATTTGAGTATCATATTAATCTTGCACAAACTATATGATGGGGGACAAAAAAGTCATAAGCAATTATGAGGGATCATAAACAATTAATGTTTCTTCAATAAAATTCTAAAATTGCAAAAATTACATTTTATCGCCCAATTATCGGCTTCGATCATAAAAAAAAACAAAAAAATATCTGTACATGAAGATATACTTTTTATAAAATTACCAATGAATACTATAATCCTTGAAAAATTAGAACGATCGTTTCAAATTGCAATTATGATTACAAATAATTTGGTATTACTAACTTTTGATCCAATTAAATTAGTTCAAGTCAATAATAAATAATATTACCTACGTAAAAGTAAAAATAACCGAAAAGAGATATCAAATAATTTTTCACGATGATTACACAAATCTGGTAATCGATTTATTTTGTTCCGGATTCAAATTTCACCTTCCAGTAGGTTTATTTACATTTAGTAACAATTTCAGTTGAACTTCATAGTACAATAGTTTTATGGATTTTAATCATCATTGTTAAATGTTAATTTTATTTTACATAAAGTAAAATATGTTGTTAGCAGTACCATGGCTAGAAGTCAACTGTGCGCAACCCCACGCATATTAAAACAAGCGCTACACCTATTTACGTTAATTACACGCACCGTCTACAAAATGAGCAATTCATTTTTCAATTCATTCAATTTCATTTGCCTACAACCGCAATATTGAAAAACAATATTGGCCCCATATTGCCCCAATATTGCGCCAAACTTGTGTGCTACATGGGTACGTCTACGTTCTTTTGGAACCTCAAGCTCAGTTCCATCATTGAGGCAACCGTCACAATATCTTTCTTCCTTTGGTCTGTTCTGTAGGTAGTCATCAGTTTCAGTTTGTCGGAGAGCCCTTTTTCACTAAGAGAGTAAAAAAAAGGCGGGCCACCACAGATTGTCAAAGGTAGCGAAAATATCATAGTGGGTTTGGTTCTGAGAATGTGCACTTGATTGATGTCCCCAAGGCAAATCAAATCAAATCCAGTACTTTGATGGATACCATGGCTAATGGCCATGTACTCCAAATCTCCTTGGGAGTTCTTAGTGGGCGTTTTTTAAGGAGGTCGTACCCTATTGAGCCTAAGCGGCTATCTTTGAAATGACCTCTGTGTCGAACTCCTGGATCGTTGCGCTTGGTCAATTTTTCTGGGCGTCGCCCTAGATAATTTTGCCCGGCGAACAATCTCAGGAGTTTAGTTGTCGACAGCCGCAAATCATTTTTGGGCGTTCAGGATAGAAGCAAATAACTCTCTCGTTCAACAAGAAGAAATCTACAGCAGCAGTCTTTCTAGATGTTTCCAAAACCTTTGACAAGGTATGGCACAATGGACTCATCTAGTCCGAAACTTCCAAGTGAAAATAAATGGCATTTGATCATCAAAACGGAACATCAAAGCTGGTGTACCCCAAGGCTCCCCGCTTGCCCTGACCTTCTTCTGCGTCTACATCCACGACCTCCCAAGAACTCTGACCACCACGATTGGATTGTATGCTAACGACACTAACATCTGAGCCAGCTCACTAAATCCAAAGATGGCCGGCAAACGAATTCAAATCGTGCTCAACAACCTCAAGAACTGGTATCATATATGACAAATAGAAATAAACGCGGAAAAGAGTGCCGCAGTCCTGTTTACAAAGAAGCTTCCTCAACCTCAACTTGAAGAACTGGAATTCAATGTCCAGAAGATACTTTGGAAAACGACAACTAACTACCTCGGAGTCATACTCGACAGCAAATTTATTTCCTGGGTAAAGCATATCACTTCGATCAACGGCAAAAAAAGAGGCATTGTGAAGATACTGGATCTAATCGTTGGGAGGCGCAGTACCATGAAACCGAGCTTCAAACTGACCATCTTCAAGGCAACCGTCAGACCCCTTCTCATATATGTCCCGGCGTGGGCATTCGCATCAAATTTTCTAATGAACAGACTACAAACAATACAAAATGTAGCACTTTGAAAAGCTAAAAACGCATTCTAATTGGTTCTCAATCGATACATCCACAAAGAGTTCAAGATCGAGACCGTCAGCGAATCCATCCAGAACCTGACGGAAAAATTCTACGATAGATGTCACGACACGGACAACCCGCTCATCTCGGGACTTGGCCAATACAATGTTGAAGATTTCCTCGCCCACATTCGACCAACAAGCATCCTGGCTCCAAACACGACGTAAGAAACCGGCAAATTCATTATCAAAGCAGGCTGCTCCTGACTTTCTATTTGGGGAGAGAAGGGCTTGGGAAATGAAAATTGTTAAAATTTTTAGTTTGTGGGCGCACGTCGTTCTGTATAGCAGTCGAGATTTGTTCGTTTTTCGGCGGGCGCTAGTGGTTTCCTCATTTTTGCTGCTCCATCCAGGGCTGTAGGTACTCGGCCCGGCAACTTGGCCTGGCCTTGAAGGCAACTTATTTATTTAGAAATTATATAGATGATACAAATGCTTATATACAAAATTAAAAAAAGATAAGTTTTTCTTTAGAAAGTGGGTGCCTCCTTCTTTCCTCGTCATCTTTCCTTATTTAAACGGTTAACCGGGATTTCCCGTAAGAGGGTGGCTGCAGGATTGCTTTGGGCTTCTTGTATTTCAAATTATCATCGAGCTGGTAATTGCTGAGCCGTCTGATTATCGAGTTTTCTGAGAAACCCGAAGCTGTGTAGAGTTCATCCGCCGCGCTGTGGATAAACTCTTCGATGGACTCTAGGTTGGATTTCTTCGGTAGCCTTTCGTTGGGTACGTGCCAATCTGCCAATATGCTTTCATGGCATGCCTCAGTGCAATGTTTTGCACCACCTGGAGTCTCTTCATCTAATTTCCAGATGCCAAACCCCAGGCTTTTTGCCGCGTAGGTGATTATTGACCTGACGATGGTTTTGATCGGCGTCAGGCCTTTTTAATACTTAATTTACTGTACCTATTTAGCAGGGCCCAGCACGGCCATAGCACCTCTGGCTTTAGTTTTAACTTTGATAATGTGAGGCTTCCACTTGAGAGCCCTATTTAGCGTGACTTCTAAATATTTGGAGTTGTCATTCTACTGAATCATTATCCCGAACATTTTGAGAATTTACGACCGGCCCTGCTATCCCCAAAGTAGATATGCCTTATGCAGAGTGATGGTAATGGATATGCTGTCGATGAATCCGTGCCGCCTTGGAAAGTGGAACGGGAAGTGAATATTAGAATCAGAGCCAGATTGGAAACAAATTATTTACCGGGATTCGCAGCAGGCCACCGGCTCAAATCTACAATTAATTTACAGGAAACTTAGACCATGCAGCGGCAACCTGTTTATTCCGATTTTTTACCATATTATGTTGGACATTTTCCTATTTTTGAATTTTAATTACCTAACAATTTTAATAAAAAATTTTAAGGAATTAGTCACTTCCCGATTTCTCGGTGGGCCAATCCGGGCCTGTTTAGAATTCTGGTTTTGATTAGCTTTTTAACATTTTTTCAAAAGCTAATAATGGTTTTATAATATATTTCACCTCCGGTGTTCCCACTTGCGGTTTTAGGGAAATATTCTAAAAACTCCTTGTTGCAATTTTTGGGAAAAATATGCTGTTTTCAAATATGTTGTAAATGTTTAAGATGATAGTTTAGATTTTCAAACCCAGAGACCTTCCTGGCGTGGATTCACTTTGCTACTGCGTCAAGTTCTTCAAAATTGATTGTCAGAATCTCTTATGTGTTTGGTATTACCTGGAGATTGTTGAAATCTTATTTTATAGTTTGGTGATCCACTATTGGAGTTGGTACTTAGATAGTAGTAGATCAAAGAGCAGTTTGTCTATGAAAAATTGTAAAGTTTTTGTTGGAATGAAGGTGTCCTGGTTGATGGTTGCTTTTAAAATTGGTGAGATCGTTTCGTTTGTCTAATTCCCTATGAATTTGAGAGAGGAGTCGTAATTTATAAAGTTCTTCAATCCCTGATTCTCTTGAGAGAGTTTTGAAGTGGTTCTTGGCTATTACCATTTTGATGTAGAGATTCTGTCTTTCGTCTTTGACTGTTTTCCTGAATTTATAAGCGGTTCTTGTATTTGTGATATATTTCACTTTCCCGGCATATTCTGAGTTCTGGTGATATTCATCTTATTCATTGTTTTCATATTTTTCAAATCGGTTTTCTAACATTGATTTTTATATTCTGTTTACTGTTTTTCCCCAATTTTGCAACCATTTGTCTCGATTCATGCATTTGCTCGCTTCAGACAGTGTGTTTCCATTTTATTCAATTTTTTTTACTTTTAATTTCATTAGCAGTTCTTTCGATTATTCCATATTTTCTTTGTAGTTTGTTACTTCACTACCTTGGTTATTTTATTGAAATACAGTAAAATCCGCTTAATGTGATCACTTCGGGCCAAGGTCATTTTAATAATATTAACTGATAACTGATAACAATTGGATTAGAATAAGATAGAAAAGAAAAAGAAAGAAAAAGTGGCCGATTTCCAAAAAAAATGATCACAATAACCGACTGATAACATTATCCGATATCACATTAAGCGGATTCCACTGTATGTATATTGGAATTGTCTTTTTCAATTTCGACTTCTTCCTAACTTTTAGTTTCTTCTCTTTTTCGTTTCTTTCGTGTTTATTACTTTTACTGTTACTACTTCATTAGACTGTAAACTAACACTTATGCAGCCAAATTTACTGACAACAATCTTAAAATATTTTAATTATTCTCATTGGTCTTGTTTATTTTCACCTTTTTAGTTTCATTAGCAAGAGAAGATACCAAGGGGGGAGGGGTAATGGGGGTTCATTATTCCCCCATTATTTTAAAAACGAAAATAAACCGATAAACGATGAAATGTACTGAATCCTTAAAATTATAAAAAAATACCTTTTTAACCCCCTACTCTCCACAAACTTTGGCTGGATTTGTCTGTTAGCTATCCTGTACTGTCTTTGAGTCAGTACAATACTTAATAAGAATTAATTCAGAGTCAACTGACTGTTGATTTTATTAGAGTGGCTAAAGTCAGAGTTAATCCTGGGAATTCCATGGATTAACTTTGACCAGAGGTTGATTTTTGTACCTAACAGCACTAGCAGGATGATGTTGTTGCATTTCCCTGATGGAAATTTTCAATACCTATTCAGTATTCTGGTTGGTCAAAATATGACGATTCGTGTGCGAATCAAGTCGAGTGAGTTCGAGAATAAGGTTGCTGACTGAGTGCTCTACACTGTTATACAATTCTGCTATAGCCCCAATATGCATCTACAATATGTACATTTAAAAATGATCCACATTAAATCTCTTGAACTAAACCAAATATCGAAAGATATTAACGAGATTAGACTGTATGCTCTGCATCACATTGAACTCAGCCCCTCGCCGTCGGCTAATTGCTGAGTGATGCAAAAAATAAATTTGAAGAAAATTTCAAGTCAATAAATTTAATTTTTTTTGCATAAAAAGATAGTATTTTACAAGACCTATTAGTGCGCCATTAATCCAAAGCAAAAGCATTGGAGTGCTTCTTCCAAACCACAGAACAATCGTAACTTTATTTTGAAATTTAAAGCACTTCGAGCGAAAGAAAAGAGTCAAGTTTAATATAAGGTACATAAAAAAAACAAATTACTTCCTTCTAAAAAAATTGTAATAAATTAATCAAATCAAGCACATATGACTAATAAAAATATAAAGTAAATTTATATTTAACCAGCATAAAATGCGCAACTATAAACTTATTCCACGTTAGAAAGTCAATACAGATTAATACTTAAGAAAATCAAAATTAACAAAACAAACACTTTAAATACAAAAAATCTAAATTATTTACAGACTGTTAGTCTGTAAATCACACTTTACTTGTTGGTAAAAACAATATTATATCAAGTGCAAAAATTAGGCTAGTTGACAACAAAAATAACAATAACATGGATAAGATGAAATTTATAGTCAATCATTTGCAAACTAAAAGAAATTTAATTTATTGTAAATCATTTTCTTATTGACCATGTTTTTGCACATTGAATCAAGTCAAATTAAATTCAGATACCTATACTAATTACTATAACCACAGACTATGTAAAAATAGTTGTAGTCATTGCAATAGATGAACTGAACAATAATTCAATCCGTATTACAGTAGAATATGTTAAATAACATCAACAGTTTTTAAATGCTTTCTGTTAACACTCATTGGTTGCTAAATAAGATTATTGTTTCTTTCTCCTAAACATGTTATAACAAAATACTTGAAACACCACAACCAGAGCCAGTATATTTAAAAGAGTACAACCACCCCTTCATCTAGAAAAGCGTATTATTTCATTTGTCAAATACAGCCATATTTATTAAAAAATGAGGAACAACAAAGTACTCCGTGAAATCTCCAAGCTCTGGCAGCACCTAGGCAACCCCATTTAATAACCAAAACAGGATAATACAGTACAGGTTTTGTTTTCAGTATTTTAATTTTTAACTTTAAAAAATGCAAAAACTGACAAAAATGGCATAAATTAGCTTACATTGAACGTTTACTTCAATTCATGTTGGGTCATTCCATATCAAGTGGTCCAATCCGGTCGCTCAACCATTTAAAAAAAAATAGATTTTTTGTGTATGATAAATTTAACATATCAGTAGTTCAAAATGACCCTTACTTAAATTTTACTGTCTTTTGTTTTCGTGTGGTTTCCATATTTGTTTGGTAGTACAGCATATCTTGCATTTGCATTTCAAAGAGCTTATGTAAACTGAAAATCCTGATATCCTATTTAACTTATTTAGGTGAGGTAAAAAATAATTTGTTTACAAAGAAAGAGGCTACAAGATTGATCCTAACCCATTTTCACCTGAATATAATTCTAAGAGGTGAAAGCCCAACTCTAATATTTCAGGGAGTTTTTGTAGGAAAGGAAAGTGTCGACAAGCTAATTTTTTTTACAAAAGATTGGACCTGTACTCTATTTATTTAACACATGCAGCTGATGTAAACAGTGATCAGCGCATGTTAAGCACGTGATTGCATTATGTTGATTGCACCTGCAATTGTGATTGAATTCTCGTAATGTCAAGACAACCCCATATGCTGTCCGTACTTACAGTTTTTCATTGTAAGTAGATGCATATAATTTTCATGTGGCGTTTGAATTACAAGGCAACCTAGATTCATAAATCACGTGCAAACTGCATGAATTTGTTATTCTCAGCTGTAAGTGTTAAATAAATAGAGTATAGTTGTATTGGTATATTAACCTTGAGATTTACATCTATTTTTTTCTTCTAAAAATTCTCAAAGTTTGGAAATTTTTCAAAATGATACTTTTCGAAGTTAAGTAGCGCTGATGGGGTAATAGATAAAAATCTAAAATTTTAGCCAATAATTCTATTATATTATTCTGTAATAATAATAATGTAATTATGTATATTATGTAAATTTTTATCTGGTCTCTCATCAACGATATTTCCATTCAAGTGCCATTTCATTAAATTTCCAAACTTTGAGAAGTTATAGAAAATCTCAGACTTGATATTTGGTATACCACTACAGCTAGGTCCGATCTTATTTTAATAAAAAGTTTAGCTTGTAGATCCTTTTCGTTCCTTCAGAGATTTCTCCATAAAAATATCACTCTTTTAAAAAAAGAAGTCAACATTTAGGGTGGATTTCCACCTTTTAGAATTACATTTAGGTGAATTACATTTAGAATCAATCTTGTAGCCCACTTCTTTGTAAACAATTTTTTTTACATCACATTGATAAGTTAAATAGGAGATAAAAATTTTCAGTTTCTGTAAACCTTTAGACCCCTCGCAGACTGCCGAATTTTTATCGGTCGATAGTTTGGTCGGTTTCTTAATTAGTATGAAGATGTATGCAAGTACGCAAATTATAACAATTCGATATCAGCCGATAAAAAGTTTTATGGGCTATATGATTGATCGAGAAGAAACCGACCAAACTATCGGCTGATAGAAAGTCTACAGTCTCTACAGTCTACAATCTGCCTTAAAATAGGTTTTCCAAATAAATATGGCAACCCTATGAAAACAAAAGAGAATAAAAATTAAATAATGGTCATTTTGAACTACCAATATGTTAGACAGCTTATACAAAAAAAATTAAATTTATTTTTAAAATAGTTGAGCGACCAGATTGGACCACTTGATATGGAATGATCCTGTGGCGCGTTCCGTGTGAGCGCTGACAATACCCAATATTAAATAAGTCATAAGAATCCCGTTTCTGTAACACCACACATATGTTGGTAATACTTGTGAAATACCTTTAGAAATAAACCTGTAACACAATCTTTCCGCATAAGTAGTCATCTATAAATTATGTCGCGCGATTTTAAGCACCCTTTATCTCCTTCTCACAATGTTACACGCCCCCCCCTCCACCTCTATTGAAATATTTTTTTTACAAATAATAGTATACCTAATAGTATACCTTAATAAGTTCTTGGAAACCTATTTCTCTTCCTTGTTACAAATCACCTCGTCTCGAAAAACCCCCTCGTGTGGCATAATTTCTGGGTGGCCCTTAATACATGATTAATTTCAGTAAACGCGCCCGAAGTGTGGTAACACCATAAGTATCAATTCCAAAAATCAATAATCCCAAAAATGTGCTAATTACCGTGATCATACTTTCACATAATTGAATACCTAATAAAATGAATTCAAAATTTGATTTTGATATTTTCTCAAATTCTAAAAAAATTTCAAGATTTTTAATAGAATCTGCAAACAAACAAACTATCAAATTTAATTGAAATAAAATCCTTCGTAGCACCTTCATGGATTTAAATCTACAATTAAATATCATGTAAAAGTAAAATTATTATAATTAAACATAAATTCAAAAACTTGAACATAAATTAAAATTGCACACATTAAACAAATACAATTAAAACAATTATTCTCCTTTACACTCAGTTTCAGAAATAGGTAAAACATTTGTTTTTCCGATACTACCACTTACATCGGATTGTACTACAGCTGAATCTGATGATTCTACAGTTGAATCAGTTACCGACGAAGTTGAATCTGGAGAAACCAAAGTCAAATCTGGTAGTACTGTAGTTGAATCTGGTGCTACCCAAGTTGAATCTGGTGTTGCTAAAGTTGACTGTGCCGATACCGAAGGTAAATCTAATGATACCAAAGTGGGGTCTAGTGGTGCTACTTCTGATAATATAGTTGGTTCTAAAGGTGCTTCTAAACTTGAATCTAATGGTACTAAAGTAGATTCGGTAAGTAATTCATCAACTTGTGCTTGGACTTGACTAGCATGATCACCTTGAGCTATAGTAAGTTGGTCTTGTAAAACTCTCAAATTTAATTTTAACTCTTCTAACTGCTTTTGTTTTTTGGTCATTTCCTTTTGTACCTTCTTGGTTGAATTTACATTGACTTTCTCCTCTATGCAAGTTTGTGAAATTGGTTCTATACCATTACTCTTTAATAACTTAATGTAAGAAGATCGATCTACTTGTAATTGACGGCATAATTTCTGCAAAAGTTGTAACTTTTTATCGTATGATTCCAGTTTCAAATCTTGAGTTTGCTTGGTCGTTGTTAATTCCAACACCACATGTGCGTTCCTTTCCGAACGTTGCTTCCAAATTTTAACTTCTTTTTCTAATGTTAAAATTTGTTTTGTCATTCTATCCATTTCAATTTTGCAGTTATCAAACACTTGGTTATTTTTACTTAAAGAAGATTTAAATTCATCATATTTATCAGAATACAACTCAAGATTTTCATGTAATTCTTTAACTGTATATTGCAATTGAGCACAATTTTCTTCACTATTTTTTGATTTATCTTCCAAAAGTTTACGTTCACGATTCCATAATTCTTGCTCAGCTTTGAGTTCCAATTGGGCCTTTTCTATTTGAGCTTGGGACAATTGCCTCTCCAATTCAAGTTGGTGTTCCATTTTGGATTGATGTTCCTTTCGCTTTTCAAATTGATCATATAAGGAAGCAATCTTATTGGCCATTTCTAAATTATCGTCTCTCAATTTTATATTTTTTTCCGTATTATCTTGCATCATGGTAGTTACTTCATTTAATGTGGCTTGGAACTTCGTGGCTACTTCCTTTCTTTTTTCTTCTTCTTCTCGAATTTTTATCAAATTATCCTCCTAAAAAAATTATACAATATTAAATTTGAGAATTTTCATTAAATAAAATAGTTTTTATGGAAGATGGGGAATTAGTAGGTAAGCACTACATAAAATATTATGGTTATTATTATTATTTGTATTTACATTTACATCAATTCCTTTAACTTTATTCCTATATACTGTATTTTACCCCTATACTAGTAGTATCAGTTTTCAAAATCACTGAATTTAATAGATCTTTCTTTACGTGAAACTTTTATTAAGGTTATTAAAGTTCGAATGTTAAATGAAAGAGAGTGTTGAAGTCGATGCTATGAACTCAATTTAAAAAGGTGTTTTTATTTTCTGATTCTTATTTTGATATCTTCTTCATCGAGACATTTGCAAACTGGGGAAGTATTAGTGATGCAACAACAAAGATAACGATGGCCCAATGCTAACACGTCATAACCCACAACTTTTGAGATTTTGCTTTTATATCATTTTCGAACTATTTGTACATTTCCCGACCTAATTCTAAAAGATCGTAAACCTCAAACCAATAGAAAAGCTTCAAATTTAAATTTTAAAATGTTGTATAATCATTTATTACTAGTCATATCCCACTGTAAAATTCCGTTTCTTGGGGTTATGCCATGTTAGCATTCGGCCATCAATAAGTAAATCCTGTTACATACACTCAAACAAGTCAGCAGGCTTGGCTTGAAAGGAAGCCAAACAAAGTGAAAAATTCACATGTTTGCCAGTATCTCATACTTAATCAACAAATTTTAATAAAAACCATAAAGAATTCTTTTGCTCAAGCTCTAACTTTACTATACACACATGCAAGTTGAACAACAAGCAGCAGTGTGGAGCAGAGCAGGGGTGGCCAACAGATCGATCGTGAAGCAATTTTTAGTCGATCATAGCCAAAGACACTAGTTGTGATTCAAAAAAGGCAAGGAGAAAACCGCTGGGGAAATTTGATCTACAAATGAAGGGAAATCTGAGAAAATCTAAGGAAAGCTAAGAATATCTTAGAAATTACAGATAATTTTGCTTTTTGAACTTTTTCGAAAAGAAGTCATGAGACAATCCAAAAGAAAATCCAAGGAAATTTTAGGAAATCCGGGGAAATCTAGAGAAATCCAAGAAAATATCCTGAAGGCAATCTGGTGTACAAAAATTGGATCTGTGGTTTATTATTATTATTATATTATTAAGCAAGTTTGACGCCTCAAGGCTTTAATATTTTGCGTCCTTATCCTCGGTTTTCCAGTTGACCTTTTCTTTTAAATTAGAAAAATTTATAAAGAAAATGAAACTTATTTTTAATAATAATTAAGAAGATTAATGATTAGGTTTCCAAGTCCTGAAACTAAATTTTGCGTCTCCCGAAATTTTGAGCCCTTGAAATTTTGCGTCACAAGCCTGGGCTTCATGGGTTTTTGCGATAATACGGCACTACTCCTCATGCTAAGAAAATAAGTTTTTTCTTTTTTTTGTCTACTTTTACCTGAATAAATACTATTCGAGTATTATTTATATGCCAATATAATATTATGTATTGTTGTGTTCTGATAAAGTAATGAAAAGTGAGTTGCGTAATTTAGAAATAAAGAACTGACTTTGCAACCTGAGGAACAATAAAGGCAGGACTCTGTGTTCGTTTTCAAAATTGTTTTTATTAGTGTTAAGTTTTGTTCGTTAGTTAAGTTGTATTGTTTAGTTTAAGTTTGTTGTTGCAGTAATTTCGTTTTTTTTTTTTTTAATTTTAATGTTTGTATTTTTAATTTTGGTTGTTTAGCGACTCACACGAATGCAGCTGAGCAGTACGCGAGAATCTTGATTTGATAAAAAAAAAAAGAAGAATAAAAAAACCAAGGAGATGGATGGAAGAATATAAATAAATAATAGAACGAGAAGTCGCAAAATTTACAACTAGGAGAATATAAATAAATGAAAGAAGGAGAAGTCGAAAAATTTACAACTGGAAGATAAATAAAAAGTTAGTGGAACTGAGAGTCGCAAAATTACAGTCCGAGAGGCTAAAAATAGAATAATAAAAAGTTAGTGAAATTGAGAGTCCAACAGTTGGTGTGGTGTTGAAAATAAGCCGAAGAGAGTGTGGAAGAAAGAAGCCGAACTGTGCTGCTCAGCAAGATATGTGTGAGTCCTGCTTTTTATAAAATTTGTTTCTTTTTGTACAGGTTGCAAAATAAATTGTTCTTTTAATCGTCAGTTTTTTATTGTTCTTGCATGTAACCACTTTCGAGAACCAACGACCATTTTAATAAGAGAGAAAGAGATCACAACAGTATATATCGTATATATATCCTGGCGTAGAGCCCATAGGTGCAGACTAGGGAGCGTGAAACCGTGCTCTAGCTCTGGTGGCGCCGAATACACTGCTGTGATCTAGTTGCAATTTACTATTTATAGTTTATAGAATATATATCCTCAACTCTCTTAGTATTAAATAATAAAATTTTCAAACCTATATATTTTTTCAAGAAAATATTCGATTTATAGAATAATTCGAGTTAGAACAGTTCGAGTTAGGGAAGTTTCACTGTACTTGAAATCTTAAAATGGTTTACTTTAAGATGTGCTAATTAATAGGCTTCCGGACGTCAAGGTGTTAAGAATACAATAAACAACCTCTTTTTGCTTATTCCATTTTCTGAGATTTCATTAGCTTTAAAATTTTCTGGATTTCTCAAGATTTCTTAGAAAAAATAGAATGCATTTCGTAAGATTTTCTAAGATTTCTTAGGATTTTCTACATTTCCACAGATTTCCTAAGAATCTAAAATGTCTTGAGATGTGTTGGAATTTCTTCAAATTTCTTCAGATTTCCCTTCACTTATATACCAGATATTCTTGATGATTTCATCCTAGTTTTTTACTAACTGGAAAATCGAAGAGAAAATCGTGATATACAAAAGTGAAAGAAATCTTAAGAAAGAACTCGTAGAATTAGACGAATAAATAGTTTTTTTCTGTCAAAATCTTAAGAAGGCTATAAGAATACTATTTTTTCGGAAATCCAAGGAAATCTGGGAAAATTAGGAAATCTTTAGAATACCATAGACGAGAGCTTTGTTTTGCTTTTTAAATTTTCTGAGATTTTCTTAAGATTTTCTAAATTACCTAAGGTATTCTAGAATTTCCAAAATTTCCCATTTTCTAAGATCACCTGGCAAAGACTCATCAAAAACCGAAACAATCTACTAAATTTCATTAAAAGAAAGATATACGGATATACCTAAATTCTTATCTCCGCATTTACCTCCTCCGTGAACTTTGTCTGGATCCGCCATTGATTTCCAAACAAATTCAAATCTAAAGAATTTTCAGGGATTTCCAAGGAACTTCAGAGATTTCCAAGAATTGCAGCAATTTTCAAAGAATTTTAAGGGAATTCCAAACAAGTATACACAAAATTTTCGAGATATTTATCTCTTGAAATTTTACATGTATCCCAAGATACTCGTTTTGGGAATGTTCTCTCAAAATTTCAGAAAAAATTTAGTAAAATTGGCTGAGTGGTAGCATCCTCTTTCGGCTGGATTTCATCTGGTAGCAAAATGCTAATTTATTTGGACAATAATATCTCGAAAAGACCAATTTTAACCTAATTGACAACAGATCAGGAATACTACACATTCAATTAATACTATATCCAAACAATAATTTTGTGTGCAAAATGCTTCTTTATGCTCCGACGAGAGATTTTCAATTAGTGGTTTCGTTTAGCGCAGACATCGTTTTTTTGAGTGCTAAGTGCCAGGTCCTAAATACTTGGCGTATGTACTTTGATAATTCCATAGTATTCTTAAGATTTCCCTTCACTTGTACACCAAATTTTCCCAACGATTCCCCCCTCGGTTAAAATCTAATTATATATTATTAACTATATGAATAAAATCATACAAGCCTGATACACATACTCAAGTCAAAATTGTGTGTATAGCCAAGTTGAAGCTTGAGTTGGGATTGAAGAAAAATTCTTTCTGACCAACAATTTTGTCAGACTTACTTTCAAGTCGAGTCCGCAGATTAAACATTTCTAGTGAAAATGGAACTTTCTATTGGATTTCTGGGACTACCAATATTAGAGTAATTACAATTATTTACATAATTCATTTAGAGATTACTTGGTATGGAATGATCTTAAGACGGAAAAGTAAAAATGTTAATCATAGTTTCTTAATAGCCTTCAAAGCAGGCTTTAAATAGACAGCTTATTAAGATAATTACCGGTTACACCCCTTAAATTTGGAAGACGTACCTTAATAGCTTTATTTTGATGCTGTAATTCCCTGCATAAGCTTTCCATACGAGAGCGTGCCAAAATCAATTTACTCTGATCATTTTGAAGTTGATCTTTAGTTCTCTGTAAGGACACAATGTTTCGTTCGGCTATACTTAGAGCTGTAATGGCAGTCCTATACTCATCGTAAAGTTCACCGTACTTGGTCGTGAGTAGATCAAAGCGTAAATTTTCGGGCTGCAAATTAACTTCTTTCAACACATTTTCTAAAGATTTATAATCCCGTTTTCTTAATTTCTCTTCACGTTTCTTGTGACCGTTAGAAATATCCTTTTTAGTTTCTTCCATTTTCAATATCTAACCTATAAAAATCCACATTTAAAGACATAAAGCATTAAATTGGCATTTTAATAATTAAAGTTCTTACTTTCAAGGATTCGCTCGTTATATTTTTAATTACTTTTAAATCGGAAGTATTGATGCAGAAACGGTTCACTCATGCCATTTTAACAATACAACTATAAATATAGCAATTATTCCATTTATGGAGGGGTGGAAGGTAACTAAAACTGATACAACTAAAATTAACCTATCGTTTGGCTAACTTATGTTCAATTACTTCTTTATTAATTGGCTTCTTTCAAAGCATTTGACAATTTTTAAACAATAATCCGATTTTTATTGTAAATTTCGGAAATGGTGGGAAATTTAAATTTATTGAAATTTTATCTCAGGCAGGGTTGTGCTCAGGTAACTTTGGGCCGGCTGATGAATAAAATAAGGGATCATCTATCTTTCTTTTTCTAAAACTTGCTTTAGTACTGGCTTGCATTCTGTGGAAATACCAAGTTGGGGGAACTTCCATTAATCTATCACTCAATTTCGTTTGGGGTAAAGGGGGGGGGGGTATACATAAGCTATTACGTAATTTTTTTGTCTTAACTAATCTTAAGTTCTAATTTCACGACATCTCACCAAAGGGGGAGAGGGTTAAAAATAGCCAAAATCGCCTCACGTAATTAATGGACGCCCCCTAATGGACGTCCCCTTGGATCTAAAACTGCATCATCACTGAAATTAAATTTCCAATTTTGCAAATCTGTTTTTGGGGGTGAAAACCGCCAATGATTATCACGAAAAGGGAATGGTAAAGTAAAATTTTTATTATTAGATTTTGTTAAAAAAATTAAATTTATAAATTTTAGAATATTTAAGATGCACTCGGGAATTTTTTTATTAAATATTACAGCATTTTTACTGATATTTCTGCACATTCCCCCTCATAATAATCCCTCTTAAAAAATTTTTAACTTTCTCCCTCAAAGCTATTACAAACAAAAATTAAGTATTTCTGGTCCGATTTAAATATACTAAAATACACAAATCATTTAGATTTTTCTATAAAATATTGAATTAATTACTATTAAAATTAAATATTAGAAATTTTAAATAAATTTTTGATAAAATACACTTTTGCCTTATCCTGAATCCGCCACTGTAACCGCACGCTACTGTTATAAACAGTGACATCTTGCAATTATTTGAATAAACTGTTGGTATACAGTAGTTTATTACCAACTCTTCGAATTTACTTATAATTTTGGTGTATGTGAGGTTATTTAATTAATAATCTGTCTATGAATTTATAAAAATCAATTATTATTTTAGATAGATTTGAAGATAATCATGCCGAAAAAATTCAAGGGAGAAAACAGTAAAGCTGTAGCAGCAAAAGCCCGAAAGGAGACCGTAAAACTAGAAAAAACCGGACAGAAAAAGAAACAGGAAGAAGATGCCCTTTGGAAGGACGACGATAAACATGTCTTGAAAAAACAACAAAGAAAGGTAAGTGAATGTTTTATATTTTCACAAAATTTAGTTTTGTAATCATCGGTAATTTTATTTCGTAACAATTTTTGTGTTTAGTTGGAACAAGAATCTAAGAAACAAGAATTAGCCGATAAGAAGGCAGCTAATAAGGCTTTGCTGGAAGAAGAATTAGCGTCTATTAAGACCGTAACTAAACCAGCTCCAGCACCTAAAGTTACCAGAATACAGATAAACGCAGCCCTGAATAAAATGGCATCTGAAAAGAAGGAAGAAGATAAACCTGATATTCAGATTGAAGTGCCGTTGGAAGAAAATATAAATAGATTGAAAATCGATGGCGAAGAGGCACGCACAGTTGACGATGCTCTTGTAATACTCGGGTAAGTTTTCTGGTTTGATTTTATAACTTGGATTTTTGATTTTCGTTTTTCTAGTTCAAAACAAGAAATCGATAAGCATCCAGAAAAGAGATTGAAAGCAGCGTATGCTGCATTTGAAGAACGACGACTGAAGGAACTGAAACTGGAACAACCTTCATTACGTTTATCACAAATGAAAGAAATCATATTTAAAGAATTTCAAAAATCTCCCGAAAATCCTCTCAATAGTAAATAATTTTATTTATTATTAAATATTTATTTAAAAAAATGGAACATATTTACAAAATTAATGTAATATAAATTTGTTACTAAATTATAAGTTACGTATTCGACTGTAAAATTTTTTTTATCTGCTCCACCAATCTATGAAGCACATAATCATGTGACTTAAGTGTTCCGGAGTATCCAGCATAGACATGTGACCTGCATTTGGAATTAATTCCAAAAATGCTCGTGGGATAGTCTGCAAAAATAAAATAATTAGGAAATTGCCCAAACTATTTTTAATTTTGTGGCCCATTTAAACGAGGGGTAAATATCTCCAAAAAAAATGTGCACACAGGACTCGGACTTCCAGTGATTTCAAAGAAATTCCAATCTAAATCCTTGAATTACGATTAATATTTACCCCTTGATTCTAAACGTGAACCCTAAAGACATACCCTTTCCATTTCACACTCTTGTACCAACGTAACTTGAGTATCATTCAGACCGTGAACTAGTAACGTGGGGATTAATATTTTACGATGAAATGCTGCATCTCCTTCGGGCCAATTTTGCCCACTGTAGATGTACTCCAGAATGTGATTTGGTATAGCGTTGTTTTCATTACACATGTAAAAATGTTTTCCTCTTGGAGAGTAAAATAAGGCACTAAAAATTGAAAAGTTTAATTTTGGATTTGGTAAAATATCCAACTTATTACCGTTTTAATCCGCAAAATAGTAGCGGTTGGAAAACCATTCGCAGAAATGACAAAATAGATTCATTATTTTGTTGTATTTGGGGCGCTAAAGGGGTGGGCCCACCTCCGCTTATTAAAATTAATTGTACTATCTGTTGTGGCTTTTGTCTATACAGAGCTGTAGCTAAACTGCACCTAAAATAACCAAGCAATAAAAAATTTGATTTTATTTATTTTCTTGTCCTACCCATATGAATGTCCAATAACGATTGACTTTTTGGATTCATCACAGCCGACATAATAATCAAAAATTTTGACGATATGTTTTAATAAATTGTTGAACTTGTAGGCACTTGATTTATTTGGATTCGAACTGTAGCCGTGTCCTAGTAAATCAGGAGCTACTATTTCATAGCCTTTGTGTATTAATGTGTTAATTATATTCCACCAAACGTCCGCCGAACTGCCAATCCCATGAAGTAGAATAACAAGAGGTTTCTGCTTAGCTTCGTTTAATTTTCTATGTGAACACTTATTTGGTTTTAACTCCAGATGATGCTTTAGGAATTTTGATGGATGTCGAACAACGACACCGTCAAACTCGTCTTCGTCTTCAGTGAAACCCAAGTTCCTTGTACCATTTTCTTCGACCGATTTAACACTAACCTGTTTCATAAAATATTCCTGATATGCTTCAAATAAAGTGTCTTGAATGAGACGTTCCACAAACGTTTCGATATTTGTTATCTTTGTTGGTGGCAAATTATAACTGGAAATCTTCTTACTGCTTACGTAAATATCTCTTGATCTTTTGCTTTCTCTAAAACTTTGGTAACGATCTGATCTACGAAAGGAACAATTACAGTTCCCCAACTTGAGTGGTTTATTCCACTGCGTAAACCAATATTCCTCCGATAAAGAATTGTGACTGGTCCGCCTTCTACTTTCAATTACATTTGAAATTCGATCGTTTACTTTAACATTTGGCTTTACATGAATAATTCTCAATCGCTTTGTTTGTTTAACATACAAATACTCACTAAACTTAGGACCGCTGGGATCTAACGGATGCACAGGATGACCGAACGTGAAATTAGAAATGCATTCACGGAGGGGTTGAAATATTTTTAAACACAACGAATTACCTTGTACCGCAGGCTCTTGGTCACTCATTTTATTTTATACTTTTTACGAACTACGAAATTATTGAATTTTACTATTACCATTTTCTTTCAGTGCAACTTTAATTGAAGCAATTAAATAAGTTCACATATTTTGACCTTACAAAATGAGACTTATTTATATTGTAACTTATATTGAAATATGTTAAGTTAATTAAACGCGTTTAAGTAATTATAAAATAAGGGTCAAAGTTGCGCAATTTGTAAAAGTTTCTTCACAGGTAAACTGGCATCGACATACCTGAGTTAATGGCAATGAACTCTTGTAAAATAAACGTAAAACCTTTCAATTTGAAATTTTTTTAAATTTTGTTTCACTATTTCCGAGTTATCTTATTACTTTGGAAAATGTATTAACATGTGGGAGTTTAATTAACTTTTTCTTAATTATTAAGTAGTAGGTAGGTAGTGTACCAGTATCTAATTAAATATTTGTTGTCTGGCTGTTGAAACAAAACAGCATAAAACTATTTAACGCTAAACAATAAATTATCTTTGTAGTTTTTATATTCTTATCTTGTTTATTTTCCATCTTAGGTATTAAAAGTGAAATATAAATATTTAATACAAAGTAAAGATTTAAGAATATACAGTGCAGGCTTAACAATTTTTTGCATTTTTCAAAAAATCTTTTAGGGCCCTAGGAATTTTTTTTTAATTTTACAAAAATTTTACGAATTTATTTTTGGAAAAAATATTAAGATCTTGAATGGAAAATTTTTCTCGTTTGAAGCAAGCAAACTCAATTTTGACGGTGGCATACGAAGAGTAAATGTTTCGAAAATTTTGTGTAAACTTCTTTGGAATTCCTTGGAAACCAATAAAAATTTAGATTTGAACTTGGTTGAAAATCATTGAAATTCCCTGGAAATTCTGTGATAATCTTTGGAATACCTTGGAAATAATTTTTCTTCTTCTAGTGCCTATCCGTTCCGAATGTTAGAAATCATCATACTGTCGTGCTAAAATCAAAAGCGGTATCTACAGTAGCTAAATAAAAGTTGTTTTATTATTCCTTGGTAGAATGCTAGAATTTTAATTATGGTATTTTTTAATAAATACAATGTTGATACAGCCTTTTACAGCATGATATTCTTTTTCTTCCCGGTCCTCACTTTCTTTCTACTTTTCCCTGTAAAATCAATCGTAATAACCCGTATCCTTGGTTATTTCTCATAATATGCCCTAGATATTCCAATTTGCGGGTATTCCGATTGGTAACATATGATCTGTCCAGGGTATCCTTAGAATGCGTTGGTACAACTACATTTCAAATGCTTCCAGCTTCTTGCAAGAAGCCTCTGTTCAAGTCCAAGACTCAACCCCATACAGCAGTATCGGAAAGACGTAGCACCTCAGCAACCTTAGTTTCGTTGTTATTGGAAGATCTTCCGAGCAATTGAGTTCTGGAAGGTGCTCTGGTCTATTGTCCTCAAAAAGTTCGGATATTCCAATTATCCCTTTTCTCTTTTTTATCTATTAAGATTCTGCCATCTGCAGTGTTCCTGTTGTATCCTGCAGCTTCTCTGACTCTTTTGTGCACATTAAACAGATCATACTTTCTTTCAAGCTCCTCTATTTCCTCACATTGTGTTCTAAGCCATCCCTCTTTTGCTGCTCTAATTTCCAGTCTTATCCTTCTCTGTATATCCTTATATGGTGCTTCACTGCTTTTCAATTTTTATTTTTCCTGCAGAAGTTGTAGTATTTCATTTGTCATCCATCCTTTTCGTCTTGCGTCTTTACTCACTAAGTGTTTGTCTCTAATTTTGTAGAAAGTTTCTAATAGTTCCTGCAGTGTCTCGTCGAGATTATGAGACTTATCTAGCCTTTTTTGTTTCTCACTTATCAGTCGTGTTATCATCTACTGCGTTTCTTGTTCTTTTAGTTTTCTTAAGTCCCATCGCTCTCTAGTTGTTTTTCCCTGAACTTTCTTAAGTTTTATTTTAAATTTACCCACTAAAGAGAGTGGTCAGATGATATTTCAGCACCAGGGTAGGTTTTAACTGACCGACAGCTGTTACGGAATTGTTTATTCACCAGGATATAGTCGATTTGATTTCTCACTGTTTCCAGGCCCATCTTGAAATCCATGTGTATAGTCGGCGCGGTGGAAGTTTCCTCTGCATGTTCCATTTCCTCATCTGACTTGTCAGCCGTGGGTGCATAGACTTGGACAACGTTTAATTTTAGTGTAGTGCTGTTTATTTGGATGGAAACCGGTGTAAATCATTTAAAAAATTTTAAATTGAACTTGTTTGGAAATCTCTCGACTTTCTCGGAAATCACTGAAATTCCATGGAAACCAGTGGAATTCATAGTCCTATGTACAAATCTTTTTCGAAATAAATAAACATCACCCCTTTTCTTTGAGACCTTACCATGTCCTTGACTTGGTAAATTCTTTTGCAGGTATTCCAGACTAGTGGGAATCCTGGTATAGGAGAGTACTACATTTTTTTTTTGAAATTTTTGTATAGAATGCCATTAGGAGAATTTAGGATCCTTGACCTCAGGGATTTTGCTGTTGGTTTCCTCTACTTTATAAAACAAATAAGGATGAATAATGGTTAAAAATATTTACAGAAATATTTTATTACTGGATAATGTGTTTATTGTTTGTCTTACATAGAAATTACATAATTTGTAATATTTTTTTACTATAAGTATTTATATACATGACAATTGTAGTAAATATATATTTGTTTTGCTATACTTGCAGTTTTACTATTTGTCCAAAATTGGTCAACACTTAATCAATAACCTTTCCTAGCCCAATGGTAAAACTTAAAAAATATTTCACAACCAATTTTTGAATAAAATTTTTAGGGTCGAACATTCTAGATTGGTTTTTGATTTTGGATAAAATAAAAATTCGAAATATTTGAGATTCTATAACTGGATTAAATCTTAAAAATCTATAAATAGGCTTGATTATTTTTTAAGTTAAAACTACAAACCAAAATCTAATTAAATTGCTGCTAACACAATTGGTTATACTTAGGCAAATTAAAAATTGTGCCAAATTAAAGTAAAATTAAGTCCTTTATACACTCGAATTTTATATGCATATTGTCACAACTACAACTATTAAGTGTAATGAAAATTAAGAGAAAAAAAAAGTACCACAGTGTTAATGCGTTTGTACAAATTGTTATTCAATGGCAGTGTTTTGTTGTACATAATGAATAGCTGATGAACGAAGAAATTTTAGAAGACATAAATGAACGATTTTTAACATAAACTTCTAAATATATTATAATAAATAACATAACAATTATTGTTAAGATCATTTTTATTTAAGTAGATTGAAAGATCATGGAAAATACCCAAAAATAATAATATTAAAAAACAAGTTATATACAAGTGATAAAAAGTGCTTTAAAAGTATATAAATAAGGCGACACAACAAGTAATCTTGTTCATTCCAGGTTTTTACACCATTCCCATAGGTTCTTATAAGGTTTTACGATTGTACAAATTGGGGGCACCAATAAAAGTACCTAACTAGAAGTTTGATTTTTTTAGCAACACTTGAAATGTTTATATATTTTCAATTTCAATAATTTTTTTGTTTTTCAAATGCTACCAAAAATCAACAATATTTTATTTTACATCCTCACTTTTCTATTATATTCTATGTAACAGAAACCTTACACACTTATTTTTTAAGTAGCTGAAACTATATTAACCCAAGAAAATTCAGAGACTACACGAAATCAAATATTATTTGCATTTTCATGTGAAATTTTCAAAATAAGTTCATTTAATATTAAATTTTCTAACTTAATCTTTTCTTACAAAATTTAATTTGTGACTTAGACCGTTATTGCACTCAACTCCTCAAATTAAGTCTCTTTACTTATAGATTTAAGATAGTTTGACCATTGGTCAAGTTAAACGGTTTTACATAACACTTCGTTAGTGGGTGCGACTCCCACCGATTTTGTTCAACCTTTGTGAATATGTTCTCTAGATTATAAAAAACCATTTCCTGAAAATTTTAGCAAAAAATAAGCACATCGTGAAAATGACATATTTTGTGAAAAAAACCTTAGCTTTCAGAACAAAATATCTAATTTGAAGTAACACACATCGCACAGCGAGAAAAATCGTTTCTTTCACTTTAATTGAATTTTAAAGGGTCTTCTGTTATGTATGAACTCTGAGAATTTTTGTTAAAAAAAACTGTCTTTTTCTAATTTTTCTGAAAAGGTTTTCTACTTAAAATTTTTTTTTTTAAAAATTCGCAACTTCAAAATGGCTGCATATTAAGGGCTAAAAATTTTAGGAAATGTTTTTTTATAATGTAGAGAATATATTTTTGAACAAAATCGGCGGGGGTTGCCCCAAAAAAGCGATTTTATTTGGGGGAATGACCCATATATATGTCGCACTCGGGTTTAAAATTCCCTATATTTATTTATTTTTACTGCCATCACTGTTCAGTTTACAAAAGATCACCCACAATTTTTTCGTATTGTACAGGGAAAACAAATTGATTTTCTGCGAAAAAAATTGAAAATTGCATTTGGGAATCCCCGAATATTAATTTTACTGGGTATTTTTATGAGTAAATACATTTATTTTTATGTGCTTGCATGGAGAGATAATGTACGATTGTAAAAAACCAGCAGTGATATAAATTTTGGTTATATCCTGAAAGTAATTTCATAAACTTGATTCACTGAATGAAACTCGGAGTTATTCCTAAACCCGAAAAAAATTTCTTGTACATAAATAAGAAAAATAATAATCAACAAAAACTTAAAACTAAATAAAAAAGTTATTAAAAATTCAATGAAGAACACCAACTGAACTAAACTAATATTATTATCACAGCAGTTATCCAAATAGGTCAGTGTATCTCTTGTTTTTAAATCTAAACATTACAACAATTATTGGACTTTCGCCATAACTGATTGTCATATTTAGTCGCATGCTATTTTAATGACCTATCCCAATTCAAATAATTTCAAAACAATATTTTCCAAGCGTTTCCAGTTTTAAATCAGAAAGCATCAGTTGTAATTCAAATTACAAAATTAAACTGAAATAAAACCTAAAAAGATGAAATTTTCATATTATTTTAGAAATAGCGCATTTTGGTGTACTAAATCAATGAATTTTGATATAAAAAATAAATTATAAATAAACGATTAATAACAAATACACAAATAGAAGCTTAATTCAGTCAGTGTTGGGTTGGGTTTGTATACTTAAAATAATACTTAGAATTTATTAGATTGAACTGGAAAAATCCTTAATGAATTATTCACATAGATTTAGATTGAAAAATGTTTAGAATTGAAATGCATCAACATTCTCATATACAAAAAGGAATTGTGTTTTACATTTGATTTATTTGCCCTGTATAGTCAAACTAAAATTAAGACACGGAACCGACAATAACGATCAGGCCTATCCTCTGCACAAAATTTGTTACTTTTTTGGTTGAGATTCTAATGCCGATTTGATAAATTTAAACCAAAACATCATGTATATTGAAAAATTCACATGGAATATTAACTTAAGATTCTCAAGTTTAGTTTTAATTACTTGAAAACTATATTAGGGGTAAGATTTCAGTTACATTATGTATTCCAAAAATACAGAAGGTTTCAGTCTTTTCATTGTGTATATAACAATAAACTGATTATCTGTAGATCATGTTATGACTTAAACTTTACCAATGGAATATTTTTTGACGCCAAGCATTTGTCACAAACCCATTCTGCGTAAACTTCAGCTGTAAGAAATTGGTATGCTGCCTCTGTTAGCCCGGTACAACCCCTAAAATCAGATGATTTATTATAAACAATTAAAAAAATACTAAACTTTATTTGTATTACCTGTGAAACCAGAAATTGCATCCACTTTCACATAATATTGCTTGATCGTTATCATGAACTTCTTTGTGACAGACCCCACAGGGATAAATAGGAGGTGCATTTGGATTTTGTGAATTAAAAACCTTAAATAACAAAACATTAAATTAATTTAAAAACGGGATTCTTCACATACCATTGGTTGATCTGCAGGATAAACTTTTCCGGCACTCACTGGCATAGGTTTCGGGTACATCGTATTCATAGGGGTCATCATAAAATTATTATTCATTGGAGGTCCTAAAAGTTCTTATAGTTTGAATCAAGTTTACGACAAATTTAATAAATCCTACCTATAGCACCATTTTGTTGATTAACACCCATATTGCCTGACAAGGGTCCGTTCATTTGAGGATTCATTCCATTCATAGGACCGTTCATAGGACCATTCATAGGTCCATTTATAGGACCGTTCATAGGGCCATTCATGGGCCCATTGTTCATGGGGCCACTGTGAGGTCCTGGTCCACCCATAGGACTGTTAAGTGGTGCATTCATAGGGCCGTTTCCTGACATTGGACCAGACATTCCGGGACCCATCGGACTATGCATAGGACCGGATATAGGATGTATAGGTGAACCGTTAGAATTTGACATCATATGTGTACCCATTTGACCGCCCATGGGGCCGTTGACTCGTGGACCACTCATCATCATTTGGTTACCCATCATCTGTGGATTTTGATGTGCATTTGGACTATGCATCATTGGTGATCCACCCATGGGCATTTGAGAGCCTAAATATTACCTATTAGCAAAAATAGCAATAAAAACACTTATCGACTTACCCATTGGACGACACATATTCATAGAATGCATACCCATACCCATATTTGCACTCATGCCCATCCCGGGCCCACCGCGAACTGAATTCATTCCGACAGAACTTGGACAATCGTCAAACGGATTAGAAGCTACTATCGTATCACCATAACCAGATAAAGGAGGAGGTAATAAGTCCTGAACATTTGGTGGGGTTTGTATTGGTGTTTGCACATTTTTTCTTCTTTTCTTAGGATTTGTAGCACTACTCAATTCGGAGTTTAAATTTGGAACACTAAGCCTAAATGGAGTTAAATGACTCATTTCTTAAATACAATACTAATTTCACTATAATTCAACACATACATAAATCAAGTTTAATTGTAACATTTTCTTGTATAATTTTGATTACTCTTACTACGACTAACCGCACTTTTTCGAAAGATTGCTGCAAACACTCACGAAAGCAATTTCTTTAAATTTCAATTAATATTTGGTGTTACATTAATATTATAAGTGTATTTTTTAAAAACTTACTCGTATATTATTTATACCTACATTAGTCTATAAATAACATATACTTCATTTATTGACAATTTGATAGATGTCGCGTTTACGATGTGAAAGTAGTGTGAAATTTCAGATGGGAGGAAGTGAAATAGTAAATTTTAGTTGACTACTTCATAGATGGATGGCGCTATTTCGGACTGGAAATCAAAATAAACTGATTAGCTAAAAGTGATTAGCTATAAAATTATAATTAATGAACTTAGGAAAATTATGAAAAATTTGGTCGTCGTTTTTGAACAAAAATGTTATTAATTTGCAACATTATAAATTGAAAATATAAGCAATAAAATTGTATTAACTTTATATACAGGATGTTCCCGAATATACTTTACATAACTTACTGATAGAGAACACTTTTCTGAAAAAAATATTTAACAAATTTTTTTTTCTAAATTTAAACCTTCAAGAGTTAGGCCACTTTAAAGCATATTTTTAAATTGCCACCTTCACATTCACCACCTTCATAGCCCCGAAAATATTGATTTTTCAGGAAAAATGGTTTGGTGCTTATTTAAAGAGCGTAAAATAATCTACAAACTAGATTAAAACCTTTTATTACCTAAAATCAACGGTTTTCAAGTTATGAAATAAAGTAAGTAAAAAAATGTTGAAAAATTCAAACTTTTTTTTTTGTTTCTTTAAAAAACCTAGTATCTTCTAAACTAAACATTTTACAAAAAATCCAGATAAAAAATTTAACGGACTACAACTTTTGTCTAGTAAAAATTTTTGAAAAACCAATCCATTTGACAGAAAATCAGAAAATAATAAATAAAGCAAGAAAATAAATTGACAAACTTTTTAGTTTTATTGAAAAATTACGTTATTAATTAAGATTAAACTTTTTACTTAAATTTACGTATCATTTACGTAAATTATGTATAGTTTAACCTTAATTAATAAAATACTTTTTCAATAAAAATAAAAATTTTGTGAATTTAATTTTTTGTTTTTTTTTTGATTTTTTTTGAAAAGTTGTAGTCTGTTAAATTTCCTATCCGAAATGTGTATTAGATTTTTTGAAAATGTTTCGCTTAAAAGATACAGCAATTTGAAAAAAACCAAAAAAGAGAAAGCTCGAATTTTTGAACATTTTTGTAGTTACTTTAATTCATAACTCGAAAGCCGTTGATTTTAGACAATGAAAGGTAAAAATCTAATTTGTAGATTATTTCACCCTCTTTAAAAAAGTACTAAACCATTTCAACTGAAAAATCAATATTTTCGAAGCTATGGATATGTAAAAGTGTAAATTTAAAAATATGCTTTAAAGTGGCCTAACTCTCCAGGGTTCAAATTTAGAAAAAAAATTTTGTTAAATATTTTTTTTTAAACATTGTATTAAATATGGCTATTATTAAAGATTTGTGGGTAAAAGTCCCAAAGATTTAAGTTTATTGGGAAAAAAATTAGGTATAAAAGTAGAAAAAATGATTTTTTTATTTTCATCTTTCAAACGGCCATAACTCCAAAACGACTGATTTTTTAGTGTAAATCATTTAGAGCTTTTTTAAAGATCGTAAAATTATCTACAAGTTGGATTGTAACAATATATTGTTTAAAATCAACAGTTTTCCAGTTATAAATTAAATTAACTTAAAAAATGCTTCTTATGTATTCTCTTTTGAAAATAATATATTCTAACAATGTTCTTATATACAGATAAATCGTTTTGATATTACCAAATGTATGGTAATACCTACAAAAGGATTTTGTGACACCTTGTATTTTTACGATACAGGGTGTAACATCCCCGGCATTCGAGACCGACTGACACCCTAACTGAAATCACTCATCAGTGAAAAGCGCCGAGCGAGGAAGCGAACGCAACGCACACACCATCCAGATGACAGACGTACATACAACCTTCTCAAGGAAGAAACGACAAAATAAGTGAACGATCATCACAACTTAGAATGGACCTAAAAAATTGACTAGCTCAATTTTCAACACAACTCGGCCTGGAGGATGGTAAAGCCCTCCAGCAGTCCAAAAATCGAAGCATCCCAGGCATCACCCGACGAGACGGCACCTTGGCCAAGAGCCAAGAGCCAAGTATCATTACTGCATGTTTCCGTCGTAGATATTTTTTACAAGTTTGGAAGCTAGCAGACGTGGTTGTTATCGATAAACCGGGTCACGACCTCAAAAACTCGTAGAGCTACCGCCCCATCAGTCTCCTTTCGACGATGGGGAAAGTCGCAGAAAAGATCATCTTGGCCCGTCTTAAACAAGCCATCTTCGACAACGATGTCCTTCAAAACGAACAATTTGGATTCCGAGAGGGTCACACCACCGTTCAACAACTTCTCCGTCTTGTCGAACACATCTCCACCGGCTTCAACAAGCGCGAATTTACTGGCTTAGTACTGTTAGACGTATCGAAGGCATTCGATTAGGTCTGGCATGAAGGATTAATTAAATTGCTTCTGGCTAAACTCCAACCCGTCCTCGTTCTTCTCTTAGCCTCTTACCTAACCAACCGACACTTCTGCGTCAAGGTAAATGGAGTCCGTTCCTCCGAGCCGGAGTCCCCCAAGGCTCACTATTGTCACCATCCCTATTCAACATCTACATGAGCACTTCTAGGGCGGCAATGCAACATGTCATCGGACAATAAACTTCGAATCTACAAGGCAGTCATCAAGCCGACCATGACGTATGCAGCACCCGTCTGGGCAACAGCATCAACAAACCAACTCCGCAAAGTCCAAATAGTCCAAAACAAGAACGTCAGATCAGCTTTCGAGGCACCCTATAGGGTGACACAAATAGGAGACTGCACGCCGATGGAAACATCAAATTCATTGGCGAATTCATCAACAAACTTTCCGATAACCTTTTTAGTAATTGTGAAATTTCAGATAATCCACTTATTGAACAACTTGGAAAAAGACCAGCTGTAAATCTAGGTCAACCCTGACCTAGGTCACTCAACTTTGCGTTAGCTCCACAGCCACTCCATACTCAAACCGAGGCACGCCACTCCCACAATCGACGCAGGGATCTGAATTTAGCTACGGACATCATCATCATCCGTAGGAAAATTATCGCAATTTCAGCAGTATTTGTAGACATTGAAGCAAGTTTTTTTATTAATTAATATAACATTTCTTAGTTTAGTTTACTGCCCCTGTTTTTTTCCATTTCAGGATCACCCGATCCAGTCCGACCAGCCTCGCGCGCACCCAGAGGGAAACTTCTGCTTTTCAAATCGTCAACGTACCTACACCAGATGAAGGAGATATGGGTCAACCCCGGCACTCCACAGCTCAAGTTCAAGTTAAAATTTCGCATTTGATAGTCATGCTAATTAGTTTTCAGTAAAAGTAATCCTTAACAGAGCACAGCAAAATCTTAAAAAGCTACTGAATGACAATGAAAATATACTAGCTCTCCAAGAATATCTCGAAAATTTAACACCTACCGAAGCCACCGAATACTCTCTTTGGAAGGCAACGGCAAAATTAAAAAGAGCCAAAGAAAACATCCCCCTTCTAAAGAAACCTGATAGAACGTGGACAAGAACAGACAAAAAAGACTGAGACGTTTGCTAAACATCTGGAAAGTGTATTCAAGTCCTTATCATCTATGATTCCACAGGAGGAGGAGAATAAGATTACCGAGTTTTTGCAAGCACCGCACCAAATGACACCTCCTATCCAAGCCATAACACTTCGAGAAGTCAAATCTTTGATTAGAAAAATAAATCCAAAGAAGGCTCCCCGGGATGATCTCATAACTGGCGCAGTCATTAAACAACGGCTGGATAAAGCGTTAATTGCGCTAACCCAAATTTAGAATTCAATTTTAAGAACTAGCCACTACCCATCCCAGTAGAAGGTAGCTCAAATAATTTTTATTCCAAAGCCCGGAAAATCTCTCGAGGAAGTGACGTTGTTATTACCAGGTAAGTATTGCAGTCTTATTTGATCGATAGATACTTCATGGGTAAATATCAAGAAGAAATAACCGACCTACACAAAATACAATCAGGTGTACTTCAAGGTAGGGTTTTGGGGCCGGTCTTTTTGTTGTCCAAAACAGTAATTGGTTAGAATAGAAGATAATTGTTGCTTAGCATTGAAGCAATTAAAAGAAAATGTGATGCGCAATTTCCACCAAAAAACCAAAGCTGCTTTATGTTTTAAATGCAGGATTAATTTGAATTATCAAATCAGGAACATGGTTTGTACCTATATAATAAAATTTTTTGTAAAGTGTTTACACTAAACTACACTAAACATCTGCACAATATATTTTTAAGTTAAGCTTTAGTTACATAAAAGCATCGCTAGATAGAGACGTAGTTTCATATCCTTAGTTATCTATTCGTGGGTAGATATCATATTCGACCACTAAAAAAACGGCAAGCGCCAAACCCACCCAGATCGTTGTGGTCCGTCCACATCAAGCGTAATAATAATTATTCTCAATGCCAAAACTTCAATCGTCAGATGAAGAAGATTAAAGTGCCTCCGGCACTCCATGCTTCGCAAGCCATCATGCTACGCTACGCTACGCTACGGCAAGCGCCAAGTGCAATTATTAATAAACTATGTTTGAAAAGTTTAAATAATGAGCTTGGAGAAATAAAAATTAAAAATAATCTACCAATCCCTCCTTATAATTTGCAAACAAATAATCTCAAAATTTGGGCAAACAAGTCCTAAAAACGTTTGTGATTGCACTCAAAAATTTTTAAATTTTTTAAGACTTTAAAACAGCACTCCTTAAAAAGTTTACTCAAAATTGAAAATTGAGTCGCTCAAATTATTAATAATCAAAACAGGACTTTTGGGCACCGCCTTTTCGATTCCGCTGTTTAGGAGCTAAATTTTTCGGTTGAGGGACTTTGGAAGCCAGGACTTCTTTTAAAATTATTTTTGGTAATATAAATTATACACGGCTGCAGAGGGTAGACAAGATCAGATATTTGGGGTGTTGGGTACATAAAAATTGGAATCTTGATGAGGGATCGAGATGGCACGCAGCTCCTTTTTAGAATGAAACCCTTGTTATCTGGCCCGGAACTGGATTTCAAAACCCGATGGCGGATCGCAAGGTGCTATGTTTTGTCAATGCTTTTCTATGGTATCGAGGCATGGACTTTGAAGGTTTTATCCATGAATAAACTAGAAACTTTCGAGATGTGGATGTACCGGAGAATGCTTAAAATATCCTGGGTTGAATATGTTACAAATGAAGGGGTTTTGCGGCGTATGCATAAAGACCAAAAGGTCCTGACCGTATTCTAAAGAAGAAAGGCGACTAACTTCGGACATATCTTTAAAAATAAGAGATATGGTCTTCTCCATCTGATCATGCAGGGAAAGCTAGTGGGGGAACGGGGTCTTGGAAGGAAGAGGGATGTCCTGGCTGAAGAATTACCTAGAAATTTACCATCAAATATACTTATTAATATTAATTTTTAAATTTCGTAATACAAGTGCTCACAGCGTCATAGCAACATAATCACACTAAGCACCGCTAGATGAAGCTGTCTGTATAAATCACTGGTTTACTTTTCTCATTTATTTAATAAATAATCAACAATAAATAAGTAAACGTCGCATTTGATAGTCATGCAGTATTTATAATCATTATTGACCAAGTCATTGGATCTGTACTAGGTATTTGCCTTTGTACTTGATTCTACTTTTTGAAAAGCCCAGACAACTACGTTGTTATAAACATTGGGCTAAAAAACAAAAAAATACATTTACAAAGTAGTTTGAAAGCGGTGTAATAAAATCAAATCCAGATTGCTTTAGTTGATGAGATTGTTGATTACTTTTGATTGCGTCTCGTTTGCGAAAGCGTTTGATTTCACCCCCATAGTTGCAGAAGGAATTCATCTTTTTTTTCATCAGACAGAACACGAGCTGTTAGATATAATGGTTGCACATCTTCTCCAATGTCGATTGATAATGGTGTGGGATTGGGTAAACTGTCCACAGTTATACATTTGTTTACATTTTTATCTTGATAATGCCGATACAGGTTTTAGATTCACATCTAAACAAAGACATTATGGAAAATATTCTTCTCAAATATAGTTTTTGTTGGATTCGTAAATTAAGTAACTTTCTGAAACTTATGAAAACTTCTAGCAATAAATATCTCGAAAACCAAACGCCCAATGAAAAAATGTTTGAAACAAAAGTTGTGTAATGGTAAAGGCCAGTTGACAAAGCAATTGCTGCTTCGATAAAGTATGAACAATTTTTCCAACTTTTGTCTTTGAATATTTTTAAAATGGAGCTAATAAAATCATAACTGCAGTTAGTAGTTACATTTGTAACATATCCAAGTGGAGAATCAAACGATTTTAATTCTGCAAGATTTGCTTTATTAAATGTATGCGCCTCCGTCTTCTAAATAGTTCAGAAAAAGAATATTCGGAACAAAACCATTCAAATACTTACAACAACTGTTCTTATTAGTCCAATAGATTTAGACTTCAACCGAAAAGTTGCGTTTCAGGGTATGAAAGTTACACCAATCGATAGCTAAAGGTTCCTTATGAACATATTAAAATGTATCAGCTCAATTTTTAGGGCGTCATTTATAATTAATAAAAAAACAATCCAAGATTTACGACTAATCGACTTTCACCCTTCATTTCTTCAAAGTTACTCACTCAATCTAAAAAATAAAATTACCAATTTATAGAACGGAAAATTTACTATATAATTCAATCGGAAAACTTTGTGAGAAATGCACCATTAATTTATTATAATGATTTAAAGTAGTTTATAAACATTTGTTGCTAAAACGTCAGATGATCGAATCGTGGCGGTTCGTGGCACCGATCGCTGTGTTCGGCGCCACGAGTTTGATGCTGGAATGCGCAAAAGTAAAAGTACAAATATAGTAATTTTTATAATTAATGAATTAATTGATTATTGTGAAATTTACTTGGAAATTATACAGATTACCAATTATACCGATTTATTTAACTTTTTAAAATAAATACAGCTCCTTTTCTTTTTGGCTGTTTTTGAGGAACTTGTTTTTGTCATAGTTTAAAAAGGTTACTTTTTTACTGCAAAAAATACAAGCAAAACAATTCTGAAATTTTAATTTGTAGTAAAAAGGTCATACTTAAATTGGCATTCAACTATATTAACCGCTTTTTGTTATAAAATATGTTTAAATACAAATTAAAAATGTTCGGATTTCATTGCACACTATGGTGTGTAATAGCTAAATCATTCACCGCTAGGTAGAGTTGTCTGTCATACCACCAGGTTAAATTTTTCCCTACATTTAATATAGGGCATCATAAATAAATTATTAAGCACTCCATCATACTATTCAAATAGTTCTCTAAGTGGATCAGCACTTGTGCCAGCGTTTGATTCTAATTTTTGAAAACCTGAATACTGCTACGCAGTTGTGCAAATCGGGTATAAAGATAACAAAACAAAACCAAAAATAAATTTACTTTTAAAATTATTTAATTTATTGTAAAATTTCTCAATAGAGAATTTTGAAGCGTTGGCAGCCTCACCAACGAATTATTAGGCTTGCATCTCCAAAGTCGCCGCGTTGTAGATTAAAACTCGGCGTTCGGTTTTAAACTATATTTTTATTAATCGATACTGGCTTTCCACAAAATTGGAATAATGCGTACGACCCTACAATTTTTGGTTAATAGTGAACTTTTATTTATCTTTAATGTTTGAATCACTACTAACTTCTGATTATTTCATTATAAAATGTTCACCTAACTAAGAAATTGCATTTAAAATATTATTATGTTAACTTATGTTAACTTATGAAATAATTGCACTTGGCTATATACAGGATGGTTATTTTCTTTTATGTAATTAGCAAACACCAGATGAAGTAGATATGGGTCAACCCCGGCACTCCACAGCTCAAGTTCAAGTTCAAGAGTGGTTTTTACCGGGGCAGCAGGTTTACATTTACATTTTTTCTTATTATTTGGATATTATTTTCTTCTGGCATCGACATCTTACAATAATTAGATTTGCAACTTCAGGATAAATAATTTCAAAAATTTAAAGGAGTCATGACTAAGAGCCCAAGCATGAAGTTAACCCTATAATTTTGAAAAATCAGGATATTTGCAATTTTGACCACAAAAATGTTCTAAAAATATGTCAGTTATTGTCCCTTTTCCAACTTCCGATCATTTTTCATAAAATCAGTAATTGTTGTTTTATAGACCAAAAACCTAAAATGTTCAAATTTTTAGCTGTTTGTCCCTATTTTTTGCCGGTTAGCCAAAAGTATTTTCGGAGACTTTTTAAAAACGCTAACAGAAATAATAACTTATCGCCGGCCGCGGCGCCAATAACGCCGGTAGACGCCGTGTGACTAATCATATTATGACCATAAGTGTATAAAAAATACGACAGCAATGTGTGGTACGTACATATTTCCATTGTTTACCGTAGGATGGTGAAATTGAAAATTGTGGTGTTTTAAACTTTGATTCATAGGTATGATCTCATTACAAGTTATTTAATGCCCTAATGTTAATATAATAATACTAATAATTAAAATTATTAAAATCAGCTGATATCACTGGCGTACATAAATGCAGTCAGCGAGGTGCTAACGTACTAAGTAGGTAATACAGCACTAATCATGTAAATTTTAAAAAACCTTGTTTTTTGGAAACGATAGCATCTACACGTATTTATGTTTTTTATTAATTTTATCAAATTTAGTTTTCGGCTGCGGAGCATAAATAATGGGGCTATTTGTTTAAAAATAAATAATTATGATAAAAACTTCTTGGCGAAACTCATTTAGAGGGTTTTATAATTCATTTTAAGGGTAACAATTAAATAGTTTTCAGATAGGTACAGTGGCGTATATAGAAAATGCTTTTGGAGGGGGCAGATTAAAGATATTTCGGAATCTCGTTAATCCATTCTTGCGCGTCGATTGTAACTAATCCTAATACAGAAAATTCCAGCACGCTTCTACTGCTACAACGTGCAATTTTTTGGTAAAAAAACATTCTGGTTGGTCGATTTTTTTTACCAACCAAAAAATATTTGTCCAATATTAATCTAAACCGGGAAATTTCAATTTTTAAGCAAAAATGAGAGAAGTTTAACCTTCTTCTAGAAAAATTAAAACTTGGAAACATATTTATTTAATTACCTTACTGTTCACGGAGTTGAGCAGCAACTTCCTGTGTTACTTTGAAAGTAAATTATAAAAATATAAAGTCAAAATTGTAAACCGGCGAGTCTGGGGGGTGTGGAACACCCTCCAGTACATATTGCAGAATTTCCACTCTTTTATAGAATACTTGGAGAAGATAGGGGATAGGATAGGAGAAGATAAATTTAAGCCTTTGGCTAGAGAATATTAAAGCTTAGAAAAACATTTATTTAAGTGCTCAGAGTTTAGTAGCAATTTTTACGTTACTTTGAATGTTAACTGTCGAAAGTGTAAACCGGGTGGTCTGGGGATGAACACCATCCAGTACATATTATAATAAAATTCCTACTCTTCTAGAATACCTACGGAAGACAGAATAATTATACAAATTTTGTCGAAAAAAGGTAGGAATTCTTTTGTTTTTGACCAAAGGGAGGGAAATTAAAGCTTTCGGCTAAAGAAAATTAGAATTTGAGAAACTTATTTATTTTTACATTATCAAAAAAAATTTAATTGCCCCGCGGCACATCAAGTTTAGCAGCAACTTTTTGCGTTACTTTGAAAATATCGAAAAACGGGAATCACCCAGTATAGCAGGAAACGAAATTAAATGTTTAAATATTATACCGCTAAAAAGGAGATCCACCGTCTAGCTGCCTGTCCGCGGACGGGCTTTCCAGCTAGTAAATAAATAAATAAATAAACAAATAAATAAAAATAATTTAAAGTTATTTAAATTTAAATTTTAAAACTTTGTAGTAAACATTATTTTTAATAATAATTTATTATCGTTGACCTTTTTTTTAAATATTAATATGATATAAATTGTTGTGTATTGAGATCTTTTAATCAATTAAATTGACCGATGTTTCGAGTCTTTTTTAAATATGACCCATTTTCATGGATGTAATTGACAAATTGTTTGACAAAATAATTTTTTATTAAAATAATTGACAAAATAACGGCAAAATAATTGTTTGTCAAAATAATTTGTCAATTACATCCTTGAAAATGAGTCATATTTAAAAAAGACTCGAAACGTCGGTCAATTTAATTGATTAAAAGATCTCAATACTCAACAATTTATATTATATTAAACATTATTTTTATCGGGGGGGCTTTAGGGGCTTATATGTATTGTGAAAGGAGTATCCATTTTTTGATAGATTTCACGATCGAAAATTTAATTTTTACTTTTTTGAATATGTTGGGGAAATTTTGGGGAAAACTAAGCTTTTCTTGCTTTCTCTAACAAGTCCCTACATTGTAAATTTTGCTTCCATTTTGTGATCAGTTCACGAAATTGAAGCAAATTATGTAAATTTTGTATTTTTTACAATGTAGTTAGTCACTTTTTGTCAATTTTTTGTATTTTGTACTTCAATGTCTTTTGAATTCAAGAATCTTGAGTTTTCACATTCTTATACATTTAATAGCAACAAACCAACATTTTGGCGTAAAGCCTACAGCAGCCGACTGATGGGAAGCGGTTAACCGAGGTTCAAATCTTACGTCCAATACACCGCTGTGTTCTAAAGACTTAGACTAGAGAGAAGGCAACGGCAAACCATCAAATTAATTAAATTCCCCAGTACATCATCTTGGCTTCGGTCAAGTGATCGCTAACGCTCTGTATAGTATATGACACTTGAAGATCAAGATGGAATCTGTTTGATGGTAAATCTGTTTTAGTTGCCGCACTACCTTTAAAAGTAATTTATTTATTTTTTTTATTTTCACTATTTATTTTCTAGAGAGGATATTCAGGTCAACCCGAAGAAAAGGTTCTTATGGAGAGTTATTCGAGATTTCAATATTCCAAAAATTATACCTGAAGATTTTCCCACTTTCATGAGTTTAATTGGAGAATTGTTCTCAGCCTTGGAAGTTCCCAGAAAAAGAGAAGCAAAATTTGAAAAAATTCTTAAGCCAGCTGCTATTGATTTTGATTTACAACTTGAAGGTCATTTCATCCTTAAAGTATGTATATTCGTTACTTGAATTAATTAAGCTTGTTTATTTAAAATGTGCATTCTAGGCTGTACAGCTGGAAGAATTATTGGAAGTGCGTTATTTTGTTTTTATTGCTTGGAATGCAGGCACTGGAAAAACCGGAGTGTGGAAAACATTGTTCAAAACTTACTGAAACAAGGTGGAACTCGAATGACTGCAGTTCTTTGGCTTCTATACCGCTATCTTTCTGGTTAAACTTGAAAAATTCCAAATAACGTCCGCATTCAATTATCGGATAATTATATTTTGTAGGTTGGTAATATGATTTTCCATCCGTCCGCATGTTTCAAATTCTAGTTAGTTAAGCTGATGATAGTTCTTAAATTTGAAATATGCGGATAAAGATTCTTACTATACTTCATAAAGAAGCCTAACATAAAATGATAACTAATATAATAATAATATCAATCCAACTTCTAGGGAATGGAGAGATCGTCGCTTCTCAAGATTAATGTGAGATTAATGTGAAGATTAATGAAAGATCATTCAATGTGAATTTTTCTAGATTGATGAACATGGATCCAAAGAGGATTGAATCTTTAAATACAGTAATACTACTGCAACACCCGCCTGTTTCACGAGCTGAGATTATTCCTCAACATTTATTGGATGCAATCCGTAAGAATAATTAATATTTTATAACTAATTTGCATGCACTTATAAATCTTCTTAGCAGTTACATTGTGATGCTTTAATGTAATTTTCTCTCGCACTTATTTTTAAAGTTTCAAAAAATGAATACAATTTATTACAACTGCATTAAACTAAAACTTGACTATTAAATTCCCGTATAAAATGCTAACTTTTCAGTATCTAAATTGAAAAAAGGAGCAGCTTCTTTTTTCAATTTATAAAATAAGTAACTTAAGTAAACAACAAAAATTACTTATTTTTATGTTGTCATTTTCATGTACTATTTATTTGTAGATAGCAAACTTTGCAACCATAAGTTTACATTACGTAGTATAACTCAATTACTCGCCGCTAGATAGAACTGTCTGCAGTATTGCGAGTTAAATTTTTGCCCAGACTTTTTATAGTTTATTAAATTACTATTTTTTATACTCAACCACAGGATGCATGGAATCAATCCTAAATTCTAATTTTTGAAAACCCGGTTACAGCTGCGCAGTTGTATATCGGGTATAATTATAATTAAACAAAATCAACAAACTTATTTCTAAAATTAATATCTGGTTTGTACCAATTCAAAAATTATTAGTCATAAAAAATAATGGCGTTTTCAAGTAGAATTTGTATCAAGCCATTCAAAATCTAGCAAAAGATTAAATTAAACTTTTTAAAACTAATTTGTATCGACCATTTCGATATTTTAGAAAACCCAAAAATTGCATAAGTACATAATTTCTAGAACTAAAATGATTTTAAGTAATAATATTTCAAATACTACTTCCCGTTTTTATTGCAGTTATATTAATTTAATAATTAGTCAATTTGTTTTCGATTATTACTTGAAAATGTCAATTGAAGAGATTTATCAGGTTAATTGAATATTTTCACTGGACTTTATAAATCTGATAGATTACTACAAGTTTCAAACTTTCACTCACGTTATGCTTTTAATCAGATACTCAACCATGAAGACCTTTTAAATGACCCATGCGTTTTTAAAATATTTTTTATATTATTATTATTTTTTGTTCTTCACTTGCAAAAAAAAACGGGTCAACTGTAAAGTTTTTCTGTAAACAAATATAAACTATTGGTACCCTTTTTACCACACTCTTCTCCCCTTTCCAAATGACGTCACTGACTTAATGATCCACGGGCTGGTATTTAACAACATAATGCACAAACTTTGACTCACTTCTCAAAAAAGTTCAATATAGCTGATCAGGAATTTAGAGTTCTTCTCTATTTTGAGCAAACTTGTTGAATTCCAGTCTTGGTCAAAAATTTGTATTTGTTATTTGTAGATATATTTTTGTTCTACCATTTGATTTGTTAATCAATTTTTGAGCAAGTTAGAAGTAGAATTATTGCACAACTACTCTGGCCGAAAAATTAATAAAAATATTATTTTTAGCCCTCTATTGCAATAACTGAAAATTTGCATTTGTGGACGACACACAGGTGATAAATGGCAAAATGAAAGTTTACCAAGTGATCTAATGTCAACTGAAAATCCAACTATTTTATCCAACTCCGATGGTTAGCCGCTATGATGGATCCAACAATATTTTGCCTAATTTTTTAATTAATTAAACAATTTAATATGTAAATTTGAAGTTGCAAAGAAAATATGGATAAAGCAAAAAAATATGGAAAAACCTTACGTGTTCATCACTCCCCATATGTTCAGGACGAAAAAGAATAGAAATCTTTATTTCTTTGGGAGCTACAATTTTGGTAGAACATATTATTGGAGAAAAGGTCGATCTCGTCCTTGATATTATATATTGAGTGGAAACTTAATCAAGAAACTTTAGAACAATTTAGGTCAAAAACTTTGCTTTGCTATTTTCAGGCTGATCAGGCTGATCCATCAGAACAATCAGCGTATTTGTATTGTACAATTATCTAGAAGCCAATTCGAAAGTTCCCTAGGAAGAACTTAGATATCTGTTTGGAGAAATTAAGTATGGTGGACATACTAAGGACAATTACGATGGACGGTTCCAATAGAACCTATTTCAAAGAATTCCTACAATCAGGCATGGTAATGATTTGTGTTGTATTAATTCGGTAATTTTATCATAACAATTTTATAGGTGGATGCAGAATTATTTTTAGTACCAGGATTTCTAGTAGGAAAAAACGATGCCACCCAAATCTCCTTATTTATAGTATGATCAACAGCCAAATGTAGAAATTGGATTTTACTGAAAATTTATTTCGAATCCTCTTCGAAATGCAACCTAGAGATGCCGGATCTTCGGGATATGCAACCATTACCATAGAAGATAATGTATTAGTTCAATATAATTAATTTAAATAATTGCCATTAAAGAGAATGTCCCATGCAATAGGTTATGGTAATATGGTAAAAATAATGCGAAAAGTAGAAGAACGAAGTCCTTACGTTATAGTTGCAGTTGGAGAGAATAAACTTTCCTTAAAGGAATTGGTTTTGGGTCTCAAAGGAGAGCTTACAATAATTTCCGAGATGCAAGATCTTGAAAACGCATTATTCTTAAATTAAGTTCCCCTAATTGGAGTAACATAGCATCTTCTCTGCTCCTTGGACTGAAATCTTGGTTTGTAGTTACGAATTTGTTTGTTATTTTGCTGTTACGAATACATGAACTGGAAAGTTGATGCACAAATTTTAAATTAAAATTTTTCTACGATACAATATACTATACTTAAACATTTTTAGTTACCTGCAATCAATTACTCAATTATTACAGAAAGCTATTATGCAAAGCACTGCCAGAATAAATGAGCTTCCAATAGATAAAATGTGTTAAAGTGTGATGCGACTAAAAGCAGAGAAAGAATAATTCACGTAAATATAAAATTATTGCTTCATAAGATATTTATATTTTTTTAGTGAAGATGTATGTTTCGTCTTACAGAATTAATTTACTCAATAAAAGCGATGAAGCTCCCAAGTTCAACACGGCCTAAATATCGGTGTTAAAGTTTTGAAACCAACTGTCAGGTTATTTGAATTATCGCGCGCTCATGTACTTCGCTCCTATTGGTCGCATTGGATTACGTGCTAATTTATAGTAGCTAAAACTATTACTAGGTGGAGCTATCTTTTATAGTCGTCAGTTAAATTTTTCTGCCAAAGAATTATATATCATAATATAATTTAGAAATTTATCGGTTCCTCACACACGCACAATAATGTATGAAACTGGACATGAGGGGGATCGGTTATAACTGATTCTAATTTTTGAAAACCTGGTGACTGCTACGCAGTCGTTGTATACCGGGTATAATAATAATTAAACAAAATCTTCAACAAACCTACTTCTAAAATTAAAATTTACTGAATCAATTTAAAATTACTAATTATAAGAGGTAATTGTGTTTTCAAGTAGAATTTACATCAAGCAAATTAAGTTATTAAAAGTAAATATTAAATTAAACTTTCTATAAGTAACTAATTTGTATCGATCATTATCAATATGTATTTTAGAAAACTCAAAAAATGCTCACACTTTTTAAAACTAAATAAATTGTTTCTAAGTTGACCCCAACATACGCTTTTAGTGCAGTTATATTAATTTAATAATAATTTTATCAGTTAAGCTTCTTTCGAGTTCAAAAATAGTCAGAGATGACTAGGTTAATTAAAAATTTTCAAAATAATGATTATTATAAGCTAGTATTATTATAAATTACTTGCAAAAGATATTTTTTGAATCTATTTTATCTATCTAACTATCTAATTTTAGCTTTTTTCCGCCATTGCAATTTATAAGATCTAGAATCTAGAAGTAATGTCTTCACTATTACTGGATGTACATCATTTGCTCTATTGGAACTGTATGTCTTTATGTTATGGACTGAATCCATTTCAAAGCATGCAGATTAGGGGGACTTCATGTTTCAAAATTCGTTTTTGCTGTTTTGCTGTTTTTGCTGAAACATCGTACTTTACTATTAGCTTATTATACTATTACCATGTGTACTTATCAAAAATATAAAAATCACACGAATTTTCAAAAAGGTAAAAAATATTACAATTTTTCTGAAAACGTTGAGTCATTTTCAAAAACCCACTTCTTTCTTAAAAATTTAATGTTTTGGGCGGATACTTACCCTATACCAGAGGACAAAACCCCGAGGGCTTAAGATCTAACTAGCTCATCAGATTAAGATTACTTTTTATACCTGGCACGTCAGTCCCGCTGCCGCGGGCCGGATTTGGCTCGCGGGCCTTAGTTTTTAGACCCCTACCCTTTACGATATGTTTTCCAAATTTTAATATTGATTTTATTATTCGCTTTTTTAATATATTTTTTTAAATTTTATAAATTAGTTTCTTAGATATTAATTTATGAAATTTTATAATTATTTAACTGATAGAATTAATATCAAATCATGCAACGCATGCAAATCAAGCACAGTTAACTATTATTTAATAGAGCAAATTATATTCCAGAGCTATAAAAATTGCAGATAAGGAAATTGAATTTAATTCCAAGTTTTGATTGTATTTTCTTACTAAATCCTCATTACAAATCTGAAATGCAAACCCAATTTACTTTGATAGATTTCACGTAATAAGAAATGGCCTAGAGGATCAATTACTGGCAGAAGTTCTCTAAAGTGAGACACTCGATACAAAGTACATTGGGATTGGTACATTGTCAATATATTAATTCTAAGTCTTTAGGATCTTTCTATAGAAAAGGGCAAGAAGTTGTTGCTTCAGCTCAAATGGGTATCTCTGCTCAACACGGTCAATGGACAATTTTACAAAATATTCCACTGGTGCGAAAATGGTTGACATTATAAATATTATGTAGAAAATTCTTACCAGCATTATCGCGTATTTGTGAGTACTGAATCTCTTGGTACACCAGAAGCAAGGACGTCGCAAGGCAAAGCTGGGCTCTGGTGCAAGCCGGATTTTCTAGATCGAATGAATTTGAAATTGTGGTGAAAGGGCCGCCGGGCCCCCTTTGGGTGAGAGCCCTGGTGCGCGGTACTACTAGCACCACCTGTCCAGACCAGAAACTCACATTGTTTCTCAGAGTATTTTAGAGTCCTCCAACTGGAATGCAAACAAATTTACATCAAGTTGTTTCAAATTATAATCAAGAAACTCTAGAACATTAGGTCAACAATATTCGCTTCGTTATTTTAAAGCTGTAGTGGTCGAACGTAGAAAATTTGGAACGCAAGGTTGGAATAAAAGTTACCCTTTTAATGTAGGAGGTTTAATAATCAGCGTATTTGTATTGTACAATTATCTAGAAGCCAATTCGAAAGTTTCCTGGGAAGATCTTAAATATCTGTTTGGAGAAATTATGTATGGTGGACGAATTATGGACGATTGCTATTGAGGGTTTACCTATTTAGAAGAATTGTTACAATCAGGCATAGTAATGTTTTATGTTGTATTAATTTGGGAATTTTATCATAACAATTTTATAGGTGGATAGAGAATTATTCTTAGCAACAGGATTTTTCGCACCTCTAAATATCGGTTACCGAGGTTATCATGGTTACATTGAAGAAACGATGCCACCCAAATATCCTTATTTATATGGTCTACAACCAAATGCAGAAATTGGCAGCTGAAAACTTATATTTGTACCGTCTTGGAAATGCAACCTAGGGATGCCGGATCTTCGGGAGGGGCAACCATTGCCAGACAAGAATATAGTCCTCACCTTCGAAGTATTTAATTTTAACAATGTTTATTAAAAAGAAAAAAATAGGTTAGAAATATTATTGCCAAAAAGATTAAAAAACGACCAGAAGATTTTGATATGGTAGAAGTAATGGGAAAAGTAGAAGAACGAACTCCTTGCGTTATAGTTGCATTTCAACAGTGCGAAAGAATGAATTATTTAATGTTCATTAAAGGAATTGAATTTAGGACTCAAAGGAGAGCCTAGAATAACTCCCGACATGCAAGATCCTGTAAACGCCTTATTCTTGAATCATGTTCCTCCAGTTGGAGTTAAACAGCATATCCATCGTTTCTTGGACTGACATCTTGGTTTGTAGGTTTGCTGTTACGAATACCCGAACTGTAAACTTGGTCCAAAGATTTTGTGGTACGCTGGTACGTACTTTAAATTAATATTTTTCTACAATACAATATATTTACTTAAAATTTTTTAGTTATCTTCCATCAATTACTCAATCGTTACAGATGGCTATTATGCAAAGCACTGGCAGAAGAAAGGAATTTCCATTGTATAAAATGATTTTATAGTGTGATGTGACTGAAAAGCAAAAGACTAATTCACGTAAGTAATAAATTATTGCTAAATAAGATACATCAAAAATATGCTTTTTTCCTTATTTTATCTAGCTTCCGTTTTTTATACTATTTGCACTATATGTTTTAGACGTTTCGTCTTATAGAGTAATTAATGTAATCAATTTTGTAGGAATTCTTCTCACAATGGTGCTTACATTTATGATCTATGTACATATGGAAGCTGCTAGATGGGATATGCAAGCAGGCATAATGATGGTACTCTTTCTGGTCCAAATCGAGCGTAAAAAAAAACTCAAAAAATATCAGTGTTAAAGTTTTGAAGCCAACAAACTGTCAGCTTATTTGAATTATCGCGCGCAGGTACTTCGCTCCTATTGGTCCTATTCGATTACGTGCTAATTTATTATAACTAAAACTATGGCTAGGTGGAGCTATCTTTTATAATTGCCAGTTAACTTTCTCTGCTGAAGCATTATAGTTTATAATATAATTTAGAAATTTATCGGTTTCTCACTCAATAATTTATGAAATGTGGAATGGGGGGGGATCGGTTATAACTGATTATAATTTTTGAAAACCTGGTTACTGCTACACAGTTGTTGTATACCCGGTATAATAATAATTAAAGACAATCCTCAACAAACCTACTTCCAAAAATTAAAATCTACTGAATCATGCCACTTATTACTGATTTACATTAATTTAAAATTACTAATTATAAGAGGTAATTGTGTTTTCAAATAAAATTTGCATCAAGCAATTTGTTACGGTCCTGAATTTCTAGGCGAATTTTTCTAGTTTTCTACTTTAATTTATATTAAATTTGCATAGAGAGCATTGCAGTATTAATTTTGATTTATTTTATTAAAACACATTTTTCCCAGTTATCTGCTTGCAGATGATTTTCACATTAGATTTCGTTTTAGTTTGTGAAATGTTCTATTAATTAGTTATTTTTAATTATTCTCTTCTTTTCGAAGAGCATATCGGTTGACGATTATTATCGGAATTTATCCGTACCGTTTGTGGGATTTTTTATCGTCACCTATTTTGGATTGGAATTACCGGCTCTAAGCATTTCGTCCGATCCGATCTTCTTTGAAGGATTCATCTGCTCCGATATGTTACATCTAGGATTCACACCATAACTCTAATTTTCACTTTTGGACTCTCGAACATCAGAGGGTCTTTGTACGTTCCTTTTCGTACTGACCTGCTGACCATTTCTTTTATTTTCGTTTCGAGAATCGTCCTACATCATCGCTGCAACACCGATCTGCCGCTCCAGTTTCCATTATCCATCGACAGCCAATACGACTCCAGACTCCATTTCTTACCTACCATAATATTAAGATAAGATCTGTTGTGTCCGTCAGATTTATTGCTTTATTTTATTATAACATCTTTATATTTTACTCAAAACATACCATATTGGGCCGTGCTTACTCTTACCTTTTTTTTTAATTACTCGTATAAATCACTATAATCACTAATCTTATCATATTGTCTTTTCCTGGAGTTAATCCAGAGGCGTGTATCGATTACTATACGCCTAGTATACGTATACGTAGTATTCACATCTTACTTGTTGCATTTTTAGTATTATATTGAGTTTTAGTAAGATTAGAGGGTAGCCCAATATATTTTGATTATTTGTTCTTTGTCCCTTTTGGGGAATTAATTTAATAAATCTGCACTATTTGCTCTCAATTTTAGTTATTCTGGGTGGTACTCTATTTTTCCTTAACCTACCTTCGCAGTTCAGGTGGTTTTGTTGCATCTGTTTACGGAGTGTCTTTAACTGCGTGGTGCTCAAATCTCACTATCTTTGGCTTGCTCTCGGAGCGATTTCTCACAGCAACACTCCGTATTCAACACCAATAAGGAATAGAGCATAACACTTTTTTTTTACGTTTGGGAATCCTTGCTCTGAGCTGGCCTAAAAGGGCAATTTATTTTACTTTTACCGAGCCAGTACCCTGGGTTCGATCTGCTGGCTAACAAATTTAAAAACTTTAAAAGTAAATATTAAATTAAATTTTTTATAACTAATTTGTATCGAGTAGGTATACTCAAAAAATGCTTACGCATTTTAGAACTAAATTGTTTTTAAATTAACCCAAATACATGACAACTAAGCTTAAAGCTGATATTTAAGTTAAATTTTTGCCTTGCTTTTTGCTTTCATCGGCGATGAAAATCCATGGTTACAGGCAGGGGTGGGCTGAAGAATTTTGAACAACCGGCTTGCTATTATTTCGGAGAGCAAAAAAAAGGTAAATGATATTTATTTTATAAAATAAAATATATAAATAAAGTAAAATATATACTACATATAGCAAAACAAAACAATTATTGCACAAAAAAAACTGATAAATTCCAAATTTTACATACTTAACAAGCGGCTTGCCGAGTTTCAAAAATTGTAACAACCGGTTCGCGCGAGCCGCACCGAGCCGGCTACAAACCACCCCTGGTTACAGGCACATCTGAGACAAGCCTAACAAGCTACTTCAGATGTAGAACAATTAATACACAGAGGAACCATTAAAGTAATTTTTACTATAATTGAAGTGCAAATCAGCCTCACACCAATTTTGACTTAAATTTTACTAAATTTGAAGTGAATTTTACTAAATTTGAAGTAAATTTTACTAAATTTGATATAAAATTTACTATAATTGATGTAATATTTACTTTAAAATTATTGGAAGGATTGTTTTTTTTCTCTGTGTATGCTCATTGCTCACTGACGAAGAAGAAGAAGATACAGAAAAATTCAAAAGAAAAGATTAAAGAGATACTACGTTCTCAAACTATAACATTCGTGCCAAATCAGGAAATGGAGGAAGAATGGAGGTAGATTACGAACTCTGGGTAGTAAATATTACAAACTATTATCCAACATAATGGCATCAGAGGACAGATATAATTTTTCGATCATCCACAAAACACCTAGTTTTTTTATCTCAAATTCATTGGGGATCTATATGCTGTTGCTGAAACAGGAACTGCCATTATCGGAAGACGTTGGGTGCGAGAATAAATTAAAAATAAATTCTGAAGAAATTGATTTCAGTTTCAGTACAACCACTAAAAAATGAAACCTTCGGTCAATTCCAAGATGTGTTTCTACCAAAGGTGGGAAAAATTACAGATTACGAATGTTCTTTGAAGTTGAAACAAAATGCACAACCGGTATTTTTCAAACCAAGACTAGTATTTTACGCCCTCAAAGAAAAAGTTGACCGAGAAAGAGATCAGTTAGAAAACGATGGTATCGTTGAAAAAATTGAACTTTCGGAATGGGGAACATCATTGGTTATTATTCCAAAATTAAATCAGTTGACGAAGTTAGTGCAAAAATTTGATTCTAGGACAAATCATCCTGGACGATTCATCCCGGATTCATCAATCGTCCTGACACCCAAAAGTTTACACGATTTCTGCACATCGAGATACATACATATATTTGGCTAAAATAAAATTTATGGGATCAAAACGGTCCCAAACCGACACGGTTTGGACATGGTCTTTCGCGACTTTCCGTCAGCGTAGACCAGCTCGACAGACCGATCTTCGATATAGCTTTTGAGGAGGCTATATATATTCGGTGGGCATTTGATATTACGTAGTCGGTTGAACAGAGCTGGCCACCAAGCGTTGTCGAACGCCGCTTTAATGTCAAGAGATACACCAAGTATATGGCGCTTTCGTCTTTTCTCACGTCTGACAATATTAATGGCGCTGCGCAATGCGTCTGAGGTTGTAGTTTGTTCTTTGAAACCAGTACCTTTGGCCTGACCAAAATAAACCAGGCGTTTATTAAAAAGTTTTTCTAATAGTTTTCCGAATACCGGGAGAAGACCAATAGGCCGGCCGGTAAGCTGAAAGCTCGTTCGGATCAGGCCTATTTGGTTTTGGCAATATTTTGAAGTATGCTTTCTTCCACGGTTTAGGAAAATGGCCGTTAGTAAAACAAGAATTTAGTAGTTTTGTTAAAAATGTTAAGTTCTCTTTGGCAAACACGGTGCATATGTCAGACGTAAGATTGTCGATGCCAGGGGCCCTGTTTGGACTCGTGCAACTTAATGCTTCCCACACCTCCTCCTCTGTGAATTCCTTTTCGTTGCTAGTATCGCATATGTAGGGCGAATCAAACATGTGTCTAAGTTCGGTATGTCTATGTCGCTTATCGTCAGTATCATCAGGGTAAAAGTGCTGTAGTAATCTTTTTGCTGTCTCATTGCTGTCCTTGGTAAAGTTGTTATCGCACATTAGTGTTAGCGGAGGACGTTGTATTGGGGCGTCTTTAATAATTCTATTTGTCAACGAGCACACATTTTCTTTCCCTTGAGAATTGCAACAATTTTTAAAATGTTTTGTTGCAGTATTTTTTAACAAGTCACCGTATTTCTGCTTTTCCAGCTGATATTCTTGTAGGAGATGTGTAATATCAACATTTTGATTCTTACAAGAACGAATACGGTGATGTAGTTTAATGCACTTCTTTTTCAAGTCTTCCAGCTCATTAAACCACCATGGATTGTACGGCTTTGTGATTCCACGTATTTTCATCGAAGAGAAACATGATTTCCGGATGTCTTCGGTTAATTGCTCCACGGTGGAATCTAATTCGCTGGAAGTTATGTTTTCGAAATCGGTTTCTAATAATTTTGAATTTTCCAAATTTAACTTTAATTTATTTTAAAATTTTTCCCAATTAGCAATTTTGTTCCTAAAGAGTTAGGTTGAATTAATTTCTGATTTATTGATTTCATTTTCTACTGAAATTTTGAAAGTTAATGCGTTGTGGCCAGAAGACGGACAGATGGCTCTGTCGACGCTCCACTGCTATAATCGGCTGACGATGCTCTCGGAAGCTAGCGTGATATATATGATTGAAGTTAGTATAGTATAATTTCTTATCATTTCAAATGTAGGTGAATCTCCTTCATTGCATACATTTAGGTTGTTTGAATAAGCAATGTTGAGGACATCGTCACCACGACTATCGCTTCTATAGGATCCCCATGCGGGATGGATTCCATTAATGTCCCCGCCAACAATAACATGCGAACCTTTAGTGTCTTGCAAAAATGTATTTAGGTTGACTAAGGTGTCATTTACGTCATGGTCAGGCTCGATGTATATGCTTCCAATGTAAAGATATCGCTGTTTTAGCGTGATCTTCATTACGACTAAATTTGTGTCCGAGTATTGAGACATGCCAAGCACCGCCCCAATACTCTTTTTTATCAAAATGCAGCTCTTGCAACGCGTATTAGCTGTGTTGGATCTGTTACTTTGGAAGACATATACACCGTCCACACCTTTAACATGATTGACTCGTCCCACATATGGTTCGGTTATGAGGCCGACTTTTCTGTCGCTATTCATAAAGTACGACAGGAATTCATGGTGAGCGGCATAGGAATGCTTTAAGTTGCACTGAATGAAACCTATTGACCTACTCTCCGTAGTTAATATTTTCCCTAGCCTTACCTTCCATTAGTTTAAATAAAATACAAGAGTTGGACGTCGCAGAATGATTGGTGTCTTGTTTGTAGTTACTGGTCTGGTTATGGTAAATGCAATTGCTACACTTTGACTTTTCCGGTTTTCTCCGTACACTACACATATAGAACTCATGAGGACCTGAACAGAATGAACATGTCGGCGTCTTCTCATTACAGGTGCTCTTCATACGACCATATTTGGAGCATCGGAAACACTGACGAATATTTAAATTTTCACATACGTAAACGCGGTCGTGGTCAATATTTAGTTTTTCATATTTTAAAATGGATTTAAATAGAGCTGGGACGGTTTCAATTATGGCATTGTATAATTTTGGGTTTCTGTTTTTTCTAATAAATTTTAATTTTAGGGCATCAGGAGATTTTATTATATTCTTGACATTTAAATTTTGAAGTTTTATTAAATCCAGCAAATCATCAGATTTCACATCTTTAGAAATACCCTTCACAATAATATGTGGGTTATACGTTTTTGGTTCCTCACATTGTTTGTTTGAATAGGTGTCCAATGAAGCGTTAATATCATCTTTCTGTTCGTTGGTCTCAAATTCAATTTTTAATTTAGAATTAGTTAACATTTTAACCGAGCGAGGAACATAGGATCTAGTCCTAAAGGATACCGTTTCTTTCTACTTTTTTAACAAGTCTTTTGATGATTTAATTGATGGGCTTTTTGAAGTTAAAATTAGTGCCAGCCGGGAAGTTTTACCCCCTTTTATTTTACCCCCTAAAAAAATTCCCTAGCGAAATTTTACCCCCGATAAAAATTCCCTAGCGAAATTTTACCCCCTGTAAATATTCCCTAGGGAAATTTTACCCCCAGTAAAAAATTATTAGGGGGTAAAATTTCACTAGGGAATTTTTACCGGGGGGTAAAAATGCTCAAAATATTCTTAGTGAATTTTTACCCCCTTAAGAATTTTATAGGTAAATAAGAATTTTTATATCTGTTTATGTATCAAATTCCATAATATTTTACTGCGAAATGTTAAAATATCTATCTCAGATATTTGAAGAATAAAATAGGATAATTTAAAAGTTTACCACATTTATTTAAATATTACATTTTTTTATACACTTCTTTTCACCGAAATTACTACTTCAAAATGATTTGAATTTTTATGGTTCAAATAATATATTGCCAGATTTTTGTAATTAGGTTCATCGGAAAGGTGCATTGAACTTGGAAACTTTAGCCATGCAGGATTTTTTGAAATTTGAGTAAACGAATATATATCGACTCCTATGAGTGCTGCAGTGAAAAGCATCTCAACATCTGTTGCCCAAATTGCATTGTTGTCCATTTTCGAGATATCCATGTAATTCTCAACACCAGAAAACAGATCAACTTTTTGTTTTTGAGTTTTCATAAATTCAGTAATTATCTTTCGTACTTCCTTGTGCTGATCTTCACTTCCGGTAATGCATAACGATAATTTCTTCCACAGATGATTCATGTTCTTCATTTTTGCCATTTTTTTCTTGAGATCCGTTGTCGTGGTAATGTTTTAAATTACTGATAGGATATCCTGTTTTCAAAGATTTTCCCACTTTCGACTGTAAAATGCAGTTGCCATTGCTCAAAATTTTCTCAATGGCGTACGGTCCTGTATAGGGTGCTTTTTCCCAACCACCTTTGCGATCATCTCGTCTACAATTTCGTACCAGTACCAATTCTCAAACTTTAAATTTCACTGCATTTGCACGGCGCTTATCATCAGATGTTTTTTGCTTTTCTTGACTTTCTTTTATATTTTGGGCGGTCTTCTGAAATACAGACTTTTGAATTTCTAACATCGTTGCAAGATTTCTTTCAAAATCATTTTGATTGAATATATTATGTTGCATTTCATAATCTGTTTCTTTTGTCACTTCAACGTCGTCAACGTCCATTCCAAATAGCTCATTGTTCATTCGATTGACGCCTTCATTAATAATTTCGAATTCGTTGAAAATATTTTAAATATTTAAAAACATTTTGTATAAATAAATAATAATTATTTTAATTTTTATTATTATAAATAACTAATTTTGTATAAAATATAACAAAATATTAATATTTTATTAATAATCGAATTTGATACATAAACGGTAATAAAAATTCTGATTTACCTATAAAATTTCTTAAGGGGGTAAAAATTCACTGAGGTTATTTTGAATTTTTTTACCCCCCGGTAAAAATTCTCTAGGGAAATTTTACCCCCAGTAAAAAATGATTAGGGTATACAATTTCACTAGGAAATTTTTACCGGGGGGTAAAATTTCACGGGGGTAAATATTCCCGGTTACACTGGCCCTAGTGCGTTACACTTTAATTTAGTAGGTGAAGTTACTTCGGCATAAGATGTTTGACATAAATATTTGGTATCTTCGACTCGAGACTCTTTTATTTCTTTTTTAAAGGAGTTTAGCTCTTCTTGGATTAAGTTCCTAATCTCAGTTATGCTGGTATTTTCACGGGATGAGCATATCTTTAGTTCAATTGACAATATTTAATTGGCCAAATTATTTAGCTCAAACTCGCTATCGAATATTTTTGTTTTGAGCTCTCCTTTAAAAGTGCCACACTTGTTAATAGAACTTGTAATCACTCTGCCAAGCTTAACCAAATTGCTGGAATTAATTGACAGTTCCTCCATAAATTCAAAAAATATAAGAATAATACAATACGTAGAAAATCAAAATTCAAAAAATTTAAAAAGGAGACAATTAACACATAACAGGTCTGGATTAAGAAAATTTGAAAAAATGAAAATTTCGTAATACGAAGTACAATATAACGTTATTTCATGGTTATTGCCATTCTTTAGTTGCACGCATCGCTTACATTGTGAAATAAGAAAAAAAATTTCAAACTAAACAAAAATATCGACTAAATTGTACAAAATTGACTTACCATAACCTCCAAAGATTATCAAAACTGAACTTGTTACATGAAGTATGAATAATTTAAAAATGATTTGAACTAAGAAATTCGTTTACCTAGCACTGCTAGTTTGAAATCCAAGGCACTGCCCTCTTAATATGATTTCTAAAAACTTTGAAAAAATTCAAAATTCAAAAATTTACCACGTTTTTTAACCGTGAGGCGTTCCTCCATAGTCTAATAAATTACAATTATTTAATATTCGACTTTCTGACACTATGTCAAATAATTTAAAAATAATTTTTAATTATGCCGATATATTTGTAATGAAATATACAGACCATGAAAATTTCAGGAAGAAATATACTCTTCTCGCATAAGAATGTATATTTCTTCCTGAAATTTTCCCATAATATTTTATTACTCGCAGACACTGCCGATATATTTTTAATGAAACATTCATATTCAAACTTCCAAACTTTATTTTCCTGGAACGATTACTCATAGCACTTGAGGCCTAGGACAAATCAACGTGGCTTAAAGGACGCAACCGAAACGAAACATACGCGTTAGGATGTAAACTCAAAAGGACGCAGACCCAAAAAGACGCAAACCCAAAAGGACGTGAACCATTAAGTTAGGTAGCCTATTAACAAATTTTATTGATACAAGTTTCCTTTCTTATTTAATTTTTAAATTAATACAAATTTATGTGTACAAATCTCGGGAAGAAATATGATCGCCATCTGTGGAACGTAAAAAGGAAGTATTTTCTTATCCGCGCTTTATTTAATCTTTAAATATTTATAATATAAACAAAATCCATACAGGGCCGTAGTTACATACAACACAAAATGGTATGATAATTTTTGGATTAATTTAATTTAAAAAAAACAATTTTTGCGTCTTTTTGAACCTGCGTCATTTTGGGTTTGCGTCTTTATGGTCCGCGTCCTTTCGGTCGCGTCCATTTGCCCGGCTTCGTAGCACTTGAAAACAACAGCGTTAATTTCATTTGAGTGCTCGTTCAACCTTTCAAAGCTTGTTGTGATCCTAAACTTCCTCGAGTCCACCTAAAGCGTTGGTGGTTGTTTAATTAAAAAGACTAACAAAAAGAGTGTCAACTTTTGAGTTCCAGATCTGCCCGTAAAAACCAAACATTGGCATCGATTGTTAAGCTTAAGGGCCGTCCTTTAATCACGTGAGGTTTTTTAGGCAATTTTTTGATTCCCCCTCCCATTTGGTGATACATCGTGAGGTTTTAGGCTACCTTACCCCCTTCTTAACAATCATGTGTATTTTCAAGCAGAGACGGCGAGGCAGAAGGCCGCGTGTAGCGGGGCGACAAGATGAGTCACAAAGTCCAGTGCCGGAAGTTAAATATTGTTGTTATGTTGCTTTTTAGGCACAAATTTGCTCGCTCGGAATTTCATGTGGTCGCAGAAAAATATACACTTGATTATCACAGCATCCCCCCCATCGCAATTTTATTCCAACCCCCGTTAGATCCTCACCTGATTAAAGGACAACCCCTTAACTGGTTTGTTTATGACAAATTTATTTAATTATTTTTTAGCCCAATATTTCTGACAACGTAGTTGCCTGGGCTTTTCAAAAATTAGAATCAAGTATAAAGGCTAGTGCCTAGTACTGATCCAATGTTAATTTTCTTCGATTATTGTGGCATGACTATCAAATGCAAGGATAATTTATTCGTGATGGATTATATTTAATAAATGAGAAAGTTAAACCGGTGATATATAACAGACAGCTCCATCTATTTTCATTAATATAAATTGTGAAATATAATATATAAGGAACATTCAATAATTTATTCTACAATTTTGTATTTTACCAAGAAATGTACCATCAAATATATTTGTAATGAAATTTCATGTATTATCTGGTATTTAAAATAACGGAGATATTAATTTTTTCAATAATTTTTAAATTTCATCCCCCGTTTAGGGATTGCTCCGGAATATTATGAACGGAATAAATTAGTACATTTTTCAACATTTCCAAGATTCCGGATTTCCCGATAAATTATCAAATTATCGCATTATGCAATACAATTGCTCATAATAACGTTGGTTTATATGGTAGTGGTACACATAAGTACCACTAGATGAAGCTGTCTGTATATATCACCGCTTTAATTCTTTCATTTATTTCAAATAATCGCTCACGAATAAATACTCCTCGCATTCAACCCACCCAGATCGTTGTGGTCCGTCCACATCAAGCGTAATAACTATTCTCAATGCCAAAACTTCAATCGTCAGATGAAGAAGATTAAAGTGCCTCCGGCACTCCATGCTTCGCAAGCCATCATGCTACGCTACGCTACTCCTCGCATTTGATAGTCATGCCATATTTTGAACTTTATATACCCACTGGATCAGTTCTAGGCATTAGCCTTTATACTTGATTCTAATTTTTGAAAAGCCCAGGCAACTACGTTGTCAGAAATATTGGGGTAAAAAATAATTAAATAAATCTGTAGCTAAAAAGTTCTGGTTACATAACTACTCGATAGCTGGGGCGATCAACGATGTGGTATTTCTAATCACTTTCAAACATCTCCTTTTGAAAGGTAATCCCGATTTTTTTCGGTTTACAAATTGACCTTTCCTCAATCCTGTGTTGCATAACTCAAGTACGGTAGGTCGTAGAAAGTTGTAATTTTGTATTTGAAACTCTTATAGCATCTAGTTGTGCACCTCCTATTTTTGGTTGAGACTGTCCGTGCCAAAAGAGCATTCATTCATGACGCGCACAAATGGATTAACGAGATTATTGGAAGATGTTACAATCATTCTAAAAATGACAATGTGGTATTTACATCAGATTTTTTATTTATCTATTATCATTATATAGTTTTGATGGGCCGTGAATATACTTTTTTGCACCATAAAAATTGCTTTCAATTTTAGGCTGCCACAATGCAGATTGCAGATACCTCATTCTCAATAAATTCCGATATTAATACTACTCGTGTTACTCACTTGGAAAAGTAATGACTTCAAAAACAACTTGTGGCTGCCATTCCCCAATTGAAGGGTGGGCATCAGGCTATTTCGCTGTAACTCGGAATACAAAATTTAATCAAAACTCTTCTTTGAGTATTGAAAAACGTCGGTATACCCATGTAACCCATGTATACAGATAGAATTTACTTTTAGTGTCATCAGCCAGAGAATTACGCCCGATACGTAGATTTCGAGAGAAGCTGATTTCAAATTTAGAAATCGATCAGATAGAACTCGGCGCTGCTAACTCGGCAGCAGCATATGTAACATGTAGATTTCATTTTATCAGAACCAATTAATAATTATAAAAATAATGTATCGTATTTAAAAAAAATAATTCGTCAACGTTGGTACCGTAAACACGGCTGCGTTACGATAGAATTAATTAGTGGTGATTTAAAAGAGAAAACGAGTGAAAACTAAAAATATTGATTAGGAGAGTGAGTGAAAGAGGGCGAAGACACCGATACGAAGGATTTGATTTGAACCGGTAAGGGAAAGAGTATTTTTACTATTATTGAAGTACTTAATTTTTAGAAAGGTTAGAAAGATAACACAAAGGTATTTGGGCTGCATAGTCTTGAGGCGTTAATAATACAACTTTTATTACAAACTAAACCGTCAACTACTAAATAGGTTTTTCACTTCCGAGGGGTTGACCCGAGTGGCTAACTTATACGTGTCTAATGGAGAAAGAGAGTAGAGAACAGCAATACGATAGCGAGAGCTCAACTGCTGGAGAAGGCTCAAACAAACGACAGGGTGACTTTGATATTTTCCGTAGAAGCAAAAAGTTCATTAGAACCCCAGTTAAAGGCTCAGGTAGTACTGACGGTGAGATGGAAGTCTTAAAGAATATGATGCAGCAACTGCTAACCGAAGTTAAGGAGATTAAGACGGGGCAACAAATGTATGAAAGAGACATTAAGATTTTGAAAGAGGAAAATAAGATTCTCAAAGAAAGAGTTTCAACCCTTGAAAATAGGATAAACCAAATGGAGAAAAGGGAGAAAAAAAATAACATAGTTGTAAAAGGCGTGAATATGAACGAAGTGATGATAGGGAAAGAGGTGGAAACATTTTTGAAGACAGAGCTGGACCTTAACATAACAATAAGAACAGCGGAGGTAATAAAACCGAAATACGCCAAACCTTTTGTGCTGGTGAAACTTGATTCGTGGCAAGATAAAGCCACGGTAATGAAAGCAAAAACTAAGTTAAGGGGTACAAATAAGTACATCGACGACGATTTGACCCAGGAAGAACAAAAAATATAAACCAGTTTGAGAGAAATTGCAAAACTTGAAAGGGGAAAGGGGAGAGATGCAAAAGTGGGTTACGGTAGGATTTATATAGATCGTGAGCGCTGGGATTGGGACTAACAATCGGGGGCTATAGTCAAAAATAAGGCAGCCCCCGCACCAAAAAACTAGCAAAGCATCTATCAGGATCGAAAACAATTATGACAAAAAAAGCGATGAAAAGGACAAACGAGAATGGAAGCGACAAAGAAAAGGATGCAATGGGAATTCTGTGGGTAGCAACATGGAATGTTAGAGGAACGTTTTTAGAAGGTGCAATAAAGGTTTTGGTAGAACAATTGAAAAAATAAAATATCGATGTAATAGCATTACAAGAAACTAAACAAAGAGGAACCGAGATAATCGATATAGAAGAGTACACTTTTTTTGGAAGTGGGGGGGAAAATAGAAGATTTGGAACGGGTTTTATGATCCACAGCAGAATTAAGCAAGCGGTAATACAGTTCAGGCCAATAACAGACAGAATGTGCTACATACGAGTAAGAGGCAAACATCGAAAGCTTAGTTTTATAAACGTGCACGCTCCTACAGAGGAGAAAGACGAAGAGGAAAAAAATCAATTTTACGAAAACCTAGAGAAGCTATATGAGGAAATACCAAGGTATGATATTAAAATGGTTCTGGGAGACTTTAATGCCAAGTTAGGAAGGGAAGAAATATATAGGCCGACCATAGGACGATTCAGTAAACACACCGAGAGTAATGATAATGGTACCAAATTAATCGCTTTTGCAATAGAAAAGAACATGAAAATTAGCAGCACTCATTTCCAACAGAAAAATATTCATAAATGAACGTGGAGGACGCCAAATGGGGAAATAACGAATCAAATAGACCACTGCTTAATAGCAACACAACACGCTAAACAAATTAAAAATGTACGAAGTTACAGAGGAGCTGACGCCGACTCGGACCATTTTCTATTAAGAATTAAGCTGAAACAAGAAGTAACAAAACGCAAAATAACAAAAGAAAGGACATATAAGTATGCAGTTGAACAATTACAGGAAGAAAGCACGCAAAACAAGTATAAAAAGATGATAGAAGATAATTTGAGTAATTCAAATCGAATAAATAACATAAACGAAAGATGGAAAACAATAGAAACAATAATACAAGAAGCTTCTAAAGAAACCATGACGCTTAAAGTAGCTACAAAAAGAAAAGACTGGTTTAACGAAACATGTACAAGAGCAATTAGAGAAAGAATGAAAAGCAGAGAGAACATGATAAAAAATAACACCGAAGAGAACAAAGAGCTTTATAAAGGTATGCGCAGGGAAGCAAAGCGAATATGCAGGAAAGAAAAACGCAAATACAATGAGAATAGAATAAAGCTTTTGGAGGACAAGCTAAAAAATAAAGAAATTAGAAACTTCTACCAAGAAATGAAGAAAATAAAACTAGGCTACAAAAGCACTACGACAGTATATAGAAACAAAGGAGGCGAACTAATATGCGGAGAAAATGATATTATGGAGGGATGGAGAGAATTTTTCAAGGAGCTGCTGAATAAAGAGTATAGAAGCGACGACGAGGAAGACGAGAATGAAAACGGAATGGTACAAAACCTAGTTGTCGAACCACCAACTGTTACAGAAATTTTAAAAACAATCAATAATATGAAAAACAACAGAAGCCCTGGGGAAAATGGAATTAGATCAGAATTAATCAAATATGGAGGAGAAAGTTTACAATTCGAAATAGCAAATCTGATACAAAAAATATGGGACGAAGAAAAAATGCCAGAAAGCTGGTCAAACGCAGTACTATGTCCAATATACAAAAAAGGAGACAAAACTAATTTTGCAAATTATAGAGGAATAGCATTGCAAGACACGGTTTACAAAATACTAGCAACAAAAATAAAAGAAAAAATAAACGATTTTGCCGAAGAAATTGTTGGTGACTACCAGTGTGGCTTTAGAAGCAATCGATCTGTAATGGACCAAATTTTTACTATGAAGCAAATACAGCTGAATTGCTATGAACATAAAGTAATACTATACACCATCTTCATAGATTTCAAACAAGCGTATGACACGGTAAATAGAGATAAGCTGTATACGGCAATGAGAACTTTGGGAATACCGGATAAAATAAAAGATTAACAAAGATGACTCTCAACAGGACTAAAAACTATGTAAAGGTCGCGAACAAAATATCTAAGAGTTTTGAAGTTGAAAATGGTTTGAGACAAGGAGATCCTCTGTCGGCAGTATTGTTCAATTTGGTATTGGAAAAAATAATCAGAGATAGTGGAATAAACACAAACGGAACGATATACAACACAAACTACCAGTTTTTGGCCTACGCGGACGATGGTGTGATAATTTCCAAAAGTCGACATGAACTGCAGAAAATGATAAGAAACCTCATTAAAGAAGCGCAGAACATGGGATTGCTGATAAATGAAGCAAAAACAAAATATATGGTTATGGGCGCAAACGATAACGGATCTACAATTGAGAGAGAACTTGCGGTTAGAATAGGAATGAAGGAATATAATTTTGAAAAGGTAGAAAGTTTCATCTATTTGGGAACTTTAATAACGAGTAAACTCAACAACAGCAAAGAGATCGACGCAAGAATAACGAGAGGAAATAAAAGTGCTGCAAGCCTAGGTACAATATTGCGTAACAAACAAATATCACAAAGAACAAAAATACGAATCTACAAGACAGTGATAAGACCGGCAGTACTATATGGTAGTGAAACATGGACGCTAAATAAAAACGATAGCGAAAAGGTAGCACGGTGGGAGCGAAAGATTCTGAGAAGAATTTATGGCGGTCGACAAATAGATGGTGTATGGCGAAGACTGGATAACGTAGAGGTAATGAGTCGTTATGGAGAGACGGATATAATTGGAATAATCAGAGCCCAAAGGATCAGGTGGTTGGGACATGTTGAAAGACTACCGAAAGAGAGAATAACCCACAAAGTCCTACGACAGGGTGCGATAGGTACTAGAAGAAGAGGAAGACCGAGAAGAAGATGGCTGGATGCTGTGGAGGAGGACCTAAGGACAATGGGTGTAGAGAACTGGACAGCTCTAGTGAGAGATCGGAAGAGATGGAGAAAGATCGTTCAAGCCATGGGCCTACAAGGCCTGTAGAGCTATACTATTATTTATTATTATTTATTTAAAAAAAATATCGTTTTCTAACCTAAGCTTGATCGACGCCGAGTTGGCAGCGCCGAGCAGGTAGCGCCGAGTTGTCCCATCCCGTTTAGAAATTGCCTCTGGAGACAGAGCAGCTTTTAGCAGAGTACAAATTTTTGCAGGGAAATTTTTCTCTAAGTTCAACTGTGCATATTTAGATGAGTAGTACTCGTTGTGCTAAAATAAGTCAAAATAAAAGTATACTGGACAGAACAATTTAAAAAAAAATGAATAGTTTATGTACTAGTGTACTACTGGTACAGCGGTAGTGTATTGTATTTAAAACCCCATGATGAAAGTACAAAAATTTGGTTCATTTCCCATCTAATTGGGATTATGAGTAATGTACATCAGATGCATTACCAAGTTCCAAATTGGTATCAGATCGTCCTCATCTAAATTCTCATCTGTGAAGTTGCTGCGGTTACTGCATAATTTCCGCACATGTTTGTACACTGCAATCTGTGTCTTCTGCAGCAGCAGTTTGTCACCCCTGGCACAGTTGCAGGAAATCAGATTCAGTAATTTTTGGATTGAGGACGGCTTTAGATTCGTTCCTGGAACTAGCTGAATATGATTCATTTTCCAGCCCAAATTTGTGGATTCTAGATTATGTTCTATCCATTCTTGCACCTGTAAGTAAACTCTGAAGTAATGTTGTTAAGCGGCAGCTGATGTAGATTAATGGTGAAATAGTTTTTTGGTCAATTTAGAGGCAACAACACTTCTGAAATAATTCCAAGATATTTTTGGGTGAAATGCTGATTTTCCCCAAATGCATAAAATGTAAGCCGCCGGGGAATGAGAAGAAGTAAAAACAAGCATTATTTAAAAGAAATAGTGTGACTAAGTGGATCCGTTTGTTTTGGGTGAGGGCTAAAGGAAAATTCCAAATTGTCTGATGTTTTTCCAGGTTTTCAGGGTAATTCCTTAAGGGAGCTGCTGGGAACTTTCAGATATTACTCAAGGAACCTGACTGAACATATGCTCTAAACTTCGTTTGGTAATTCTAAATCTCTGGGTTTTAACTAAAACTCTAAAACTAAAACCAAGGCCAACAAAATAAAGGTTTATATTCCGGCCTGGGGATCTCGGTTTAGCAGTCAACACATTTAGGCACCAAGCCGTAATGGACGCAGCGCATTTGACTCTTAAATGTTATAAAAAATCGTCAAGCAAAAAATATCGACAATTGTCTTGTCTGATTTATATTTTTGACAACTTTGATCTTGTTTTCTCAGGTTATAGCACCCGGAGGTTTAACGAACTGTCTAAATATTTAATTATTTTTGTATCCATGTAGATATCTAGGTCATGGTCATCAAGGAAACCATAAGGACAAACACGATAATCTTACATAATTGGTTTTAATACTTTGCCACGCTCAAAATTAAGCAAAAGGATTGATAGTGATAATCCCAATCTCAGGATAAAATTGGCAATGCCCTGGCTAGCTACTTAAATTAAAAAAAAATATATAAAGGTGGTAGATGAGTTTTAAAAAAAATGATAACAATAATAATTGGGAGGATTGAATGTTTTGCCCTAGGCGCCACGTGGTTAAAAATCAACCTCCCAAAGCGTGCTACTACCTAAACCACGAACGGTAGCGTACTAAAACTCAAAAAAAAAAGGAAAAATGAAAGTGGTACAAGAATATACACTTGAATTGAATGTGAGTGATTTTATTGAATAAATATAATAGCGCCAAATTTCGTTTTGATCCAATCAACAAATAGTAACAAAAGTCGCGAATAGCTTTTCTTGCGAAAAGCGTAACCAACCCGATATAGCTATATGTGGTTATAACAGTAGTTATACAAAATATACACTCCAATAGGAGGCAAAAACAATCGAATGACTTGTGGTAATATAGACTAAGCAAAATTACGGCGCAACAAAAATAATCAATAATAATTAATAACAAATAACATAGACGGCACAGAACACTTATCTCAACAGCTGATACGGTGACTTCTTGACAGATGGTAATGATTTTGTTAAACTTGAATTAAGATGGTAGACGTTCTCGTTTGTGGACCAATATTTAAGTTAAGGGTGAATTGATGTTCAAAAAACATCGACTATCAAACAAAGCGATTTTTCCAATGCAATGGCGGTCACCAAAATGATAACGGTATGATGTTTGGTTCAACTTGGACAGCAATTTACTGTCGGGAAGGTAAGATGTAAACAAAGACCTTCACAGATGTAGGACGTAAAACAAAGACCCTAAAATAATTATTGGCGTAAAGAAAAAAATAAAACATTAGAAGGTTCCCAAAATTACCTCGCAGATGTTGTTGAGGGTCAATTTTCTTATAGTGATTTTCGTGTTTTCAAAAAGTTGTAAGGATGACTAAAATAAAAATTACAAACATAGTTTGTATTTCAAAATTAAAAATTTGTACTTACAAAAGAAATCCGAATACTAAATCCTCCAAAGGAGATAAGATTAAATATCTTCAAATCGATAAAAATCTTCAATGCTAAGTGCAGCGAATAAATCCCAATAAATCGGAAGGGCTAATACAAAAAACATAAACCCACTTTCGTAGCACTTTGCTAATTGAAAAATCTCTTCGTAAAAGACCAAATTAAAAATTTGTCACTTGAAAATTTTCAACACGAAAAATGTGTTTTGATAAAGATATCAGGAAAACAGGACCTCCAACCTAATTTTTATATTTCTCAAAATCCACCAACCAAATCAAAACAAGGAAATCTTATTGTTGTATTTCAAGAAAGCAAAATCCTGGTGAACCAATAACAAAGCAACGGACTCGGGAGCTGCGATAACGCACCCCCGCGCCACATTTGCCCCATTAATTGATCCACCAATTCTGAACCGTTACAACTTACAAATGAAAACTTCAGACGTATGAAGAGCAAGAGCGTGTACAAGGGGATGCAATGGGTGCAATTGACCCTCCCTGAGTTAAGCAATCCTGAAGTAATTTATCTTTTTTTTTGTTTAGAACAAATTTTCTGGAAGATAAATTAATCGGAACAGAAATTTCCCCCCTCTAGGTGAAATCCTCCATCAGTTCCTGATAAAGATATAGCTAACTTCATGGATATACCCACAATAATGATTCAGATCCAAAGCAACACAGTGGATGTTTAATAAAGTAGATAATTTATTCTATCCCGTATTCTTTATTGTATTTAAAATGTACAACAAAAGAGATTCGTTTTATAATTAAAAATGAAGATAAATCTGTTCTGGACTATGCATCAATAAGTTGATACAATTATGCTCTAATAATTATTATTTCAACAATGCAAATACGAAAAAATGGTAATATTAAATAAAATGTAATACTTGGTATTGCTATACAATGGTATAACGTAAAGGTTCAAATAATTGGTAGATTCTCATCAAGACAAAGGTTCACGAGTTGTATTTGGAAGAAATAGACAAAAAAGACCTCCTCCAATAAGAAGAGCTGCTACAATAAACGTTGGAGCTGGACAATACTGATCAAGTAGTGAAGCAATTACTATGTTGCCAATAATACCACCAAGTCGAGCTGCAACCATAGAAACTGCTACACCGGTAGCCCTAAAAAAAGTTATTGTTATTGTTAAAGTTTTGTTTTCGCAGCAGTTGGAAACTGTTAGTTTTAGTTTGCCTATTTCAGTGTGGCCTCTGAACCATACAGTTTCAAATTTCTGTAGACAAATTGGAAGGTTTATTTACCTGAGATTGGTAGGAAAGATTTCTGTAATTAAGCAATCCAATGCAGCATTACCACAGGAAATAACTCCACTAAAAACTGCAGAGTCAATCAAATTGTGTAATTTATTGTACACAAAATACATACACGCAGCACAAAGTCCCGATGTTAAAGTACTGAAAACTAAAAGAAAAGTATTAACAAAAATATTTTTGATGATCAAAATTAGATTACTCCAGCATCATTTATTATAGAGCAAATAAAAACATCCTAAAATCTCTAGACACAATTTACAACCAAGGACTTCGAACCGCTACTGGAGTACTAAGAACTACACCATTGGAAAGTCTCTACAATATATCGGGCAAACTACCTCCAAAACTTAGAAGAGAACAGATCATATTAAACTATTACGCAAAAATTGTCTCAAACCCAGACCATCAAAATTTTTCAAGAATTGTTACTCCAAAATTTTCATTTTTATATCGATCCACTCCAAAATTAAAAAAACCGTTACCGATCAAAATAAATGAACTCCTTAAGAAATATAATTTAGACATTAATACATTAAAAGATCAATAAAATAAAAAATTTATAATAAAAACTAAAATACTGACAAAATGGGAAGACGAGTGGCAAGAAATTAAACATAATAAATTAAAAAACTCAAAAAAAACACAATTATTTGGAAACATATAGAACAATTAAGTAGGAAAGAAGAAGTTGTTATTGACCGACTTCGGGTTGGCCATACTATGCTTACCCACAGCTACTTATTCAAAAAAGAACAACCCCCAAACTGTCTTTGTGGCAACCTCCTAAACATCAGCCACATCTTAAGACACTGCCCAAAATATCAGGCAGCAAGACATTTTGCCGAACTGCCTGATAGCCTAGAAGATATACTATCAAACACAAGATGCAACGTTCTAAAGTTACTAAAGTTTCTACAGTCATCGGGTTTATTTAACAAAATTTAAAATTTAATCTTTTTATTATCTCATTGTAAATTCAGTTCAAATATGTTATTTAGTTTTTTATAGTCATTTAATTAATTGTGTAAATGTTACTATAATATTAAGTAGTGCTAATAACCTACGTTGATGCACTTTTTTGTTTATTCCATTTTACTTTGTATCTGATAATAAAAAAAAAAAAATATTTTTAAATGATGAGTAATTTACCTAAAAAGAATTTTCTTCCTAGTCTATCCATTCCCAAAGCGGCTATAACATTGCTTGGTATTGCAGCTGCAACCGTTTTTTGATCTCGCTGCTTATGCCGCCCACTTATAGTGCCGCCTGATGCGGCCGCATCTTTACATCATAGCACCGCACAGCCCTGCACTCATCAGTGAAAAGCGCCGAGCGAGGAAGCGAGCGCAACGCACACACCATCCAGACGACTACCGTACATACAACCTTCTCAAGGAAGAAACAACGAAATAAGTGAACGATCGTCACAACTTAGAATGGAATTAAAAAATTGACTCGCTCAATTTTCAAGACAACTCGGCCTGGAGGATGGTAAAGCCCTCCAGCAGTCCAAAAACCGAAGCATCCCAGGCATCACCCGACAAAGACGGCACCTTGGCCAAGAGCGTCGCAGAGAAGGCGGAAGCCTTCGCTGATAACCTTGAAGCTCCAGCCCTAAAAATGACCGGACTAAGCAAGAACACATCGACTCAGTACACGACTTTGTCAGACAACACCTCCTCACAGACGACCCCACTCCCATTGACCCGGCCTTATACCAAGAAGTCGCCATGATCATCCGACGCCTCAAGAACAAGAAAGCCCCAGGCCCGGACTTTATCTCAAATCGAGCCTTCAAGGAGTTACCCCGAAAAGCTTGCAGCTGTCACAAGTATCATTACTGCATGTCTCTGTCGTAGATATTTTCTACAAGTTTGGAAGCTAGCAGACGTGGTTGTTATCCATAAACCGGGTCACGACCGCAAAAACTTCTAGAGCTACCGCCCTATCAGTCTCTTTTCGACGATGGGGAAAGTCGCAGAAAAGATCATCTTGGCCCGTCTTAAACAAGCCATGTTCGACAACGAAGTCCTTCAAAACGAACAATTTGGATTCCGAGAGTGTCACATCACCGTTCAACAACTTCTCCGTCTTGTCGAACACATCTCCACCGGCTTCAACAAGCGCGAATTTACTGGCTTAGTACTGTTACACGTATCGAAGGCATTCGATTAGGTCTGGCATGAAGAATTAATTTTTAAATTGCTTCTGGCTAAACTCCAACCCGCCCTCGTTCTTCTCTTAGCCTCTTACCTAACCAACCGACACTTCTGCGTCAAGGTAAATGGAGTCCGTTCCTCCGAGCCGGAGTATCCCAAGGCTCACTATTGTCACCATCCCTATTCAACATCTACATGAGCACTTCTAGCGCGGCAAAGCAACATGTCTTCGGACAATAAACTTCGAATCTACAAGGCAGTCATCAAGCCAACCATGACGTATGCAGCACCCGTCTGGGCAACAGCATTAACAAACCAACTCCGCAAGGTCCAAATAGTCCAAAACAAGAACGTCAGATCAGCTTTCGAGGCACCCTACTACTTCACAAATAGGAGACTGCACGCCGATGGAAACATCAAATTCATTGGCGTATTCATCAACAAACTTTCCGATAACCTTTTTAATAATTGTGAAATTTCAGATAATCCACTTATCGAACAACTTCGAAAAAGACCAGCTGTAAATCTAGGTGAACCCTGACCTAGGTCACTCAACTTTACGTTAGCTCCACAGCCACTCCATACTTAGACCGAGCACAAGCCACTCCCACAATCGAAGCAGGGATCTGAATTTAGCTACGGACATCATCATCATCCGTAGGAAAATTATCGCAATTTCCGCAGTATTTGCAGACATTGAATCAGGTTTTTTTATTAATTGATATATTATTACCAAGTTTTTGCAAGCACCGTACCAAATGACACTTCCTATCCAAGCCATAACACTTCGAGAAGTCAAATCTTTGATTAGAAAAATAAATCCAAAGAAAGCTCCCCGGGTATGATCTCATAACTGGCGCAGTCATTAAACAACGGCTGGATAAAGCGTTAATTGCGCTAACCCAAATTTAGAATTCAATTTTAAGAACTAGCCACTACCCATCCCAGTAGAAGGCATCTCAAATAATTTTTATTCCAAAGCTCGGAAAATCTCTCGAGGAAGTGACATTGTTATTACCAGGTAAGTATTGCAGTCTTATTTGATCGATAGATACTTCATGGTTAAATATCAAAAAGAAATAACCGACCTACACAAAATACAATCAGGTGTACCTCAAGGTAGCGTTTTGGGGCCGATCTTTTTGTTGACCAAAACAGTAATTGGTTAGAATAGAAGATAATTGTTGCTTAGCATTGAAGCAATTAAAAGAAAATGTGATGCGCAATTTCCACCAAAAAACCAAAGCTGCTTTATTTTTTAAATTCAGGATTAATTTGAATTATCAAATCAGGCACATGGTTTGTATGTACCTATATAATAAAATGTTTTGTAAAGTGTTTACACTAAACTACACTAAACATTTGCACAATATATTTTTAGGCTAAGCTTTAGTTACATAAAAGCATCGCTAGATAGAAACGTAGTTTCATTTCCTTAGTTATCTATTCGTGGGTAGATATCATATTCGACCACTAAAAGAACGGCAAGCGCCAAGTGCAATTATTAAGAAACTTTGCTTGAAAAGTTTAAATAATGAGCTTGGAGAAATAAAAATTAAAAATAATCTACAAATCCCTCCTTATAATTTGCAAACAAATTATCTCAAAATTTGGGCAAACAAGGCCTAAAAACGTTTGTGATTGCACTCAAAAATTGTAAAATTTTTTAAGCCCTTAAAATAGTACTCCTTAAAAATATTCCTAAAGCGACTCAAAATTGAAAATTGAGTCGCTCAAATTATTAATAACCAAAACAGGACTTTTGGGCACCGCCTTTTCGATTCCGCTGTTCAGGAGCTAAATTTTTCGGTTGAGGGACTTCTTTTCAAATAATTTTTGGTAATATAAATTATGAACGGCTGCAGAGGGTAGACAAGATCAGATATTTGGGGTGTTGGGTACATAAAAATTGGAATCTTGATGAGGGATCGAGATGGCACGCAGCTCCTTTTTAGAATGAAAACCTTGTTATCTGGCCCGGAACTGGATTTCAAAACCCGATGGCGGATCGCAAGGTGCTATGTTTTGTCAATGCTTTTCTATGGTATCGAGGGATGGACTTTGATGGTTTTATCCATGAATAAACTAGAAACTTTCGAGATGTGGATGTACCGGAGAATGCTTAAAATATCCTGGGTTGAATATGTTACAAATGAAGGGGTTTTGCGGCGTATGCATAAAGACCAAAAGGTCCTGACCGTATTCAAAAGAAGAAAGGCGACTTACTTCGGATATATCTTTAAAAATAAGAGATATGGTCTTCTCCATCTGATCATGCAGGGAAAGCTAGTGGGGGAACGGGGTCTTGGAAGGAAGAGGGATGTCCTGGCTGAAGAATTACCTAGAAATTTACCATCAAATATACTTATAATAGTAAACATAATATAAATAATAAGCGTAATAAAATATCATGTATCTGGCACTTAAAATAACGGAGATATTAATTTTTAAATTTTGTAATACAAGTGCTCACAGCGTCATAGCAACATCATCACACTAAGCACCGCTAGATGAAGCTGTCTGTATAAATCACTGGTTTACTTTTCTCATTTATTTCATAAATAATCAATAATAAATAAGTAAACGTCGCATTTGATAGTCATGCAGTATTTATAATCATTATTGACCAAGTCATTGGATCTGTACTAGGTATTTGCCTTTGTACTTGATTCTACTTTTTGAAAAGCCCAGACAACTACGTTGTTATAAACATTGGGCTAAAAAACAAAAAAATACATTTACAAAGTAGTTTGAAAGCGGTGTAATAAAATCAAATCCAGATTGCTTTAGTTGATGAGATTGTTGATTACTTTCGATTGCGTCTCGTTTGCGAAAGCGTTTGATTTCACCCCCATAGTTGCAGAAGGAATTCATCTTTTCCATCAGACAGAACACGAGCTGTTTGATATAATGGTTGCACATCTTCTCCAATGTCGATTGATAATGGTGGGATTGGGTAAACTGTCGACAGTTATACATTTGTTTACATTTTTATCTTGATAATGCCGATACAGGTTTTAGATTCACATCTAAACAAAGACATTATGGAAAATATTCTTCTCAAATATAGTTTTTGTTGGATTCGCAAATGAAGTAACTTTCTGAAACTTATGAAAACTTCTAGGAATAAATATCTCGAAAACCAAACGCCCAATGAAAAAATGTTTGAAACAAAAGTTGTGTAATGGTAAAGGCTAGTTGACAAAACAATTGCTGCTTCGATAAAGTATGAACAATTTTTCTAACTTTTGTCTTTGAATATTTTTAAAACGGAGCAAATAAAACCATAACTGCAGTTAGTAGTTACATTTGTAACATATCCAAGTGGAGAATCAAACGATTTTAATTCTGCAAGATTTGCTTTATTAAATGTATGTGCCTGCGTCTTCTAAATAGTTCAGAAAAAGAATATTCGGAACAAAAACATTCAAATACTTACAACAACTGTTCTTATTAGTCCAATAGATTTAGACTTCAACCAAAAAGTTGCGTTTCAAGGTATGAAAGTTACACCAATCGATAGCTAAAGGTTCCCTTATGAACATATTAAAATGTATCAGCTCAATTTGTAAGGCGTCATTTATAATTAATAAAAAAACAATCCAAGATTTACGACTAATCGACTTTCACCCTTCATTTCTTCAAAGTTACTCACTCAATCCAAAAAATAAAATTACCAATTTATAGAACGGAAAATTTACTATAAAATTCAATCGGAAAACTTTGTAAGAAATGCACCATTAATTTATTATAATGATTTATAATAGTTTATAAACATTTGTTGCTAAAACGTCAGATGATCGAATCGTGGCGGTTCGTGGCACCGATCGCTGTGTTCGGCTCCACGAGTTTGGTGCTGGAATGCGCAAAAGTAAAAGTACAAATATAGTAATTTTTATAAGTAATGAATTAATTGATTATTGTGAGATTTACTGAGAAATTATACAGATTACCAATTATACCGATATATTTAACTTTTTAAAATAAATACAGCTCCTTTTCTTTTTGGCTGTTTTTGAGGTACTTGTTTTTGTCATATTTTAAAAAGGTTACTTTTTTACTGCAAAAAATACAAGCAAAACAATTCTGAAATTTTAATTTGCAGTAAAAAGGTCATACTTAAATTGGCATTAAACTATATTAACCCCTTTTTGTTATAAAATAAGTTTAAATACAAATTAAAAATGTTCGGATTTCATTGCACACTATGGTATGTAATAGCTAAATCATTCACCGCTAGGTAGAGTTGTCTGTCATACCACCAGGTTAAATTTTTCCCTACATTTAATATAGGGCATCATAAATAAATTATTAAGCACTCCATCATACTATTCAAATAGTTCTCTAAGTGGATCAGCACTTGTGCCAGCGTTTGATTCTAATTTTTGAAAACCTGAATACTGCTACGCAGTTGTGCAAATCGGGTATAAAGATAACAAAACAAAACCAAAAATAAATTTACTTTTAAAATTATTTAATATATTGTAAAATTTCTCAAAAGAAAATTTTGAAGCCAACGAATTATTAGGCTTGCATCTCGAAAGTCGCCGCGTGGTAGATTAAAACTCGGCGTTCGGTTTTAAACTATATTTTTATTAATCGATACTGCCTTTCCAAAAAATTGGAATAATGCGTACGACCCTACAATTTTTGGTTAATAGTGAACTTTTATTTATCTTTAATGTTTGAATTACTACTAACTTCTGATCATTTCATTATAAAATGTTCACCTAACTAAGAAATTGCATTTAAATTATTATTATGTTAACTTCGCTATATACAGGATGGTTATTTTCTTTTATGTAATTAGTAAACACCAGATGAAGTAGATGTGGGTCAACCCCGGCACTCCACAGCTCAAGTTCAAGTTCAAGAGTGGTTTTTACCGGCGCAGCGGGTTTACATTTACATTTTTTCTTATTATTTGGATATTATTTTCTTCTGGCATCGACATCTTACAATAATTAGATTTGCAACTTCAGGATAAATAATTTCAAAAATTTAAAGGAGTCATGACTAAGAGCCCAAGCATGAAGTTAACCCTATAATTTTGAAAAATCAGGATATTTGCAATTTTGACCACAAAAATGTTCTAAAAATATGTCAGTTATTGTCCGTTTTCCAACTTTCGATCACTTTTCATAAAATCAGTAATTGTTGTTTTATAGACCAAAAACCTAAAATGTTCAAATTTTTAGCTGTTTGTCCCTATTTTTTGCCGGTTAGCCAAAAGTATTTTCGGAGACTTTTTAAAAACGCTAACAGAAATAATAACTTATCACCGGCCGCGGCGCAAATAACGCCGGTAGACGCCGTGTGACTAATCATATTATGACCATAAGTGTATAAAAAATAAGACAGCAATGTGTGGTACGTAGATATTTCCATTGTTTACCGTAGCATGGTGAAATTGAAAATTGTGGTGTTTTAAACTTTGATTCATAGGTATGATATCATTACATGTTATTTAATGCCCTAATGTTAATATAATGATACCAATAATTAAAATTATTAAAATCAGCTGATATCACTGGCGTACATAAATGCAGTCAGCGAGGTGCTCACGTACTAAGTAGGTAATACAGCACTAATCATGTAAATTTAAAAAAAACTTGTTTTTTGGAAATCTACACATATTTATGTTTTTTATTAATTTTATCAAATTTAGTTTTCGGCTGCGGAACATAAATAATCGGGCTATTTGTTTAAAAATTAATAATTATGATAAAAACTTCTTTGCGAAACTCATTTAGAGGGTTTTATAATTCATTTTAAAGGTAACAATTAAATAGTTTTCAGATGGGTACAGTGGCGTATTTAGAAATTGCTTTTGGAGGGGGCAGATTAAATATATTTCGGAATCTCGTTAATCCATTCATGCGCGTCAGTTGTAACTAATCCTAATACAGAAAATTCCAGCACGCTTCTACTGCTACAACGTGTAATTTTTTGGCAATAAAACATTCTGGTTGGTCGATTTTTTTTAACAACTAAAAAATATTTGTCCAATATTAATCCAAACCGGGAAATTTTCATTTTTTAAGCAAAAATGAGTGAAGCTTAACCTTCGGCCTTTAAGCCGAATTTAAGCCTTTGGCTAGAGAATATTAAAGCTTAGAAAAACATTTATTTAAGTGCTCAGAGTTTAGTAGCAATTTTTACGTTACTTTGAATGTTAACTGTCAAAAGTGTAAATCGGGTGGTCTGGGGGTGAGCACCATCCAGTACATATTATAATAAAATTCCTACTCTTCTAGAATACCTACGGAAGACAGAATAATTATACAAATTTTGTCGAAAAAAGGTAGGAATTCTTTTGTTTTTGACCAAAGGGAGGGAAATTGAAGCGTTCGGCTAAAGAAAATTAGAATTTGAGAAACTTATTTATTTTTATATTATCAAAAAAAATTTAATTTATCAGCAACTTTTTGCGTTACTTAGAAAATATAGAAAAACGGGAATCAGCCAGTAGCAGGAAACGAAATTAAATGTTTAAATATTATACCGCTAAAAAGGAGATCCACCGTCTAGCTGCCTGTCCGCGGACGGGCTTTCCAGCTAGTAAATAAATAAACAAATAAATAAAAATAATTTAAAGTTATTTAAATTTAAATTTTAAAACTTTGTAGTAAACATTATTTTTAATAATAATTTATTATCGTTGACCTTTTTTTTATATTAATATGATATAAATTGTTGAGTATTGAGATCTTTTAATCAATTAAATTGACTGACGTTTCGAGTCTTTTTTAAATATGACCCATTTTCAAGGATGTAATTCACAAATTGTTTGACAAAATAATTTTTTATTAAAATAATTGACAAAATAACGGCAAAATAATTGTTTGACAAAATAATTTGTCAATTACATCCTTGAAAAAAGACTCGAAACGTCGGTCAATTTAATTGATTAAAAGATCTCAATACTCAACAATTTATATCATATTAAACATTATTTTTAACGGGGGGGCTTTAGGGGTACAATCTGAGTCATCCTTGAGGGGGATAAATACGCCATTGGATAGGTATATTAAATTTTAGAAGGTCTTATGTACAATATTAAATTATATACAGAGGTGGCTTGTGCCTTTTTCATTTGAGGAGTTTAATAAATATAATAATTTAAAAAAATTAACGAAATCAATAGCAATATATTTTTGCTTGTTTCATTGCTTGTTTATCTGTTGTTGTAATCTTCGGAGTAATCTCGAAATCATCAGTAGTACAATAAAATCTTACGGTTCAGGAGATGGCTAAACCATCTGCATAGATGTTCTAAACTGACGATTCTGCTTCTACGTTAGCTTCTTGTTACTTTTTGGGTATATGTATTGTGAAAGGAGTATCCATTTTTTGATAGATTTCACGATCGAAAATTTAATTTTTACTTTTTTGAATATGTTGGGGAAATTTTGGGGAAAACTAAGCTTTTCTTGCTTTCTCTAACAAGTCCCTACATTGTAAATTTTGCTTCCATTTTGTGATCAGTTCACGAAATTGAAGCAAATTATGTAAATTTTGTATTTTTTACAATGTAGTTAGTCACTTTTTGTCAATTTTTTGTATTTTGTACTTCAATGTCTTTTGAATTCAAGAATCTTGAGTTTTCACATTCTTATACATTTAATAGCAACAAACCAACATTTTGGCGTAAAGCCTACAGCAGCCGACTGATGGGAAGCGGTTAACCGAGGTTCAAATCTTACGTCCAATACACCGCTGTGTTCTAAAGACTTAGACTAGAGAGAAGGCAACGGCAAACCATCAAATTAATTAAATTCCCCAGTACATCATCTTGGCTTCGGTCAAGTGATCGCTAACGCTCTGTATAGTATATGACACTTGAAGATCAAGATGGAATCTGTTTGATGGTAAATCTGTTTTAGTTGCCGCACTACCTTTAAAAGTAATTTATTTATTTTTTTTATTTTCACTATTTATTTTCTAGAGAGGATATTCAGGTCAACCCGAAGAAAAGGTTCTTATGGAGAGTTATTCGAGATTTCAATATTCCAAAAATTATACCTGAAGATTTTCCCACTTTCATGAGTTTAATTGGAGAATTGTTCTCAGCCTTGGAAGTTCCCAGAAAAAGAGAAGCAAAATTTGAAAAAATTCTTAAGCCAGCTGCTATTGATTTTGATTTACAACTTGAAGGTCATTTCATCCTTAAAGTATGTATATTCGTTACTTGAATTAATTAAGCTTGTTTATTTAAAATGTGCATTCTAGGCTGTACAGCTGGAAGAATTATTGGAAGTGCGTTATTTTGTTTTTATTGCTTGGAATGCAGGCACTGGAAAAACCGGAGTGTGGAAAACATTGTTCAAAACTTACTGAAACAAGGTGGAACTCGAATGACTGCAGTTCTTTGGCTTCTATACCGCTATCTTTCTGGTTAAACTTGAAAAATTCCAAATAACGTCCGCATTCAATTATCGGATAATTATATTTTGTAGGTTGGTAATATGATTTTCCATCCGTCCGCATGTTTCAAATTCTAGTTAGTTAAGCTGATGATAGTTCTTAAATTTGAAATATGCGGATAAAGATTCTTACTATACTTCATAAAGAAGCCTAACATAAAATGATAACTAATATAATAATAATATCAATCCAACTTCTAGGGAATGGAGAGATCGTCGCTTCTCAAGATTAATGTGAGATTAATGTGAAGATTAATGAAAGATCATTCAATGTGAATTTTTCTAGATTGATGAACATGGATCCAAAGAGGATTGAATCTTTAAATACAGTAATACTACTGCAACACCCGCCTGTTTCACGAGCTGAGATTATTCCTCAACATTTATTGGATGCAATCCGTAAGAATAATTAATATTTTATAACTAATTTGCATGCACTTATAAATCTTCTTAGCAGTTACATTGTGATGCTTTAATGTAATTTTCTCTCGCACTTATTTTTAAAGTTTCAAAAAATGAATACAATTTATTACAACTGCATTAAACTAAAACTTGACTATTAAATTCCCGTATAAAATGCTAACTTTTCAGTATCTAAATTGAAAAAAGGAGCAGCTTCTTTTTTCAATTTATAAAATAAGTAACTTAAGTAAACAACAAAAATTACTTATTTTTATGTTGTCATTTTCATGTACTATTTATTTGTAGATAGCAAACTTTGCAACCATAAGTTTACATTACGTAGTATAACTCAATTACTCGCCGCTAGATAGAACTGTCTGCAGTATTGCGAGTTAAATTTTTGCCCAGACTTTTTATAGTTTATTAAATTACTATTTTTTATACTCAACCACAGGATGCATGGAATCAATCCTAAATTCTAATTTTTGAAAACCCGGTTACAGCTGCGCAGTTGTATATCGGGTATAATTATAATTAAACAAAATCAACAAACTTATTTCTAAAATTAATATCTGGTTTGTACCAATTCAAAAATTATTAGTCATAAAAAATAATGGCGTTTTCAAGTAGAATTTGTATCAAGCCATTCAAAATCTAGCAAAAGATTAAATTAAACTTTTTAAAACTAATTTGTATCGACCATTTCGATATTTTAGAAAACCCAAAAATTGCATAAGTACATAATTTCTAGAACTAAAATGATTTTAAGTAATAATATTTCAAATACTACTTCCCGTTTTTATTGCAGTTATATTAATTTAATAATTAGTCAATTTGTTTTCGATTATTACTTGAAAATGTCAATTGAAGAGATTTATCAGGTTAATTGAATATTTTCACTGGACTTTATAAATCTGATAGATTACTACAAGTTTCAAACTTTCACTCACGTTATGCTTTTAATCAGATACTCAACCATGAAGACCTTTTAAATGACCCATGCGTTTTTAAAATATTTTTTATATTATTATTATTTTTTGTTCTTCACTTGCAAAAAAAAACGGGTCAACTGTAAAGTTTTTCTGTAAACAAATATAAACTATTGGTACCCTTTTTACCACACTCTTCTCCCCTTTCCAAATGACGTCACTGACTTAATGATCCACGGGCTGGTATTTAACAACATAATGCACAAACTTTGACTCACTTCTCAAAAAAGTTCAATATAGCTGATCAGGAATTTAGAGTTCTTCTCTATTTTGAGCAAACTTGTTGAATTCCAGTCTTGGTCAAAAATTTGTATTTGTTATTTGTAGATATATTTTTGTTCTACCATTTGATTTGTTAATCAATTTTTGAGCAAGTTAGAAGTAGAATTATTGCACAACTACTCTGGCCGAAAAATTAATAAAAATATTATTTTTAGCCCTCTATTGCAATAACTGAAAATTTGCATTTGTGGACGACACACAGGTGATAAATGGCAAAATGAAAGTTTACCAAGTGATCTAATGTCAACTGAAAATCCAACTATTTTATCCAACTCCGATGGTTAGCCGCTATGATGGATCCAACAATATTTTGCCTAATTTTTTAATTAATTAAACAATTTAATATGTAAATTTGAAGTTGCAAAGAAAATATGGATAAAGCAAAAAAATATGGAAAAACCTTACGTGTTCATCACTCCCCATATGTTCAGGACGAAAAAGAATAGAAATCTTTATTTCTTTGGGAGCTACAATTTTGGTAGAACATATTATTGGAGAAAAGGTCGATCTCGTCCTTGATATTATATATTGAGTGGAAACTTAATCAAGAAACTTTAGAACAATTTAGGTCAAAAACTTTGCTTTGCTATTTTCAGGCTGATCAGGCTGATCCATCAGAACAATCAGCGTATTTGTATTGTACAATTATCTAGAAGCCAATTCGAAAGTTCCCTAGGAAGAACTTAGATATCTGTTTGGAGAAATTAAGTATGGTGGACATACTAAGGACAATTACGATGGACGGTTCCAATAGAACCTATTTCAAAGAATTCCTACAATCAGGCATGGTAATGATTTGTGTTGTATTAATTCGGTAATTTTATCATAACAATTTTATAGGTGGATGCAGAATTATTTTTAGTACCAGGATTTCTAGTAGGAAAAAACGATGCCACCCAAATCTCCTTATTTATAGTATGATCAACAGCCAAATGTAGAAATTGGATTTTACTGAAAATTTATTTCGAATCCTCTTCGAAATGCAACCTAGAGATGCCGGATCTTCGGGATATGCAACCATTACCATAGAAGATAATGTATTAGTTCAATATAATTAATTTAAATAATTGCCATTAAAGAGAATGTCCCATGCAATAGGTTATGGTAATATGGTAAAAATAATACGAAAAGTAGAAGAACGAAGTCCTTACGTTATAGTTGCAGTTGGAGAGAATAAACTTTCCTTAAAGGAATTGGTTTTGGGTCTCAAAGGAGAGCTTACAATAATTTCCGAGATGCAAGATCTTGAAAACGCATTATTCTTAAATTAAGTTCCCCTAATTGGAGTAACATAGCATCTTCTCTGCTCCTTGGACTGAAATCTTGGTTTGTAGTTACGAATTTGTTTGTTATTTTGCTGTTACGAATACATGAACTGGAAAGTTGATGCACAAATTTTAAATTAAAATTTTTCTACGATACAATATACTATACTTAAACATTTTTAGTTACCTGCAATCAATTACTCAATTATTACAGAAAGCTATTATGCAAAGCACTGCCAGAATAAATGAGCTTCCAATAGATAAAATGTGTTAAAGTGTGATGCGACTAAAAGCAGAGAAAGAATAATTCACGTAAATATAAAATTATTGCTTCATAAGATATTTATATTTTTTTAGTGAAGATGTATGTTTCGTCTTACAGAATTAATTTACTCAATAAAAGCGATGAAGCTCCCAAGTTCAACACGGCCTAAATATCGGTGTTAAAGTTTTGAAACCAACTGTCAGGTTATTTGAATTATCGCGCGCTCATGTACTTCGCTCCTATTGGTCGCATTGGATTACGTGCTAATTTATAGTAGCTAAAACTATTACTAGGTGGAGCTATCTTTTATAGTCGTCAGTTAAATTTTTCTGCCAAAGAATTATATATCATAATATAATTTAGAAATTTATCGGTTCCTCACACACGCACAATAATGTATGAAACTGGACATGAGGGGGATCGGTTATAACTGATTCTAATTTTTGAAAACCTGGTGACTGCTACGCAGTCGTTGTATACCGGGTATAATAATAATTAAACAAAATCTTCAACAAACCTACTTCTAAAATTAAAATTTACTGAATCAATTTAAAATTACTAATTATAAGAGGTAATTGTGTTTTCAAGTAGAATTTACATCAAGCAAATTAAGTTATTAAAAGTAAATATTAAATTAAACTTTCTATAAGTAACTAATTTGTATCGATCATTATCAATATGTATTTTAGAAAACTCAAAAAATGCTCACACTTTTTAAAACTAAATAAATTGTTTCTAAGTTGACCCCAACATACGCTTTTAGTGCAGTTATATTAATTTAATAATAATTTTATCAGTTAAGCTTCTTTCGAGTTCAAAAATAGTCAGAGATGACTAGGTTAATTAAAAATTTTCAAAATAATGATTATTATAAGCTAGTATTATTATAAATTACTTGCAAAAGATATTTTTTGAATCTATTTTATCTATCTAACTATCTAATTTTAGCTTTTTTCCGCCATTGCAATTTATAAGATCTAGAATCTAGAAGTAATGTCTTCACTATTACTGGATGTACATCATTTGCTCTATTGGAACTGTATGTCCTTATGTTATGGACTGAATCCATTTCAAAGCATGCAGATTAGGGGGACTTCATGTTTCAAAATTCGTTTTTGCTGTTTTGCTGTTTTTGCTGAAACATCGTACTTTACTATTAGCTTATTATACTATTACCATGTGTACTTATCAAAAATATAAAAATCACACGAATTTTCAAAAAGGTAAAAAATATTACAATTTTTCTGAAAACGTTGAGTCATTTTCAAAAACCCACTTCTTTCTTAAAAATTTAATGTTTTGGGCGGATACTTACCCTATACCAGAGGACAAAACCCCGAGGGCTTAAGATCTAACTAGCTCATCAGATTAAGATTACTTTTTATACCTGGCACGTCAGTCCCGCTGCCGCGGGCCGGATTTGGCTCGCGGGCCTTAGTTTTTAGACCCCTACCCTTTACGATATGTTTTCCAAATTTTAATATTGATTTTATTATTCGCTTTTTTAATATATTTTTTTAAATTTTATAAATTAGTTTCTTAGATATTAATTTATGAAATTTTATAATTATTTAACTGATAGAATTAATATCAAATCATGCAACGCATGCAAATCAAGCACAGTTAACTATTATTTAATAGAGCAAATTATATTCCAGAGCTATAAAAATTGCAGATAAGGAAATTGAATTTAATTCCAAGTTTTGATTGTATTTTCTTACTAAATCCTCATTACAAATCTGAAATGCAAACCCAATTTACTTTGATAGATTTCACGTAATAAGAAATGGCCTAGAGGATCAATTACTGGCAGAAGTTCTCTAAAGTGAGACACTCGATACAAAGTACATTGGGATTGGTACATTGTCAATATATTAATTCTAAGTCTTTAGGATCTTTCTATAGAAAAGGGCAAGAAGTTGTTGCTTCAGCTCAAATGGGTATCTCTGCTCAACACGGTCAATGGACAATTTTACAAAATATTCCACTGGTGCGAAAATGGTTGACATTATAAATATTATGTAGAAAATTCTTACCAGCATTATCGCGTATTTGTGAGTACTGAATCTCTTGGTACACCAGAAGCAAGGACGTCGCAAGGCAAAGCTGGGCTCTGGTGCAAGCCGGATTTTCTAGATCGAATGAATTTGAAATTGTGGTGAAAGGGCCGCCGGGCCCCCTTTGGGTGAGGGCCTATAGCGTTGGTTAGCTATATATTCAAAATACAATTGTTGAATGATTAATATTTATTGGATGCTGCCTTTTGTAGTAAGGTGGTGGCGGATGGCTGTGGATTCTAGTTTGTTATAGTTAGTTGAGTGGTTATTAAGTTCAAATAGGTCTTTCTCCTTTATAGTGTTTTATCTTATAATCCTATAATCCTTCGGATCAACGGATTATAAGCAGTGATGTTAATCCGGATAATGGGTCGCCACAGGCCCTGGTGCGGGGTACTACTAGCACCACCTGTCCAGACCAGAAACTCACATTGTTTCTCAGAGTATTTTAGAGTCCTCCAACTGGAATGCAAACAAATTTACATCAAGTTGTTTCAAATTATAATCAAGAAACTCTAGAACATTAGGTCAACAATATTCGCTTCGTTATTTTAAAGCTGTAGTGGTCGAACGTAGAAAATTTGGAACGCAAGGTTGGAATAAAAGTTACCCTTTTAATGTAGGAGGTTTAATAATCAGCGTATTTGTATTGTACAATTATCTAGAAGCCAATTCGAAAGTTTCCTGGGAAGATCTTAAATATCTGTTTGGAGAAATTATGTATGGTGGACGAATTATGGACGATTGCTATTGAGGGTTTACCTATTTAGAAGAATTGTTACAATCAGGCATAGTAATGTTTTATGTTGTATTAATTTGGGAATTTTATCATAACAATTTTATAGGTGGATAGAGAATTATTCTTAGCAACAGGATTTTTCGCACCTCTAAATATCTGTTACCGAGGTTATCATGGTTACATTGAACAAACGATGCCACCCAAATATCCTTATTTATATGGTCTACAACCAAATGCAGAAATTGGCAGCTGAAAACTTATATTTGTACCGTCTTGGAAATGCAACCTAGGGATGCCGGATCTTCGGGAGGGGCAACCATTGCCAGACAAGAATATAGTCCTCACCTTCGAAGTATTTAATTTTAACAATGTTTATTAAAAAGAAAAAAATAGGTTAGACATATTATTGCCAAAAAGATTGAAAAACGACCAGAAGATTTTGATATGGGTAGAAGTAATGGGAAAAGTAGAAGAACGAACTCCTTGCGTTATAGTTGCATTTCAACAGTGCGAAAGAATGAATTATTTAATGTTCATTAAAGGAATTGAATTTAGGACTCAAAGGAGAGCCTAAAATAACTCCCGACATGCAAGATCCTGTAAACGGCTTATTCTTGAATCAAGTTCCTCCAGTTGGAGTTAAACAGCATATCCATCGTTTCTTGGACTGACATCTTGGTTTGTAGGTTTGCTGTTACGAATACCCGAACTGGAAACTTGGTCCAAAGATTTTGTGGTACGCTGGTACGTACTTTAAATTAATATTTTTCTACAATACAATATATTTACTTAAAATTTTTTTAGTTATCTTCCATGAATTACTCAATTGTTACAGATGGCTATTATGCAAAGCACTGGCAGAAGAAAGGAATATCCATTGTATAAAATGATTTTATAGTGTGATGTGACTGAAAAGCAAAAGACTAATTCACGTAAGTAATAAATTATTGCTAAATATGATATATCAAAAATATGCTTTTTTCCTTATTTTATCTAGCTTCCGTTTTTTATACTATTTGCACTATATGTTTTAGACGTTTCGTCTTATAGAGTAATTAATGTAATCAATTTTGTAGGAATTCTTCTCACGATGGTGCTTACATTCATGATCTATGTACATATGGAAGCTGCTAGATGGGATATGCAAGCAGGCATAATTATGGTACTCTTTCTGGTCCAAATCGAGAGTCAAAAAAAACTCAAAAAATATCAGTGTTAAAGTTTTGAAGCCATAAAACTGTCAGGTTATTTGAATTATCGCGCGCGCAGGTACTTCGCTCCTATTGGTCCTATTCGATTATGTGCTAATTTATTATAACTAAAACTATCGCTAGGTGGAGCTATCTTTTATAATCGCCAGTTAACTTTCTCAGCGGAAGCATTATAGTTTATAATATAATTTACAAACTTATCGGAACCCACCCAGACCGTTGTGGTCCGTCCACATCAAGCGTAATAACTATTCTCAATGCCAAAACTTCAATCGCCAGATGAAGAAGATTAAAGTGCCTCCGGCACTCCATGCTTCGCAAGCCATCATGCTACGCTACGCTACGCTACAAACTTATCGGTTCTTGTAACATTTTATTAAAACTGGTAGAATATGGATCAGTTATAACCGATTCTAATTTTTGAAAGCCTGGTTACTGCTACGCAGTTGTTGTATATCGGGTAAAAGATTAATTAAACAAAATTAACTTAAAATGCTTTCATCAACTTATTATAAAATAATAAATAATTTGCGAGGAGAGAATTTGCATCTCTTAAACCTGTTTTCCTGAGCATTTAAACTAACCATAAATAAAAATTTACATTAGATAATTTGTATTTCCCGATTTTCGTTTTCATGATAAATAATATTCCATTGAGTTTAAACTTATAAACGTAATATTAAATAAAAAACTAATCTGCAATAACTAGTTTATATTTATATGGTTTGGTTGCAACGTGCCTTTTCGGCAAGTTGGTTAACTTCTCCTTGTTATCTTTATAAGCTTGTTGATGGACGACCTGCAGCAGGCATTCTGTAATTTTTAGTTTTTTTATAATTTTAATTACCCACTTCATCAATGTTTATTATTTAATATTTCTACTATAGGTAGTACCATTTTTAATGATTATTATATGTAGTTAATGTTCTCACTTGCAACCTGTGACGTAACGTTAGGGATAACTCATTGTTTTTGTTTATTATTACGAAGTAAACAATAAATTCACTTGTTGGGGCATTTTACCATCTCAGCTAGAAGACCTCTGGACTCGGAATTTTTATTTATTTAAACTTTTAAACGTTATTTTACCAGAATGGTTGCTCATAGCACTTGCAATGAAATTGAAAACTGTATTTTCTGCTTCATTTTAGAAAAAGATTAATGTTAATTTTAAGTTTAAGATTACTAATTTAACATGCACTGACTCTAACTAGGAGATGATACGCAAGCGGGATTTTTGTAAATTTTGCCACTTATGGTGCTGGAAGGTCAGTCTTCCAATAACAATTTCCCAAAGAGAAAATCGAGTTTTAAAATATTCACACTAAGGTATAAACACTAGAAATAAAGAAGTTGGCAATAAAGAGCGTGGTCTAGAGGATAGAGAGTGAGGTGTAGTCAACTGTAGGTCGCTAGTTCTCCCGACAGCTATAACTTTTTTTTTCTTGAATTCATTTTAATTTTCTCCAATACATAAAAATTGATCGAATTAAATAAAAGTGATCCTTACATCTTTGCAGAAATTTATATGGATTACGGAAAACCATGAATATAATACCAGACATTGTACAAAGAACAAAATTTGTATCACGTCATTACGGTATTATAGGACTTGGTTTTCAGTGAGTTAAAATTGATCCAGGAACAAACACCGCCCAAGAAATTGAATATGTTTTGGTATCTGGAACTATTACGGGTAAACATCGTTTTTACATCCGACTACTTATTACTCCGAACTTGCCCGGCTGCCTCGGAATATTCTTTCTATTTTTCTTTGTTAGCTTCTTAATTCTTTCTCTTTATTTATTGAGTTTTCTTACATTTTGTTTATAACACATTTTAGTTAAGTTTTTCCGATTTGACGGAAACTCATTATAGAGTTGTTCCTTAACTCACGATCATTTTAAAATTTAGATCTTAGGTCGTATCAAATGCCAATGTGTTTTTTCCTGGTTTCCAATGCAATTTATTTTGTTTATAATAAATAAATTTCTGACGAAGGCGATAACAGTCGCTGAAAGCTTAAAAAATATAATTTCACTATATTTTTGAATTTAACTTGTTATTTAAAGTTTTATTGTTTATTTTATCACAAGTTAAGATTTATATTTAAATATTTTGTTTCTGTTCTCTTTTATACACCCGGAATCAAAGTCCAAAGACTCAAAGTGCTTCACACTACCCGGGTCTCCGAGATTTCAATCATTCTTAATTAATTATACTATATCGGGTGACCGACCTCACACCCGATTATAGGGAAATAACATGAAAAATTGAATTATTTTGAAGTCCTGCTTTTTGCAAAAGAGACTTTTGCCGCTTGTAAAGCTACTCCACACTTGATATTTTTCCTTTATAGTAGCTTATTTTTAATAGAAAATTTTTTTTTTAAACTCCTTTTATTTATTTACAATCTGTACATTGTACATTCAGTAATTTTTCTAGCTGTTAATGACATGAAAGGCATCCAATGACAGTAGCCAAAAACTATAATTTACAACATATTATATCTTAGTTCTTGAATCTATGCGGTAAGTCCAGAAAATTTGCTTTTTTGAGCCTCCTTATTTGGTTGGTGTTGATTTGTAGATTCCTGGCAAGGTCATTTGGATGTTCCGCTAACCTATGATAATATCTGGCACTACTAGCTCGTATTTCTTCTCTAACGGTGTTTACTCTTAGTTCTCTGTGGATAGCTTCGTTGGTAATGTACCATGGAGCATTAATTATTTTTCTCAGTGTTTTAGATTGAAATCTTTGTAACATTTCAATGTTTGAGTTGCTGGCTGAAACCCATAGCTGGATACCATATGACCAAATGGGTTTAATGATGGATTTATACAATAATAGTTTGTTTTCGATTGTTAGCTGGGATTTCGAACTGATTAGCCAGTTCAACTTATGTAGTTTGACGCCGATTTGTTTTCGTTTAGACCATATGCGTTTTGTCCACGTTAGCCTTCGGTCCAGATGCATACCAAGATATTTTGTATCTTCTGCTTGGGGAAGACTATTGCCATTTAGGAAGACTGTCGGACACGTTTCTCTGCGCATTGTGAATGTGACATGCACAGATTTTTTTTCGTTCGCCTTGATTCGCCACCGTTTTATCCATTTTTAGATACTGTTCAAATTCGCCTGCAGAACATCTGACGCGATGGATGGATCTGTGTGTGATGCCATCACAGCTGTATCGTCAGCGAAGGTAGCCACCAGAACGTTAGTGGAAACTGGGAAGTCAGCAGTAAACTGGAGGTACAGAATTGGCCCCAAAACACTACCCTGTGGAACTCCGGAATCGATAGGAACTAGTGCTGAATACTCATTTTCGACCTTCACCTGAAACATTCTTTCCGTTAGATAAGATTTTATTAGATGATAGTAAGCAGCCGGCAAACGTAGTTTTATTTTATACAAGAGTCCATCATGGCAAACTTTGTCAAAAGCTTGCGTCACGTCGATAAAGGCGGCCGAGCAGAACTTTTTTCCTCTAGACTTTTTCTGATATCCTTAGCTATTCTGTGAACCTGTTCAATTGTTGCATGTTGATTTCGGAAACCAAACTGATGGTCCGGTATTAGATGTTTTTCTATTAATACAGGTAGGAGTCGATTAAGCAGCAGTTTTTCAAATAGCTTAGAGAGAATGGGTAATAAGCTTATAGGCCTATAGGATGCAGCTTCCTCTGGCGGTTTACCAGGTTTGGGAATTAGTATTATCTGAGCTACCTTCCATAGAAGAGGAAAATATTGCAGACGCAGCATTGCATTATATATATATATTGTAATGATATTTTTGTAAAAAAAATAATCACTATCTTTAACGGCTTCCAAGTCGGAGAGCTAGACGTCTCAGGGTGGGTTCGTGACTTTTGCGTTGCGGTGTAATTCAATTTTCTAAAAAAATGTCCAAAACAATTCTTCCATAAAATTATTCAAGTTTTTGATTCAAATTAATTAAATTATAAAATAATCTTAAAAATGGAACAACGATTGTCGGGACGGCTTATCACCCCAGGTGCCAGCCGTTCATACCAATTTCACTTCGCCTTCGATCTTAAATAATTTTAATTTTTCCAAATTTTAACTTTAACTTCCAGAATCTAAATCATCCACCAATCAACAATTAATGGCTCCAAACTCAATATTTAACTTGTCCAATCTTGGATAACTTCCAAGCAAAATAAATCAAAATTTCTACTCACGTAATTCCAATTTTATTATTTTCAAAAATAATCATCACAAAATGTCAAAAAAAATTCCAAATTAGGAACGCAAATAAAATACATCTCAAGAGAAACATCAAGCTACGTCCGTTCCGTCCAACGGACGACAATGGAATCCCTTCTCTTACAAAAATTGTTACCAACTCAAAAATATTATGCGCTTCATTTCAAATTCTAAAATTATTTACAAAATTAAAGAAAATTACAAAAATTAACAAAATAAACAAATTCTACGCAATAATATAAAAATCAAATTTGATGTTTGAAACACCACAATATGTAATCAGTTTTACTGCTTTTGGTGGTAGTTGAGCAAGTACTGTTCCGGTGATAAGGTCGTGTCCCGGCGCTTTTTTAGATTTTGCTGTTTGTTGGATGGCCATTGAAACTTCATTGACTGTGACTGGTTTGATTGGAGTGGTCTCTTGAGTAGGTGTATTGAGAAAATTGTATTTTGTTTCTCATCTTCTGTACTTATTTCTCTCGGATACGGTTGAAATACATTGGCACGATGTTTTGCAAATACCTCTGCCTTCTCCCTACTATTTCTAGCCCATGTGGAGTCTGATTTACAAATAGGTGGGATTGGTTGTTGTGGTCGTTTAATTCGCTGTGTGGAGAGATTCTCGAGATAGTTACTAAACGTTTGGTTTTTGAAGTTCTTCAACATATTTTTGAGTTCTCTTGTTGCTTTGTTGAGTTTGTTTTTGGTGGTTACGTTTCGAGTATTTTGCCAATTCCTCCTTATTTTGCATTTTTCAGCTATGGCTTTTTTTATTTCGATGGGATAGTTATCGATGGCTATTTTTTCTCTGAAGTTATTCGGGGTGGCAGACCAGGCTGCCTCTTGGATCGAGCTCGTTAGGTAATCGACGGCGTCATCAAGTTCTTCTGTTGTTTTTAGTCTTGTGTTCAGTGATATTTTATCTTCGAGTATTTTCCTGAATAATTTCCAATTAGTCTGTTTGGTATGCAATGAAGGAGATTTTTCTTTTAGGATAACTTGGGATTTTATTGTTACCAATATATAGGTGAGTGATCGGATGAAAGATCAAAATTAGATTCGATTTCGATGTAATTTTTTTATATACCTTTGATCACGCAAAAGTCGAGAACGTCTGGGATTTTTTGCCGATCTATTGGCCAGTAAGTTGGTTGACCTGTAGATAAGTGTTGCAGGTTGTTGAATTCCATTGCTTTATATAATTCTCGTCCTCTTGTGGTGATTAATCTAGAACCCCATTGGTTATGTTTTGCATTGTAATCTCCCGCTGCTAAAAATCGGGTGCCAAGTGAATTGAAAAATTGTGAGAAATGTTCTTGTTTGATTATTTCCTGCCTTCTTTTGTTTGGCGGGCAGTATATTGCCGAGATGACTACTGAACTTCTCTGGTCTTTAATTTTAACTGAAGTCGTTTGTAGGTAATCCTTTTGATAATTTTCCAGTGCATTGTGGTGTATGGAGTTCTTGATTATAATTGCAGTTCCTCCATGAGCTGTACCATCGGGGTGGTTAGTTTAATGGACATAATATGTCCATCAAACAAACCACCAAACAAACCAAATATAGTTTGGTATTTTTTATGTAGCTCTTGTTGGTGAAGTGAGTTTCAGAGATTAATACAATATCAAGACTGTGTGTTTGTATGAATGCTTTAATTTCTTGACTATGTTGTGCCAAGCCGTTGGCGTTCCAGATTGCTATTTTTAAGTTTTTAGACATTATTTCTTTTGTTGACTATGAGAGTTAAAATATTGAACATCGTATCCATTCTTTCCATGAGCTTTAACAACATTTCTTCCAGTTTATTAGACCACAGTGGTGGCTTGATGTGATCACTAGTTGAGTTATGAGCGGAAAATATGGGTTCAAATCCCGGACTCGGCAGAATTTATTAGCTCGGCCCTCTGGTGAACATCAAACTATGGATCGAAATACAAATAACTTTCCTTAACATCTTAATGGAAAACGGGGTACAATAAGCCTAGAGCTTCAGTACAAAGTGGGCATTGAACCACAAACCGTGTAGCTAATTTGGAAAATTTTCCAGTTTATTAGAATTTTGGTTTGCGATAGGAACATTTTGTTGAGTGGTGCCAGTAAACTGGTTTTGTCCGTTTTCACCTCGAATTGCTGCGCTGTAGGAGGGTCGGAAGAAAGGGGCGCGGAGAGGCTCGTTGTGTGTTGGCACGTTGGTCGTATTTTCGTTTACATTGTTGCCAATTTGGGTTTGATTTACTTGCGTTAGTTGTTTTGGACGTAGTGGCGGGTATTTTTTATTCCGAATCTCTTTGTTTAGAATTGCAATATGTATTTTACACATTTGAAATTGCCGCTAAATTTGTTCTCGCCATATTTTGCATCCCCCTGTATTTGTTCGCGCATGTCGATCTTTTTAGCGCTCAACAGTACCCCGCAAGCGTTCGTTCGAACTACACGTAAAGTTCATCGAACCATACTCCCTTCGTACGAGGCTCAAACCCTCTATGATTGTAAACAACAGTAACCCGCAAGCGTTCGTTCGAATTACACGTAAAGTTCATCGAACCATACTCCCTTCGTACGAGGCTCAAACCCTCTATGATTGTAAACAACAGTAACCCGCAAGCGTTCGTTCGAACTACACGTAAAGTTCATCGAACCATACTCCCTTCGTACGAGGCTCAAACCCTCTATGATTGTAAACAACAGTAACCCGCAAGCGTTCGTTCGAACTACACGTAAAGTTCATCGAACCATACTCCCTTCGTACGAGGCTCAAACCCTCTATGATTGTAAACAATAGTGTCCCGCAAGCGTTCGTTCGAACTACACTTAAAAGTTCATCGAACCATACTCCCTTCACACGAGGCCCATATTCCTCTGTGATTGCAACAAGTACAGTTTATGAATAAAATAAGTGCAACTACTCAAGTGTTTTATTCAACAACCATTCACATTTCGCATCTTCAAAAGGTGTTGTTCAAAGCTATTTATTCAAGACTGGAAATAGCACGCGGCAGTAATTTTCGAAAGCAGAACGGAGCTTCAGGTACCGCTAACTTCCAAAACTACATAGGTCCCAAACACTCTTTATAGATTCTACACCCCTTGTAATTAACTGGGTGTGAACCTTCACAAAGAGAGCATGTGGCCGGTGTTTCTGTGGTCTTAATACATTGATTGATAAGATGATATTGGCCACATTTAACACAGCGTGGTTGACGTGTACAGTATTTTTTTGCGTGGCCGTAGTTTTGACAGCGAGAGCATTGGGGTATTTCTCGTCTCTGATATGGTGGCTCAAACGATACTCTATATGTCGTTGCAAGACTTGTATGTTAAAGATGTTTTTGTTATTCTCTCTTGGTTCCAATTCTACGTGGTGTTGCTTTTTTGTCCTTCAGAATATTAATAGAAATAAAGAAATTATTCAATAGCTTTGGTTGAATTTCGTTGCCATTATTTTTTATTGTTTGGCATTGAAATGCAAACTAGGCTACTAATAATAATATTTTTATTAAGCAAAAGCTACTAAAGAATAAAATATCAAGTGGTTGGTATTGTTGTGATCTCTTTCTCTCTTATAAAATGGTGGTTGGTTCTCGAAAATGGTTACATGCAAGAACAATAAAAAACTGACGATTAAAAGAACAATTTATTTTGCAACCTTACACAAGTAAACAAAATTAAAAAGCAGGACTCACACAAATTCGCCGACCAGCACGTAATTTGGCTTTTTTCTTCCCACTCTAATCACAATTTTCTTCAGCTAAATTCAACACCACACCAACTCTTGGATTGTAAATATTGGGACTTCTCTATTCGACTTTTATTTATTTATCTTCGACTGTAAAATTTGCGATCCTCCGCAATTAACTTTTATTTATATTTTTGATTGTAAAATTTTCGACTCTCCGTAATTAACTTTTATTTATCTCTCCGTTTGTAAATTTTGCGACTTCTCGTACTATTCATTTATTTACCTCTGCTGCATTTCCTTGGTTTTTCTATTCTTCTTTTTTTTTTAAAATCAAATCAAGGTTCTAGCTTGCGTACTGCTCAGCTGCAATTTGTGTGAGTCGCTAAACAACGAAAATTACAAATACAAACATTAAAATTTAGAAAAACAAACGAAATTACTGCAACAACAAACTTAAACTAAACAATACAACTTAAACTAACGAACAAAACTTAACACTAATAAAAACAATTTTGAAAACGAACACAGAGTCCTGCCTTTATTGTTCCTCAGGTTGCAAAGTCAGTTCTTTATTTCTAAATTACGCAACTCACTTTTCATTACTTTATCAGAACACAACAGTATCTTTAGACGCGGAAAAAATATCTCTTTAATATTATTCCTGAAACAGGAATGATAGGGTATAAGGTTTATTAACTTTTTAGCAGTGCCGTAACTAGAACTTTTGGCGCCTATGGCCAACTACGAAAAATGCGCCTTAACGGAAAGGGGGAGGTTTGGGTTTTTTTTTGAATTTGGTGCTAAATGGCGAATTTTGAGACATACTCTGTTAAAATTTATTAATTTTTTTTTATTTAAAAAATACCTCTAGAAGAGTGTCTTTCATTTGTTTAAATTTAGGATATCTACAGTTAATAACTAACAAAAAAAAATTTATTAAATTTAAGAAAACTGATTAAAAATTTTAGTACTTAATTTTTTTATGAATACAGAGAAAATATTTTATATAATTTGAACTTTTGAATTTCGGCGCCTTTATTCAAACGGCACCTTTATTCAAATAGCGCCTCTAGCACCTATATTTTTAATTAAAATTATTTTACGGCGCCTATGGCGGGGGCCATATTGGCCATACCCTAGTTACGGCACTGCTTTTTAGCACTATCTCTTAAATTTTTTTCCCTTCAAGTATTATCTTTATCTTCTTTATTGAATTTTAAATCAAGGTAAAAATTTTAATTTGGTTTTCATTCTATTTAAAGCAACCACCACACACTCGCTGCTAAAGATATCATAAAACTCGTAAATGAAAATAATAAGATGCACCAAAATGCCATTTGCAAACCACGACTTCACTTTTGGAAATCTTTGGAAAATGACTTTTTATGCTTTATGCAGGTGTTAAATTACATATTATTATTAATAATTGATAAATTGAATCAAAATTATTATAGCGTTTTAATATGAAATTCGGAAAAAATTGAGTTATAAATTGGAACGGTGGATTCACAAGGTAAAGCTTTTATGAATTTGATAATTTTTTTCATCCAGTCGATTATTTTTAATTTTTAGTTTTACCATGTGATTTCTTTTAAAATTTTATAACAAAATTTTAAAGAATTTCACTTGGTATTCGACGTTTATTAGTGGTGGTTTATGATATCTTCCCACGAATAGTTAACTAATGATAAGAAACGTCGACTCTATCTAGCGATATCTTTCGTCACTATAACAGAGCCTTCAAACATATTGTGTTACTGACGTCAGCCAAGTTGAATTTTATTATCTTTGAGAAAATTGCTTTTAACAGTGGCTCTCTTTCGTGTATACCCTGTATAAAACATTTTATTATGAAATATAAATTAATCATGAATTCATACAGCACATAAATTAAAATATAACACTTTTATTAGTTTAATATTAGTCTCGTACCTAGATCCAGTGGCTCCTTCCAACTACAGAAGCTCAGATGTCTGGAGTTCAGATTAATTAAAAATTGATAGCAAAAGTCATGATAACTAAGCTTAAAGGACAAAGTCCTTACGTTATATAGTTGCAAAAGAAGAATTCAGGTAAGTATAAAATTATTGCTTCATAAGATGAGATGTATCAGAAATATACTCTTTTTCTTATTTTATTCTCTATACTTTTTGCATTATATTGTTTTACTGAAGATGTACATTTAGTTTTACAGAATTAATTTAATCAATAAATGCTATTAAGCTCCCAACTCAAACAAGACCTAAATATCGGTGTTAAAGTTTTGAAATCAACTGTCAGGTTATTTGAATTATCGCGCGCGCAGATACTTCGCTCCTATTGGTCGTATTGGATTACGTGCTAATTTATAGTAGCTAAAAGTACTACTAGGTGGAGCTATCTTTTATAATCGCCAGTTAAATTTTTCTGCCGAAGAATTATATTTCATAATATAATTTAGAAATTTATCGGAACCCTCTCAGATCGTCGTGGTTCTCCCACCCCAAGCGTAATTTCTAAAATTTCAATGTCAAAACTTCAAATCACCAGACGAAAAAGATTAAAGTGCCTCTGGCACTACACGCTTCGCAAATCACTCCGCTACGCTACGCTACGCTAGAAATTTATCGGTTTCTCACTCAATAATTTATGAAATGGGGAATGGCGGGGATCGGTTTTAACTGATTCTAATTTTTGACAACCTGGTTACTGCTACGCAGTTGTTGTATACCGGGTATAATAATAATTAAACATAATCCTCAACAAACCTACTTCCAAAAATTAAAATCTACTGAATCATGCCACTTATTACTGATTTACATTAATTTAAAATTACTATTTATAAGAGGTAATTGTGTTTTCAAATAAAATTTGCATCAAGCAATTTAAAAAGTTTAAAAGTAAATATTAAATTAAATTTTTTATAACTAATTTGTATCGAGTAGGTATACTTAAAAAATGCTTACGCATTTTAGAACTAAATTGTTTTTAAATTAACCCAAATACATGACAACTAAGCTTAAAGCTGATATCTAAGTTAAATTTTTGCCTTGCTTTTTGCTTTCATCGGCGATGAAAATCCATGGTTACAAGCAGGGGTGGGCTGAAGAATTTTGAACAACCGGCTTGCTATTATTTCGGAGAGCGAAAAAAAGGTAAATGATATTTATTTTATAAAATAAAATATATAAATAAAGTGAAATATATAACATATAGCAAAACAAAACATTTATTGCTCAAAAAAACTGATAAATTCCAAATTTTACATACTTAACAAGCGGCTTGCCGAGTTTCAAAAATTTTAACAACCGGTTCGCGCGAGCCGGCTCCAACCCACCCCTGGTTACAGGCACATCTGAGACAAGCCTAACAAGCTACTTCAGATGTAGAACAATTAATACACAGAGAAAAAATTAAAGTAATTTTTACTATAATTGAAGTGCAAATCAGCCTCACACCAATTTTGACGTAAAGTTTACTAAATTTGAAGTAAATTTTACTAAATTTGATAAAAAATTTACTATAATTGATGTAATATTTACTTCAAAATTATTGGGAGGATTGTTTTTTTTCTCTGTGTATGCTCATTGCTCACTGACGAAGAAGAAGAAGATACAGAAAAATTCAAAAGAAAAGATTAAAGATATACTACGTTCTCAAACTATAACATTGGTGCCAAATCAGGAAATGGAGGAAGAATGGAGGTAGATTACGAATTCTGGGTAGCAAATATTACAAACTATTATCCAACATAATGGCATCAGAGGACAGATATAATTTTTCGATCATCCACAAAACACCTAGTTTTTATCTCAAATTCATTGGGGATCAATATGTTGTTGCTGAAACAGGAACTGCCATTATCGGAAGACGTTGGGTGCGAGAATAAATTAAAAATAAATGCTGAAGAAATTGATTTCAGTTTCAGTACAACCACTAAAAAATGAAACCATCGGTCAATTCCAAGATGTGTTTCTACCAAAGGTGGGAAAAATTACAGATTACGAATGTTCTTTGAAGTTGAAACAAGATACACAACCGGTATTTTTCAAACCAAGACTAGTATTTTACGCTCTCAAGAAGAAGTTGACCTAGAAAGAGATTAGTTAGAAAACGATGATATCATTGAAAAAATTGAACTTTCGGAATGGGGAACATCATTGGTTATTATTCCAAAATTAAGCCAGTTGACGAAATTAGTGCAAAAATTTGATTCTAGGACGATTCATCCCGGATTCATCAATCGTCCGGATACCCAAAAGTTTACAGGATTTCTGCACATCGAGTTACATACATATATTTGGATAAACTAAAATTTATAGGATCAAAACGGCCCCAAACCGACACGGTTTGGAAGATAAACTCAGTTTTTTTCAAAATTCAAAGGAAAAATGGATGTTAATCCTCTGTTATCTTAACTCTATAAAGCACTGGGGGTAGTAAATAACTTACTTGAAATAGAATTTCGTTATTTAAAGTAGATCCCCTATTTTGAGTGCAATTTATGCCCAAAAAAATGCCACGGACTGGGCTAACCTTATAAAAACGGGGTAATGTAAACTGGGCCAAAAAACTACCTGAAAGTGGTAAACTGGGCCAAAAGTAAATTTCACTAAAATTTTGAAAATGTGTAAACTGGGCCAAAAGCAAATTTTACTAAAATTTTGAAAATGGTAAACTGGACCAAAGGCAGAATTTTTTAGGTATTAAGCTGAATTTTTAAAAATCAATTTTTAAAAATCTAATTTTAAAAGTTAAAAAATATTTTTTTTACTATATCAAGGGTTTTCATTTCATATGATGGTACAAAAGAAAAATTGCTTATTTATATACCCAAAATTACTGAGAAAGCTGGAAAATGAGTCAGATTACATTTACAACGGGTCAGCGAGGAAATCGGTTAATGATTTACGAACAAAATAAGTTTTCTTTTCAACGGCATATGTCAACGACGGGCGAACAAAAATGGAGGTGTTGTAACAGAAGTTGTACGGCGTTTGTTAAAGTGTTGGAAACCTGCGAAGCGGATATGCAGATAACCTCTGTTCGAGCAAACCACACACATGTTGTATGTGATGAGATTACACTTACACTTAAAAATCCCGATTCAAACATTGCCATATTTTCCTGCACTACAAATTTAAGTGCTTTGACAGCGGCCAAAGCCATCTACATAGATGGTATATTTGAATATTGTGCCAAGTTTTTTTATCAATTATTTACCATCCATGGACTTTTTAATGGCCCTTATGTTCCGCTGGTTTTTGTTTGTTACCGGAGAACAAACAAGCTACGTATCTAAATTGTTTTAAAGAAATATGTAGTCTAGGATGTTCTTCCTTGATTGACGACAGTTACTTCGAAAGTTTTCAGATGTTTCAAATAACTAGAATTGTTACTGATTTTGAGGTTGCGATGAGAAATGCGTGTACTACTCAGGGGCCGGAAGCAAATGTCGAACGTTGCAGGTTTCATCTTGGACAGGCGTGGTACCGAGCTCTCCAGAGATACGGCTTGGCTTTCGACTACCAAAATGTCGATTCTGAAGTTGGCACTTGGTTTTTCGTGTACATCAGGTACATCACCAATATCCAAATCGGGATCGTCATCATCCAGATTCTTATCTGTGGCGGTGCTGTGGTAGCTGCACCCATGACCTGTACAATTTCCGCACATGTTTGTATACTGTAATCAGTGCCTTCTGTAGCTGCAGTTTGCTGATTTGTACCTCGTGGCCCAGTTGCATAAAATTAGTTTTAGTAATTGCAGGAAGTGAACTGCAGGAAGCTGATATAGTCAGGCACGTTACGGTTCTGAGATTGGGATAGCTGGGACATGTGGAAAGAGCTGAAAAGATAAAAGTCATCCCAAGAATAATGAAATGGAATTCTGATGGAAACAGACCAAGAAGAAGACCAAGGAAGAGATAGAAGGAGGATATGTTCGAGGACTTGAAACAGATGCACGTAGATGACCAGAGAGATAGGATATTAAACTGGAAGATGTGGAAAAAGGTCATGGAAGATACAAAAACCGATAAGAGGCTTTGAGATGTGAACTAAAGGAAGAAAGTAAAAACGGCGACTAATCCACCCCAATAAATTGGATTTGAAACATTAAAAAATGTGGCGATATTCTACTAAGAATGGAAAGCCAAAAGAAGAAGAAAAATAAGAATTCTTGGAGTGCGGGTGGCTTTATGCTCCTTACTGGAACTAGCTGATTATGTTTCATTTTTATGCCCCAATCTGTGGATTATAGGTTCCTTTCTATCCATTTTTGCACCTGTAGGTAAATCCCGAAGGAGTATCGCTGAGCTGCAGCTGATATAGGAGGAGGTATACTTAGGTGGAAGTTTGTCGTCACTGGATGAAGAGCAATAGTTTTTGTTTTTTTTTAGTTAGTTTCTTTTGAGTAGTTTTTTGCACTCCTGATGTTTAAGAAAAATTAAAATTATCAATTTTAAATTGACTTGAAAGGTCTCCTGGTCCGACTCTCTGCAGGAATAGATGATTTTTTTACAGACCATGATATAACATATTCTTCTAACCTTATAACATGAAAGATACTAAAAGAAAATAACTATTATTACTCGGCAGCGAACTTGAAGCTTCCAATCCATTTGCAATCTTCTCGCATAAGAATGTATATTTCTTCCTGAAATTTTCCCATAATATTTTATTACTCGCAGACACTGCCGATATATTTTTAATGAAACATTCATATTCAAACTTCCAAACTTTATTTTCCCGGAACGATTACTCATAGAACTTGAGGCCTAGGACAAATCAACGTGGCTGAAAGGACGCAACCGAAACACATACGCGTTAGGATGCAAACTCAAAAGGACGCAGACCCAAAAAGACGCAAACCCAAAAGGACGTGAACCATTAAGTTAGGTAGCCTATTAACAAATTTTATTGATACAAGTTTCCTTTCTTATTTAATTTTTAAATTAATACAAATTTATGTGTACAAATCTCGGGAAGAAATATGATCGCCATCTGTGGAACGTAAAAAGGAAGTATTTTCTTATCCGCGCTTTATTTAATCTTTAAATATTTATAACATAAACAAAATCCATACAGGGCCGTAGTTACATACAACACAAAATGGTATGATAATTTTTGGATTAATTTAATTTAAAAAAACAATTTTTGCGTCTTTTTGAACCTGCGTCATTTTGGGTTTGCGTCTTTATGGTCCGCGTCCTTTCGGTCGCGTCCATTTGCCCGGCTTCGTAGCACTTGAAAACAACAGCGTTAATTTCATTTGAGTGCTCGTTCAACCTTTCAAAGCTTGTTGTGATCCTAAACTTCCTCGAGTCCACCTAAAGCGTTGGTGGTTGTTTAATTAAAAAGACTAACAAAAAGAGTGTCAACTTTTGAGTTCCAGATCTGCCCGTAAAAACCAAACATTGGCATCGATTGTTAAGCTTAAGGGCCGTCCTTTAATCACGTGAGGTTTTTTAGGCAATTTTTTGATTCCCCCTCCCATTTGGTGATACATCGTGAGGTTTTAGGCTACCTTACCCCCTTCTTAACAATCATGTGTATTTTCAAGCAGAGACGGCGAGGCAGAAGGCCGCGTGTAGCGGGGCGACAAGATGAGTCACAAAGTCCAGTGCCGGAAGTTAAATATTGTTGTTATGTTGCTTTTTAGGCACAAATTTGCTCGCTCGGAATTTCATGTGGTCGCAGAAAAATATACACTTGATTATCACAGCATCCCCCCCATCGCAATTTTATTCCAACCCCCGTTAGATCCTCACCTGATTAAAGGACAACCCCTTAACTGGTTTGTTTATGACAAATTTATTTAATTATTTTTTAGCCCAATATTTCTGACAACGTAGTTGCCTGGGCTTTTCAAAAATTAGAATCAAGTATAAAGGCTAGTGCCTAGTACTGATCCAATGTTAATTTTCTTCGATTATTGTGGCATGACTATCAAATGCAAGGATAATTTATTCGTGATGGATTATATTTAATAAATGAGAAAGTTAAACCGGTGATATATAACAGACAGCTCCATCTATTTTCATTAATATAAATTGTGAAATATAATATATAAGGAACATTCAATAATTTATTCTACAATTTTGTATTTTACCAAGAAATGTACCATCAAATATATTTGTAATGTAATTTCATGTATTATCTGGTATTTAAAATAACGGAGATATTAATTTTTTCAATAATTTTTAAATTTCATCTCCCGTTTTGGGATTGCTCCGGAATATTATGAATGTAATAAATTAGTACATTTTTCAACATTTCCAAGATTCCGGATTTCCCGCTAAATTACCAAATTATCGAATTATGCTATACAATTGCTCATAATAACGTTGGTTTATATCATACACATAAGTACCACTAGATGAAGCTGTCTGTATATATTACCGCTTTAATTTTTTCATTTATTTCATATAATCGCTCACGAATAAATACTCCTCGCATTTGATAGTCATGCCATATTTTTAACTTTATATACCCACTGGATCAGTTCTAGGCATTAGCCTTTATACTTGATTCTAATTTTTGAAAAGCCCAGGCAACTACGTTGTCAGAAATATTGGGCTAAAAAATAATTAAATAAATCTGTAGCTAAAAAGTTCTGGTTACATAACTACTCGATAGCTGGAGCAATCCACGATGTGGTATTTCTAATCACTTTCAAACATCTCCTTTTGAAAGATAATCCCGACTTTTTTCGGTTTACAAATTGACCTTTCCTCAATCCTGTGTAGCATAACTCAAGTACGGTAGGTCGTAGAAAGTTGTAATTTTGTATTTGAAACTCTTATAGCATCTAGTTGTGCACCTCCTATTTTTAGTTGCGACTGTCCGTGCCAAAAGAGCATTCATTCATGACGCGCACAAATGGATTAACGAGATTATTGGAAGTTGTTACAATCATTCTAAAAATGACAATGTGGTATTTACATCAGATTTTTTATTTATCTATTATCATTATATAGTTTTGATGGGCCGTGAATATATTTTTTCACACCATAAAAATTGCTTTCTATTTTAGGCTGCCACAATGCAGATTGCAGATACCTCATTCTCAATAAATTCCGAGATTAATACTACTCACTTGGAAAAGTAATGACTTCAAAAACAACTTGTGGCTGCCATTCCCCAATTGAAGGGTGGGCATCAGGCTGTTTCCCTGTAACTCGGAATACAAAATTTAATCAAAACTCTTCTTTGAGTATTGAAAAACGTCGGTATACCCATGTAACCCATGTATACATACAGATAGAATTTACTTTTAGTGTCATCAGCTAGAGAATTACGTCCGATACGTAGATTTCGAGAGAGGCTGATTTCAAATTTAGAAATCGATCAGGTAGAACTCGGCGCTGCTAACTCGGCAGCAGCATATGTAACATGTAGATTTCATTTTATTAGAACCTATTAATAATTATAAAAATAATGCATCGTATTTAAAAAAAATATCGTTTTCTAACCTAAGCTTGATCGGCGCCGAGTTGGCAGCGCCGAGCTGGTATCTCCGAGTTGTCCCATCCCGTTTAGAAATTGCCTCTGGAGACAGAGCAGCTTTTAGCAGAGTACAGTGTTCTCTTGACGAATCCCTTGAGTAATATCTATAAATTCCTAGCAGCTCCCTTCAGAGATTACCTTGAAAACCTGGAAAAACATCAGGCAATCTGGAAATTATCTTTTACCTACACTTAGTCAGTCAAGAAATGAAGTGTAAATGTTGATGATGAAGAAAACAACCATCATTTTAAACTCTGAAAATTGAGCTTGCTCGGAAGTCTGGTTTTAAAATTATTGAAGAACACAAAATATGATAATTAGTAGCTTTCGTTATTTAAAAAAAAATTTAAAGACTAAATTAAAAAAATTAAATTTAAAGACTAAAAAGTTAAAAATAAAAAAAAATTTGCTACTTTTTGGACCGAAAACATGAAAGTTTGAATTTAGCTACAATTTTTGCGGTTTCTTATGCAGATTGATGAGAAAATTAGAATGACTCAGTCAGAATTTCCTCAAGTATGATGCTTTTCGGTTTATCCAGTTTTAAAGTTCAAATTTTTTATTTACATTTTAGTTGCTTTTATAGCTCTTCCGCCAGCCCCAGGCTGTTTTTTTTTATACGTAGGCATTAAAATACGTCGAATTAAGTAATAAAAAGGCCATCTAAATTTTTGATGATTTTTTGAAAAACAAACGAAAGGTTAACCCCTTTGGGGACTTTTAACCCCAAAAAATGAAAGTTTGAATTTAGCTACAGTTTTTGCGGTTTAAAAATTTGTTATTTGCATTTTAGTTGACTTTAGAGAACTTCCGCTAGAACTAAGCTGTTTTTTTATCTCTATGCATCAAAACAATTCTTTGGTAAGGCCTTTGAAAGCTTTTATAGCCAAAATTCCAAATAATCCTATCAGTGGCGTAGCTGGGGGGGGGGGGGGGGGGGTTTCAAACAACAAAATTTGGTTCATTTCCCATCTAATTGGGATGATGAATAGTGTACATCAGATGCATCACCAAGTTCCAAATTGGTATCGGGATCGTCCTCATCTAAATTCTCATCTGTGAGGTTGCTGTGGTTACTGCATAATTTTTGCACATGTTTGTACATTGCAATCTGTGTCCTCTGCAGCAGCAGTTTGTCACCCCCTGGCACAGTTGCAAGAAATCAGCTTCAGTAATTTTTGGATTGAGGACGGCTTTAGATTCGTTCCTGGAACTAGCTGATTATGATTCATTTACCAGCCCCAATTTGTGGATTCTAGATTATGTTCTATCTATTCTTGCACCTGTAAGTAAACCCTGAAGTAGTGTTGTTAAGCGGCAGCTGATGTAGATTAATGGTGAAATAGTTTTTTGGTAAATTTAGAGGCAACAACACTTCTGAAATAATTCCAAGATATTTTCGGGTGAAATGCTGATTTTCCACAAATGCATAAAAAGTAAGCCGCCGGGGAATGAGAAGAAGTAAAAACAAGCATTATTTAAAAGAAATAGTGTGACTAAGTGGATCCGTTTGTTTTGGGTGAGGGCTAAAGGAAAATTCCATATTGCCTGATGTTTTTCCAGGTTTTCAGGGTAATTCCTTAAGGGAGCTGCTGGGAACTTTCAGATATTACTCAAGGAACCTGAGTGAACATATGCTCTAAACTTCGTTTGGTAATTCTAAATCTCTGGGTTTTAACTAAAACTCCGTTAGGTGTGCCGGACTTTTACCAAGAGAACCGTGAAAATGTCACTAGGCTTCTATCAAAAAGCATACATGCGACGAATAAGACGGTTTGATGACCGTTTCATTTAGAAAAGTTTTCGTGGCAGATTACCTCGATGGTTTGCCATTAAGAAACCAAGGCCAACAAAATAAAGGTTTATAAGGTATTCCGGCCTGGGGATCTCGGTTTAGCAGTCAACGCATTTAAGCACCAAGCCGTAATGGACGCAGCGCATTTGACTCTTAAATGTTATAAAAAATCGTCAAGCAAAAAATATCGACAATTTTCTCGTCTTATTTATATTTTTGACAACTTTGATCTTGTTTTCTCAGGTTATAGCAACCGGAGGTTTAACGAACTGTCTACATATCTAATTATTTTTGTATCCATGTAGAAATATAGGTCATGGTCATCAAGGAAACCATAAGGACAAAGTCGATAATCTTACATAATTGGTTTTAATACATACAAATGCGAACTTCAGGCGTATGAAGGGCAAGAGCGTGTACAGGGGGATGCAATGGGTGCAATTGACCCTCCCTGAGTTAAGCAATCCTGAAGTAATTTATCATTGTTTTTGTTTAGAACAAATTTTCTGGAAGATAAATTAATCGGAACAGAAATTTCCCCCCTCTAGGTGAAATCCTCCATCAGTTCCTGATAAGGATATAGCTAACTTCATGGATATACCCACAATAATGATTCAGATCCATAGCAACACAGTTGATGTTTAATAAAATAGATAATTTATTCTATCCCGTATTCTTTATTGTATTTAAAATGTACAACAAAAGAGATTCGTTTTATAATTAAAAATGAAGATAAATCTGTTCTAGACTATGCATCAATAAGTTGATACAATTATGCTCTAATAATTATTATTTCAACAATGCAAATACGAAAAAATGGTAATATTAAATAAAATGTAATACTTGGTATTGCTATACAATGCTATAACGTAAAGGTACAAAATAATTGGTAGATTCTCATCAAGACAAAGGTTCACGAGTTGTATTTGGAAGAAATAGACAAAGAAGACCTCCTCCAATAAGAAGAGCTGCTACAATAAACGTTGGAGCTGGACAATACTGATCAAGTAGTGAAGCAATTACTATGTTGCCAATAATACCACCAAGTCGAGCTGCAACCATAGAAACTGCTACACCGGTAGCCCTAAAAAAAGTTATTGTTATTGTTAAAGTTTTGTTTTCGCAGCAGTTTGAAACTGTTAGTTTTAGTTTGCCTATTTCAGTGTGGCCTATGAACCTTACAGTTTCAAATTTCTGTAGACAAATTGGAAGGTTTATTTACCTAAGATTGGTAGGAAAGATTTCTGTAATTAAGCAATCCAATGCAGCATTACCACAGGAAATAACTCCACTAAAGACTGCAGAGACAATCAAATTGTGTAATTTATTGTACACAAAATACATACACGCAGCACAAAGTCCAGATGTTAAAGTACTGAAAACTAAAAGAAAAGTATTAACGAAAATATTTTTAAATGATGAGTAATTTACCTAAAAAGAATTTTCTTCCAAGTCTATCCATTCCCAAAACGGTTATAACATTGCTTGGTATTGCAGCTGCAACCGTTATAAGGGATTCCATAAAAACTGCGCTTTCTATTTTATCAGAACATATTTCACCATCTTTTTGACTTCCAGCACCAACGACATAATGAGTTACTTCGCATACAGATGCACTTTGTCCAGGATGAATTCTGGAAAATTCATCAAAACGATTGAAAAGTTCTGGAAACCACATCATCAAACCATAGTAGCTAAAAGAAAGATAAACTTATAGCAACAAAATAATCAGAAAATTATTAAACTTACCCAATATGGAACGTAAAATTGATGGTAATTGATATTACAGTAAAACGTAAGATTGGAGATAGAAAAAGTTGTTTACTATTCCCGATCACTTCCGATATCATAGTTTTACATTTTCCTTTTACAATTGGTTTATCGGAAATAGGTTTTGATTTTTGATGAGATGGCAAATCATCCAAAATAAGATGTTTAATAGGATATAAACTTTTATCTTTTCCAGTATTAATGCTATAAATATTCCGAAAGATTTCTAACGCTTCATCACTACGACCTCTGGATAGCAAAAATTTAGGACTCTCCGGTAAAAAAAATAGAAGTACAGCTACGGCAAATGAAGGAAGAGCACAAATGAGAAGAAAAATTCGCCAAGAATTATAAATAAAACTAGTCGAAGTGTATCCTATTCCGGTAGGAATAATAAGCCAAGCCAAGCCGGCTACAAATAGATTTCCTAAAGTCCAGAAGGCTGCCATAAAAGATAACATGGAACCACGTTTGGATTTAGGTTGAAATTCTGCAAAATAGGACCAAATTACTGGCCCGCTGCCCCCTAATCTGTAAATAAATGGTTTATTAGTAAAAAATATGTTTTTGCAATTCAGTTGCTGTAACTTACGCTGCTCCGTTTAAAAATCTGAAAAGCATAAATAGCTCATATGTTTGACTAAAGCTGGACGCCACAATACATACAGCATTCATGAAAGATATGGCAATTAGTACTTTTTTCCGGCCCAAGGTATCTGCCACCGATCCCCAAGTGTAGGCTCCTACCATCATTCCAATAAAAATGATGGAGTTTAGCCATCCTTTAGTATGAGTATCAAGGTGAAGATCGCATTGAGCTGAAGGAAGAATGAAGGACATCGAGATGACGTCCATCTCTTCCGAGGTGCTTACAAACCCACATACTGCTAGTAGTAGGTAATGAAACTTGCCATACCCGGCTAATTCAATGGCACATTCAAAATCCGCTTTTTCTATAATGCCCTTTTCAGGATCACCTGGTACTTTTCCAAGGTCTTTAAGTGCAAAAGAGCTAAGCTCAAGATCCTTAGATCCGCAGCCGTTTGGAACGCGCTCTTCCTTTACATCACAAGCAGAATTATTTTTCTGAGGTTGATCACTTTCTACCATTCTACGATTCCTGACGCTTTGGTTTTTTTCTTGTTGGCGAAAAAATTAATGAGTGAACCAAGGAGCAGCGTTTATTGGGGGCAGCGGGCTGGAATGTACTGGGAAGCTCTGCAACAAAAATTTTATATTAAAATCAGTGAAATAAAATTTAAATGAAGATTGGAATATTTATATCTAATTAACTAACTTTATTTCGCAATACATGTTTCTCTTATTAACAAAAACTCTTCCTAACTATTTCTTGTTGAAAATGCGCCAAGGATCACGTAGATAGTTGCATTACAGGAAGGAGTAATAAAAGGAAAACAAATATAAGTCAATTAAGATAATAATACAGCAAAGACGACAATAGACTAAAAATTATTTACAAGAATTACAATGTTAAAAGCTGTTTTGTATGAAAATTTTTGATTATACCTTACATAAGAATATCGTAATACCTAAGCTGACTAAGTTCCTTAATTTTTCTATTAAATTTATAGTCTCTAAATTACAATCAGAGTGTAATTCGAATTTTTTGGAAATTATTGCGTAAATTACTCTACATAAATAAAGGTCTTTTCAGTGGCATCAAAGTTACTTTTGTAATGGAAAAACTAACGCCAAACGAAACAGAATTTTCTACAAAATATTTAATTCCCAAAAATTTTTCCAGAAGTGTTTTAAGTGAAATGTCACTCGTTATATCAGTTGTTCCTCTTTGGATACATGATTCATTAAATAAAATTCCGCTGTTTAGTGTTAGAAAAAGGACAACTATAGCCAGCAAGGCATTCTTATTTCTTACATTCAAATGCTGATAAATATTAAAAAAATCAAGAAAAAATTTTTCAAAAGCTTTTTTTTGAAATTTCAAAATTAAGAATTCGGATCAAATAACTTTTCTTTGCATTTTTTAAAAAACGAAATTAGAAAATTAACCTGAGTTATTAAGAATTGTTTGTTATTACCAATTAACAAGTAAAATGTAACTGTTTTTTCGAAAAGTAGAAATAAAATATCAATAAAAAACATTCTAAAAATGCAAATAAAAAAATGTACACATGACACAAATAACAATGTCGTGATCTTGATTATTTACTCTTATAAGGATGGAATCTTCTCAAGGATCTCAACGAATTTAATTCTTGAGGTTATTCATATAAGATAGAAAATAAAGTAAGCTTGTATTTTAAGAATAAAGGTCAAAATATGCAATAATAACAATAAAAATTGCTCTTAAAATTAATGTAATATATAAACAATTGGTAATAAAGTTGATATCCAATATTTTTGAGAAACTTCTTAATTAATTAATTTGTGAACTGCAATACTGCTAAAGAAATTAGCAAAAACATTAATATATATTTTGAAAAGTTATGAAAAAGTGATATTGCAATAATAACCGTGCAAGGCTTAAACCACAATTTCTTAAAATTTTATTAATTCGAGGTTATCATAATACAAAATATCTACGTAAAAAGAAGTTTTAAAAACAAATTTAAAAAAATAAGTAAATCTATTTAATGATTTTAATTTATTTCAACAATTAGACTTTTTTTCTATTTAATTAAACTAAATGTGAGATTTCCAATTAAAAATTATTTCAATTAAATTGATGAACTCAATTCACCTCAATTTTTTACGCACTTCCGGGAGTAAAAGTGACCATTTTAATTCTTGCTTGGAAGTACCCAAGTGCTTCATTTCATCCCACAACTCAAATTCCAGGAGAAATATGCTCTTCAGTTAAAATAACTCACAAATATGATTTTTCGAAACAATTTTTTTAGTTTTAAATTTTTAACCCTACAGTGCGCCGTGAATCATATATTACTCACACAGTTTTTGTATTTTGGTATTACAAATATGCGCAATGATTCACTTATCAATTTTCTTTTCTCTTTGCTAAGTAAATATTTTGAATTACTTTTCCTGTTTGTAAAGATTTACAATATACAAGAAAACATTGTTTACTGTAAAAAAATTGCGCGTTGCAGGGTTAATAAATTTTATCCGCCCACTTTGGAAAATTGTGTATGGTTGGTTGCAGCTTTACTTTCTTATTCTGCAACCCAGTTCGAATTTTAATGTTTCCTCCAGCTCAGTTTGCTGTTCAAGATCACTGAAATCCTATGCAGTTGAACAAGTTTAGACTGGGATGTATTTATTTTTCCATTCATAACAGTTTATAATTATATTCATAATTTATTCGGTAGATAGCTGAAATGTTCCAACCAATTTAGAGAAATTGAACCTTCTAGCTGTATTGACGCGCATGAATATGTTAACGAGATTTCCATTTACAAAAAATTTTTGTTTGATATGCAAATCGCATAATGATGATTTATGACGCTTTAATTTAAAAAGAAAAGCAAATCGAAGTAAAGCTAATATAATAAAGCAGAAATATCAAACAGTGTAAAAAATTGTATAAATTATTATTTATAATCAAGGTTAATCTAGTTTTAGGTTTGTGTACGTAGTATTAGCATTGTGCAGAAAATTTACGGTCCAGAGCTTTACAATAATGATTGGTACACAAAACAAATTAAATTAATTAAAGTACTTAATGATTATTAACTTAAGAATATATTCTTTTATTAGCATACATTTATTAATATGCAAATTTTGAAAAAAAAATGAAAATAAAACTGAAGGTATTAAGTAATAATTTACAATCAAGATTGTGTAAAATTTTATTGAAATTGATGAACAAATAAGTAAATTAAATAAATAATTAAACCTGATAGAATATTTTCAAAATTGATTTTTGGATATTAATCCCGGTAGCTAAATATTCAATTTAAAAAAGGCTATAAATTATACGTAGATAAATGTCAATATTAAACATTAATTTAGCCAGGTATGCAAATAGAATAATATTTAAATTATATCAAAAGCTTCCAGAGGTTGGTTATTGCCTTTTTCGTATGTTTTTATTTTTAATTCTTTTATAAGCCGCCTTGACCTCTTATTAAGTGGATACAATTAGTTAGTTTTGTTGTGTCCGAACTACAAAACTTTTGGCGGACTTTTGGCATGTAAATGCTCTCGGTAACTGGGAATCCTGTAAACCCAGAACTGGCTTACCATTGCCGAGGATGCAAAGCCTCAAATGGTAAACGCATTGCGGGGACAACCAGTAAGACCCCTCCCAATAAAGGGCTCGCACCTAACTGCCCTGTGTTGGGTAAATCACTCATAACATGGGAAACGAAAGTCCTAGAGGGACTTATAATGGAGGTTGGTCGTATATGCTGGGTAGAGAATCTCGGACACCCTGGCTTATCTTTGACGTGAATTGCGATACAACTCCGGTACCATTCAGCATAAATGGTAAAGCTTAGAAATTGGCTCAAAAAAGAGAGAGAAAGTAAATTGGTAAGCGCCATCTATGGAGACCATGCTGAATTGAGTTGATAGAATGTAAAGTTACATTTACAATAGAAACTGCTTTGCCAAAAGAGTCAGTTTTAACTACGATTTTTAATAGCAGTATTGTTCAGCAAAGTTAAAAATTACAGATTCTGCTATTTACAGTTCATCTATAATTTACTATTATTTTTATTATTTTTTTTTATTATTTCAAGTCTCCTAAGCTTCCTTAATTTTCATAAGGTGATTTTCTGTTTAAATTATACACCTAACCCAAAATTAAACAAAATAAATAATTTTTTATTTTACGTTGTAGAATTTTTGGTGCCATTTTAGTAAATTTTTTTTTGTTTTTTTACTTAGAAAATTATAATGTTTTAAATTTGTTTAAAATTACATAAATTGTAGCTAACAGAATATATAACCTTGGTACCTATGTATATATCCCACTACCAGTTCGTGGTACCTCAAAATGCTAAAGTTCCAATCGGTTACGTTGATACAGTCTGTTTGAAATCACCGGTTAAATAATATTTCTCATAATTATTAGTTTCATTTTTTTTCCAATTTTTCTGGGAATCCTCTTCCAAGGCCAGACCGTATTTTAAAATATATTAAATAAAAGCAAACAATCGTGAGTTTATATCTGTTATATTCGGTTCGACTAGGGATAAAGTAAGAACTTTCTTTCTGACTGTCCCTTCGAATGGCAAACCATGGGAAAACGTTCTCAAAATGAAAAGTATTACAATTCCGTGGTTCGAGGTTCACGTTAGCAGAGTAACATTGAGGTTAACGGAAGACCCCCAGCCAGGTTCTCCTACTATGTTGATGTCATATGTCTACCTGCTGACGCTAGGTAACATATATTAAATTACCCAATTGACACAGACAAATGATAAACGTTTTATAAAATTGCAGTAACTCAAGTAACTTGATACAAAGAAATGAAAGTTTATCCACCTAAAATAAGGTTGTTAACTTTTAAGTATATCATTAAGCCAATTCACTTATTAGCTACATCCTAACTAAGTGGGCGAATGATGAGCAGGCTTAGAAAAATTATTTTCCACTCAACAATTCACAATTTAAAAAATTTCACTAAATTCCATGGCGAAATAAATTTACGAAGAACCCAGTGTTTTCAAACCCATTTTTTTTATAATCAATAGATTTTAGGGAACTTGAACAATTTTTAATTAAAATTAAAACACTGATATTTTCTTAATTATAAAGTAATTTTTGATTAATAAAAATAATAAACAAAAATTTCAAGTTAGAATTTAGTAATACTTGAAACAGTTTTTAGAAAAGTATTACTATGTACAAAAAGTCATGAATTAGCAAATAAATGCTAAAAAATTTCTAATTATAAAATTAAGTATGTACTTCAAACAACATTAACTGGAGGATCTTATAGGTGAATTAGAAAAAAAGAAACAAATAGTAAACAAACTTAAATACGCATTCGTTTAGAACTTTTTTGTTTACATATTAAACGTAGTATCTTATTGTATTCCCATGTGTATTTATGAATCAGTTAATTATGGAATAATTAATTTTTAATTACTGGGTAATACTGGTTCAGTGAGTTTTAAAAAATATTATTTTTAATTTTCCTTTAGTTAATAGCGTCGTTTCAAGGTGGCAGCTTTCTTTTTGGAATTTTAATTGCAAAAAATGTTTTCCAATAATTTGAGGGAATATTGTATTTTAGTATAACACGGAAAGCGTCTCAGACGTGGAATAATATTATATATTGTATTTTGCCTCATTCTGTATATACACGCGTTGGGATAAAAGCCATTGAATGCGATTTAGTACTCTTATGTTAATGAAAAATTATCAGTCAAATGTAAGCTAATTCATAAATCCGTAATTATTTAATAGTCTTCATAAGCGGTTCAAACGTTTCTTTATTGTTTCATTAAATTATTAATAATATTTAATTTTTATGTAAAAACGATGGGGAGCGGTGGGCTAAACCTAACTAAAAAATCAGTTTTTTTAAAACTGTTTTAAAAAAATTCTAAAATTATTTCAGTATGGTTGACCTTTCATAATGTTAGTTAACTATGGTTGAGTTAGAGGTCAATAAGAACAAAATCCATAAGTTGTCCGACGTTTCGAGATTTTCTATTGATCCATTTTCAAGGCTAAAAAATATAAACAAAAATAAAAATAAATAAGAAAATGACTTGAAATAATTTAACACAAAAATCAAAAACAAAAATTTTATAAAAAATAATCGAAATACAAAAAATATTTAAAATTTTTATATTGTTAATATTAAATATTTTTTGTATTTCGATTATTTTTTCAAAATTTTTGATTTTTGTGTAAAATTTTTTCATGTATTTTCTTATATTTTTAACCTTGAAAATGGGTCAATAAAAGAACCTGAAACATCGGACAACTTAGGTATTTTGTTCTTATTGTTTCATTAAATTATGAATAATATTTTATTCTTATGTAAAAAGGGTGGGGAGTATTTTTACAAGCAGTTTACATGCAATTAAAATAAATAATATTGAAATACGTTTATGCTTGCATGAATTACTATATTTTGGATTACCGGTTTCGCTCTTCCAGCATCATCAGATTTATTTTACAATATCATAAATTATATGTTTACCAAATTAAGTGATTTGATAAATTTTTTAAAATATCTAGAGTTGGTCTCAAAAGAGGTGGGACACATTGCAAATTTATTTGTCTTCAATATTGTTTATAAACATTTTTCTATTTTGTCGCACCGTTTAAAAACTGTAAAATACAAAAAATATTGTCATCTATATCTCGGAAACAGTGCCACAAAATATAAACAAAAATTTAGAAAATGAAATTTACAAGAAAAAATGCCTTTTGTTACACCGTTTCTGAGATACAGATACAATATGTTCTGCATTTTCTGTTTTTTTTTTAATTCTTTTTCAATTCTAAAATTGAAGCCAATGAAATTTGTAACAAAAAATGTCTAAAAAAATTTTACTGTAAAATTGAGTTTTGTTTGACAATAAAAGGCCTCAAAATGTACAATTTGCATTGCCAACATAGGAGTACCCCACTTCTTTTGAGAGTAACTGTAGTATATTCCGACAATCTAAATTAATTTTTAAAAAAATTTAATTTTTTATAATTTTAAATTTTTTATATTAGATTTTTAATATAGTAACTTAAACATAACAAATAGCAAATTTAAAAATATTTTTTGGAAAACGAGAAATTATTCTTTGAATAATAAACTGAAGTTTCTCCGAGGCCTTTGGTGATCCTGAAGAAAACTAATACTTTGATTCTGTGTCTCTTAAATTTCTATTTAATTTCTTTTTAATGAATAAATTATATTTATTTAGTGTTAAAAAGGGGGATTAAACTTAACTAATAAATTATACCGAACGAGGAAGGAAAAATTAAAATATTCTACTTCTGAAGTAACAGCTTGAAAGTTTAAAAAATATTATTTTGAAAACTTTGAATTGTCCTTTAAATAATATACAGTAGTTTATTGCAATGTTTGTTTTTATTGAAATTAAATATTTTAAATTAATTTCGATAGTAGTTAATTGTTGTTTTTTCAAATAACTTTTATACTTTATAATAAATTAATGTTATTTCTAATTTGGAGCATTTTTATGATTAATTATATTTATTAAATTTTACTAAAAAATTAATTATTTAATTTATTAATTAATTTATTTTATTATATGTATACATTAATTATATAAATAATATTTATAGTTTTTTATTAATAAACATTAATATTTACCTATATTAGAAACTTTCGAGTACATCAGTTGATTAAAAATTATATTTTCCAAACTTCAAATTGACAAATAATACACTAAATACACTTTCTTGATTAATTCCGATTAAAATTTTTTAACCCAGATATGCCTAATATTCTATATATAGGATGCCTAGTTACTATGTAGTTACTATTGTAGTTACTATAGCATACAAAAATATTTGTAGTTACTAGCCGTCGTATATATAGGACATCAGGCATATCTGGGTTAAGCCCAGTATTATACTATAAGATTTTAATTAAAATTGTATTATGTAGATTTAATTAATAAAAATTGCGTTTCAAAAGCTTGAAATTTAGTTTTTATAAATAAAAATGATGGAACCGGGGATTCCTGCTCTATAACTTGCCAATTAATATGTTATTTAATAGGACACCACTGCACTGGTATTATCAGTGACAAATGAAAAAAAAGCAAGGTAAAATTATATGTATGATTAAAACATTTTTTAATTAATGACTTAATATATCGATCTCATTAATGATTTTACCCGTCAAAATTAGCTCATCGGATCCGTATTAAGAAATGAAAATATATAAAATTAAGCCTACTATTTTCGGAACAACCTCTAAACCTCAAACATGAACTTAACGGTTAAATGCCCATAGACGAATCTGAATAAGCTCGAAACATGTCATTTGAGAATTTTTTTTGTTATTTCGGCAGTAATTCTGAAGACAAACCTAACTGTCGATATCTTTTTGCGATACTTGTCACTTGTAAGATAATCTAAATACCTACTATTACTAGATTACGATGATCTTTCACTCAATTATTATATATTTACGATGTAAATAAGACTTTTGGATTTTACAGAATTCAAAATTTTTAACGACGATTTTATAATTTCCAACCAAATAATTAATTATGTTTTTATTACGCAATGATAATTATTACTAAAATATCTTAAATTTTGCGGAATTTCCTTTTATAGGTACTGATCAAATTTACAAAAAAACTTGCACTAAATTTACTTTTGGGTCAATAAATTAAAAAAAAAACGTCAATTTGAACTCCGAGTTTCAGTATTGAAATTTAACCAGCACTCACATCAAACCACCGACCGTAATTATTAACCTGTCTGTTTAAAATGCATATCTGCATTATGCTGTTTTTTCGAAATATAGACGAAAAGTTTCTCTACTTAAAATGATAGTAGTATTTTGAATATTATATGAGCGTTGAAATACTCTCTAAAAAATTTGAGAAATTTTATATAAAACTTGCATTTGTCAGATGTTAGTCAATATTTCAACGAAACTAAATATGTTTAAATTAATCAAGTATTTTCGGATCGCATTAATATACATAGGTTCGATTCCTAGTTAATACTGAATTATTTATGGAACCGGGGTTTAGATTCCACGTTGAGCTGTAAGTCCTTTTTTCCAAATAGTCGTAAGTAAAAGGTGCTGAATCTTGAAGGTGTAGCCCTAGTATAATTACTATTAGACCCCCCTTCGGCCTATTAAATATTTTGTAATAAAATTATTAACAACTTGTTTTTTAACCTTTTCTGATTTTTCAAATATTTCATTTTTTAAGGCAAGAGAGACCAGAAATTCATTCGTGGAAAATAAGGAAATTTACTAGAAAAATATTAATTAAAATAGCAAAGTTTAAACAGCCAAGGTAAAAGCAATGACCTTTTTTGAAATGTGTCACTGATAAAATATTGAATGTAAGTAACCTTCCTTATGAAAACTTATATATCTTATTTCACTAAAACCGTTGAACGCAATCAGAAATCTGATTTTTTATTATATTTTAAGAATCTAAGAGATAATGAACAAAACCTGAGTTATTTTTCAAGCTTTGGATGGAAAATCAAAAAACTACCCAGTTTAGTTAATATCTGGTTTTCATAATTTTTACGATATTTTAATTTAATGAAACTTTTTGTTTTTGAAAAATCTTGGAGATATTTTGTTTTATTGAAATTTATATTCTACGAAAACTTTTTCATTCGACATTCAAGTTTGAGATTTGAAAACAAGAATTAATTATAATAAATTTTTCAAGTTCAAAGTGAAATTAAGATTGCTCATTAATATAAACATGAGGTGTAAGTAAGTATGACAATTGATAACATTTAATGATTTACCGTGGGCTATTAAAGTTGTAATTAAAATGAACAAATAATAATAGTACTTACAACATTAAATTTTTTATTAATCGGAAACTGTTAAAGAACGATTAAACCGATTCGATTAAACCGCATAATTTTCGACATTAACTGTTCGAGTAATTTTATTTTGTTAAACATAATTTTTAAATCACTCACTTAAAAGTAATTTTATTTTCAAATTATTAAATCTTTTTAACTTTGCTCACACCACGTGAAATACCGCAGTTAGCACCTTCAGGCAGTTCCTGAGATGATAAGCTAAGCACTGCTACTGAAGTCAATAAAATCATAACAAACTGGTGGGTTATGCACACTCAGCACGTCACATTTTCAAGATTTGAGAATGGGGGTGTCCATTCCTAAGGTTGCAAATTTCAAGGAAAGCAACCGATTGCAAACAATCTAAAAAAAAAGAAAATTTTTGAAACATAAATCTTATTCTGGTTGTGGCATCATTCGGTTCAACTTTAGACTTGCACAGCGATCAATGTCCTGGCTTAAAACTTAACACAAATTTTAATTAAAATTTTCATTCTGAAATTTTTTTTTATAGTAATTACACCTTTTTCCGAAATTTACCCTGCAAATGGGACCAAATTGGGCCCCCCATATAATTTTTGAAAATCGAGCAATATTAAAACCTTTGTTTTGTATATAATTTTTGGTTTATCATCATAAAAATAATATTTATAAATGAAAAATACATAAGATGTCTTATCCATGAGAAAGAATTTCGTATCTCGTAAACGGAAGTGCAATAAATACCAAGATATTATTTAATATTTTAAGCGATTTCAATGCAACACTGACCCTTTTATAATTAACCTGATTAACATACTTGAAATAAGCATTCATCTAAATTGAATTCAAAATGTAATGCTGTTTATTATGCAGTAAATATCCGAGAGAGAAATGCAGAATAGGTTTTTTTTATAATCACAAAACTGCTACAATATAGCAGTGTATTGCTATTGCTACTGTACAACAGAATAATATATAAATTTGGATGTCGAATTTGAACGTAAAAGTTTCAAGTAGGTAAACAAACCAGAATCACATCAACCATCGTTCAAGTATTTACTTAATTGCATCATGCAAAAACCATTTCCAATAAATATTGGGTATTTCCAATATTCTTAATTTATTAGTTTTTTCATACTTCAAGAAAATCCTTCATCAAGAAGGACAAATTGACATGACGACTCTTGTTTTTCTCAAATAACTCGAAAACAGTGAGATAAATCAAAAATGTTTTTAAAACCAAAAATTTTCGTCTTTTCACTTTAAGCACTTTTGACCTCTTGTACATTTTTGATATCTTGTAACGTTTTCAAGTTATTGGAGAAAACTCGGGTCGAGCAGGGAGTTAAAATTTAGCTAAAACTCAAAATTTGCTTTCTGTAGTCAACCAAAAGCAACATCAATGAACAAATTTAACATGCGTAATGATTCAAACAGTCTGCATTTTTTTAAATCTATTAATTTTAGTTTGTTTGTAACGCAAATGAATCAGTTTGTACGCAAATTTTTATGTCCAAAAAACTAAATTAAACTAAAACTAGAAATATTTTTCAAATAATTTTCAAAACTAAATTTTGCAATACAGAAAAGCCGACATAAATAATGCTATCTGTCTCCGAAAACGAATCTGGAGTTTGGCTTTTTCCCACTTGAGCACATTATTTGACAAAGGCTCTCTACGGTTTTGCGGAAGTCTTAGAATTGGATTTAGTTTCATGTTCGCGCAGTGCAGGCAAGTTATCCAGACACGCAACCCTTAGCAAAACTATTTTTGCAACTGCAATTTTGTCACCATCTTAGAACTAGTTGGGAATTTCACGAGATGATGGTAAGAGATCAGATGGTTGCGTGACGGCAAGGAAGAGCTTTGATATGGAACGCGACGTGAGTGGATATTCTGGCTCCAAGTCCCTTGGGAATTTCGTGTCAAATGCAACAAAAGCGGAAACTTTGAAGTATAATAAATATAAATCAAAGATCATTATGATTCCTTAGCTTTTGATGCTTAGAGACCTTGGGTCCTTGGAATAGCGATGCAAAGGTTTTGATCGTTTGGTTTGGTCATCTTCTTATCGCACAAACGCACGAAGAGTTTCTTCATTCAAAGAATCCAACGTGGAAATTTCGCTTCGGTGGTAGGGTCGATTTATGAACGAATTTTTCCATGTTACTGGATAGTTTATGTTCTATTCTAACCCCACTTTGGAATTTTTGTTGACCTATTTTTGGCGGTTATTACATCAATCATGACACCCTTCTTGGGTTTTTAAAAACTGGATTATATTTTGATTTATGTTTGTTGTGCGGTTAGCGCGCAAACTAGTTGTGTATTACAAATTAAAATGTAGTTAAAAAAAAGAAGTGTTTTTTATTATTTATGTTGTGAAGATATTTTCTGGTTTTACCCTTCATTTATTTAAATTATTTGATAAACAGCAAAACCTTCAGATTCCCGACCACAGCAGTAGCTTAATAGGATCTCTTGTCAAGTTTCACAGTGGAAATTTTGACTTGGCAAGCTCTGGATTTAAAAATTGCTTCTATATCTGGCCAAGTGACAATACTTCAAGGTCAAAAAAGAACAAAAAAATACTGATTCCATAATTAAATAATAATGTTTTCAATATTATATAAAGTAGTTCTGATAAAAACCATTAATGTAAAAAATTAATTATGCATTTCTTGTATTATCTTTTAATATAAAAACTTGATGATTTAATTAATTTCAACCGAATTATACAACCTTGTTAATGCAAATGAATTGTGTATTTTGTAACTATTAATTTTTTATTCTAGTGCAATGAACTAAACATTATGTATTATAAAACATACCTAATAGTTTATTTTTGTTAATAAAAAGTAGAAAGAACAGCAATTTATTTGAGAATCGGAATTTCCCCGCCAAAAAGTATTTTTAATACATTATTACCATGGACACAAACGATACAGTTTTAAGTAAAAATATTTAATAATAAGTTTAAATTTTTGAACTTTCGTAAAAATAAGAAAGATATTTTTGAAAAGAAATTGAATTAAAGAAAATCATAAGAGGTTAAAAAAATTATAAATAATAAATGAAAAAATGTTTAAATTGTGGTAAAAATTTTGAAATTATTACAAATTACAAAATAACTGATAGGACAGAATTGCATTGATTACCAAGCACGGATTCATTTTTATTAAAAATTAAAATTTATCTACAATAATTTTGAAAAATTTTGAAAAAAAAAAAAAATTTTTTTAAATTAAACCTGCATTTACCCTGAGAGAATTAAACCGTAAAAAAAATTGTTGGGGGGCAGGAAAACACAGTTTCAAAAATTTAGAACAATATTTTGAAGAAAAATATAAAAAATCTGATCAGGCAAATAAATTCAAAGTAAAGCTGTTGTAGATAGAAAACTTTGAAAATTTCTCGAAATCATAAAAAAGTGTTTTTCATAAAATTTAATAATTTATTAATGTACAATGTATAATTATGTGTTTTTACGTAAATTAATTAATATTGTGGTGATAATAATAAATTATAAATAAATTAACTAGTAAAGAATTTAAAAACGCGTCCGGATAATATATAATTGGGTTTTTCATTTCAAAACCAAAAATTCTTTTGGTTTAATATAATATATAATTATATAAATTATTTACTTCTAAAAATAATACTTAGTATATTATATAATAAAAAAAATTTTACATTAGGTTATGAACGTGAAGCAAATCCAAAAGATCTAATTTAATTGTTTTGGTATCTTGAACAGCAATGAAGATACCGCAGAAGAAAAATACACATTTTTTTTTAAATTAAAATAAACATAATTTTAATGTTGTTTTTGAATTTATCAGGATCAATTAGAAGATTTATTAAAATATTATACAGTGTGTTCACGATAAGAGGTAACAGTGAATAATTCTTATATCTTACTAGATACAAAAAAAAGTTTAAATAGTTTTTTATTCAACTCGAAAACCATCGGAAACTGCGGAAGTAAATTTTTTTGTACTTTAAACTCAACCGGAAGTAAACATAAATTTATTTTTTTAAATAGCAACATGTCTTTTTTTTTAGCATTTTTGTAATCTACAATTTTTTCTCTATACAGACATATAAAATTATTATAGGGTTATATAAGAAAATTTTCGAAAAAAATGCTAGATAAATTTATGAATTATTTAATTTATTTATATGAATATAATTATCAATATTGAGCTATAAGATACAAAATAAAACACAAGTTTAAACAAGCTTTCGAAAAATGACTTTTTCATTTTCAAGTATAATATGAATTTATTTAGTGTGCTATAAAAACAAAATGTTACTATAGTATCATGTCTTGAACAAAATGGATGCATTTTTGAATAATTTATCAGATAGGTTGTTTTTTGTACCGTGATGTTGTTTTGTTTTCATAGCACACTAAATATATTAAAATAATTAATAAATTTATCTTGCATTTTTCTTGAAAATTTTCTTATGTACCCCTATGATAATTTTATATTTATGTATAGATAAAAAACTGCAGATTACAAAAATGTTAAAAAAAAGACATGTTGCCATTTGAAAAAAAATATTTATGTTTACTTCCGGTTGAGTTTGAAGTCCAAAATAATGTACCTCCACGGTTTCGGATGGCAAATTTTGAGTTGAATAAAAACTATTTAAACTTTTTTTCATATCTAGTAAGATAAAAGAATTATTCATTGTTACCTCTTATCGTGAACACACTGTATATTTATACAAAAATAATTTGCAAATCATTTTTTTCAAAAATACTTATTTTGTTGTTTATTTCATTTGTTCTCAATTGTTCAGATTTTTATTTAATTTTTCTAAAAAACTCAAAAAAATCACCAAAAAGCTTTGCTTCTGCCAGCTCCTCTTTTTCAAAATTAGAATATTTTTTATTATTTCTGATTTGTTCTCAATTTAGTCTGCTATAATATAAAATTTCCAAATCTAATAATAACCGTGAAAATCGCGAAATGGATTTAGCGCCAACCTCATTTTTTTTTAATTATAAAATTGTTTCTTTGTTGTTGTGGATTGTTGTTCGGTGGAAACCGAACGATAACTCTCAAGAAATGTAAATTCCGGATAATTGAAACAAGTGAAATCCCGAAAAAAGGATGGAATACGTGAAAATTCTGAATTTAAGATATAGAATATTATAGTTTAGGTAGAGGTCATATCTTTCTACAAAGTATAGATATATTTTTAAATAAACAAAATAGCAATAAGACAATGCAGTCAGGGCCGTCTTTAGAATCTATCACGAATGAAAAAAATAGTAAGAAAAAAATTATACAAAACAATTGACAACAAATCAAAAACAATCAAAAAAGCTTAAAATTTCGAAAAAAAGGGGGCTGGCGTGAAAACTTATTTTGCGATTTTCGCTCATATTATTAGATTTAAAAATTTAATTTTTACAGAACAATTAGAAATAAATTAAAAACAATCGAGAACAATAAAAAAAAATTTCAAAATTAAAAAAAAAACAATTGAGAACAAAAAAAATTAATTTTTTGAAATAAGGGGAGACAACTTCACGCACTTGCAAACCAAAACTCAATAATAGTTTAATAAATATTTTTGTTTCTTATAATAAAAAACATTCACAATAATAACAATAAACATAAACAATAATAAAACATTCAAAGTTAAATCAAACATAATCAAGAAAATGATAGACATGTTTCGACTTGATTCGATCTCATCAGTATATATAGATATAAAAATTCGATAGATAATTTGAATTTGTCCAGCTTAAAATCAGATCAACAATTCGAGCAATTCTATAGATTTAAAATCAAAAATGAAAAAAAGAGAAAAAATTAAATTTATATTTGATATATTATTTAATTATATTAAATATTTTAAGGTATAAATATTATTTAATTAACCAAAAATAACAAAACTACTTACTGATAAAAATTAAACTGATTTCTTTATCTGCAGTAGGTACAACAATTTTAATAAAACTTCTAACCAGTTTTTAATTTACTAATCAATCTCTGTTCTTACTAAAATTATTTGTATTTTTAACCTTTGCAATTGAAGTTGAAAAATTATGATTAACTTCTTGACGCTAGGTCCATGATTCACTTATGTTTCTGATACTGGGATGTCAATAATTTACTTCAAAATTGAGGTGAAGATATTTTTTCCCTGTGGATGCTTACATAATTTAATTTTCTTTTAATATTTTTTAGTTATTTAATAAATATTATTGCATCGTTAAATTAATCCGGGTTCTAACCCTGGTTAAGTTGGATACTGCTGTAATCTGCAGTTCAAGATCAATCTATTTTCCCTCCCCCCGCCACTTTCATTTACTAATGGAATTTTTTGAGCAATAAAAACTATTTTATAATACAAAATATATTGATTTTTTTAAATTTTGCGAAAAAGAAGTCTTTCGGATATTCCCCCCCTTGAGTTGTCTACATCAGGCTTAGATTAAAACAAGATGCGAGAGAGTCCCAAGGTAAAAATTTCCTGCATTTCCTTAGATTTCCTTTTACTTATACATCAGATTTCTCCAGCAATTTCCCGCTCAAAAGCTGGGAAACCTCTAGAAGTCCATTATGAATTGTATGTGCATCCTACGTCCAAAAAGAGAAATTAACCTTTCCTTTAACCTTAACTTTACCTAAATTTTAAGAACTCCAAAAAAATCTTAGGAATACTATGGACGAGCTATTTTTTACTTTTTCAACTTTTTTGAAAAGAAATCTTAAGGTTAAACATTAATAGAGTTCTAGCCACCTATTAACTTTCAAAATATACATTCTTGAAAAAAAATTTGATTTAGTTTTTCGAAATTTACTCGTTTTAGCTGCATCGCACAACAAAAGTGGACGAGGTAAGATTTAAAGCAAAGCAAAATTTTCTGTTTCTAAAATTTTCAGATCCAATGAAATGAAGTTATTTCTAACAATGTAAAAATTAGAGGGGGGGATATAAAAAATTATTATTTTTAACAGGAAATCATATAGAATATAAAATATAAAAGGACATAGGATTAGATAGATTGCAAATAAGTAATAAACAAGTAAACGTCAAGATTTATAGATTAAAAAAGTAAATTATTGGCAAAATTAAAATTGCTAAATCTACGAGGTTATACAACCCGTTACGTAATCCTTGCATCGCCATCGAATTTCCGCCTTTTTCAAAGTTTAATTCTAAAATATATTATTAAAATTAATATACAAAGTTTAAACTAATTTTAAAAAAATTTTAAAGCTGAAAAAAAAAATTTATTGTTTTGCAGTGTTAGTATAAATAAATTTTAATTTAAAGTGATATAATCAGCAAAGGACTGATACCAGGATATTAGAAGACGGTCGAGCATGCTTTCATTTGGTGACGGACAAATTACAATGAACATCAAATATAATAAATATCTGGATATAGCAAGATAATATTTCTATCAATTCTAAAATTAAATGCCACTAAATGACTACTAGACACTGAAAACACTCAAGAAAATAATAACAGGTTTAAACCGAGTTTTCTATAAACAAAAATGGATGTAGGTACCTATCAATTCCGTTTGCGTCACGAAATTTGTAGGTCAAGATGATAATTAACAACCATTAAATTATCACATGTTTTATCACTTAAGATCTGCAGCTCAACTGGTAACAATGTATACATAATTGCTGGAGTTTTTAAGGGATATATTCACTAATTTTTAAGTAGGTTGTATGGATAAAAACGATTATTGATGAAGCTTTCTAAACAAATAGCAAAATAAGCGTAGAAACTAAAAAAGCCAGTTCATTTTACAAAGCCTAAATCAGTTTTATCAAAATCTTCAAAAACCGTTTGGCCTATACGGCGCGGCACCCAAAGAAACCGGTACGTAACGTAATTAATTTTTCAGAGGCACTGTATCTAACCCACTAAAAATTATTCAAACTTCAAGTGACGTACATAATCATTAAATATTACTCATCCTAGTATAAGTACGAAAGTTTTGATAAACATGATGTGTCAAGAAACTGAGTTCCTGAGTTATGGTGTAAATTAATTTCCAATTATATACCAATTATCATTGATTTGCATTATAACTCGAAAACGGTCGGATTTCCAATCTATGTTTATTCATAATCATAACACACTTATTGTTGTTATACACTCAAAAAGCATAATATGTAATTGTATCAGTAAGCAAAATCGTTATTTTTCAGAAAATTAACGAAAATACCATTTATTTAATAAATTTTAAATCTGACTTCGGGCATGATTTTCAAAATTTTTTTTTTTTTTTATATTATAATCAAAAAGGTATTTGACCAAAAAAGAAAACAATTTTTGCTTAAATGTCGAGGCCAACTTGACTTTAAAAGCTAAAAATCTGCATAATATTCATTTTCGACCAAACAGAATAACTATCAGAAGACATTTTTAAAAACCTGGAATTTTTGAAAAATTTTGAAAATTTTTTTTGGGTTGATTAATTTCAAGAGCTATAGAGATAATTTTCTAACATATATGTAGAACGAAAACTTTTTTTGTATAATAAAATAATAAAATTTAATTCACAAAATAAAAATATACAACAATACAATGTGTCACTTGAGATAATTTTTGTTAAAATGGATTTTCAAAATTTATTTAAATCTGTAACAATAGTAGTAATTAATTCAAAAAAATGCATTCCGAATTTTTGATCAATTAAATATTTGTGATAAAATAAAATTATGCGTATTTGGAAAATAAATCATGTAAATGTCAACCATCAAACGACAAAAACAGTAATTCCGTAAAACTGAATAAAATTACAAGGATGATAATTATAATAACAATAAATTGTTAATAAAATATGCATATTATTATAATAATTAAAGATTATAATAAATTCAAGGGTGGGGTACTGCTATAATTGTGTAAGATATTTTTTGTTGTTACTTGTCTATATACTTGTAAATTATTGAAGCGTCTGAGCATTTGTGTAATTTAATAGCTTTTCTAAATAAATATTATTATTATTATTAAATTAATGCATATTTGTTAAAAGCGCAGTATAAACTTGTGTTCTATTGAAGAAATTTTCTTGTTAAATTTATAATTTTTTGCATTTTTTATTTTTTATATCTATAAGAAAGTAGAAAATGTTACAAAAAAATTAGAAAATTAGGCAATTCAAGGAAAAACTATACAATCTATACAAATCTATAATATGTGGAGTTTCATAAAATTAAATTGAAAATAAATTTTTTTTAAGTTCTTCCAAGTTCTTCCTTGTGATCTCAGAACTTTGGCCTGAGACATCTCTCTGTGGGTATGTCAAATGCTTGGGGGGGGGGAGTTACAATGAGTTATGGGACAAGCCAACCTCAAAACTAAATTTAAAAATTCAAAGCTATGTAAATAATATAAATCGAAGCAGAATCAATATATAAAGTTCAATTTCATAACTAGCGTACAATCTAAGAACCTAGTAAGTCGAGTTACAATAAAATGTAGGTATATTAAACTATTATCATCGCATCTTCACTCGAGCTTCCGATATTTTTTGATTTTTTCTTTAAATTGCTGCCTCCCCTAGATCCAGGGTTACTGTAGGCTAAGCAGCATTACATTACAATTCTTTGCATGGGCCCATAACCTGTTGTTTTTTGGGGGTCTTGTATAGCCAAACTTGAGTTTACAAATATATAGAAATTATATTAAGAATATAAATTGAGACACGCTACGAATACATAAATAGGTATACTTAGGGTGTGTTTAGCGTACGAGCGTCGAGCGTCGCGGCGACAACAATAATTTGATTTGTTCTCGACGCTCACACAATGCTCGCACTTTGCCTAACTGAACAAATATTATTTTCAAGTGTTAGTGACTAATCCAATAAATGTTTTCTTGCCTTGGAGCATAGACTAAACAGAGAAAGTTTAAAAATATATTTTAGTTCTGAGTTTATCTCTAATTTAACCCGTGAACGGTGTGCTTATCAGTAATTAAATTTATATAATTTGTTGAATGTGCCCTTCAACCTTATAACCGTGATATACTAATGAAGCACTCGTCCACATGAATCTTGCTTTGTATGAAAGTCTTCCATGTATCTGAGTCATGACTAAAACTCAATTTTAAATTTGTTTGTTTAATGTTTAATATTAATTATTATTACGCACCCAGTGCTAATAGTTTACGTTGGTACTCTGTCGTATTTACTTAATTTTTTTTTACATATAATTTATGTAATGACCAACTTATTCACACAATAGCGATTAGTGAAGAAAGTACAACCGCAAATTATATCATCGACTTGTAGAATATCTTTGTGATATGTCAAACTATACAATACCATTAACATATCAAATAACTGCTTTTTAACTTAGAAAATCAGCACAATTTTAGAAAGTCCAATTAGGGCACGAAGAATCTCTCCAAACACACATCAACTTGTTTATTGCAGTTTTAAAGTTGAAATTTGTGCAGTGGATGTTTTATACCAATTGCAAAAATAATTTAATTTTGATTTTGAGAAGTTGGCAACGATTTAAAAAATTGGTAACTTTTCAATTTTATTTTATAAAAATTAATTTTTGGAAAAATGCTTTATCTCAGATAAATACTTTACAGGCACTGTTTCTCGATTATCAATCTACATTTGCAAGTTGCAAACGCTGCTTTTAGCTCTGGATATACAAATTACTATTTGAATATTAATACTTCATCCCGCACTGGAAAAAGAGGTTCATAAAAAATTAATCACTTTTGCATCAATGAAAATAATTCATCATATTGATAAATAATTCATAGTATTGATGACTTGTGTTCATCAATATGATGAATTTTGTTCATCGGCGCAAAAATCATCAATTTTTCATCAATATGTTTAATAATTTTCTTCAGTGTGGTTAATTCTTTTACTCATACAAAGCTTTTCGTATCTAGTCATGTATTAGATAAAATTCACGGTTATATCAGCAAGTGAGGGGGAAACAGCTGGTGAAATTTTGTGTACAAATGACAGGAAATATGAAGAAATCTAAAGAAATATTAGACAATCTTAGGAAATTTAGAAAATCTGAGAAAATTTTAGGAATTTTACAGACAACCTTGGCTTTTGTTTTTACGTTTTAATTGTTTCGAAAGAAAACTTGGGCAATTCAAGGAAATCTTAGGAAATTCAGGGTAATCCAGGGGGTAAATCACCGGGGAGATTTGGTGTACATGGGACAAGAAATGTGTGGGAGATGTGAAGATATGTCAGGGAGATGTGGCAAGATATCTATCTAAGGAAATCCAAAAAAAAACTCAAAAGAAAATCTGGTGTATGCAGTAACCATCAGAATAGCTTAAATCTTACAAGTGCCGTCTGGGAAGCGGACAACCGCGGTTCAAATCGTGGTCGTGTCGAATATATTGCGGTGATCTAAAACCCAAAATATATTTGTGGGCTATGGGGAAGGCAACGGGAAACCACCCCATTAATTAAATTCCCCAGTACGTCATCTTGGCTTTAGCCAAATGATCGCCTACGCACTGCATAGTGTATAGCACTTGATGAAGAATGGGTACAAAAATTTGGTTTGTGGTTTCCCCCTCGCCGGCAAGTATCTTTGGTGTATCTAAAAAATCGTGGAGAAATCTGGTGTTCAAGTGAAGAGAAATCTGAAGAAATGCGGAAAAATCCAAATAAATTTTTTATAAATAGGATTACTATAGGACACCATTTTTTGATATTCCAACTTTTTCGAAAGAGAATTTTTTAAAAATCCAAAAGGAAATCTTTTAAAAATCTAGTAAAAGAAAATCGAATTTGCGTATGTTTCGCCAGTCAAATAAAAATTTTTTCAGTAATAAATCTCAAAGGTTTAACTGTTATACGCAACACTTATTATAGTATTTATACTTTAATGACTATTTTTGTTTGCGAAAGTGAGCCAAATTACGTACGAGATGTGCGGTTATCATAAAAAATAAAAGAATCAAAGTAAAAAATACTTTCAAGTAGTAAACTATAGAATAGAAAAAAAGTAATTTGTGATAGCTATTTGAAAACATATCTAGATGTTTATCATTGTCGTTACAATATTTAACCCTTAAAGGCCACTGTGGGGTCAATTTGACCCCAGCCGTAATCAAATTCAATTTAAACACTTTTACTGGACGAAATTTGTACTTGTGAAACTATCAGTCGTTAGTTTTAGGGTGCTCCTTCCCTTTCGACCCTTTTTCTTCGATTTTCTTCCCAAAACAATTTTTTAACGGTGGGGTATGAAACGCCCCAGTGTGGCAGTTCTGTTATTCTGGTGAAGTGTGGCTTTTAAGGATTAACTAATAAAACACTAAAAGACTAGAAGAACCCCTTAATTGATTAAGTGATTTTGAATTTGACCAAATTGATATCCATGTACTGAAACTGAGTGTTTATGCAGTAAGTTCTGTTTTGCAGTTTGATATCAAAACATTTGAATATTAATAAGTATATTAATTACCAGTGCAAATAAATAAAAAATACGATTATCCTGAAACCAATGAAGCGCTTGACTTGAACTTTTTCAGTAAATTATTTCAGTTCGATGAACGAAAATTCCTCAGAACAATTTAAAATGTACGATATTTCATAGTAAAGATAAACTTTAAACTCATTTTACTCGAAACGTTTTTAATTTTTGAGTTTACAGTTAACCGATTGAACTAGAACTTTTTTCCTTTAAATTATACATTATTAATTGAAGATTAAACCTAAAATCCAGTGGCATAACAAGCAGTTGAGAGACCCGTGTGCGAAGTTGTTCACGGGGGCCCTGTTTTTATAAAAGACGAAATTAATGAATAACTTATCTAACCATAATTTTATGATAAACAAATAACAAAACTATATTAAGGGCCAATTTAACAATAATCGGATAAACTTAGTATAACGTTATTCCCCGTATAACAATTACAGGGTTCCCACTTGTTTGGAAAATCTGGAAAAGTTATGGAATTTAAGATTTGCCAAATTTTGTCAGAAAAAAGTCAAGGAATTTCTCATTTTTACTACCAAGTCAAGGAAATTAAATTAAAAATATTTTTTAACTTTAAAATAAAGTTGCTTTTAAATTTTAACATTAAATTTATTTTATTTAAAAATTAATAAAAAAATTTAAAAATTATTGATTTTAATTTAATTTTAAAATTAAAATTTTTTACTTTTTAATTTAAAATTTTTATTCTTTGTCAGAGAAAACCTGGAAGTACTACGATTTAATTTTGAAGATTTAATGGGAACACAGAATTATTGATGATAAATGATGCCCACTTTGTTTACCTAAGAGAAGACTGCAAAAATATTACATTTCATTGCGAATATTAAAAATTAAATATTAATACTAGGTTGTTTTATTATATTTTTCATGGTTTTAAATTTTTTTAAAAAGATTGAAAGACGTCACAGTAGAACTGGGGGTCTTTTTAGCCGGGGGCGGCGTGCGTCGGACCCACCGCACTCCGGTAGTTCCGCCCCTGCTAAAATCCAACACAAAATTAAAAAATTACGTTGTTTTCTCATACAGTCAAATCCAAAAACAGGTTTAAAAAATGTAAAGCTTCATATATTATAAATTATAATATTGAGGTATGTTTTCATTTCTTTAGTATTGGAACCGTAATCTCCCCTTAATTGAACACAATATTTATAGAAACATGGAATTATAAATGCAATAAAAATATGTCATTTTAAAACTTAGAACTACAATGCGAAATTCCGTAATATTATAAGAAAAACTTCAAAGGATTTTAATTTATTGTAAGAAAACTTTATAATTTATATGCAAATAAGTGTTAGTATTTTAATTAAAATTATGAAAAATAGCAAGAAAGTCTAAAACATACGGGATTACCAAGGTAAAAATGTAAATGTATAAAAAACCTAATCATTATTAATAACAATTAATTATTCGCTACTGTTTAGTTCACTTTGCTTATTGTAGCCTTTAACAGAAAATAATAAAAAAACCTGACTCCATCCGAACAATCGTCAAAACAAAATCCACATGGAAAAATGTTACAAATTAATATTAGATTTGTTCTGTACTGTAAGGTTTTTTAATTTAAAAAAATTGTTTTAATAAAAATTAAAAACGAGAAATTTTTGATTCTAAATATTATTAATAATTAGGGATCGGATTTTTAGGCATTTGCATGCTTTTTTGCGTACAGGCACGTAAAAAACCTGTTTTACGCCTATCTGAGTCGTTTTATGTAGTTTTTATTTTGCCTATAAATGCATATTTTGAGTTTTGCAAGTGCATATTTGGCGGTTTATTGCCTATAAATGCTTATTTGCTTATATTGGCATATATTTTGCATATTTAGCAAATTAAATAATAAAAAATTTTGTTCTTGCAAGGGTTTGAAACGATTTAAGTGTTTATTTTAAAATAACTGTTTAAAAATTACAGCATTCAATTAACTTGCGCATACGTGAGACACCTTTAAACCGCCGCGCCGTTGCATTAATATTTGTTGCGTCCTATGCGTGCTGTAAGTTTTCAAGATAATTATTTTTTAAAATGGAAATTAAATTGAATTTATTAATTATTAATTAAAATATTAATTAAAATTATTAGCTCTTTTTTTTTTTAAATTGAATTTATTACATGGCTAGTCCGAAAATGAAAATTTTAACAATTTCAAAAGTATTTTTTGACTTTTTAAGTAAAAAATGAAAAATAATGCTCTTATCATTCGTAGTTTGTATTTCTGCATTATTCTGGTGTTTACATTAGTATATTAAAAATGCCCAGAGCTAAAGAAAGTTAAGTGCAAATTTCAAAAATCACAAGAATAAAAAATTCTTTATTAATATTTTATTTTTAAGGATGTATTCTCGCTGTAATCACACAACACCAACTGAAATTCTAAAAAAAATAGTTAACTAATTTTTTGCACTAATTGCAATCCAGCATTTTGAGGTATAATAAAAAAATTTCGCACATATTTAAGTGCTTATTTTGAAGTTTTTAGAGCATATTTGCCTGCCTATTTTCTAGCTTTTTAGTGCAATCCGGACCCTATTAATAATATTAAATATAAGATAGCATTCTTTCATAATATTTTCCGTATTTTGGAAATAATAGTCAAAAAATTTTGAATTTATTTACCGTCATGAGTTATGTTATCAATTACACATTCCTATTTTAAAAATTTTCCATTTTAAGTTTATTGTTTTCAAATAATCTAGTTTAATATTTACAAAGTATTTTGATATCTACTGTAATATATGACTGGTATTTGACAAAGCAATCTGTAGGTGTAAAAGAACTCCATTTGGGTTTATTTAAGATAAATATTAATCTTCATTAATTTTTTTAAACAATTAACTTCTTTTATATTTCAACTTTTAAATATTTTTTTAATAAAAAGTTTCATCAAATATTAATTTTATTAATTAACAACGCAAGATTGCACAAGAACAAGAAATAATTCAAGTCTTGGTTGTTTCATTTAAAATGATTTTTTAGTTGTAATTTAGAATTACATTTTTGAAAATAAAATTTTTATGGAAACACCTGAATAAAATTAAAAATCTATTATTTGAACAATTTTTGAATATTATTTGCATTTTAACTGTGGTTTTTCACACTTAACTAAAAACTTGCTATATACACTAATATTTATTTTAATTAACAAGTAACATATTGAATTTATTTATTTATGTTTTATAAATTAAAAGTGCACTCACCTAAAGAACTCAGAGATATACACTTAAAAGGCTGTGGGGCTGCAAGCAACCGCCACAGATCTAAGATCAAAATCATAGCTAAGTCAACTTATATACTCAAACAAACAAGCAAAATGACTATTGTTGATTAACTAGTAGTTTAATATCAGCTAATTTAAAATTAAAATGCTAAATTAAATATTATTAAAAGAAACGTCATTATGATACGCCACACTCTGAAGCTTACAGTCAATATTTACAGTTTACTTAATATAACAAAACCTGTAGATTTTTTTATATTTAGTATTATAATTATTAAAACTTTTATATAAATTATTTGGAAATGTTTCCGATATATCTACACCTACATAAAACTCAATAAGCACAAACTTAACACAAAATATTGAAACCTGTAGTTTCAAAGACATACACATGAAATTTCATTTAACAATCATGCTCCTTTTTGTTATCTATTACATTTTAATCATTTACAAACAAAGAAAACCAGCCAATAAAAATTTTAAAAAATTATCAATTAATCCGGGGCTCAAGAAAATGCACAGCACCTTTTATAATCCAGGATTTTGAAAACTAAATATAGATCTTTCAATTGTTTAATTTTTTTACATTTCTATTGTAATTTTAAAATAGTCCCATAAATATTATTAAAGAAAAGATTTTTTAATAATTTTTATTCAAATAATATTTAATTTTTCATTACATCAATAACAGTATGAATGTTTGAAATCATCAGTCGTTTGAAGAACCAAAAATGAATTATTTCGCAATCCTTGAAAGTCATTTTTTTTTCAATTTTGAAACATTATGAATTTTTACGAAGTTTTCAAAAATTATTTAAATAAATATTTTGAAAATGTTGTATTCGTTTGTTTTTGAATCTCTGTGGAACACCTAGAAAATCTTTGAAATTTCTCAAAAACTCTTTTTCTTGGAAATCCCTGGAATTTTTTGCAAATCAGGGAATTCACTGGAAATCAATAAAAAAAAATGGAGCTTTGAAATTGTTTGTAAATATCTGAATATTTTTGGAAGTCGCTAAAATTCTTTAGAAACCTCTGGAATTCCTTGGAATTCCCTGGAAATATCTGGAATTCATTAAAAATCCTTTGAATTTGAATTCCATGAAAATCGTGGAATGGAAACATATTTAGGTAAAATTTCAGTTTTATACGTATTTTTGACAAGCAAATGCTACCGCTGCATAACATTTAGCAAAAACTAGTGTCTGTAACACATACCTATCCAAGAGATAAGTGACCCAATCTCCAAGTTGATCCAAAGAATATCAAAGGACTTCCAGGAGATTCTAAAAGATTTTTATAGAAATTTCAACGTCCCGCGGGCAAAATAATTTGATTTCCCCATCTTAAAGTTTGATTTCTGTTTGCTCAGACACTTTTTTTTATGGGAATTCCACTCATTTCCAAAGACATTCAGACTTTTTCAAGGAGTTCCAGTAATTTTCAAGGACACATTCATGTGTACACAACTTCTTTGCAATATTTAACCTTGTACTTATCTAATTACGCTGTTTCTCAACAAAAAGGAAAAAGCTTTTATAATATAAAATGTAATTTTTCAAAAGGTCTGGAAATCTGGAAAAAATCCTTGAAATTCTTGAAAATCATTAGAACTCTTTGAGAATCCCTGAAATTCTTTGGAAATATCTTTAATTTCTTTGAATTCCTTAGAAATCACTATTATTCCTTGAGATTACCCTTGTTTGAATTCTTTAATTTTTTTTTGGAATCTCTGGAATTTCTTAAACATCTCTTAAATTCTTTAAAAGTTACTGAGAATCTTGAGAAATCCTTGTATTTCCTTCGAAATCTGTAAAATAGCTTGAAACATTTAGAACGGAAAATGCTACAACTTTCCGGAAATCCTTAGAATTTCTTGGAGATCTTTGAAATTCTTATGGAATCTCTGTAATACCTTAATATGCTTGGGATTCTAGGAGAACCTCAATTCTTTAAAAACTCCTAGAATTCCTTAAAAATCCCTTGAATTATTTATAAATCACTAAAATTCTTTGGAGTTTTTTTGGAAATCACTAGAATTCCTTGAAAATTTCTAGAACTCCGTAGAAATATTGGGAGTACAAATTAGTTCGTTCCGTTTTCTTGTGGTCAAAAATGCGTTTATTTCAGAATGGAATTTGATGGAATTTTCGACTTCCATTTCCAAAAAATGCTCATATTTTGAGTTAATGCAAGTTAGGAGCAAATTTTCGATTTCTACGAAAAAAGTAAACCGGTGACCTGTCAAATCGTGCTGCATCTATCGGAACAATCCAATAATCAGAAGGAGTTGGAACTGGAGAATACTTGAGCGTTTCCAAATATTTTTTTATGAGTTTTTCTGCATGAGGCCGAGCGTTGTCATGCAGAAGAATAACTTTGTCATGCCTTTGATCGTATTCCGGCCGTTTTTCTTATGGAAACTGCTTGTTGAGTCACTCCCAACGATTCTACAAACTCCTCTTGCATTTAACTCGGGAATGTCTCCAATTCTTTGTTTTCGAATAGTTTTGGCTGTCTAGAGTGAAGCTTGTCTTCAACGCTGAAATCACCATTCTTGAAACTATTCCCTACACGATTTAACAGTTGGAGGATTGGATTCGATGAGCTTCAGCTGAACTTTTTTTCCAATTAAAGCAGAAAACTAAAACTTCCCGCAAATCCTGTTTAGTTAACACAAGATTTGACATATTCAACACAGTAAAAAAAATGAAACTTAAAGCGATATAGACTGAATATTATTCACAGATGCTTAACCTCCCCGAGACCAGCCAAATTAGATGTCGCTAGATAACATTCATAACAGCCAGAACCATCTTTTAAAAACGGACCGAATTAATTTGTACTCCCAATATAATATATATCGGGAATTCCTTTGAAATCAGTATTATTCCATAAAATTATATTTGGAATTCTCTGAAGTTTCTTGAAAATAGGTACCTGATACTCCTTGGAAGTAAGTGGAACTCCTTGGAGATCTCTGGAATCCTTTGGAATTCCAAGTGCTGTGTGCAAAAAGTTTTTTGAAAACTTGACAATATTGAAAAATATCTTGACATAATATTTTCATTGAACAATAAAAATTTATTGTCTAAAAAATCTAAAATTAAAAAAAAAGTCTTTATAAAAAGATTAAAAATAAGCAAACGAAGAAAAGGTTTTAAAAAGAAAATAAAAAGTTCTTCTTCTTCTTTGTTTTCCTTTGCAGAGGAGTCTTTGTCGAACTTGGCTGAAGCCAAGATGACGTTCTTGGGAATTAATTAGTGGGGTGGTTTCCCGTTGCCTTCCCCACAGCTCACAGATCTATGTTGGGCTTTAGATCACAGCAGTGTATACGTCGCGACCAGGATTTGAACCGCGGTTACCCGCTTCCCAGCCGGCCGGTGTAGGCTTCATGCCATACTGCTGGTAACTTGTTTAGGTAACTTGTTAAGAAAAACGCTTGCATATGCAATGAACGCCGGCGACATGGTGTCAAATGAGTGTTGCACCGAATAGATCTGGTGCTGGTTTGGCACTTGATCTGCGCCAAGTGGGCGGCCGGCGCGGAGTTGTCCCATCCCGTATTATTTCTTTTGTAGGTTAGATCATAGTATTTGCAGAGAAATCTACTTGACGTAAATCACTGCTTAAACAATTTTAGAAAACCTTGATCTTGTATCTAATTATTACTTCAAACTTGACCCCTTACTTAAAAGATACTTAGTATATCGTGGGTATTCTGCAAAAATGTATTAAGTCAAATATCATACTTTTGAGAAAATTGAATTTGAAAGCGCTTTTTCTCTGACTATATTTAAGTGCTTTTGACTTATAACAGAAATTATTATCTGTGCTATTTGTATAGATACGATTTAGTGCGTTTTCACAGCCTATAAAGCGTTCACCAACCAATACCACTTCATTATATTCACTTAAGTCAAAACACAAAAATTTTGACTTAATGCATTTTCGCAGAATACCCACGATATATAAGTAGTAAGTATTGCAGGTTGAATTATTTGTGTTCACCTTATTTACATCATAATAGTGTATAATATAATTATAATTAAATAGTTATATTTGTAATCATAAATTCAAGCAGTATTGTTGATTGATACTAGATAAAAAAATATTTTATTGTGGAATTTACAAAAGTTAGAATGTCCAGTATATTAGAATGAAATATAAGATTCAACTTTAGAAGAGAAGTATTTAGTCAACCCACCCGCGTATCTCATAAACCATACTGACGCGCTGATGAATTAACGAGATTCTCTGTTTATGTTCGAAAAAAGTAAATAGATTTTTCAAATTTGTTAATATTGAGCTTAAAACAATTTGTATTATTATTACTGTGAGTTTTAAAGAAAATATGAAAATATTTAAACTGGAAGAAACAGGATTATTGCTGAGGTTTGAATTTAAAGCCAGAAGGAGAAACCCGAGGGTTTTAAATAAATAAAAAATAAATTAATACTGTTATCTTGTCGGATGTCAATTTGAAATCCACGACTTTTTAAAGATTTATACATATTTTAGAATAAAAGCCTCTATTGGAAGAACATTAAAATATCTTCAAGAAAAAATTATTTATTTTTTATAAAAAAAATTGTAATTTACACAAATGTAATGTTTGCGTTTCTGATTCAAAATTGTATTTAATATTAGGTTGACATAACTGTTTATCAAACCAATGACCTATGTTAATAAGAAAGCAACGAGGTATACTAATAACTTTTAATAGAAACCCGTTCTTCATATGTTTAATTATTTTATATAACATTTACATCTACAGTAGCGGTCATAATATATTGTCAAAACAGTTTTTTTACAATAAATGTTATCAATTCCAACTTTTTTCTTTTATATTTTCAAAATTTATTTTTTAAATATTTTGGAATTAAAAATTATAAATATTTATTTATAATATGTATGTACATTTAAAACAAAAAATACTGTAGTGTTATTAAACAATTAAGAATAAAAACATTTAGTATTTTGTTGCAAAGCCTGTTGCAATGATAACAGTTCTGCACAGGATTGCATAAAGTCATCCAGCTTCCCTAAACGCTCTAATGGTATTTTTGTCCATGTTTTGAATCATTATCTTGTTGAAATATCCACCCTTAGCATGTGGTAGCATACACGAATTGATTCATAGTTTTGGTCAATCGTTGCACTTTGGACAGACAGAATAAGAAGTACAAATATGGAATTCGAGTCCGAAATAATGTAAATTTCAATTTTCAAAAAAGTGCTCATAATGGGTTTTGCCTGGATGCTCTTCAATTAATAGCGAAAATAAGAGAACTTTAAGTTATTTTATTTAATTTTATCTAGCCCAAGACGCATGAATTCAACGAAAACAAGTTGTTATCATCTAATTATAAATGTTAAATAAAACGGTAACATTTAACAATTATGGCCCAATTTTCGGAAATGGAGCCAACTATGTTTATTACATTAGTGCTAAATTAATTCCGGTTAAAATACGGACGATACTGAAATAACTATAATTCTTTAAATTAAAATTAGCAAAAGCAGAGAGAGTGAGGCAAAGTGAAATCATTTGATGAATATTTGGACAAATGACCAGTCTTTTAATGATAACTTAAGGAAATTATAATAAATGAAAAACAGAAAAAAAACTTTGTCTCATCATATGTAGCAAAGCGCAAAGCGGAATGAATCCTAATCCAGCCTACCTTTAATTTAAAACAAAAAGAGTCTCATGCTCACAAAAAATGAATTTCTGGTAATGAGATGCAATTTTTCGAACATTTTATAAAATGAATTATAAAAATAACATCACCAGGACATCGCAATACATATAATAATTGCCAAGAACGTCTAAACTCCATCTATTGGTGTTGCTACAATACTCCCCAGTCCAATAATTGAAAACTACATTGGAGGTACTAACCCTTAAATGTTTAATGGATCTTCTCTCGCAAATCGAGTCAATGTATGATGTAATGAAATAATTTCGAAATAAATGTTTTTGTGAAAATAAAAATTACGCAAAACAAATATGAAACTTAAATTTAATTCGAGTTTAAAGCATAATATAAAAATTAAAGAATTTATTTTTATAATAATTAAGTTTTGCAAATATTTAGATAATTTATGTTTTTCGGCATTTATTATTCGCAATTATCTTATCTCGTCATATGGTATATGAATGTAACGTCATTTTTAGTAGTAGCAGTTTTTACGTATTTCCATGTACTAAATGGCAAACCACCGAGATAATTTATCAAAAGAACCTTGTTTCTCAAAAATGCCATAAACAGGTAAAGGTCCAGCAAAGGATTTCGTTTCTTTTGCTGACTATTAGACTAATTTTCATTCGGCATGTGAAAAAAATAAGTTTTGGTTTAAATAAAATTTAACCATCATGGATAGTGAGGTTCTGTTTGAACAGTTACGAATTCTAGATTTCCAATCCTCATAACAGGAATAAAATGATTTAATTGAATCGCTGAGAAGAGCACCTCCGTAGCCAGGAAGGGGCCAGTGGGGACAAGCCCCCCCCCCCCAAATAGAATGTTGGAATGTTTTTGGATATTTGTTATTAGATGATGCCGGTAAGGACAACCCTACACTTTGAATATCTTTATTGATATGCGAGTGTAGGGCTTTTCTGCTTCACTGACCTAACCTTCAATAACAATTTTACCAATTTATCACCATTAGATAAATCAATGGTAGTTGCTTTCTTATTTACACGATCACAATAAATTAATATGTTACAGTTTTGAAATTCTACTTCCTCCACTGTGATTTTGAGTAGGTCATTCAGATTAGTTAATTGAGAAAGTTAATAATAATATATGCCAACGACCACCTCCAACGCAACAAGCAACAAGCAACTTAGAAAATTACATGAATGTGTTTATGAACATTTTCTAACATTTTCTTCTAACTCAATATTTGGGAAAGAACTTGTTCTTGTTCTTTTAAAAAAAAAGTTACCAGTTCTATGATTACCGGTACGGGCTGAACAGGTAAGTAGACCTTTCTAAATTGACCAATGAAATGAGACTACCGGCTCTTAATAATTTTAGCGGTACCGGCAACAGGCACTGTAAAGATTATATATACATAGGTAATCTCTCTACCTTTCAGGCTAATACTTTGCAATAGCCGACTGAAATTAAATTAAGTAATTATATTTAAATTATTTAATTTACTTGCAATTTTTAGCGTTTAACATTTAAAGCACGCATAAATGTTATTAAATAATATGGTGGACACATAAATATTCACTTAATTCAATTTTAATATATTCAATCAGTGGCGTAGCTTTAAATTTTATAAGATGAACTTAAAATATTAAAATTTCAAGTAGATTTATGGTATAATAATGAGTATGTAAAATATGATATTTAACAGAACTAAACAAAACGTTAAAATAATAAAATTTTAACAGTAAAGTGAAGAATAATATTTTTTTACATTTACTCCGCCACCAAAATAAACATATCTAATTTTACACCTCATAATTGAATTAATATTGTTTTCTTAGGACGTTAAGAACAAACGTAGAGTTTTTCGTGGAGAGTCAGTAAGATAGACAAATGGAAACGAGCCACAAGAAGCACTTTTATTCCGAATAAAACATGCTATTTGTTTCTTCAAATCTAAAAGATAATTATTATTATATTTAACTAGCAGGTCTGGTTTGTGTTTGATGTAGCCTGGCAGTTGCCCTCCTGTAGTCAAAAAAATTGTTAAAGCTAAACAAAAGCATTCTGGACCATTAAACTGTTAGGATTTTCAAAAACGTGAAGTGAAGCTAATGCAGAAGCAGCTCCTTCTGCTTTTTTAGCCATCTCATAGACCGCAAAATTTTATTGTATTGGTGTATAGTTTCTCATCATCGCGAATAAATTAACTCGCAGTGAAATGCATTAACTGAAACCTCCGCATAAATATATGCCGCTATCGATTTAAATTTTACTTAACGTGCACTTTTACATTACACTAAATGGTTATCCTTCTCAAATTGAAACGCCACTGCTCTGTTAGTAGGATAGGTTAACTAAATAATTGAATTTAAATTTAGCATATTATGGTTAAATTTCAAAACCTGAAAATAGGCAACTTACACTACATTGAATTGTTATTTCAAAAAAATATATGATTGTAGTCGAAGTCTATTATAGTCTAGTCGGAGACGCTCATTAGCTTAGTAGGTTAGCCAAACAACTGCTGACTTTTTCAAACTTTCACATGACTGTCTCCGCGCTTCGGAGGGCACGTAAGCTGGCAGTCCTCCTGAGTTTACAAACAGGGTTACAGGCATTTTGGGCTCTAAATTCTAAAACTTTTCTCTTAGAGAAAGAGGCTGATTGTCTTACAGTGGACAGTAAAGGACAGCTACAATGGGGTAATGGGGCTGACTACTCCCTATATGACTTTTCATAACTAAAGAAAATCTTCTAACCGCAATAAATTAAAATAAATTTTGCCCCTAAACTTTGTTTGAATCCGCACTTGTATGCTAGTATTTTTAGTAATAATTTTTTTATTTATACCATAATTAACCAATGAGATAGAAAAATAAAGTGTTAGTGGTTTACGAATGGCATAAAATGAGTTGGAAGTTGAAAGAATTTAATTAACAACTAAATAATATTTACCACCAATTTTAGTATAAGAGAGGGGAAAACTGCTGGGGAAATTTGGTCTATACGTGAAAAAAAATCTGAGAAAACCTTAGTAAGTAGGAAATCTGAAGTAGTTAGAAAATCATAGAAAATTTTAGAAAATTCGGGGAAATCTAGAGAAATCCAAGGAATCTCATAATAGAAAATCTGGGGTACAAAAATTTGGTCTGCGGTTTCTCCCTTGTTTAGAAGCACCGCTTTTTTCAATTAATTTTTCTTTCTTGATCATTAGATTAAGTCGAGACTTACTATGATTCTAGGGCATTTTCGCTACTAGGATATTTCAGCACCACTTTTGGTTTGTTACTAAACAATTCCTGAAGAACAACAGTTAACAACAATTGAAAAATTAATTAATAATTACCTAGGGATGAACTGTTTGGGAGCGAAATGTCCGGTTACCACATAATATGCGGTGTCAAACTTTTAAGTTGCTACTTAATTCTTTCGGCAGGTTTTATCTAGACCTGACACAAGTAGAGTCTAATTTGTTAAAGTAACGAAGTCCTTCAAAAAATATTAATTATAATAATTTTATTAAATATAGTATTATTACGAACTAATGACCACTGAGTCAACAATTGAATCCATCAAAGGCTACTCTATAATCTATCCGTAGATTGATATAATGGTAATGTTAATTTTAAATAAATTAAATTGCTATTTTTAATTGTTTTTTGTTTTTTCAACCCTAATTAATAATGAAGCATTAAATAGAATTAAATAAAAAAGTAATATTGCAAAAAAATCGGACATTGTTAAAATATTGGATAAGATATATTGCCAAAAAATGGATTTTTCTAATTTAACGTTGAAAAATTAGTAATGAACTTATGTTTGTTATATGATTAATAAATAAATTAATTAATTTATTACTTACACTGTCATTGTATGTTGTAATATATTATGGAGAAATAAAGTAAGAGTCAATCATGGGCTTCCGTTTGATCTTAACTGATTGTACGAGAAGGAAATCCAAAGTTGAATAAAAAACTGAATTTTAAAATGAACTTGCAACACAACAACATTTATTAAATTATTAAATTTGGTAACATACTACGTAATCACTTAGAAGAGATACCAAAGCGTCAAATTTAGAGAATATCATCTTTCGACGTAGAGCATTAAACAATGCATAAGTTTTGCGGAGTGCATGACAACTTTAAAACTGTTTATTCTATTTGGTTAACAAGATGTTGAACAAGGTCTATTATAACCCCTTTTCTTTAGACCTTATTATTAGGTATTTAGTAACACACAAGATAACACATAATGTTGTTAAATTACCAAAATATTTGTGTGGGATGATAATGCAGAATTCCTTTTTGCGAGAACTCACACCGCTTTATTAATTAACCTTACAAGAAATAATTTTTAAATTCCATTAATTGTTTCGCCACATTATACACTTAAAGAAATTTTAAATCAGTACAATACGATTAAGAGATATGACAAATTAAATTATTAAGTTGTTGTTCGAAATATAATAGGTCACACCAGGCAATAATTGAATTAATAATATTAATAAAAAGTCAATTCGAAAATAAACATTTAGATTGTGGTTATCATTTTGATACAGAACTTCGTCAAAAGAAGTTTAGATGTCATTCATAAACACTGAAATAGAACCTCTTAACCCTGGGATTCACCCCGGTCTGCTCCAAACTTAAAACAAAACCAAAATCTATTTAATTTTTGCTGAAACAACCAAACGCTATTTCTGCTTGCTTTGAACATAAGATGGAAAGGGCAGAGGAATAATTCTGAATTATTTAGAATTAATCGTATAGTACAGTCAAGGTAGCAATTTTCCGGCTAATTAGGATGTAAAGATGCTATGTTTTTATTATGTGTCTAACGCGAGGCATTTCTACGTTCCGCTAATTAGATGCCAGTTGGACGCAGTTTTACCGTAATAAAGAAAATCTAACTTTCAAAAAACAAATAAATTAGTTGACGTAAAGAAACACTTTGTTGTAGCAAACTTTGCTGCTATAACAAATAGCATTCGATATATTTTTTTTAATTAACTTTTTTAGTGTACGTAACGCTTCTCCAATTGGTACGTTTTAAGTAACCAGGCTAAAACAAATTTGAAAGATCTTTGGGGACTGAAGAGTCAGTGCGATCTACAGGCCGCACAACCTGGGAAATCTAGTTTTACAGTGTCCCAAGAAAGTCTACGTACGATCTCATATTTTCCTATATTATCAATGTAAATTGCATCATACGGAGACTTTTTTCCGCCGTATAAAGATCGATTTTTCAGCAATATTTCTTAGACATTTTTTGTTGTAAATTAAATTCCCTTCATTTTTGTTTATATACATTTTTGTATTTTGTCGGGCCGTTTCCGAGATATATTGACTTTTAAAAAACTCGGTAAAAATTTCAGAAAATTTAACATTGCTCTTATGGGAGTTTTAATAAAATTTTTACAGAAACTTTTTCAAGTCAATATATCTCAGAAACGGCCCGACGAAATACAAAAATGTATATAAACAAAAATGAAGGGAATTTAATTTACAACAAAAAATGTCTAAGAAATATTGCTGAAAAATCGATCTTTATACGGCGGAAAAAAGTCTCCGTACGATGCAATTTACATTGATGATATAGGAAAATATGAGATCGTACGTAGACTGTTTTGTATGACTGTACATCAATCGAGTTCTACACCATTCAAATATAATAATAATCTCAAGTCAAATCATTCAAGAATGTGGAAAACAAAACTAACGATTTCCTAAATTAAATATAAATTTCCAATTTCTAAGAAACTCTGAAGAAAATTTTAATAAATAGTTTGTATTTTAGTTATTTTTATTGGAAATTAAGTAATTAAGTTGATCAAGTATAATATCATATAATTGTATACAATAATTGAGATCAGCGTAAATTGTATAAAATTTTTAATTTTTTCTAAATGCTTACGTTCTTCCTCCTTACAGTTAGATTATCCTCAACAAGCCTGTGCAAAATGTAGTCTACTGATATCAACAAAAGCAAAACCAATTCGGTGAAAAATAAATTTTGTTTTCTGAATTTTTGTTTAATATACATTTTTCTATTTTGTCCAGCCATCTTCGAGTTTACAGTGACTAAAATAAAACTCTGTAAAATACAAAATATATTTCATGCAATTACAAAGTTTAGAAGATGATTTAAATCAGAACAATATAATTATTATATACGAATTACATCACAAGGTCCAACGCGTATGTACCACAAAGTACCGTCAGATAGAGCTGCCTTGATATATTACCGGTTAAACTTTTAGGTCAAAGTTTTATAGTTCATCATATAATTTAAAAATGTATCGATTTCTCCAACAAAATTTCATAAAACTTGTGAAATGCGAATCGATTATCAACACAAATAATTTTTGAAAACCTGAATACTGCTACGCAGTTGTGTAAATCGGGTAAAAGATTAATTAAACAAAACCACTTCTAAAATGAAAACCAACAGTTTTCTGTAACTTATTAAAAATAATAAGTGACTTGCAAGAAGAGAATTTGCACCTCTTTTAATTATGTTGAAAACATGTTCCTGATCATAAATAAAAATTTACGTCAATTAATTCATATTTCCCAATTTTCGTTTACATGATAAATAAAATCCCGACAAGTTTTAAACATAATTAAATAAAATTTTTCATGATTAATTTGCATAAGCTAGTTTAAATTTTTTTTTATTTTGTGCCTTTTTAGCACATCTTTGTAAGTTTGTTAATGAACGGCCTACAGCAGGAATTCTGTAATTTTGTTATTTTTTAAATTTCAATTATACCCACTTTTATAGGTTCAAGGAACATGCAGATAATGTTATCACCTGCTTTTTTAATTTTTGCTTTGTCGTATAAAAAACGAACTTTCTCACTTCCTCCACCAATTTTCTTTTAGTTCAATTTTAATCTTTTCGTTTTAATAAAAAACAAAACACTTTATTAGACTTAATTACTGTCACAATAATGTAACTAAAGTATACCAAAAAAATTTAGTTTTTTGCTTCATGGCAATGCAAAATTTGTTATGGGAAATTGTATTTAGATACGTAGGTTCAAATTTAAATAGTTTAGCGCGTTTGAAGTTTTGACAAAGGTTCACTAGAGGTCGCAAGCGAGATTGTCGAGGAGAGACGCAGCAGTCGACAAAAGGGTAGAGCTGAGAGCTAGTGCGAAAAGAGAATCGGGTGAGAAAGGAGTAAAGAATCGTGGAGATATAGGAAACGTGGACATCATAAAATTTGTTATAAATTGTAAATATAAAGTTATGTAAATAAATTGTGTACAAACATTCTCAGTATTTTACGCAAGAAAAGTTTGATTGCCACTGTGAAGACCACGTGGAATAACAGGTTACGGAGCCCAGCAAATAAATACTGCAGATAAATATACAATTATTGATCGAACAAGAGTGAATTACATAAAGGCGAAATAAACTAAATTTAACGACGATGGACGACAAAGTGGAAAAATTGAACAACGTTAATTATAGGCAATGGTCGATGCGAATGCGTGGCATACTTGGATTAAAAGATTGTTTGGATGCCATCGGGTACAACACCAGCACGTTAACCCCAGAGCAAAAGAAAACCGATGAAAAATGTAAGTCTCTAATTTATCTTTCCGTAGACGAGGACAACCTAGATAGTATCGAAGAATGCGAAACAGCCAACGAAGTATGGAATAGGTTAAAAGAGGTTCATACAGAATTCGATAGCTACCACGCAGTACTGGTGTTGAAGGAGTTCATAAATTTGGAACGAGAAGATACTAGAATATGTAAACCGTAGAAACAACCTTTACAAGAAAGTGCAAAGCGCTGGTTTTAATTTTGAAAACAAAGTGTTGATGGGACTAATGTTAATTGGGCTACCAAAAGAATACGAATATTTGACAAGAACCATTAAGATCGACGACGATGCTTTAACCCCAGCCAGCCTAAAAATGAGGTTAGCAGAAGAAGAAAGACGGCTAGAGGAAAATGAAGTGGGAAAAGACGAAACCGAATACAGGGCAATGAACACAAGAAACAACATCAGCTCGAGAAACAACAGCTCAAACGTAAGTCACATGAATACCATAAGAAATGTAAGATGTTTTAGGTGCAACAGATTTGGACATATCGGAAAGGATTGCCAAATAAGTAGAGATGCACCCAACCGATACTACAATAACAGTACAGCACACATTATTAAAAGTAATTTAGGGCACGCTAGAGACATGGAAAACGATAAAACGGTATGGTAAGACAGCGAATCCACCGATCACATGACTGGCGATCGTGAAAAATTTACAACGTTCCATGAGAGATCAAATGAAATTATTAACGCAGGGGGGACCACATTGAAGGCAATTGGTTACGGAGACGTAAAAGCAAAATGGCACTGCACAAACGGCGGCCGAATGGTTACATTGAAGGATGTCCTATGCGTACCAGAACTTAATGCAAACTTGTTGTCAACAGCAAAAATGTGCGATAAAGGAATTACGGTAACCTTCGAACACAACAGTTGCACGATCTTGGACAGCGATAAAAAGCTGTTATTCAGAGCCAAACGGGAGGGAAATTTGTATACGATAAAGGAGGAATACATAACAAAACCAACCTCGTATCACGTCACGAAAGGCAGTGAAAAACTATGGCACCAACGATTAGGTCATACCAACGAAAGATATGTACAACGGCTGTTAAAGGATTGTGGAGAAACGGTCGAGAAAGTTGAAGACAAAAACAAAACAAAATGCGACGTATGTGAAACGTCAAAGATAAAACAGAAGAGTTACCCAAAGAAAACCGAAAGTCGAAGAAAGGAAGTCTTGGAGTTAATACACACTGACGTGATGGGACCGATAACTCCCACGTCAAAGGGTGGAAATAGATATGTAATAACTTTCACGGACGACTATTCACGTTACACTGAAGTATTCATGATGAGGACGAAAGATGAAGCCTTGAAAAAATTCGACGAATTCAGAAGAACAGTGGAAAGAAGGTTTGACAAGAAAATAAAAACCATAAGAAGTGACAACGGGGGCAATTAAACAAGTCAATTACAGGATGAGTACAAGAATGAATTGGCAAGCTGAAAAAAAAAAAAAACTCACAAATTGAGAAGAAAAAAAAAAGCTCACCCAATTCAGACCTCAAAGACAAAGAAATTTAAGTCAAACCTAACTATATGTACACACTAAATCAATCTTACACAAAATTATACAACATTATTCAAAAAAAACAAAAAACTAAATTCGTTTGCATTACGAGCCATTCTGTTAACCGCCGCAAACATCAAGTATAGCCTTGAAGAAGGTTCAATATAAAAAGTTGGTAAATTTCTTAATATCCTTGGAGGGACGTAAAAATTTATTTTGGACAGCAACTCGGAGCAGTCCACCGAACCGCCTACCAGTCCAGACATAAACCTTGCGTCGATGACTTTCCTTCTATCAGCCAAAGTGGAGAGGCCAAGCCTCTGCAACAGGTTTTCGTACCCAATATCTCGATGTGCGACTCCCAATTTAAAGGCAGCATAACGGAGAAATCTTCTCTGCACCCTCTCCAATCTATCAATCTCAGATTGGTAGTAAGGCGACCAAACACAAGAGGCGTATTCCAATCGGGATCTAACATGAGAGATGTACAAGCTCTTTAAAGCAAAAAGATCGTAAAAATCGCCAGTATTTCTTTTAATGAAACCAAGGGCTTTTAAGGCCGCACTGCAGGAAGCTGCAATATGCTCACCAAAAGTTAGCTTTGCATCAAAGATGACGCCCAGATCTCTCATGCTAGAAACAGACTCCAGCAGAGTGTCTCCAATCATATAGCTACCGGGAAAGTCACATTGGTGGCGAGAGAAACGAATGTGTTTGCATTTCTTTATGTTGAGATCGAGTTTGTTGGTATCACACCATACAACCATTCGATCTAGATCCGACTGCAATCTGGATATCGATTCCCTGTTAAAAATCTTAATAAAGATCTTCATGTCGTCAGCATAGAGTAAGACCTGAGCGTATAGAAAGCACAAAACGATGTCATCTATAAAAATATTAAACAACAAGGGACCGATGTGGGAACCCTGGGGAACTCCGGAGGTGGCCATAAAAGATTCCGAGTAGAAATTTTTAATTTTAACGATTAAGGTTCGCTCCTTCAGGTATGATTGAAACCAGAGCCACAAAGTCCCGCACAATCCAATACCAAACAATTTCTTTAGCAAAATGTTATGGTCGACACGGTCAAAGGCTTTTGAGAAGTCAGTATAGATCGCATCCGTAGATAAGCCAGAGTGAAACGAACGCCTTATGCTATCCTCAAATACCAGCAAATTAGTGGTGGTAGAGCGCTTGTTGGTAAAGCCGTGCTGTCTGTCGCTCAAGGTGCACGATAATGCCGACGAAAGATAGTCATTAACCATACTTTCGAGAATCTTGGAAATATGCGACAGGATAGCAATCGGGCGGTAATTCTCAATGGAATCTCTTGCGCCTGATTTAAATATTGGCACGATATAAGATTTCTTCCACTTGGCGGGAAATATTCCCGAATCTAGGGATTTATTAAAGAGTAGCCACAGAGGAAACGCCAGAGTCACAGCACAACTCCTCAAAAACATAGAAGGTAGGCCATCCGGACCGGGCCCCTTGCCGGGATCCAACTGTCTCAACTTATCGAAGACCTGCAGCTCATCTACACGATACGTGTGCAGATGTAAATTGGTATCACCTCGCACCACATCACCAGGGCTGCCATCGGAAGAAGAAAAGGCAGAAGAAAAGTGTCCAGCAAACATATTTGCAATACCGATACCGTCCTGAGCAGTCTCATCGCCCAACCGCATGAAGTCGGGAACACCGCAGGCACAACCTTTTCTACTATTTACGTAGTTCCAGAAGCCCTTGCTATTATGTTTAACATTAGACTCCACCTCCAAGATATAATTCTTGTAGCAAATGGAAGCCTGTGCTCTGCAAGTCGATCTTAGTTCCGTAAACTCGTTATACGCTGATGAGTCCAGTGTGTGCTTGAATGTACTATGAGCCCTACGCTTGCGTGCGATGTTTTGTATCAACTCACCACTAAACCACTTAGGAAACTTGAATCTGTTGTCAATTGTAATTTTCGGAATACGACTGTCTATTATATTGTATAATACGAATATGAAAGGAACAAAGGATTATCGACTAACATTCACTAGAAAAAATGAAAAAATCATCACATACACGGATGCAGATTGGGGAAGCGACATCACGGATAGAAAATCATACAGTGGTCAAGTCACAACGTTCGGGGGGGGGGGGGAGCTATAAATTGGTCTTGCCGAAAACAGAGGTGCGTTGCGTTAAGCACGATGGAAGCCGAATTCATAGCACTCAGTGAAGCGGCTAAGGAATGTCTTTGGCTATCAGAAATAATTAGGGAAATACGTCAAGAAAAATTGTCAAACGTACCATCGGTGATAAAAATCGACAATCAAGGGGCAATGAAGATTGCAGAAAATAATGCGACTTCCGATCGAAGCAAACACATCGAATTGCGAATGTTTCATGTAAGGGATTGTGTACAAGAAGGAAAGATCAAGTTGGAATACATTCGAAGCGAGGACAACATCGCAGACCAACTAACGAAAATCGTTTCACAGTCAACGGCACAACAACATCAAATTAAGATGGGAATCAAAGGAGGATCTAGGGGGGACGCAGTGAAAAAATTCCCAGATAAGGAAAGGAATCAAGAATAGATTCAGGGGGGATGTTATGGGAAATTGTATTTAGATACGTCGGTTCAAATTTAAATAGTTTAGCGCGTTTGAAGTTTTGACAAAGGTTCACTAGAGGTCGCAAGCGAGATTGTCGAGGAGAGACGCAGCAGTCGACAAAAGGGTAGAGCTGAGAGCTAGTGCGAAAAGAGAATCGGGTGAGAAAGGAGTAAAGAATCGTGGAGATATAGAAAACGTGGACATCATAAAATTTGTTATAAATTGTAAATATAAAGTTATGTAAATAAATTGTGTACAAACATTCTCAGTATTTTACGCAAGAAAAGTTTGATTGCCACTGTGAAGACCACGTGGAATAACAAAATTTTGGAACTTTTAAAGGTGAAAATCATTTGCTAATTATATGCAATTCTCACCTTTACGGGTTTTTGACTCATCTTGCTTAAACTGTTAACATTTTGTAGATCATTTAAATTTTCCGCTCAACTACAGGACAGATCCTATATTTTAAAACTATCACTAGGTGGAGCTGCCTTTTATTATTGACGATTGAGTTTTTGCCTATAGTAGTGATAGTCCATGATAAATTAAAATAAAGTAGACCCATCCCACAATGTAAATATATTTATTGGGAAGAATCGTTACAAATCTACAGTCTAATTTTTTTGCAAAGTCCGGCTTCGGCTGGGCTACCAAATAATAGAAATAAGGGAACCAAAAATACCAAACTCGCAGAGTTATCTAAAGTTCATTTAAAATGTAATTAATGGTTTATTACATTTAATGAACCACAGATTTGCATTTTGATTTATAAAGTAATAAATTCATAATATTGTAATTACATTTTAATAATCATCACTGTCACTGATCTACTTATAAAATTTCAAACAGTGATGTTAATTCTATTTGTCTCGAGAATAGTTTAAATAACGCAACTTGTGATTTGTTTCAAGAAAAAGTCAATTTCGCATATTAATAAAACATTTTTCGTCGAAAACCAATTACAAAAACAAAAACAAAGTTGAATAAATATTACCCAAACTCTGGAATTTCCTTGTGGTCGTACCGCAAAATGCTGAACATCCAGGTAAACTAAGTGAAGTCGCTAATCAAGAAACATGGTTTTGGGTGATCGCAGACTGAAAGTTAAGCCGCGTTTTCACGGGTCGATCTGCATTGAACGATCTCGATCGTTCGACCGTAGTTCGATCTGTGTTGAAAGCAAAAAGGTTTACACGATAGGCAATGAAAACTCGCGTTCGACCATAGTTCAATCTGTGTTGAAAGCTGAAATGTAGGCGATGCATACAAAAATCCATTCGCAGGTTTCGTTTCCGTACGACGAGATGTTTACACATTCAATTCCGGTCGTTTGACTTTGATTCGACGACAATCGCCTATCAAATTAGACTGTCTTTCGACTTCTGTCGAATCGACTCATTCCGCCGAACTACCACGCCGAAAGGTAGTTTACATGTTCAATTAGCTTTCGATTCAATGAGCGATCCAAATCGTTCAACGCAGATTTTATTGGCATCTAGAGGCACACTAACTTTTACAGGGTGCAGTGTTCTCTTGATCAGAGAGAGTTCTCCAAGTCAACTAAAAGTATGAAAAATGGTTTCAAATTTAAAAACATCTTGAGAACCACTGTTAATCGCGATTTTCTGCAAAGATATTCAAATTCCACTTACCTGACGTCAGTCACAGTATGTTTGTAGGTTTTGCTACAGTTACATAAGATCATCGCTAGATAGAGTCGACAGTACATGTCATTAACTAACTATTCATAGGTAGATAACATATTCCATCACAAAGACCAAGTAACAAATGGAATTCTGTAAAGTTTTGTTATAAAATATTACTGATTTCCACTTGCATAAAAAAAATTAAAAATAATCGACCGGACTTATAATTTATTCTTATGCAGAAATACCTATATAATAAATAAAAATTTTCTAATGCAAGTCATAAGCTTTAGTGCTTTTCTACTTTTGTTTTTCTCAAATATTTTCATTCCATCTTAGTCATTCATGAAAGATTACTCATAGAAAACCGGGCGTATGCAACCGCAAAACTTAGTTAACTGACATGCTTAACTCTGGAGATTGTGGTTCACCACGTAAAAGGACTTTTCCAACACTGAAAAAAAAGGTACATCAAAAATTCTTCATTTTTGCGCTGATAAACGAAATTCATCATATTGATCAATCATATTGACGAATGTTGTTCATCAATATGATGAAATTTTATTAATATTTTATTTATTTTTATTATTTATAAATATTTATTTCAAAAAGTTTTTTGTTTTAAAAACTTTTTTTTATTCAGTGATACTTTTTTTGATATTTGTTACGTATTGAAACAAGCAGTTATATTTACAATTTATTTACACATTCATTTACAAGTTAATTTACATACTGATATTTACATAAGAGCTTTTCCCTAGAGGTTTACTGTTTTTCTCGGTGGTTGGTATCTTCCGCCAAACATTACAAATTCAAACTTTCAGGACCTGAATATATTACAACATTACCTCCTTTACAAATTTAAACATTGGGGAGGTCGCGTATTTCTTTTCGGTCGCTCAACCAACCTTGTTTCCACTTCATCACTTTCCCCATTCTTCTCTGTGTCCCCCACTGGTGGTTCGTCTCGCGTCTCCTCTTGTACCTCTTCCTCCGGTGTTGCTTCCCATGATTCCTCGACTTCCTTAAACACCTCCTCTTGGGTTGCCTCCACCGGACTTCTCTGGGTCTCCCTTTCTTTGCTTTTCAGGTGTTTGCTGGTTTCACCTCCACCTTTACTTGACCCATTTAGTATTTGATTTGTGTGCCTCTTCCACACCAACTCCTCGTTCAGCACCTTGCACAAATACGTTTGCTCGCCTAGTACCTCCTCTACTATACATTCTTTCCATTGTCTTTTATTTGGATTCCTGTAATCCCTGCAGTAGACCCTTTCTTGTTCTTCGAAACGAGCACATCTCTTCTTCGTACCCTTCTCTTCCGTCGCCTTTTCTTTTTTGAATTTTAACAAATTCCACCATGTTTTGGGTTTGAAGTTAAACAACAGTTGCACCGGCGTCATTCCTGTTGTTGAATGCTCTGCGTTCCGATAAGCAAACAAATAACGTTGCAGCAATGTTTCCAACGCCACCCCTCTGTTTTTGGGATCGATTATCGCTTTTCCTAATCCTCTCTTCGCCGACTTTACGCAATTCTCCGCCGCTCCATTTGTTGCCGGATGGAATGGCAGTGACGTCATGTGTTTAATTCCATTCATACTACAGAACTCACTGAAAACCTGTGCCGTAAATTGTGGTCCGTTATCCGCTACAATGCTATCTGGGATGCTAAATCTTGCAAAACACTCTCTAAATTTTTTCACCGTTGCGTTGCTTCTGCCTCCGTATTATTCATTATGAATACTTCTGACCATTTAGAATAAGCGTCTGTGATCACCAGCGTCATCTTTTGGGCAAATGGGCCCAAAAAATCCGCATGCACCCTCTCATATGCTCTCCCCGCCTTACTCCATGGTTTTAGCGGTGCCTTCTGCGGTTCAGGCCTATTACATGTACAAATTTTACAGCTACTCACGCATTTTTCTATATCCTTATCTAACTTAGGCCACTAAAAATACGATCTAGCTGTGAATTTCATTTTAGCCATTCCCATATGAGATCCATGAAGCTCCTCTAATAATTTGTTCTGAAATTTGACTGGAACGATTACACCATACCCCCACATTATTACTCCATTCTCTATGTACAACTCGTCTTTTCTTGACAAGAACGGGGTTAATAGCTCATCGTTGGTTGTGCTCGAAAATCCATACCTGATGAAATTCATGACCTGCCCACCCTAAATGCACCTAAATCGACTGCCATGGACTCCTCTACAAAATTCAGCTGGCAACCTTCCACTTGCTCTACTTCCTTCACTTGTAGCGGTCACCTTGATAGTGCATCGGCGTGAACGTTTTCTATACCCTTTACATATTTGATTGTATAATCGAAATTTGCTAAAAACAAAGACCACCTTTGTATTCTTCCCGCAGCCATTTGAGGCAGTGTTCTGTCTTCACCGAACAATGCTAACAGGGGCTTATGATCGGTCATCAACTCGAATTTCCTTCCTGCCAAATACCGATGAAACTTATTTACCCCCCAATAAATCGCTAAAGCCTCCTTGTGTATCATCGAATAATTTGATTCTGCTTTTGTCAATATTCGCGACCCATTGGCTATTGCTATTGGCCTTTCACGTCCATTATCTAAAACGTGCATCAATACTGCTCCAATACCCTTTTGCGAAGCGTCACACACTAATCTTACTTGCTTTTCGGGATCATAATGTATCAGAACTTCCGATGATGACAATTTCTCTTTTGCCAATTCCATCGATTTTTCAGTTTCCTTTGTTCACCGAAATACTGTATTTTTCTTCACCAAGTCGTATAACCATTTTAAAAGTTCTGATAGTCTTGGGACGAATTTAGCATAATAATTGCACATACCCACAAATGCCCTAACTTCCGTGATATTGTTTGGTCTTGGCGCCTCCGTGATTGCTTTTACTTTGGCCTGATCTCTGCTTAACCCTTCCTTCGATACTATATGCCCCAAATAACTTATTTGATCTTGAAAAGAAACACACTTTTTACTATTCATCCTGAATCCCGCCTCTTGCAATCTTTCCAACACCTTCCGAAGGTTTTCCAAATGCTCTTCATCCGAACGACCCGTTACCACAATATCGTCCACAAAATTGACTACGCCTTCCAACCTTAACAAAACTTTTTCAACGGTTGCTTGAAAGATTGAGCAAGCTGGTTTGGTACCATACGTCAGCCTCTTAACCACGAAGATACCTTTATGTGTGCTTCATGCTTGTATCCTCGTCAACTAACAGTTGGTTATACGCATTTAAAAAGTCCAATTTGGAGAACTTTTCACCTCCTTGTAGTGCCGCAAAAATGTCTTCTAATGGTAATGGGTGGTTGTAATCCTTAAGATGTTTGTTTAGCGTGATCTTGTAATTGGCGCACAGACGCAGGTCTTTACCATTGGGTTTTAACACCGGCACCAACGTTGTCCCCCAGTCTGCTGATTCCACCTTAACAAAAATGCCTTCGGCCTCTAACTTTTCTAACTCTGCTTCCACCTTACTCTTGAACGCTTATGGGATGGGTCTGGGTTTATGAAATATCGGTCTTGCTTCTTCCTTCAATTCTAATCGGATAGGATCCCCCTTGTAGGTGCCCAACTCCGGTTTAAACAAATTTTCAAAGTTATTTAATAATACTCGAAGCCTAGTATTAATATCTACAGGCTTAATAGCATTCATTTGATTTATTTCTAACCTTTCTTTGGAACTGCTTGGACCTATCATCTTAAATTTCAATCTTGTGAACAAATCCCGACCTAACAATAATCTGTTCCCTCCTCGAACAATCATTAATTCGGCATCCACTACGATTCCATTTACCATCACGTCCACATTAATCGTGCCCAACGTAGCTATTATTCCGTTATTGTAAGTCTTTAATCTAACCATCGCAGGAGTCAATGGAACTTCTTCGAATCTTCCCAAACACATGGCCTCTGGCATGCAAGACACTCCAGCCCCCGTGTCTACTTCGAACTTCACTTTTTGCCCATTGATCTTACCTTCGATCCACATTGGTTCCACATAATTACAGTTCGAAGCTCCCCGTTCCATGCTAAAAAGTTCTGACCCATCTTCTATCTCTAACAAATTGTTGTCGTGCTCTTTCTTTGTGCATACTGCCGCTAAGTGACCTTTTTCTTTGCAGATCCTGCACACATAACCCTTGTACCTGCACTTCCCAAAAGTATGGTTACCCCTACCACAATGAATACATTTCATGTCTTCCACTTTTGTTTTGTTGTCACTCGGTACTTTTTTTGCATGACTGACCACTTTATTAATAGTGCGAGTTTCTTGCCTGTTTGATGCCTCCCTACTTGAAGCTATCTCCAACAACTGCTCAAGTGTTTGTGTAGGTTTTTCTTCGCACAACCTATCTAATATGTGATCTGCTTTTAATCCTGTTACAAATTTATTTTTCACCCATTCATCCAACATTGCTCCAAATTTACATTCTTTAGCCACCTTCTTAACTCGAACAAACCAGTCGTGTACTCCTTCATTTTCCTGTTCTAACCTTAGGAATTCAATCCGCTTACGGAATGCTGATACTGAATATATTACAATATTGAAACAAAAAGCTGGGACCATATTTAAGGCTATAGCCTAGCCAACCTTATGGTTAATCCGGCTCTGAGCAAACGTTGGAGTATATTCTTCGCATGGTTCTAGGAAGCAAATGGGTCTAGAGGGACCTAGAATATCTTCAAGCTTTTCTAATTAGAACCAAGATAATGGGCGGTTCCTTAGATTGATAATTACCAACATCAATAATAAAAAAACAGGGTTTTATTTTCCAAGATTCTTCAATTTTTTATTTAGACAAACTGTTAGGCGTGGAAAGAAGATCAGTTACAAATTGCTGATAGATGGTGGTGCGGTCTACTTTTGATATTCTATCATTTTAACTTTAATGTGAACTACTAATATGATTGAAGCAAAAGATCGAGAAAAAAGGGTCAGAACTGATCAACGAAAAGGATTTGTCTTCCACCACGATAACGCCAGACCACAAGCTAAAAAGTTTTGATGCATCCACAGTTTGTAACCCAATTTTTTTCCCACATCCATATTAAAACGCTATGATCATTTTGATTCAATTTTATTTTGAATAAAAATTTTACACAACACAAAGAATAGGTAATATTAACATTTTGGAAGCATTCTGATAAATTAATAATCTCAAACGTGCACCTGCATAAAGACAAATAAACAAAATACATAAATTTTAAACATGGAACAATTTTTGTGAATATTATATTCAAAGCTATACTAATTTATTTAAATTATTCAATACTACCATAAAAAAAAGCGCTGGAATTTAATTTATATTTTTGTCTATTAATTGCATACTCAAATTTCATTTCTTTCATTTCTACATTCATCTTGCTAATCTTATCAATAATAGTTTTCATTGATTCTGTCTTAGGAAGAAAATCTGTAAACGGTTTAAATTTTTGGACAGTGGATATTTGTCTACATTCTAATAACTCTTTTCTATATTGAATTACTTTGGCAACATTTTTATTCTGCTCATACAATTTTATTAATTCTTCGTAAAATTTATGTAAAATTTCACAGCCATCTCCTTCAAATTTGATAAGCAGGCGTTTACATTGTTCCATAGTTTTTATCGCTTGCAAAATAGTACCTTTCCTCTTGAAGAATTCAGTATTCAAGCGATAAAGTCTAGCTCTATGAAGTTTTACACTAAAATATTCTGCATTACTTCTGCTTTCTAAATTTCCGGTGATTGCTTCTGCTTCCTTAAAAGCACTCTCCGCATTTTGAAATTCCTTCAAATACTGACAAACACGTCCTATCGATACTAGGCAATTGGCAGTTTTTATGGAAGGTTCGTTCCTCGATTCATCAAAAACCAGCCTATGGCTTCTTAGAGAAGTTTCATAACATTGTTTAGCTGTTGTTAAGAACTTTGTGCGTTCAGTCGGTGTGCTTGCTCCATACAATCCAAAGATTTCTAAAAGTAAAGCCCGGGCTTCGTTAATGGCATTTGGGTGCATCATATTGTTTTCATCCTCGAGTTTTAACATATCTTTAGCAGCGCTTGTGATGTGGTTGCTTTAAATAGAATAAACCAAATTAAAAAGTTAATAAACTTTACATACATAACAAGTGTTGGGTATTTTTAGACGGGGAAAAAATATGTCTTTAAGGTTATTCCTGAAACAGGAATTCCAAAAAATTTAATTTTTTATGTTATTTCCCTATGATCAGGTGTGAGGTCGGTCACCCGGTATAGGATAAATAATTAAGAACAATTGAAGTCTCGGAGACCCGGGCAGTCAGAAGAACTTTAAATCTTTGGACTTTGAGTCCGGATGTATAAAGAAGAACAGAAACAAAATATAAGAAAAGATCATTAAATAAAGAGGAAGAATTTAGAAGCAAAAAGGAAAAATAGAAAGAATAAGAAGTAGTCTGATTTTTACCCATAGTTAACTCGTCGGTAATTAATTACCTGGCTGCAAGATACAAAAATTTATTCAATTTCTTGGGCGGTGTTTGTTGCTGGATTAATTTTAACTCACTGAAAACCAATTCCCTCTCTGCAATGATGTGATACAAGTTTGGTTCTTCGTACAATTTTTTATATATATTAATAGTATTCTGATATACATCAATACTTAGTAAAAATTCATTCATTTGTGCTAAATAAAATCCTAAATCCATATAAACTTCTGCAAAGATGTAAGGATCACTTTCAACATAATCCTTGGTTAGAGTTAGTGCATGGTGAATTAGTAATCTTGCCTGGCGATGCTCTCGATTGATTATAAATATTTTTGCTGATATACGAAGAACTTTAATAATGACTCTGAAATTAACCTTTTTGTATTATTCAATATATCTTTTAGTAGATGAAGGTAATACTTAACAGGAAGATGATCATTTAGTTCTCTTATAGCTGCATTTGCGTATAGAAGAGCCTGCAAAAAAAAGAGCTCAATAACGAAATATTCCTACAACTCAATTAATTGCCTCTAAAAAAAATTGTCGGAGCAGCAAAAACAACTTTGTAGAAGCAATTTTTAATAAAACATTTGCTGTTACTACAAATTTTTTTTCTCAGTGTAAGTAAAACCAAAAAATAATTATTAAAGTCAAAAATTGCTTTGCATATTTGTGAAGTTTAGTTACCTGGGAATAATCGCCAAGCATGAAGTGCATATAAGAAATATTGGAGAATACATTTGCACGATTTGGAAGCGGACTCAATTCATTAAAAATATTTTGAACATGGGAATACATTCTTAAGGCATGTTTAAATCGATATTGAAATGAAAGTGCATAAATAAACCTAAAACAATTAAAAATTTTGGGTTTCATAAAATTAAAGTCAAAATACTCACTGGCTGTAGCATTCTAGCAGAATTACTTGGTTATTCGTTGCCTTGCACGTTTCCTTAACAATTTCCAAAAATCTGAATGCTGGTTTAAAGTTCCCAAGTTCAATAAAAAATTGAGCAAATTTTAGCCCTAATTGGATATCGTTTTTAATAGCATTAGATTCTTTGTAACTTTCTAATAAAACTTTTGCTACTGACGGTTTGTCACTACGGATGTTGACACTGGAAAAACTTTTTAACAGCGTAGTTCGGTATTTTTCATCTAGCAGGATAGTGAAGAGTTTTAAATTACAATATTCTGAACGAAGGCAATCTAGTTCTTTATCTTCCCAAATCTAAAATACAATTATTAGTAAATTAGTGAAGTGAATTTTTGATTTCGTTTTTTTTGCAAAATTGAAATTTTTACTAACCTTTTTCAAATGTTCGAAAAGAACAGTCGAATGATTTTCGGGCGATAGCACATCATGCAATTTCCGGTAGGCAATACAGGATCTTAAGGCCGCTTGTTGTAAACTTGGAATATCTAAACTCATTATTATGATAACTTGACAATAAACTAACTTTTTACACAAAAATACAAAAATTTAAAACAAATTACACAGAAATGATAAATCCCAAAAATTTAAATAAGTCTTACAGCCTGCAACATTTGAACTGATAAAATACAACAAATCGAAAATATTGAATTTTAAAATACAAATGACGTGATTTAAGTTTTGGATAAATTTAATATTTTACAGTTATTCAAATATCAATATCGTCAAAGTATAAGGAACAGAAGCTAGATAAAATAGGGATAAAATAGGGATAAAATAAGGAAAGGATCATATTTCTGATATACAGGGTGTCCCCGGATACACTTCACATAACTTAGGTGGTGATACAGAATACTTTTTTAAGAAAGAACAAACATTTTTTTCTAAATTTAAACCTTCGAGAGTTAGGCCTCTTTACATCATTTTTTTAAATTCCCTTCTTCACATGGCCATAACTCAGAAAATATCAATTTTTCACTAAAAATAGTTTAGTGCTTTTTTAAAGAGCGTGAAATATCTGCAAACTAGATTCAAACCATTTTTGTCTAAAATCAATGACTTTCAAGTTATGAATTAAAATAAGTAAAGAAATGTTGAAAAATTTGAGTTTTTTTATTTTTTGGTTTTACAAAAAATGTGACGCCCCATGCCGGATAGGAAATTTAACGGACTACAACTTTCCTCTAGTAAAAATTTTTTGAAAAATCAATCCATTTCACACATAAAAGATAATCAGAAAATAATAAGCAAGACAGCTACAAAACAAACAATTAAATTCACAAAATTTTTATTTTTAGTGAAAAATTATTTTATTAATTAAGGTTAAATTACATAAATTACATTATTTAAGTAAATGAGAGTAATCATTTTGAGCATTTACGATTTTGCTATTTCTGTTTTTAATTGATATTTACTAAAAATGTTATCATATTCAATTTTTATTACATTATTTTAAATAAAATTTGACGAAAGCGAAATAATAGACCCTACATATTATATATCATTGAAAAGAGGGTAAAAAACGCTATTCAAAAATATCATATTCAACTATGGTTTCCATTTAAAAAAACATAACTTTATATTATAACTCGGATACTAACTTAGACATTCAAAATCTCTTTATCCCATTTTGTTGCCCTTAAAAAAGTGCCTGAAGAAAGTGTTAACACTTTTTTGAAAACTTCAAAAACAATAGAGATATCGACATTTATCGAAAAGTCAAATAATCGAACTTTTGGTTATAACTCAAAAACAAAAAAAGATAGCGAATTCCGATTTTAGCCATTGAGCTTTTCTCAAAAAAAGAGATCGAGGATGCACCATCCATTTTTGTTTATAAATATTATGTTTCATTAAATATTAATTTTAGAAATAGGTTTGTGGAGATTTTATTTAATTATAATTATACCCGATATGCATCAACTGCGTAGCAGTAACCGGGTTTTCAAAAATTAGAATCTTGGATTGATTCAGTGGTTGTAAATAATAATTGGTAATTTGATGGACTATAAAAAGCCTGGGTAAAAACTTAACCGGCAATACTGCAGACAGTTCTATCTAGCGGCGAGTAATTCAGTTATATTACATAACCACTCAGATTAGCCGTACGGCGAGAGCGTCGATATTCTGGGCGGCCAATTTGAATTCGAGTCTCACTTGAGAATGTTTGTCATGAAAACGATATTGATACAAATAAGAATAATTTCTTATAATAGCAGTCTTTCCTGTTATTGGGTGTAAACCTGTTGGAACTGTATGATATTATTATTATTATAACGTAAACTTGTGGCTGCAAGGTTTATTATCTAGAAATACAGTGAATAACGAAAATATCTGGACACTTCTTTGTTAACAATGTTTAACTAATATCACCCATAATCTTTTTGCAATAGATCCAACACCAAAGACATTAACAAGAGAACTTTGGACAACCACCAAGAAATTTTTGAAAACCAACCCTAAACTTTTAATTCTAAAAGCAGATAATTCCCAACTAGTTGGATCGGCTATGGGTGATCCATGTAGCCCCATTTTCAGCAACTTTTTTTATGAATGACCTCCTCTGTAATTTTTTCGGAGCTATAGATTTTAAACTTCACTTTCTTTTGTTATAAATGTAGATGACATATTCACAGCTATATAACCATCTAACAAAATCGACACTACTTGCTTGACTATTTTGAACTCTTACGATAAACTTTTAAAATTTACACATGAACTTGAAATTAATCATACTATCCATTTCTTAGATATTTTAATTGAAAGACAAACAGATGGTTTTTTAATGTTGATTTCCTGATTTTTATCAAATGGTTCCATATGCTGTCAAGTCCTATGGGGGCAATGTTCCAATGAGATCCCTTCAGTACTTCACGAGTTATTCACTCTGGAAGTTTCAACTTTAAGAGCTTGTAATTTTTGACAGATGACAGATAGTAAGTTAATTTCACCTATTCTGGATAAAGCTTTTTAAGGTCTTTAAAATAACCTATCACAAGACAAAATCGTTTTTAAAAATCTTGTGTTATTTTCTTGTAGTGGCACTCCTGATTGACAGATCGCGACGAAAACCTTATTTTCATCTTTCTACCGTAAACCCTACTACCATACCAAATTTGGTCGTAATTGGTTGGATGGTTCAGGAATAAACCGAGAGCAGTGGCGGTGATATCAATAAGCGAATGTAAGCAATGCTTAGGGGCCTAGGACCATAAGGGGCCCGGGACCATAAAGGGTAGTAAATCCCAAAAGAGATTTTTAAATAAAATACGCAATTCAAAATTAATACATTATTGCTTTTTTAGGGGCCTGTTTCGTATATTTGCTTACGGGCCCTAGCTACTAGTCGCGTAGGGATATCTCCCTACCCTTCTACCTATAATCCAAAATCCAGAGGAGTGCTCTAGAGGGTATTCCATACCCCCAGACCCCCCGGATTACACCAATTATTTTGTGACTTAAATAATATATTTAGACTTTTACTCTCGGACGAGTAAAAATAAAATTACTTTTGGACTTAGCAGCGAAGCCAGTTTTTTCCGATTCTAAAGCTCTAAACATATTATTTAAGTCACAAAACCATTGGTGTAATTCGGGGGGTCTGGGGGGTATGAAATACCCTCCAGTGTACTCTTCTGGATTCTGGATTTTAGATAGGAGATATCCCTACGCGCACTTAGACCACTAAATCGGGACCATTGCAGTGACGGTGATATCAATAATAGGGGCCCGGGACCATAAAGGATTGTAAATCCCAAAAAGGAGATTTTTAAATAATATATTATGCAATTCAAAATAAATACATTCTTTTTTTAGGGGCCCGTTTTGTATATTTGCTTACGGGCCCTAGCTACTCTTACACCGCCACTGAGCGAGAGCCAAAATCCAACGACAGACAGACCGACACAGAAATCTTTTTTTTTATTTTTGCAAACCTTTACGTTACTGAACACGGTGATATATAGTATGAAAATTTTTCATGTTAAATCTGGACTTTTGGGACTTGTAACTCGGAAACTTGGTTCTTTCTAAAAAAAATCTAAATTTGTTTGTACATACAATTTTAGTTATTTGTGATATATATCGTCAACACAATGCAAAACTAGCGAAAGTGAAATAAGGCCGACTCTGGATTCAGATAATATATTTCATTGTAAAGTATTAATGGAACCACATAAATCAAAATTACCCTCAAACATGATGCATAATGAGTTTCTTAACAGATACAACTAATCATAACAGTAAAAAAAATTATTTTAGGTGAAAAATCGACATTGTATTGAAGGTAGTGCTGGGACATCGATAGAAGAACATCGATGTTCGATGTCGATATCTAAGCTGGATATCGATGCTATCGATAACATCGGTTGAAAACATCGATGTTCGATGTCGATGTTATTGTCTATTAGTTTAAATCAAGGAAAAACATGATGAAACACTTAAAACTGTAATTTTATTTAGAAATAAACTGCAAATAAGTTATAATACATAGTAATTTTTACAAACTTACAAGTCCTAAATTTTTTTATCAATGCCGACAAAAAAAATTGGTATAATACCAACCGTCGCGACGTGTATTTGACGTGAATTTATTTTATTTTACAAATTCTTTGTAACATCGAATGCAACGATAACATCGCAAAGCAAACATCGATCGGGTAACATCGATGTTTGGATAACATCGATGAACATCGCCCAGCACTAATTGGAGGGGTTGATAGGGAAATTTTGCAGATTCGTTAGTTATGCATTGTGTTGACGGTATTTTCTTATTTGTATTTTTGGTTTTTGCTTATTATTTCGATTTTTTAAACGTTTTATGTTTGATACTCTGATAAGATTTAGTTATATTAGTTTTTTCAATCCGGGTTAAATTGGGAGTTACTTTTAATAATTTGGAAAGTTATGCGATGGCCACATCAGATTTTTTTTATTTACGAACTTTAAGAAGAAATATTTCTAATTTGATTGCAGTAACTGTTAGTAATATAGGTGCTAAAATTTGTCGAGGACATTAGGCACTTGACAGTTTTAAGGCCCAAACACTGGAAAACTGGAATACGACCCTGTTTGACTCTTGTTACCGCTCAGAAAATAATAATGCAAGAAAATTTTATATTCCATAGATAGCTACTTTTAATTTCAATTTAGTCAAATTTAGTCAAAAAAAAACAAAAACAAATAAATAACAAAAAACGAATTACTTCAATTAAAAATTATACACGTATCATACGTATGAAGTAATTGATCTCTATCGTAAAATTCAGTCTTAAGTACAGTACAAGCCCTAAAAATTAAATTTTGTATTTTAAATTTTCTACAAATAAAATATCTTACGTAAGTATTGGATCAAAGTAATCTGTGTTTGGAGAGCGATTGATTGTGGTCTCCCAACGCGTGATCACATCACGATAGACCAAACCTTTCTCGAACTGCCATTCATCGATAATCCTATTTCTGAATATGAGTTGCTAAAAAAATAATAAAGTAACATTTTGTTTTTTAATTTACAAATTAGCTTACTAGTTTCATTCGTAAGTCAAATAGAGTATTCGTTGAAACAAATTTTAATGTCTGTCGAATGATTCCATTGGTTACCAGCTGCTTAGGTATACAGCAGATGTATCCATGCCTGAATGCCATAAAACGTCGTGTATTTGTCCAAGAATTTTTATTGACTGGTACGGTTTCTAATGTGTTGGATATTCTAAAAAAAATATTTGTTCAATAAAAACTTCACTACAAGATTAAGCAACTTACAAATATAGTCTCGAACATTCGGATGTAGGAACCTTCGGTTCCAATAAATTTGTTTGTTTGGTGGTACGGTGCAAGATGTGACCACTCGAACGACCACTTACAATCGTTTCTGAGCTTGAATGCGAACTTCCAGAACTGCTCGAGCTGTCATCCATAACTAAATGACAAGATAACGTTAAACCCAAAAATTCTATTAAGTATTCTTTCCTCCATCGGAGAAGATTGGCAATTTGTGTACAAACCTTCCGGCGGCACATTTTCTTCCATGTATCCATGCCTGAATGCCATAAAACGTCGTGTATTTGTCCAAGAATTTTTATTGACTGGTACGGTTTCTAATGTGTTGGATATTCTAAAAAAAATATTTGTTCAATAAAAACTTCACTACAAGATTAAGCAACTTACAAATATAGTCTCGAACATTCGGATGTAGGAACCTTCGGTTCCAATAAATTTGTTTGTTTGGTGGTACGGTGCAAGATGTGACCACTCGAACGACCACTTACAATCGTTTCTGAGCTTGAATGCGAACTTCCAGAACTGCTCGAGCTGTCATCCATAACTAAATGACAAGATAACGTTAAACCCAAAAATTCTATTAAGTATTCTTTCCTCCATCGGAGAAGATTGGCAATTTGTGTACAAACCTTCCGGCGGCACATTTTCTTCTGCTGGAGAGATTTCACGTTTTGGAGATGAATCATTAGGCATTTCATCTTCCATTTTTAACTTCATATAATTTCAAGAGTTGTGAGTGTATTGGTGCTATCCCTGTTAAAAATAAAATTTCAAATGTCAGTATGTATTCCATCAAGCGGAATTGCTTCTTGCAAATTAATCAAATTTTTAAAAAAATATTAGATTTTCCAATTAACAAGCCAAAAGTTACTTACACTAGAATTTCAAACTAGTTAAACTTCAAATTTTCAATTAATAAATAAATTCCAGAGCCGCCTAACTAAATATGTATAGGTACTATTAGCATTTGTTTTCTTCCCAAATATGATTGCTAGATTTTCAAGTTTGTTAAAGTGAAAAATTAAATCTGAAATCTTTTTGATACTCAAATTGTCTCAAAAAATTTTGGTAATAGTATAAACAAAATAAAAATATCAAAAATAAAAAAATTAAAAAGCAAGTAGAATTTTTGAAAAAAAATCAGGCTATAGCCTTTGTAATAGAATAACATTTTCTGATCTAGTTTTTTTTCAAGAGAATCTCTTCTTGAATTTCTTTTCGCAAAGTAGATACACAGTAAAAACGTTTTCTTTGAATCAAAAAAACTAATTTGTTTGAATTATTTCATCGTTGGAAACTTGAGCAAAACCCGTGAAACCCTGCATCGTGGAAACCTGTCAGCCTGCTCTCCTCTCGGTTCTCACGACTCAACACGTCCGTCCCTGGAGGAAAACCAATCTATTCCCGATGAACAGTTGGTATGCTCCCAGGGAACTCCACAACGCAACTGGTGCTGAAGCTAATGAGCAAATCTGGTTGCACTGGAATGAAATCCAGACAACGAAAGCCGTGTTTCTCGATGTAATCAAAACTTTGGGCAAGGAATGGCACTAGAACCTATTTTATAAAATGATCAAGAGCATTTGTACGGCTGATAGCATCATTTCTACCTGACCGGAAGTTCAGGGTAAAACTGGAGGGTTTCCACTCGACCGACAGGCAAATCGAAGTAGGGGTCCCCCACGACTACATAAACTCTATCAAACTGCGGGCTTCTCCGAAAACCCGTTAGTCCAAGAGCTGGGAACTACCAGCGTAATAACGGCTGGCTAAGAGCCAATTGTATAACAGAAAATCAACCTCGGATCAGATTTAATTCAGTATTAACTTTGATTTTGAGCACTCTGATTGGATCAACAGTGAATTGATCATGGGTTAACTCTTACTTGAGCTTTATGGAACTTGCCCTTAGGCATTGTTGCCAGATCTACCGATTTTGTTTACGATCTGCTGAAATCGACGAAAAATCTACCAAAATTTCAAGAAACATCTACCGATTTTGCTTTGTTTAAACTTTAAAATTATTTTTAAATTCATTTAATTTTCGTTTTACTCGAAGGGGCCCAGCACGGCCGTCCTACTCGCGAAATTTTTAAGCGACCCTAATAATTTGGCTGCCACTTCTGCCAGATTCACCTCTTCTTGCAAGGATATAGACAGAGGCGGTCTAGATAGGGAAGGGGGCATTTGCATTTCTAAAAAATAACCAAAATATTGAAAAAATTGAAAAAAAATAGCAGAGATTTATTTGATTTCAAATGCTATACAGTGTGTTCACGATAAGAGGTAACAGTGAATAATTATAATCGATTGATACGTGGTTCAAGTAGTGTAACTCGATATTAATCATATCAATATTTTAGAAAACCCAAAAAATGCACTAAACACTTTTCAGAACTAAAATGTTTTTAAGTTAACACATGTAAAATACACTGTAAGTATAAATTCGCAAACGTTTTCACCATACTATGGCATCATCAGGCGATGAATTAGAAAGAAAATTAAGAGAGAATCCTTTAAATATTGTTCGGGGTGGTGGTGGCAAGTACTTTGAAAAAAGAAGGGGATCATTTGAAGTGATAACAAAAGCGGGGAGAAAAGATTTAAACAATTCACCATTATTAAACATTTTTAATAAATAATCACCCCCCCCCCTTATTTAAACCTATTCGAGCGCTTATTTCCCCCCCGCTTTTGTTATCACTTCAAATTATCCCGACGTTCTGTACAAGTCGGTTTGGAAGGGAAATCCCCTGCATGTAGAGAAACCCTAAAGCGATTTCCTTCACTTTCCGACTGTTTTCCAGTGACGGCGCCAGGGGTGTTGATTGGAATGCCCACCCAAGTGCCCACTCAAAATTTTTAGGTGCTTATTTCAATAATGTATTTTTTGAGTTTAGTTATAAATTTTGTGTGCTCCTGCTCACCTCAAATATATTGGGCCCAATTTATGCCCACCCTTTTAAAAAATGCTGCTGCCGTCGCTGAGATTAACATGTAGTTTCACTGTTGTTGCCACTGCCGTTTCTGAGACTGGTCTGAGAGACATAAAACAGTAAGACAAAGTACATGAAATACCCTCCAGTACATCTAAAATTGTGTTAAGTTATATTCCATAATGAAGTTACTAGGTCAACAAATTTAAAGTGCACTGGAGGGCATTCCATGTCCCCCAGACCTCCCGGTTTGAACAAAACAAAATTTGTGTGTATAATTTTGATTAGCTTTATTAAACAAGGAACTTTTACTCTTTCAGAACATTTACACCGGAGGATCTGAGAGTATGAAATACCTTCCAATGTACCCTCCCACAGTAACTTGATTATGAAATACAACTTAATACAAATATCCCCTCTGCCTCCCGGTTGGAAAAATATGGAATCTTTGTGTTTTTGTAAAACTTGGTGGCATGGAATTAATTATGTTCATATTCCATAATAATCAATTACTGAATCAACAAATTACGAGTACACTAGAGAGCATTCCATGCCCTCAAACCCCCCGATTTGAAAAACAAGATCTTTTTAAAAATATAGATCTTTCACTCTTTTCAGGTCGCGGCAGTACATACCAGCAGGTCTGTGGATTATAAAATACCTTCCAGTATCCCACTAATTGTAAGAAGGGATTGAGAAACTTTGTGTTTTTCAAACCGGGGGATCTGGGGGGCATGGAATGCCCTCCACTGCACTCGAAATTTGTTGACCATGTCTCTCGCAAAGTGGAACAGCTTCCGCATAGCTCCTCTTCTGACGGCTACTATAGTTCTTAGGCTTCTATACATTCATCCTACTGGTTTGCTTTAATACCAGTGACGGAGCCAGGAGCGCTTGCCCACTCTGTTGATTAGAGTTCCCACCCAAGTGCCCATCCAAATTTTGTAGGTGCTTATTTCAATAATGTATTTTTTTGAGTTTATTTATAAATTTTGTGGTCTACTGCCCACCAAATATATTGGGCCTAATTTGTGCCCACCCATTTCAAAAATGCTGGCGCCGTCGCTGCTGTTTTCCAATCAAGCCCATTTCGGCGATGCAGACATGCCTATTGAAAATGCTACCTGTTCAGATGCTAATACTTTCCCTTAGATTGGGTTAGCGATCGCGTGTGAAACCCCGAGTAGAAGTAAACTATATTTTGTTCAAGTAAAAAAAAATATGCACAGCGAATGATTGACCCTTTCTTTAGCACGCTCATGTCTTTTAAGATTAGTATAAGCTTTTAACAAATTCAATCTACGTTATGCAAGCTTGTGTTAATTATGAAAAAATTATATTTATTTTACCTATTGGCATTTCAAATCACAAATTACTAAATAGTCAAAAATTCACTCACAACACAAAAAATTTAAAAACCTGCGATTTTAAACAATTGCCAGTATAATGGGCGTATTTATAACTGAAAACGGATAAATAGATAATAATTAATTTCTACATTGATCATTGATATCACTTTTATCAATAACCAAAATAATTTGGTTTTGGATCGTAAAAAATTGTCTAAACAAAAATGTTCACTGGTTGAACCACCCAGAACTACCAACAAACTAAAAGTCGGTTTTAAAAAATAACTAGATATACAGTGAACAACAAAAGTTTTCGCCGAGTCCAATATGCTAATAATGGTATAATCGTCCAATCTGGACCACAGGGAAAACTGTTGGAACCGTTTCTTGCTAGCTGGTGCGCTTTTGCTTTACCCTCCTTACCTTAGCGCCTTTTCACCCACGAGAAGGAAATGTAATGCTGTCTGTAGACATCTGAATGTTTTGGTCACGGATACATTTATCCTGGACTGTTTTTGCTCAGTACAGTATGCCCATAAACTCCGTTTGGAAAACCGATGTTCTGCTCCTGAGCCAATATTATTTTTGGAACTGTCCGAAAATGAATATACATATTATGTCTTATGTCGTAGTAGATACCACTCCAGTGGCGGTGATATCAATAAGCGAATGTAAGTAATACTTAGAGGCCCGAGACCATAAAGGGTAGTAAATCCCAAAAAAGAGACTGGAAGGGGAGCCGCTGCATCGGAGGTAGTACAATGGGCCTCATTAAGTTGTCTAAGTGCGCGTAAGGATATCTCCCTGCTCTCCTACCTAAAATCCATAGTCCAGAAGAGTGCACCCCCCAGACCTCCCGGATTACACCAATTCTTTTGTGACTTAAATACTATGTTTAGACTTTTACTCCCTGACGAGCAAAAATAAAATTACTTTTAGACTTAGCAGCGAAACCAGTTTTTTCCGATTCCAAAGCTCTATAAACATATTATTTAAGTCACAAAACAATTGGTGTAATCCGGGGGGTCTGGGGGGTATGGAATACCCTCCAGTGCACTCTTCTGGATTCTGGATTTTAGGTAGGAGGGTAGGGAGATATCCTTACGCGCACTTAGGCCACTAAATCGGGTTCATTGCAGTGGCGCTGATATCAATAAGCGAATATAAGCAATGCTTAGGGGCCCGGGACCATGAAGGGTAGTAAATTTCAGAAAAGAAATATTTAAATAATATGCGCAATTAAAAATTAATACATTGTTTTTTAGAAGCCCGTTTTGTATATTTCCTTACGGGCCCTAGCTACTCTTGCACTGCCACTGGAGGAAAGACCCATTGCCTTTTGACCTTGCCAGAAAGCCATTTATGCTTTTCAGGTGCGGATACAGGATTATTTCAGAAATGGGGGGTAGGCAATTTCTGTTCAATTTTATTTAGCTTCTAGAAAATTTGTCCTAAACAAACATAAATGATAAAGTACTTTAGCTTTGCTTGACTCATGGATGTATTTTGAAATAAAATAGTATTTAATTTTATATTTTTTAATAAAATGTATTCTGTTATTTCTGTATCATCCTATATACGGCATGATATGATAAAAAATTTATACAGTAGCACCAACGCCATCTATTAATCCGATTAATTGAATTATTTTCTTTGTGAAGATGCGCGTGTTTGGTCCGTTATAAATCCAGGTATATTAAAATCATAATCTATAATGTTTCAATGTTCAATGTGGGATATAATTAACTTTATACAAGGTAATTAACATGTTGGATATATTTTTATTATTATATTAGTATTTAAAAGCGAATAGTTAGATTTTAGAGGTTAACAAGGTGTGGTTATGTTTCTACAACCAAATATAAAAATTGTGGTTTTCAGCGGGATTTTCATTATTAGCTAATTTAAGGTTTTAATTCATGTAATTTTCTAAATTTTCGCAAAATTTACTACTCGTGGTTGAAAAAAAGGTGGAAGATGCCGACGTCATTTGTTACATACAGGACGCCATTTTTGCCATGACATGCAACTATTCATTTATGTTCTATACCTTATACCGATGCAAACAGTTATTTAAATTTGTAATTTTATACATTGTTTTAGTAATATCTATGTGAAATTATTTAAAATCCTAGCGTTTATTCTTTTTTTTTAATTAGCTTTTGTTTGCAGGTGTTCGGTCACAAATACATTCAATGTATTTGCAATCGGGTTACACCAGCAAGGCGGAATTACAAGTTTGCTTTTGATGTTTAATGACTACATATGAACTATCGATGAAAATGGAATCACGATCACCTTTGAGTGCCATACACCGGGTGGGGCGTATGGAACCAACTTGGACAAAGCGAAGATGATCGACTAGAAAATATAAATAATGGAGTGATTTTCTGTAGGCTTCTTCACAACCAACAGCTGGATATTGGATTTTAAAAACAGTAATGGATTCAACGTAACCAGAATTTGGAACCGAAGTCTCCTGCTTCCCAATCGGTTGGTATAGGCTTTACGCCATACTGTTGGCCATACTCCAAACCATCACATAAATGCTGAAGTAACTGGAAATCAAACTTAGGACTTGATAGTCACAGCACGATGCACTTTATATGCTCTTTCTATCCTTACGACAACTGGAATTCAGAAAAAAAATTGAGAATTGTAAGTCAAACACATTTTTATTAATTTAAGGTGTAAATTAATTTAGGTTTTTATTACACAACCAAGAATTACTTTCAAAATACTTGTCGCTAATTCTTGGCCGTGTCTTGCAACATTTTTACTCGTTATAATTTTCCGACAGCATTATTATTATTATTTTTTTTTTCAAGTTTAATTATTTATGGAAAATCACTCGTATAGTCAGGGAATTTTAAATTTTTAGGGCAATGTCAGGGAAAACAAATTTTGTCAAGGAAATATTTTTACCGAAGATCGTTATCAAAACAACACTTCCCTACTTATATACGCGCAGGGAAATTGAATTTTAATGACTAGTCGGGTAATAATTAGTAATTGTAACAAAATTAAAGACACGTCGTTCTTTTTGTTATTACTTATTATTGTTTGACAGTAACTATCTATGGTAACTATGAAACTATGTAGTCAACAAATTGACAAACTTGATTTTTGCTTATTTTAAAAATGTTGTTCAATAATGTTTTAAAATTGCGATTTTTTTACGATTTTCGGTAAAATTTAATACCATACTTGTCAGGAAAATGTCTCACTTTACTCGGAGCTTTAAAATACTCGGCACAGAGTGCCTCGTATTTCAACATTGCTCCTCGTCAGTAATGTATCATTTTCCTGACTTTTTTTTTTTTAAAACTCCTTTTATTTATTTACAATCTGTACATTGTACATTCAGTAATTTTTGTAGCTGTTAATGACATGAAAGGCATCCAATGACAGTAGCCAAAAACTATAATTTACAACATATTATATCTTAGTTCTCGATTCTATGCGGTAAGCCCAGAAAATTTGCTTTTTTGAGCCTCCTTATTTGGTTGGTGTTGATTTGTAGATTCCTGGCAAGGTCATTTGGATGTTCCGCTAACCTATGATAATATCTGGAACTACTAGCTCGTATTTCTTCTCTAACGGTGTTTACTCTTAGTTCTCGGTGGACAGCTGCGTTGATGGTAATGTACCATGGAGCATTACTTATTTTTCTCAGTGTTTTAGATTGAAATCTTTGTAATATTTCAATGTTTGAGTTGCTGGCTGAACCCCATAGCTGGATACCATATGACCAATTGGGTTTAATAATGGATTTATACAATAATAGTTTGTTTTTGATTGTTAGCTGGGTTTTCGAACTGATTAGCCAGTTCAACTTATGTAGTTTGACGCCGAGTTGTTTTCGTTTAGACCATATGTGTTTTGTCCACGTTAGCCTTCAGTCCAGATGCATACCAAGATATTTTGTATCTTCTGCTTGGGGAAGACTATTGCCATTTAGGAAGACTGTCGGACACGTTTCTCTGCGCATTGTGAATGTGACATGCACAGATTTTTTTTCGTTCGCCTTGATTCGCCACCGTTTCATCCATTTTTGGATACTGTTCAAATTCGCCTGCAGAACATCTAACGCGATGGATGGATCTGTGTGTGATGCCATGACAGCTGTATCGTCAGCGAAGGTAGCCACCACAACGTTAGTTGAAACTGGGAAGTCAGCAGTAAACAGGAGGTACAGAATTGGCCCCAAAACACTACCCTGTGGAACTCCGGAATCGATAGGAACTAGTGCTGAATACTCATTTTCGACCTTCACCTGAAACATTCTTTCCGTTAGATAAGATTTTATTAGATGATAGTAAGCAGCCGGCAAATGTAGTTTTATTTTATACAAGAGTCCATCATGGCAAACTTTGTCAAAAGCTTGCGTCACGTCGATAAAGGCGGCCGAGCAGAACTTTTTTTCCTCTAGATTTTTTCTGATATCCTTAGCTACTCTGTGAACCTGTTCAATTGTTGCATGTTGATTTCGGAAACCAAACTGATGGTCCGGTATGAGATGTTTTTCTATTAATACAGGTAGGAGTCGATTAAGCAGCAGTTTTTCAAATAGCTTAGAGAGAATGGGCCTTTAGGATGCAGCTTCCTCTGGCGGTTTACCAGGTTAGGGAATTAGTATTATCTGAGCTACCTTCCATAGAAGAGGAAAATATTGCAGACGCAGCATTGCATTATATATAAATATATATATGTAATCAGTTTTACTGCTTTTGGTGGTAGTTGAGCAAGTACTGTTCCGGTGATAAGGTCGTGTCCCGGCGCTTTTTTTAGATTTTGCTGTTTGTTGGATGGCCATTGAAACTTCATTGACTGTGACTGGTTTGATTGGAGTGGTCTCTTGAGTAGGTGTATTGAGAAAATTGTATATTTGTTCCTCATCTTCTGTACTTATTTCTCTCGGATATGGTTGAAATAAATTGGCAAGATGTTTTGCAAATACCTCTGCCTTCTCATTACTATTTCTAGCCCATGTGGAGTCTGATTTACGAATAGGTGGGATTGGTTGTTGTGGTAGTTTAATTCGCTGTGTGGCTTTCCAAAACTAGTATTCGGTAGCTTTCGTTGGAGAGAGATTCTCGAGATAGTTACTAAACGTTTGGTTTTTGAAGTTCTTCAACATATTTTTGAGTTCTCTTGTTGCTTTGTTGAGTTTGTTTTTGGTGGTTGCGTTTCGAGTATTTTGCTATTTCCTCCTTATTTTGCGTTTTTCAGCTATGGCTTTTTTTATTTCGATGGGATAGTTATCGATGGCTATTTTTTTTCTGGAGTTATTCAGGGTGGCAGACCAGGCGCCTCTTGGATCGAGCTTGTTAGGTAATCGACGGCGTCATCAAGTTCTTCTGTTGTTTTTAGTCTTGTGTTCAGTGATATTTTATCTTCAAATATTTTCCTGAATAAATTCCAATTAGTCTGTTTGGTATGCAATGAAGGAGATTTTTCTTTTAGGATAACTTAGGATTTTATTGTTACCAATATAGGTGAGTGATCTGATGAAAGATCAAGACTAGATTCGATTTCGATGTAAGTTTTTGATATACCTTTGATCACGCAGAAGTCGAGAACGTCTGGGATTTTTTGCCGATCTGTTGGCCAGTAAATTGGTTGACCTGTAGATAAGTGTTGCAGGTTGTTGAATTCCATTGCTTTATATAATTCTCGTCCTCTTGTGGTGATTAACCCCATTGGTTATGTTTCGCATTGTAATCTCCCGCTGCTAAAAATCCGGTGCCAAGTGAATTGAAAAATTGTGAGAAATGTTCTTGTTTGATTATTTCTTGCCTTCTTTTGTTTGGCGGGCAGTATATTGCCGAGATGACTACTGAACCTCTCTGGTCTTTAATTTTAACTGAAGTCGCTTGTAGTTAATCCTTTTGATAATTTTCCAATGCATTGTGGTGTATGGAGTTCTTGATTATAACTGCAGTTCCTCCATGAGCTGTACCATCGGGGTGGTTTGTTTGATTTGTTTGATGGACTGTATAGTTTGGTATTTTTATGTGGCTCTTGTTGGTGAAGTGAGTTTCAGAGATTAATACAATATCAAGATTGTGTGTTTGTATGAATGCTTTAATTTCTTGACTATGTTGTGCCAAGCCGTTGGCGTTTCAGATTGCTATTTTTAAGTTTTTAGACATTATTTGTTTTGTTGACTATGAGAGTTAAAATATTGAGCATCGTATCCATTCTTTCCATGAGCTTTAACAGCATTTCTTCCAGTTTGTTAGAATTTTGGTTTGCGATAGGAACATTTTGTTGAGTGGTGCCAGAAAACTGGTTTTGTCCGTTTTCACCTCGAATTGCTGCGCTGTAGGAGGGTCGGAAGAAAGGGGCGCGGAGAGGCTCGTTGTGTGTTGGCACGTTGGTCGTATTTTTGTTTACATTGTTGCCAATTTGGGTTTGATTTACTTGCGTTAGTTGTTTTGGACGTAGTGGCGGGTATTTTTTATTCCGAATCTCTTTATAGATTCTACATCTCAATTTTTTTTTTCCTGACTTTTAGGTAAATAACTCACATAAATTTTACATATTTTTTTTCATTTTCAAATTTTCAATTACTTACAAAAATTACAATAAATTATTTTCAACTCCAAAGCTGAACATAAAACAATCAACATATCTTACTTACCACATAGGTATCAAAAATTTAAACTTTCAAAAAATGATTTGGTATTTCTAAAACCAAAAGTGAAAAAATTGGCTTTAGTTCCGTGATCCATCTGTTTTAAGAGGGATACTTTCTCCTTCATACACCCAACCAAAGCTTTTTTGGGCACCAAACTGTAGTAATTGCCAACCCCATATGAGATGCAAAAATGCAGATGGTTTGACAAAAAACAAGGATCTTGTTAACTTAGAGCAAGACTCGAGTTTTCACAATACCCCTTACGGGATTTGTCTCATCGGTTGCACATTGCCAACAACGATTCCGAGCAGATTTTAGATTTAAACTATTGAAATAAATAAATTTAACAAATACAAGTTAGTTTTGGTTTTACAATTTTTTGAACCAATTTATCAGACTTGTGATTTTAGTGATAGTGATATCATTTTGATATGCTTATTTATTTTGTAGCAATAAGGGTAGCCGAGTTACGAAAAGTGGTGGTGCTGAGTTTATATAAAGCTAGCATCCCCACCAATAAAATCGCTATAATTCTTAAACAATAAGTGCACATGTTTTTTTAAAAGAACACATAGTTAGCACATGATTTGTACATTATTATTAATTATTTGATTTTTAATTTTGAGAAAGTGGGGATGCTGGCTTTATACACGTAATTTACATGAGGATATTATGTATGAGCTTGTGTTTAATTCTAAAGCGCTCGGTGGAGTTCCGTATATTTGTGATGTCTTTCATAAGTGGATTTCGCGTGATGGTTTCGGTAAAGAATTGTATCTCGGTGTGTTTTATTTCGGCCCGTAGTGTGGATGTGTCGTTTGTGCATCTGTGTAGTTCACAAATTTCCGTGGTCATTGGGGATCCGGTGATTAGTCTGAGACATTTGTTTCGAGTTCTTTGAAGGCAGTTTGAGTTGGAATTAGCAGTTTTGCTCAATAACGGCGACGCGTAGAGGAGAATTGGACGGATCATGGAATTATATAGCTGAAGTTTGGGCCTTAAGCTGGAGTTTGTTTTGGAGATGGAGCAGGGGGTAGAGTGAGTGGTATGCCGAATTTGCTTTTTTGGCCGTTTGTGCGCAGTGTACCTTGAAAGTGCGTTTGTGGGAGAACATGGTTAGTGTGGTTTTGTCGGCATTTAATTTGATTTTCTAACGGTGGTAGTAGACTTCCAGTTCGTCGAGATGGCGTTGTAGATGCGAGATGGTGTGGTTTCTTTTCGTTCCTTTCGATACGATCGCGGTGTCATCGACGAATAGTGCTATTTGGGTGTTGTGGTGTTTTGGGATGTCATTTACATAGTAGAAAAATTGGGTGGGAGCAAGGACGGATCCTTGATGAACCCCTGCGGGAATTGGGTAGGGATTTCATAAGGAGTGACTAACAAGTACTTGGTAGAAGCGTTTGTGGAGAAAGCTTTGTATGATTTTGATTAGGTGGAGGAGAAATTTTTGCACAATGAGTTTATGGATTAAACCGTCGTTCCATATTGTATCGAACGCTTTTTCGATGTCTAGTGTTGTGACTGCCGTAGTTCTTTTGAAGTTACAATTGACCACGGTGTGGTACTGTGGTTTGACCGGAATCCAAATTGTTTGGGAAGGATGATGTTATGTTCAGTTTCGTGCTGTTTAAGCCGTGAAAGTATAATTTTTTCTAGAACCTTGGAGAGGGTTGGCAAGAGACTGATTGAACTGGATGGGATGTTTTTGGGTTTTAACTAGCTTGTTTCCAAGCGGCCGGAAAGTATTGGTTTTTGAGGCACTGATTCAGGATGTAATAGATTTGGAGTATCGGTTTCTTAGGTAGCTGTTTGAGAATTTGTGATGTGATTTTGTCGTGGCCCGGAGCTCAATGAATTGTTGAATTTTTTTATTTCTTTAGGATTAGTCAAATCGTTTGGAGGTGTTGGGATAGTTGTCTGTTGAAAGGAGAGTAGGGATTGTTGAACCATATTTTTAGTTTGGGGGTTTGAGAAATTTTCGGTGAGCTTGTGGTTTCCTAAGTAAGTGTTGGCTATGGCGTTTGATTTGTCCATATTAGTACTTTTGAGATCTGAAGAAGTTTGTAGAAGTGGCATTGGGGTACGAGAATTTTTTCCTTTGAGAGCTTTAACGATAGCCCAAAGTATTTTGGGGAGTGATGTCGGAAAGCGCTTTCTCCCATTTTTGATTTTTAAAATGGAATTAATGATATCGTTAGTGAGTTTATTAATTTGTATTTTGATGGCCGGAAAGCGATAGCGTTGATAGATTTTTCGAAGTTTATTTTTAATTTTTTGTATTAGGTCAGGAGGTAGGGTGAGTTCGAGTGATAGAGGGGTTTCTTTAGTGTTGTTATTATAAATTTCTGTAAAATTTTTCGTGAAGGTGCTGATGGCTTCGTCGATTTCGGCGTTTGTTTGGATTTTTGAGTTAAGTGGGATGTCAAGTGTGTCGCGTCCAAATTTTTTCCAATTGGTGGTACACAGGGATTGCGGTGGAAATATTGGGAGTTGTAGATTCCCTCGATTCCGAGCATTGTCAAGACACCTACTTACACTAGCATTGCCCATAACTGGAAGAAGAGCACACAAGCCTGGCTCCTTGCAGTGAAGAGAGTATGAAGTCTTATCAACCGATGAGACAAATCCCGTAATGGGTAAAGTCGAAACTCGAGTCTTGCTCTAAGTTAACACAATCCTTGTTTTTTACCACGTTTTATTTTACCACGTTTTACTTAACTTACAATCTTGTTTGTCCTTCTGTTTGTCAAATCTTGCAATTGATTTTTCGACCACTTCCCGAAGGTCAATTGAGCTGAAATTTTTTAGTTAGGCTGGGTTTCGATGACAATGCAATACTTTAACAATTTTGTGGCTTGAAAATGAACATGTAAGCCAGAATTAACTATGTTAAGTTTTATATATGAAAATAAATTATTATTCATATTAAAAATAAAAAAAATGATGCAACTTTGTTTAAATGCTGCAATTATTATAATAATTATCAAAGATTAATAATTATTACTTACATGTTAAACTGAAAAAAAAATAAAAAAAAATTTCGCTTTAAAAAATTAAGTACACATTAGTAGTATCAATGTAATTTATATTATATAGATGAAGCATGAAAGGCGTCAGCAGACGGATGTAATCTAATCAGCTAATAATTACGCCACCAGACAAGAAGCAATGCATAGAAGGCATTTTACTTGTGTAATGCATTTGTGGGGGCGGCGATATAATGCAATGTATGCATTTGCTCTTGAAATTATGAATTGTTTTGAGACGAGCGTCGTTTTAATCGGACGATTTTAGAAAAATATGTCGTTGAAAGCGGTTGGTCGCTTTAACAGGAGTCGTACTAAACGTACTTTACGTCGTTAAAAGTTCGGATTTTAATTATAATTATAATTAACTAAGTAAAATTTAAATAAAGAAATGAACAGTTCAACTTCAGTGCAAAATTTTTGTTTTAATTTAAGACATTAATAAAATCGATTGCAAAATTTGACAACAGAATTTAATGACTAAAAAGTGTTAAATAATATTTATAAAAAAAAACTTTTAAAAAACCACGTTTTACTATTGATTATTCAGTGGACTAAAAATTAGAAAATAAATTTTTTTCAGTGCCTTGCAGACCATGTTGATATACATACTCAAAATTTACTGTGATTTTCCATGACTAAAAACGTGGAGCGCATTTTCGCATTAACTATTCTTACGTTCTCCCGAATAGACAGAAATAAAATTTGTTGAAAAATTACGGAAATTACTGTTAAGCAAATCAATTAACAGCAATGAATTCTTCTAAGCAAAGTAAGAAAAGCTGATTTTAGGAATGCGACAATGTACGATAGACGAGACTTGAAAAACTATGAGAGAAAGACTGACGAAGAAAAATTTAATGCTGAAACTCCAAATGAATATAATGTTTTATCAACAACTAGGTCAAATATTTTAATTTTAGATTCAATGCTGATGTGCAGACTGATCAACAGTCCTTGCGAAAATGCGCCCCACGTTTTTAGTCACGGAAAATCACAGTAAATTTTGAGTATGTATATCAACATGGTCTGCAAGGCACTGAAAAAAATTTATTTTCTAATTTTTAGTCCACTGAATAATCAATAGTAAAACGTGGTTTTTTAAAAGTTTTTTTTTATAAATATTGTCAAACCATCTGCATTTTTGCATCTCATACTGGAGTGGCAATTACTACAGTTTGGTGCCCAAAAAAGCTTTGGCTGGGTGTATGAAGGAGAGAGTATCCATCTTAATACAGATGGATCATGCAACTGAAGCCAATTTTTTCACTTTTAGTTTTATTAAAGTACGGTTGCATTTGATATATTAAAATTTGAATATCAAAATTTTAGTTTTTAATATATCGATACTTTTTTGACAAAGTATCGTAAGTAACATATAGTAAATTTTACAGGAGACGTTTTATTTTGTTTATTTTAGTTATTTGTTAGCATTAATTTGTTGCTTACTATAAAATAAAATTGAGTTTAGACCTTCACAAACTTTAAAAATATATAATTATGATTTACAAAATGTGTATAAACGTCTGATTCTTACGATAGCCGCGAAATCTGTTTTTAAGGAAAAATGTCACTTACGATACTTTTGCAAAAAGGTATTGATTATTCTGTATGAAATAAATCTTATAAATTATAATAATATTTGTTTTTATTAAATTATATATTTTTATCGGTGTAAATTGTTTTTCGATTACTGTATTGCCATTGTTTGTTATTACGATACTAAAATGTCACGGAAAACCTGGAAAAGTTACGGATTAATTAAATTATCAATAATCAATTTCAATTATTGAAAAAATTGTCCACCAAATGTAATTAATTTAAATGTCTTTCTTTTATTTAATTTTAATATTGCTAAATTTGTTTTAAATCAAAGAAACATTCTTATGCTATTTTTATGTTCAATTAATTATGTTTAATTTATAGTACAAGATTGGAATGGAAATTTGCTACCAATATTGTGATGGAATTACCAAATCAAAATTTTCATTGATCAATTATTGGTTTCGTAGTTATTGACAAGTAAATCGAGGAAGATGTTCCAGTCTTGAATAAACTTAAATAAGAGCCTCCATTAGTAGGTGAAGGTTTGAAGAGGAAAAAAAAGATAAGTTTCTTAAAATTTTTAAGTTTACATATTTTGTTTTCAATGTACGGTAACTGACTACTTTTGGGTTTTCGTTGATTTGATTATTTTAACCTTCTGGCAGGCGCGTTCATGATGTTATACTTTATACAACAGATACAAATTTTAATCTTTTTTCTTGATAAAATACTTCTACGCTGGAAAAAAAATTTGGAGTAAATTTACCTGGGTAAACTATTGGAAATTTTAGATTTTCTGGTATTTGTGTAGTTATGTACGTCATGAATGCGGTCGTAGGCTAGTGCTAGATTGCTATGCTGTAGTGGGTTTGATCCCCGACTAAGTACATCTGACTATCTCGACCTTGTCTCCCTCACAAGATGCTGGCAACATCTTTGTTGTATTATATGCCTAAAGACTTCTCAGCCCTGGGCCCCGAGGAGGAATTTTGTCCTAAAATTGGACATAGTTTTGATGAGTATTTTAGTTGCGATTAATTAAATTGGAAAATTTTAGAGAATAGTGAAAACCTGTAATAGTTAGCACATTTATTTTGAAAAATAAATAGCAACCCTGTTATTATAATACAGTGAAGTTACTGTACTGCCATTGTTTGGTATTACGATACTAAAATGTCCCGGAAAACCTGGACTAACTCCCTAACTCTATTCTATAAATCGAATTCTTTTTGGAAAAATTATATAGGTTTGTCAGATATTTACGTGTAATTTTATCTCCATAACGCGATTTTTCTGTAATTCGAACTTTTTTGGTGGTCTCTTGAGATTCGAGTTAGGGAAGTTTGACTGTATATGACATTGTAATGTAATATACAGTAGAACAAATGTCCAATGTCGAATAAAATTCCAAGTTGAACAAATGGTCAGTCGAATAACTGTTAGTTGAACAAATGTTGTCGAATAAAATTCGGCATGTGGATTTTTTAAGTTATTCGAGTCTGACATATGCACAGCGGTTTCGACGTCTGGGTCTATAATTCATACACTAACTCAGTGCATATTATGTTATGTGGTTTATGATTTTAAAATTGAGGTAGATTTGGTGAAATCAATAATAAACTAGATAACAACATTTTTAAAAAAATTCATATTATTTAATAACTTGAAGTTCCTACCTTCAAAGTAACTACTGGAAATCTTAAAATTTTTTACTTTAAGAGCAGATATAATTTAATTATCTGTGATTTGGGAATAGCCTATTTTTAGGCTTCCGGATCGTAATGTGTTGATAACAAATTTGTTAACACAAGTAACATAAATAATAAAGTCGTAGTCAGTAATCCCCTTTGTGCATGGACGCCCTTTGGGCGCCGAGTTTCTGGGTATTTGATAAACACTAACACATTCAAAAAAAATTAATGATTTTCTGGGATTCTGTTTGCATGCTTCAAGTTTGTAAGTAAGCGTTCGTTTCATTCTTGGTAGCCTGGGCTACCAAATTCTGCAGTTCTTTATTCAAAATCGGTTTTATTGGCTTGAATAAATTTGTCGCACGTCTTATCTCTTAGTTTGATCACAAATCACACAACTTCAGTTGGGGAACCAGGCTTATTGGTGTGGATTGGAGCATGTCGATCAAACAACGAAATTATATCAGAATTGATGCATTGGAGTTTATCATTGATGTCTGCTGGTTCTACTTTGCGAAGGAAATTTAGATTCTGTTTGAAAGTTGTCAAATTTGTATCTTTCTATTGGTAATTTCTGAAGTTGAAAGTAGTAATATACTTTTAAGTTGCGGAAGTTGTTGATCTTATTGTTTTTCTTTTTGATTCTTAAATTCGATTATTAAAAACTGTGGCTACAATTTAAACAGTCATCGCGGACTTCTTAAATAATTTTAAGAGATCCGTTTGATATCCATCGACAAAAAAAGCTAAATAAAATCAAGTCACCACAAGCAGGTTTTAGAAACTTTTATCCTGCACTCGACTCAATTTTTCCATTCAATAAATTTCTGCATACCTAATTAAATATAGAAAAGAGGTCTATCTAGCCCCAATATGTATACCATATGTAATTCGGGAACTGAAATGTTCAAAATTTGTAACTACTTTTAGGTAGAATCGTATATCGAGCAGATCGATTAATTCTACATCAATCCGTCTATTTTAGGAAATAATATGAATTCTATTACAAAATAAAGGTTGTTTGTTTTGAACAATTCTGGTTGTAAAAGTTATATCGATTTTATTGTTTTCCTTTTTGATTCTGGAATTCGATAATTACAATTGATCCGTTTGGCATCTATTGACAAAAAAAACTATTAAATAAAATCAAGTTACCATAAAATAACTGTAACGGTTTTTGGTAACCAGTGATTATCTATATCACTGTTGGTAACATTGGCGATTGTCGTTATATCTACGTCGTCGCCACTTATCGTGTATCATCGTGAAAATATTTTAACATAAAACAAATAACAATACTTGTAATAGTTTCCAAAATTTAAATACTTTTTTTTCAGAGCAGACCTAGCGGGCTATAAATAGTTATTGTACGTGAAACGTACAAAATATTTTATGCTGTCTTGGGTCCCTAGGTGACACCCAAAATTGAAAATCAGCCATGGACAAAGCTAAGGTCCATGACCAATCTCCTATGCTCCAGAGATTGTGTTCTGCATAGCGAGAGACATCTGGTATTCGAAAAGTCTTCCGCTTCCTCTACTTTAGTCACCTTTTCAGAACGTTGCAACTTAACAACAGAAACATTTTTGAATCTCGTGTTTTCCGACAGTTTCAACTTCATCCAATCTCGAGTTTGAATCCAGAGAATTTTTACTAACTACAGATGTATAACGTTAGTTGATACTGTATTATAAATCTTTAGATCAAGATGAACATCCCAGAATTTTTGCGTAGAATTTTATGAACCCAAATGTTAGATTTAAAGTCGTGATCGGCTATTATCTGCTGTAGTAGTTTATGTTCCATATATAATTACTCACAGGGCCGTCTTCTAGATTGTTTTCGCATTTCTTTTGGTCAAACTCCAAAATATATAGTAATAATGATCACAATTTCTCAAAAAAATATCCAAGTTCTCCAATCACCACTGTCTCTTTTTAATAGCTTACTCTTGAATATTTACATATTAATGCTAGCGATATGTTATATGTATGATTTACTATAATAATCAGATAAATCAGATTTTCAAATAAATTAAATCTTACAAAATAAAAGACACACGAACACGATGACTAATAAATAATTAACAAGAAAAAATCAATGAAAGAATCAAAACAGTGGTTCCAGAGCAATCCTTGCTGCACTCCATGGTAACCACTTTATGAAATTCTAAATACATGTTTCTGAACATTTAACATTAATAATGTGGAAATTAACTTTGAATTTATAGCCAATCTTAAGTTTGATTTAAATCCAGCTTGTATGAATTATTGTTGTCTTATTGAAAAAATAAGTCTTCCACTATTTCTATTTTTATATATATTTTATATTATAATTTGTGATTTATCAATCAGGAGAAAACACAATTATATAAAAATTTATTTAAATGAAATTATAAAGCACTCGAATAGCATAAAATAAATAATAGCTTTTTATCTTTATGGTGATTGAGTAGTCGGATAACCAGATAATCGGATCAATATAACATATTTATAATATTTAATGTAATTTTATTTTATTATATTTCACAAGTTTTAAGTTATTGGTATAGAAATATTTTTCTTATATAGTAAAATTATATTACAAATCCACAAAATATAAATTATCCTAATATTATTCTTTAAACCGACATTGCCGGCTTTATTGGGAATTTTCCGTATTTTAATTTTTTATAATTGAATGGCTAAGTGCAAAAAGGGAAGTACTTACATGTAGGTTATATGTAATACTTCCCTTTTTGCACTTAGCCATTCAATTATATATCGAGCAGATCGATTCATTCTGTCCCAATTCGTCTATTTTGGGAAATAACACGAAGTGTATTGATCTGTGTGTGTATTGATTGATCGATGGCTAAAAAGAATTTGGGATTGGAAGCAAGCCCTTAAAGTCAAACATATAGTTTTGTGATATCTGCACTGAAATATTTTCGCAAAAGGAAAAATCGCGAATTCATGTGAGAATACAAGCTAGGAAAAGGGGCGTGCTGGCCTACCGGGAATTTCCTGGTGGGCCCTCAATAAAGTAGTAAAATGGGCCCTAGATTCTGTCCCAAAAAAAGTTTTCTTTATTCAATTAATGGGCCTCTCATATGGAATTTTCCAGGGCCCTTAAGTCTTCCTAGCACGCCCCTGGCTAGAAACCACTCGTCAGCTAGGATTGCAATCTCGATTGGCATCTGCAAAACAAGGAGATTGAAAATTATATACTGCATTCTATGAATATAATTAACTTAATGTTAAAATTTGAAGAAAAAAAATTATTTTGAATATTTTTGTCAAACCATCAAAAAAGTTTTGGCTGGGTTTATGGAGGAGAAAGTATCTATCATCTTAAAACAGGGTTCCCACTTGTATGAAAAAGTCAGGGATTTGCTTTGAAAAATTTAGTGGGAACCCTATAAAATGATTGATCGTTCGACCGAAGCCACAATAACACTTGATTTAGCTAATTATATTACAAATTTTAGCTTAGATAATGTAACTCGATATTAACCGTATCTGTATTTCAAGAAACCCAAAAAATACACGCACACGTTTTAGAACTAAAATGCATCACATATCACAATAAAATGCATTGTAATCTGATAATAGACCTGATAGTAATCTAATTATATCTTTCTCAGTTTTTTTTAAATTTTCTTTTGGTAATTTCTTTTGCATCCTCTAGAATCTAGATGAAATACCGATTGGTATTGAAGATTGTTGGATTTTGAGGTGGGAGGTTTATACACAGTAAAAACATTTTCTTTGAATTATGCTCGGTTTCTTCACCTTGAGATATCTATCGGATAACCAATCAAACAATCGTAATTCAAGTTTTTATGGTTGTTTGATTGGTTATCCGTATAGTTATACTTATCCGATAGATATCTCCTGGTAAAGAAATTGGGCATTAGAAAAACATTTTTGTTTGAATAATTTTTCTTAAAGCAGAGAAATCTTAAAATAAAATATTTTTACTCAAACAAAAATTTGTTCAAATCAAATAAAAAAATTAGTGTTTACGCAACTAAAAGTTTTATTTAGCCGCAATAAAAAATATTAATTTTTTTTTATTTAAACAAATTTTTGTTGGACTAAAAATATTTAATTTCAACAAAATTTATTTGCTTTAAAAAAAATTTGTCAAACAAAATGTTTTTTTTATTTTTTTATAGAAAAACATTTTTACTGTAATTTCTTTTATTTGAAGTTTTAGGAAAATTTCACCTTCAATTTGTACTGGATATCAAATATAACATTGTCTTTTGTACTTACGTATGTAATTTTGAAAAGTTGGTTGGAAAAGGTTGCCACTTAATCTATCAAAGTAACTAAAATAAATGTCACCCCAAATAACTGGGAGACTTGAAAAGTTTTCTTGGTGTTGAGAATATTTCTCTACCTGCACTTCCATTACAACCAAAGTGAATAATGATTAAGTTGTGGTAGAGTACTATTTAATGTAAGGTATTGAAACAAATGTAAGAACCGCTTTGGCATAAAAGTCACCCGACGAAGGTTTACTATTGGGGCCAAATGAGCAATCAGCACTATATATTTGGCCCACGTGAAAAATATTTCCCGTTGCTCCTTCAACATTATAACAACTGCTCTTTGCACTAATGAATTCGCTAACTTTTTTTTTATTTACAATGTATTTATTATATGGGCGCATACCCCATCGTGACCGTTGCGATGGATCGTTTCAGATAATTTCGAATATTTATACAATTAATATTGTATATGCTAGAAAAATTAGTAATTGAAAAACTTACTGTTTTTTTTGGATAAAAATTATACAAATTAATTGAATTAGTTTGCGACACGTGAATTCATATGTTTCGAATTTTGGATGCTCATCAGGAAAACCTGGAATAAATTACAAGAAAACTAACGCAACTGTATTCAATTTAATTAAATTTTTTATCCAAAAAACAGTAAGTTTTTCAATTATTAACTTTTTAATATGTTAAAAAAAATACAATAATTTCACATGTTAATAACTGTAAACCATATTAATATTACATACTGTAATATACTTACAGGAAATATACTACAGAAGATACATATTATTTAGTGAAAGAGTTATTAGGCTATCGCCTTTTCTCGCTTTCTGTATACTAGGCATCTCTGCTAGTTCAGTTTCATTTTCTATGTCTCAAGTAAGTCATGGATTTAGGATCCTGCTAGGTTTTCCCATTTCCTTTTAGAAAAAAAAGATGTACAGCCCAGATGTCACAAACGTAGTCAAATTGTTTCTGGCTTGTATAATCTCTCACATGAATACGCAATTATTCTTTCAAAGAAAAACTTTTAATTTAGATGACACATAAATGTTGTTTTTTCCCATAAAGGGGTTCTCGAATACCTCCGTAAATTGACTTTGGTTATATATGAAATAACTTTTTTGTTATTGATTCGGTTGGTGCTGATGTATTTTCTCTAATATTTTCTTCTTGGAAAGAGGAAGCTCGTTACTTTAGTGACCTAGGTTTTAGTACACTTGTAGTGAATTAGGACACTGAGCATCTCAGATTTTTTATATCTTACTGGTTTTTCCCATTTCCTTCTGCTTATAGTTTCTAGCTTGTATAACCTCTCGCATGAATTCGCAATTTTTCCTTTAGCGAAAAACTTTTGATTTTCGACCTAACCTAACCTAGCCTCTCGCATGAATTCGCAATTTTTCCTTTAGCGAAAAACTTTTGATTTTCGACCTAACCTAACCTAGCCTCTCGCATGAATTCGCAATTTTTCCTTTAGCGAAAAACTTTTGATTTAGATAACACGTAAATGTTGTTTTTCTCATGAACGGATTGTTGAATGTCTCCGTATATTGACTTTGGTCATATATGAAATGATTTTTGTTATTCAATTGGTTGGCGAAGTTGAATTTTCACCGATATTTTCTCTTCAGGAAGATATTTCTATATCCATTATCTGGACATTGATTTTCTATTGTAATCACCGCAGCAAAGAGGCAATACACTTTGAATTCAGATTTTAGTTTTTACATTGAGTAATCTAATCTATATAGTGAACATCCAGCACAAAATTTTAATAAACTTTTAGTCCTCCTGTAACCTTAATGTACTGTGAGGCGGATAACTCAGATAATCTCGAATATTTATGCGATTAATTATTTATACCATAATATTTTTACTATCAATATTTATACAGGAAATAGACTAGAATACATATTTACTAGAAGAGTTTTTAGGCTACCGCCTTTTCTCGCTTTGTGCATACTAGGCATCTGTCGGTCCAATTGCATTTTCTATGCCTCAAGTAAGTCGAGGATTCCGGATCTTGTTGGTTTTTCCCAATTCCTTCTGCTTTAAAAATGTACAGCCCATATGTTGTCACAGTCGAATAGTTTCTGGCTTGTATAATCGCTCACATGAATACGCACCTTTTCCTTTCAATGAAAAACTTTCGATTTAGATAATACATAAATGTTGTTTTTCTCGTGAACGGATTATTCTTGAATGTCTCTGTAAATTGCCTTTAGTTATATATGAAATGATATATATTTTTGTTATAGATTTGGTTGGTGCTGATGATTTTTCTTTGATAATTTCCTTTTGGAAAGAGGAAGCTCGTTACTTGAGTGATCTTGGTTTTAGTCCACTTATACTGTTAAAGCACCGACGTGATGGATAATAAGAACACTGAGCATCGCAGACTTTTAATTTCTGCTGGTTTTTCTCATTTTCTTCTGCTTATAATTTCTGGCTTGTATAACCTCTCGCATGAATTCGCAATTTTTCCTTTAGCGAAAAACTTTTGATTTAGATAACACGTAAATGTTGTTTTTCTCATGAACGGATTGTTGAATGTCTCCGTATATTGACTTTGGTCATATATGAAATGATTTGTGTTATTGAATTGGTTGGCGAAGATGAATTTTCACCGATATTTTCTCTTCAGGAAGATATTTCTGTATCCATTATCTGGACATTGATTTTCTATTGTAATCACAGCAGCAAAGAGGCAATACACTTTGAATTCAGATTTTAGTTTTTACATTGAGCCCACGTGATTTGGTTGGTGCTGATGATTTTTCTTTGATAATTTCCTCTTGGAAAGAGGAAGCTCGTTACTTGAGTGATCTTGGTTTTAGTCCACTTGTACTGTTAAAGCACCGACGTGATGGATAATAAGAACACTAAGCATCGCAGACTTTTAATTTCTGCTGGTTTTTCTCATTTTCGTCTGCTTATAATTTCTGGCTTGTATAACCTCTCACATGAATCCGCAATTTTTCCTTCAGCGAAAAACTTTCGTAAATGGATTCTTGTATGTCTCTGTAAATTTACATTTTTGCATGATATTCTCGGTCAAATACTAAGGTTATATGAATCGGATTGGTTTCTTCCTGAATCTGCTAAAATAAAACAACCAACATTTGTTGATGTACTATATTCATAGTGGGAATATTATTTGGATTTAATTATTGCTTCCCACGAAACTGAATTTGGGGGGGGGGGGCTTTCCTCCCACACAAGAGCATGTGTTTTTTATATTTATATATATTATGAAGAAGGGGATATTGACATTTATGGTCGCTCCAGTTTGTTTGTTGCAATCATTAGGCTGTTTTCACACGGGGTGTTTTAACGCTAGCAATAAAACGCCGCGTTATTTTCCGGATATTGCTTTAATCTTTTCACACACAACCATAATCAGCTTCATAAATATAACTAAGTAAAATGAAAATAAACACTCTTGCCATAGTATACCATTCGTTGGGTTCTATTATTGGCATTAATTAACTTTTGCCATCTTGCAACATAATATGCAATATAAAGCTTCTCGTGTGAAACCACACATATAGTTGTATAGGTGACAGAAAACGCCGCGATAAAAAGTTGCTACCACATCAGTAGAACATATTGCGTGTAGACGCGTCGGCGCTATCATACCATATAACGTAACGCGTACGTGTGAAAACCACTCATTTAAAAGCATGTATTTTTGATGCACAGCAATATCGCGTCGTTTTATTGCCAGCAACAACGCCCCATTTGCAAACAGCTTTAGCCTCTGTTACAGTTACTTATATTGCCCACATTAGTTGTATTTCTAGTAACTTGTTTTCGAGCTGTTTTTGCAGGTTTTTCTTAATTGTTTTACACGGCACTACAGCAACAGTGGTAGACATCATTTAATATTTAATTTGCTGGGGTAAATTAAATATTTAAGGGGAAAACTTAAGATTGTAACAACTACGAGTTGTATTGCCTACTCCCCTTTGGGGGACATATTCATAAACATATGATATTATAATATTCATAAATTGCACATTTTATGAAAAAAATTTTTTTTTATTTTTTCAAATTTCTAGGCTAGAATACCGCCTTAAAGAACTAACACTACATAATCTAGAACTATTATTCTCATAAGATAATCTTTAATCGTGTACGTATTCTGTTCAGGTTTTCAGAAGCACATTGGTCAGTAGTGACGCCATATGACCAAAGAAATGACGTACTGGTGGCGTAAAAATTACAGGTTAATGTCACAGCCTAGAGACGTCATTTTAGGACGACTATACAACGACGTCCCCTGAACGTCTCACAAGACATTCAAGAACGTTATAAATACGTAATTTCAGACGTCCCACCGACCACAAAGTTGTTATTTTTTTCAAGTTGAACTAGTAAATTACGCAAAACTACCACTATGTAGCAAAAGTGCGTTTATGTTAATACGAAAAAAATTGAAATCTTATTATTTGCTTCAAGTTCAACTAATCAGTTCATTAAAACTCAATTCGCATCCGAGAAAATTGAAGTTTAGTCCAAAATTTCTTCTTTCATTTCGATAACGGAATGGCTCCCAAAATAGCAAATTAAACAGTAATCAAGCATTTTTAAATTGTTTTCAAACTAAACTGCTAATGAAAGTGCAGCTGGCGTCTCGAGATAAAATAAACATCCCGTGTTTATTTAATTTAAAAAACTTGAATAATATTAATTATTTATTGAGTATAAATTAGTTGTAGAAATAAAAATTTATAGTTTCGTCATTTCTTGGGGTGCGGGACACTGCAGGTCGCCGATAATATGTCTTAGATAAGAAGACCTTTGCCTTCTTGGCGACCTCGACCTTCACCGCTCGCTGTCGGCTGCAACTTTGATTTATTTTTGCTCTCAAATCTTCTGGCTGCTGAGGCGAAGACGTCGAATAAATAATTTATTTATTGTAAACGTTCGAATCTCCAACCAAACGTATATATCTTAGCTGCTACATTTCTATGCTCTGTTTGAAACCATCTACGATTATATCGCTTTCCATAGCTGTCGAAGCTCCATTCCAATTTTTGAAACAAATATGTTCTTTGCTTACATTTTTACTTTCGTTATATGCACAAACTAAACAGTATTTATTACGTACATCCAAAAACAATATCTTGCAGTTCTCTCGCCAATGATGCAGGCCCAATGAAAATAAATAATAAATAGATTAATATAAAATAAAATTTACCTTATAAACGTTACCACACCAGACGACGCATTGTAGTTTACATTATACGTGCGCTTAGACCAAGCTCCATCTGCAATTACTGTTATACTAGCTAGGAAGCCCGTCCACGGACGGAAAACCAGCTCAGTTTAATATTCTCGTCTATAATTTCAAAAAGTGTAAAATTTACGATAACATTACATATTTTTATCTGAATGATGTGGCTAATCCATTCTTCAATTTTCTTTGACAATTTGTTAATTTCGGCCTTCCAAGTAGCAGCAACGTTATAGTAATTATCGTTTTCTAATCTGGCATTGGATAAACAGAATTTATTCAATTCTTCATTTTTTACATTATTGCCAACTCTGATAATTTTACTTGTGGTAGATACTAAACCTTCAAAAAATGTATCCAAAGGTTGGTTCGATACAGTAATTATTAGTATTGGAGTTCCATTATACTAAATATTTTTATTATCTTAATGTAATAGAGTTTTAACAATTTCTAAACCTAAATAAGTTTTTCCAGTTCCCGGAAAACCTCGAACCAATTGAATTTTCGAGTCAATGCAGCTTTGAACGTAAAAGTTACAGGTTAATGTCACAGCCTAGAGACGTCATTTTAGGACGACTATACAACGACGTCCCCTGAACGTCTCACAAGACATTCAAGAACGTTATAAATACGTAATTTCAGACGTCCCACCGACCACAAAGTTATTTTTTTCAAGTTGAACTAGTAAAATACGCAAAACTACCACTATGTAGCAAAAGTGCGTTTATGTTAATACGAAAAAAATTGAAATCTTATTATTTGGTTCAAGTTCAACTAATCAGTTCATTAAATACTCAATTCTCATCCGAGAAAATTGAAGTTTAGTCCAAAATTTCTTCTTTCATTTCGATAACGGAATGGCTCCCAAAATAGCAAATTAAACAGTTTACAGGATGTTTTAAGTAAACAGTTCCTGGAATTCCTGTAATTATTAGTATTGGAGTTCCATTATACTAAATATTTTTATTATCTTAATGTAATAGAGTTTTAACAATTTCTAAACCTAAATAAGTTTTTCCAGTTCCCGGAAAACCTCAAACCAATTGAATTTTCGAGTCAATGCAGCTTTGAAAGCGGAATATTGAGAAGAAACCAATTTAAGTTGTTCTGCGTTGGGCCAATTATTGCCAAACAAGTTCACCTTTCTGCCTTTAATTGTATAAATGGAACTTACATTCAAAAAACAAGGTATTTTCATCCTCAAATTTATTTCCTGATGTCTTGACATCTGTGTAGATGCTAGAGCATATTTTGCCTAAATCAAATATCGTCATTGTCTATTCAGAGTCAAACTCTGAATGCATATGCTTTTAATGATTTCTCTCTAAACTGGTGCTTGGTAAAATTTATATAAATTAAAAATATTGCGCACCTAATTTATTTTGTCTTCTATAGATACTAAACCTTCCAAAAATGTATCCAAAGGTTGGTTCGATACAGTAATTATTAGTATTGGGTTTCCATTATACTAAATCTTTTTATTATCTTAATGTAAAAAAATTTTAACAATTTCTAAACCTAAATAACTTTTTCCAGTTCCTGGAATTCCTGTAATTATTAGTATTGGAGTTCCATTGTACTAAATATATTTATTTTCTTAATGTAAAAGAATTTTGACAATTTCTAAACCTAAGTAAGTTTTTCCAGTTCCTGGAATTCCTGTAATTATTAGTATTGGAGTTCCATTATACTAAATCTTTTTATTATCTTAATGTAAAAGAATTTTAACAATTTCTAAACCTAAATATGTTTTTCCAGTTCCTGGAAAACCTCGAACCAATTGAATTTTCGAGTCAATGCAGCTTTGAACATAAAAGTTACAGGTTAATGTCACAGCCTAGAGACGTCATTTTAGGACGACTATACAACGACGTCCCCTGAACGTCTCACAAGACATTCAAGAACGTTATAAATACGTAATTTCAGACGTCCCACCGACCACAAAGTTATTTTTTTCAAGTTGAACTAGTAAAATACGCAAAACTACCACTATGTAGCAAAAGTGCGTTTATGTTAATACGAAAAAAATTGAAATCTTATTATTTGGTTCAAGTTCAACTAATCAGTTCATTAAATACTCAATTCTCATCCGAGAAAATTGAAATTTAGTCCAAAATTTCTTCTTTCACTTCGATAACGGAATGGCTCCCAAAATAGCAAATTAAACAGTAATCCTGTTTACAGGATGTTTTAAGTAAACAGTTCCTGGAATTCCTGTAATTATTAGTATTGGAGTTCCATTATACTAAATCTTTTTATTATCTTAATGTAATAGAATTTTAACAATTTCTAAACCTAAATAAGTTTTTCCAGTTCCCGGAAAACCTCGAACCAATTGAATTTTCGAGTTAATGCTGCTTTCTAAGCGGAATATTGAGAAGAAACCAATTTAAGTTGTTCTGCGCTGGGCCAATTATTGCCAAACAAGTTCACCTTTCTGCCTTTAATTGTATAAATGGAACTTACATTCAAAAAACAAGGTATTTTCGTCCTCAAATTTATTTCCTGATGTCTTGACATATGTGTAGATGCTAGAGCATATTTTGCGTAAAACAAATATCGTCATTGTCTATTCAGAGTCAAACTCTGAATGCAAATAATTTTAATGATTTCTCTCTAAACTGGTGCTTGGTAAAATTTCTATAGATTAAAAATATTGCGCACCTAATTTATTTTGTCTGCTATAGCTACTAAACCTTCCAAAAATGTATCCAAAGGTTGGTTCGATACAGTAATTATTAGTATTGGGGTTCCATTATACCAAAAAAACTTGAAATTTGAAAATAATACAAAAAAATAAACTTGTTAAATTATTAAAGAACGGGGATTCCCCATGAAGTTCATGTAACAAGTGAATAATCTTTAGAAAACATTGGGTAATATAAAAAGTATTATTCCCTATTCCCTAAATATTATTAGATTATAATTAGGTAGTACCACAAATCACTGGATAGCGGACTAAGCTGTACTTCACGAACTACTGCATACTGCAATCAACAATTCCGACGAGGATAAAATATCTTGTGGTTGTGAAAATATTGTGATTCGTGTAACCTTAGCACATTTTGCCAAGATGAACATAGGTAAAAATTAATTTTATAAAATAAATTTTTTGTTTTTTCAACAAGCAACAAATACTATACAAATCTTTAAGAAACACTAACAGTTATAAAAAAAGTTAATTTAATATTTTACCATAGAGTACGGTCGTAGGCTAGCAGTTAAGATAGTGGAAGTGCTGTCGCGGGTTCCATTCCCGACCAAGTACATTGAATTTAAAAAAATATATAAAATACAAAACATTGTGTTGTTTTTTGGAACTTTCATCACCATCGTCAGCTGATATTCATTGAGTTGTTTTCAGAGCTTGTAATTCTTTTGGTGTTTTTTTTTTATTTTTAATAAATATTAATATTTTAACAATGCTCCTACATACATATATAACACATCGCTCAATAAGTCCGTAGGATAGCTAATAAAACAACAATATTTTGACATAATTTGAATTTATTCATCAATATAGTTTCCTTTTGAGGCGATACAGTCAGTCCAACGCTTCTCTAACTTTTCGATACCATGTTTGTAGAACGATTTATCTTTCCCTTCAAAATATGCCTCAGTTTCGGCGATGACCTCATCATTCGATCCAAATCTCTTTCCCTGGAGCATCCTTTTGAGATCCGAGAACAGCCAATAATCGCTGGGGGCCAAATCTGGCGAGTACGGTGGATGGGGCAACAATTCGAAGTACAATTCATTAATTTTCACCATCGTTTTCATCGACTTGTGACATGGTGCATTGTCTTGATGAAAGAGAATTTTTTTCTTCTTCATGTGCGGTCGTTTTGCGTCGATTTCAGCCTTCAATCGTTCCAATAATGCCATGTAATATTCGCTGTTGATTGTTTTACCTTTCTCAAGATAGTCTATGAACAATATACCATGACTATCCCAGAATACGGAGGCCATAACCTTGCCAGCAGAGATTTGAGTCTTTGGGCGCTTTGGGCGGCTTTCACCGGCTGATGTCCACTCAGCCGACTGCCGACTTGACTCAGGATTGAAGTGGTGGATCCATGTTTCGTCCATTGTGACATAGCGACGCAAAAAATCCTTTTTATCACGGTTAAATAGGGCCAAACATGCCTCAGAATCATCGATTCGTTGTTGTTTTTGGTCCGGTGTTAGCAAACGCGGCACCCATTTCGAACAAAGCTTCCGCATACCCAAATGTTCATGCAAAATGGTAAACACACTGCCTTCAGATATCTTTACGGCCTCAGCAATCTCCTTCAATTTCAATTTGCGGTCGGATAAGACGATTTTGTGGACTTTTTGTATGTTTTCTTCAGTAACTGCCGAATTTGGGCGACCGGAACGTTCAGCATCATCGGTGCTCGTACGACCACGTTTAAAGTCACCAAACCACTTCTCAACCATTTGCCTCGATGGAGCAGAGTCCTGATAACATTTGTCAAGCCACTGTTTAGTTTGCACCGTATTTTTTCCCATCAAAAAGCAATGCTTAATGAGCACACGAAATTCAGATTTTTCCATTTTTTTCAATTCACAAAAGTTGATTTAATTGTTCACACTGTAACTTGGTAAATAATAGTCCGAATGTCATGAAATTTTGACAGGTTATCGTTTGAAGGTTGCCACTTTCTAAAAATCATAAGTATTCTGTATTTGTGTTGCCATCTATATGTCATCCTACGGACTTATTGAGCGATGTGTTATTGCAATGATATTTAGGGTGGATATTAAACAAGAAAAATGGGTTGAAAAAATTATTGTAAATCGAAAAAGGAAAACAAAATTGTAAAAAAATTTAAAAATCAAGAATGTAAAAAAACAGTCTAGTATAATTATTAATTGTGCTGTCAAATTTTTTAATAATTGTAAATGTGAAATGAAATATTGAATTTGAATAACAAAGAAAACATAGCAATATGTGCTGTTAGCCTTTCCAGCAAATCCAATGCTTAATCTTTTCTTTGCATTGATTCAATATGTCTTCGTTCTCTTGCCTGTTCCCTCCTCTCTGCATTTGCTGCGTTTGTTGAACGTGGAATAAACAAATTTCATTTAAAATCAGTAGATAAAACAACTATGTATTCAAATTTAGTCAGTGGCATAACAAGCAGTTGAGGGACCCGTGTGCGAAGTTGTTAACGGGTGCCCTGTTTTTATAAAAGACAAAAATTTTAATATAGACAAATAACAAAACTACATTAAGGACCAATTTTAGAATAATCAGATAAACAATTACATATATAACAATTACAGGGTTCCCACTTGTTTTTAAAATTTTTAATGGTTTTAAATTTTTTTTTAAAGATTGAGGAAGTTCACAATAGAACTGGGGCCCTTTTAGCCGGGGGCCCGCGTGCATCGCACCCACCGCACCCCGGTAGTTCCGCCACTGGATTTAGTCCTACTCGTTACTGTACCAGTTGATGAATATGTGGTTTAGATCCAAAAAATTTTTTTTTGGGAATTTCCAGATTTACTGTTGTGGTCCTTTGTGGATTTGTATGTTTTTCTTCAAATCGGCCTACTTCGACATGCATTGATATGCTGTCACCGAGTACCCGTGAGTCACTATATAATCACTTATTTGGCCCCAGACTTTTTTTTGCGAAAATTTTCCACCCAAAATATCTTCTTTCTTACGGTATTCTTCTAGTATCAGCAGAAGAATCGCATTGTGAGACCATTTAAATGCTGAAAATAACATTGTTAATTAAGAGAATTTGAGCAAAATAATAATATAATGTAATATAAAATATAATAAAGCACAAAACCTTCCGATGGTGGGTTTTCATTATCATCACTGATGGTGCTTTCCGGACCATCGACCATTAAATTTTTATTTGCTGCCCACGCTTTATTTGAATTTTTGAGTTGCAAATACTATATCTAGAGAAACAAAACGTTTAATTTAGAATAAATTAATTAAGCAAGTGCATCATTTGTGCTTGTTACTGATTTGTCTTTCCACACCTTTGACTTAGTATGACCTGCATTGACCCATGTTTCATCCAAATAGTAGCTTTTACGTCCCTCCAGTTTAAATCTTCTTATACTTCTTAAGTATGTTCCGTCTCCATAATATTAAATCTGATCTCTCGAGTAATAGATGGTTTCTGATCTCGTTTCCCAAAAAAGCCCAATTTTCCTAACAATCTTGATAAAGTACTACGGTAGTACTTCACAACGTTCCACTTCCTAATAAAATATTAATACTTGAATATGAAATAATAAATTACCTCTTTACAAAGTCTTACAACTAAAATTTTATCAAGCGTTGGAGGATCATTATTTGCAAGAAAGAATTGGTGAACTACTCTACGAAGTGTCGTCTTCTGTAACTCATCCAATTTTTCGCAAGCACATTTGTGTTGTCTTTTTTGATGGGGATCGTAAAGTTCCACTTTTTTCCATCTCGGCAACTGTATTCCAAATACCGCTCTCTGAAACACCTAAAGCTTCTGCAGCTGAAACTACACTTTCAGTCTTACCGATTCCTTGATTACGATACGTTGCACATAAAATAATGCAACATCATTAATTCATTGTCAAGTGTTCTTAATTTTCCCACTATGGTTTTTAAGCACTTCAATTTTAGCTCCATTGTGAGAATCCTTTCGACTACTACTAGGGACAGGGTTGTCTTGATCTACTACTACTATATCCATAATTAAACTTCACTAAAAAATTTATAAAAAGTGAGGTTAGAATTAAAAGGTTTTGGAAAAACCAATGTCAGTTATGTAAATTTGTAAAAAAAATCGTATTCAACGTTCTCTCGAGTGAAATAGCACTTGATCTTATAGTAATATTAAAAATTTACCACAAAATAATAACAAATACTGTTTCTTAAATGAAATGGACTATAGAAACACTTTTTGCAGAAAAAACTCCTTGAATATTCATTGAGTCATTATATTTGTTCATTCTTCTATTTTCACGTTCTATTTCCACACGCCTTAACACAAAAAAAATCGATTTATAACAAAAATACATAATAAAATGTGGATTTCTCTTGTGTGCCCCACACTTGTAGAGTCGTCAAAAAGTCCCCGCTGCTTCTCCATAAATCTGGGCGCCAGACAAGCTTGCCATGGAATGGGAGGGTACATCCAAATTTCCCAAGTCCCTCAAAGCACAAACATGACAGGTCGAACGAGGCCTATTCATGGTCATATGCTGAATCATCAGCATAATGAGAGAGCAATCCGGATCTACTACTCTCCACAAATCAGTCGTGTATAATATGAATAACAGGCAAGAATGCTCCCCTACGGAACTCGACCAGACTAGGCAGGCGACAAAATATGGTGGAGTGCAAAGTGCTCGCATAAAGCAACTTGAATAAAATTTTCTAATTCAAACAGGCCTAACCAGTTAGCTCGGAAGCCTAAAACTGAGTCTGATGGTGGCAATAATTTCAATCATCATACACGTTCTATATTAAAAAAGGAATGAAAGGATTTGTTTTATTTGTTAAATTATGTATTTTAGGTTTTAAAAATGAAAACAAAGCTCTAAAATGGAAATATACTAGTCTCGTTTACTATAACTTCTAGTTATATGGGCTCCCAAATATGTATAACTAAATTTTTGTATGGAAACTATATAAAAGAAGAAGAGAACTCATTTATAGGTTTACTTAAGAATTCTTAAGAAAAAATTTGTACTACTTCTTTTGTTTTTAAATTTCCAAATCAAAAGTTGAATTAACTTCAAAATATAATAGTACAGTATAATTAGATGTGAACCCCGAAATCCAAAAAATAAGAAGTTGGATTGTCACAAAATGTTTATAATCAGTTGCTCTATAAGTACTAAAAAGTCTCCCGCTGAAGAGCGACGGGTTTGGGTGGGGCGAGGGGGGGAAGGAGTCAAAACTATACATTTAAACAGTTTTTGTCAAATATCTCGAAAATGACGTTAGATAGAGCAAATCTCGCCCTGTTCAAAATTAAAGAACGTTAAATTTTCTAGCAAAATTGTCTTAAACATGTTTTTGGTAAACCCCACAGATTAGAAGATATGGAGGAGGAAAGTTTTAATAAATTTTTGCCTTGAATACTTTTTTCCAGGATTAATATATTTATATGAAAAAATATCTTTGTGACTGGCATTTGTAAAAAGCATTTTAATACATTTAATTAAAATTACATATGGACATACAAATCTATATATATAAAAATGAAACGTAAAAATGTATGTATGCTCATCACTTGAGAACGACTCTACCGATTTGGCTGATCTTTTTTTCGTTGGGTTCGTAATTGTTAGGAAAAGGTTTCTATGTAATAATATTTACGAAAGCCCTACCCGAAACAGATTTTGGTCTTAGTTTGTGACGCGCACGAATGGGTTAACTAGATTCCATTTGAAATGTTCATTACAGGGTTAATATCACTTCTCTTCTCCATCACTACCATTAGTAATTACAAAATTCCAAAATTAATTAAAAATTACAGTAAAAACAAAAAGTAAGTAAGAAAATTATCAAAACTGCCAAACAAAATAAATTTGGCTGAAAAATTGACCATTACACTTAAAATAGTTGGTAGAGAAGCATAACTCTACCAGTTGCAGTATTCTCTCCAGACGCAGAGTCGTGTAGCAACTAACGTATTCCACATGCTTTTGAGGGCTCGTACTACCAAATCTTTCGGTATGCTTAGGAAAAGTGACACTACATCCAACGATAAAAGAGTGTAATTACTAGGAATGGTTTTATTATTGTTCAATTCAGACAATTCTGTTGAGCTCTTAACATTATAAATTGTGATGTTGTTAATACATTGGTCAAGATGTTAGTTTAAATTTGGCAATGTTGTAGAATGGGGACTTTATACAGCTTACTACTGGTCTGAACTGTAAATTGTTTTTGTGGGTTTTCCGGACTCCGTAAATTTTAGTGGGCAACGAGTTATGTCGAATGAGTTTGGCGTACTGGACCTTGGCTATTTCTTCTGCTTCTTTTATCTCGCAACATTTTATTTACCTTATTTTGGTAAATCCTATCACTGTCATTTGGCCGACTAGTTTTTGGCCGACAGTCTTTTAACCGACAATCTTTTGGCCGATCAATAATCATTGCGAATGTAATGTAATAATATTTTTTTTAAATGCATCTTTTGTAAGAGAAAGCAATTTTAGTGGGATCATTTAATATTGTTGTTGTTTGCAATGGAGATAACTTGGTAGCTGATCCAAGAAAATTTATTGCTTCTGATTTAAATATGTGCTTTAATTTGGTACGAGACAGTAAATTATTGCAATATATTACTGTCTCATTGTTATATTGCCCATTATAGAGTTCATACGTGAACATATTTCTGTTGAGCATTTATTTTGCATTTTGTTTCGCAATATGAACAGGACCCAGAGGGGTCCTGTTCTTTTTTTTATAGGTACTTACCTAAGAGAACGCCATGCATATAATCCAGAGGAAAACTCCAAACCATATTGATGTGTGGGAGATGCATTAACGAGAACATCACTCGCGTGTTGCTCGGAGGGATTTGTCCCGCACGCTATTAAAAAACGAACCTCTCGCGATGTGCTCGTGATGTTCTCGGGTAAACATACCTGCGATTTATCGGGAAAAGTCCCGTAGGGACTTTTCCCTCATCGCAGGTATATTATCTACGATGATGGACCTTTAATTCCTCAAACAGCATTGCGAAACCCATCTGTTAAAAACCATTTTTGGGTTTTTACCTTATTGTTGAAATTTTAACCCTTCTTTTGTCGACTTATGTCTGGCGACAGTTTTTAATAGCTTTTCTTGGAAGTTTTTACCTTTTGGGTATTTGGCATTTTATTTGTATTCTCCCTCCTCCTGTTGGGGATAATTTTGTATTTTAGTTTTAAGATTTGAGGTAATTTTAAGATCGGTTGGTTGTTAAGCTTCGCAGAGAAAGCATCTTTAAATAAAACGCCGAACTCCGGCACTTGTACATATGTATAATAAATAGTTTTTACAATTTACGTAAGTGTTCAAGGTCGCCACAATACAGGTGACGGCTCCAATAAAACAATTGGAGCTCGAAACACCATCATTGACAACTTCTTGTATGAATTTAATGTTCTCAGGGCTGGCTCTTCACATTGCATGGTGTACTTAACTTGGCCGTTTACTACGTTACCTGGATGGTAGCACCAACTGCACCCAAAAAAACCGTTAAACTGCTTTCTGTTCTACATCACGGGGCGAGCTTTGGAATCCACACAGCACGCAAAAGGTAAGAGCTTGAAATTAGTTTTTTCATTGTTTTTTTTCGACTTCTACACCTATGTTATAAAGCGTTTCTGCTTCCTTGACGAATGATTCTATAATACTATTCATCAAGCTTACTGTGGGTTCTTTATATCCTACCCAAATACTCATAAATATCATGTGCCTGAAGCGCTCTTTAGCAGGCAATTCATTCAGGATTCCTTGTATAGGCCACATCGAACACTTTGATGAATGAAATATAGGTGCTCCATCAATGCTATAGTTATAAGTTAAATCGAACGAAGCTTGTTTCAACAAATTTTGATACATTTCCGAATCATTAATATCACATATTTTTCAACCTGAATTTGATAATCTGGTTTCTTCAGTTGATCCAGTAGGTTTTTGTTTTCTAAAATTGCTTTAATTTGCTTTGAGCAATCAGCCATGATAAATAATTCAGTATTTTGGGCCGATATTGTTTGCTCAACCTTACATTGCTCATTGGGACATGTAACATTGATAAGTTGAATATTTCTTTTGTCTATTTTGTTGTTGTGCAACAGACAGTAGCAATTTTTACAGTAAAAGTAATATCTCAAGTCTTCCGCATCAGGATCAAACCTCTTCGAGAAATTATATCGAGATGTCTTGAAAGTCTCCTCAGTTGCATTAGCGCATAACTTTATAATTTCCAATATGCCAGTTCTGACTTGATCGTTCAAATTATGTGCCACCGTGAGTCCATGAACCATTTTGTATACGTCTCGCTTGGTCAAGTCGGACTCTTGAAATAGAATTGTTCGATCATCATCGTTATCATCATTATTGGCATTGTTGTTAACATCGTCGTTGTTAACATCATCATTGTTAACATCGTCATTATTGATGTCATTAACAATATCGTCGTCACGGTGAATGTCTTCTACAACAACAAGAAATAAAAAAAAATTAATTTAATAATTAATGGTCGAATTTCACAAACTACTGTTTGTACTACCATCACTATCGGTGTTTTCCGTGGTGTATTCATTTTGACTATCGAAGTCGTTTTCACTGTTTTCCTTGTTTCACTGCATACATCACTCTCAGAATCGGAACTGGAGTCTAGGCTTCTGATTGTTGATGTCTCAGTAGCTATGGCAACATAAGAATAGTAATAATTAATTGTTTTCTCTTCAAATAAATTGGGGGTCAATATTTTTAGAGTTACAGTCGATTAATACCATTATAAATTCACGCACAAGAAAAATTTTGCTATCTTTAGTGTAAGGTTACATTGGATGCGTATTGTACGATAAATAAAAACAAACGCTTGAAAATGATAATGATGTACTTTTACGACCGAAATATCGTACGATGTCGTATGATACGCATCCAATATAACCTCCTTACACTTATGAGTATGACTTGTACGTGGTTTCAACGGGTATCGACCGTACTATATGAATATTGTAAATTTAATAAATTATGATTAACGTACCAATAACTAGTGCATTAGCAGCCAACTTTTTTCCCACCGTTTCTGAGTTCTATCTGACACCTCTGTTGCTGTAGGTTCTAAAAGTTGCTTATATTTTCTTTTATTTCTGTGATTTGTAATAAATTCCATTGGTAACAATAATCTTTGTTGCAGGATTCAAGGCACACCACTGTTCGAAGATCAGGTGCAATAATTCGAATTTTGAAAGTATTTTTAAAATGCCAATTATATCTATAAAATATCAAATACACAAAAAGGTAATAGTTATTTACTTAAAAGTCAGGAAAATGATACATTATATGTCAATATGTCGCTTTGATAGTTCAACTTCTACCATTTCCACGTATTCATAAAATCATCCATTTCAATTAACAAATTAATTTTAAGGTAACAAATTTTAACGTAGGTAACACAAATTGTTAGGTTAATAAAAAACATGTCCCAATGTCTCCAACAAAGCCCAGTACAAAACTGTAGAAATTTTTGTTGGGATATATATGAGTTAAATTGAGCATTTGCAACAGGGTAGCGCTATCGAATGTATTGTTATGGTCGATTTATACTCAACATTTATCATTTAAGCAGATTAACAATATCCATATTGTCCCTATTGGAAATAGGGTTGGTTGGTGTTAAAGTGTTAAATGATAAATGTTGAGTCGTATAAATCGACCATTGCTACCTTGAACTTTTAAATTTAATATCAAATAATAATATCAAAACCCATGTTTTTCAGATCCAATACAATTCCACTCATCCAGGAATTCACCACTCTCCAGAGACAATTCAATCTCATCCAAACTCTTCTGTTAAATTGACCAACACAAAGCCTGATCTGTCTCCGATGGAAAATTTGTAGAAGATTTTAGAGAACAAGATATTCCTTCGCGAAACAACATTGAAAGCACTCAAGGCCGTCACTTTTAAGAATGGGGAAAATTGCACCAGAAGCAGACGTATGTCGAAATTTATTGCCTAGGTCCTAGGTAATTAATAATACAATAATCAAGTCTATCAAATATTAATATTATAAAATAAAATATATTTAAAAAGCATACTTGTGATTTATTTCATTGTAAATTAACCTTGCTTGTTACCTCTAGGTATTTGTACTTACCACATTACTGTCCGGAAGACTAAAAATAGGCTTCTCGTGAATCACTTCATTAAATTGTATCTGCTCTTAAAGTAAAAAATTTTAAGATTTCCAGCAGTTAGTTTGAAGATAGAAACTTCAAGTTATTAAATTATGTGCTGTTTTTTTTTTAAATAATTGTAATTGATTAATTAATTTTTGTTACCTGTATAGGTAAGATTTTGTAAATCCTTGTCGGACGGTAACGTGTTAAGAGACCTCATTAGTGCCTTAAAAATACAGTTTGTTATTAAACCTTAAAAGGAAGTCTAAACTAGTTTTCTATTTAGATTTGATTTAAAAGAGCCTTAAATGCAAATAAATAAATCATTGGTAGGTAAGAAGAACGTAACAATTAAAAAAAAATTTTTAGACTTCTAAATATATTTAAACCAAGAATTTCGTTAATCCTTTGTCATCAGTATCACTGTCGACTCCACAACAGGCAATAGTAAGGGCGAAGTAGGTGTTTGTAGGTGAATCAAGACATAAGGAGCAAAAAAATGTCTTTCACATATGAAGATGACCGTAATCCACCAACCAACCTTAACCCGCTACTGGGTTAAGTAGCCAAAAAAACATGCACAATTAAGCTTCAACAAAGTGCAAACGATCAAATCCAAAACGAGAAGGCTAACGTGTCTTCAGCCGTCCTTGAATCATTTTATAAATATCTCAAAAAAAAAAAGTATAAATAGTTCAGTCAAATTAAGATTTCACCGGGAAATAATTAGGGGGAGCGATTTTTTTGTTTTAAACTCAGGAGGGGGTTGGTCCCCCTCCAGGATTTTCCCGAAAATCAAGATTTACCCTACCAAACAAACTCTCCTGAGTTTAAAAGATAAAAATCGCTCCCCCTAATTATTAACAAGAAAATAACAGATTTAAAAGCAACTACTGTAAATGATAACCAAAAATATTATGTTGCTATTAAATTAAATTCATGGTTTCCTCTCATATCGAAAGCAACATTCAATGTTGCCTGGCTATATACCTACGCAAACGTAAGTTACATCCCACTACTTACTCTTATGTATATCGACGGTTGCTTGTTTGCTTTAGTGTGAGAATTACCTTATTGATGTCACTATTAATGTAACACAACAACAAAAATTACTTATCGAGTACTAACTTGAAATAAGCCGATATTGTACAAACACATAAACAAAAATGAATGGAACAATTTCAATGTGTATAATAAAAAATCAAATCGGAATCAATTCTGTACTAAAAATAAGTTTAAAATTTATATCGAATTATAACGGTTTATTAATAAAAAATATGTACACAAATTTATAAAACAGTATCAGTCAAACATTGTATTAAAATATATCACAAAGACCATATTATGATTGTCAGATTTATGAATGATCAAGACGAAAACAAAACAATGTTGATTAAGTAGTATGTACTAAAAAAAAAAATTAAGTACGGAATTCACTTATTGTATCATTTCCATATTTCTGTGAACTGTAACAGATGCAATAATTTTATTAGGTATAGTAGTCATTTGCAAATCTGGTTTTTGTGGTAACAATTTCATTTTATTATGAAAGTCTAAACCAGCCTTTGGTATTTTCGATGAAACGGACGTATGAATAGAAGTAGCATCAGAAATACAATCTTCTTCTAAGGAATCTATTTCTACAGGGGCGAATGATAAATGCTCGGATTCATCATGCGGCGTCATGGTAGAATAACCATGATCGGACTCGACGGCAGTTAATGGACGTCTGTAACCGGTAGAAACACAATAAGGCGATATTGGTTCTATTTTTTTCGAATCTTGTAACAACTTATCTTGATGATTATCAAGTTCATGAAAATCATCACTCATATTAAAATCACTCATACGAACGCGATTCTCTTGATTAGAAGTCAAATAAAATCTTTCAACTGATGAAGAACTGTATGAACGATAACAAATGAACAGTAACCCTGCAACGAGAAAAGCAGCTACGATAGATCCCACAATTGGACCAATAGGAGAGTAACTCGAGCCTAACAAATCCTCAGGAGTTGAGTGTTCATTTGCCGAGTCACCGTAAGGGGTAAGAGAACCTAAAATTCCATTAAAGCAAGTCATAAAGGAAGTACAAAATGGATTGGCTAATGAATTTTCTCCATCGACGTCGTATTGGCACCATTCACAACCCATCACACCTAAACAAGACTCGTATGTAGGTTGAGATTCACAAGATATTGGAATACATGATTTTAATTCTATTTTGGCAGACGTTTTCAAAGGCATAGGTAAAGTTTGTTCAGGTAAAGTTGAACAAACAGGATTATTTATAAAAGTGCGATTGGGATGCGTGCATGTATTTAAATTTAATGGACATTCACAAGGACACTCGCATTCTCTTTGTTCCATCCTATTGCAGTTCAAACACAACCTATCCACCATACTACAAGGACAAAAAGTAGCAACAATTTCACAACTAGCATTAACAACACCAATAAAAATATTTGTATCCTTTACAACACCCACTTGATATTTAACGCAATGTTCACCTTGAACACCGTTAACTAATACTTCAGGATAACTCGTATTTAATTTATAATAACGCTGAGCAGTTCCATCTGCATAGTCATTACACAACATTTTTTTTACCAAATCATAACGATTAAGCAAATCGTTTGCAACAAGGGACTCTTTATGAATGATATGTTGCTGCTCAATCGGACCGTGACCATTCGGGTCAATCAAATTAGGATGATAGATCAAATACCCTCGATCATCCATCATAAAACACTTAACATTCTCGTTTTTACAAAAAGGCATACGTTCAAGCAACAATTTATAGATGTAACTGTATGTTACATCCATTGCCGTAACAACATGATCATTAGAGTATGCTATGGTAACAATATAACCCGCCCCTCCAGCGTCCAAATAAGGAGGAGTTATAATTGTTTTGTTACGATGTTCAACAGCTCGCAAATACCACATTCGCTTAGTCGGTTCAATTTCAGAAGAAATAAAGCCACCAGGAAAAACTTGCAGGACACCTGTAGGTGATGTAACATAACGCCGAACGATATAATTCGTTCGTAATCCATTTAAATGTTGAGCACGTAAAAATTCCAAAATGTGAGCTAGCACCAACACCTCATCTCGTACTTCATCTTTTAGACCAGGGTTTGCTAACAGTCTAGTATTATCTTTCAAATAAGCCATGTAACTTTGAATACTTAATGGAGTGACAGCTTCATCTTCAAACGCTTTAATGTGTGAAAATGGAGTTTGAAAACAAGACGCACTCAAATACAAAGAACCAGCATCTAAAACAAAACTTTGAAATAAATAATTCCTCCACCTTCAGTAAACTTACCAATTGTTGCCACTTGGTTTAAATGTCGACATAAATTTGGTGGAGGCAAAAGATCCAACCGATGATGTACCAGGTTATTGTTGATCGAGTTAGGAAACCAAGACACTTTGTAAGGCCGAATTGGGGCAATTTCACTTTGACGTTCCACTATGCATACGATATACTGACTTTTTACCCTTTTCCAAGTGTATTTGACCTGAAAAATAATCGATGAATAAGAATGTTAAATTTGGTGCCAAAACTTACCGTCTCATTTGCGTTCATCAACGTATGAAAACTTTCTTTTTCCATAAGCATTAACTGACGAACCATCTTAAAATTTTCCACTTTTTCCAAATGAAAAATATCAACAAATTTTATTTGTCCTGTGATCGAAGTCGGTCTTGGATAAGAAGGATGCATTATAACCGTTCCTAAAATATTTTAAGAATAATATTCTTGCCAAAAAACTGTGTGGCAGAAATGTTAGTCAAGCTCTTTTATACCAGCCAATAGCCAAACCAATAAAACAAATGTGAAAAGCTTGTGACAAAACAAAAGACTAGTTGCGTTGCCAGTGACAGTTCACTGGGACTTACATGGATACATCGGCAGATGCTAACCAAGCTTTATTGAAGTCTAAGAGCTAGTGATAGTTTGACTTTACCCATTTTAGGGTAAAGGGGGTAAAATCAAAGGGGTAAATATCCAGCGAAATTTCTGTACACAAGACTCGGTATTCCAGAGATTACCAAAGAATTCCAAGCAAGTATACACAAAATTTTCGAAATATTTACCCCATGGAAAAATCACTAATTTACTTTTAGAACAATTAATTCAAACAATATCTCATTTAGGTTAGTTTTGCAAAATGTTACCTTTTAAATTGATGATGAAGGCGTATGCATAGTCTTGAAAGCTGCTATAGTATGTTACATCTTCAACAATATTTGCATAAAATAAATCCAAACCTAGCAAACCAATATTACCATTCGTACCGCATGCTGTTGATATTGAAATGGTTACATCTAAAATAAATAAACATTTAAGAACATTATATCTTAATTTTTTTACTATTTACAGGGTTGAAAGAACATGTCAATTAGATTTTAAAAAATCACCCTTGTATCGCTTAAAAGCAAGGGGTAAATATCTTAAATTAATTGTGTGGCAGAAATTGTTTGTAAAACTCTTTCATACCAGCTTTTGTACCGAAAATAAATTTTCCCTAACCAATAAGAAAAAAAGGACTCTGAATTCCAACGATTTTCATGTCACTCCAACGATTCTCAAAGAATTCCAATAATTTCAAACAAGGGGAGGTAACGGGTTAATTACCCTCCCATGACTCAACGAAACGAATAAAATCTACTTTTGTTAAAATTTCAAAAATATACCTAAATTCTTGTCACAAAATATGTATTTAATTTTCGCCAGCCTCGTGTTCTCCTCCTTCATGAATTTTTCCTGAATCTGCTCTTGTGTACAAGTGAAGGAAATCTTAACAAATAGAAAATACAAGAAAATTAGAAAATCTTAAGAAAATCTAATAGACGAGTTTTTTATTTGAATTTTTGTAAGATTTTCTAGATTCTTAAAATATCCTAAAATTTTCAAGGATTTTCCATTTCATAAAATGTCCTAAGATTTCTTTTGATTTACTTGAGTTCCTAAGATATCTACATTTCCTTGGATTTCCTAAGATTTTCTTAGATTTCCTGGGATTTCTTAATATTTTTCAAATTTCTTTAGATTTCCTTTCACTTGTATACCAGATTTTACTTCGATTTTTACTAAGTGGAAAACAAACTGGAAATCGCCATAATATAAAACTAAAGAGAAGTTTGAGGAAATCTTTTTCATTTGGTAGTGGTTGTCTTTATTTTAATAATTTAATTTTTCATTTTTCACCGTCTATTATTGCATATAATCTAATATTTTGATGCCCATTTACCTGTCTATTTTGGAAGTTTTGGAAAAATCAGTTAGAATTTTTGAAAATAACATTATTTTTTCCGAAATCTTAAAATGCCGCTATCGGGCAGCAGACAGTTTTTTGAAGGAAAACAAATTATGGGTTCCTCATTTTGTATAAACAATATATTTCAGCAAAAACGAATTCTGGAACATCACGTCCACCCGGCCTGCACATTTTGAAATGGATTTAAGTAGTATCGAGCGGTTGAAATACGGTCCTGTAAACTGTTTACTGTACCTGTTCGAGCGAATTTGAGTTTTTATTTAGGAAAAAGCGAGATAAAATCGAGTGAAGTGCGACACTAGGAGTGGATGTTTTGCTTAAAAGTGGAGTACATATTGGCACGACCACAGATAAAATCATAGCAGGAATTTTGTGGGTTGCAGATACCTCCGAGGGGTGGACCCAGGTGTGTTGTATTGTCGCAGACTAGGGGTCAACACAAGATATAAACATATCACAATAACAAAACAACGAAAATCATTGTGCAGAAAAGAAAACAAACTAATTGTAGTCCTACCGCAAAAAATAAAATAAAGCAATAGATAGTAGTACCCACAAATATAATACAATATAGCTCCACCATCTAATTTAGTGGCTGCCTTGAAGTGAAAACTTTGATTACTGATGCCAAAGAATGAAAAACCAAGAATCCGACTAAACAGTGACACAATATTAGAGGAATACGTTATAAGAAGGAGAGCCGAAACACGAGGTGAGGTAATCGAACAGAGAGAACCCTTCAAGAGAAGCAAATTAATAACGAGATCACTACCACTGAACGAAGAAAATCCAGAAAAGTCTTCTAGTAACGAGAATAAAGAGGAAGCTGAAAATATGGATAAACTTAGAAATTTGATAATCAATGAGCCAGGAGCTTAAACAGGAGATGAGGGAGAACAACTCGGAACTGAGAAAGAACAGTGAATAAGTGAAATGAACCACCGAAGAATGCGAAATCATGAAGGCAATAGATACAGCAAAAAACGGAAAAGCTCCAGGACTGGATGGTGTCTGTCCAGAACTGTTCAAGTAAGGGGCGACATGTTACGTGAAAGAATCAGCGAGCTTATAATGCAGGTTTGGAACGAAAAGGCGATACTCAAGAAACGGAGCAAAGGGGTAATAACATTGAAGAAAAAGGGCAGTCCGGAAGAATGTGAAAACTACAGAGGCATTACATTACTCAACATAACATATAAGATATTAACAACGCTGATACATGGCCGTTTAATTGAACACGAAACAACTATTAGAAGAATGCCAATACGGATTTGTAACAGGACGCTCTACAGTAGACGCAATGCATGTTGTTAAACAAGCACAAGTGAAATGAACACGATACAGCCATGCATCTGCTGTTTGTCGACTTCCAGCAGGCTTTCGACAGGGTAGATAGGCGTGAATTTATCCAAGCACTGATAAAGGGCGGTGTGCCAGCGAAGCTGATCAGTCTGATTGGGATGATGCTGAAGAAAACGACTACATACATTAGAACAGAGACAGGAATGACTGAATAATTCGAATATAATAGTGAAGTAAGGCAGGGCGATGCACTCTCAGCAACCCTTTTTAACCCTTATGTGCACACCCGGGTGCCCACCAATGGACATTTTACTTTTTTTTTCTATGTTTCACTCAATATTTCTCAAAATCCTTCTAGATCATCGCAGTTTGACCTTTTTCCAATCTAATTATGCTACCTGATATTTTTCTGAGCATTATTAATTATAAAAATTTCAACTTGAATTAAGTCAACGTGCTATCACACCCGGGTACCCCTATATGAAAATACATGAAAACAGGATTATCATGCAGTTAAATTATATTCATTGAATAAATAATGAATCAAGGATTACCAAACAAATAATAACAAATCATTAGCATGTGAAAAAATGTATTTATAGTTATTAACATTAATAATAATAAAGAATAATCTTTACATTTAATTGAAGTTACCTCATGCTCATCGAATACGGGCTTTTCACAAGCAGTACAACTTTTCTAGTTTTCCGACGTCGTTTGATAATTTGTTAATATAAAATAATAGCAGGACCCTGTTACTTGTATTCGACCTGTTTGATCTCGCACAGACTGAGGCCCAGGAGGAATTTCATAAGGAGGCAAAATTCGCCTATTAAGAAAAATTTCTATAGCTAACTTGGAAGAATAGTTTCTCATGATTTGTAAATTCTGAGATCGGTCTTCCACCAATGATGTACTAGCTCTTCACTTAGCTGTCTCATGAATAGTCTTCGTTCATGAGTCTCCTTTTTTTATCATCTTATTATTCGCATAGTAAATAAGGTACGTATAGCTAAACATGCTATATCAATCATGTTGAAAAAAAGGGCCAGTGGCCATAGGGTGGTACGTTGGTGAGTTGTGTACCAGGTTAACATCCATGGTATCGACCCCAGCTTTGTATTTATTATAAAACAATATAATTTCCAGCACTTTCTTTGCATCATAAGCCACTGCCGTATCTGTGTGCATGCTGGATAGCATTATTACTGCTTTTTTTTTTTTGGCACATAGGAACACATAGTAATCTTTTCGTGAAATCCGAATAATGTTGAAAATTCTTCTCTAGTTTTACAATGTGCGAAAGCTTGAGAAATATATGGTTTGCTTTTTTTCAACGTACCAACCACTGTAAGATTCCATGAGAGCAGATGCTTAGCAAGAGGCAATGTATTTTGAATACAATACAATGAGTATTGATCGCGAGATCACAAAGAAAGATTAGAGAAATGTTTGAAGCAATCGAGAGAGAAGCGTATAAGATGGGGCTGGTGGTGAGTGAAAAAAAAACCAAGTACATGAACTGTGAGATAGAAGTAAATACCACAAAGGACAAAAATTCAAGATCGATATGTACGAATTTGAAGAAGTAGAAAGTCTCACCTAACTTGGAGTACTAATAAACAGAAAAGGAGAGAGACACAAAGAAATTAAAAGAAGAATAAACATCGGAAACAGAGGCTATTATATATAATAATATAAAAGTGATAACACTATGGAAACCTGGAGATAGAGACCGCGGGGAAGACCGAGGATTAGATGGTTGGACCAGGTGAAATGTGATTTGAGAGAAATGGGGATCGACGACTGGGTGGAAAGGGTCTTCGATAGACAGGGATGGAGGGATGTGGTGAAAAGGGCCGTGAATTACCCGAGACTGTGAAGACATGTAAGAAGGACCGAACTGGGGAAGAAATGGACAAAAGATGAAGAAGAAAAAATACAAATAATGTAAACTTAGTTGTACAGCCGTTATTTCGTAAAAAGCGTTCATATTCTAATAAAACTAATAAAGTTTGTTGTCTCTTTTTACTAAATATCTAAAATTATAGTCAAAAAACTACATTAAAAACAATACATGTGTTTACAATACACAAAAACAATATTTGTTACAACCTTAGTACATTTTAATTTTAAATACTGAAAGATGGTTTTGTAAACCGAAACACATGTATAGTTTTTAATGTAGTTTTTTGACTATAATTTTAGATATTTAGTAAAAAGAGACAACAAACTTTATTAGTTTTATTACAAATGATGTAACTTAACACTTTGTAAGACGGGGATTAATCCACCCCAAAAAAAGGATTTGTAAATCTCGAAGGAGATAGCGATATTCTATTGAGAATGTATTAGCTGATTATCATTATTATGGTAATTTTATTAAAAATTTTATAGAATAGTATTTAAGTCATTGTATCTTGGAAGCGGTGCGACGAATTAAAAAAATATATATAAGCAAACATAAAAGAAATGAATTTACAACAAAAAATGTCTGATAAGTATTGTTGTACAAGCGAGTCTTCGTTCAGTACAATTTACAAGTAACTATAATATGAACTGGTAATAGGTAGTTTAATTTTGATGACATTTGTTTAAAAAATCCTGCTTACCTTTAGCTACATTATCCCAGATAGGTAACGATATTTGTGCTTCAGTGGTCAAATTATTAGAGTAGTCAAAGATGTTATAAAAACGAGCAACGGCAAGTCCAATTGCTTGGGTTGAATTAACAGGTATCATAATACCCTTTCTAATATAATTCAAACTCTCGATATTATATTTGGTATAATTCTGCTCAGCAATATCACGTAGAAAGTGTGTTTCGTAAATCACTGGTTTAGAATCTAAAAAAACTCATTTTAATTACTGCGATACTTACAAAAACAAAGACCTACCATCTATAACAGCACAGCTGTTAATTATTACATTTGCATCCAAATCTTCCATCATAACCGCAATGGTCTCCAAAACTGTTTTTGCTTCGGTTAAAGATGACAGCAAACCTCGGCTGACGTAGAGCAACATTATGGTTTCGTTCGCATTTAACTTGCTGGATTTTATTGTGTTGAGGGCTTGGTGAAAACCTAACGAATGATTTGTGATTCCACTTCCTTTCGTGAGAGAATCAATGAATTTGTTAAATAAATATTTGTTGTGGTCAGTCGCTGGTGATATCCTGTGGGACTCGCTCATAGGAGCAACTTGATTTGGAGTTAAACACTGATCGGTCAAATACGGAGAACTCCACTCATCTGATATTGCAAGCAAACCAATCTTATCTCTTTTATTCATCACAGAAACTATTTGTTTAGCTAAAAAGTAAACATATGACATGACAACAAAAACATAACATACTTATGACTGTTTTACATACCAACAGCTTTAACAATACGAAATTGTCGTTTACTCAGAGATCCACCATGATCGAGTAAAAGCATGACATTTCTAGGAGCTGGATTGGTGTGACCCATGTACAACTTCCACAAAAGTGACTGATCTTGATGTTTACAATTAGAAATAGGAACATTCCAGTTGTTGGAAATATCTAGCGACGATAATAAATAAATCTGTTTGATAGCACCTTTAAGTTTCTTAACATTTGAATTTTCCTTATTTAAAACTGTAAAACGACAATCAAGAAAGTTGCCAACTAAATTTTGTTATATATATCAAATACCTTGGATTGGAGTTAGAATGGCTTCCGAATTATTCGAATCGGTTGTAAAAATTTCTAACCTTAAATTATTTTCATTTTCGTAATCACAATTTGTTATTGCAGATTGAACCAATTCGTTAAAAGGCGAATACTTCACAATTTTATCTTGAGCTCGTATCAACAGCTCAAAGGCTTCGTTTAGTTTATTTTCTAAATTGTTTGCAAATTTTTTCAGCACCTTATCAACATCCTGTACCGCTAATGTAAACTTTAACTTACTATACAAATCCTACAATAATAAGGTAAAGGAAAGGCAATTATGCTTACAAAATATCTTACTTGAACAATGGAAACACCCAGCTCTTCGTTGCTTATCTTTCCCAACTCTTCGCTAAGTTGTTGTGTTACATTCTTTAACGAATAATCTTGAATTTGTACTTTATTTATGGACGTAATATTTACAGAATTAGCTACACTTAAACAAAACTGTGTAACGAAAACAAAGTAACACAGCAATTCATAAAATTGCTTTTTCTTTACACCCTTGTTACAAAAATACATATTTGTTTAGGTTAACCGACGTTTTAACAAAACATTTTTTCATTGAATTAACTATCAGGACCTCCCCACACTACATTTAACAAGAACTTTTAAGTTAATTTAAAATACGGCGATTTATATTTTTAGAACATAAAATATAAACAAAAATAAACGTTTTGATAAAGGACATACACCCAGCGATGTATCATCCACTGGAAGTGTCGCAGTGAACTACGTTTTCACTGGATGCCTAACTTTATACAGGGTGGTGATAAAATTAATAAAATTTCGCATTTCTAAAATGCGATGAGATCAAATTAGATACCAAGGCAAACTGGTTTCTGCACACAATTTCGATAACTATGGAAATCTGTTTCCCTCCGAGAACGATAGCGACCACACATCAAAAACAGAAGTTGAATTCGTTCAACACCAATCTCCATCATCTACGTGAAAAACTGTCCTTCATGAGACAAATAGACAGACGTCATCCAAATCTGGTCTTGACAGATGCCCTGAGAGCAACAAAAGCATTCTACAGAAACGAGCTAAGAAGAGCAAAGGTTGATGTCCATGATCAATTGATAGCTGAGTCCACGAATAAGCAAACTACCATAATAGAAAATCATATGCCAAAATCAACCAAACCCAAATTCTGACCCACCAAAAGAACTTGGTGCAACCGCTTCACCAACAGCGTAGAAAATCTTCGAATCGGAAGGGATGAATGCAATCAACGCTCCTAGGATCTTCTTCTACCAAGTCAGCTCCATACAAGTCAAAAAAGCTATAAACAACTCCACTAACAAAGACATGGCATGAATACAAAAATTATCAAAACAATCAAGAATATCATTATTTCTCCATTTACCAACCTAATAAATGGGTGCATTCAAAACAACCATTTTCCACGGGATTGCAAACTTGCAACAGTTATCTGTTGTCTCAACAATTATCGTCCAATCTCGTTACTACCCATCTTTTCGAAGATATTTGAGATAATTTTGAATCAGCAATTTACGGACCATTTCGAGTCAAATCAACTGCTCAATCCTAGTCAATTTGGTTTCAGAAACCTCACTGGCTATTAATAAACTCTCCCGGATAATATTTAAAGATTATGAAGAACGCAAGTTCATCGATGCCACCTTCTACGATCTATCTAAGGCCTTCAATTGTGTAAATCACGACATATTCAAGAATGACAAAGAGAGGCGTAGAAAGACCACAGATGAGATGGAGTGATGACGTGAAGAATACGGTGGGTCGAGTGCCTACAGGCGACTCAAGATAGAGAAAAATGAAAAAAAAATTGGGAAAGGCCTACGTCCAGGAGTGGATGAATCCAGGCTGATGAACATGAAGAAGGTGGAATTCGGATGACCGCAGTTCTAATGCTTTTATACAGTTGAACCTCAACTTCCATTCTATTCTCTTCTATTAAAAGCAGATAAGAATAAATTCAACGCATGCTCAAGGTGTCGTTGATAGAGTTTGAAGTTCGTAAACTTACCCTATTAATACGATACGTAATATTTCTCCGGGGTAAATAAATAAGGAAAAATATATTTGGGTCATTCCACCAAATAAAATCACTTTTATGGGGCGACCCCCGCCAATTTTGTTCAAACTTTGTGAATATGTTCTCTACATTATAAAAAAACATTTCTTGAAATTGTTAGTCCTGAATATGTAGCCGGCGGGGGTCGCCCCGTAAAAGTGATTTTATTTGGTGGAATTACCCATATATGTATCTATTTTGATAATATGAAATTAGGTATATTTTTCAAATTTTACCAACATTTTAGAGATTTTGTTTTTTATGGGTCATGGGAGGGGGAAATAGTTACCCTGTTAACCCCATTTCTTTATTCGCCCTTGTTTTCGTGCATCTTGGAACTAATGCGCTCCTTCTACAAAAAAGTGTGAAGTCCATTTAAGGGATTCCACATTCTTGAAGTATTAGGATAACATAAAAGAGAAGTTAAGAAAAGAATTTACAATAAGAAGTTTCAAATTAATTTGTATGTATTAGTAAAAATATAATATTATGGAACGAAACTAAACTCCCCTTTGATACTTTTTGACCTAAAAAACTGAAATAAATAGCTTTTTCTACATTTTCTAATGTAGTTTGAGTTGAAAATTCTAACGTCGCACGCACATATTTCACTTAAGCGAATAAACAATGGTCAGTCACATAAACAAATGCAGTCGAACAAATGTTGTTAAACAAAATTTCTAGAATCATATCAAGTCCACCCCACATAATTCAATACAATCAAATGAACCAAGTGTCTGTGATCAAATTCGTTTAGTTATCTGCCCTAAGTAGAGCACTTCCAAAAACAATCAGAAACTACCGAACAAAGTTACAACATTTTTACGATTTCATCATAGAAAACTACAAAATTAATGACATGATTAACATACTGATATAATTTCACCCTAGATATAAGATTAAAATGTTAAAAAGATTCTTTGCTAATAACTAAAATCAGAAATTTTTCAAATTGTGTAAAATCATTTATTAATTTAACACAAAATTCAAACAATTTTGTAAATCAATTCCTTAATTAATTTTCTAACTTCGACAATTGTGCAATAATTTTCTAATACGTAATTTAATCTACAATTTGTACTAAAGACCTAACAATAAGAAAATTTAATTACTAAAATTCATCCTGAGCATTCGATTAATTATTTACTAATGAGTTCAAATAATCGTAATTCGCGAAAACAATTACTTTAAAGTTTAAGTTTATTGCTGGTTTTAGTTTTTTTTTACGTTGGTATAAATGTGAAAAGAATTATGAAGTAGTATCACATAGTTTTAGAATGCAATTTTAGAAGGTGCACTTGTGATGATGAAAGTATGTGACAGTAATTTGTGGACAGCATATGCGTGGTTGCAAGTTTTGCAAGCAATTTTTAAAATAATTTTTAGTACCAATCACACTATGATGCTACGTCTGTTTGATTTATGATCTGGTGAATATTGCTCAAGATCTTCTGGTTGTGTATTGAGAGCAGAGTAATCTACAGGAAATAACGCAGTTGACATAGGTGATGGCATAAATCCTAAAACAAATTGTCCCGAACCATTCGGGTATCTTGCCAGTAAATAATTCGAAAAGCATAAACGAAAAGCTCGATAACCCAGTGGATGATCTCCATTCTAAAAATTATTATTTTTGAAATCTCAAATGAAATTCTGGACCTTACTCGTTATCTGACGACCATCATTGGATTAATCAAAGGTATTCATTAATTCATAAATATCTATTTAATCCATTCGTGCGCGTCAGTGGTCGATAGATAACTGATTAGATCCAAAATTGTAATGTATCTTACCGATGTCATAGCTTGAAATGCCATATCTAAAATTTCTCCTACTCTTATTGCATCGAATCCTAAAACTGAAGAGTAAAATGAACTTAGTTCATCTCTCGAAATTATTCCAGAGCCTAAAACATTTTAAAAAATAAATTGCACTTTTATTTTTCAATCACTCACAACTTCTGTTAATAACTTGAAAGAGAATTTTTACCAAATATTGCAACCATATAGGAAAATCAGTAAGGTTTCTTGAACCTGATATAAGTTGAGCCCATTTATGCAACCATCCTTCTCGAGTTATGAACATTTGATTATTTACTTTAAAACCTATTAAAGTTATAAAACAATTTTAAACATGTGTACATTTTTTGGATAATCAAAACTCTTATTTTGAAGCGCTTCTGGGTCATTCCATATCAAGTGGTCCAGTCTTGTCGCTCGACCATTCTAAAAAAAATTGATTTTTTTTGTACAAACATCCTAACATGTTAGTAGTACTAAATTACCATTATTTCAATTTTAGTGTCTTTTGTTCTCGTGTGAGGGCCATATTTGCTTTGCAATGTGCGGCATTTTTTGCAAATTTAAGGGTTTATGGCAACCGAAATAAAGAAAAAATAAAGAATAAAGAAAAAAAGAATCAGACTACAAAATTGCTCATTATTGATTACTAGAGACCGGATTATATGCAATAGGGAACCCGATATCTGGTATCCGGCATGCAATTTATGCAGAAACACAGGATATTATACATATTATAAATTCTATGCGGCATACCAGATATCGTGTTCCCTATTGCATATAATCCGGTCTCTATTCATTACATATTTTTACTTAAAAGCAATCCTAAAGGGTAAAATTGTAGCCTCAATTCTTATCTGGTTTTTAAGTAAATGCCATTTTTGAAGAGAAGTATGCATGGAGGGAAAATATCTCAAAGTTGAATAATTTTTTTGCAAAAAGGTGACAACTAGTTAAAATCGCACACCAAATATTAACCCTAAGATGTACTCCCCTTGTCTTCTAAAAATTTCCAAAGTTTGAAAATTTAACAAAATTGTGATAATGTCAATATCGCTGGTGGGGCACCTGATAAAAATCTGAAATTTCATGTCATAACAGTACTTTATAATGGCATTATGTACAAAAAAATTTGAGTTTCAGATTTGATTACAAGCTGAGATATTGCAATCATAAATGGCATTTTCTTAAAAAACCAGATAAGAATTGAGGCTGCAATTTTACCCTTTAGGATTGCTTTTAACTAAAAATATGCAATGAGCAATTTTGTAGTCTGGTTCTTTTTAAACAATTTCATTGTTTTCTCATCTTGATAAGACAAATAAGAGCTGTAATATTTCAGTTGCCGTAAACCCTTAAAATGGCACAAAATGCCGCACATTGCAAAAGCAAATATGGCCCTTACACGAAAACAAAAGACGATAAAATTGAAATAATGGTCATTTAGTACTATTAACATGTTAGGATGTTTTCACAAAAAAAACAATTTTTTTTTAGAATGGTCGAGCGACAAGACTGGACCACTTGATATGGAATAACCCTTCTAAAATTGGTACCAAAGCAAAAACTTTAAGTATACGAGTCTTCCTATGAGATCCTTTCCATAACAAATGATCTCTAGTGGTGGCAGCCTAAATTAGATTACATAATTTGTAAAAAAAATAAGAAAGAATTACATTACAAAATTAAACCATGGATGGCTTAGCATGGCTAATAGCTTCAGCCTACACATATCAAAACCATAGATCATATTGTCCATATTTCATCCTCAGATGCACATCAACTTGCGATAGCCATCATCAGACTAAAATATCGTATCAGCTTACTTCGACAACTATACTGCTAATCTTTTGAAGTAATTTAACAAGGAGTAGATTCGGAGAGTGTGGCGTAGGGGACGATAATGAAGAAGGTAAGAGTTTTGATTATCAAGAATGCAAATTTGCAAGTTTTTTAAATTTTCTGCTAACTTGCAAAGAAAAAACCCTAATAAAGACTTCCACAATAAGAGAATAGTGTGGAAAAAAGTGCCATGCAATTTTAAAAATGTACGTACCTTTAAAACTGCAATCTCACTTGAAGTAAGCAACCAAGCCACATGCTTCTATTTCTTAATCATATCTCCACAATTTCGCATACCTCTTTGGATTCATCAAACATCTAGTCATGCATTGTCTTCCATTCCGTATAAGTATATTTAATTGCTTGCAGTGAAAAAAATTAAAAAAATGCAAACAAATTTTAGAAATAAACTTTAAAAAATGAAGACTAGTGCTGTGAAAAAAAAATAAATGTTAGATTTCTTCGTGTGCTTCAAATTTGTGATAATTTTGCAAAAATTATGCATGCCTTTGTATTACAAAACTTAAAATGAAATGAAAAGTTTTAAGTATTTACAATTTTTTTTAAGAATAAACCAACTATTTTTAATTCAAGATAAAAATAAAAGTTGTGTCTGCCTGGCATCTAGACTCCAAATTTTATTTTTTAGTTGAAAAGAACTGAAGAAAGAAGGGACAAAAGTGATTCAATGCATACCTAATCTTTCATCAACAATATCTTCTAAAAATGTTTCCATAAATCCTCGTTCTACCTGTTGCAGAATATTAAATTCGGCCGAATTAACAGACCAATCGGCAAAATGACGTAACCTCTACTTATCCACAGAAGCATGTGGAAACAGTAATTTTATCAAATTGTTAACCGCCATTATTAAAATAACTTGCCTCACTTAAAGCTTCGAAATCTTGATCGCTTACTAAATCGTCTCTGTCGTGATCAAGAAGACATGTAAAGAAATGTGTAAATTTACTAATTTGAATTGGAGTTAACTGGTAGATATCTTCTTCTTCCCAAGATTGTGAAGCTTCGATACTAAACCGATCCACCCAAGTGGCTACAAAAAGATCCATATAGATTTGAATTAACAAAAATTTAAAAGAGTCTTACTCCAAACATGAACGCTCCACCCGCAGTTATCTTCTCGAATTTCGGACTTGTCCATAGATTTAACATTTTCTTCGCATTCCGGCAGTGTCCTCCACCTTTTTAACAAATCACGAGTTTTATCTCTTGTACGATCACAAGCCTGTTTCCAATTTGTTATGAATTTCCGAGGCACTTTGGGATCAATTCCAATTTTCTGATTAAAGGAATCCTGCTTTTCTGAGGTTGAAAAATGAACATCCTTATCTGACTTTATACTTCCAGTACGTTTATCACTTTTCGTACTTTTAATACTATTTCTAGACTCCGATTGTTCTTTAATATTCACCTCCTGTCCGCTACCTTTATAATCGCTCTCCGCATTATGATCCATAACTGAAATATTAAATTTAAGGTTTTTGTTTACATAAAAAAAAGTACTAACAAACTAATAAGTGGTTAATTTATATTTGAATTTTTAATTTATTTCACTCCAAATTAAGCACTGTCAATTTTAATTATTTACAACGTTGCCAAATATAATAGCACAACGCTGAGATATAATTATTGAATCAGACACCCCTAAGCAATCGATTTATTGTTAATAATATATTATGTACCTACTCCATAAATTTCTTTAAAATTGAAGTAACTAAATTATAAGCTACGAAAGTAGGCTAATTGCTATCCTTCCTATCTCGACCGGGCGTCATATTTTATACAGAGAGTTACAATTTTTTGGAGTAAACTCGGTTCTAAATTTTAATTTTATATTACATACAAACAAAAGAATACATAAACTAATTTCGTATGTGCAGATTAGTATGGCTGCGGGAATACGTAATGTTCTAGAATCGGTCACCCATCCAAGTGCGAGTTTCTAGCTAAAAGTTTTTTGAAGTGAATAAGAAACTATTTAGAGTTTGTAAACAATCTTTAACATCTTCATTACACTTCCCTTAACAATTATAGCACATAACAAATCTAAAATTTCATAAAATATCTAGTCCAGGTAGAGTAGGTACCTTATTTCCTGAGATTATAAGATCTGTCTCGTAAAATCCCTAACTGCTACTTTACAGAGGGAAAGTATTATTTAAGAGGTGAATATCTCGAAAAATTTGTGTACACTTGATTGGAATTCCCTGGGAAATCATTGAAAATCTTTAATTGAACCCAGCTTGTTTGGAAATCTCCAGAATATTTTGGAAATGGAATGATTGCAGTTTACCTGTAAAACTAGGCTCAGGAACCTAACCTAGGTTAGGCTCAGAATTGGCTCAAGAACCTAACCTAGGTTAGGTTCAGATTCTTTCGTAATGCGATTTGAATTATTTTGCAAATACAGTGTTTGATATTGCGTAAGTTGATTTTAATCTATTTAGAATCTTTTTTGTGTCAAATTTGGATAAATTGAGGATTAGATAAAATTTGGGTAGTTTGGATAACGATTTAATTAGATGATTGAAAAATTTGAGAACGGATATCTTCGTACGTGAGCGGCTTACAAGGGTTTACGGACAAGTCCAGACTTGTTTTCCAATCTCCTTGCATCAAATTACGACATCATCAGTTTAAGTAATAAGACCATCTAAAGATTTTACAATTTACAAATCCCTTTGCTACTTTTTGACCCCAAAAAGTCTTAAATCAAACACTATTTCGGCATTTTCTTAGGCAAGTTGAAGAGATAAATCACTAATCCATTAGCACTGAAAAATCAATAGTTTCGCTGTTATGACCCTTTGAAGACAGAAATTCAAAAAAAATTGCACGCACAAGTTTTCTACTGGGCTAACAAAGTGTATAATTTACAACGCATCTGTTCTTATATGTTTAGATCACTAGATTATAAGTGTACAGGGTTTTTAGACAAACACAAACGCAGTTTACCCTACGCTGCGCTCCGGACCGTTTTGGCTGGCGCTGAACTCGCTAAAAACATCCCTTAAATCAATCCACTTTGACTGAAATTATATACTACATCCAGGGTCTTTCATAGAAGTTTCGTCAAATTTAAAATCGAATAAAACTTTTGTTAGCTTATGCGTAATGAAGCGATCACCCTTCCACGAGCATAAAATATTTGGATATTAGGTTGTGCTGTAAACGCATTGTGATTTTTAAATTTTGAATAAAAAATTGATTTGAACTAACCTCCAAATCGAGTGTAAAAAGCTCCATGAAAGTTATTAATGATTTCCAGCCTTTGCCTCGTCAATTAAATCTTCCAAGCCTCTTCTACTACATGCACCATCAAAGTTCTGATTAACACATTACTGTCCGGAAGCCTTTTGCAAATGAAAAAATTTAATTTTATTATTAAATATTAAATAATAATAAATAATTATTAAATTATATCTGATCTTCAAGTAAAGAACTTGAATATCTGAAGTAGTTAATATGAAGGTATGAACTTCAAATTCTGTTTTTGAAAAAATAGTTGTGTTAAAGTTAATAAAAATTAAATACTTGATCATAAAATGCAGTTTTCGAGTTGATTGGAAAAACCAAATTTTCACCACCAATACCGACAGGAAAGATCTGTAGAAAGAGAATATTTTGAGAGAAGAAAATTAAAGATTTTAGAGTTTAAAAAAGAAAGGATTATGTATGCAATAAAAAAGAATTACAAAATCATCAAATATTTATTTTTTAAAGAATAGAATTCATAAATTAAGTTACCTTATTCTAAATGCAATGTCAATTGCAGAAGATAATATTTTAACAAATAAAAAAGTGCATAAGTAATAAAACAGTAATAATTTGATTTAGCACAAAATACAATCAACAAGACATTATATTATAGTTTATAATACAAATCTGAATTGTGTAGTACAAGGCAAATAGAAAAACAACAAAATTGCAATAGAATGAATGATGAATGAATAAGAATACTTCTATCGATTGCTTTAAGTATAAATGTGATTTATTTGGACACCACAAGAAGCAGTCAATTGAAGAACAAGTTTTAACTTAAAATATAAAAACAAATTCATCTGCCTCAACGAGGAATGTTACACGTTAAATAGGTACTATGAAATTCATGCACATCTTAATAATTTACCTCCTAATTAAAGTTGTGCTCAATTAATTATAAAGTAACATTTTTGTACTTATTTTCTAAATAAAAAGTGCTAATTCTAACAAATGCTTTTTATATAAAATTTCTTAGATCTTTAATATCAACAATCTTATACTAATTTACATTTTTAAGTCACTGATCATTTTTTCAAAATTTGCACAAATATAACTAATAAATTTGAGATCTTTTACGATTGTTCAAATGTTTTGTTAAATAAACAAGTTAAAATGCACGAAATGTTCACATAAATCACCGTATTAAATAATAAGTAAAAACAATTTTATGTGCGTGTCGTCAACCTAACACGCTTATTTCATGTGAATTTCATAGTACGTAAATAGGTAAGATATAGTAAGATCCCATCTAGGCAATAGAACCATTAATTGGAGATATGAGAAGAAACAAGTTGCTTGCCAATCCAGGAACATAACTTAATACTTCAAGTTAGTAATACCTTCTTCAATATCATCGTCCTTAGTTTTCCATCTTCAAAGGAAAATCTGGAAAACAGAAAATACCATGACTAGTAGTAGTCAGAGTGAAACAATAAAAACTGGACGTGCTTGTGGCACCACGGATTGAGGATAGTAAGAGCACACCATCGCCGAGGTTAGTAGGTTAAGAAGGAGAGAGGTGGAGGTGTCCACCAGCCAAAAAGGTCAGCGAGGAAATTATTGCATGAAATACTCAGGATGATCCGAGTCTTTCTCAAACCTCTTGGCCTCCTCTTGCATGCTCTCTTTAATTTTCAAAATAGCGGCCGATTCCGTTTGGTCCTGCAAGGAGAGCGACTTTTAGTGGTTAAGTGTCAGTCTACGAAAGCGTAAGCACCTGTCCTAATTATTTTTTGTACTCACGTTTTCACCCGGACCGCCAAATCCTGCTAAATTGTAGTCGCCCATTCCGCTACCGCTGTCTTCACGAGGCGTACCAGGTCCACCATTTGCAGGAGAATTTTTCATTCCGTCCATTCCGTCACCATTTAACACTGGCCCCATCGAATTAGGACCCATCGGTCCCATAGGACCACCTTCTGGACCACTATTCATCGGAAATTCCCCAGACATATTTCCACCAACCGCAGGTTTCATCAATGTGTACATATTTTCACCACCCGAATTGGAAGAATCTTGAGGACTGGGCATTATTGGTGTTCCCGGACCCGGTGGTCCCGTCGAACCAGGAGGACCACCGTAATTTCCCGGCGACGAAGACGAATAATTCATCGGCTAAAATTGCTTTTTAATACCACATCATATTTTAACTTCTAATTTACTTACCGTAGATGTATTTGGCTGCCATTGTGGACGACCTCCAGGGCCTGTCATTGACATAGGTGGAATTGGACCTCCCGGACCTAGACTGCTGTTAGGCGGCGGTCCTCTTAAACCGGGACCGTAAGATCCAGGCCCTAGTGGACCCATAGAAGGTCCACGAGGTGGATTCATACGTGGATTCATAGGATTCATTCCTGGAGGGCCTGTTGCAAATATATGTAACTAACTAATGTAGCCCCTAATTTTAAATTTACATTTATGCTAAACTACTTAAGCAAAAAACGACACCAGCATGCTAGCTAGTACCAATAAAAAAATATGCCAGATGGTAAAAAATTACAAAACCCCAAGTAATTTTAAAATCTAATAAACATTTTTTTCTTTTGTATTGTGCATAAATAGATTTTTGTTCAATTTTAATGACGGATTGCCTAGCTACCTAAGCCACAAACTTTTAACGTCCTGTCTCAACTTTTTTCTCTTTCAAATTCTAATTATTTTTGGAAGAATATATTTTTCAAAATAAAATTAATAAAATAGTATATTTTTATGTGGATATACTAATCAAATAGTCAAAATACATTTTTTAATTCACTTTAAAATTTAAAACCAAAATTTAAAACCAAAAAGAACTGCGTCCATGAATTCAACTCCCTAAGGCAATGGCTTAGTGGGCTTATAGAGTAATATGTTGAAATTCTATGTAACTAACTAGTAATTACTTACTAATTAATTAGTAATAAATAAATAATATAGTAATATTTTTATAATTTTCAATGCTCTCTTATTGAGCATATGCAACCCAACATAACTCCAATTTTGGGTTTATCTGTTCAGTCAATTTTCTGTGTTAAACTCAAATAAAAATTTTGCCCTTTCAGTCTAAAAATAATATTTTACTGATCGTTTACCACCTGGCATAGTTAATATGAAAATAAGCAAAGCAAGTAATGTATTGTGTATGCATACGGAGTGTAGTGGTGAAGGTGCACACTTGCCTACCTTGCCAACCTACAAATTCTCCGCCTTCACCTGGAGACAGAAACAGATGCATATTACATGAGGCAAAATTACAAGGTTTGGCTTCATGCTTGTGCAATTAATTATGATGGTTTATTAATTTAATCAAAATTAAAAAAAAAACAATTGGTTTAATAATGAATTTAGTTATTTTATTTTAAAAAGATATTAGTAAATAACAACATACCTTGCCTCGATGGATCCATATTATTAGGCATCATTGGTTGACCAGGCGGCTATAAAATACAAACCAAAATAATAAATGTTTTAAACTTTTACCTATAGAACCTACCCCGTTAAAGTCATTACCAATTTGAGGGGGCATTCTTACTCCTGGTCGAGGTCCAGCTGGATAACGTGGGCCCAAAAATGGTTGTGATGACATCATTTGAGAATGTGGAGGAGGAGGTTGTGAATGTGGCGAAGGTTGGTTAGATGGATGTGTTGGCGGTGAGGGCCTCATTGTTGAATTCTTAAAAAGAAGACCACGATTAGCTCATTTACTTCAAATTTTCAGTTTAACTTACTGGGAAAAATCCTGGGGGTATTGGTCCTCCAGGCATTCCGTCATTTTGAGGCATCTGGCCAAGGGGGCTTGGAGCTGGACCAGCATTCTATAAAATGAAGTTATTTTAGTAACAGAATTGTTTAACAAAATTAAATCAAAAGTGTGATATGCCCTCCCACTCAGACACAATAAAAAAGTTTGGGATTGGATTTGAGTTGCTCCAGGCACCATTCCTAATGGTTACATATTGTTGAGGAAAATTTAGGCTGCCAAGTTTGTATCTTATGTAAATTCGTGATTAACAAGTTCGATAATCCCCTTATAAGTCATAATAAATTTATTGAGTTAAAACTGTGACTAACTACTTTTTCGTTTAAATAATTTTCAATTCTGCTTGCCACAATTTTTTCGGAAGAAGAGAGGAACAGGAACACCGATCCCTTAGTCAAGTCAAAAAACTAACACCTTGACAGGTATGGCTACAATCTCTCTAAGCAAAGCCAAACCACTATGTACAACATTATGGGTGTAATTCCCCTATGCGAAACCCAAGAATTACAGCAAACACATACTTATTAATAAAGCAATTATTTCTTATTAATGAAAATTTCATTACTTACGTGAGCTATTCCGTTAACACCATATCCGGAGTTGACGAAACCCTGAAAATAGGAAATAATATAATTCACATATACCAACAACTACACATATAAAACAATCACTGTGAGGCATTAAATCCTTTCTTTTAACAGTGTTAAGCAAATATTTTGTAGAAATATTAAGTATATACTTATTTTTCTGAGTGTACACAAAATAATATTTAATATTACTTAAAAACGATAGATGGCAACACTATGCATAAGCAAAACAACGAAAATGTTAAAATCATAGTTAGTTTAGTGCCCAATGGTTTATCGGTTTATCAAAAGTGATCATCTTATATTTTAAACGATTAAAAGATGAAATTTCTTATAAAATGTGTGAGAACTGGAGCGATACATAAAAATGTAAATATTTTATGAAGCGTAATATATTCCCATTTTAGAACGTCCACGTCACGTTCCAATAAGTTTGCACAAAACTTAAGATAGTTATAGCAAACTTCAATTTTAAACTATGTATACCACAAGACTGCAAAATAAAATTAGGTAAATTTTCTTTGTGCGCTCGATAGAACAGTATACAGTCAACGTTTTTTATTTTTACTAAAATATCAGCACAAAATTCGATTCAAGAGAAGAGGCATTTAAGAGAAGGGAAAAACCAAAAAGTGCATTCCCAAATAATTTAAAAATACCAGCATAAAATTTAAGAGTGATATTTTGGGGAAGATTTTTATGTTTCGTAGTCATAAGAAACCCCTGAAGATATCACTTTGAAATATCTAATTAGTAAAAATGCACCTGTTATTTTTACGAAATTCTTTTTAATTTTGTAAGATATAATATTAATTCAACTATGGATCTGACCCCCGGCATCGTGACGGTCCCGAATGGATTAACTAGATTTTCATAAGTAGATTTATTGTATAATTGAAAAGCATTGGAAGAACAGGCTTAACCTATGGTTATGCAAAGACAATTTTATATTGAATTACTTTTTATAATTTTGGATAAACAAAAAAATGACAATGCATAACAACAGGTTGCTGTTATGTAATTATTATGGTTTTATTGATTTAATTACATCAACGGGTTATTGCAATGTTTAGTGCATTTGTCACATACTCGTCTAGTCATCTATATTTTGTTGATATAGGTCGCTTTTATCAAGCAAGCATAACACTATTACTTCATTCAAACAGGATTTTTAATTTAATTTCCCTGTCTTTCGTATACATTGATCATTTATTTTCCGGAAGCGTATAAAATAGTATACTATATAACTCGGGAGTAAAGTGGTCATTATCGCTCATGTACATAATTTGTTACTCGATTTAACATTTCATTTAATTATCTCTTTAACTCCCTTAATAATCGTATTACCCATGAAATCCCTCGACGCCAGGGGAGTTTACAAGCAAGCTTTGAAAAACAAGTAGCCACTTTATGAACCTAAGGCCCAAAATGTGACGGGGAATGTGTAATTCCCCTATTCATTTTTAGCTTTGGGTTCCAAAAAAGATTCGCCACGGGGTATAATGAATCACTTTCTGTTTATGATGTAAACCAAACAAATAAATAATTACGATCATAGCTTGCAATTCTTTCTTATAATTTTTTATGAGTGTTTCGTAGCAAGAAATCCAATTTTACTCCTACTTATTCATTTATAATAACAAAATATTAAATATAACTCAAAAAATAACAAAATGGCAAAATGTGATGTAAATAAGAATGACAACGTAGAAATCATTGTTTGTTTACACAACCGAGATTAGACAAAATAAAATAAACCTCTCGCGTATTATAGTAATCACACCCGGAAGTAACCATTCAAGTGGAGAAATATCTAAAATTAAATTTTTCTCAATTACTGAATAATTTAAAAAATAGACTACCCAGATGCCAAAAATAATAAAATGCTCAAAAAGGTCAATTGATTTGCAATGCTTTCGGAGCCGTTCAAATAGAAATAATAATAATATATTGAAAACTAATTTTGAGTCAAATAATTGCAACAATTTATGTGCACAACGTTTATCGACCCGACAGGAATATTAAATTGGCATTAATCATGTGTTTGCATACTTAGTAATACTATCTCTGATTATGGTAATATGTATTATTATTATTTATTATTATTAACATCTACTCGACTGTTTAAACCGGCAGCCATACAAAGGATGTTGTTCAAAAAAATTTAAAAAAGATAATAGTATTTTATATAACGAGTATACAGATTCGAAAGATCGAATTTTTAGGCATTTTTGGTAGTTTGTTACTAAAATTGCTTATATTTTGCATATTTAGCAAATTGCGAAATAGAATTTCTGTTTTTACAACAGTTTGAAACGGTTTAAAAGTGATTTTTATTTAATTTAAAAATTACGGTTTAGCAGTTATAGGAATAAATTAGCTTTACGCATGCGTCTGACACCTTCAAACCGTTACGAACTACTGCAGAAACAAATTAGGTTTTATCTTAATACCATGTAAAGCAAAAGTTATTAATGGTTTATGCTTAAATCAAAATTAATGAAGTGTTGTCAAGTTAATCAATCCGAGTCAACCATTATTACAGCGGAAGTAAGTGGCACTGGCATTTCTGTGTTTAAATATGCTCCAGTGACATCTTGTGATGTTGAAAAGATCATTTTTGGTGTCTAACAGACAACAGGCGTCGTTTGATAACCGAAAATTTGGAGAAAAAATTCTTGTATGCAATATTGATTGGTTATTTTTAAGTAAAAGGTAAGTTAAATACAATACGTAGAAGTTAAACAAAAGCAGTCAAAACTGCTAGTCGAACAAATGTTTCCGAACAAAATTCCCAGAATTCCGTCAAACACCAACCAAAATTCAACCGACAAAAGTAGTTAATTTTTTGTTTGAATCAATTGCTATCCAGTATCTTGATGCATTACTGCAGATTTTAGAGATTGCTTGTCTGCATATTTTCAAGTTATTGCCTAAAAATCCGATTTCAGTGTTTCGTTAAATCTTAGTAAAGTTCACCTCGTGAAGTCTAATCAAGTCTGTGAAACGCAAAATTCAAAGTGATTACTCCTTGGAGTTAATTTAATAACATGCAAATTAGTTACTCTAAAAAAATGGTGACATTTCACATGGCAAAAACCATCATAAGATTGGTTTGTTGATAGTACATACTACAATGGGTTACTTCTCGGAAGGGGGATTAATTGCCACAACATCTTGAGTACCTACTGAAGAGACTTTCCGGGACTGAGGCAATCGCGGATGTTCATTGGGGGGGCCCTCCAGTAACAAAAGAAAACTTGAAATCCTCAAGCTGAGTAGACCACAGCTGAGGAAGACGGTAGGTCGATTTACAGGACACTGCTGTCTGAACAGGCACCTCAATATAATTGGGGGGCAAGTGGTGTGCAAGAGACTCCACACCACTTGATGTGTGTGTGTCCAGTTCTAGCCCCGCTGAGGCTACGACACCTTGGTTGACCATATCCGACAACCGAGGAAATAACTCAAGCACCCATCAGCTGTATACTCAACTTTATTGAGAAAACAAAGCTGATGGAGTAAAACCTGGAACTCGGGGTACAATAAGCTTCGGGCTTCAGTGCAAGTGGGCATGGAACAACAACCCATTCAGCAATAATAATAATACTACAATGAGTTACTTCTCGGAGGGGGAATTAATTTCCACCTAAATGAACATACTACAAACAATACTATTACACAGGGGAACAGGGATTCTGTGGTTTATGAGTCGATTTTGGGTAATTATGGTCTCCTAAATGCGAAAATATTTCAGATTTGTCGAATTGACTCCAGTTTTTGAGATAAAGACAACCCTTTTATATTGAACATAAAATGAAACAAAAATATTCAATATATTCGGTATTTTGACTTCAAAGTTCTGTAAAAAATTGAAAAATCAATTTAAAAAAACCGTCGTTGTTACTTGAACAAACTTACAACTAATAAAATCATTTTGATTTTAGATGACCCAATGATGAGATAATCCAAACGTATCGAAATATGCTGTTTTTGCTTCAAATTAACTCCCCCCCCCCCACTTAACATGAGAACTTGAGTCAATTCGAACATAATAACTACGTGCCGAGTACTTTATTACATTAGTGTATCTAAATTTACTCTAAAACCTAAGACCGCAGCAAAAAGTGTTTGTTTTTTTCCCCCCGTTATTTATCATCTTTTTTGGTTTTTCAAAAGCTAGAAGGGGAATACTAATTCTAGGGGTAAATTTAAAAAATAAATTAATTTTGAAAGAGCGCAAGTGCTCTTGTCCTTACTAGAGCCTGGGGTAAACTACAAAATATAAATTTAAATTAAAACTGAAGTTTGCCGAGAAGATTCTTAGTTATGTACCGTCATGCTAATGTTTCCGATTATCTTCAAAAAAATCTCAAAAAAAAGGATATTATACATCAGTCGCTTAAATGCAAAACCCGAAAAGTCCAGTGAAATATAAAACTAGATAATGCAGAAAAACTCATAAAATCTTTATCATACCAAATTAAGCAACGATTTTTTTTAACATAGTTTCCTACCCAGAGATCAAAATATAAAAATCAATTGATAAAATCTGGCTTTCAAGAAGGCCTCATGTCGGCTTTTGCATTTAAGCGACCGACATGTAAACCATGTTTACAAAAAAGTCCGAGAGAGCATATATTTATCTTGATTAAAATATAGAAAACGTTCAACGTTCGACCCAAAATTCTTACAAATAATACAAGTTTGCGTTTTCCCCGACAAAGAATAAAAATTTTCACTGACATTTCCATAAATCGGAAGATAAAAAGGTAAAATGAATCTTAATTTTAAAATTAAAAAAAAAAATTTAAATTAAATTGTTTTCCCTGACTGAAAAGTTAATTTCTCTGGCTTACTTACTAGTAAATTATTTCTCTGATTTTTCCAGATAAAATTTTTAATTTTATGCCATTTCTTGATTTGAAAAACCCCGGAAATGAATTGCGGAAGTGCCGCAATACCAAGAGGGGGGGGGGGATTACATAAAATGTAAACTATTATTTTTATTATGTAATGTAATAATTACCAATTTCCGAGTCATAAAATTTTGTTCGTGGGTGTGTAAAACTTAATTGTGAAATTCTAAAATAGTAACGAAATTGACAGTAGTATTCAGGGTTGGTCTTTGTAGAAAGCGAGTATAGTTGAAGTAATTTGAAATATGAGAATAAACAGTGATTGTTGTATGAAAAACAAGTGCAATAACATTGATAAGGAAAATATGTGCGGTAAGTTAAAAGAAAATAATTTGTTTTGATTTGAAATGACGTTATAGTTTATAAAATGCTGACTTATGAAAAAAATAGTAGTAAAATGGTTGGTTTAAAAAACGGGGTAATGAACCCTTAAAATGTGCTTACGAACGTCAATGATATATGACACAATAAGCAAGGCTAACCCACCTGGCATAACGTGTACTAGATGCAGTGTTGCCACACTCTCTGTATCTGAGTATTGATCCGAAAAAGATAAAGTAATAAAATAATTTTTGAGTTTGAGTACTCACATAATCATGAAATGCTTTTGCTTCGGAAGAATGTTCACATGTGTCCCTTCTTTCAGGTGCTGCACAATAAAGGTCCCAAAATACACTGAAAAACAAACACCTTTGAGTATGATGAAATTGAAAACACGGGAAATGGAACTCACCACCACCAGGAATGTAAAAATCCTGGAGGTTCTCCTAAGGTTATATTTTTCTCCCATCTAATCTGTAATAATTAAAATAATATGAAGTAAGATCAGGAAGGCGTAAATATGATTAGGTACCTCTGATAAAAATGTTTGTGCGGCTTTTTGAGCTCCAACATGAAGTAAATATTCGTACACGTACAGTGCCAATCTAGAATAAAGGAGCACAAATGTAATTTTGGTTTAAAAAAGTAAATGACGTGAGTTAGGAGTAATTAAAAATTTTAATTAATGTTGACTTACTTTTCGCGAGCTTGTGCATCTGACGGCACCGCAGACCCTTTTCCTTTTGCATACATATTTATTTGTTTATTTAAAACAAGAATCCGACACAAACACCGCACTAATGTAACTCTACATTAAAATGTTTATAATATGTAGTTAAAAAAAACAAAATGTTTTGATGGCTTAAAAATATAAAAATAGTTTAACAATGGTCGAGTGTCAGCGAAGTTGTTGACCGATTGAAGAATTACTTCATTAATTGATATTAAAATAAAATAAAAATTTTGACCGATCAAAGTAAGAAAATAGTTTAATGCACTAGACAATAAATTTTAAGACGCCGCTAATCAAACCATCACCACAATAAATTATTTTAACTGGGCATGCGTTTCCCGTTATCTTCACAAAACATACACACGCACTAAACATTTGATATTACGTGAAATTTATACAAATTCACTCCGTTATTATAAACAATTGCTAACGTCAACCGGATCGGGTGCTGTTTAATACTCTCTTTATTGTTTATAAACAAAAAAATGGAACTTTAACATATTCACTAAATATTGGCGACCATCGCAGATAAGGCCGAAAGAGGATACATATACAATGACGAAATCCCACCAAACAGTCGCCTCTTAGTATTGGTGGCGCCCTCATTAACTTGGCAATAAAACAACGTAAACATCAACAAAGTTGTGGGAAACTTTTAATATTCAAATATAATAACAAATTTATCGATCACAATGGATAATAAAAAAATAGATTTTACCATTTCATTTACTCCATTTACCTTTCTTACTCTTTACCGTTTTACCATAAAGATAACAAAATGCGTAAACACACAAATTGACGACGCGTGCTAATATTATAAACAAACCATTTATCAATTACTATTGTTCATCTTTGATAAATATATCTACAGTAGGTAACATAATATTATCACACATTTCGAAATTTAATCCTATTCTTCTTTAACACTACTTCATTTTCATTCATTATTATTTTTAATCGCTCAATACTAGTCCAATCAAATTAGAGTCAAAAAACTGGAACAGATGCATTAATTTCGGTTTTTATATTTTTTAATTTTCATATGTTCTACGGTTTGATGACCAGATCGATTTTCAGTAATTTCGCAACAAAAATTTTTGCCGCAGGCGCCGCTATCTGCAAAAAACAGCAAAATTTTCTTTCTCTTCTCAGTTTTTGCCAAATATCGGTCAAAGTAAGCATCTAACAGAAAATTTATTTCATAGCTTTTTAAAGAATATTAAATTTGCTACAATTTGAGACTATAAACAGTTTTCTAGCTTCAGTAGTTTCCGAGTTACAGCTCTTTAAAAATCAGCAAAATTTCTAAAAATTGAAAAATTTGGGAATTCCAACCACTTTTTACCTCGTATCTTCTAAATGACGACTCCTAAGGTAAAAACCTGTATGATAACTTTTAAACTAGAGTAAATTTGCTGCAATTTGACTGCCAGATGAATCTGCTACGTAAAATAGATCACAAGATAAAGCTTTTCAAGTTTTAGGCCATTCACCAAGTGGTAAATCTTCTTTTTCTTCTTTGTCAGCCTTTCCCGGTCCACTCCTGGACATAACCCTCTTTTAATCTGCTCCAAACCTCTCTCTCCTTAGCCCTCCGTAACCACTCTCGACCCGCCACTTTCTTGACATCATCGAGCCATCTCTTCTGGGGTCCAAGTGGTAAATATCTTGCAAATTTTGTGTACACTTATTTGGAAATCTTCGAAATTCCTTGAAAATCATAGAAATTTTTTAGATTGAAACAAGTTTGAAAATCAAGGGCGGTGAAGAGAGGGATAAGAATTTAATTATATTTTTGAAATTTAAAAATTGTTTTGTAGATTTTGTTGTTTTTTTGTCATGAAGAGGAGGTTAGATACACCGTTATCCTCTTTCCTTTCAATCGTCCTTGCCAGGCAAACTAAGAAAATGGGAAATTCGAGGAAATTCAGAATATATTCAGAATATTTTAGAAAGGCCAAGGAAATCACAGAAAATTTAAAAAGAAAAAAAATTAAGCTCATCTGGAGTATTCTTAAAATTTCCTAAGATTTTCCTTCACTATTGTATATCACGATTTTCACTCGGTTTCCCAGCAACAAACTATAGTCCATTTCATTTAAGAAAAAAGTAAGAATTTGTACTAAAACGATGACCTCGAAATGTTAACCAATGAAATTGGTTAGAAATTAGGCGGCTTCACACTAACGAAACTTACGTGTTGGCGACAGATAACATTTAATTTTTTGTATTTCATTAAATAGTTCCTATGCAGTATTTCTTTATTTATTTCATCAAAATCGCATTAAAATTGAAGTAAATTTGTGAAAATAAATTTCGTAAAATTATGCCGTAACTTTTAAACATTCTTAGTTAGGCAACACATATAACGTATTCAATTTGAATTTTTAAAATGACGTTTCCCTGTGTGAATGTGGTTTTCCATTTGACCTGCCACCTACATTTTTAGTATCTGGGATCGACTATAGGGAGAAATCGTTAGAAAATTTCAATGTACTAGTGAAGAGAAATCTATCTGAAGATATTCGGGGAAATTCCAGAAAATCTCAAGGAGTTTTCAGATACGTTTTTAGGCTTTAAAGCGCCTTAGGCTAAAATTAATCGACGCCCCCTCCACTCCTGCTGGGTATCGATTACCTATGAATGTTTATTTACTTAAAAGAGACATGTTTAATTAATTTTAGGGCTTTTAGGGATAGCAGATCGTGGCCGCGCCTAAAATTCCTAGAATTCTTTAAATTTCTGGCGCCTCTTAGAATTTGGCGCCTTAGGCTTTTTTAGTCTAAGAGGTAAAACGTCCCTGGGAGTTTTAGAATCTGAGATAATTTCAAGAAATCCATTGAAATTTTACAAAATTCAAAACATCTCGAGGAAGGGGAAAAATTAAGAAAACGTGGAAAATTCTAGGATATCTTAAGAAATCTAGAAAAGAGAAAAATTTAAGAAAATCCAACGAAATATCAGAAAATTCTAGGAAATTGCGGGATATTAAGGAATTCTAAGAAATGAGAAATCCGAAAAAATACAGAAAATTCTAAGATGCCACCCTAAGAAATCTCGGAAAATCTTAATAAAGGTCAAAAAAATCCCAAAAACTGGTAAAAATAAAAAAAAGAAATCTTATTTCTTAACACTTCCTGGAATTGCTTCAAATTTCCCTTCACTTGTGCACAAGAACAGATTCAGGAAAAATTCATGTAGGTAAGTGAGGCTGGCTGGGAAAGGATAAATATATATTTTTTGATAAGAATTTGGCTATATTTTTCAAATTTTAACAAAATTTAGTAATTTTCTTGGTTTTGATGGGTCATTGGAGAGAGGAGACAGTTACCTCCCCTTGTTGGAAATCATTGAAATTATTTGAGAATCTTTGGAATTCCAAGGAAATCATTGTACAAAAGTTTCGTGTACAAAATTATTTTGAGATATTTATCCCTCATTCACCCTCCACTCTACGAATCTTGACTCCATAACTTCTCCCAATGTACAAAATACAAATTATATGACAAACTTAGAAAAAGTAGGTAAATTAAATGAAAAATTTATATAGTATTAAGGATGTATTCTCGTGTTCCGACCGAATTTTTATGATTTTTTCGGGAATTTTTTTTATAAGTAAATAACATCCAATCATTTTAAAATTTTTATATGTTATTATTGACATTATAAAGTGTATACAAAAAATTTTTTTGTACTTTATTTAACAATATTTAATTACTACTTTTTGCTGTCAAAGTGGAGGTCCAAAAAAAGGCAGGTGGCTTACCCGAGTGATTTCGGCACTTGTAGTGGTCTCAAACAACAAATTCAAATTGATTATTGGTCAGTAGGCTTGTCATTCTGGCAGGGCCGCGTTAAAGCATGTGAGTAAGTACCCTAGGCATATTTTTTTGCCGCCCCTTATAATAAATAATTGAAATTGTTGTTACAGTATATATTTATTAGCAAAAAATGGTTAACTCTGAGAGTTAAGAACTTACTTGAATTTTTATTTATGTTACCGTTTTTATTAGAATTACATAATTAGAATTTTTGCAGCCTCTAAAAGACTGCCGCCCTAGGCAGCTGCCTTGCTTGCCTAATGGATAAATCGGCCCTGCATTCTGGCAGGTAGTAGATTTAAACATTTTTATTACAAAATAACAAAATGGCGGACTTATAAAAAAATAATTTCAAAAATCGTGTTTTTTTTGTGGAAAATCTGGAAAATTAATGGAAAATTTTAAGTGAAAATATGCAATTCTACTACCTGCGAGAGCCACTGATATGTAGATATGTAGGTTCAGTAGAATTTTGTAAACCTATCGGGACGATCGAAAAAACGTTGTTTCGAGAAATCTCTGGTATAAACGAGACACCTTTGTTGATATTTTGAATTTCGGTCTGAAATTTTTACAGTATAATCTCAATATATTTTACTTTCGAAATATGTCAAAAAAAATCAATTTTTTCGAACCCGAAAACGAGAATACATCCTTAAATAAGGACTAAATTTAAATTGTAAGTAGGTATGGATTCATTATAAGTTAAGAATTTCGGTTGAATTATGTTATATAATATGTTGTGGCCCCTGGGACCGTTATCCTGCTGGGTACAGGCATGGTAGTCATCTGCTACATATAGGGTCAGTTGTACAAAGCTCAGGTAAAAGTTAAACCAGGATCAACTCACTGTTAATCCAATCTGTGCTCAAAGTCAAAGTTAACCCTGGTTCAACTTTGAACCGAGGTTGACCATCTGTTGTACAACTGACCCATAAAGTCCTGTGTGGCGTAGATAAACTTCATTTGCAACTATATCATTCAGCTACAAAATTATTTGAAAACCCACTAGGGTAAGAGGGTAGCAGTAATTTTTGATGGTTTATCCTGTTGATGCTGACCCAAAAATCACAAAAAAATGTGAACGACTTTCCAAGGCTACCAGTTCTGCTCATCTTAGACTTAGATCAAACCACCGTTTTGCAAAGTTTACGAGAATTATTTCTCGCCAATGACAACAACAAGAGGCACTTGATTGAATTGCTTAAAGATGAATTCAAAAAAGCTTCCATGCATCAGGCACTTGAAGACGCAGATTATATTAGTCCTTAACGCTATGCCAACAACGTGTCTTCTCCATAACAGCGATTATTTTATTAAGGAAAAGGTTGATTGTGTTCTTTACTTGCTCCTTTTCGTATCGTATAAGAAAGGATTTTGAAAAATTTTAATTTTAAATGCCAAAAAGATTATTAATATACTTAAACTACTAAGCGCATGAATGGATTAACGATATTTCAAAGATTAATATTTAATCCGATAATATTTGAATATTATCCCATAATTTTTTTTATTTAAAGTAAAATATATTTACTATAATTACCAGCCAAATCATTCTGTGGCTCATAGGAGAGCAGCAGCAAAATACTGAGGTTTCATAGAGTAGCTCAAAATCGTTATAAAACAAATACACCAGGAGTTCGAGAAGAGATACAGAAACATCAATGAACAATAAAAATTCATACAGCAACGGAGTAAAAAGTAAAAATCAATTATGAAACAGATCCACGTATAATCATAGGTTTAATGAATACTGCTGAAACAAAACACCTGGATGTGCTGTAATGGTGTAAAAGTGCAATTGTTACTATTTCCAACCTTCACCAGAGCTTCTTTGTAGTTTAAGAATGGCCTAAATAGAAATACTTCAGTAAAAGACCAAGTATTTTATTTTTAGTGAGACCCCCGGCGAAACCGGGTATCCAGCTAGTTTACTTTTTTATAAAAATTTGTTTTAATTAACTGGGTTAACTAAAACCAAAGCTAAAACTCTAAAATATGTTAAATGATAGTTAAGTAGTTATCCCAGGGTAAACTTATTATTTATATCCAATCAAAATGGCTAAAAACTGAATTGCTCTGGATTAACTTTGATCCGAGTTTTATATAATATTATTTACTAATTATTATGTTTGCTACACAGTAAAAACGTTTTCTTTGAATCAAAAAAATCATTTTGTTTGAATAATTTTTTTATAAATAAATAAAAACTAATTGACTATCTGTCGACGTTTCGATCCATTAACTGAAGCCATCTTCAAAGACTTTAATTTAGAAACATATTGGTAAATGTAAATGTAAAACATAATAATTTCAATTTCACACTCACCTAATAGGATGGAAAATTTTTTTCGTTAATAATTAAAAATTGGGGAGTTTTGTATTGTTTAATACAGAAACAGTTAAATTAAATTATATTATTCTTCTTTATCAGCCGTTTCTTATCCACTGCTGAACGTAGGCCTCTTTTTCTGAGAGAAAGGTTTTTTAAGCATTTAGACTCTACGGTTGCTTAATCCGGATTGTAAACCTGTTTTTAATAGTTAATAGCGGCAATCATCAACTCAGGGGGACCGCCGGCTTTACGTGCCCTCCGAAGCACGGAGACGGTCATATGAAAGTTTTATATATATTAAATAAATAAAAATTTATATAATGAAATAATAAAATCACTTTGAAAATTAAATGATGACTAAATATAAAATTTTGAATTTTGACAACGACCAAGTCTAATAACAAAGATTTGCTTAATTTAGAACTATAATAAAAATAAAGCAAAATAAAGTAACTAACCCTGAATTATCCCCTAAAACCAAAAGTGTGAAATATAAATATAATATACTGGAAGTAAAACATATAAACAATAAGAGTGTGAAACCAAAATTGTAAAACTTAACAAAGACTGCAATAAAAATATACAAACGAGTTAAAAATAATCTAAAAACAGGAGCGTAAATGTACCATGGTGTGGATTTCCCAAGATTTCTATCTAATATATTACCTTGGACGATATTTAATATTAATAAAATACATTTTTCAAACAAAAATTTGTTTAAATCAAAATAAAATTTTATGTATTTATTTTATTGTCATTATTATTAGACTTTTTTTTTTTCCATTAGAATTTTTGTTATACAGGGTGTCCCAGTGACCGTAAAGAACCTTTGAGGTGACGATAAAGGACATTTTTCTAAGACAAATTTTCAAATAAAATTTTTGTTCAAGTCCAAACCCTTGGGAGGTACCTTTCTTTAAAGCAATTTTTTGAATTTCTGATTTCAAACGGCCATAGCTCCGATATTATTGATTTTTTAAGTTCAATTGATTATAATTTTTTTAAAGATAATTCGCTTAACTACAAATTAGGTTAGAACCCCTTATCGTCTAGAATCAATGGATTTCGAGTTATACATTAAATTAAGGAAAAAAATGTCAAAAAATTTAGGTTTTATTTTTTTTACTTTTCTTGCAAACCCCGTACCTCTTAAACGAAACGTCTTAGAAACAAAATGATGGCCCAAACCGGATAGGGAATTTAACGGGCTACAACTTTGGTCAAATAAATTTTTTTGGGAAACCAACCGTTTTCACAGAAATTCTGAAAATAATGAACAAGGTGTATTAAAAAAAATTAAATTTGCAAAATTTATTTTAATAAATTTTCAAAATGTCCACGTTGAGATTAACAAATCTAGATATTTTGGCAATCGCGAAAAAGATGTAAAAACTAACATTGACGATTGACGAATGTATTCGTTTTTTTTTGTTTTGCAGTTTGCATTGCAGAAATTAAACAGAATTGTAAAATATAAAATTGTAATTTAGTTGTTTTAATTTTAATTAATTGATTGTAATAATAAATTAATATCAATTAATAAATTGATTTAAGAAAGAGTTTTTTTTTGCTTAATTGCAAAAATAGGAACCATTTTTATAATTGGCCTGATAGGCCTCACCTCACTCGTCCGCTCGTGTAATGTTTTGATCACCCGTTCACCAGAGGGTTAAAACTATGTACCTTGATTATGTTACCAGTAAACTGGTATTTCATTTTAATTTTGTCACTGTTGGCTATCGAAAAAATGAAAGTTTAACTTTCTAATATTATATTTATGTAGTTTGTATACATAGTATAATAGTTAGAAATTCAATTTTGTTTCTATATTGGATAAATAGACAAGGTATGAGGTTCATTTTGATCTTTAGCTCAATGGTCCTACGCCACTGCCGATAAGGGTAAAAATAAGTTACAATTATTGCAAGTTAATTTTATCTTAATGATAATTAATGTTTGTTTTATCTTACATACATGTCATACAGATTACAGATAGAAGATTAAAATTTAAAAATCGAATTACTATATTTGTTGTAGTGTCAACTGTTTTTTTATCGTCAAATCGACACCTTACGAAATCACCTAGTTCGCCTATATATTGAGTTGACCTTCTTATTAGCTTATGGTAATTAAATAAATATTAAATTAAATTAATTAAAGAATTAAATAAAATTAAAATAATCAATCAGGACCGTAGTTAGACATTGGTCATGCAGAAGGAGGATTAAACCCCCAAAACCACACCCTTATATGCGGCCCTGTAATCAATAAACTAAGAAAACGTGATAAAATTGTGCATTGAATTAAAATAATTCAAATTCCTTACGTACGGCACTGGTATATAATACAAACGATAAGTTTTCTTGCATATATCGTTCTCGCTCGGATATGTTCGTATCTAAATAATGTGCTGTTCAGTTGTTTTCAGTCTACCTTTTGTATTGTTCTGACGTTTTCCTTGTCATTAAAGATGAATTAGTTGATTGTGTTACCAAAAGTTTTATATTTTAGTTTCATTTTGTTTTGTAATGTAACAATTCTGTCTTGTGTTTCTCAAGATATCTATAATTTAGGTGAGTTTTTCAAGTTTCTTTAAACTTGGATTTTGAAGTTGATATGAATGACATTCGCGTTACGTCATCGGGGGATTTACATGTATGAAGTATGAACAACAGTTGCCAATAAAATATATTGAAAATGCTATTTTATACTTAGAATTGTGTCGAATCAACAAATTTATCCAACGTCAACCCGTGGCACACCTAACAATAATAATGATTAGTTTATCTAAAGAATTTGCATTTTAAAAACTGACATTCTTTCTTTGCATACTACAAATTTTAATTAGAATTGATAGTGGGTATCATCAGGGTATCGTATCGAATTTGGTCTGCTTAGTATGGCGCCGAGCCGGCTTAAACAGTGCCGGATCCAGGGATTTGGCGCCTTTGTAAAAACTTCTCAACCTAACCTTAAAGTTGTAACACGAGAAAAACTAAAATCTAATCCGGTTTTAACGAATATTGGATATAACGATCATCCGTTTCCAAGAAGCAAGTTTGCAAAGAAGAAAGTTTCATTTTCTATGTATATCATTAATATCCGTTTAATTTAACGAGTTAATTTGAATTCCTGTTCGTTATCGTTACAACTGGATTTTACTGTAATATCTATGTCCATATGACTTTACACTAACCGAGTTATAAACACTGAACACTAATAGATATAATTGACAGTCGGATCAATGTTGCTACGAATAGTTCTAACTCTTCCGTTCCAACTGAAATAATAAAATAACTGTTTTTGATTACAAATTTAAATATGTTTTAATTGTATACTTTGTAATTAAATTTTTTTTCTCTTTTAAGAATCGTTTATCATCATGGCTAGAAGACGACCAAATGGACGAAGCAATCAGCATATGGTTGAAGCAGATTCCATCTGGAGGAATATGTTTAATTATGATCTAAGGAATCCATATCGAGATCGTACAACCGAACAAGAGGATTCCTCGGTAAGATATACTTATTTAATTAACTGTTTAAAATTGATATAAATTATGAATATTATTATTATCATCAATAGTATCAGCTAGGGAAACTTGAATATTGACATGAAATTTATTTATCATAAATTTTACTAACACATTATTCTATCAATGCTTCATGCTTGTAAGCAAAACATTTTCAAAATTATCAAAAGTTTTATTATGTATTTAGTTTTATGTAAATAACTATCAAATGGTGCAGAACAGATTGTAAAGGGAAAAAGTCTACAAAACTTATTTTTATACTTCTACACGAAAACGTAAAACTTTTTTCTTTTTTTTTGAGTTGAGTTGAATCAGGTACATTTATTTCAAAACTAGACAGTCTTAAATTCCAATATTGGTTGATGTTAAGTCAAAAAACATTGATTGAACTACACCAGTTACTTTTATTTTTAAATTTCACCCTGTGATAATTCATCTAAAAAGTGATTATTTGATTTTAGTTGACTCGATATTCCATTTTTAAGTAAATCAAGTTTGTAATATTCAACATTTGCTCCACTATCACCTAAAACAAACACAAAATAAATTATACGATAACAAATTATATATTTGAATTTTAAGAATAAATTCTGTATTGGTGATAAGAACAGTGTCGTATCCAGAAATTGCCATGGGGGGGGGGGGGGGGGCAAATAAAACTTTATTGAATAAAAAAAATGAAAAACAGTAAAAAATAAAGAAAAACATTAAATAAATAGCTTTCAGTTCCTCAAGTATAAAATTAATTTGAATAAAAATAATTGAGAATTAAGGTCTATTACACAATTAGAATAGTTTTTGCTCCACTTGGGCTTGAACCAGCACAGTAAGAACGTTTTCTTTGAATCAAATAAACTATTTTAAATAAATTTTTTTGAAGCACAAATTTTTGTTTGAACAAAAATATTTTGTTTAAATTAAACAAAATTTATTTGCTTAAAAAAAATTATTCAAACAATAGTTTTTCTGATTCAAAGAAAACATTTTTACTGTGAGGCTTCTCTGCTTACTAGTCAACTAACCATCAGACATCAGTAAGCGTCCTCTAAATATTTTAAATATTTTGTTATCAGGTCATCAATTAAAAGACGGAATTTAAAAAGTAAAATACTTTTTAATAGTTTTAGGAACTTGTAACGCGTTTGAATTTTTTCGTGTAAGAATTGATGTTTTTTTAGTTTTAAGGCGGGGGGGGGGGGGGGAGATTGTCCCCGTTGAATATAATATTAATTTAAACACACCTTTGGGTTTAGAATCTTTTGAAATATCTGTTTATTTTGTTTTTTTATTTTTTTTTATCTAATCTTATATGGATCATTATATTATTTTGTAATCAATCGAGGGCGATAACTTTTTATCTAAAAATGCAGTTCAGCTGTTTTCGAAATACTGATTTCTTTCTATTTTGATGATTCACTTTTCCGACCACTTCAAAACATGAATAACTCATTGGGGTGGTTTTTGAGAATTAGGTTTATTTTTAATTTTTAATTTTAGGAATGCCAAATTTGTGCAGTCCCTGACAATAGTCAACATAAAGTTAGCCTTAAACATCGTTTCAATTTTTCCCTTTGGCAATGGAAAAAGTATCGGTGAGTATTATGAAACTTCCAGAAAGACTGTTTTTGACATATTTTTTCAGTAAAGGGCTTATTAAAAACAGAAATGGCGTAGAAGTTACTGTAACGCCAATGGAAATAGACAACCTAAAATATTTTGAAAATGTTAACTCTGGATCTTATACTATACAGGTACTTGCGGTCAATTGTTGCATTTAAATTTTGCAAATTTATTATTGTTTAGGCTAATCCTCAACAGGCAGATCTTGTGAATAACAAATTTAGTTTTCACGTTGAGGTAAAAAATGTGGGAAAAAGCAATATTCACCTTTTAAACTTCAACTTCTTATATCCTTACGACATATTCAACATCGAAGATTATTTACAACTCAAGGGAAATGGATCTGTTTTGCAGTTAAACCAAGGTAATCTTATTTTTTTCATTATATATTTATAATCCCAGAATACACGCGTACGGGTTTCAATCTCGCTTCAAATCTTCATAAAAAAATTGATCGTGAAGGATGTTTCAAAATTTTCTTTCTAATAAAAAAATTTTAGGAGCCGCTTATTTTTTCAAAGTACATGTTGAACTCCCTGATTCTACTATTGGTCATTTTAAATTGCCTTTTGTTTTGCATTTTTTAAATGAAAATAATCGCTATGATTTCGAGATGATGCGACAAGTGGTAAGGTATAGCGCAACTTAAAAAAATGCTGATTTAACCAAATATCATTTTTTAGATTGTTATTATTAGTGATGATGAGACTGATTTGACACAATTATCAAAGCCTAAACGGAACAAGTCAGACTTTGAAAAGGTGAAGAAATTTGTGCCTCCAGTTGATGGGTAAGTTTAAAAATCAATCTAGAAATGGTAATCAGTACCTTGGATCCTTGATTACACAATCATTTGACCAAATTTTTATTTTGACCAAAAATGTAGTTCAAGCAGTATTATGTTTGTTTTTAGCTGAAACACCAATTAGTTGATAAGATCAATTTCTAGGAATGACAGATTCATATAACACAAAGTGATTTATCATGTGTTACCTCAGGAGACGTGCCTACTTGCTATGAGACATCTCGGATCTCGGTGTGTGTAGTCTACTCAAAACGTGACTCACTCCATGATAACACAACATCCACTCGACAAAGTCGATATTACAATCAGGATTGTCCTTCATTTCTTTTAGATAAAATAAACTTTTAATAAATTTTCATTATCAAGGGCAAATCAGACGTACCCGTCACCGATTCAAACAATAATTTTTTAAACTAAAGTCTTAACGTCCATAACGATCACGCATTTCTCCAAAAATCAATGTCAAAAGTTTGTCTCAGAGATTTAATACTTGCAAGTCTACCGACCTTAAAGTTATAATAGATACCAAATGGAATTTCAAATATTTCCAAGAAATTCAGTGATTTCCAAAGAATTCTAGTGATTTCCAAGTAATTTCAAAGATTTATTAGGAATTCCAATGATTTCCGAACAAGTTCCATTCTAAAGAATTTTAATTATTTTAAAAAAATTCCAGGGATTTCCAAAAAATTCTAGCACTCAAAATACCCAAATAATGTTATTTGAGTTTTTTTGATCCAATCAGCCCCAGGTATTTCGAGAAATCTCAATGATTTCCAAAGAAATTCCAAACAGTACTTAAAATCTTTGAGATATTTACTTCTTGTGGTGTACCTTAAAAGCATATTTTTATTCCTCCCCCTCGCGCCAAAAATGAAAGGTTTTATGTGTCACTGAAAAGCATAGAGAAATGGTCAACACACGTTTTTGTCCCATTTATCCCCTAGATGAACTTTGCCTGAATCCTTTTTTGATGATAAAATACCCAGATTGGAATCTTGGCTAGATACTGCTGCTTATTGTAGACTATCATTTTTCACTTCTAGATATTCAATTCATTGACACTACTAACGACATTTGCTGTTAGAAACTTCTTCGTTTAAATCAAGTAATCTAATATAGAAATAAATTTTGCAGGTTACGGGAAACTACTTTTCCGATACCACCAGAATATAGAAACGTTCTTAAGAAGGGTTTGAATGAAGATAGGGCTGCTGATAGTACTGAACTATCTTTGATGAAGAACATTAAGTTAGTAAATATTTCAATAATTACTTTTTTTTCTTTAAATTCAACATAGTACTAATATAGTTTGATATTTTTAGACTACAAATGAAAAGACTGAATTATCCTGATATCTCCAACTATGATACTTTTTTCCATTTTGTATTATGGATGGACGAGATTGGTGAAGAAGGTATGACATCTCAGTATAATATGGCGAAAGTAAGTTTTTTCTAATTCTTTTTAAAATAGAACGTTTAGAAGTAAATAAAGTTGAAAAGTTGCATGCCATTGGAATTCAGACAATGTTCAAACAAAAACATTGAAAAAGCAAAAAAAGATAATCTATAAAAAAAAGATATTCCTATGATTTCTTAAACTCCTGGAATTTCCTTTCGTCGAAGTTTTTCAAATTTTTCTTCACTTGTCCACCTGATTTCCCCAGCGATTCCTTTGCTTTTAGTTATATTTATATTAATATTACCTGGAGACAGGAGGTAGATATTTAATGATTGTAAGAATTATTTTATTATTAAAATATATTGAGCTGCTTTTTGTATGTTGTTTAGTATACTGGAATTAGTTTGACTGAACTTTTTGGTTTAATTTGTAAGTTTTACAGGTCATGTTAATGCCCGTCAAGAATACGAGACTTTTTGAATTGGAAGTGGAAGGATTAGCTGAGAAAAGACCTTCCTTGCTCAAGAATGATATTGTCAATATTAAAGAATGTGGTACAGATGATATTGCATACCAAGGTAGAATAATGAAATTATTTGATAGAAGAATTCACATAGGAATGCTAAATTCCAAGTAAGCTAAAATATTCAAAAAATTGCTTTTTAAAAATTATGTATGTTTTAGTTTTTCTGCAAAACTTCTAGAAAATCCTAAAATAGAGGTAGATATCTCCTTTCAACCAAACCGAATTACTTTTGAAAGGATGCACCTTGGAGCTCGCATTGTTAACAATAAACGGTACTTATTGAGTTCTTTATTTCCTAATAAATCTGAGTGTTCCCTACAACGAACAACTTTGAGAGACCAAGAGTAAGTTGTTTTTGCTTAAATTGGGCGTCTATTAATTTTTTTAAAAGTATTTTCAATAAGGAAATTATTAATAATCCTGAGCAAAAACAAGCAGTCGAAAATATCTTAAGTGGTACTTCGAACAATTACCCATACATCGTGTATGGCCCACCAGGAACCGGGAAAACAATTACAATAGTTGAAGCAATTTTACAAGTACATTAGAAAAATTCTGGAAATGCAAATTCTAAAATTACAATTTTGATTTTAGATTAAATTTAAAGTAGTCAACTGCAATATATTAGTTTGTGCACCAGCAAATGCGGCATGCAATATGCTCACCTCCAAACTGATACCATGGTGCAATAAAAATGAATTAATCCGTGTTCATTCTACAAGTAATTCTTGGTAAGTGTAAAAATATTGTATCAAGTTAGAAATTATTAAATTTTTATTAAAGGGAAGGTGTACCTATCGATGTGAAGCAATACAGTAATTGGAAAGGTAATGATTATGTAAATTTATATGGAGACCAATTACAAAAGTTCCGCATTGTTATAACCACATTAGCCATGAGTGGAAAGTACTTACAAAAAAATTACAATCCCCAATACGTTTTTATTGATGAAGCTGCACAAGCTATGGAACCTGAAGCTGCAATTGCTATTGCATTGCTTTCAAAAAAATTTCAGCTTGTTTTAACCGGTGATCCAAAACAATTGGGTCCAATCGTGGCGTGTAAAGAAGCAAGAAGTTATTTTCTTGGCGTTTCATTACTTGAAAGACTGATGAGCAATGATGTATATGCAGACAGCAATCCTAATTTTATTACTATGCTTCGATTAAATTTCCGAGCTCATCCTCAGGTTCTTCATCTTCCAAATAAAATATTTTATAATGAGAAATTACTGGTAAATTTTATTGTGTTTTTATGAACTTGTTCAAAAGAAATTTTCAGACCATGTCAGAGAAGGCGCTCAATGATCCCATTGCTTCTACTTGCATTTACCACAAAATATATCAACAATCGAAGAAAAATAACCTTAAGAACAAGCCATGTTTAGCAGCTACCGAATTTTATGCTATATTTTCGGAAGAGCAACGTGAGCGAGGGTCTCCTAGGTAAACATTCATAAACCATACAAGTTAAATAATTCATCATAAAATTTTAGTTACTTTAACGCAGAGGAGGTCAACATGGTTGTCAAGACTGTTACAGCTCTCTGCAAATTGACAGAAACTACAGTAAGTCAGAGTGATATTGGTATTATTACACCGTACATTAGTCAGGTGAGGTAATAATTTTTCTTTTTCGTTTTTGAAACCCAAGTATTTTGTAGGTACATAAGATTAAGATACGGTTAAAAGATAGGTACCCACAAATTGAAGTAGGCTCAACCGAAACATTTCAAGGTCGTGAAAAACGAATTATTATTATAAGTACTGTAAGGGCCCAAAAATCGCTTCTATTATACGATGCTAAATATAAACTTGGGTTTGTTAAAAATCCTCAGGTTAGTAAAAAAATGTAGAAAGAGTAATGTCAATATTTTATCTATTCATAGTATATATCAGTATTATCGATACTTATCAGTAGAGTCCGGATAAAAAAGCATAAATTTAATAAAAAAAAGCATGAATTTAATACAAAAAAGTACACATTTTATTAGTCATCAAAGCATTCATTTCATTTCTAAAACAATTTATTACTAATAACTAATAATTTATTACTAATACAATAACGGTTTTGATACAAATAAGGGACAAATTGGTAAATTTTTGAAGTTTATGACCCTCTTCCTTATTGCGCTTACCCTAGCAGTTCAGGTCTTGGAAGATTACCTAACATAATGAAATTTAAGAGTATTTTACCCATTTTATTTTACCGATATGTAAAATTAAACTTGCAAATTAAGCATTAATTAAAAAGATCAAGTTTGTAAATAAAACCAACGAATGAACTTAAAAAAAGCATAGAAGCATATTAATTTAAAAAAAACACAAAAAGCATAATACAGTAGAAACTCCATCATTCGACACTCCCATATTAGACAATTCCGAGAATTTCTCATGCTAATGGACATGTAATTATGAGCTTATGACGCACAAGTTGTGAGCTTATCAAAATCAACGGACTGGATTTCAGTAGTTATGTTATTTTCGTAATGCTTATCATCACAATTTTGTCATTTAATTTATAAAATTTCTTCGTAAAATATAAAATTATTTTAAAGTTTATATTACCTATGCAAGTATCTAATAAAATTTTTGCAAAATAATTCTTTTTACAAAATTTGTATATTTAAATTACACCTTCAAGTTTGCTGGGTAAGGCATAGTGGAAATAAATTCTTATCGGAATTAAGAATAACATGATATGTTTATATCATATAAAGATATTAATTTCAATTCCCTATTCGACAAATTCTATGTTTGGACAGGAAATGGGTCCCGTTTATGTCGAATTATGGAGTTTCTACTGTAATTCAAAAAAAAAGTCCAAAAAGCCAAAAAAAGCATTTAAAACATGGTACCAAATGAATTCTTTTTTGATAAATCGCTGAGATTATTTAAAATTTTTGAGCTGCTTCGAATTTTCAGGAAAAGCATTTTAGCTACAAATCCGGACTCTACTTATCAGTAAAAGGTTTTAGTTGAGCTAATTTTTAATTAAATGTAAGCTTTTGTTTCAATTTTTTAGATATCAGTATCAACATGTTTTTCAATAATTGAATTTATTAGATGATAAGATGCGCACTATTGCTCGATTTGAATGAATAATTAATTAAAACTTTTGTTTTAGCGTTTTAATGTGGCCTTAACTCGTGCTATGAGTAAATTAATTGTTATTGGTTGCCCAAATGTATTAAGATATGATCAACAGTATTGGTTGAAATATATGGATTACTGTATAAGCCATAATTCCTATTTCGGAGCACCCTTTGATAGGCGCACAAATGAAACAATGACTGAAGTTGTTCGTCGATGTAACCGAATTAAAGCGATTAATAAACGTTGAGTTATTGCATTTCCAAAAGTTTTATAATATTTTGTATTTTACCTTTTAATATTGATTGCTCTGTTACTTAAATATTTCAAATTTTGAATTTATTATAAAATTACATCGGATTTTTAAGAGCATATAATTTTGAATAAAATATTAAAACAAATTTTTTTTTTCTGATTTAAAAAATATTTTTTTATACTCCTTTTAGATTATTTCTAACTAAACTTGTTGGACCAAATTTTTAGCTGAAAGATCACAAAATAAATTTAAATGGGAAAGTGGGCAACAAACAAATTTTTTTTCAGAATTTATTTAGGGACCATCGTCATGGCTATAAAGCCTATACTGACTGACTGCGAAGCGGGTAATCGGGGGTTCAAATCCTGGTCGCGTCGTATACAATGGTTGGGTTGTAATCCAAGGGGTAAATATCCCAAAATAATTTTGTACTCAGGACTCGAAATTCTAATGATTTCCTTGGAATTCCAAAGATTTTCAAAGAATTCCAACAAAGGGGAGGTAACAAGGTAACCAATAAAATTACTAAATTTTGTTAAAACTTAAAAAATGTATTTAAATTCTTATCAAAAAAAAAAAAATGTATTTACCCTCCGCAGCCTCATTTACCCCACCCATGAATTTTCCTGAATCTGCTCGTGTGTACAACTGAAGGGAAATTTTTCAGGAAGTCTTAAGGAAATTAGAAAATCTTAAGAATTTTACACATGAGCTTTTCTTATTTTTTCAATTTTCTTGGCTTTTCTAGATTTCTTAAAATATCATAGAATTTTATGAGATTTTCCATTTCACAAGATGCTCTAACATCTGGAAACTTTCTAGATTCTTCTGAGATATTTTTGGATTTTCTAGAGTTCTTAAGATATCCTAGGATTTTTTACATTTCCTTGAATTTTCAAAGATTTTCTCGATATTTCTAGTTCTTGGATTTCTTCACATTTTTCCGGTTTTCTGTCGATTTCCTTTCACTTGTACCCAGATTTTCCCCTCGATTTTAATTAAGTAGAAAACCAACTGGAAATCGTCATATACAAAACTAATGGGAAATTTTAAAAGAAAAAATTATTTCCTTGGATATTCCTCTTTTTCAATATTTTCTTGAATTTCTTAAAATTTCCTAGAAATTTTTACATTTCTTCGAATTTCCTATTTACTAAAATGGCCTAGAATTTCCTGAGATTATCTTGAAATTCTTAAAATTTCCATGAATTTTTTGAAATTTTCTAAGATTCTAAAACTCGGAGATTTTTTGGAATTACCTCGAATATCTTCATATTTCTCTTCACTAGTACATCAGAGTTTTTCGATGATTTCTGCGTAGTTTGTTGCTGGAAAACCGAGGGGAAATCCCTACGTACTTTGTTACCGGTCTGCGGCTGCATCTTAACTTTTTTTTTAATGTTACTTTATTTTAATTTTCTGCGAAAAAATTCTAAAAGCACACTGTTAGCCCTTTTTTCACTGAAATGTCTAAACACAACTGGAATGTCCAAATTTCCAGAAAACAATGGAACCAGTGGCGTAGCTGCAGTTTTTGTCGCCCAGGGCGGTCTTGAATTTGATGCCTTTACTTCGCAAAAGTTAATTAAACAGCATTGTGTGTTACTAAAATTTTAAAAACAAACCTTATCCGATTACAATAATGTTTTATTTCAAATAATGTAGACCGAAGATTGTAAATCTGTAAACCAACACATTGAATCGTATCTTATTATTTTATACTTTGTCAACTGTGTTTGGTAATACATCAATTTAATGAAGTAAAGATAGCGGAAAATAGGCATATTATTTTTTAAACTTTTGTTTTAGAGTTTTACTATTATTTAATTTTATCGTTTAGTGTACGACAGCGAGCGCATCAGTACGGCAACAGGCAAACTCACCCTAGCACGTATTTATCGTTAATAGACTACTTGTACTTCGATGCAACTTGAGAAATATCTTCGCTTCGTTCCGGTTCCATTCAATTTGCACATTATAAGATCAATCGCCTTGATTAGCGCTCGTAAATTGCAAGTGTTCTTTGAATCGCTGAAAAGTAACCGGATCCAAAAAATGAGAAACGGGCGATTATTTAAAACGAACCCGGCTTCATCCTACTCAATTCATAAACGTAATTAAATTTGATTGACCTCCGACTCGCAGTCATCGAACTATCGATAGACACAGTTTGGTAAAATTTTTGCCAACTATTATTGAATGAATTGTGATATGTAGTATAAGCTTCAAATTTGTTAATTTATTGTTTACGTGATTTTGTTAAAATTTCAAATACCAAAAATTTGCCGGCGTGTTGTGTGAAAACACGTGTCTTTTGTATATTAAAACAAAAACGTGTAAAAAAAGTGTGTAGTGAAGAAACTTTCTAGGAAAAATGATAAACATTTTTGGAAAAATCAAATTTTTTCAGTTTTTTCTTAAATTTTTATTTGTTATTTTTGTGCCAGCAGCGCACGGCCAACAAAGTCCATGCCCTTCTGTTTTTCAATATCAAAAGGATTTTTCTGAACGTCTATATGGAGTAATAAGGGTTCCCTCGCCAAACGCAATTAAAAATAATTTAATTGAACTGCATGTTGATGTTTCGATAGGAAATGAAGTGAGCGATCTTAAGGTAATTTTTTGAGTTTTTTTATTAAAATTTTTGAAAATCTCAAATTAAACTACAAAATTAAATGAAAATCACCACAATTAATTTCATTTTAATAATTAAAAATAAAATAAAATTATTGATTGTTCATTAATGAAGCTTGGCATAAAATTTACCTTTGGGAAATTTGAATTAGTCATTTATTAAATCATTTAACGGGTAAATTATCTATTTATAAATAGGTAGGTAATTTACCTATTTGTGGTTTAAAAAAAAAGATAAACGTAGCTTAAAAACTATTTGAAAATAATTGAAAAGATCTGTATGAAGTTTTCATTACAAGGTACCATATTTTGTACCCTGCTCCGCCCGGTTTCTGATAACTTAATTATCGAATTTAATGAATTAGACCAAAAACACACTACTTCCAGGTTTGACTTTTTAGGGTTCAAGTGAATACATCTCATTTTTGGGCAACAAACAAGACGTCATCCAAAAACGGCCATTAAATTACCGAATTGATTTTCCAACTTGGCGTAACATTCCCCCAAAAATAGTAAAAATAACTCTTAATGGAGTACAATATTGTCGTGGACCATCTGTCAGTATTTGTAATTTGAATTTTTTTAAAGATGGAACATTTGAATAATATTTTTGCTTTCAGCAAATGTGCAAACGGAAACTACCTTAAATTTATTATATAAAATCATTATTAATGTTAATACTGCAACTAATCCAAGTAATTCTCCAGTCAACGAAACCGAAGGTCTTTTCTTGGAAACAGGTTCTCCCCCAGAATTCTCTAATAATCAAAATTTTGCCAATAACTGGCTGAGATCGATAACGCCTCCAACTATTAATGATTTCTTTCAAACATTTACCACCGAATCCATACTTCCACCAAACCAAGAACTTTCAATCAAACGTAACTTACCATCAGATGAATGTGGAGTATCTATGTATTCAAATAAGTTAATAGTCCATGGTGATGAAATAGAAGCTGGTGTGCATCCCTGGATAGGTGCTTTGTTTTGGAAGCAAAGAATTGGACCAGTATACAAATGTGGTGCATCCTTAATTTCAGAATCTCGAGCTATAACAGGTGAGTAAAAAAATTTTAAATTGCAATTTTCATTTTTAATTTTTTAGCTGCTCATTGTTTAACCGAGTTTCCAAAAATTCAGATGCTTTTGGTTTTTGGAAGAATAAGTATTAACGATTGGTCAAATAAAGATGGACAAATTTTACAAGTTGATTCGGCAATATTGCATCCACAATATAATTATTACACTGCCGATGCAGACATAGGAGTTGTAATTTTTTCCAGAAAAGCAACTTTTACTCCCACGGTGCAACCTATTTGTCTTTGGAGTATTGACAGTGATCTACAGAACGTAATTGGAGAAGAGGGTACAATTTTGGGCTGGGGATCCGATGAGAACGGCAATATTGCCAACAATTTAAAAGAAACTTTTGCTCCAATAGTCAGCGAAGAAGATTGCCTTCGGTCTCACGATAGCTTTAATAATATCACATCCGACAGAACATTTTGTGCGGGTAAGTATTTCTTTGTTTGAATTCAAGTTTTTAATACCAAAATTTGCAGGATTTAGAAATAACGCGGGTCCTTGTGACGGCGACAGCGGAGGAGGCTTTTACATGTATGTAAATGGAAAATGGAATATTCGAGGAATCATTTCTCATGCACTCAACAGATCGAACGGGAAGTGTGATTTGAGCCATTATGTGGTATATGTAGACGTGGCAAAATTTGTAGATTGGCTAAAATCGTGCTGTGGTTAAAATAATATGTATCGAAAAGTCTATTTGTGTATAGTATGTTAATATCTCATTAGGAAATCAAACAATACTTCTGTACTATACCACAATAATTGTTTAAAATGTTTTAACTATGTTTAGTAATTTTCTCTCTCTCAGCTTTCACCGTTCTGCGGAAGGACATATAGTGACATAAATGCACTCTCGGGAAAATAATCGAATGGTTTCCCCTTGCCTTCCCAATTCTATGCCGTTGATCAAAATTGATTTATTGGTTCATCCGCCTTTGGAGGGGGTTTCTCCCCTCAAGGACAAGAGAATGTCCTTCTTCGTCAAAAAGAAGTTGAGTACTTATCCCGGTACTCACTTGGTCCCTGTCTACGTTAGCTATCTTTGATGTTGCCCGTCTAGTACCACGTGGAGGTGTAGATCAGGAGTTTCCCTTCATTGTTGTCAGGACCTCGTGGCATTTCCTGCCAACTCCAGTACTTAAACTAGACGTCCTACATTATCGATCTATTTTTCTTGACCAAGAATTCCAGGACTGATGGAATTGCCAACGTTGAACCCAGTCCTCGAATCAATTTTCATATGTGATTTTTGAGAAATTTTTAACCAACACCTGGGAACTTTGTGGAGGGGCCCCAAGAAAATCTCATTAATCCATTCATGCGCATCAGTGTTAAACAGATAACGGAAAAGATCCATAAAGAATAACTTATATATTTTTACTATTTTGGTTATTTTTCATAAAACTAGAACTGTAGTCCTAAAGCACATGGGCACTTTAGCCTACCCTGTAGCGACGCCGCTAATGCATGTATACCTATTAATAATTACATATTAATTTATATTGCATAATGATAGAATAAATTCAATGTCTAATCAATTATAAACGATTCCACACGCTGTCCCTGACTTGAATTACCAAATTATAAATTTTTGAATTAATTTGTCCCATAATAAATAGACAATATAATTAAGTGTGTAGTAAATATTACTATATTGCTGTAAAAAATATATAAAACTTTATTAAGAAAGTAGTCAATTAGTAAAAAACAATAATTTATACACAATTAAATATGACTCATCTGGCAATCACATTTGCAAATATCAAGTCATTGTATATTATGATAGGCAACCCAAGAATACAAATCTACAACAATACACTGGCGTGTAATCGTTTTAATCGTTTCGTTGACCTTGTAAGCAACGAAATATTGTTTTTTGAGCAAACGTGTTTGTTACTTTGCTTAGTGCGCTGTATATGATTTGAGATTGTAGTTATCAGTCAAATTTCTATTTGCCAAGATGGTTCAAATGTTTAGTGCAAAATGTACATCTTCTGCTAGATTGGATGGAAAAACAGCAGTAATAACAGGGGCAAATACAGGAATTGGAAAATGCACCGCCAAAGATTTTTACTTAAGAGGTAATTAGTTATTAATAAAGCAAACGTTTTTGCATTTAGCTTTGGTTTTGAATCTGCGAGTCACGATTTTTCAATCGGCAAAAAAATACAATTTTTACAGTTTTTAGTGTTCCATCAGTGGCGTAACCAGAACTTCTTCAGAGGAGGGTAGCTCCCCCCGGCTACGCTCTGGTGTTTGATTCTTCTATTTTTGTACTCGACAAACAATTATTTTAAAAATAGATTGCTAATCTAAAAAAAGTTATCATGTCTCATTTGGGGAGGGGCGAGAAGAGGACAGCTGCCCTGCCCTTTCAACTGTTAGCGATAGCAGTGTATTGCTCTCATAACTGAAAACGCCGTATCTGCTTATATAAACCTATGTAGATATGGCGTTTTCAGTTGTGAGGGCAGTGTAGCGGTCTTACCACAAGTTAAAATCTGCAGCAGATAAGATGACTGAGTCTTGGGATTTATATGAATCATGAACATTTGAATAGTTTGTCTTATCTACTGCGGATCTTAACTTGTGATAAGACTGCTACAAAAACAGTGGCAGATTCAGGGGAGGGCATTCGCCCCCCCCCCTTAAAGCTCAAAAAACCATTAATTCTTACACCAAAAAATTTTAATTAAAAAACAAAATATAAATTTATTTTTGTTATTACTACTACTTTTTATTTTTCATATTTAATAAATTTTTATTTTGTCCCCCCTCCCTCTATGGTAATTTGGATCCGCTACGGTACAGAAGTATAAACTTTTGTGTAGTGTGAAGATTAAAAAACAAATCGTGCATATTATCATTTGTTTCGCAAATCAGGTCAAGATTAATTAAATTGAATTTTCTGATGATAAGCTCTAACAAATTTTTAAACAAAAAACTAATTATTAATATAAATGCCACAAAATATAATTAATTTTATCAATCTAAGGTGAGCCGAAGGGTGGCTAAACAAATTATTTGTTTGGGTGGCTGTAAAAACTTGAATCTCTGATTCGAATCTGAAGCTAACTTCTACCATGTCATTTGCTATAACACATTTTTTACCGTAGGTGCACGTGTTTTGATAGCATGCAGGTCTATGGAAAAGGCTGAAGCCGCTATTTCTGAAATTAAAAAAAGTTGCGAAGGGAAACCTAACTTGGGTTCTCTAGCTACAGTAGAATTAGATTTAAACAGTTTGGAGTCTGTTAGAAAATGCGCAGATAAAATTTTAAAGGAAGAAGAGCACATTAACATTTTACTGAACAATGCCGGGGTTATGGTTTGTCCCGAAGGTAAAACAAAAGATGGTTTCGAGACTCAAATTGGCACCAATCATTTTGGGCACTTCTTGTTCACTATGCTATTGTTGCCCAAAATTATTAAAAGTGCTCCAGCCCGCATTGTCAATGTTTCTTCTAGAGCCCATGAGTGTAAGTCAAAAATTGTTCAGTTATTAATCAAAAAAACTATTTTGTTTTAGTAATTTTTTTAAATCAAACAAATTTTGTTTAATTTAAACAAAATATTTTTAATCAAACCAACATTTGTTTGACTCAAAACAAAATTTATTTGTTTTAAAATAAACGGAAGCTCTACGTTGGCTAAACTGATGTTACATAATTTATTTATTCTTTCAGTTTTACAAACTCGAATTAATCTTGATGATATTAATTGGGAAAAACGTCCTTACGATAGTAAAGTTTCATATTATCAAAGTAAAATTGCCAATATAATGTTTACGAGAGAGCTTGCTCGTAGGTTAGAAGGTAAGAAAATAATAATTTTGTTTTCAAAAATTCGGATTAATTTTTTTTCTACAGAAGCCAAAATTACTGATGTCACAACTTACACTTTACATCCTGGTTTAATAGCAACAGACTTGACAAGACATTTGGATTCGGCTTTTATGCCCGGAGCAAAATGGATTTTCAACAACATTGTTTCTTTTTTTATTAAAACACCAGAACAAGGCTGCCAAACTTCTATTTACTGCTGTATTGATGAAAAAACCGAAAAAGAAAATGGCCTATATTATGCCGAATGCAAAGCTAAGGAACCAAGTGTATATGCAAAAAATGTAGAAGATGCTAAAAATTTATGGGAAATCTCTTGCAAATTAGTGGGTCTTGAAGATTATGACCCTTTTTCACAATAAAATACTTTTGTATTTACGATCGGTGATGGTGTTTTAAAGTTTCTTTTATCTAATAGTGGAGAGAACACAAATAAATATCTTAAAATTTAGAGTCTAATAACTCAAAAAAAAGTATATATGCTGTGAAGCTGTGATTCAGATTCCACGTTAAGTTACCCATGTAAATTTAAAATATATTTTATTTGTAAAATATTGTAAGAATAAAATTTTTAATAATTTTCTTAAAATGTATTTGTATTTAATTATTGATAAGTTGGTCAGAAAACAAAGACGGTTCCATATTTCAAATGTTTTATTTGTATAATTACAAAGCTACACTGTCAGGGGACGTCCATTAATTACGTGAGGCGATTTTTCGACACCCCCTCTAATCTCACGTGTGATTGTTTGTTTTGTAACCCAGTTTTCTCGCAGAAAAAAAAATTATGTGGTATTTGCCGAGATCCCCTAACCCCCCCACCCCTAAACATCTCACGTAATTAATGGACGTTCCTTTAATGAAAAAGAGTCTGCGTAGAGATATATGGGCTGAAACCCTTTACTTTAGTATCGAAAAAAAAGCAAAACAAGGGTAAATTATAACTAAAAAAAACAGAGCACGAAAGTTTCCAAAAACCATGAAATCTTAAATTGGCCGCTTCCTGTACATTCTATACCCAAAATAGGTCATATCAACATTAAAGTAGATAAAATTCTGAGTAAAAGTATAAAAAAATTGTTGTTCTTGTCTATGCAGTTTCTGAGTTACAGAGTCCATCATAGAACCCAGATTTTTGGTAAAAAAAAATTATTTTCAAGAGAAGAGATCTGGTTAGAAAATAAATATCTTATCAACTGATGTATACTCTGGTGGACTTCCGATAGAATGGTAACCTTCCTATATTTTCTAAAAATTAATAAAAATATATTTTCTCGGCCGTTGGACTGCAAAACTCTAGGAAACTAAACTTTATTTATTCAAGTATCCCGAGTCATTACAAGAATTAAAAGAATTAAAAGTATACATAACAAGTATAAAAAAATATAAGTTTTATACATTTAACAAAAATATACAGTTGTTCATTTTAAATAATTATATGACATAGTCATTGTACTGAACACTTGCAAAATTATCACTTCATATTAATTTAGTACTTCGAAATAAAAAAGAAATATATAAGTATGTATAACTTAATAGTTATAAAAAATTAATAGTCATGGGGGGCTTATAAACGGCCCACGTAACATATCGACTTTGGTTAGAATATCTCACAATAATTAATATTGGTAAAAAATGGTTAGTTATTCGTCTTGCCTCTTTCGTTTAAAAGTTCCGTTGGTAAGTTGTGGTTCTGCTTTTACTTTAAATTTTGGTACAACATTTATCTTCGCACTAGGTACTATCACACTTTGTTGATGAGCGACTGCATGGGATGCAGTACTTATTCGTCTAATATAAGTAAGTTGTGAGTTATTTACACTAACCCCAGGCCTTGCGATTGCATTAAATCTTTTAGCAGTCGATTTGGTTAGGATGTAATTTGAATTTGTTAAAGTTGTACCTTGCCGTGGTAGACGTAGACCACCCTGAGGCTTAACTGGAGGCAAAGGCGTATTGTTAATGGCACTAATATATTCCGATGAAATTTCTTGTGGAGGAACTGGAATCAGCACACGTTCAGACATTATATGTAAACCAGCTTGAATATCTTCAACGTCCAAAAATTTTTTATTTGTATTATTAAAAAAAAAACGAGCTTCTTCTAAAACCGTGGAAACGTATTTATATACAAAGTCAGTTAACTGGATCACAGTTTTTGGATCATATTCCGACATGCCCATTTCTTTAATTATGGCTAGCATAACTTGCCCATCTTTAGGAATCGATTGAACTTTACTTTTATCGCCCATTTCAAATATTAATAAGAACTAACACAAAATAAATTATAATTTCTGTCTGACCGGCAAAATACTTCAATGTTAGTTTAAATAGGTTATGTTGCACATCACGTGCTGCCAATATTTTCCAGTGACAGTACAAAAATACCGGGTGAATCAAAATTTTGCATGAAAATCGTTAGAGTTCCGAAACCTGTGTATAAATTTGGGATTATTGATTTCGTTTTTGACGTTGATTAACAAGTTTTAAATTAATTTTCAAAAAAGCTTGTTTTCTGAAGCTGACATGCCGAATAATATTATCGGTAATGTTCGTATTCATTCGAGAATAATTTCGCATTGTGCGAAGGAAAGTAAATAAATAAAACATAGAGGTTATGTGCGAATCAAAATATTAGTTTCTGAAATTTTTAAAATCGTAAATGGCGGATACAGATAAATCTAAAGGAAGTTCACTGACAAAAACTATACCTAAAGATGGACAAGTAATAACGGCCATAATTAAAGAAATGGGGATAAGCGATTATGAACCCAAAACGATAATGCAGTTAACAGAGTTTGTTTATCGATATGCTGTTATAATTTTAGAAGATGCACGAAGTTTTGCTGTTAATTCGAAAAAAAAATATATTGATGTTGAAGATGTCCGTGCTGCACTTCAATTATCTAACGAAACGTTGATCAGTACACCTCCGAGGGAGATATTAACCGAGTGTTCTCAAATCAAAAATAACGTTCCACTACCTGTTATAAAGCCTCATTGTGGGTTACGAGTTCCAGTTGATCGGTATTGTTTAACGACCACAAATTATGTATTGCATAGTGAAAGAAGAAATAAAAGCAACGGGATCAGTGATCTTGCAGGTCCTGGAATTAAAATTTTATCGAAACCTACTGTTAGTTACATCAAACGAACAACTGGTCCACCTCCGTTAACCAAACAGACAGTTACGATACCAAAATTAACAACTCAAAAAACCGTATTCATACCAAAAACACAACAAAACGATGCTCAAGTATCCTCTATGGTGGAGATCGAGAATCATTTGGATTTGAAAAGAAAACGAGAAGATGATGAAAGCTAAAACTGCAATTATTTATTTTATATTAATAATTAAATTAGTATCCTTTTTTTACTTTATAATAATTTTTTTAAAGAAGTTCTAAAAATGTTTCCATTGATTGTTTATTAATTTTATAATAAATTAAATACAATAGGTACAAAATAGAATATGTTTATTTAAATTACGTTATGTAGTTCCTACCAGGACTAGAGTCCAGTGGCGGCTTGTGAGGAATTAAGGTGGATGCGTGTGAAACTGAAGGGTTTGAGGTTTTTAAAAATATTAATTATGTTTTTGTGAAACTTGGTTTGTTGGCTTGGTGAGACACTGCCTACTCCGACAAATTGCCACTGATATTATCGGGCTAGTATTGATAAATTTAGGACTGTGTTCCTTAGGAGTATAGGTAGAGAAAAGAAAACCTAAAGAGGTTCCATAACCAATGGATGGGGGATCCAATATTTGACTTTCGGATTTTTATTATGCTGTTAATATTACTGCGGGGGGGAATAACTGGTGAAATTTGATGTACAAGTAAAAGGAAATCTTGGAAATAGGAAATGTAGAAAATTGTAGGATTGCGGGTCAAAATCAATCAAAATAATATCAATTATAATTTATTTTTATCTTATACTTAATTTGTGAAATTCAAGTGGAATCACTTGAAACTATCAAATGGGTCACTTGGTGACCCGTGGGTCATAGGTTGCCGAGGACTGTTATAGACAACCTTTTGTTTTACGTTTCCGAAAAAGTAATTCCATATGAAATTAAACAAAAAAGAAAATTGTAGCTGCACCATTTTAGATTTTGCTTCAACTTTGTGGAAATGTTCTACAGGGTTCCAAAGACCAAAATCCAGAAAAATTAAATTTTTGCACTCGCCACTTCTGGTCCATACAAAATCAAGTAATTGAAAAAGTCTTATTTTTGTGCTTTCCGGTTTTAGCTGTAAAAATTTTTCTATTAGAGATATCTAATCGACCAAGGTGGCATTTTGAAGCTGAAAGATAGCAGTTTCTAGAAAAAAATATAAACTTTTACATAATTCATATACCTGAAAAATAACATGGTATTGAAATGGTTTTGGTGATTTTCAATCGATTCCAGTGTCTGAGCTGTTGAACATAAAAGTCTAAAAAAAAATTTAGATTGACTCGTTCAGTGAACTACACCTTTTCCACCAGTAATTCAGAAATCGTCAACTGTAATTCAGATTTGCCAATTGATATTCAGAAATTGTCAATTGTAATTCAGAAATAGTCAACTGTAATTCAGAAATTGTCAAATGAAAGAAAGCATCAATTCTGTGGCTTTCTTGGAGCAACTTGGAACAATTTCTGTGGCATTGTAGCTATAGAACGCAGAAGAGATTTGTTTACTTCACAATTAGCAAATCATTGGGTAACGACATTACTGCAGCGATGGCAGATATGGAAAATCAACTGTCAGATTTGGTTGAAAATCAAAACAAAAGCTAAATGCAATATTCGAGTTCCCAATGTCGCAGCGCCTAATCTAATGGAACCAAGATTGGTCTACTTAGACACTTAGAGAAAATAGTAGATCAAGCTAAGGACACCGTAACAGGAGGCGATTGTGCTCGTGCTGCGTCACACCTCAAGTGACAGCCTTAGCAATGGACGGTATGCCAGTAAAAAATTAAAATATTGTTTTTTTTCGATTTTATAAAGTCTTTTTATTTAACAGTTTCTGAATTTCATTTGGCGGTTTCTGAATTACAATTGACGATTTCTGAATTACAGTTAATGATTTTTGAATTACTGGTGGAAAAGGTGTACTAGTTACTCATTACGTGAAGCATTTTGGGTTATTGGATGGTAATTTTAATTTGAATTTGGGGTAAGTAGAAAATGAAAATTATAAAATGCTATAACAGTATGCTGTATTAAGTTATAGTTTGTACACAATTTTTCACACATAATTATATTCGTACTATATAGATGAAAAAATGCAATATTAATTTACTCAAATATGAATTTGCAATTTAATACATAAATGAGGATAAAATGATGTCTAAATTGATATGGTTAGGTGCCAAGTTTTAAAGGAGTAAGGCCGTCAACGTGAAATTTAAAGTGTTGAAACTTACGACAAAAGCATTTATAGAAAATGAATTGATTTAGTTTTTATATAAACACCTTATGTAGGAATAATAAATAAATAATTGATACAATTAAAAAAAATAGAAATAGATAAAATAAACATCTTCGAATATGCACATAAATTTTTGTTTAAAACTTAATTAGAAAAAAATGAATATACATATTCAATTTATACAATTTTACTTATTAGGTACAAATATACATTTAACAGCCGATAATAGATGCTCTCCATCAAGAAATAAAATAAAAATTTGTTGGAGAAAATCTTTTAGCAAATTTAAAATAAATAAATACACAATTTAAAATCCTAATAGCATTGACTAGATAGATAAGTAACACACTGATTATTGAGCCAACAGTAATTAGAGGTTGGATAAATAAAATACTTAGCGACAATCATGTTACCATTATTAAATAAAAAATTAAATTAAAAGCTTCATTTTAACTTATCCAACCAGTCTTTGGTCTATGCTCTTTAAAATTACCAATACATTATGCAGTTAACAAGCAAAATTAATTTAAGCGCTGCTTCTTTTTGTATTGTCTTCAGTCTACAAACATTTACAATAAAAAATATAGAGATCTAATACAGAAGCACAATCAATCAAACTTGACTTCTTATTTTCCATTGAAAGGTCAATATTAACTACAATTAGGCACTTTCAGTTCATCAATGATTTTCTCTATATGTAGACTGGGTTTTCTTGACCCGTTAGCAGACGAAACATAGAAGTTGGCATCGTTTTCATTAATATCTAATAAAAAAAAATATAATAAAATCAACATCACAAATAATACTCCTCTTACCTCGCCAACTGATGTAGCTAGTAAATTTACAATTTTTTCATGAGGTACAGCAACTACACTTTGATTGTTTATTTCAATTATTCGATGACCTACACGTACTCCACCTCTTTCTGCTATACCACCTCTTAATAAACTACAAATCTAAATAATTAAAATAATTAATAGTAGCAGTTCATGTACACACAGCATAATATAAACAATTTATGAAATTATTTTAGTTCCGTTTTCTATATTTCTACAGGAAAATAAGTAATTACCTCTATTTGTAGACTAGTACATACTAAAATAATTTTATAAATTAAGAAAAATTTCTGGATCCCTGCGGATAACATTTTGCAAATAGGGGAATACCCCGATATGGTTGAAAATAAAAAAATATATAATTAAAGTACATACCACGCCATTTTGCACACTAAATCCAAGTTGATATTTAGTGTCTGGTCTTTTAATTTTAACTTCGACAACAGGTGCACAAGGAACTACAGTTAATTTTACAACGGTTTGATTCTTTGAATTTTTTATATAATTTTGACAAGTTGATAAGGGTAAGCCAACAAGGCTAACACCATTAATTGCAATAATTTGATCGCCTATATTTAATTGACCGCACCTAGCAGCAGCACCAGAGGGTGCTAAATTAGCAATTACAACAGTCGGTAACATAGAACCCCATCCAGACTCCACAATCACTACGCCTAAAATTTCTCCTTTAGCTTTAGGAACAACAACCTAAAAAATACATGATATAAGTATTTTAAAGCAGAACTACGAAAATGAAACTTACTTCTTTCTGCATTTCTTTTTTAGCAAACATTTGTAATTCGTCTCCAAATATTTCTTGGGAATTAAGCACCTCTTGATAATCCATTTCTTTAACAAAACTATGATCTTCGATACCATTTGCTTTCAAGAATTCCATGTAAGCAACTTGAAATGCCTGACCAATAGATTGTGCAATAAATTGGGCTTCTTCACTTTCAAAAACGTGACAGATCATTTTAGGTGTACGATTAATTTTGGGTGGATCTTCCATTTCGTGTGGTACAAATCTCCGTCTAGCCATCAAAACTACTAAATCACCTATATCAGCTATATAAGAAATTGTTCGAAGAGCATGATCCATCATAATTTCCTTAAGATCCGTATTTAAAACCATAATTTTTTCGGTGGAAATAAATAAATCTACTTCGGTGCTTGGTTGCGTTTCTCCGTCAGGTGCCTAAAATAACTCTTAAATATAAAAATGCTTTTGGCGATTTTAGAAAGTGAAACTTACCAATGCCTACAGGTTCAGCAACATAGCAGACATAGTATATAAAAAGAGGTAAATGTTAGTGTGTTAGTATAAATGAATAAGGTAAAAATATAAGAAATATAACATAAATAGTATGCTGGAGCGGTGACACCCTTAATTCAATGTAAAGTAATTTACAACCACTCAATATAAAAAACGAACAGACCTTGATTTTGGTAACAGCAACTTCAACCATATTTTTCTTCAAACATTTACGTCGTTTACGACCCCCTTCCTCATCCACTTCAACTGAACCCAAGAATTGTAGTCGGAATACTGTTCCTGATGGTCCAGCCAATGGAGGAAAGGAATTTGTGTCTTGTATGCGAGACCCTTCACAGAACTGCCTTTCAACATTGCAGTTTTATCACATACATCAATCATTACAAACATGTAAAACAATGTGAGTTCCCTCAATTTGAACTACTGTTTGTATTAATGACGAAAGAGCATTATTGAAAAGCTCACCCTGTATAACCGGTGTGGTTTGCTTGCATATAGTTTCCGATTCTTGTTCTACTGACGTTTCATCGTCAAAGCTAGCACTCCCTGGACTTCCCGGGTCAAAGTGCTGACTGTAACTTTCTAACATTTGGTTGGATGCCTCCTGCAAATTTTCCCTGTCTTATCTACTATCATCCACCCCATTCATAGACTCATTCAAAATTATACGCGGAATATACATTTATAGACATTCAAATTTACAAAATAACATCAAAAGGTTCAAAGTGACAGTAAAGATTTATATCCATTTCTTAACTAAAAAATTTTAAACAAGCATGTACACTCATATAATTTTGAATTATACAAGACCATAGCTTTTCAAAAATATATACACTTTATAGTCTAACATCCCAAGACAGGATTTAAATGCAATTAAAATGTAAGATTAAGTATTAAACAATATATTTTGATCCAGAATTTTTTGGGGAAACCTGATCAAAATTTATTATTTAATACTTATTACATTTTAACTGGGCGTAGAAATTCTGTCGTGGGATCTTACTACAATATGACAAGGTGAAGGTTCCAATATACAAAATTTAACAAATTACGAAATAAATTGAGATGTTGGAAACAACAATGGTCTAAATCACAAAACAATTTTCTGAGAAATTAGATGTTTACTAGAAGTCCAACAGAAATATCTATTCACTTGCGTTAGTATTAAATCTAAGTTTTAGCAAAAAATGAAATTCGGAGTTTAGGCCATTGTTGCTCCCAATGTCTCAATTATGTTCATAGTATTATATTATACAATTTTTTTAGATAATCTTTTAAACATATAATTATTCGATTCTAGGAATATTGTTCGACATTTGTTGAACTAAAAATTATTCGACATTTTTTCATTTTCCATTTTACAGATTCTTTTTTAAATCACTGCAATTTACATTGTTAACATAGGAGTGTCCGGATTTCATTATGAGTCACTGTACATGGTTGGATTTAGTCGATTTTGTTTCAGAACTTATAATAACCGTATGAACAACTACTTGGATTTAACCGAATTTGTTTCAGTACATAGCAAGAATTTAGTCAGTTTTGAAACTTATTTGATGCATGAGTTAGTTGGTTTCGGAAGCAAATAAGATTTTTGGCTTATAATTCGAAGGTTTTAAATTCATTTTTGTCGTAGTCATAGGTATTGATATGCTACACAAGATGGCATCAATAACTCATTTTGTGAAAAATTTGGATTTAGCTGGTCGAGCCACTGTAAATCGAATAAAATTCCAAGTCGAACAATTGCAGTCGAATAACTGTTAGTCGAACAAAAGTTGTCAAATAAAATTCCGGATGCGATATGCCTCACCTTGAAGATAATGAAAAAATCATTTTAAAATATTTTTAATTTGCTGAGAAATGGTTTTGTACGTAAGAAGTACAAAGAAAATATCAGTAGAAGGGAAAACTAGTTGAAAATTTCTTAAAGCGTTTAAAGTTTTCTACTTCAAAAATCAAAGATCTGATACTTCGAAAATTTTTATTACCCCATAGACACGAACCTCGCCAATCTCAGTCGTGATTCGTGAATGAATTAAGGTGATTCCCCTAGTAAGTTCATTACAACACTATAGTAAGTTGAAAAGTGGTACACTTAAAGCTGGAAAGTTAATTTATGAGTGTTGATATGGAAAGTGGTGCACCATGAGACAGTGTGCAGAGGAATACAAGCATTTGAAGGGAATCGTTTAGCAAATGTAGGCTATCATCATAGAAAATCAAGATGACTTAAGAAGTCTATCCAGCATTAGATTGCTGGATTTCTCTAATTATTTATGGCTTTTGCAAATTGTCTCACTGTATACCACCCTATCTTTAAACATGAAATTTTATCTAGTATTTGTTTATAGATTTCACATTAAATTTTGTATTGTTACCTTCAATTACAATTGAGAATGAGCGATTTAAATTATATTTCAAGCACCTCATCAGTATTTCACAAATCAAATTTTTATATTAAAAAAATATCCAAACATTTCATTTATTACTCTTGATAAGGTATTAAAATAAAATTTAAATATTTTAGTAGAATTTTGGTGACACTCTTGAGATCAAAAAATAAACATAGTTTCAAAAATCATCCGTTTGGGTTACCGATACTTGATTTTCGCTGTAACTGAAAAACAGTTAAAATTTCAACTTATGTTTATTAAGATAATAACTCCAAAACGTCACCAAAATTTTGATCAATATTTTTAGAAGTTTATTCAAGTTTAAGTATAAATAAATTTTTGCAGGTCTTGTATTATAAAATAGGTTCTACAAGAAAGAGTTTTGAAGATGCGCTACAAGTAGATGAATTCATTTCAAGTGCAGAAGTTTTCTATAAAAATAATAGTTCACTGAGAAAACATTTAAAGCATAGAATATATGAAAGGGTGTGCGACAAAATGTGTAAATTTCAAGGGAAAACATGGAGCAGGCGACCAACCAAACATTAAGCGTGCCTGAGCACTTTTTCTGTTCAAATTAGGAATAAGGGTATTAGAGCTTTACACAATCAACCTGCTTCCAAACAAACTATTTATGTTTTTTTTTATAATCTTTTTTTATATTTAAAAAAAATTTAATATCACCCACTCCACAAAAGTTCTACATTTTAATTTTCTCGTGCTGTATTCAGTACATGCCCATCATGCCTTTTTGTTATCACAATGCATTTCTACAATTCTTTTATACATTTGAATAATTTCGACCGGGAAACTTTATAGCCACCTTACTTAAAAACCAAATTAATTTCTCCCCTTTAAAATGCAATTTCTATTTTTCTTTAAATGAAACATAAGGTTGTTAAGCTAAAGCAAATATTTTTTGTAAGTATAAAAGAAGAGCATAAAAGGCCTCAGGAGTATTAGGAACTATTTTCAAATGTACAAATATTTACAGTTCATCAAAACGACAAATATATAAACAGCAAAAAAAATGTTTAAATGAACTGCAATTATTGGGTTAAAAAAATAGTGTGATCATAATTTAAAAGACTTAACATGCCCAATTACCTTTATTCTCGACACTGCTTCTTCCGCTTGCATCATTCTTGTAGTTTTAGTTGGTTGTCCTTCGCACACTAGTTGAGTCGATCCCAAATATCTTGCTCGAAATAATACGCCTTCTATTAATACTGATCGTTCAAAAACACCTGCAACAATTATTGGCTCTTTTATTAAACAACAAATTCACTTGAAAAAGTTAGTCGAATCAGAAATTATTAAAACGCAATTTGTGCTAAGTTAGACAAAAATATTAACTAAAAGAAGATCAAGTGCACGTCTGACCAGTTTGGTTTGGTTTAATAGCACTTGATCTCCTGCTAGTTCCAGCATGCTCAAGTTATATACAACATTTGTTTTACTTTTTTAAATATTAAAACGAGCGAGCATCAATCAATTGAACTTCAACAAGGTTAGAATTTAAAACAAGTCAAACCCATCTTTAATAATAAAGCAAGTTTCTTTTTCATGATTTATTAATTTCACCTGGCGCCAGAAAAATCACATTTTAAAGTTAAAGTTCGAGTTAAAAAGTTTTTGCTTTATATATTATATATGGCCAAAGTTCAAAAGATTAATACAAATTAGATTAAAACATTTGAAAGCTAAAGTTGGATTTCTCTTTAAATCGGTTAAATTCATATTAAATTATTCAAAACTGGTTATGTTGCTAGAAACTTAAAAAGTAAAATAAACCTTTTATTATTCAAGACAGATAATTGGGTAGATTGGTTGTTAATAATTGCAATATAAAATAAGGAAAATGTATGGTAGAGCAAATAAAAATAATCAAGCTACGTCAAACCAACACTTACCATAAATTAAAAGCCGGTAGGTAAGGTAAGGAAATTCAACAATTAAACATTATTATTTCTACGTTTCTTAAAATAACCAATTTAACTTACCTTCTTTATTACGCCCTTTCTTTTTGGCTTCTTTATCCTATAAATCAATTAATTTAATCAATAACTTTTAATCAACCAAAATTATCAAACTGGGTTTTATTTTTTTCACCTAGTGAAAACAAATGATTTTTTCGCCTTTACATAAAGTTAGTCAAAAATTAAAGACACTAATTTTGAAAATAAAAGCCAAATTTTCTTTACATTCTTGATAACTCTACGTAAGATCAACATGCTATATGTTAAGTTGCTTGCATTTATTATTATATACATACTCATCGGTCAAAAAATAAATTTTTAAAAACAAAATAAATCCTTCCCCCCTCGAACAGCAAAGCAATTTTGAATTGACCTAGCACTTTATATGCCCAGCAAATGTAACGATTTAGATTTGTCCACATTAACTATATTTATTCAAATGTTTTTTTCCATGGGCAGATCATTCGACCAAGAGAGGAATAATTGAAAAATAATAGAAGCACTTTTTTGTGGGGGGTAAAAACTTAGGTACAGGATAGTTCGGGGGACAAAAATTGCATGATCTGCCTATGAGTTACAAGTCTGCAATATTTTTGAAAAAATTATGTGATTTTACTATTTTTAGGTGCTGATTTTCAAAATAAAAATAATTTTTCTAATCTCACTTAATAATATAAAAAAATTATAAATTCTGAGCCGGTTATATATCGGAAAGTTATTTATAATGAGTTCTTTCCACAGAAAAAGTTATCACCCTGTCCCTGTTTGTAAATATGATCTTAAAATAAAGGTTAGATGATGCGACCAAGTGGAATTGGTTTAAATTCTCAAGTAATGATAATGTAATGCAGCCAAGCAAAAGAACAATCGGAATACAAAAATCATGCCAAGCTTGGTATCCAAGTTAGTAGGTAGGTATAATAATATAAGAATAAGTAGGTCGCAACTCAAAGACATTCTATAATACAAAATCATAATGCCAAGGGGTAAATATCTCGAAAATTTTGCATGATCTCCCTTGGAAATCTCTGAAATTCCTTGGGTACAAATTTTTTTCGAGATATTTAACTCTTGCATTATCTTATGAATTAATAACTACTAGTGACACCAGTGTATTTTTCTACACTTCTACCTAGAAACATTTGATATTTAAAAACAAATGCTTTGAATTTTATCAAATTCAATTCAATTCAATCGAGGTTCAGCAAAAGTTACGAAAACAATTAATGAAGTTGTAAGGTTTTAGAAATTGTTTCGGTATAAGAAGTATGGTTTGAAATCAGAAAATAAAAGATAGTAAGTCACAAAATAGTTTCAACGATAAAGTAATTGCAGGGCTTATATGAACATTATCACAATTTTGATAAAATATGAAAATATGAACTAAATCTAAACTAAGCAACTACAGAATAATATAGTGCATGCCAGGTTCACACCTTTTTAGGTTTAATTGAAGAAGTAGATCCTTTCTGGCTTTGCGGTGATTGGCTTTTGTCAGATTCGGCAATAGGTGAGGATGGTTGAGATACAGGAGGTTCCGATAGGACTAAAGGCATGGTTCCTTCATCAAGGTCAAGTAAGTGTTTAGGACTAGAAAGGCTATGTGGAGGCATAACAGTCCGAGTTTTAGGTTTCCTCCAACCCTATTAACACATGTTAATCAATCAGGATCACTTTTGTATTTTTTCTTTCTTGTTGACAATTTTAAAAACCAAAAAATAAAAAACCTTTTATTCACCTTATCATCGTAAAAACCTTGATCATCAGTACGTTGTTGGCCTAATAATCGATCAGTTTCTAAATCTGTATCAGCTTCATCTAAAAGAGTCCATAATTAATTAAGTTACAAAATATTTTTATTGCAGGTACCTTCATCCCCACCTTCTTCCCCACTATGTACTTTCCTATCGGAGTCTCCACTTGCAGCCGAATGTCCTCTTTGCCTATGTACACTATATCATTATGTATAAGACCATTAATACATTTACAGAATAAAATACCTAGGAATCCATATAGGACTAACAGCATTCGTTTCATGTTCTTCCTCTAAATGACAAGTAAATGGTAAGGTTTTCGTTCTTTGCAATGTTAATCTTATGTCTTTGATAGCTGCTTCAACTTCATCTGGCTTTTCTCCAGTTGAAAAACGATGCGGTACAGGTGCCGGTGGAGGAGGAGTTTTTTCAGCTAAAAGAATTGCTTTAGAATAACCGTTCACATTTTCAAAAATAATGTCTAATTGTATGATAGTTTAAAACAAGGGTTGCCAACACACGACTCTTGTTTTAAAACAATGTCAACTACAACTCATGCATAGAATAAATTTATTACTTAAGTAGGTGCACTCTGCATGAACAATAAAAAAAATTATTAATAAATGTAAAATTTTTTTATAAGACTTATACCTAAAGAATCAACTTGTGATAAAATATCTTCGTATCCGGTACATTTATTGACAATATCGGCAACTGTTTGGGTAGGTGACAATCCATTCTCCACTGGTTTTGTGAGTCCCTGCACATTTTTATCAATAGTATGATTTAATTCTCTTTCTGCATCTGTAACTTGACGCTTCATAAGCACCACTAGTGAGTTATTATTATCAGTATCACTAGCATGACCCGAAGATAAACCATCCTCTAATACTGGCATACTTGAACACAATCGTGAAGAGTCGCTTACAATTCCTACATCACCACTCGACCCTAAAATAATTCTTCAAATAAAAAATTTAAAAATAATGAAACAATCTAACCTAAAATGCCTACGGTAGGAACAAGTTCATTCTCCAGCATCATCAGGGAAACCTCACTATCCAAATCTCCGCAATTCGAGTCGCAATCGGTCGTTTCTGGAGAAAGAGTGAAATTACGACTCTGATTTATTTGCAAGCCTACCTCTGTTTCACCAAGATCACCGCTTGATCCTGTACCTATGGATAAATCAAGGAAGTTATTTTCATGCTCGGCAACCTCTTGATCCTAAAACAAAAAATGTAGCTAAATCGCCAAAATTTACCCTTCATTTTTACCTGCAGCCCCAACATATTAGAACTAATTGAATTTTTCTTGGGAGAATCGATCCTAATAGTAAAATCACATTGTTCTTGATGGCCTTTAGCCAACCTTTGTCCAACGTAAGAATTTCCCGAATCGCTACTAGGTAGTCTCAATTCATAATCTAAATCATGAAACTCTGATTGTAAAGGATTTTCATCTTCAGAAGTGGGACACTTAAAAAATTCTTCTAATACTTTTCTGGTTTCAGAAAATTCGTATAAGTAATCAAATGCTGCCGTAGTAGTAGGAGGTACAATTGATGATGGTGTAACTGCTTTAGATTTCTAAAAAATTTCTTAGTAAAACCTGCCTCAAACAAATAAATTTTCAAGTCTTACAGTAAAATGATTGGAATCGATAATTGATTCGTCTTCGCTAGTACATAAAACTCTTTGTGGAAATCCAGGCCTCGGAGGATAATTACTAGGAGATGCAAGTAAACTTTGTGCACTTGGAAGTTGAGGATGTGTACTTGTTTCAACTTGACGTGGTCCATATCTTCTCGGAGAACCTTCATAAACCGCAATGGGTAAGCTGCCAATTACTTTAGCTACACGTTCTGATTCAATAGGATCTGGATTATAAGCATCCGCAGCATTTTTTAAAGCTTCCTGAATACGATCATTTTCCATTCTCTCATCTTCTTGCCATTCATCTCCAATATCATCAAATATAACAATATCACCATGAGCCATACTATTATTTGGGCTTACAACGCTTTCATTATCTTGCGTTTGATCAACTTCTTGGTGCCTAACTGAACAAATTTCTGAAAGGGATGAATTAGTACGTTTATAAAGCATCACAGCTTTACCATTACTTCTTCCGCGCAATTCCCACACTCCTTGTTTTATTGGCGATTTATGAGATTTTCTTTTATCAGTTACATCATTTGTAACTGATCGCGATTTTCTCACAGCTTTACTTCGACTTTGAGAATATAATTCTCTTCCACCAGCTATTTCTATAATTCTGAAAGTAAAAACTATATCAGATGAATGAAATCAAATTTTGAAATTATTTAGTCGACTTGGTTGGTGATTATTGTATTGTATGTTACAGTACTGAGTGATTCCCCAGTTTTTACAAAGAAAAATCTGACGCGTTGCCGATGAAGAGCTAGAAACTTGTGAGATACCAACGAAAGAAAATTGGTAATTTGCACTGTAAAAATTGGCGTTTTGGGAATCTACTATTTTCCAAGATTTCTTGATTTAATAGCTCAAAAATAGTTTTCTACTGAAGAATTTGCTGTAATCACAATAGAAGAGATATGTAGAATCTGCCCAAATGTCGAGGTAAGGATCATCCAATAATTTGGGTAGGCAAGAAAGTGCTCAGTGAAATGAAGCTTGAATTTTGATTGAAGTTTCCCTTCTCCGTACGATCGATAGTTGATGAGATTATCAATAAACTATAAGACATTGCTCCTCCGTAGCGTTTCACAGAATATATTTTTCTGTAGTACCAACCAACTTTAGTTTTTAAGAAAAAAAAAATTATAAGATCCCTGTCCATTCCTGCATTGAAAAATTCGTGTTTTATGTAATATATTGGCAGAAAGTTAAATAATTGTTAATTTACATTCATATTCAAATATTTGTTCTGTAAGTATCAAAAAATGAATTTTTTAATTTTTGTACAATTCCAATAATGGAAAGCTGGAATTTTTAAAAAGCTAATTTTCAATGTTATTTTCCCATGATCGGCTGTAAGGTCGGTATAAGAATGTTCCACTCAAAATAGAAAGTTTGGCGAATCAGCTACAGTTACTCCCAAAAGAACTTGGACACTCCTATGTTAGCAATGCAAATTATACCTTTTGAAGACCTCTTTTGTCATATAAAAATCGATTTTACAGCAAAACTTATCAGACATTTTTCAGAAATGGAGAAATTGAAGTAGAAAAATATATTATTTAAAAATATAAATTTAATATTGGAAAACTACGAAAGTTGAAATTTAAATTAAGAAGGGGGGGGGCGTTTTCAAAATGAATGAAAATGTCACCAAGCAAACAAGATAAGGCAGTGAAATTTTCATTAATTTTTAAAAACACCACATTTCGTTTCGTATTTTTTCCGTTGTTTTGATTTGAATTTTCATATTGTTGTATTTTGATTAAAATTAATTGATAAAATTAATTATGTAAAGTTAATTATTTTTTTAGTAAAAAAGTTTTCTTATTATAATATAAAGTTGTCAATTAGAAACTAAAAAAATCAGTGAGATTGAAAAAGATAGACAAGTCAGGAGTTCAAATTGTTTGCACGCAAACAGCCCATTAACGTCGTAGTTTTATTTCCAAATTTTCAAACAATAATATAAAGTTTCATTAGATAAGAAATCAGCCAAAATTCTATAAAAACCCCATTTCCAAAAGGTTCAAGTTTGTACCTCTTACGTCAAAGTTCTGTAGCACTTGATCTTCTTTAATTTAAATTGATCATTGCAATTTTAAACTGTCGTTAACATTTTGAGACATAAGCCGCCAGGGTAATCCCCTATTTTATTAAAAAAAAAAATTTGATACATTTTTCGAGTTTTAACTTATTTTTTTAAATTTGAAAGTACAATTTGGCAGTGAAAATTTTTTTGGATTAATTATTTTTTTAAAAAGAATTTTGTCAACACGGAAATTCGAAAATCCAGCAATTATTTAAATTTCTGTAGATTAATTTCTAATTCTGGAAATAAATGACATAAAACACAAATTACTCAATTACTCAGTGCATAATAAATTAATAGCTGCGTGGGTTGCGGTGCCGCAGGCTCGAGATTCTATCACCATCATTAGATTGTTAAAACAGCTACCAAAATGTATAGGAAGCTAAAAAATAGCTTTTGCATTTATAAAACTTCAAAAGAAAACGAACAACCTTTCCAACAGGTTTACACCCAATAACAGGAAAGGCTCTTAGTTGCTATATTATGAATATAATTTCAAAATACAAAGACAATCTGTAGAGACCTTTCCAAAGTATATCGTACCCTTTACAGTATTTAAGTTATGAGTTAATTATATTTTCAAAATCAAGTGAGAAACATTTTGGATAGTCAAATCAGGAGTATACAAATTCTGTCATAAGCTCGATATTTCTGCAACAGGGGGGACAGCGGGAAAAACCGTTAGAAGAAATTGGGGCTTCTTTAATTCATTTAAAAATTGCATTGAAAAACGGTGATTTCGGGGTTTCCCCCGAATAATGCAATTTTTGATAGTAAAAGTATAATGATTTCCATTGTTTAGTGTATTTGATAGATTTTTATGTAAAATATAATGGAAAAAATAATAAGAAAAAACAGATGAAGAACGTGGAAGAGTTTTAAATAAGAAAATTGAGATAACATGAAATGAATAAAATAAAAAATGAAGGGTAAACTACAGAAGATTAATGATGGAAAGTAAGAAGCCAATAAATAACTTGGAATAAAAAATGTTAAAAATTGGAATCAATACCTCGAATCCCTTAATTTGTATGAATCACCAATATATTCAGTTTCAATAATCAAATCATCTTCATCAGTAGAATGTTGTTGACTTTCGTTTTCTTTACTATCACTACCAGATCCATCCCATCTAATATTAAATAATTAAAAAATTATGTTAAAAAAATACCTAGTTATCCTTATAGTACCTGTTATTATCTTTTTCAATATTCATTATAGTGGCAAGTGTGTTATCAACGTGATCATCGTTTCTTCCTAACGAAATAACAGGATTTAAGTTGATGTCACTTCTTGGTCGACACTTTGGAAAGAGTTTACTAATTTGTTCCGTATTTTCACTCACGTCAACATTATCTAATGTTAATGCCAAACTAGTCATCGTGAATTTCTTATTTGGTTTTGCGATAGCACATGGAAATACATCTAAAAGAAAACACGTTTTAGTATCACTGTCGTAGAAAAACATTCCTAATTGGGTGTTAGAGTAATATTATGGTGATGCATGAAGTATGATTCATCAGTGACTTGATCAAACGTTACACGAATTTGATATTTATAGTTTGAATAAAAAAAAAAAAAAAATGAATACATTTTTTTGGAAATAATGAGGATGTGATTGGGGTTGCAGGTTTGATTTTTAAAAGAAACTGATCGAGTTGGAAAAATAAAAATTGGATGGTGGATTTTTTAAAATAAACTTGCCTCAGTTAATTTAAGCAGGGTGCATCATCCAATGTCCGATCCGATTTTGTATTAAACATTATTTAAGTAAAAAATCACAATTGTACAATACACTACTCATGTTTAGTTGAGTTTTGAAAAGGAATAATCATTTTGTATGATTTTATTGAAGTAGCACAACAGCAACGACCGTTTTTAGTGATTAGGTTGCCCCTATTGAAAATGAGTAGCCGAGACGCTAAAATCAATACATCTGCAAGATATAAACATGGTAATGTCTGTATTTGTCAAAATTCTTTTTTTAAAGGAAATACCAACTCTTGAAATATTTCGATAACTCAAGCTTTGTTTTAGAACATTTTACGCAAGAAATTTTATTTAGAGAAATCAAAAAACTGATAGGTAATTTTCGCACCACCTTCTGCGCCGGTCGCGCAACGACCTGCGGTAACACACAATAGCAAAACTATTGAACGTTGTTTCGTGAAATTTTTGACAATCCATATTTTATAAAAAAAATTAAATTTAAATTAAGTCAAATGAGCACACTTCCACAACCGTATTCAGTTCAATACCCCCAAAAAAATAAAAAAGTGATTGTAAATATCGATGGGCATGGAAAAAATGATCGAAACTGTTAATGGGTATACCTCGAGTCAAAACTCATTTTCAAAAGTTTTTTAAAAACATATGTGATATAAAAAATTTAAAAATAATATATCGTGCGCCACTGGCGCGTGTATTAACAGCTGCTGGAGTATACTTAATTGACAACCACTAAATCAAATTCATTACCTTACAAATCGTTAAATTACAGGAGATCCTTAAAATGCTCACTTCACACACCAACACAGCTTTTATTAATCAAACTACACCGTTTAACGATAAAAAAAATAATTTTGCGCTTCCGCCATTAATCCAATGGAAAACGTAAACATGGAGTCTTTCTAGGTTAACTTTCAGATCTTTCAATAATGCTTTCAACAACACTCATTTATTTCATTTACAACAGTTTTTTAATTCAAACTTTATTTATTATTTATTTAAAATATTACAATTTATGATTTTACCGCCATAAACAAAAAAATTCGATTTATTACAGATTTACGTCTAATAACATAAATGTAAACTTCTTGAATTACAATGTAAAATCGTTGCAGTAGTCCTCAAAAGTTTAAACCAGTTTAAACTCGAGCTAACTTCTAGTGCTTGTAATGTTTATTTTAAAAAATATAGATAGTAACAATTTTAATTCGTAAAAATCAATTTCTTTCAATAGCTATTTTGTTTACAAACACAAAAATTGTATCTTGAGATTAAATAATCACAATTTAAACTCCAATTTTATCTTTTATAATATAAGGTGCGTCACACTTAGAAACCGGATTTATATGCACTAAAAAACATCAAAATAAGTTCTTTTATGCGGTTGAAACTAGTCGATATATGCGGAAAAATATATGATATTAAATAATAATAAATATACACTGCAAAAAATTTTAAAATTAGAAATTAATTTATACATTTATTTTTGTACCTTTTTGACTTTTTGACACATAAAAATCAATTTTACAGCAATACTTATTAAACATTTTTTCTTGTAAATTTCATTGGCTTCATTTTTGTTTATATACATTTTTACATTTTGTTGCACTGATTACGAGTTACAGCGAGTTAAAAAAGACTGTAAAATACAAAAAATATTGTCATCTGTATCTCAGAAACGGTACAATAAATCAAAAAAATAAATAAGCATCTTGTTGTTGTAAATTTTATTCCCGACATTTTTGTTTATATACATTTTTCCATTTTTATGCACCACTTCCGAGTTACAGTGAGATCCAAGAATCTCTGTAAAATACAAATAATAGTGTCATCTGTATCTCATAAACTGTGCGACAAAATTAAAAAATTCATATAAACAAAAATGTCGGGAATAAAATTTAAAAAAAAAGATGCATATTCATTTTTTAATTTCATTGTATCGTTTCTGAGATACCGATGACAATAGTTTTTGTATTTTACAGAATATTTTTTAACTCACTGTAACTCGAAAACGGTGCAACAAAATAGAAAAATGTATATATACAAAAATGAAGCAAATGAAATTTTTAAGAAAAAATGTTTCATAAATATTGCTGTAAATCTGATTTTTATGTGTCAAAAATTCAATAAATGCTCAATTAAACTTCGTATTTTGGTTTCTTTCAACGAGAAACAGATACAAAAAAAACATGCTTTCTATGTTACATAAAAAAAGGTAATTGCATACAAATCCGGTGTCTAGTCATAAGTGATCACTACTTCTAAAAAAATTATATAAAAAATATTCATCTCACGAAAAAAGGTTGAAAAAATTTGTAGGAAATGATTTTCTCTATAATATTTATTAAGTATTTTGATCGTAAGACCGATATTAAGAAAGTTATTGCGAAAAACAGTTTTAACCGCCACAAAGATGGCGCTGCGAGCAGCAATCTGTGAAAATCAAAATTTTATTCAAAGTCTAATTTGGAATTACATATTTTCTATAGATTGTTAATTATATTAAATGACTCATGTATGAGGATTCATCCGTGATCAGTCATCTGATCACTCATACATAATGACTCATATATGATAAGTTATCATATTATATAGCAAAGTTAGGGGAGAGGCTAGAGTGAGGGCAAACGTAACTTTAGAAACTGGATATACTTTAGGAACTTTAAGTTGTAGCCAATTTATACAATTTGGATACTGAGGAATAAAGAGCAAATGATGCATTGGGGGGTATGGAATACCCCCCAGACCCCCCGATTTTCCAATAGCTACATTGAAGTTTAACCAATATTTCAAGTTGCAATAATAAATAAATCAGTTTAACTTTAGAAGTTTAAGAAAACTTAGCAAAATAATAAATCTAACTACTTCTAGGGTAGTCACTGCTGTAGGGAAATTACTTGTGGCTTAGCAGCAGAACCAGTTTATTCAAGGCTTAAAAAAAACTTCTTACATTTGGAATCTAAGCTTTAGTATAAGGTGTAAATCAAGGGGTCCGAGAGGCATGCAATGGAGGATCTCTACAAGCTTCGGTGGGTTTAAAAGATTTACCGGTTTGAAAAGCAATAAAATCAAGCAATGATCTATTTTATTAAATTCCGAGAAAATTGTGTTTAAAAATGTATAATTGCAATATTTCAGCTAGTTATATGCAACATAAATCTAAAGGTCTGCTAGCCGATGAGATGGTAACGCGCCCGTAAATGCATTGGAAGTTTCCAAGTTCGATTCCTTGCAGAAATAGATTTTTTGAAAGTATCTTCATATTTTTTTTTATCTATCATGAAAAAAATAATTACTGTGGGGAAGCGAACTTGAACCTTCATATCCATTTGCGGATTCGTTACCATTTTAGTTAGAAGATCTTTGGATTTTTATTGCATAATCTAACTGAAGTATTGCTTTCAAACTTTTAAATGCACTCAAAGCAGTTAACAAAATAAATGTTAGATTAATTTCAGTGCTTTTTCAACCTACGAAAGCTTATCCTGATTCCAGAGCTACACACTTGAGATGTTCTACTCGTTGACATTCCTTTGTTATTTTTCTTTTTTTAATTTTTTTTTAACTTTTAAAACAGCTTTTAAGAAATACTTTAAATTTAAATTTTTTTATAAAAGATCGAATACAATGGTAGGTTTATGTACTTACAGAGTTTAATCATAGGTGACACTGCCATCTGTATATGATACCAATTTCTGAAACTTATTGAACTTTTTGAATAGCGAATTTTGGTTCGTAGTTATTAAAACAATTTATTATATTTGTTATTGTTAAAAATATAATTATACTTAATTATTTATCAATAAAATATAAATTATAAAATAAATGTTTGCAATACTTTATTAAGTTTGCTAAGAGGATAAGAATAAAGTTTTCTCCAAAATCTCAAGGATTTTAACCAGTTCAAGTATGCAAAAGAGTAATAACTGATAAAAATGGCCAAATTCTTCCAATAGAAAAAAAAATATTTGAGGGAAAAAAAATGCTTTTAAAACAGCAACTATAATAAATAAAAATCCTATTTTGGAAATTTTAGAAATAATTTGGAAAGACTTAATAAATCATATCAAAATCCTTTTCAAAGTCTAAAAAAAATTTTTTCCAAAAAACCAAAACCAATTAATTGTTAATTGCTTTAAAAACTTGGAGGAAGCAGTCTTGGGAAAACTCTTTATTGATCTCTCCATGGTTCGGATTTTATGAAAAACTGTAAAACTGTATTAATTAAGTGCACGTTTTGGGCACCATGCATCATGCGAATGTAATCCAAGGCCAAATGATGCGCCAAAAGGCAAAACAGCAAAAAAAAGAATAACAAATAATACTAGGTATATCTATAATCTCAACTAAAAGCATTTTTTTCTATATATCCCGGGCGGAAAGCAGTTTCTAAATCGTACACGTACCTACTCGGTCAGGCGGTCTCTAATAAATATAGTTGAAAGGTCATTTGAGAATTCATATATTTGGGAAATTTTGTAGGTAGATACATTATGAGAAAGTAACATTAAATAAAACTTTTATTTTGAATTTGCCGAATTCGGACGGCGGAAAAGCTTTATTAGGGTGAAATTTGTCATTTGTGACAATGCAGATATTTCCAAAAATTAAAATTAATGTCATTGGAAAGTTTACATTGTAAAAAAATTTTGTTTTTAATTTTTTAGCTGATGTAATTATTTATAATTATTATTAATAATAATTACTAATTATTCGGTAATAATTCTTTTAGGTGTTTAAAATAATGAAACCTAAGTTTGATTAACTCAGAATTATAAGATTTACAATAAATTACTGAAATTACAAGATTTATAAAAATTAAGTTGATGTCATCAGATAAACTTAATTTTGAGAGACATGTTTTAAGATAATCCTCGAAAAGACTGTAAAGATTATCAGAATGCTGACAAGCATTTTAGATAATGATTTCAACGCATTGTAGTGTTGATCTCTTGGGTGTCAGAGCACAGAGGGCATAAAGTAAACAAAGAGGCAGGCGTACTTCTGACCAGACGGGACGCTTGGGAGTACTCGAAGGCCTATCAAATTAGAATACGGCTTCTGTGAAGATAAATCAAGTAGGTATACTCGACAGCGTCAGAGTTTAGATGATTTATTAAAGGTTTGTGGTAAAAAAATCAACAACATTTATTTTAATCTTGTTTTCGTTATCTATACTATGTTTCTAACGATTTTTCGTATGTTTGTTTATTTATTTCTTTGTTTCACTAATACTTGAAAACAAAACACTGTAGCGAAATGAAATGTTTACAGAACATTCTGTTGTGAACTTCTAGCCCAACGCAACTATTTAAAAAAATTTAATTAACAATATTGTCAGTTAACATGACCATTGTGATAAGCATCGATTACTACTATCTGAACATAGGCAATTAACATAGGAAATTGATTTTTATTTAATTCCTGCTTCCCATCAAAAAGGATAAGAACGAAAATGGCATTAATTTAAAAAGATTTTTATTCCGCTTCTAAAGATACCTAACACTTGATATTTTTTTTCTTTACTGGTAAAAACTCGCTAATAAAATGCAAAAACGAGATTTAAAAAATAATTTTAGTTGCCTTGATTGAATTTTATTGCAATTGTTTTTGTTTGAAAACCAATAATTTCCAACAAGTTACTTTGACTTATTACAATAAATTTCGTTAACAAAATATCAAGTGTTAGGTATCTTTAGAAGAGGAATAAAAATCTCTTTAAATTGATACTATTTTCAATCCTATCCCTTGTGATGGGAAGCAGGAATTAAAGCAAAATCAATTTCCTATGTTAATTTCCTATGTTCAGATGGTCGACCGGTCACCCTGTATAGTTAATATAAGTTTATTAAAATTTTAATACAATATATCATTATAAAATCCTTTTTTAATTTTCCAGGACGAAAAACCGATAGCCGGTTCTGATTCAGTACATTTTATTTGGTTTCTTACTCATTAAAACCATCGTGTGTAATTTGATATATCCGCAATTAGGGCAATATGAAGACGAGTCAGCTGATATTCGTAGCATTTTAATAATTCAAATAATATTTAATTCAAAAAAAAATTTTTCGTCTAAAATAGTGTATTTTTGATTAATTTATTGTTAGGAGAAGTTAAGGTTCCTTCTCTCCTATGTCAATAGTATTTACAGATACAGGGGACCTGTACATTGTAAACATTGTGAAGAAGACACAGTCAAAAATTTTTTGGTTTGAACCCACAACTACATCTTAGCAGTCCAACGCTCTAACCACCAGCTTCCGACTATGCTCTCTGATTATTAAAAATAATAACTGGAGTGTGCGGATTTGCTTATCACACAACAAGTAATTATATATAATTAATTTATCGTTTTTATTTAATTTTTGAACGTTTTCGGTTGGAAACTAATCTTGTACGCACTGTGTCTTAAAAGCAATTTTGTTATAACCTCGCTTTCAGCTCGACCTTTTGAACTTGATACGTAATATACTATTCATATTTAATTTTTATTCCATTTTTAATTAAAAATTTAAATTTTAATAGCAAATTAAATTGTAAAAATAAATTAAACTGTTAAAGCTTTAAAAAAAAGTAATATTTAAATCAGCTAATTGTGTTTTTCCGATGTTAGCAGCTTGGGTTTTTCACTGTGCTCTAGGCTCTATAAGTTTGATGTTTTTGTTACAATGAAAATATAAAACCATACTTGGATACATTTTTTATATTATAGATTAACTTTCGGCATTATAAAAATATCTCCGAAACTCTTCAAAAATTAGATATGAAAATGTTTCTCATCAAAAAATTCAATATGACTCCCACTAGAAATATGAACTTAATGATATTGCAATACGTAAAATACAATTTTGATTTAGATATCTTGAAAGATAAAAAATAAATAAATTTCGCATATATACATAAGAATTCTACTAATAAATATAAGAATTACGTACAAAACTCTGTTTCTCTGTCTGTACGTAATCATGTTCTGATTGGTGAATTTATTTGTCAACAAAAATAATTTAACCAATCAATGTAAGACGAAGGACTCCTAGTGCAAGGTCGATATTTTTAATGGAAAAGAAAAGTGTAACTTTGCAACAAAACAAATTCTTTTTATTTAGTTTCGACTAGTTTCGATCATTTTACAATTTAATTTACTTAGACTTTATCCCGAAGATGATCAAAAAAATGATCAAAACAAGTTGATAAAAAGAATTTGTTAAATTGCAAGGATAATATAATCGAGTTCCACGATATTCACTTACTATTAATCATCATCAGCTCTTCAGTTCACTGCTGGATTAAAGACCCCACGGCTGCTTAAATCAGATTGAGGAATACCTGTAACCCTGTTTACAGGGTTACAGTCCCTCCGAAGCGCAGAGATGGTTATAAGACAATTTTATACTCTCTCTGCATTCAAATAAAATATCTTTGAGTCAGCAATTACGTACTTGGATCTGACTTCGAAAAGTCAGATTCGCTATCTTATTCTGCACAGTGGGTAAGATTGTTTTGGGGATCAAGTAAGATGGCAAATGAAACAGGGCTTACAAACCAACTTTGTTTGAAAAATACAAGAGCAAAACTAAATGGTTTTAAGTAGGACGGCTAACAATATATCTAAGAGAAAGGTGACTCATCTTTAAGAATATTCTGATTCAGAGAGAATGGAGGTATCAAAATGTTTGCTTTAGACGCAGATGATGCACCAGGTTGGAATGTTAATGACCTTGCATAAAGTTCTGACAATGGATCAAGCTGAGATGTCAATAGTATTTCTGGAGTAAGATGACAAGTGACCCTCATCGGTTAAATTTCAGAAAAGATAACCAGGGTCTATTTTTAACTAAGTTGGGCCCTAAGCTCTAGCAAATTTTTGGACCTCTTTATTGTTTGAGTGTAACTAATAGCACCGAAGACCCAATTTTTGGGTTATTTTATTAGTATTTCATTGATTTGATGTTCTCTCTTTTCGGGCCCCTCTGACCATTGGGCTTTAGGCACGTTCCTAGTGCGCCTAATGGTAAATAGGCCCTGAATATAACCCCAATCAAAAACTGCAAACAGATATGAGATTCTGGCTTTAGATATTATTACGGTATTCACTAACATTAAAAGAACATTAACATTAAAATGAAGAAAATAAGCTATGGACGAACTTCTAATATCCATTAATTATAGCTCGTGCCAAGTAGAAATAGAACCGACAATCATCGTTTTTCATCAATAACTTTCTTAATTTTTGAGATACAGCAAAACTTGTAATATACGAACTTCAAGAATTTCATTAGTTCTTTAAATTGGTATATACAATTTTTGCTGTATCACAAAAATCAAGAAAGCCGAAAAACGATGATTGTTGGTTCTATTTCTACTTGGCACGAGCTCTAAGAAAAAATCGCTATTAACCAGAGGGACAGAGGTCGGGCGCGTCTGGCCTCTCAAGCACAGCAATTACATTTCAGTTTGCCTCCTTTCGTTTTTTGTATTGCAGGAATCCCAATTACTATCTAATCCCAATTATCTAATAGCTTCTTAACTGTTGGTAATTACGTAATGCATCTGCTCAGTTTGCTCTCCGCATCCGTAGAGAACATAATTTTGATTTTTATCATAAGATAGTTTATGAGCCTCTCTGGCATACCGTGCCAGACCTAAGGAGTTTTCGAGGAGCGGCAGACGAAGGCTTAAAGTTACGATTTTTCGTATAAAAGTCGGCGTTAGTCCCATTCTGTTGACTGTACGTGTACCTTAAGTAAATAACATCATATTAACATCATATAGGGGTAGGACACAACTTGCGCCCTAATGAAATAATGGTAGTTTGTCATATATTACAAATATGAAAATAAAATTTGGAGAACCATTTAAAAATTCGAATAAAACTGGCCAAAAACTGTGTGTGTATTCCATTGATTTTCATATGGGTTGTCTCGCCCAAGGTGTGTTTTTATTCCATATAAGTATTTACCAGTATTTTTAGGCATAAATTGCAATCAAAATTGACTGATCTAGAAAACTGGGATCTCTGAGTAGCTCAAAAATTAAAAACGTCTATCGAGTAGACCGAATTTGAAAATTACGGACCTACGAGGATAGGATCATTGTTTTTTAGTTAAATTCGACTTTCATTACAATTAAATAAATTTATAATATATTGTTAACAGCAGCACGGCTAGAAGTGAACTGTGAATACCTCTGTCTACTAAAATACACCATTTTATCTGTTTATGTCGAGCACACGTACTGTCAACAGAATGAAATATTTATTCACCGACTTGTATAGGAAAAATCGGAATTTCAAAATCGATTAATTCGGAAATCAAAAGAAAAATTTAGGTTTTTCCACCGTTCAATCGTATCATTTTAATGCCATCTTTCAAATTCTATAAGAATTTTTATCGTAACTATAAAACGCTGGGGGCGCACTTTACGTCCTAGACCCACATCATATCACATTTCAATTTTAAATTAAATTTTGGTAACTATAACCAAATTTAACTTAAAAATAAAAATGCCTCCTTTGTAGTTCCGTAATTTTCAAGTTGGAGAGGTTTAAGGATGTTTTTAATCAGTAAAGCGGCTAATTCTAATTCCGTTATTTACTAGATTTGGCCGCTACAGGGATGTTTTTAATGGGTTATTGGGCTTAGAGATTTATTTTCTAACTAGCTCCGTCATTTTCAAGTGCAATTTATGTCCAAAAATACTTGTATAACCCTTTCCCTCTCTGTATCAGTAGCTACTTGTTTTGTTGTCTTAACTATCTTTAAAGAGGGTTGGTTTTAGAAGGCGAAGTTAAAATAAATTAATACTATAATTTATTAATTAATTATTATTATTTAAAACATTACTCTGAAATATTGGTTGCCTATTGTGTGAATTGTGATTGCTCTAACATGAAATGCAATTTTTTTACAATATGATATGACAGAATATATTTTTCGATCGCAAAAATAAAGTATAAAAAATCCATTAAGAAGATTGCTTATCACTTTAATTACAGATAGATATTTTATTTAAAAATCGAGTATAAAAAATAGCTATTAGCTATTAAAAGCAAGAAAAATTTTGTTATGACGAAAAACGCGTTTGATCATTGATCGTAAAATCAAATTATTTAACACAATTTAAACCTTTTGCCATTAAATTCATTGATTCTCGTGTTAAATTAGAAAACTTTAGTGTTTGACGTTCAAAAAAGAAGTTAAATAAATCGGAAACAAGCTGCTTGCTCTACCTAAATCACAAACTGGTTCTAGCTAAGTTAAGGGTTTCATTTTATCAAAAGTTTCGATTTGATATTAAGTTTTGTTCTGACGCTTGTCGACTGCTTCTTTTCGATTTCATTAAAAGAAAAGCTCAGGAATAATTCAGATGTTAATTTTAAGAAAATATAAATCAAATTGTTTAAAACTTTTCGTTTAATTCACCAAGATGAATTGTAGCTTTTAAACTATAAAGGACGTCATCATTACGGTTTTTCACAGTAGCTTGAAAAGGACCGATGAAGAAATTAAAATTAAGCAGATGTGCTTTAAAAAGATGGCATTTAAAATTAATTGTTTGGGGATTTTAAAATTCAATTTAAAAAGACTAACCAGGAAATTTACCTACTCTATAAAAATAGAAATAACCATCGTTAAAAATTGTATTTTTGTGCTGCACGTGTTTCCATAAATTCGCACCAAAAGGGGAAAAAATAGATCAATCAAATAAAATTATTCGCGTCAACAATATATTGGCGTTTTACACACGTTAAAAGAAAACATATTTAAGTACCTTGAAAAAAAACATCTAAGGTTTAACAGGCTTTATTGCATTTCAAAACAAATTCGTCTCGTTAAACCGTGCAACAAATTAAGGAAAAAAGTTTCGATGTCCTCATTATCTCGTAACTGCAATAATTAAATAAATTTTCTTTGAAAATTATTTTTCAGGTGGATGAAAAATACGAATATTTTTCATCGGGTTAGCGAGATCTAGAATTTAACGTGGAATACAAACCACGGTACCATACCTCCAGATATTATTTTAAATCTAAATTTTTTAGCTTTAAAATCCAACAATTGTCACATCTACAACACATGGAAAGCCAATTAGTTTTAGTGGCCGCAATGATCGGTGAATACCAAGCTTTTCTGCCAAAATGGCGTCGGGATGCGGAAAGTGAAAATTTATTTCCTGAAATTTATTTGAAATAAACTTAATTTTGTTCCTTTATTTGGATTGAAAGTTGCCCTAAATTTCGGAAAAATGAATATTTTCGAAAGTGATAATTTTTGGAAGATAAAAATTTAGAATTGAAAATTAATCGGATAAAGACTTAAATTGGACGTTGAGAAACTAATTAAATTGGATAAGAAATGTATAATATTGCATTTTAAATTGAAAGCATCGAAAAGTAGATTTGATAGTGGCACACCTGGGTCGATTTATCACTAACGGTGGGTTGCGTTCCCATTTAAAATCGAAATTGAATAAAATAAAAATTTAGATTTTGCGAAAATCAAATTAAAATTGGCTTGAATTTTTTTAATTAGCTTAACAACTTTTTAAAAATTATTTTTCTGGGGAGCGCTTTGGAAAATTTGGACCCTAAAAAATAATATTACAAGACAGATACTAAGTATTAAATATTTTTTATTACATTGTACCAACTCGATTGCCCAGATTGTGCGGCCTGAAGGCCGCACTGACCCGTCACTCTTCTGTAACTTCAGAATAAAAACAAATAAAACTTCAACAATAAATTTTTTGTTTTAAAAACTTTTTTTATTCATTTGATAATTTGTTTTGGGGCCCCAATGAGCTCGGGCCCTAGGCTATAGCCTAACCAGCCTTACGGTTAATCCGACCCTGTTGGTAAGATAAAACGAGCTAATCAAACATGCGTTACAGAAGAAATTACAGATACAGTAGAATCCGCTTAATGTGATCACGGATAATGTTCTCAGTCGGTTATTGTGATCATTTTGACTGGGAACGGGCCGCTTTAATTAGTTTACATACAAAAACCACCGGATAATGTGATCAAAAAGCCGCTTATTATTATCACTTTCAAGGAATTTCCTACACAATAATTTTTCTATTGTATATATAGATAATATTTAATATTATTATAAAAATATTTCTATATAATTTTTCGTAAGCGTAATTCAAATTTTTACGGTTGTTTGATTGGTTATCCTTATAGTTATACTTATCCGATAGATATCTCAAGGTGAAGAAATCGGGCATAAGTATCTTTTTCTGATTTGTCATTGAAATTTTATATATTTTTAGAAAACACGTCACTCGTATTAATTTCTATACAAAAACTAATTACGTTTCCCGTTTCATGGCGTATTTCTATTTGTTATTTTGCTAAATGTGCACTTTGCTTTACGCATTTTTAGTTTATTCTTGCTAAATTTACCTAATTCTTCTAAAATTCGTTTTTTTCTAAAATTTGCTTATTGTTATCAGTCGGTTAACGTTATCAAAACGTTCTTGACCCAAAATGTTCTTGGCCCAAAGTGATCACATTAAGCGGATTCTACTGTATAAAGACATTGATTAAACATAGGGGAGTGTTCCCGGGTATGAGACAGCTCCAGGTATGAGACAGTCGACGGTTTTCGTAATGCAACGTCAACGAAGTGAATCGACGTATTGATTCTCTCTACAGCAAACATTTAATGTTACAAACTTGAAATTTAATTGTAAAACTAATTTTAAATTTATTTCAAACTGATTTTTTTTCGAGTGAATCAATTGAAAAAGGTAAATGTAATTGATTAGCATTTAGTGTAGATTAGCAACTAAACCCGTCTCATACCCGGGAACACTCCCCTACTAGTGAATGAATCCAGTGTTACTTCATTGATGTGCAATTTAACAATTTCATTGGTATGTGCCTTGATTAGTGTGCACCTCGATTGGTACGCACTTTGTTGACCTCCTGATAATGAATAGGTTAAAAAATCGATTTATGAGCACAATATCATTAAAAAAGTCAAATATATTTAATTTACATTTTTATATTTTTATTAAAAAATAAATTTTCAACTAAGGTACCTAACCCAAATAAGGCCTAGCTAAGGGAGATTTGCAATAAAATGAAAAATATCCAATTTAATCAACATGTTTTAATAATAATCATAATTTTGGTACATTTTCTACAAAATATAAACGAAAAATGGTAAACTCATAAACTCTAAACTATGTCAACCTCAATGATCGAAACAGGTAGATAAAAAGATTTTGTTTTTATTGCAACACCGAAAAAAAGTACATATTGATGAAAAATTCATAGTATTGAGGAAAAAATCATTATATTGATATACTTTGTTCGTTCATCAATATGAGGAATTTTGTTCATTGGCGCAAAAATGATGAAATTTTCATCAATATGATAAACCATTTTTTTCAGTGAAGGATATATCTTTTTTTTAGTCACTACCTATTCTGAAAGCCATTTCAGAATCCAAATTTCCAAATCTAAGACTGTTAAGGGGTTACATGGGCTTGAAAATCTGGAAAATTTACATTGGGTTTGAAAGGGATGTCCTGGATATTGCAGCTCCAGCAGTTTCTTTGATTTATGGAGCTGAATCAACGATTGTACGTAAATTAAAAAAAAATGTAAGCTTTAATCGCGATTTTATCAAAACTCTAATTTTCTTTATTACTCGTATATTAGAAAAAAATTCAAAAAAATGTGCTTTTTTTAGCTTTCGAAAACCCATGTAACCCCTTAAAGAAAACTTCAAAGAGTTCTTTAACACCCTGGCCAAGAGATTTACTGTTAGTGGTGACTTCAATGCAAAACACTCCAACTGGAGATCTCGACTAACAACCCCTAGAAGCAGACAGCTGGCTACACCAAGCAATAAAGACAAAGAATCTCTATCACATATCAACTAGCAGCCCAACATAAAAACGATAAGAATCTCAACAAATTTGTTGGGATTCTTATTGTTTTTTTTAGATACCTGTAAGGTATCTAACAGGGAAATCTGTAAGGTTTCTAATAGAGAGGCCTGGCAGGTCTCTATTACAGGTCTCTGTGCAAGTACCCTGGTAGGTCTCGAGAAGCTCTGTTACAATACTTGCTACAGAGCGTTTGTAGGGTCCATTTTCTCTGTCTCATATTATGTGACAGAGCCCTGTTAGAATCCCATCACAGCGACAGAGCCCTGCGAGATTTCCCTGCAAGAGCCCTAGCAGATGTCTGTCAGATTAAAATTGTTACTTGGGAATCACTTATCTATTAGATTACCTCTGGACCTATCATTAGATCATATCCCCATCTTGGTCACGCTCTTAACGCCAGTCAAGCAAAAAGGTAAACCATCAATACTTAATAACAAAAACACCAACTGTCTGCTCCAGAAACTTAATTACGCAATATTCACAATAAAACACAAAGAAGATCTTGATCGAGCAGTTGAGCATCTTATAAAAGTTTTCCAGGTAGCTGCATGGAATTCAACACAGGAGGCGAGAGAGGATTCTAAAGTAAATACAATGTTTAAAGTCTTCTTCTTCTTCTTCTTCTACTTCGGCTAGGATAAGCTCCTGTTTGCCTTGACCTCGGGCTGCCCTAAGGTAGCTTGCTGGGCTCGTCTCAGATATGCCCGTAATCCTGGTCTTTTTGTCGATAAGAGCAAATCATCAACCCAAGAGGATCACCGGTTTTATATGCTCTCTGAAGCACAGAGACGATCATAACATGTTTTCGACTTTTCCGGATTCGAACCGGGTACCTTAGTGTCCGCTAAGGTATTCAGCTAACACACTAGGTTAATGACCGTCTCAAATATGTTCAAATTATTTTTCATTAAGTCTGGAGTGCTCCAGGGAACTGTTTTAAAACCGATTTGGTATTTAATTTTAATAGCAAATATCCCAACAGATAAAAATATTGCTTTAACTACATTTTCCGATGATACGGCCATAATGGCATCCCATACATACATTAGAGTGGTTTCAAAAATCCTGCAAAATTACTTGAACAAAATTTGCAAATAGTTTGAGTTATGGAGAATTAGTGTAAACAAAGACAAGTCAGTCCATATTATTATTTTCACCTTACGAAAAGGAAATTGTCCAATAGTTATATCGTTGTTTATCTATATCGATATAGATAAATAATGGTTATATTTAACGACCAACCAATTCTTCAGTCCAAAGAGGGAAAATATCTTAGCATTCACCTACATAAATCGTAGGCTACCAAAACCAAACAAGAAGAAGTAAAATTAAAAAATCCAAGATGAATTGGTTGATTGGTAGAAACTCAGAACTTTAAGCCAGTGTGGATCTATGGATTGCAAATGTGGGGAATTGCAAGCATCACAAACATGAACAAAGTTTAGATCTTCCAAAACAAAGTGTTGAAATTAATTGCCAATGTCCCACCACCTACTGGGGTATGGTGAACTGCACTCCAAATCCGCCTGATAATGGTATACTGCACTCCAGGTAAACTACACTAAATTTTGCAAACTGGTATACTGCACTGCGAACACTTTCCAAGTAAGTTGCACCCCAAAATTACCTATAAAATGGTAAACTACACTCCAAGCAGTTTATTGATGGATTAAAATGACGTTATAGGATTAAATTTTGTAATCTATTAAATAATATATTGTTCGTAAAAAAGAGATATCCGCGCGAAGATATGCATCGGTTACGTAGGTTAGTGTTAGTTTATGATTTTTCTTTTTAGGTTACTAATTTTATATTTATTATTTTAATTTTTTGTTTATAGTTTTTCAAATAAACAGTAAACTGAACATTTAGGTTAATTTTTGGGATTAGGACGGGCACGGCAAACGCACCTGGAAACTACCCGATAATAGTAAATTGCACTCCAAGTTCGTGTAGTTTACCATGGGGATTAGTTTTGACTTTTTTGCTCAGAGTGCAGTTTACCACTTTTGTTTTCAGCTACCTGCAGTTGTTCGTGCAGTTTACCGTCACCCCAGCTACTACTCTAACAAAGTAATCCAGGACCAACTCGAAGTTCCAAAACAATACAAGAGAAAATACGAAGACTCAGTGAAAAATACCAATGTCGATTACAGGTTCATCAAAACCATCCCAAATAAAAAGACTAAATACTCTTAAATCCACAACGTGTTGATGCACACAGGAAGACCGAACCAAGCAATTCTGCCAAGTCCGAGATTTTAATCCAGAATTGGCGCTCTGTAACTCAACCAGCGATCACACCAATCCATTGCTGATACTTAAAAGTCATATTGTATTGCTTATTGTTATTTTAACAGATTGTAATTTTATATCATGGATTCAATAAAAAAATAATAATAAGTTCAGTTCAAAGTATGTAACTTTCTTCTTGAAAACCGCCTGCATATGGTAAGTAATATTATAATATATTTAACATTATTTACAATGTGGTATGTGAGTTAGGATTTATGATCAGTTGGGCGGTTAGATTTAAGTAAATCTAACTTGATATTTGAGTTACATTTTACTTCCGAAAATTTGTGCTTGAATATTTATTTTCAATTATTTTATGATTTGAGTAATAAAGCTCTAAATATATTGATGTAGTAAAAAATACATTTTTTTATATATTATTTAATTCAACTGAATTTAAATTGTTCAAAAAATCAATAGATTTTACTACTTTTCGTTGATTTGTAGTTTAAACCTTCCGATAAATTCAAAGTTTCAGGCTTTCAGTTATTTCGTTTTCCACTTTTAGAGTTTTGTACGTTTCAAAATTTTGACAAGAAATGTTTTAATTGAGCCAATCGTACGTAGTCGAGATTTGAACTCTTTACTTGATGTTAAATTATTCATAATAGTTCCAGCGTTTTTAAATTTCCATATACATTAAATAATTTGTGAAAACGAGTACCTTGGGATTATTATTAATCTTTATTATTACTTTTATAAAACAAATACTTCCCTGAAGACTGATTACCATCGCTATATGTTAAATTATACGTAGTGGTTGCAGTTAATACCGGAAAAAATATTTTACCTACTGTTCAATAGGATGCTGTTCTTCTTAAGTTAATGTTATGCAATAGTTTCTGAGAAAATAGCTGTTAAAAGTTTTTAATTGCAATACTTCAGCTAGTTAATGCAACAATAAATCAAAGGTTTTTTTAGCTGTTGAGATGGTAAGCCTCGCAAGTGAATTGGAAGGTCCCAGGTTCGATATTTTTAAATCATCAAATCCACCATTTCAGCTAAAAGACCTTCAAATTTTTATTGCATGAACTAGGCGAAGTACTGAATTTCAACTTTCAACCGCTGTTTTCTCTGAAACGGTTGCTTATAGTATTTAAAAATAAAATAGTTGTTTGTTTAATTTTAGTGCTCTTTTAACCTATCAACGCTTGTTTCGATCCTAAAATTACACTTGAAAGGCTTTCCTCGTTAGCTACATGCGACTGACGTATAGAAAACTATCAACACAGCGTTAGTTACAAGCCGCAACCACATCATAGAAAATGTACCTTTGAGTCCATTTCGTCAAAAAGTCTAGACAGCTGAATTTTAAATAAATTCTAAATAAATTAAAAACAAAATTTGAAAATAACTAACCGAAACATGTAATTTTGTGTACGCAATAACCTCAAAAAGTGTTTTTTTAAAGCATAATTTCATGTTATGCATACAAAAATTTATTATTTATGCTGTGCTTGAGTGGACTCGTACTAATTTCAAATCAAAATTCATGTATATTTTATAAAAGTCGTTTTTAATATGAAGAAATTTGCAATAGGAAGCATATTGGTTATAATCAATACTTTCCAAAGTAATCAAACCTGTTAATTATTTATTACCAATACATACAACAATACGTCAATACAATATTATATGTATAGGTATATATGTACAATACATGGGTAGGTATATAGAATACACGAAATGGTTTGCAGAAGTTTGCGAACTAAATTACTTTCTCGTGATATTCGTCAAAATATTGACAATTTCAATCGTAAATTAAGAAAAGATTAATTTTGCTGTATTTTATATTAAATTATAATAGATCATTGATCTTTTTCCAACAAACACGTTTTTTCATAAAACATTTAGTTTTCAAGTAATTGTGATATATATTTTTTTATGATGTGTCTAAAAAGTCATCTTCCGGACAATTCGCTCCCAATTTCGCTACTAGGATTATTATTACTTATTACGTTTTTATTATTCTATTTTATTCATTTTTAATATTTTTTTTTGCAATTAATAATTTTAAATTAACTTTTTATTTATTTTTAGCTTTTGTTTTTAAGATTTTTTAATAGCAAACCAAAACTAGTAGAAAAATATCCTAGTAGCGAAATGTCCCAGTAGCGAAATGTCCGGAAGCGAATTGTCTGAGAGCGAAATGTCCTAGAACCATCGACACCGTTGCCTAACTAATGTTTTATTATTTTAAAATTCACTGAAAAAAAAAACTTACATTCTGATGTTGCCTGAAGTTTTTTCATTAATAATATATCGTAATAAAAAAATTAAAGTAAAGCAAATGAAGTCTAACCACGCGAAATTTTTCGCTGATTCTCTAATTTTGTTAATTTATATTTTGAAACATAAAATAAAAACTGATTTATTACCACTTATATAAAAAGAATTTGCAAACAAAGTTAGTTAAATGAAAACTGATTACACTTTTAAAAATAAAAGAAAATCGGATTTTAAAACACATCCAGCATGAACATCAAAGTATTACAAAAAGCTAAAAACACGCAAATGCCACATATTTAATATTCTTTGTTAAAATCTCTAACAGAATTATATATTTTGTTATTTTAACGTTTTTTATTTCGGCATTAAAACTAGCAGTCACTTTTTTTTAAACACCTATGTAATATATTTAACCTTAACTGACCGGCGGGGGTTAATGTAGCCCCCAAGTCACGATTTTTTAAAATAACTTTTCTAGTTTTAAGTTTTGAACAAATATAATGTGGGGTCCGCATGGACTCCGGTTGGCTTGTTGAAGGTTAAATGAATATAACACCCCAATAATGATAACCTTTTCGATCTCTCCGACTTTTTTAATATGTTTTACGGTTTTCAAATAACCGTGAAATGGTGTCATAAGTCATATTACAACTAATACCTGATTGCATAAAACTTTTAACAAGCTGTTAAAGTTAACGGATGAATTATATTGATTTGTTAGCACTAAGGAATAATTTTCATTAGTTAGTTAAATTTAACGGCCCGTTAAAAGTTTTATGAAATCAGTTATTTCCAACTATTTGTCACAGCTTTTGTTTTTGGCGCAATTGGCGCTGCGAACACTGCTAGTAGGACTATACTAGTGTTTTCCACTCTAACAGTCACTCATTCAGTGTTAGCCGCGTTTAACATTTTTTGACTTAGATGATCGTCTGAGAATTTGTGTTGAATGCGTTATGGTCATTACTTATTATTGTTATTTTTCATTTTCATTTTTATTATCTTTTTGTTTTAAATATATCTTGACTTATCCTAACAAAGTGGTAAAAAATGCCTTTAAATTTTTAACATTTTCTCACGTTTAAATCTTTGTCGCTAAAAAATTATCAATAAATCTTTATTTCAATTTTCATTTAAAATTAACTTTCTATCAAATATATTAATTTTTAATATTGTAAAAAGGATTTGATTTAAAAGCTTTTTTGATTTTTTGTCGCTCAAGGTTTTACGGACGAACTAGAAGTAAAATTTTATATTTTATTCATTTGTAAGACTTTCTGAAATGCTACATATTACATTTAATACCATTTAATCCTATTAGACTTATGTTGAGGTTGCGATAACATACAAAAAGTTAAAAAAACTTATACCTAATCTATGAAGGTATACTTCGCAAACCCAAATGTTGTATAATTTTATCAAGATGAACATAACTACTTGGAAAATTAGATACTACCGAGTTTCTTGAGAAATAATGTGAATATGTCAGCAACAGATTGTCAACTAAATTTTACATAAAAATGTTTATATTTCATTGATTAAAGCTAACATTGAATCTTTTGTATTTATTCCTGACAAAATACAACCACATTTTCACGTACAGTAGTGTTCAGCTACAACGACGCTGATATAAAGTACTCAACTTATAACAAACTAATCTAAACGTCTCATTTCATGAGGTAAATCACTCCTCTATTGAAGCCACAAGCAGATTTAACGCTGTTTAAATTTGATAAAAAATTAAATCAAATTCATTACCTATGATTGTTCTCTCAATCCGAAAGCTTATGTACTGCCAAACACACAATGTACTACCCATAATTATTTCATTTCACTCGCTATCGCTCCGATAACTTACAAAATGGAATCCAACTTATGATTTGCTAATTTGCATCTTTCGTAGTTTGCTTGTTCTATGCTATTGAAAACAACTTAATATTAATTTCCAAATTTGAAAATAGTTTAAGTTTTACTCTTTCGAAAACTATTTAATGCATTGTAGAAATTGAAGGGCACGTTCCATTAGGCACAGAAGCTTTCAATTCTGACACTTAAACTGTTACGGTTTAATTAAGAAGTTTACGACGTTTCGACGTAACAATACGTGTCACAACATTCCCATTATTGTCATAAGCATCCGCACTGAAAACGCTTATTTCATTTAACAGTATAAGCGCGGTTTTGTGTTGGGGACATTATAAATTAATTTCAAATTAGTTTAAGCTTTGTTTGATTATTGTATATTTAACTTTTGCACTCATTTCGAACAATTTTAAATAAAATTATTTATTTTCAGAATATAAATTAATCGGAATAAAAGCAAACATGAATTTTATTGGTAAATCAGTTTCATAAAGTTATATTTAGTATTTAATTATTGCAACGAATGCACTTTATAAAATAAAAGAAGTTAGTAGTTAATTAATTTAGTTAATAAATAGTATATTGTATATCAAAGAAGTAAGTAGGCCATTAATCGCAATTGGATACTAAAAAATTTGATTAATGGGTTGGTTTCCTGTTGCCTTCCCCTTAGCCTATAGATTTTTCTTCGACTTTAGATCAAAGCAGTGTATTCGACGCAAACAAGATTTGAACTGCGGTTATCCGCTTCCTAGTCGTAATTATTCTAAACAAATCCGTATAGAAGAAACTAACAATGATGATTATTCCACTTAGAATAACTTATTTGATAAATATTTAGTGCCCTATTTGAATTGGAATCGGAGTTATCTCACTACATAACTTACTGATTAGTCAGTTGATCCGATTATCAGAATGACAAGATAGTCATTGATCTAGCAGTTATATCGATAAACTATGCTCAATGCATAGGTAAGCTCAATACCTGGCTCGAACCGCGAAAGAGTCTACTACATAAAAAATTTTCTTTTTATTCTATGGCTATTTCTAAGGTTCAGAGAACTTTTAATCGTTTAATCAGAGAAAATTAAGAACAGGATAAAATTTTACTTTCAATGCCTGCATAATGCTTGGTTTTACTGGAGCGCTTCTTAGCTCGGCCGTCCAATAAACATCGACTTACTGTAGTTTAATACACAGCCTCCGATTAGTGTGGTCACTGAACGATTTTTACCCGGAAATCGTCATTTAGGCGACATCAAATAGTCGACGGACATTGGTTTCTTGGGCGACGACTTATTAGGCTACCCCAACTAGGCAACCGGTCAAATGAGCGAAGGAAAATTCGGTACATTTTCTTAATTAAAAAATTAATTAAAATAATATTTAATTACAAAATTTATTTTTCTTTATTATTTACTTAATATTTTAGTAAATAACCCTTTTCCTAGTAGCACATTTTGCCGAGTAGGACCGGTCTAGGGGGATATTTTGAGTGAGTATACTCACGCTATATATAGCGTTCGGTATAGCGAGCGGAGGGGACAGGAGCGGACGGTCGTTTTTGCCAAACGCAACTATGGCAAATCTCGGATCCACCCTAAAATTTAGCCATCTAATCGTGGTAACTGGTAAGGATTGACTGGCAGCTCCCGGGTAATTAATTGAATGAACCAATAACAGATACGGTGGAAACTATATTCTTGGTTTAATATTAGTGACGTAACCAGGGAGAGTGAAGCTGAAGTCACTGCAACGGCGCAACTTAATATATTTAATAAAATAAATATAGTAACTTGAACCAAGTTTATGGGTAAAACCAGTTACATTTTATCCCCTGCCCCCACGTAAGGACGCCCATATGTTAGTTTTCTTTACTTTATTTTCGGCTATCCTCCGTATGCAATTTGAATTTGTAATTAAAAATAAATTTTTTAATTAAAAAAATTTTCCGAATTTCCCGTTGCCTATTTGATCAATCGCCTAGTTAAGGTCGCCTAAAAAGTTGTCGCTCAAAAACCAGTGTCCAATTGACCGTCGCCTAAATGTCGTGTACCGATTTTTACCATACCTTCTCCGATTCGATGTAATCGATTTTAATTGGATTTTTAAAGATAATTACAAATAAGGCAAAGGCTATTTTCTTTCCCGGTTCAACAGAAAACTCAGTGGTCTGCAGAAAAAAACATCTTTTAATTTTTAATAATTTAAGTGTAAAGGGCATTCATAGTCAAACCTTACAATTAAACAAGAAGGAACTTGGATGACCGCTATTCTTAGGTTTCTATACTCTTCCGGTTTAATTTCAAATTTTGATTAGATTATAGAAAACAAAACATTAAAAGCTATTAAGGGATTAACCCATCATTGGTCGGTTAATAGTAATTAAGTATAAGCTTTAAATTTTACATATATGTTGCGGTTAATGACGTAAATAGGGCATTGACTTTAATGGCCGGACAATGATGTCAATGCCCATTTACGCTGGCTATTAACGTCATTGACCGGCCATTGACGACAACGCCCGTTAACGGTGGACATTGATGTAAATATTTTCATATGATTGTAATATTTACGTCTTAGGCCGGTCAATGACGTAAATGAGCAAAATGGATTGGACCATTGGACAATGACGATATTATAGAATAAATACTATAAGCAACAGCAAAATGGCGATGCATTTCAACCCGGGACAATTATTTGTCGTGCACGCGTTTTTCCGTATAAATGACAACAACTTGACCCTTTTCACGGCTTCATAAGTGTACAGGAATTTTTATTTAATTCAGACAAACGCAAACTCATTTTGGGGTAGATCCGTGATTTGTCGTAGTTGCATCAGTCAAAACGGCCAGGGGGAAAAATTAAATTAATTAAATTAATTTATTTTACGGTGGATCCATGATTTGCCGTGGTTGCGCTAGCCAAAACGGCACGGAGCTCCCGGAGGTCCCTAAAAAAACTTTCTTACTGGCTAAAAACATCACCGAAATTAATCCACCTCGACTGGGAGGCCCTACCTCTCCAGGGAAGCCCGAACTCGGCAAAATACGAAACGTGTGTGATCGGTGATAGAATATGGAATTTGTAGAATAGTAGTTTCATCATTGCCCACCCTGTATTGGACATTAACTTCATTGCCCGGACAATGATGTAAAAAGCACATGAAATTTTAAATGTCAATATCGCCTAAAATACATGGTCATTAACGTCAATGACCGGTCAATGATGTTAATGCCCAACTAAGCTAGGAATTGACGTCATTGTCCGGCCATTGTCGTAAATGGTCGAATTGTCATCATTGACCGTAGCATATACATAGATGAAAGCTATATTTATTAGTTTGACGAATAAGACTTTGAAAGATGTGGATAGACGGAGAAGGTTTGTAATGATATAAAATACAAGAAAAACATTGTATTCTGTAAAAAAAATAATTGCACATTGTAGGGTTAATTTCGTTTTGACTTGATATAAATACAAGTATCCGGGGAGATGCAATAAATTAATTGTAAATATGAGCACTGCCTTGAAATAGCAAATTGATCTGTTCTGAAGTTGAGAATTCATTGAAGTATAAAATACATCTTGGACTCTGGACATGTCTGGACGTAGAAGTTTCCACAACTAATATATAGGATATATACAAAGTGAAAACGAAATTAAAGTTTAGAATATGAAAAGCTAGTTAATAGAATTATTTACTTTTTACAGTGCGCGTTAGATTCCTTTTCGTTTCAAATTTTTTTAAATAATTAAACAAATTCATTCGAGTTAATGGCAAGTTAACAAAGTTTTATTTTATTTGGGAAAGTAACAGTTTCACAAAATTCAAAACTTAGCTAATAAATTAATTTTCAAATACCTATTTCTATTTTATTGTTTTGCACAGCCTAGCGCCAGTTAAAATAAAACATAGCAATATATAGATTTTTTTTGTATTCTTTATTGTTTTGTAGCGTTTTGCGCTTACAGTGTAAGAATATTATTCCAACAATATTTATGTTGTTTTCAACAACTTAGTTTTAAAAAAACAAAAGATTAAAAAATCGTTTAAAGACGTTCTCGTGTTTTAAGAGACGCGTATGATTGGATTTAACATAACACGTGTAAAATTTAAACATACGTACAGTAACAGGTAATATGATTTAGAATCCTAGCACCAAATACGCGTGTGGGTTAAAATGGCAGGTGTACGAATTAAAATAGCAGCAATTTAGAAAAAAAATATTTTACTGTCGTTTCGGTTAAATGGAGCTTTTATTTTTTACTTTTTTCTGTGCATTTCCCGTTCATACCATTAAAAAAGTTTTAAAAAATAATTAATTAATTCGGAGATTAGTTTACTCGAAGTGTAAGATTTTAGGTCCGTAACCAACCATCATTAAATATAACCATTATTTTAGTAATTTTAATTTTAAAGATAAGAGAAGGAAGGAAGAAATTTAAGATTGTTTTTTTATTGTAAGGTATACCCAGCAATTAAATTAACCTGAATAAATTTAACAATTTGTGGCTGTATTACGGAGAAGTTGCTCGCCTTTAGTTTTCAAATGGTTGTATTGTATAACATAATTACAGTTGCATTCTTCAAAGATGAGACTTACGTCATCTCGTCGTAGGTAATATAATATATAATTTAAATACAATAATAGCGGTAAATTCAAATGACGGTCATTGTGAAACCTGTAAAAAGTCAAATTACAATTGGTTAACCCTTAATTGGTAAAAGATACTTGACAAGTGTCAATTATTCAGAGGTCAAATTCATAGAATAAAAATCTGTGATTCAAATAGCAAATCAAAGATCGCATTACGTATAACACGGGTATACCACATAACAGTCGAGACATAACTGACGTTCATTCGAAATCAATAGTAGGTTTCACGCCTTTTTAATGCTTTTTGATATTCGCAAGATCCAGATCAATTTATAAGTCAGCTGGTTACAAATTTATTTTACGATAATTGATATAAAATTCATACGAGTTTATAAGAAGAAAAATATTTCAAAATTATTACATTGTAAAATATATTCAAGCATTTCCAGTAGTCGTATATTACGGATTGTAATCTTTTTGTAATCTGAAAAAAACCATTTTCTTCACGAGTAGCGTCTGCCGTTAAACAAGAATATAGATTGCCGAATTTTTACCGAAACCGCAAATCTAACCTAAAATGATAACAATTGTCATAAACAAAATTTAGTTTATGTCAATTCAATACAAATGTGTTTTTTGTTTGTCAATGAGTTGATTTTGTTTTCAGTCTAACTATTATAATTACTTTATAAAGTAATAAATTCAGATTTTCAATATTTTCGATAATACTTTTAATTATTACAAAACTGACAAAGAAGTGTTGAATAATGCGTTTATAATGTTATTTGTGATGCACTAGGATGTTATAGAAGAATCAATACTTATTTAACAAATTACTTGTTGCCGCACCTTGGTTGCTAGGGAAACCATAGTAAAGTATGTAGAACTTTTGTGGTCAAATTTAAACTACAACAAGCTTCTGTCGAGAAAACGTCATGGGCAATAAATTAATAACGTTTACCGAAGAACAACTCGAAAATTACCAGGTATCGATTTTAATTGAAATACTCCTACCCGATATAACATAATCGTTTTTACAGGATTGCACATTTTTTACCAGGAAGGAAATACTAAGGTGAAATTATTTTGAATGGAAATTTACGTTTTACAAAACAAACAGATTCATTTTAGAGTATACAAGCGATTCCGAGATCTGGAACCAACGATTGTCCCAAAATGCATGACCGAGAATCAACCTGTTACGGTGCTAATGCCGCTCGCTTCAATGGAAAAATTAGCTGAATTGAAAGTGAGATGAACAAAATAAATTATAATTCGGTATTGGAATTAGGGTAAAAGAAAAACTGTTGTGTTCGAATTGAAATATTATGCCGGAAAAATAATAATTCATATCGGATACTGCAAATTACGAAATACTTTATGCATCAGTTACGCAGACAAATAGACACTCAAATCTCGATTCAGATTGAAATAGTGAGGAGAGTTTTGGTTGGTCGATACGTTATTATTGAAAGGGAGGATTTTCAAATCTGATAAAATATTTTCCAGTGTTAAATCGACAAAAATAATTTATTAAGTAATCGCAAGTCTGCAAATATATCGCTGGGAACTATTTGTCCAGCTTGTCTACCCTAATTCCGGTTCTGAATTATTAAATACTTTGGGCTTCTATAAAAGTGCGTTAATTTTTATGTGTCCACAAAGCTTTGAATATTCATTATCTACAAACTTTTAAATGTTTACAATGAAGGGCAATCAAGTTTTTAGAGTATTTGAATTTTAAAGAACTATAAATTTACTGATCGATACTTTTTATCAACTCAATTTTAAAAAGATTTAAATTTTTATATTTTTCTTTATTATGCAACCTGTAAGTGCTTTTAACAATTTCTAAGCTTTTATCGCTTAAGGTAGTGCGGTTTATAGGTAAATATACTTATATATTATATTGAAATTGGAAGCTTCAAATAATCAATCAGTTACATTTGCATCGCTAAGGGTCTTAACGAAACCTTCGCTCTGCGTGTGTATTCCAATTAATTACAGATATTGCTAATTGGATTATTGTATTTTTTAGCGAAATAATGAGAGGATATTGATAGTGTAGTGGTAGGGAGTCAAACCAAATTAGTTTATAAATTATTATTTTTTAATTAAAAAAAATTAACAAAATATGATAAAAACTTACGTTTTTATCCGTTCTTGATTATTTCTTATCCGACTGCAACAAACAATGCATTTTGATAATTTTGCAATTTTTTGCCAAGTCCCCAGAAAGAACTGAATTTATAGAAATGCAATGTTATAAAAATAAAATGAATTGCATTCTGTAGAAAATGAAAAATATTTATCCAACAAATTGGCAGGATACGTCAGGTACGGCTGCCGGCTGCTATGGTTACTATTTGATGAGGAGGGGGTAAATTCGACATAATCAAACGAATAGAAATGATTATTTTACTCAGCTGTCAATCCACCAATGAATTTAAAAGTTACGTTGAATTCTACCAATTGACAATCGAATGGCAACGACTGTTTTCACACATGCAGTTTAATACAAATAGTATATCTATATACATAACAATTTTTATAATATTATTTTATAACAATGAAACAAATTAAATACAAAGTGAAACAAATATAAATTCAATAATGTTAATATTTAATATGATGTGTGATATGATATACTATGGTATATGATATGATATTATGATATATAGCAGATATATTAAGGCAGTCATTAGTTTAGTACGTTAGCTGAACAACAGCCGGCGCTAAGATACCCGGTTCAAATCGGGGAATATAAACATTCTGATGACCGTTTCTGTGCTTTGAAGGGCACGTAAAGGGCTAAGGGATAAATGATGTAATTTTTCTTGGAGAAAAAGGTTGATTATCCAGGAGGATACTGAATATAGTGTGATATTCTTGGGAATATAGATAAATATAAATAACATATATGAATAAACGATTTCTTTATATAATATGATGTTATGTTGAAGTTGAATCAACACAAACAACTTATACCTTACTTGCAATTAATGCTTTTCTCGATCTGATACTTAAAAACAACTCAGACATGAAATGAACCAATCAAAATAGTTGATTTCTTACTTGAATTGTAATCAAGTGTCGATCGAGAGAATTATCCACTGTAAGTACGGACATTTTAATTATTAGTTCTACGCTTGGGACAAATAAATGTCAGCTTACCTTTATTACATGAGTCGACATATCAACTATTTTTTAACTAACCTTATTCTGCACATTTAACCTTTGATAGAGATATGGCCTCACATTTTTTTAAATCAAATTAATCATTTTTCTGTACTTACGTAGATATATTATTATGGCTTGATAATACAAATAAACGCAAATTTATAAATAAAATTATTTAATTAGATTCTTAATTTTCCAAAATTGATCAGTGCCATATGGGACAATTACTTTAAAAGAAGAGAGGCAATGAAAAAAGGATCTTCATAGACAAAAGAAGAGTTTCAATTGATTTTGTATTGACATTGGAGATATCCAAAGCAAAAGAGAGTTGAAACAAAAAGAAAACGAAGGAAAGATGTCACACTAGAAATAACGGAGTTATATGTAGGAAAAAAATTAAGAAAAAAATAATTGAAAAACTGGAAAGAAGAGTGGGGAAAATTGAAGTTGAAAAGAAGAACCATAGACTGATTGCAACAAGTGAACGAACTAGAAAAACTCTAGGAGAATAAAATTAATCAAGTAAAAGCAAGGTTAGTCGTAAGACCAAGCTTGGAAATAAAGTAATTATAATTACCTCAGGTAATTAAATATTTTAAATATAATATGGGTTATAATTGAGGTGGAAACTAGAGAGATTCGACGTCAAAACACCGATACAAAAACAACAAAAACACCGAAAACACCTTTTTGCGCGGGGTTTAACTCTGTTTTGTTTTTGTCGGTTTTATTTTTTTCTATAATCTACTTTCAGAAAATAGTTTCCACATCTTTCAATTACTAGGATATATCGTAAAGTTAATCTGCATTTAAAATGTATTTGATTAAAAACAAGGACTTAACTAATCAATGATTTCGGGCAAAAAGGAGCACTGCAAACACAGTTTGTTTGTTATGTATGCGTCTCTCATCGAAATCTCTCAAACCGCAAGCTCTAATAAAATTATATATGCATACAAAACTCTGTTTATTTATTTTATTTTCTGTAACTACTCTTTTCTTGGTTAAATTTTTATTTAACCTAAAATAATGGGGCAACCAATCGAGTTGCTCACCAGTCGAGTTGCATATAAATCGAGTTCTACTGTATTTAGTCGTATTTAAATACGTTATTTAAAGTCCACACGGTAATTAATAAACCCTTATTTGATCGAATTTGGTCAAAGAAATAATAAATTATCTAAGTTTTCGAGGGTCAATCGAGTACGATAATCATCAGTTACATTTAAACTAGCGTAACTGAAGTTTCGTTTACTTAAAGTTTTCAATAAATAAATTTTGTTTGTATGGTAATAAATTAAACGTTTACGGTTTGTATGAAATTCTGGGATTAGAAATTAAGTTTGCCACATTACTCCCTCTTCAGTGACTGCTTTGCGATAAATCCTAGAAAATCGTCCGTATCAGGAAATGTTTGATTTGTGAAGTTATTTGTTTTACTTGTGTGTAATTTGTATAGTACACTTTGTGTAATAGTAGGAACCTTCTCTGGCAAGGTACAGATAATAGCTAACAAGAAAAAAGTTGGTACTACATAAAAATGCGGTTAAGCTGTTTGAACCTGATCCGGTTAAAATCTTACAATTTTCAGGAAATTTATGATTGGACCTGATAGTTATCGGATCCGACATGCCCTATGTGGTTCAGGTTCTATGGACTCTAGTTACTCCCATTTGGTGTTAATCTAATGAGACCTATCGGAGTGGTCATGACTGAATCCGCTTGTTGCCAGATCCGGCCCTAACGTAGAGTCTGATCTGCTCCATCAGGTCAGCCAGATGTGGTCCTGATCAAGTTTAGCGATACACATTTTGACGATTTGCACCTAATTGCTAGAGTAAACTGGATCCGGGCCGCATTCCAACCTTAAAAAAAAAGGAACATTATGACAAAGAGAGAATAAAAATGAGTCTAAGTTAGCTATCAAATAATTCTGATGGATAGATACATAGTAAAGTTACGTATGGGATAAAAAAAAGGGAAACAGTTGTAACAACAGAATAAAAGAAAAGAACTAGTAAAAAAAATAAAAAAAATAATTAACTGACAACAGAAATCTTAAAATTTCCATAAGACAGATGCAAAGCAAGAAAATATGTAAAGCAGTAAAATAAATTATCGCGATATAAAGTTGATATTGTTGTAGTTCGAAAAAATAGTTAGTTGAACTAGAAATGTAAACTAGGAATGGAGAGGCAGCCGACAGTGAGCACTCACTCAAATGGATATTTTGATAATACGGATACAAGAACAAAAGTTAGAAATTTGTTCAACGTAGCGGCTTAATTTTGACATACAATCATACAAACAGAAATGTCAAAATCACGATATGCTTATTAAATACCTAACAAGTAGCTGCGATTAGCGTAAACAATTTAAATTACCTATAAATAACTAACTTATGAAATCATTAGGGCACCCGTATGCTAATTGCTTGCGTGTGGTGTAACTAATAATTTGGTTAATTTGCAGTACAATGACAATAATTGAAAAAGTTATACAGGGTGTTTTGTAATAATACCATAAAATTTAACTGAAGTGAAGGATAGCTAAAAATAAAATTTTTAATTTAACTAACAGTTTCATAATATTAAAATTAGGTCAGATTTTAGCATGTTTATTTTGCCTCGGTGGTTTGCCATTGTCTTCCAAGGCAAGACGGTCAGAAATAAAGTTGAACCGAGTACTCCAATACTAATTTTTGAAATTTTTCGAAATCTTGTTTCAGAAATAATATTTTTTAAATCATTTAATTGAATATGATAATTAATATGCCTGTGAAATACCATGTATATCCAAACGATATGCTAAAATGAAGTTCAAGAGATAGATTGTTTCAAAATTTATAATACAACTTGAAACGATCAACGATTGTTACATTATCTTCCTGTATTTATATAATAATTCGGGATGTATAGCTGGGACGTCATGTTAATAAATCCAATTTGAATTATTTATATTTCATGTTTTATCTTGCAAACAAATAAAACATTCCATTTTTATGTACAGATAGATGCATATTTAATGAAGCTTTTAAATAAGAAAACATAAAAAATGTTACGATGCATTAGTGATACTAATAAAAATAAAATTTGGGGGGAGGGATTCAATTTGAACGAATTTTAATAGCACTCGCTTTGCATTTTTAAATTTATTATTGATTTAGTTAAATAATCCTCACCAGTCCTAAATTTTCTAAGTATTATTATAAATGCTCATATTACATAAATTACTTAAATTATAACCACAAACATTATTGGTATCCCTTCCTCCCGAACAATCGTATTATTTTAAATGGCTAAATGAACGCAATATAGCGTAATGTACGCTCCTTTGAATTTATTCAAATAATTTTCTATAGACATTAAAGTGAAGCAATACAATTTTATGTATTATAATTATCATTGTTTAATTTACAGAACAATATATTACTCCACAATTTCAAACTATAGCAAGAATTAGGAGCAGTGGCGTAGCCATGCTAGGGCAGTTTTGTGCAGCGGACAGTAAACTGAGACTTACCAAAGAGTATGTATATATAGAGGGACAGCCATTAACAAATATTTGTCACAAGTTTTTGTTAATGGTTCTACTACGCCATCTAGTAGACGGTGTGATCTCTACGTTTTAATTTTTTATTTATGGCTGACCCTTTATATACAGGGAAGTATTCTTGCAAAAATAAGTTTTTACATGTTAATTTCCCATGTTCAGCTAACTCATTCAGCACCCTGTATATAGAGGACCAAAAATTAAGACGTAGAGATAACCCCCTCCACTAGATGGCGTAGCAGAGCCATCAAGAAATACTTGTGACAAGTATTCCCATAAGAGCTGTCTCTCTATATATACATACTCTTTGGACTTACAAAGAAGCTCAAAACCGTAAAGAGAAAATAGCTGTGGTTTAGAACCCACGTTAAACAGTAGGTTCTCTATATGCAAGCGAAAAATAATAAAGGAGAGAATTAGCATAACAAAAAGCAGGTGTCGGTAAGCTGGAAGAAGTTCTTCTCGGTTGTATCTTGTCCCAAAGGGTATAATTTTTGCGAAACATAGTTTTGCTTTCTATATATCAATTTGTGCTTAAAGCATTTTGGCTCCCAAGGGCTTCAACTTTTTCCTAGATCCGCATCTGGTCTCTACCGCTACAATACACCGTTTCACAAGTACAGAATTAATTATTTTTACGTTAGTGGTTTATTAAAATGTAAAACAGAAAGTTACTGTTTTAGTGAAAGAACATTTAGTATCAAATTTTATCGATATTGAAACACATTTTTATGGAATTATAAAAAATGTAGCGAGTAACAAAAAATTTATTTCAAAATTTTATGTCCACTAAATAAAATTCCATTGTTAACAAGTTCATAAAATTTTATTTTTGAAATTAAAGAGCTTGAAATTTTCTAATTGTGCAAAAAATATTTTTAACTTAAATCTTCTCTTTTCTTAGCAACCGCAATATCTAGACAACGCTGACGTCACCTTTTAGTCAAACGGATTTATTCTACAATTGTAGATTGTAAACACGTTTTAACAAAACGTGGAATCTGAACCATGGCATAAGTGTAAGCTTACGGTAGGAAGTTCTATTATAAATATAATGCATATAAGCCTTTTATTAATAAAGTTAAGGTTGAAGGAAAAATTGATGATTCTAATTAAGTGTTTTCCTGTTCTCGCATGATAATTTTCCAGCAATCTTAGTTTTTCAGTAGCAGAAAATAGATCCTCGTTAGCGAATTTAATTTGCTAAATGAAGGACTGAGATTTATGTTGTGTGAACGAATTCTTGATTAAAATAACTGCTAGGTTCTAATATTTATTTCTGCTATAACTCTTTAATTAATTCCCTTGAATAAGGTCGATTAAATCAAACTGTGTCAATATTTTAGAAAACCTTTTTCGAACAAATTTAGTTTTTTAGTTTTCACAAATAAAATACACTATAAGTATAATTATCGCAAACATTTTCACCACAATGTGGTATCATCAGGCGATAAAGTAGAAAAAAAGTAGACAGAATAGGATAGAGGTAAAGAGAGGAAACTAATTGAAAGTGGTTATTTTTTTATTTTATTTAATTAGGAAGGTAAATATTTTACTATTTACTTCTAAAAATTCTAACCTTCTGCTCGAATTTGATCTACAAACAAATTCTTTTTATAATTAATTTTACATAGAAGAATTCTAGTTAAGTTAATAAAGAAGCAATTTTGTGAGCTAAAGTGTGTTCGGAACTACTATGTATAACCAATCCCGCTTCGATTGGTTTATGAAAAATATTGAATTAGTGAATATTATTGTCTTTGATAATTGCGAGGTCAAGGTACTTTATTGTATTATAACCTTTAATTTCTTTTGTAAATTTATTATTCGCGTGTTGTTCGTTAATAAAAGTGAAAAGTTGATCTAATTGTCTGAATAATTGCTTTAGTTTTGTTGCTGTTACTAAGCAAATTTCAGTCTGCAATCTGGGTGTAAATAACTGTTAATAATCAATATCCAGAATATCTTAACTGTAGTCGAAAAAGTCCTCTTTAGGGATACCCCAGCATCCCAATTACTAATTACTGTTGATTATAAGAAGCATTTCGTGTAAATTTACTTTGAGGATTGTGGTGTTTACGTTTGTTAATTTTGCATATCCTTTTGATGACAAAAGCATTTATTTAAATTAAATACGGAGTAGCCAGGTATATTGCTTTGAAAATTTATATAGGGTGTTCAGTAACTCACCGCTATTGCAAATATGATTTATATCAAAACATTGAAATTGTAAAGTAAATTTGAATACGCAAGTGATCAGTTTGGTAAACATAAATATTGTAGAGCTTAAGCTGAGTTCAACTGAATTCAACAAGTATTTGAAACAAATTTTAAAAGTTTTAACAATTTACAGCAGCTTTAGTTCATTCGAATTTAGCTTAAAATTTTTCGTATTTCGCATTTTGCTAAAATTTTGTTGTAAATCTGATAATTTATTAAAATTATCCTAAACAATAAGACTGCAACCAAGGGCATCAATGATTTCTGTAAACAATAAGAGCATAAGTCAGCAATACAAGTAAAATTTTACTGAAACCAAGAAAAAAATATTATAAATTTAAAATTGCCTCAAATTCTTTCCAGATACACTAAACGTATATATACTTTAAATGCAGGCTTTAATAACCTCTGCGACAAGACGTAAGCTAACGTATGATAGTATACTTTAAGAAAATATACTAACTTATTTTTATTTTTTTTCTTATTATTTACGAAATTTAAAATTTCAAGATTTCTTTCATAATTTCAGTCGCTACGAAGGCAATTTTGTATATTTTGATTCTGAATGGAGTTTAGTTTTAATAACAGTAATCCATCTTATACTCGCACATAGGGAAATTATACTATAAATCAATTTTTTAAGTTTCCTGCTTTGCATTGTAACTGATCAGAATAGAAAAAGAATATCCGTGTTTAAAGAAAGCTAATACTCAATATTTTCTATTTAAATTTTATGTAAAATGCAAACACAAAATAATATGAGTTTTTATGGAAAAACAATCACCGAAAAATTATTTAACTTGAATCGTAAAAATTTTGTTTTGTTTTGCGATTTTTAGTTACTGATAAATCAATATCTCACGTTTTTTGCATGTAGTAAGTATGTATGTTTTAAAATTGATTAATCTTTCATAAACTTTGTTATATTAAAATAAAATAAATTATAATAAATTACAACGTAAAAAGTGTAGATCAGCATGCATGTTGGTGGCTTTCAACTCAACTTGTTTATTCCAAAAACTCGGAAAGTTTGTATAGCGCTTTTTTGGTTAAAAGTTCTTTCGCTTTTCTTTTGAACTGCATAATAGGAAGGCTTTTTATGTTTTCTGGCAGTTTATTGTATAACTTAACGCTTATAATATTCATTATAAGCATTCATGACATAACGTTCATAACATTTAAGTCCGTATCGGGTTGTTCGTAGTTGAATTTTCTGCTTGGTTGCGTAGAAACGAGGCAATGCTATTTATTGTTTTGTTCGTCTTAATATAATACTACGGTTTCTAAAGCCTACTTAGAAATATTGTAAATGTTTACAGAGTGGCCACATTGAACTGAAATTGTCCGAACGTATATTTTTTATCAATGCTCAGTGGCTACTTTTTCCCCATTTTGTAGTAGTAAAGTACAACTTTTCTATTAACGCAAAATCAGAAGAAAAAGTAGAGAGGAGGCACCTACTCTTTAAAGGCACAGGCCAAAGCTATGAAATTTCCTAGCTTGTATTCTTCTCTAAAGTAGAGTAAATATAGCCAGAATGACTACTTTACACCTGATGCACTGAATTGAGGCGGGACCAATTTAAACGACCCATCGGCAAATCAAAGTCTTGATCCTTTCTATTCTGATTATCAATGTCAATCAACAATCTGTAATCAATGAAGCAGACGGGAGATGGAGAAGGATACATCAAAATGGATTTTTTTCAAGTAAAAAGTATTTATTTAAACTTATAAAGTACACCCTGTATATAGCCAAGTTATTATACTGTATGCTTTTTATTATTGTCAATACGAAATACGTAGCAAAGACACGATATTTTCCTACAGTCCTACAAACAAAACAAAATGATAAATAAATCAAGTAATAAATATTCTATATCATATACTACTTTATTTATATAAAAGTTTAACAAAAATAAATAACCAAAGGTTCAAGTTTAAATACACACAAAAGCTCAGAAATAAAAAATTGAAGTAGTAAATGTTTGAATATTAAAAAAAGCAAAAGAATAAAATTATAAATTTAATAAAATAAAACCAATTTTACTTGATTTTATTTTCCTGCCGAGATTATTCTGTTTTTATTATTGTTTTCTCCCCCCCCCCTCTTTTAATAATCAAACCTTCGTTATTTAAATATTTCATTTCTGCAAAGTAGCTAATTATATCTTTCGCTCAATAAATTTTCAGATACTTAAATCTGTCTTTGTTCAAATTTATTTGAATTCAATTTATAATATTTCATTAAATCTATTATTTAGAAAATCTTAAAACTTGAATGTAATACTTGATTAAATTATCTATTTCAATAACAAAATAAATACCAAGTTTAATGGAAACGTGATTTCACGAAAGTTTGAACTTCTCGAAAGAGAGCAAATAAATGGTTTAGAAATATAATATAAATATTGCTGTTATATTTTGTTATTAATTTAATCTGAAAGTTTCTTTTCGGTTACATATTTCCATTTTATTTCTAAAAATAAAAATTTTGATTCTTGAAATATAAAATTTATGTATCAAGTTGGAGCAAAGCGGGAAGTAACTTTAGATTGAACAGATTACTTTTAATTATTATTAATTATTTCTTATGAAACTTTCCACCAGCATTCTTCGAAGTAAAAAAATCAGGTTAATTTGAGTGGAATTGTACGCTACAATTTTTATGTGTGGAATACGCTTATCAAGGGTCTTGAAGCATTAAATTAAATTACATTTTATTTGTATTAGTTAACGCTAAGTTAACTTAAGTTACGTATGTTATGTATGTTCATATGGCTGCCTGGGCTGTGTATTAATATCCTTTGCAGACTTAGAACAGCACACTAAAATGGGGGAAAAATTAGAGATAACAATGTTATATTATATTACATATGTTACAGTCGATGATGTAAATAGGGCCTTGACGTCAGTTGCCGGACAATGACGTCAATGCCAATTTACGCTGGCCATTAATGTCATTGACCAGCCCTTGATGTTAACGCCTGCTAACGGTGGGCAACGAAGTAAATATTTTCATATGATTGTAATATTTACGTCTTTGGCCGGTCAATGACGTTAATGGCCAAAATGGATTGGACAATGATGATATTATAGAATAATTACTATAAGGAACAGCAAAATTGCGATGCACTTCAACTAGGGACAATTATTTGTCGTGCACGCATTTTTCCGTGTAAATGACAGCAACTTGGCCCTTTTCAAGGCCTTATAAGTGTACAGAGATTTTTATTTCATTTAGCAAACGACATAGGGTGGATCCGTGATTTGCTGTAGTTGCACTCACATCTGTAGCATTTGTAGAATAGTAATTTCATCATTGTCCACCTTGTATTAGACATTAACGTCATTGCCCGGGCAATGATGTAAAAACCACATATACAATTTTAAATGTCAACATTGCCCAAAATATATGGTCATTGACGTCATTGGCCGGTCAGTGACGTTATTGGCCGAATTGTCAACATTGACCGAAACATATATAAACATCTGTATAGGCTGTATAATAAATATTTGTTAGAAAACCGTAAAAATTATTTAAAAAAATTCTAAGAGCTAAAAAGGAATTATTTTGGAGATGTGATAATATATAAATTTTGTTAAAAAATTTTTTTTTTAATTTTTGTTCCGAAAAAATTTAAAAAAATTTGTTTTTAATAAACAATAAATGTACTAATATTAAATCCGTGAAAAACTTCTATATTTTCAAAAATATTCTTATATTGTGATAATTACCTCAATTTTTTTGTTCAAAATTGAAGTACGGACCTTCCAGCACAAAATCCTTTGTATGAAAACAGATGTACTTTTAATATTTGTGCAGCAAATTAATCTATTCAAAAATTTTTTTAGTGTAACAATCTAATGAATGTTAATTGGGGTTGTAACTGTAAAAAGTTTAGAATGCAAAATAGTCAAAATTCTATTTTTTGTCATTCAAATATCTACTTGGAACCACTGTGCGTCAGCTGTAAATGAAATGATAAATATTTTCGTCCTTTCCTGAGTAAAGTGGCCTCTCCACGCCTTATTGTATTCTACAACTGAAATGTGGGGTAAAAATTAGCCCGGTCCGAAACAGCTGATGCGAAAAGATATCACAAAAGGACAGCCGGATTAATACTTATCGAAGGTAGACTGCGAACATAGTAACTTGTAAATTTTTTTTGTATAAATAGAAGCTACTAAGATTATGATTATAAAATGATTGTATATTTCTGTTACTAATTACTGCGCTATAAAAATATTAATTAAATAAAATCATTAAAAGCGAAAATATACTTTTCAAAAACCAGAAACCATTTAATTTATTAAAAAATTAATGAATTTAAAATATCATTTGCCCAAATTTTTTTTGGATTTAATTTGATAAACGCATTAGATGACAGAATCTATTTGTATGAATTAAACTAGCACACACACACATTTTATTAAATTAAATTAATTATTTAATGTTAATTATGTAAAATATAAAAAAGACATAATTGCTGAAGTTGTGCGGCCTAAAGTCCGCAATGGCCCCGGCATAACTTCTCAGTTATTTAGGTTAGTCATAAAAATTTACCAATCGGAGGTGAGTTTACTCACGAAGAAGGTATGACAAACTCGGTACTTATAATTTACGTGGTTAATTTGGCCCATGGCGCTAGATGTGTACATAAACCTCTATGGCTTAGAAAGACGCTTTCTAAATCTCCATCTCAACATCATCAATTATAAGTGAGACTGAAAATTCCAGAAAATAATTATTATCATTATATGATCTCCTGTTAAAATTAAATTACATATTCTATGTTAAAAATAATCACGTTTACCTTTGAGAAACTCAGAAGCTTGAAATCGAGTCAGCAGTAAGCATTCTTTTAAGAATGTAATTCTATAAATAGTTCAACACGGAATTGCAACCAAAGCGGAAATAATTTGAAAGCTGTTGGAATTTCTAGTAACTTTAAATAAATGCTTCTGTACATATCGACTCTAGCACTGAAGCGGAATTTCCACGTTGGATGCACAAACTGATTTTTTATTAGTGGTTCTAGGTTTTTCTTCTAATTCTAGTCAGTGGTAGAATTCCCAAAATTGAACTACTTCGCCACTAAATCACACTACTCATTCCACTCAAATATTGTATCATAACACAATTTTGTTAGTTTAATTTTAAAATTTTTTTCTTTATAATTTTAAATCCTACAAAAACGTTTACTCGATTTGTCGCCCACACAAAGCTTTAGACAACCACAGTTTTAACGGAGTTCTTTTTATTAATACAACAAATTTTATGCTGCCTTGAAAACAAAGTTTTTTCTGTTTAGAAACAATATTACTTGATTCAACAATATTTGTTTTTTCGAACAGAAAAAGCTTGGTCATGGCAGTATAACATTTGTTTTAGCAGCAAACGAACTTTGTTGATGCTATAGCTCAATGATGGCGAACCTTTTAGAGAAGAGAGTAAAATTTTGTCCATTATTTTTTTAATAGTACTCCGAGGGTCATTTGGAAAAAGGAAAACAGTGTGATAAAAAGAGTACCAATAATTTACCGACTTATTTGCCTTCAAAGTTCAAAAATTCGATTTTTCATTTAAACTGCTTACGAGCGTTTCCAAACTCTTTGCATCAAAATACGTTAATTTAAGTAATAAAAAAGGCATCTAAATGTTTTAAGATTTTTAACCCCCTTTGGTAGGTACTTTTTGACCCCAAAAAATGAAAGTTTGAAATCGGAAACTTTTTTCACATTTTCCTATGTAGTTTGACGAGATAAATCGATTGGCCCAGGTAGATTCCACGTAAATATGATATTTACCCATTTAATTGTCTTTGAAGTTTAAAATTTGATTCTTATTTTGAGTTGCTTACAAGAGTTTCCGCCTAGCTTAAGCGTGTTTTCCAAACTTCTCAAAATACGTCAGTTTAATTCATAAAATAGCATCATAATTGTTTACGATTTTATGATATACAAATCAAGTTCATAAAAATCAACGCGTGGATCACTTCGTTTTAATTAAAACGCCTTCGTGGGTCAGTGTCGTGAATAATAGCTTTGCCACCACTAAAACTTTGTTAAGGGTACAAATCCTTTTTCATGGTATCTTACCAATTGGTAAGATTTACTTCAGTTACCATAGCCGATTGAATAGAAATCAAGGATGTGAAAATAGAGATTTTTGTTTTATTATTCAGAATTTTAAATAAATTACACTGAAAAAATTGGTTGATAAAAAATGTTAAAGGAAAATTTAGACGTTTCTATTATTTTTTATCATTTATATTTATAACAAAAGTATAATTGTTGTAAAAAATGTGCTTGCGCGCCTGCTGAAAGGTTAATACCAATATCTAATGTAGGATTTTAATAAGTGTGATGATAATATATCATTATCAAGTTGGACTTATTTTATAATTTTCAACTCTGAAAAATTATTAATATTCCGACTACAGTCAACCCTGCTATAAAGCGGTTAATTTGTAGTTGATTTTATAAAAACCGCGTTATAAAAAACCCGGAATTTAGCATTACAAAACACTTTAATTTGTACTATCTTATGCAGAAAAATATATCATCTACATAAAGCCCATCTTGTTTGTTTCGCTGTTGGGTTCCTGGCAGCTAGGTGGTGTGATGGATTCCGTACGTTGTTGTTGTTGGCTTCACACGCGCTTTGTGGTTTCAATGCGCACGCAGGTAGTGACAGGTAGTAAGTAGTGAAACTCGACATTTCTCGGTAGCACTCGTGTTTACGAACACGACGCGACCTTTTTATTGGTTAGCGATAAAATCCGTCACATAAACCATCAATAAAAATAGCACCGGATCTATCACAGATATCTAGCACGAAAATTAGCAAGTAAGCCAGCAGTGACATCCTTTTCCATCAGGGCAGCCAACACCGTTGTCATCAATGATCACATCAAGCAATTCGTCAGCAAAACAAGCGTCGTATGAGATGGACTGAAACCGTAGGGAAATATGGCATTCGGGTATTGGTATTCCAACAAAAGTCAGTTAAATTGAACATGGCTACTTCTTCACAGCTGTTTATTTAATTGAAGCAATGTAGTCACAATATAAATGGTATGTAACACTATATATAATGTCGTTTTTCGTTGGAATTTGTTTGTACAAAACAGCATTATATCGAAACCTCCCGATAATAGGAGGGTTTATTGTAATTATTTATTCTTCTTATTTATCCATAATTTATTTTAATCCTTCTCAAATTTAATCTCAAGTTCATCGATAAGTAAATAAAATTATTTTTCAACATTTATTTTCTTTATACATTAAAAAATATTCATTTTAACAAAATTACGACTCACCGGCATTATAATCTCAGTTTCACTTTTTTTTCCAAAACTATTTTTTTCAATTCTGCGCATTTCTAAATTTTTAAATAAAATTAAATACAAAATTCAAGTTGCTTGATAACGAAATACACAGCAATGTAACTAGCAATTATTTGACTGTATTTCTTTGAATTTACATTTATGCAACTGATTGTTTGTTTGACTTGGAGTTTTATTCGACACATTTAAGTAAAAATGAACTAGAGAAATCTTCAAATTTTAAAATTTTAGAAATTCCGTTGTTGAATAAATAAATTAGGGTGATTTCTTTTTCCACCGATGGTCAAGGGTTTCTCGACTCCCATATAACTTTGGTCAAAAACTGGTAAAAATTTTAATCTCTTGATTATTGAGTTTATTAGTAGTTCTTAATATAATATATAAGATACAATTATACAGGATGTCCGCGCAGAAAACCGACAGAAAAAAATATATTAATTATAATAGAAAAGAGATATCCGCGCGAAGATATGCATCAGTTAGTGTTAGTTTATGATTTTTCTTTAGCGAAATCGCCCGTAAGAGATATCCGCGCGAAGATATGGATCAGTTATGTAGGTTATATAATCATCCTATTTTACTCCTACTAATACTTTATAAGCTATCCAGACCCAAATCGGTGGAATAGTATCCAAGTAACATTTTGTGCTGAATATCAACTGCGAGCACGCTGTGTCAGCACAAAATGCAGCTATTGAGCTGAGTCAGCTGCTGATATTTAGTAACGTCAGAAGCTGAATTGCTACTGATTTGCTAATTTGGCAAGCTTCTGAATGAGCTGATATTCAGCTTAAGATTCAGCTTTCACTTTATGGAGTAATAAAATAAAAAAAAAGTTTAATTATTTTAAATTGATATTAGATTTATAAATAAAAAAACAAAATCACAAAATTTTAAGTTTATTGAAATTATTACTCATTTTATTGGTTTTTTAATTTTTTCTATACAATCATCAATTATTACATTAAATATTCTTTTAGTATACTTTAATTACATCATTAATTATAATCTCTCGCAATATTATATTTTTAACGATTTCGGAGAGTTGAATCGGAAATATTATAGTAATTTTTAAATTATTTTGGTATAATACTTAAATTTTTGTTACCGTCGCGGCCCCGAGTGGGATTCGAACCTGTGGTACCTCCGTAGGAACTTGAGCGCCTAACTGTCTAAGCTGTGAAGCTATGAAGCTTTTTAAAATATGTTCGGTATATTTTTTGTGGCGTATTCGACCGTCAATAATTATCGAAAGATAATTAAATACATACCACATATTTCATGTTTTTCAAAATTTTCAAATAGGAAAAATATTTTTAAACCACCCTTTAGTAATGTTAAAAATAAATAATATTTTTATTTTTGGGTACTGAATTTATTATCCATTAGTGTTGTTAAAATGAATTTAACCAAATTTTATTTGTTTTGAAATATTTGTTTTTATCTGAACGCCACTTAAAATGCAGCTAATTTGCTGACGTTGAAAAACAGCTGAATTTTAAATTGACGTAACGAAGCGTCAGCTTAAAATTCAGCTAATGTGCTGACGCTAAAAAACAGCTGAATTTTAAGCTGAAGCAGCGAAGTATCAGCTCAAAATTCAGCTAATTTGCTGACGCTGAAAAACAGCTGAATTTTAAGCTGAAGCAGCGAAGTATCAGCTCAAAATTTAGCTAATTTGCTGACGCTGAAAATAGCTGAATTTTAAGCTGAAGCAGCGAAGCGTCAGCTCAAAATTCAGCTAATTTGCTGACGCTAAAAAACAGCTGAATTTTAAGCTGAAGCAGCGAAGTATCAGCTCAAAATTCAGCTAATTTTCTGACGCTGAAAAGCAGCTGAATCCTAAGCTGACAGGCCGCAGTGGCAGCAAATAATTTGCTGACAAATTTTTTTAGCATAAAATGTTACTTACAAATGGTCAACGTAGATCAGTATAGTATATACTGATCTATGTTGACCATTTTAGAGTTGTAGATTAAATATCAATCATTGGTGGAAAAGTATGCTGTCCATAAATTAGAATCAGATAAAAAAAACTAAGAACGTCGTAGGCTAGTGTTAGAATGCTAGATTGCTAGGTCGCAGACGTGGGTTCGATCCCTGACTAGGTACATCTGGCTATTTCGACAGTATCTCCCTCACAAGATGCTGGCAACATCTTTGTTGTATTAAATGCCTAAATAAACAAGCCATGGGTCTACAAGGCTTGTAGTGCTACAGTACAAAAAGGCTTAACCTAAGATTATTCTAAATTTAGGTTTAGTGTCATTGTATATTTTCTATAGAAATGTAATCAATAAATTAGGTACCATAGTGTAACGAGTATCTTACTTATGTATCATGTAAATGTATGATATTGTAATTTAAAATGCCTTCAGACAAATGTATGCCGTATAAAATTCTACGTCGAACAAATGCAGTCGAATAACTGTTAGTTGAACAAATGTTGTCGAATAAAATTGCTAGAATCATATAGAAGATCTTATATAGAACATTCTATAATTAATTTTTGGACATGCATGAGCCATCACCCTTCGTTTTTCTTATTTTAACATTAATGCAATTTTGTATTTAATTTTAATTTTCCAAGTGTTCCCCATTTTAGAATATATCCTATACTCTTTGACGCAAAATATATTAATTTTTGAATGATTCGACCGTCATTAAAGTGACGGGTCTTGGGATATGAAAGCATTTCCTCTTTGGTATATTTCACAACGGTCTCGAAATTCAAAATGATGTTATTAATTAACCTTATTGAATATATTTTTTTGCACAGGAATTCACATTTTAATTTGCTATATTAAAAATGTCAAGTCTTACAATTTAAAACTCATAAAAAGTATATCTAAAAACTTTTCAAGAAAATCGATAAGGATATCCGAAGTTCGTCTTGGTTCCATAAAGTCAAATGGCCAAACTTAAGATATTGGGTGAAATGCAAATTTGGAGCTGGAAATTTTCAGTCTGTAACTCAATCACCACTCACACTAAGACACTGTTATTGCTCCGAAGACATTAGTCTTGTAAATTTTATTTTAATAAGCCAACTTAAAATGTATATTATACTACTTAATTCGATAAGTGTCTGTTACGTAAAATTTCCCAAAGCAATGTTTAAAATTTTAATATCAAAGGCTCTGTTACAAATTTATGATACTCAAATTTATTCTGAAAAAGTTTTGTAAAGAAAATTTTCTGACAATTTCAATATTTTTAATTTGCTAAAAAAATAGTGAACTTTAAGTCTAAAATTAGTAACATCAAAATGATTAAATTGTAATATTGTTTTAATATAGAAATAAAATCGAAGTTTCTTCTCTACCTTGACTCCCGGAAAACACTTTTGAGTTTTGCGTAAGTTACGAGTATTTTTATAAAATAAATGAGGGATTAAATTGAAAATGTTGTTTTTCATAACTTTAATTTTTCTTTATTAACTTTCTTACAAGAAAAATATATGTTTATACATAATCTAAAAGTCAAGCTTTTGTTTGATATTAATCTGAAAAGTATACGGAGTACAATACAACAAAAGTTTAATTAGTCACTTTAACTCTCTCGTATTTTCAAAGGTATTGTTAATTAAAAGCTTTTTGAATTTTAAGAAAATACAGGATGTGCTAGTTTGTAAGCGATTAACAATTATCATTAACTTCAATAAAATTTTATCATGAAAATTAACTTTTTACTACATCATTACAGACATAATTAATTGTTTCTTATTAATTAAAGTATATCAATTTGTAATATCCATTGTGAGAGAATTTCATAATTATTTGCCGTAAGTACGATTATTCCACAAAGTTCTTGCAGGCTTAATGGACTAAATTATCACAACAAATTTCAAATTCAATTTGTTTATCTTAGTTCTCTCTGCTGATACTGTCATTTTCAAATATTTTTATTCAAATCAATATTACCTTCTTGTGTACTTTATGAATGAAAAATTGCCAAAAATAGGTTAAATTAGTGTAAAGATAACTTTTATTTAAAAATAAAAACGAAGATTAAAATTAATTGTCTATTCAATATTTTTAAATTTTTAATTAAACCCCAAACAAAAGTTTGGAGTTTAACCCTTTTGGGATATCGGAGTTGCATTCAGCTCCATTGTTATACCAAATTTACATATTTTTATACAAACTTGGATCGCAAGTGGACAAATTATGGTAACGTTTGTGGGGAAGACTTCATTCCCATTCCTTCTTTGACTAAAAGCTTAATGATGCTAATTTAAAAATAAACGAAAATAGAGGATGCTTATAAAATACCTGCTTTAACTTTGCGAGTTGCTTCCTTACCAAAATAGGGGTGCAAAATATTATTTTTCGCGTTCTATACTGAACATCACCCAGCTATTTTCTTTTTTCTAGCTGTAATTTGAAATTCAGATAAAGTTAGATGTATTTCAGAAAGCGTCAATTGTAATGCAGATTAGCCAACTATAATTCAGCATGCACCAATTGTAATTCAAATTAGTCAATTGTATTTCTGAAAGAAGCTTTATAATCCGGAAAACATTAATATTATGATTTAGTTTAACAAACTACAGTTCGGAAAGCGCTAATATGTATAATGGTAATTTAGAAGTTACTTTAAAGTCAATCGTATTTATTGAAAAAGTTAAACTTGTTATAACAATGTATTTACCACCCTACTGGCTTGTCAATCAGTGCTAAAGGAGCAGCATAATAATTATTTATCTTGTCTGATCAATAATTTCTTCCAAATAGATCACCCAAAAGACTTAGCCTTTAGAAGACCAATAGTTTTATTGTTAAGCTTGACTTTTAACTAGATGTTCTTAACCAGCTTTAACATTGAGAATAACAGCGTCGGCTTGTAATTTACTTTAATAAAGGGGACGATTTTAATTCGACAACTTTTTAACGTTGAATTAAGTTTATATTATGTACTTGCTTACTAGAAGTGCATTTAAAAGTTAAAATTTTAATTTATAATCAAGTTCATAAAATTACTAGGGAATTCCATACCCCCAAACCTCCCGGTGGGTACTGCTACAATATAAATGTATTTTGTTCTTAAAGAGTGATAAGTTCTTATTTATTTTAATAAAATTAATCTCATGTTAGTACATACACGCAGTTCTTCGGTCTCTGAGACCGGACGATTCCAAGGATATAAAAAGCAAAAAGACAACAGAAAGAAAACTCCAAAAGCCAGCAAGCATTTCAGTGTCGGTTTAACCCGAAATTAACTTAACTCCTAGTTCAAATCTTTAGCTATCGCCTAAACGTACCTGCATTGCCTTAACTCATTAAGTACCAGCGTCCTCATTTGAAGACAGTAACTTATTGTAGGCCTTAAGAAAATATATAAGATTTATTCCTTTAACACAAAGTTATATCTACATTCGTAAACGGAGCCGTTCGTTTCGACGTCGGCACGTTTCGACACCGGCCAGTGCGATTCGACATTTTTGAAACTTGAAAAAGTGCTCATATCCTCGCGCAGATATGCATCGGTTATGCAGGTTAAAGTTCGTTTATGTTTTTTCTTTTTTTTTCGTAAAAAAGAAACATCGTCAACACAATGCAAAACTAGCGAATCTGCAAATTTTCCATATCCAAATCTCCTCAATACAATGTCGATTTTCAACCTAAAATATTTTTTTTTACTTTTGTGGTTACTTGTATCTGTTAAGAAACTTATTATGCAAATATATGCATCATGTTTAAGGATAATTTCGATTTCTGCGGTTCTATTAATATTTTACAATGAAATATATAATCTGAATCTAGAGCTGGCCTTATTTCACTTTCGCTAGTTTTGCATTGTGTTGACGATATGCGCGGGAAGATATGCATCGGTTATGTAGGTTAGTGTTAGTTTATATTTTTTCTTTGGCGAAATTGTTCGTGAAAACGATATCCATGCGAAGATATGCATCGATTACGTAGGCTATAGTGTTAGTTTATGATTTTTCTTCAGCAAAATCGGCCGTAAAAGAGATATTCGCGCGAAGATATGCATTGGTTATTTAGATTAGTGTTAGTTTATGATTTTTCTTCCAAACTTCGTTGTCGCCCAAAAATTAAGATACTATCTGACACCGGACCACTGTCGTAAAATGAAAATGTTTCTTTAATGTTGTTTGCAGTTTAGGTTCTGTATTCTTCGGGAATAATTAAATTTTCTAATGTCATCGGTGCAGGAGGCGCTTTTCTAACTTCGTTTCTCTTGCTTTTTATTATTTGTTTCAATGCATGATGTGTAGGTAGAACTGCTTGAGCATCTTGCGAAAACATTGCTTACACATTCATTAATAATTTGCGAGGTCTGTTCCATAGTTTCTGCAGCTCTTTTTTTACATTTGTTTTTATAACTTCCGTTTCTATTTCAGCCGGTGAACTACCATGGCATTGATTGCCTATTGCTATTATAATAATTTAGCAATCCATGCTCGCTTTGTCGCATCTCCAAAAAAACTTTTGAACCACATGCTCTTTTTTCATCATATATATACGAATATCCGGCGCTATAAAACTTGATTTTACTTCTTTTACTTAAAACTTCCATTTCTATCTTAGATTTATTCTAAAGAATACAATTATTTGAAGTTTAATCAGTATTACTCTATAGTAACAATAAAACAAAAACCGTCGTCAAGACGTTCAGCGTCGAAACGTGCCGTCGTCAAAACGGTCGCGTCGAAACGGTCGCGTCGAAACGAACTAGACCCATTCGTAAAATATGCTTGGTACTTAATGGGTTAATATTCCATTTTCTTGCCCTTCAAGTGTCTAATTCCATCAATCTCATATCGTCTCATTGATAACAGTTTAAAGTAGAAGAAGGTCTTGTCATAAATAATAATTATATAAATCTCCTCTTGATAAACTCAGATATTCAATATCAGTATTTATTCACTGCTAATTCACAGATCACTGCTGTGATCTAAAAGCTCAAGATACATCTTTGGGCTATGATGAAGGTAATGCAAAATTAAGTTACAAACCTAAAAAGATAGGGAGGTTACGGGAGAGTGACGACGCAGTGCGGCCTTTAGGCCGCACAATTTCAGCAATCTGCCTGTCTACCAAAAACTGTGTTCCCTTTCTGTGTTTCTTTCTGATTTGTCAAATGTTACAAAATGTCAAAAAGGTACAAACTAATCACGTTACCCATTACTTGAGTTCCACTGTATTTACTCATTAGAAGGTCATTTGTGGCCAGTAGCTTTATATTCTTAGTGCTATATCTACAGTTGCTGAAGGGGATGAAGAGTTAACTGCAGCACAACGCAGTTGAGTGAATATAATCAAAACTTTATTAACAGTGGATTTATTAATAAATTTACAGTATAAAATATATAGAAACTAGATTAACCAGGTTGCGCGGCCTAAAGGGCGCACTGCTTCGTTATTTTCCTTAGGGTGGTAACTTAAAATTCAAGAATCGATCACTATGTTGCATTTGATTATATTAAATAAGAAATTTCCAGTCTGTTAGATATTTTAGCATCCACTGGGGGGTCTGGGAGGTTTGAAATGTCCTCCAGTATTTATATCTGAATAATTAATTTTTATTTTTATTTTTATTATATTTGTTGTAAACTTGTTTGCCTTATGTAAATAATATTTTACTTTACGTTAATACAAAAATATAATTTTCGAAAATGTGGATAATTTGAAATAAATTTGAAATGAATAAGCCTAACTTTAATGTCAAATGTTTCGCTACGTAAATCACAAATGACTTGATTACTTTAGAGATTTGTTGTTAGGGAATTAAAAATGATATAAAAAGCTTATTTAATAAACCAGTCCAAATTTTAGAATATCTTGTAGAGCATAGCATTAAAAATTGAGATTAAAAATATTTTATGTAACATAACCGGTAGATACAAATTATTATACTTCATGAAGTATTGCAACTTCTGTTTCTCTCGGATATTTTTTATTAAATAATGTAAGCTATAATGTAATGATTATTCATAAAATTGTACTCAGACTCGTTAGCACAAGTCATTGACTTGGCAAGTAAAATATTTCATACTTTCTTAATAAATCAAGTCTTACTTAATAAATCAAAAGAAATTAAATAAGTTTTCTTGTATCAAAAATACTTTTGTTGTATAAAATGAGCGATAGTTAATGTTGCAATATTTTTGTTTGTTCAAAAAAATTCCATGTCAATTGTCAATAAAATTTCTATAAAATAAACAAAAATTTGATTAGGGTCTATTAAAACTTTTTAGGTTAAATTTAGCTTTCCAATATGCTATACATGCATTGTGCTGATGCTATCTAAATCACACCTCAGACGTATATCGAACCGTTTAAAAAATTTTGCACCAAAATTGATGTCCATTCGCCGAGTGAACTTCCAAACCCAAGCTCATCCATCATAATAATGTTCTTCTACGCAATTACTTTTGCTTTTCTTGCTCTGTTGGAGTATCATACAGACAAATTTGACAATTACGCATTCTTTGCCCACCGATACAAACACATAGTATGTAAGTTATTTTTGTATGTAATTTAAATTACTAACAGAAAATTTGACAAACTTTAAGCATCAAATGTGCGTGAAGTTGTCACAGCATTATCTGTATTTAAGAAAAATCAAGTTTTTCTGTTACATTCTACGAAGCCGTCCTGATATTTATTATTAAGTTTTTTAAATTGCAAATGACAGTTACAATTGACAATAAATTATAACGTAATTGACACTTACAATTGTCAATAAGCTTAGTTTACAATTGTCATTGACAATTGTAAATTGTTTTTAATATGATCTCGCGACGCTTTTGTACGTTTAATCCATGCTAAATGAGCAAAACAATGCAGAAAAACAAAAAAACTAGGAAAATCTTGGTTTATTGCGCTTTTCTAAATTCCATAATATGAAACTGCATGTTTCATTTGTTAAGGGTTTAACAAATAAACATTTAACAAATGAAATTGAAATCGAGCTGATGTCTGGAATTCCAAAGGTGGAACAATAATTGTTAACTCTCCATTAAAGATAAATTCAACTGAGATTCTCTGAAAGAGAAAATACAGCAAGAATGCTTTGAACGTCTTAATAACTTTGCAACGGAAATGATGATAAATCGAGCAATTACAGAATTAAAATTTTCTAGAATTACTGCTTGACAAAAATTATGTAGGTACTTAATAATAATTTATTATAATTATAATAATAATTTATAAATCAACTAAATATATTTTTTTTAAATACAAAAATGCATTTTTGCTGCTAAAAATACTATGCTATTTTCCAAAATTAATTTTTGCTGTTTACTGTATTATTTCTCAAAACTTTTTGTTTTTGTTCCTTTTTACCAAAATGTAATTTTAACTTCATGTATGTTGGATAGTTAATCCATCTTACTGAAGCTAATAACGGAAAATAGTTAGGAACGATGACATTCCTAGGATGGATTCTGAAAAACTTGGAACATAAACTGCTGATCTCTTGAATGGCAACAATTGATTTGAGTTCCGGAAAATAATCTCCAGCAAATTCCGCAAGTTATTAATTTTCAAGTTTAATAAAATGAAAATGTTACATCTACCAATAATCCACCCTTATAATGTTAGATTAACTTGATTGAGATGTTTTAAAAATTTAAAAACTTGAAAAATTAATTTAACTTCAAGTTGTCTGCTCTTATTTATAATACATTTGGCAAGTTTGACTCATTTTTATGTATTTTTGTGTCAATTACAAAAATAAAGTCAGAATTTATTTTTTGGATTCAACAATTTTCATATCAAGTTGCGGATCATATCAAAATGTGAAACAATTTGAAACCACCCTGTACACATAAATTTTATAAATATGAGGAAAAGCTATTTTCCCAATAATATGCCAGGATAATATGGGTCGTGGTTTAGATTTAACATTAAGCAATAGATCCTACTTTGCAGATACATTTTTGGTCTGTAAATAAAAGCTGTAGATTTGTAATTTGTTAGTAGTATGAGTTCGTCCCTAAATAAACAGGTATATTCATAAATAACGTACAATAATTTGTTCTGAAATTTGCTCACACTTTGCGAGTGTTTTTTTAAAGATCAATAAAATAAATGCTAGAATTTATACAAAAAATTCTTTTGTCATACAGTTTGATGTCTCTCAACAAGATATTTTCTTTGAGATCCAAATATTAACATAAAATATTATGTACAACAATATTAATACAAGTTTAAAACATTTTAGTGTAAAAACGACTGAAGTTGATCCTAGAACAACAATTGCTTTGACAACAACAAACAACAACAATTGACAACAATCAAACAAATAACTTGCTTTCTAAAGATGAAATGTCATGAAGACCAATTGCCATAAGACCAACAGTCGCGGAGATCAATTGTCGCCGGGGACAGTTGTTTTAGGGCCAACTCAAAGATCGATTTTCGTAACGCCAAGGTCAATTGTTGCCTGGGCCAGTTGATAATTGTAATTAACAAATTGTAATAAGTAATTAACTATTTTACAGCCAACATTACATTTATGACTTCAGACAAAGAAAACGCAGTAATTTTCTATTTAAGCATCTTGATAATCTGATCAAATTACTTTTTTGATCTCCTGCTTGTAACCAAATCAGACATCAGCTTTAGTTGGTTTGTTCATTCGTATCGTATCCGGACAGTTCACCCTACAGTTGGTACTGCCACTATTGACCCTCGAGAACTGGCTCAGACGACAAATGACCTTTGGGTCTTTCGACAATTGACCTTTGTATTGGTCCTACGACAACTGGATCCCGCGACAATAAAACTTGGCGACTGTTGGCTTCATAGCAATTACACTCCATGACAATTGATCTTTGCGTAGTCACTTAATAATACGCTATTAGCTCAAATGGCGATGTCCAGTCGCACAGTGGAACAAAACCCTGAAATTGTGGCCAGTAATCAAAAATCCATCTAATTTGGATGAAAATCTATACTCGGGGGGTTTTTAGGGCCGCTCATTACGAATATAAAGTCAAAAATCTCAAAAGGAAAATGGCGGACCCAAAACGATGGACATATGTGGTACATTGATGTCACATTTCTTAGACAATAGCTAGATGGAAGGGTTTTGAAGGATATTGATTACAAATATAGGGTCAAAATTTACCAAAATTTTATTTGTTTAGAAAGATAAATAAACAGAGCAAGACTATTAATGTACATCACATAAAATTTATTCGTCGATAATTATGAAAAATTGATACATATATATGTTACGGTCAATGATAACAATTCGGCCATTAATGTCAATGGCCGGACAATAACGTCAATGCCCAGCTTAGTTGGGCATTGATATCATTGACCGGGCATTGACGTCATTGACCGGGCATTGACGTCAATGACCGTGCATTTTGGGCAATGTTGACATTTAAAATTTCATATATGGTTTTTACATCATTGTCCGGGCAATGACGTCAATGCCCAATACAGGGTGGGCAATGATGAAATTATTATTCTATAGATTCCATCTGAAAGTAATGTATTTAATGTGCATTTGCAATTAATACTAGTTATTAAGAGATACTGAAAAGTTAATTTTGTTAGAAAATCTTAGTGATACGATCAAAGAAAATGAGATTACTCTTAGACAAGCAGCAGCTGAAAGCAGTGTTTTAAGAGGCCACGGTTTGCAATTCTAAGTGCCATGGGTCACTCCAGTGCCAGAATAAAAATGATTAATTTAAAATTTTTTATTTAATTATTTTTTAATTTTTATTATTTTTGTTAATAAATGATTATATTGTATAATACAATTAATACAACATATTATGTACGTAAATATCACTTACCAGTTGGCTGTCAAATTTAAATTTAAATTTCCATTTTGCTGTTCTTTATAGTAGTTAGTTATTTTATAATATCATCATTGTCCAATCCAATTTGGTCATTAACGTGATTGACCGGCCAAAGACGTAAATATTACAATCAAATAAAAATATTTACATCATTGCCCACCGTTAACGGGCGTTGACGTCATTGGCCGGTCAATGACGTTAACGGGCGTTGACGTCATTGGCCGGTCAATGACGTTAATGGCCAGCGTAAATGGGCATTGACGTCATTGCCCGGCCACTGACGTCAATGCCCAATTTACGTCATTGACCGTAACATATACATCTCTGATATAAAGGAACAAATAATTTATTTATATATATAATTTTACAGTTTACAAAATGAGCGGAATAAAACTTCTTCGTCAGAATCTTCATTGTCGTAAAATTCTGAATACGCTTCTGCTGGAGATTCACTTGTTATTGCAGGTGGGATCAACAACTTTGCAGCTTCCGCAGATAAACTGCGCATTTTAGTTGCAATTTACGGATACTGGAAATATACGAATCAGATGCTACCATGAGCGGATTCCAAACATCTTAAATTGTTTTGGATCTTGGACACTTTCTTGATCAATATTTTCGAATACTATTGATGTCCTTGTTTTGAGCTTTTGGGCATCTTCCGATAGTTGGCCGATTGGTAAATGCATGAGTTATTATTTGTAGTTCATGGATAAGGATAATAAGTTTGTGCACTGAGGTAGGCATATAATATCACGGATAAAGTTCAATAAATACATTTGAAAGAGCCTGCAGGATATCATAGATATCATGCTGTTATCATAGCAGACACCCTCAAATTTTCAAAAAACCGCCTAGCTGTACTCCCATATCATTAGTACTGCCAAACCCAGGCTTCGGATAATCGACAATTAGTCCTAATTGTGTTCGAAAGCCCTTTTGAATAACCCTCAGGCACTCTTATACAATCCGCTTTTCTTGCTCAGTATTTGGTTGCTATTTTTTTTTTGTAGGACAAATGCAGGCAGCATTCGAAAAAACGTATCCACCCATGCAATGTAGATAGGGTAGATAATATCATTTTAAATTCAACCGAGATTTTGTTCTGATTTATGATTGTTCCGTAAAGCGGTAAATAAACGTTTAACTTGGTTGACAACCTAGTCGTCAACATCACTTTTTACTATCTCGCGTTGTTTATGATTGTATAGTATACGTTACTTTAATTTAGCATATAGGCAACATATAGCACACACGTTTCAACTCGGTTGCCAACATCAGGTTTCACCCACAAAAAATCCAATGCATTTGATTTTCTTCAACCTGGACTTCAACTTGTCCTTTCAACTAGCCAAAACACGGTCAACTTAGTTGTCAACATGGCAAGTTGACAACTTAGGTTGACAACCAAATTGAACGTTTACTTACTCCTTAAAGAACAAGTGTGTCTTTATCTGGTCGTTGATGAAGCGTTTTTCGTCGACTGTTGAATCGGTGTTTTTGCGGGATTCCGCAAGCACTCTAAGTCATTTTTGATAACTGATAGCCTCATCTAAAGCCCTCAACTTGAAAAGTTGTGGAATAAGGTGTTATTATATACTTCTTGTCTATGTGAAAGTAAAGATTTTGAAAATCTTATTGTTTTCACGAGGGTTCCGAATATGGCCGTATTTCAAGCAGATAAACATAACTTTTCAATTTAAGTCAAACACGAATAATTTCTACATATCTCCGACCGAGAGTAGAATCCATTTTGAAGAATTGAAATAGGTTAATTATGGAATTTTAAAGATCACTGTATTGCTTCCGTGACGCGTGCACTCTTAAAGAAAGCTGACTTTGAATTAACGTATCGAGCTTAACTCGACAATTTGAGGTTTGAATGCACCATGCACCAATCATTTTTCTACCCAATCCAAGGGTCAAAATTCCCCGAATCCAAAATTCATTTTTCGGCTTTTTGCCACGATTTCTGGATTTCGTCCCACTGTGAGTCGGCCAAGTTAAATGTAACTAAGATGCAGTGTTGTCAATATTTCAGTAGAATCTTTCTCAAAAATGTTGAGGAAAAAAACATAAAAAATTTATTCGTAAGCCCTATAAATCCGAAACGAACTTATTTTTTCAAAAAGTATTTTATCTCTTATTCAATTCCACGTAAGTATAAATTACAACAGGTTATTCGCGATTTACATTATGCGAACGCCACCACGCGAAAAAATATTAAATTAATCTAATACGTATAGTTGGTACAGAAAGTTTTGTTTATAAATCAAACGTTTGTATTCTTTCGGAGTTCTATTTTGTGAATTATCATTTCATCCCGGTTTACGATTAAATAATTCAGAATTAAACTCAAAACATGAAGTGTACGTAATTGAGCCGCCATGTTGTTGACATTTGGTCAAAAAGAGTTCAATCAAGTCCGGGAATATGATAGATGGATTAATGAGCTTACATTAATTATTTCTTCTATTTTTAAAATTCCTCACATTTTGAAGAATTAGTTATACATTGGCAAGACTGCAGAGATGTCCGAGCCAACTTAAGCGTAAACGATAGTTTAGTACACTTTAGAGATATCGCTTCGTACGCTAAGTGGAGAGCTACGTCAAGTGGTGCAGCCCTATCGAATAAGTTAAAGATCTTTGAGATACCCGAGCGTAAATCTTGGTTTAATATAACGGCGGAGATAATGCTTCTTACGCTTAACGGAGCAACTCAGAAAAAATAAATCTACATTGTTTTGTAAGAATCAAAATTTTGCACCAGAAAAATTTGATAAAACCGAAAAGGTAAAAATAAAAATAATTAAAAATAAAAATTTACAAAAAAAGCTTTTATGAATGTAAAATGCACATTTTTATGTGAAAACATCAAAATAATTTAAAGCGTCAGGCTATTATAATTAAATGCAAAATCACTGCTTTTAAAAGCACTTTCTTGAAAACATCAAACTGGCTAAAGGCGGGGGACGCCGATTCTGAATGAAATTAATAACCCACGCTTTTAGTCAATTATTGTTTCAGGAAGATGTTTTTAAAAGCACTGGTTTCATATTTAATTAATACTCGCACACTTTATGTTTTTGTTATTTATTTATTTCTTGAATTGCAAATTATAGCCTTCCATCGGCACCAGAAAAGATTCTTTGCCTAGTATGACTGCCCTTCAAAGCAGCTGCCCGGTAACTAAATTATTAGCAGTCCGAGCCTGATCACCTGAGATATACAAATTATAAAAAATATGTTAACCGGTTTATGCTAGGAAGATTATAATAGCAATGCGTTATTATAAAATATTATACCTCCGCATCTATAAAATCTTAAATTGTAACTTAAATTTTGATCGAATCATAACTCTAAAATGAAACATACTGTATATAAAGATACTTTAAAATCAAATCTAACTTTTAAAGCTTGCAAATATGAAACATTCATATCAAATTCGATAGTTCGATTTTATAGCCGTCGTTGCTGTATTATAAAATAAATAATATTTGAAAAAAGAAAAGTTGTAGTGTAATAAAAGTTATGTGAAATAAAAGGCGGCAGTTCTTCTTTGGAAGTGGATCAGAGACGTAGGGAAATCGTATCGTTAAAAAAATAACCACTTTAAATTTTTTTAAACTCCAAGTTTAAATTTTTATTCCGATACCATAGCTAGTTAATCTTGATCTTCAGTTTATAATGGAAAATGCATTTTTATGATTTAAAGATAACTACACCTATAAATCCACCGGCCAATCGGTTGCACAGGGTTGGCTTAAAACGAAATGTGCAATGCGAAAATTTTTAAAAATTTTATGTTCCAATATAAATGCAATAGAAGTCAGGTTTAAACACTTGGAACGTTTACCGTTTTCACAACTTTGTATCAAAGTGATTTCTTTTATTTGATTTGTTCCTTTATTTACTAAACCTTTTCTTAAATCTCCGGCATTACATCAAGCCACTAATACTGCGTTAAATTTATTGGTGGTTTTAATAGCCTCAAAAATAATCTCTTAATCTAGAATACACGACTCAAAGTTATTCTTGGTTAATAGATTTACAGAACTTTTATTTTTGAAAATTAATTAATTAAAATTTTGTAATGATTTATTTGAACTTCCCTTCTGGTAGGTACCCACATATAAGGGAGGGGTACGGAATGTTTTAGAAAAATCAACAAATAACAAATTTAATTGTATTTCTTATAATGGAAGTCGAAACTATTAAAGTTATAACTTATAATAGAAATTATGTAATTAAGTATAATAGCATTTACAGCATTTACGCTGTTGGGGGTCCGCCATAGGAATGCATAATGCATTAAAGTAAGGCTATAGAAAATTTTTCAAAAATAAACATTAAAAATTATTTAATGTATTTTAATTAAATTAAATGTACTTACTGGCAAATTCCATAAATAATTTTGTAGTTCACCACATTTTAAATAAATTTCAACTAAAAATGTCCAGGTAATCGGCAGTAAATCATTTCGGTTATCAGTTCACCTTTATCAATTTTTTATTTTTGTTTTTATCAGTTTTTTTAAACTCATTCTCATTAAACTTATGGTCATTTTTTATTATTTTAAAACTTTACAGAATCGGGAATAGTAGGTTATAGTGTAAGTGGGACAGTAAGAGTAACGCCTGCATTTGCAAAATGTTAATTAATATTCTACATATTATTTTATCATTTCGGTTGCATTATCGATCAATATTTCATATTTTAAATAAAGTAGCACTTGAAATTTTGCTTGACGTCAATTATCACTTCTCCATTTTCAACCCCTATTTTACCAAAATTATACTTATAAAAATATCGTGGCGCTTCTTGCATATATCTAATAAATTGTTTTTGAATTCACGTGATTACGCAGTAGATTGAGTACCCGGTGAGATATAAATTATAATTTTTCCGAAAAAAAGCTAAAAGCAACTCTTTAAAATTCAGACGATTTTTAGAATTTTTTAAACAATATTTTATAAACTTAAAAGCTTCATAAAATACTTCATTTGAATCAAAGTTGAACAAGTTAAGCGAACAGAATAATAAATTAACTTTCTATGTATAAAGTTTTTTGATCTCTTGCAACTTGTAATCGCTTCTTAGGTAGAATTTCTATTAAAATTATAATAAAATTTATTTGGATTAAACGGATATTTGCTTAATTTTCATTATACGGATTTAATGAAAATTGAATAAATCCCTAAAATTATCAATTTTTTTACGGTATTATACTTCAAGGTCAAAACAGCTTTTCGAGATTATAAGCTATATAATATACGAAGGAAATTTTTTCTACAGTTGGAATTAGTTTTGCTATTATAAAATCGTTATCTTAGGAGTTTAACTTAAAGAACTTACCTAACTTTATTGCCTTAATAAAGATTATATTAATCAATGTTAAGATGATGATAATAATAATAATTTTTTTTGGGAAACGTCGAAAAGATGAAGATAAATTGCGAATTTAGGAACTGTCAGTTTGTATTTGTATTTTGTTGTAGGAAAATCCATTTAAAAAACGCATATGTGAAGTATTCTCGCGAGATGGGAGAGGAAATTTATCCTTTGAAGATTTTCTAGATCTTTTATCAGTTTTCAGCGAACAAGCTCCTAGAGATATAAAAGTGTTTTACGCTTTCTGTATTTATGGTTGGTGAAATAAAATTACTTAAAAAAATATGTAATTAAATTTGTTTTGTGTGGTAGATTTTGACGGAGATCAGCATATCGGCCCCGATGATTTACATCAAAGTTTACGTTTGTTGACTTTGCAGGAACTTACTTCAGACGAAACTCAGCAAATCGTCGAAAAGGTTATCGAGGAAGCAGACGTTGATGGAGATGGCAAACTTTCCTTTATGGAATTTGAACATGTGATTACACGAGCACCAGATTTTTTATCCAATTTTCACATAAGAATTTAATTTTTTTTGTATTGTACTTTTCGTGAATAAATAAATAAAAATTTAATTTAATCAACACTTATATTATTTATTTTCCAACAAAGAAATAACGTTTAGATAGATCCTAATTATTTCTAAATATACAATTTTTTCTAAACAATGCAGAAATAGAAGAATATTATTATTATTATTGTAACGTCTTAGTAATAGAAAGGCACGTAAAAACATGCCGATTGATTGTCAAGTATAACAAAATAGAGCATTTTTAGAGCCCTTAACACAATGGTCAAATTATCGGTTTTCTTATTTAAATAGATTAACAATAAATAATATTTAAAAGCAAAGGACGAATTGTTACATATTTGACACGTCGACTTAATTCACACACTTTTCTTATCACACACCTGAAGCAACAGGTGCTTATTGAAAACGATACTTTAATAATATTGATATACAAATTATCACTATAATTTGACAGTTTTTTAATAGATTATGTTAAGACCAATAATTATTAAAATAAAAATATATAATTCTTTATATTTCATATATATATATAGATTATATATTAACATATATCATGATATATCACCTATACATATATACCGTACTTTGACATTTACACATTTTATTTATTTATTTATTTATTATTTTTTTTATATATAAAATCCTAGTACTGGTTCCTCGAGCACCAGCTTTAGAAAAGGAAAGCGCATATAAAATTATAAATTAATATTATATTACAGTCCACATTTTATAACACAAATTAAATAAATTAGGAAAATTATTTGTGCCCTGAGATAATTTTTCTCTCTAGTAAAAAGAGACAATCACAGTCAATACAGATAGTGAGATGACTGACGTCGAACCGGTGGAGGGCGCGCGAAACGAGGGTTAAATGGTCCTAATGCGGCTTCATTGGTAGACGATGCATTGTGGTAAAGAACTGGTAACCGAAATTTACATGGCGAATGCAGCCATTGATGATTTAACGTCCAATATAACAACGGGCTAAAGGCGGAATGAACATGACCTAGGAACAACGTGTAGCGCAAAATAGCTGAAGATAAAGGAGCGCTGCTTTCCGAATATATGGTACATATCACATGTGGTAACCAACATCCAGCAAAAACTGCCGCCATCCACATCAAAGCTTTTGCTAGACGTCTTCTACTTTGTAGAGTACTTGTTGGGGGTTGTTCGTTGCTTTCGGCATCCAATTCAACATTTTCTTGTCCACTTTGCATTGAAGTTAAAGTCTGTGAAAATATTTTTCTAAGTAATCTTAATTAACCTTAAACGTTAAAAATACTTTGTTATCCATTGGAGTTGATATGCCAGCTACGATTATAACATTTGTAGGTCGACGTAACAAAGGCATTGGTAGAGGTAATTCACCGTGCTTAGCGCGGGCAGTAAGTGAAAGAGCGGTTAATTTAGAATGTACTCCTAAATGACTAGCGAAAACCACGCATATTGGCAAAATATGCACCAAAACTGCTTTAACAATTAGTATACTCGTATGCCATAGATTTCCCTGTACTAATAAAAGACTCGACATTACGGCAGCCAATATCCACGTAATAACAGATGTAATAACTAATAAATTTCGTCTATGAACTACTTGACCTGCAGGACGGTAATTTTTAACTGTCAAATACCTATCTACAGATATAGCCATCATAGAAAGAGTACTTGCAGATACTGGCCATGACTACAAAAAAATAGCCCTTGCACATACCTAATAATTTCGTATTTCTTAAATTTTACCTGGACGAAAATTGCAATTAGTAACCAGGGTTGACTCCACGTCGAAATAACGTAGAGTGCTGCAGTAACTGGTCCACTAAGACAACAAACTAGAAAATCTGCAGCTACTAAACCTAACAACAGTGGACTTCGAGCACGAGCACCGGGTCCACAACAGAGTGTTAGTCCCAAACTCCCATTTCCCAATAAACCCACCAAGAACATGCATCCATATAAACTTGTAATATATTCCATTCTAAAAAATAACTTTCAAATTTTCAAATTAGGTCATAAATTCTTTTTAAAAAAATTGTACCTGGTTAAAAGCTAAGTGAAAAATCAAAAATAGATGCATTATTAATAAAACGTTGATAAATAAGTAGACAACATTGAGTTTGCAATAATAATACCTGTGACGACCGGTTTTAATAGTCTCGGGTGACATCCACCCTCAACAACAGCCCGGCATGAACTACCGCCTCCAGCATCTTTCCACCCCTCAGTGGAAACTCTCTGTTATCCTTATTCCTATATCGTGCACTTTCGCAATTGTTCGGAAAACTGTTAAAACTTAAAAAAGCAGATGAAAAGCGATGAGTTCTTTTCGCTAATTCCTTGCAACCATTATTATTTAACATGGGATATTAAATGACGAGCTAAATCGGAATCCATTTTATTACGAGTTAACCTCGAAAGGTGCAAACAATTTTTTTATTTTGGCATTATTGTTTCGACTTTTTTTTTTATTTTGAATAATTGATTGATATTTAAATGATAATGATTTATAAATTTTTGGCCATAAAGTATTGACGTTTCACTTAAGATTTACGCTATCCCGGGAATTGCTTCACTGAGTGGGAGGCAGTCTGTGGGAAATAAATTACGCGCATGTTCAATATAAAAAGTGTCATTTATAGGTGAAGATTTTATAGTTTCTAACAATAATAACAAATTTTCATTTTTATAATTTTTTTTCGATGTACGAGATTACAGATTAAAAGAACGGCTTTGGTATTTCAATGGGTTCAAGGGTGGTTGGATGTAAAAATTTAGGTCCAGAAGGTAGATCGAGGGGTTAAGGGGGCTAAGAAAAGTAAGACTACCGTTGAATTGTAGTCTGAGACAAGGGATACAGGTAATCGCCTACACCAAGAATGTTTTCCGTCGCAACCCACCAACTAACTGGATGGCCTTGGTGTGGAGCACCGACCGCTTTGAACAAAAGAGAAAACCAACAATACATTCTTAAAATATAGAATGGTCTTTTAGTAACAATCGCGGCCGTTTAAACCCTTTTATCGCTTAGGGCAATAATTACGAGTTACCCTCTTCCAATTCGAGTACCTAGTTCCAATCTATATGCCTCGCCATTCTTTCATCGTTATGCATTTTTTGAACGATAACTTCATTCTTAGCTATATACGTATCTTTTTTATAATACATAAATAAATGCGATAATATAATTATAAACGAGTGTTAACTTGTTCACATAGTATATGTAGCTTGGCGGGAAGAAGACCGCATTCTTGCCTCACAATGGCTGTATCAGCGCGGGAGGTTGAACGCGGTCTTGGAGGAATGAAGTTCTACTTGCTGGACCGGTTATGTTAATATTCTTGGATAACGTTCGAATCGATGACACACGTTAGATCCAACGAGACTTAAGAATAGTTACTTATTATATTCCACATCGGTATAGGTCAAAATTATTTCAAATTAAACTGTTTTCAAATCGTAAAACCTATTCAAGCATTCAAGTCATTGTTCAATATTTTCAGCCTCATTGGAGGGGTATTTCAAACTTTAGGCAAAGTAATCTCCTGTGGTTACAATAATATCGTGTTAGTCACAGGTACCGTTCAATGGCTTAAGGTTTCTTGCAATAAGCAATGCTTCAAAATCAAATATCGAAATTATATTAGAAAGTTTGGCAGTGTCTAGGTACTTAGGATAAAACAGGTTGTTGGGCTTGACTCAAACTGGTTTTTCTCCGATCAAGTTCGACGACTGTTCGAACGACGATGGGGAAAGCCAAATGTCCTACTTGGTTGTCCGGTTTCGCGCGCTTGGTCAGTTCTTGTAGAACAATCGCGAAGATCGCATTTGTAGACGGTATCATATTATTTCTGTGTTATATTTTTTCTCTAAACTTGTGATAATTAGCTTTATGCAATATGTGAAACATTTGTTATGGTGCTAACTAGGTACAGTATTATTTAAGAACATGCGTTGTCTTCTTATTGGATACCTGTAATAATGGCGTCTTCTTAATCAACAAGTGGAACCGATATTTTCTTTGGTTATCTAGCTGTATGAGTTTATTTAACGTCATAAAGCTAGGTTACCGGAGTTAAAACCAGTTCCCACACCACAGTTAAGAGGATTTTTTATTAATCAAAATTCATTCCTTTTTTGCCTTATCAAACCTCACCAAGAGGTGCATATTTGTGATTTTGGTACAAAATATTATGGTACGAATTCACATTTCTAACAATTACTTAACTCTACTAACATTTCTCATTTTGATTTAATAAACATACTAAAACTAACTCAAAATTTTTAAACAATATTTTCACACCTGTAAAATTGTGGTATTACTAGTTAAGGTCGTCTATAAATAAATTTTATCAATAAGCGCTCACTTTGTCATATTTTTCTATGTATGCAATAATTAAAAAATCAATCGAAAATTCTATTTCCATTATTTCAAATAATATTTTAAACAAATACCCATTAATTAATTGATTTCCAGGGGGCGCCACTGTTTTTATAGATTTTAAATTTTAATTATTACGTTCCTAAGATCCGAAAATGGCACTTGCACGCGCAGCCTATTACGGATAATCCGAAACATTTACAGGTAAACATTTTTGGGAGTGATTTATGGGGCTTTTAAAATGTTACAAAAGGTGGTTGTAAATGTGGCTTTCCTAAATTAACTCCCTACCGAGATAATAAAAGGTTTTGGACACAGGTACAGGTAATTTTAGTGTTCCTTTCAGTTGGCTTTACAAAATACAAACATTTTGAGTTCTTATATTCACGTGCGCTCATTCGTTCCTTGCATTTTAATTAGCTGTCGAGCAAAAAAGTTAAAATATTCAAATTGACTTTTTACACGACATAAATATCTTATAAAAACAACTTTCTAAGAAAACGTTAAATAACAACTTAAAGATTTTAATATTTCACGTTTCAAAAACCCAACGATAATTTTTTAAATAAATAATTTGTTTCGTTGAATTTTTAATCCAACTCTTTTCATAGAATAAATCCCAAATGCCAAACGAACAGTGATATTAATCGATAAATTATTTATTCTTACCTGCCGGTATGCAATATCAAGATTTCTGCAACCCCCCCGCCCCCCGCTGTTCTCAAGCGGCAGTATTTAAGGTTAAATGACTGTGATTAGCTGGCAAAAAGTCACGATGTTGATGAATTTAATATCAACTCCCCGGGACGCTACAAAAAAATAAAAGCGAAGCTATTGGGAAAACTTTTTAAGGAAAAGTGAGGTTAAATATTTTTAATTTGTCAAATTCCGATTTTTAAATACAATTTTAAAATAATTTTATTCTAGAAGTGCAGTGTGATTAATCCTTGAGTACACTTTTATTTATTCTGCAGTGCCAATCTTCAGTATTAACTACGTGAATAGATTTGCCAAATCATAGTTTGACCTTTACCATTTCTTTCGTACCTAATCGACTATTCTTTTCTTCTCGTCAGGTTATAATGATAGGCAAATTCTAAAAATTTGAATATTATTAAGTTGTTAAAAAATAATTTAATGTTACAATAATTTTCTTTTGTAAGCATTGTAACACTTTTTCTTTAATTGCAGAGGTTGTACCATTACGGTTACCATGCGGTTATCATCAACGTTCACTCCATTATTAATATAAACGTTAAACCATTTAATAACAGGAATTAAAAATTTTGCGTTGAATAATTGAAAAATATTGGAATATCTCCAAATATTTTAACCTCACTTATTTATTTCTGCAAAAATTTACCCTTTTTGCACCAGTGAACAGATTTAAAATTTTATGCCGAATCATTAGGAAATATTGGATTATCTCCAAATATTTTAACCCCACTTTATTTGTTTTTGCAATAATTAATTGTTTTTTGCATGCAGTAAATTTTAAATTCATTTTATCCGGGTTATCTCTAGCGACGGAATAAATGGAACTTGAGTGGAAATTCCTTTGTTCATCACATTGGATTACAATGTCATAAGTGCATTAATAAACCAACCTTTCAAATAAAAATTGATTAGAATTATAAATAGTGGATGCATTTAAAATTTTTCGCTATTCTAAAAAGTTGTTTAGTAATAACAAAAATTTTCTAATTTTATGTTACATAAAAAAAATAATACATTATTTTATGATGAAATTCAAGAAATTTAATTTTTCCAAAACTGGATTTTTTCAGGAAATGTACCGACAGAAGTGAAAACGGGTTAGTTGACATTATAGATTTATTATAAATAAAAGTTTACAGGCCAACATATTCAAGTATAGTTAGAAAGTATAGTCAATATACTTGCATCATTAACAATAAAAGGCGTTTGATTAAATGCAAGTGTTTCAAAATATAAGTGAAAAATAATAAAATACTTTTCCTTTGCTAAATTTTATTATATTAGGTTCCAGAATCAGTTGATTGAAAATCAACTTTAAATATTACTTTTTTTTTAATTTAAATAATAAATTACTGTTGAAATATATAAATTCTTTGTCGAGTGTTTTCGTAAAATTGAAACAACCCCGACATGTCTGTGTCAAATCAAATCAAGCCGAGAGGGTGAGATACTCGAAAAACGTTTATTTGGATTTTCTAGATGGAAACGTAGTCGAGTTTTGAATTTTGTATTTTCAAAATACATCGAAATTATATTAGGCTCCCAGAGCTCACGGGCATCATCAAAAGCATCAAGATTTAAAATTTTGTAAAGCTATTACGAAAGATAAAGAATCATCAAAGACAGTTCAATACTTTCTATCAAATGTTGCCAGACAAAATAGTGTACACCAGAGAACCCTTCTCAATTTGAGCACTCACGGGATTAGATTTATAGATTTGGTTACTTTATCAAACTGAATAGTGACGTATGGTGAAAAATTTATCAAACCTCATTTAACACTTCTCTTGTGTTCTTAGTTATTAATTTTCTAGTGATTAATATAACAGTTTCCCCAACAAAGTTTCAATTTTCAATTTAAATAAAAATTTGGTGATTAAATAGCTTGCATTTTTCCCTAACTTTCTATCGCTCAAAATAAACAACAAAATATTTTCTAAATTAATTAATCCTTAATTTCAAGTTATTATATAACTTATATAAACTTTGTTTCATATTTGTTTAATATAAACATTAGTTTATTGTTTAAAAACAATTTTTTATGTTATAAACACATGTTTATAAACATTGTTATTTGTTCATTGCACAGAACGGATGTGCATAAATTGCGGTGTCGTCTGCGTACAGGGTCACGCATTTTTCGATGTCATTAATAAATTAATTTACTTATTTTCTTATTTATTTATTTATGTTTAAACAACAATTTTTTTGTTGCTTGTGATTTATAAATTGTTTATTCTATAAACGGCGCCGGCGCCACTTGAGCATAATTATGTTAAAAGGATTTGATATTAATGTATGGATAATGAATAAGTAATACATAATTAATAGTTAGTATTTTGTTGCAACATATTTTTTGCAGAATAGAATAATCTAAACCACACAAATATTTAACAAATTATTCATTGGAAGAAATGTTAAAAAGCTTTAAGCGCTTGGAAAATGTTGAGAAAATTTATTACTAGCGTTAAGAATTTAAACGAAACAATATCTTCGCATAGCACTAATATATAAAGCAAAAGCAGCGGAGAGACTTTTATTCAAAAAATTAAACAATTTTTTTTCAAATAAAATAATTTTAAAACTACGAAGTTTAGATGATAAAAGATATTATAAAAATGTTTAGATAAAAAATATAGGATTTCGGTTGGCATGGGAGTGACGTGGGGTTAGATTTAGGGTTTGCTGCTCTTCCTTATTTTCATTGCCGATCTTTACTACTTTGATGATTTTGCTACTACAATGTATAGTATCTTTTGTATTGTATTTTGTAGGTCTAGTCGGTTTAAGACTCTTTCGATCGATTCTTGGCTAGGCTAAGTCTATGTTTTGGATATAACAAATTGCATTTGAATCTTGTGAAAACTTACAATTAAAAAATCGTAGTGACCTTGATTTTTATCTGGATGATTTCAGGGTCGGTTGAGAAAAAAAAAGTTGTTTATCTGAGATCGATGTCCTATTTTTTCAAAGTATCGATGCTTGATAGAATGTTACTTAAAAGTTATCTTGACTTGACATCATATGGATTTATAATCCAAATGTAGTCACAATTTTGACTGGATACAAAGCCAGATAATGTTACCAGAAATATGTATTTTCATGTAAAATTTAAAATTAGTTTTGCACGAATTTTAATAAAATTTAGTATAGATTTTATTGGTTTTTGAGGGGTAGATATCCCGATACCCTCTCTTGTATCCACATTTTCCCAGCAATCTTAGAAAATGGGAAATTTTTGAAAAATTCTAGAATATTATTTTAGGTAAACTAGAAAATCTTAGGAAAGTCAATACCCAAGGAAATCTCAGAAAATTGAAAAAACACGAAAGAAGCTCATCTATGGTATTCTAAAAATTTTCTAATTTCCCAAGATTTTCTTGGATTTCCGTGAAAATAATATTCTTATAACATTCTTAAGATTTGCCAAGATTTTATAGAATTTTCTAAAATTTCCTTGGATTTATTTTTACTTTTGTACATCACGATTTTCTCTTTGATTTTCCAGTTAGTATAAAACTAGGAAGAAATCGTCGGAAAAATCTGATGTACATATTTGTGAAGGGAAATGAATATTTCATCAATTTTTGACGTACTTGTTTTTTTAGTGTAGAAACTTCTGGAACAGAAACATAGGAGCATTTCTGCGGAAATGTAGAGAATTTAGAATCCTAAGAAATCTTAGAAAATCTCAAGAAATCCATGGAAATTTAAAAAAATCCAAGAATATCTCAGAAATTCTAGAAAATCTTAAGAAATGAGAAATCCGAGAAAATGTGGAAAATTTTACCTTAAAGTATTGGAAAAGCAAAAAAAAAGTTGTCTATAGTTTTCTTTAGATTTCTTTTGATTTCCCTTTAGTTTTGCATTTGATGATTTCTTCTCAATTTTCCACTTAATAAAAAAGAAAGAGGAATCTGAAGAAATTCGGAAAAATTTTAAGAAATTCCAGGAAATTTTAGGAAATTAAGAAAATCTTACAAATTTTGCAACTTCAGGACATGTAGAAAATTTAAAGAAATATTAGGAAATCTAAAGAAATAGGAAATGCAGAAAATCTCAGAAAATTCGAGGAAATTTTGGGATATAGATTAAATCAAGCAAATCTTTGGAAATATAAGGAAATGTAAAATTCCTAAAGTATTCAAAAAAATGTTGGAAAAGCTAAGGAAATTTCATAAAATTGAAAAAATAAAAAATCATCTATATATTTTTTTTAACTCCCCAGTACTAATATATTTTTTTATAACACGAGTAGTAACCTCGGTTTGTGAGACCCATTCTAGTTTTTAATTTATTTAACGCCGTTTTTACATTTTTTTTACCACAAATGGAATAATATCAAATGTTTAGGTATTTTTCTTTATAATAATGTTAATTCTAGTAGGAAAAAGTAATTTTGTTTTATAAAGTTTCATTGCTGTAAAAGTATTAAAAATTAAATTTACAGTTATAACTAGAAGTCGTCTGTCTGTGAGACCGATTGTTAGTACTGGAGGGTTAAATAAGAATTTAGGTAAATTTTTTAAATTTTAATAAAACTTGATAGATTTGTTGATTTTTGATGGATCATGGGGAGGGGGGAACATTAAAATTCTTTGAGAATTTTAGAAACTCCTAACTCCTTGGAAATCACTGGAATTCCATGGAACTTGTTGGAATTCCAAGTCATGTGTATAATTATTTTTTTAATTCGAATTCTTTGAGAATCTTAGAAATTCCTTGGATATTACTGGAATCCATGGAAATCGTTGGAAATCTGAATCCTGTGTACAATTATTTTTAAATTAAAATTATTTGAGAATTTTAGGAAATCATTGGAAATCAGTACAATTCCATGTTCATCGTTGGAATTCCAAGTTGTGTGTACAAATTTTTTTGAGATATTTACTTCTTGATTTATTTGATTTAAACATAAGTAGTATATAGAATATATACATTTATCTATACATCTTGGAGTCTGATGTATGCATACAGTACCTAATGCACAGAGTCCCTACCAGGGACCTACCAGAGAGTTTTTTCCGGGCTTTGTAAATTACTTGCAACAGAATACCTAGCAGGGATCTACTACAGATAGTTTTTCGAAACCCTGCAAATAATCCTCAGGGCGCCCCGTAAGACTTGGAAGATATCAGCCAGGGCTCTAGCAGAGAAATTTTAACTTCACCAGGAAAAAATGTTACTTAGGTGGTTCTCATCTGAGTTGATTGTTTACCAAATTTTATGAACAGTTTTTTAAACAACTTTTTAAACTTTAAATAATTAAATAATCAATATCCGAATGTAATGTTTTGCAATAAACAAAATTAATTTGTAAGTTATCGTTACAGGACATTTCGCTACTGGATATTTCGCTCCCGGAACATTTCGCTACCAAAACTCTCAAATTGTCACTAAAATTGTGCGTTAGATTTTGAAATATTGAAATTATTTCCATAATTATGCTATTATTTTTTTTCTGCAATTAGTAAATCTTAATTAATTTTCCATTAAAAATGGGGGATCTGTCAGTCAAAGTGCACCACGAATTTCACTTTTTCCTATATACTATTGGAAAGAGGACAATTTTTTATGTGTGTTAAAAAAAATTTGCTGATTATCCATTAGTTTTCGAAAAAACGGCATTTAAAGATCGAAAATTTTACATATAAAATACCATATATAAATTAGTGGGAGGAGCCAAATTAATTTAATTTAATTTGTTTATTTTACGGTGGATCCGTAATTTTCCGTGGTTGCGCCAACCAAAACTGACCCTACGCTACCCTCCGCTCCGGGCCGTTATCTCATTATCGCTATCACTAAGACTGGTTCAGAGTGCACGTACCGTCAACAGAAAACCCGTTACTTGCAATTTCTATGTACTCCCATGGTAAACACATAGAAAATTTTGATTTTCAAATGCCGTTTTCTTGAAAACTAATGGATAATCCGCAAAAATTTTTTTTTAATATACATGAAAAAATGTCCTCTTTCTAATGGTATATAGGAAAAAGTGAAATTCGTGGTGCACTTTAACTGACAGTAATCAAAAATGGTAATAGCAAAATGTCTAGGATAGAATTTTCTGAAAACGGAATGTCCTAGAATCATTTATTAGAACCATAAAAATTTTATATTAAATTAACAAAATGAAATTGTTTTTCAAAATAATAAAAAGTTATCGAACAAAGTAAATACAACTAAATTAAATAATTTAAATACATGAAAATGATTTATTCTTTAATTTTCACCAATTGGTTGCTACTAACGAGGAAGAGATTTTTGGTGACCTTCACCGATTTTGATAAATTTTGGAGATGTTGTAGAACATTCAAAAAGAAGAAACTTCTACGTGTTTTGTTGCTAATAAACAGGTTTAGAGGGTGTCATTGTCTTCTAAATGTAGGATAAAATCTCAAAATATCATGCAGAAGGAATTGTTTGATTTGAATGAAACCAACGTCAAAACAATTATCAAACAGACTAATAATATTTATAATTTTTATATAAACCCCTTCTAGGTGAAAATTCGAAAATTAGTTTTTCATCCTGTTTATGAAGGACGATTACACCTTCTAAAACCGAATCACAATAAATTTGTTATTAAATTAAAATTCACAATATCTGATAAGCTGTTGGCAATAAGTTCTTGAGATTTATTATTGTCTGTATAGCCGTTTAGGTTTTCACCATTAATAATTCAAAAAAAAAGTATAATAAATAAACGTTCTTTTATAATAATGTAGTTTCCTACGCTGTGAGACATACTTTACAGTTTTATTATAACAAAAGTGAGTGCTTTTAAAAAGAAATTATTTTAGAAAATATTTACAGAATTTGCACTCAGCTGATAGATCAACGTCAAAGAATCTTAATGGTACTTCGTAATATTAAACGCTAAAGTTCGAAGATTAAGTAAATTTAAACTTTGATTATCGATTAAATTATAGGATAATTTAATGTTATTATCTACTTAAATCAAGTTAAAGCTTCCATTCCAAGCGCAAGGCAAGTTTTGATACAAATCAGTTTGAAAGAAACTCTCTCACATAAATGTATTTCTTCCAATTTAAAAATTATAAAGACATTCGTAGTAGACAGAATTAGAAATAATTTAAAAACTGTCAACGTAGGCTATCTGATTATTATTCTATAGCAATGGGATTTGTTAACAATTAAATTCCGTTGTAGTAGTAAGTTTCTGTTTTTATGGGAAAATTATATAATTTATTGTAATGCTATTAATATTATGTTTGTTTCCACAGTAATTCAAATAACATTTTATAATTATTGGTAATTATAAAAAATACATTATTCAATTTTATATTTTATTGTACCTATACTTTTATTAGCAAGTCAGGCGGCTTGTCGGTTGCCCTGACCTCCTAGTGCGTGAAAGATGTGGAAACTACTTTAAGTAAGGGATCGCTGTATCCAATATAATTTATTTTCTTTCGAGTTTTTTATTTTAATCCTTCAATAACCCTGTCAAGAGGGATTCTATTGATGGTCAAGTAAAACATTTACTTGAGCAAAAATGTGAATTTTTATGTTTCACAATTGAATAAAAAAACTATACTTACCAAAGCACAGTTCGTGCATTTAAAGAAAAATGCAGTCTTTCACAAATGTAAACAATTCACTGGCTACATCACTGGAGAGAAAAGTTTACTAACTTGAATTGCTGCTAAACCCACGAAGTGGACCCTACCTGCAATAATATAGAAAATTCTTTGTTAGTTATCATTTCAGATGAGAATGGTTTTTGTCAAATTACCTTTAACACTGTAGTCCTTTCGCTTTATTCGTCTTGACTATAACAGCTTCTCCATCGTCCATAACTCACCAACCCGAACACTTGCACATTTTTTAACAATTTCGAATCAAAATTTTTATAAAAAAAACACTTGTAAGCACAAATTTTCACTCAAGTATTAATAAAAAAAATGATTCGCGATGATTAATTAATAAGCTACCATCAAGCTTTTCCACAAAGATTCGTACTCGACACATGACACTCCCGTACACGAAAAACGAATTTCGCGTTCACGCACCAACGTCGATCATAACCGAAAATGAAAAAAAAATTTGTTAATTCTAATTGTGATTGCATATTTTGTAATCGAGGTTATCAACAATAATAAATTGGTTTATTGTTTATTATACAAAAGAAACGTAACGGACAAGACCAGTGCGGGCTAAATCCGTTTAAACACCCTTAAAAATTAATTGGAAACCCAAATTAATGGAGAAAGTTATATACGATATTGCCATAACCGATTTAAAAAAAAAAATTTATACTATCCTCGTATAAAATTTTGGTTAAAAAGTTTGTGATTTAAAAAAATTGGCTGCAAGAAAGCTCTTTCCTTGTCGCTTGACTTTGTTGAACGGGAAGCGATTAAAATTTTTGTCTGATAATAATTTTTATGAAAATATTGCAAAATAAAAAGACTAAAAGTTCAAATAACTTATTTCAAAGTAGCATATTCTGTAACGAGTTAGGAATTGGCATATTCTGAATAGTCATTCCAAACGAGTTCCAGACTATACTTGCTATACGACAGACGCACACACGGAAAAAAAATTACTTGGTTCAAATAAGTACCATTTGAATCAAGAAATTCTCTGTTTTCAATAGCCGCACGAAAATATTTTCTTTTTGTAAGAGAAAAATATTCTTAATTAAGTTTTCTTGGATCATACAAGTATATTCTTAAATCAAGTAGTTAAAAATTTATTTGATTTAAAACAAATCTTTTTGAATTAAGAATTTCTATTCTCTTCACTAATTACTCCGAAATATATTGGTTTTTGTGTATGTTGTAACAGAAGAGCTAGTGTCCAAGTATTATGGCGTTATCTGTTAAGGATTTGCAGGACTTATGATTGGCGGCATATTATATTGTATTTTATTTTATTAAATATAAAACTTTGTCCGATGTGGGGTTCGAACTTAGGTTTTCCAGCTGCAAAATCGTGGGAAGAGTACAATTACCATTTGGCTATACTAGTCGACCTGTTAAGTGTGTAAAAGTTCGTAATATAAGTTTGACATATATAAATTTTTTTTTAAAGAAATTAAGTTACTTAGATTAAGAATATTATTAATATTTATGTGTCTAGAAAATAGTGCTCTTCGTTAAAATGAAATTTTCTTGAATCTAAATAATATTTCAAGTAAAAAATATTCTTTCTGGAAGAAATCTAATATTTTTAATACAAGAATATTTTATTGCGCGAAGAAATTATATTTTTAAATGAAATAAATAATTTCAAGAAAATATTTATTCTTCATTTAAGAAATCATTTTTTTCCGTGCAGTGCTATAGTGTATTTCTTGTAATACGCGAATACCCATTTGACAGTTGGCGTTATAAAACCAGTAAGACAACTTGTTCAATTTTTTTTTTAAATAATAAATTTTATTTTTGTCAAACCAAAAAATAAAAAATAATAACTTGTTGATAGATGCCACTACCAGGTTTTAATATTTCTTAGATGTGAGAAAATAGCAATTCTGAACGGATGTTACAGAATGAAATATTCTGTAACAGGTGCGAAGAATGTGTATTTTCTGAATTGCAAATTGAGCCAGAATGTTCGTATTCTGTATTAGTCGTATAGAAAAACATTTCTTTAAGCTTAAAACTCGCATTTTGCTTTAGATTTAAAACGGCAAGATTCTAAAACCAAATATTTTGTATTGACAGTATATTTGCTCATTTGAGCCTTTATTTGGCATTTTTTGGCAATATTTTTGGTAATAAAAAATATTCAGTTTTCAAAACAATAAATGATAGTAAATTCAGATTTTCATATATTTTTACCATTTCTGCACTACGATTCCATGTATGTCAAAATTCTGAAAATTTGTTTTCCGGTTGTAGCGGCCTTATTTATGTGCCAATTTTTTATTTGCAAAAAAGTACGTAAGCGCATGGCGATTTTTTATAATATTAATATGGTTTACTTTTTTTTCTATATTAAACAGTAAAGCCGTAAAATACGAACTTAGTTATTTGAAATAAATTTGCCTTGGAAATTAAAATCAAAATTTATTAGAACATTTTTGATCAATTTGATTGAGCCAATTTAATCAAATATTGTAATGTTCTAAAATTTAAAATGAATAGAAACAAAAATGCATAAGCTGGAATCGAACGTAGATTATATGATTGCAAAATCTAAACTCACCAAACTGACGCGAAACGCCAAGAACACTTCGTACAACAGTTCATAGCATTTCTAATTATAATTAAAAAATTTGCTCATAATAATTAATAATAAATATACTAACTGATGTAATGTAAATGTAAATTTAATTTACGAATTTTTTCTATTTTCACCTGTGTTCCGTAATAACCACAGAATTAAAAAGTTTCAAAACGTTGGAAGCGAAAAATATAGGTCAAAGCTCAACAAATATGAAGTTTTTTTAAATCAAATAGAAAGCCACCGTAACAACGATTTCAAAACTTAAAAAAAAATCAAAAACCGGCACCAAATAATGAAGATGCGACTGCATTTAGCAAAATCGTTTTAATCCTTCCTGAAGAATACAGGGGTGACTTTTTCAAGTTTTTCGATTTTTCTGGGTGGTTACGCACGCAATCAGACTCGCCCTCAAAATTTCACATCAGTAAGTCACAAGGGGTCAAACATTTACGTGATGAATCAGTCAGTGAGTCAGCAAAGCCAAACAGTTTTGTATTAAGAAGTGACGCAAAGGCGTTAGTCATAATCGGGGGATCGTAAAATATTGTGCAATATGCAAAATAAATACTGCAGAAACATCAACAAAGATAAATGACTCTTTGTTTTTACCCAAAATTTTCATCTCGACGCCAAAACACGGAAAAAGAAAAATCACCTCTCCAATATTTGACACTTTTACCGTTAAAATACTTTCTTTGTAGTATTTGCATGGAAAAATATAAATCCAACTAAAACACAAAGCAAAACTTGCGAGGAAGAAGTTTCTTATTGGATGCTTCATTATTTGTGAATTTTCTTTTGTGTGGAGGTAAAAATTCAAAGACTTACGTTTCATTTCTTGAAAACTCTGGAATTTTCCTGATCAGCTCCAACAAGGAACTTCAATCAATGTAATGACACTAAGAACTGCATATTATTTCACAAAAATGTCTTTCCACGTTGCGTTGGTCTTTGAAAACAAATCAAATCACTCCACACAATAATAAAACCGATCGAGCACACTAATTGCGAAAATTTGCAAACAAAATTAAAAATTTCCACTCTTGAAAATTAATATCTGCATAAAAATGTTACTCAAATTTCCACAAGTGGATAATCACAAATTCTTACTAAACAGGATTGCACAGTTAACATTTTTCCGAACTTTGTTCATATGATGTTATTGCAGAGGCATTAAACAAACAAATGAGTCCAAACGTCGTAATTCGTTTCCTAAAAGGTGGTAACATTGATAAGTTTTTAACAATAATATGATTTTAAGTTACATATGTTGCGATGTCTAGATAATTAAGTAGTATTAGGTCACTCAACGTTTTGATTATTCTCTGCTCTCAAACTTTACACATCGACATTTTGTTTTTTTATTTCGACTTGACAGACGCAAGTTAAGCAACAAAATTTCATTTGTTTTTTTCTGCACTCCCTTTTTGACGTTTCATCACTGCTAAGATCACAGTCTGATATTTGCCAGTGAGATTATTTTTGCAGATGGTTAAATGGTCAGTGCACAGGGGATTGTAAATTAATTGTGCTGAGGTTTAAATTGCAGGTTAATCGGTAAGAGTAGTAATTATATTTAATTTATTGTCTTACGCATTTTACTTCCTTGTAAAGCAAGGAAAACAAGGAAGTATTGTAATCCCGATTTTTTCGGTTTCCAGAGTTTGACGGAAATATCCGTTTTGACCTTCTCTGAATCCATTTTGACTATTTTCGTTGTGACGTCTGTACGTACGTACGTCTGTATGTTGCATAACTCAAATACGGTAGGTCGTAGAAAGTTAAAATTTTGGATTTGAAACACTTACAGCATCTAGTTGTGCACCTCCTATTTTTGGTTGCAATTGTCCGTGCCAAAAGTCGTAATTCATGACGCGCATAAATAGATCAACGAGATTCTTGTACAATTATTAGAAAAATTACAAGGAAGTTATGTGGTGTCCACATCAGATTTTTTATTTCAAGTAAATACTAATTACTTACTTCTAATAAATATTAGTCCAAAATTGATTAATACATTATAATATCAAAAATATCAATTATAAAAGTTTTCTTTAAAAAACGAAAGCTAATTATCAGATTTGTTCTTCAATAATTTTAAAACCAGACTTCCAAGCAACCTCAAATTTAGCTCAACCAATGTAGGAGGTTGTTTTCTTCATCATCATCGGCACTCCATACCTTGAGAAATATTGCCAGGTCGTTGGACGCTTTTTAATCCAATTTCTAGGGTAGATTAATCCCAATTTTGTTTCTGTGTGTCGTACATTATGCGTCTTTGCTTCTTCTGCGACCCTTTGCCATATTTGTCTGTCTAATGCCTGATTTCATAAAACTTTTAAAGGGCCATTAAATTTAACTAACCAATGGAAATTATTCAGTTAACTTTAACGGCTTGTTATAAGTTTTATGAAATCAGGCATAAAGCTTTCGTTTCCCAATCTTGATTTGTATGTTTCTTAGGTCGTTATCAACTTCATCTAGCCATCTCATTCTTGGCCTTCCTCTTGGTCTTTCAACATCTGGCTTCCATTTCATAACGAATTTGTAGCTTTCTTTTCCTGCGCTCTCAACACATGTAGTGTATCTGACAATGTTTTCCTTTTCCAGTTTTAGCTTTATTTCACTGTTTGTTCTTGATTCATATTTACCAAACCCAAGATTTTCCTCATAATTTTTTTCTCGAAAACTCATAGTTTGCTTTCTTCGCTTTTTGCCAGACACCTCTCTGTCGGCCTCTGTTCCGTCTGTTACTATGGGTGTTAAGTGCATTTTGAATATTTGCCACCGACGCCTCACCGGCGCCGTTAACTTACTGGACAATAGACTTTTTTCTTTTATGTATTATTGTTTAACCTGTTGGCATTTTCCCCTGCGGGTACCATATCATAATTGTATTGTTAATCTCGGACCAAAGAAACCCTTTGGTCGTCAGTCTCACATTTTGTTTTGACATAATAAGAACTCGGAGTTCACACTGCAAGAACTCCAATTTTGTTACGGTCAATGAATATAATTCGGCCATTAACGTCAATGGCCGGACAATAACGTCAATGCCCAGCTTAGTTGGGCATTGACGTCATTGACCGGGCATTGACGTCAATGACCGTGCATTTTGGGCAATGTTGACATTTAGAATTTCATATGTGGTTTTTACATCATTGTCCGGGCTATGACGTCAATGCCCAATACAGGGTGGGCAATGATGAAATTATTATTCTATAGATTCCATCTGAAAGTAATGTATTTAATGTGCATTTGCAATTAATACCTATTAGTTATTAAGGGATACCGAAAAGTTAATTTTCGTTAGAAAATATTAGTGATACGACCAAAGAAATTGAGATTACTCTTAGACTAGCAGCAGCTAAAAGCAGTGTTTTAGGAGGCCACGGTTACAAGTGTTGTCATTGCAAGGGTGGATGTAAAAATAATAAATGTGCGTGTTGCGCTAGCAAACAAATTTGCAATTCTAAGTGCCACAGGTCGCTATTTCAGTATTTTTTTAATTTTTATTATTTTTGTTAATAAATAATTATATTATTATATTATACCTAATACAATGAATATAACATATGTGCGTAAATATCACTTGCCAGTTGGCTGTCAAATTTAAATTGCCATTTTGCTGTTCTTTATAGTAGTCATCCTAGAATATCATCATTGTCCAATCCATTTTGGCCATTAACGTCATTGACCGGCCAAAGACGTAAATATTACAATCAAATGAAAATATTTACATCATTGCCCACCGTTAACGGGCGTTGACGTCAATGGCCGGTCAATGACGTTAATGGCCAGCATAAATGGGCATTGACGTCATTGCCCGGCCATTGACGTCATTGCCCGGCCATTGACGTCAATGCCCAATTTACGTCATTGACCGTAACATATATAATTAATGTAAATATTTGTTGTGTTATTTATCAATTAAATCAAATTAATAGCCAAAATAATCAATATTATTAATATAAGCCAAGAAGCAAGCAATAATGAGTTTTATCGGGGTTTTATATATTCTTATCTTTGCGTTTTTTTTGTATTTACTCTTTTCTTGTTCAGGGCCGGATTATTAATGTATACGCTCCTAGGAAAAAGTTTTTAAGCGCCCCTACTCGCCCAAAAATAAAATGTTTCTAAATTTTTGAAATTTATTAAACTTAAAATTATCGCCAAACCCGACTTCCTCATACTTACTTTTGCCGAACTGTCTTTGACAATTTCTTTTCACATTCTTCGAAAACGTCTGATATCTAAATCTGCTTTGATTTTTTGAAGAGGTTTGCTGGCTTTGTCACATTTAACCAAAATTCAGTTAAAATTCCAGTTTCCAATAATCCATAATTTTGTGGTAATCCATTTGCTTCAGCCTTTTATAGGGTTTTTCAGTTTCATTTGAAGCTAAAATAATTTGATCGCCCCTTTGCTGCTCGGCGCCCCTAGGCAGTTGCCTAGTATGCCAATTGGATAATCTTGCCCTGTTCTTGTTTGCGTAAGAAATTACAAATTACCATGAGATGAATAAAACAGAGGAAGATGTCTCGATGAGAGAGAAAACTCTTCGAAGACCTTAGCTACCATCTGTCGAAAGGATCTTCCGGTCGTGGATGTCTCAACTTCTACTTAGGGAAGATAGGCAAGTACATAGAATTATCTACTTAATAAATTAAAATGAAATATAAAAAAATTTTTATTTATTTATTTAACAAAAATTAAAAAACTTATCAAAATAATTAAAATACTATTGTAAGTTAAAATTGAAGCTGATGATTTCCAATTTGTTATAATATCTACTCGAAACTGATCAGGATATCGGCAATCCAGTTCTATAAAGAAGCAAAATTAGCTAGAGAACTTTTCGATGAAATGTTTTAATACCTGAGCATTGAAATTTTGGATTTATAATGGAAATAGAGAATTGAACACTGCAAGTATATTCCGACAGACAGTAATTACTTGCTTTAAATTCGACTTCTTCATTTGTGATAACTTCTTTACATAGTCTATCTGCAGGCTTAATGGAATCGTACACGCAAATTTGAGCTGATCCATAATTGTTACCTTTAAACTAAGAAGCACTTAAGAGTTACTCATCAGTTCAGAATAATTAACTTTACCTTGACCAAGAAGCTTGCTCTTTTCAGATATTCTGCATGAATTTCATAAATCTTTTCTGTGCCTGGAGTGACGTAGTCTTCCAGTATTTGGGAGTTGTTGCAATAAAAATTCATAATACGACTTGGAATCTTACCAAGTGTTTTGACTATTTTAGAAATTATTACTTCATTATATTCGGCGATTGTTATAACTTCGTCATTTCTGTATTGCTTTGCTAAGTCTTCATAATTTTTAGAGTTTCGTGGAGAAGTTATATAAAATATTCTTATTTCAGGATAAAGATTTTTGATTGAACGGATGGCTGAGCTGGACAAAGATGCATCATCTGAAGTTAATGTAGCCGAATTTGCCATTACCAAAATAACTGTGGTTCTGGGTACCCGCTGATAAGCTTTGCAGTTTTTGAATGTTTGGCTTTGTAAGTATGTAATGATAGCTTCAAAACCTTTTGATAAACTAAACGACGTCTGCCCTACAATAGAGACGAAAAATAAATTAATGTATATTTTGGCTTGTGGTGCTGTGCTCCTGTTGCGCTTTTGTTTGGGGTATTTTGACCTTGTGAGAAAGAGAAAAACATAGATACAAGTAGTAGACAGAGTAAACGGAAGGTAAACATGGCTATGGGCTGTAAAAATTATTAATCATGGTTACTTGTATAATTATCTTATTGTTTTGGTTATTAATGTAGGGGATTTCTTGGCGCGACAGGTATTGGTTGGTCGGCTTGCTGTAAATAGGTAAGAGGGATTACTTGGCCTAAAGGATAGATGGAAGCAAGTCGCATTTAATTTATTGTACCAGTGTACCAGTTTGGTGAATTGCTGATAGAACATTAAAATTAAGAGAAAAGAAAGAGAAAATGTTACTCACATAAATTTCTGTTGTTGTACAAATCATCATACAATTTAACCAAACTATAAGTTATATTTGTCATCCAAGCTCCGGATTGTCCATTAATAATGCCTAATGTACTTCCATACGCACTTAAATCTACAGATTTCGATAAGGCACTAAAAGTTGGAATATAAATTTGTTTAATAATATACTAAAAGTTATTAACCGACCCTGCAAACTTTTCGGCATTAAATCCCGTCCAAGTTTGATCTAAAATAGAAATTACTTCTAATGGTTGAACTTGATCAATATCTTGCTCACAAGTGGCGTATTTCTTTATTATAGTATCTAAAAGGAAATTTTATCGTTTTAATAACAAAAATTAGTTTCAACAACCTTTTTCTTCGTTAAATTTATTTATAACCCCTTGAGCCAACTTTTTAATATCGTCGTCTTGCAATAAATGTGAACTTCCGCTACCAATTTCCATGAGCAACTTGGCAATATTAGTCGTCTACAAGGAAGAAACTAATAAATTACATTATCTTATATTACCTTAAATTTACCTGTTCGACTAAATTAATATTTCCTAATACTTTCTCAATTTTTGATCCTCTTTCGCACGCTTTGAAGGATTTGTCATAGGATATTCCTCTTTGCGAGTAATACATATCCAATAATTGCGATAAACGGGTACTTCTTAACTGTGATAACCAATTTTTAATCTCCGAAGCAAAAATTGCTCCTGTAAATGAAAAAAAACTTTTTTCTTTACAAAATGATTCAATTCAATTGAAATAATAAAATTGCAAAAGTTGAAATGGAAAACTGCAATTCCTTTATAAAACTTGATTCCATGTGAAGTATCTAATTTATAATACAATATAGATTGGAATACTTATGAAACTGGTATAGATTTTCCTTTAAACTTTATAACTTGAGATTCAAAAATCAAATTTCCAATTTGATGAGAACTTGAAAACACGCGTAGAAATAAACTAATCAAAAACCTTCGCCGTTCAAACAATATGAAATTAAATTTTAGGTAGTCAATATTGAAAATATTGAAAATAAATAAATAGTGGTTTATCAACAATTTTCACAAAATTAATTGTATTGATCACGTAATAAGTCCATGTCAAAAAAGAGGAACAGTGCGTTTGGACACGAGACATTTGGACGTGAAAACATATTATTTCACCCTAAGGTGTCAAGATTGCTATATTTATCTTTCAAGAAATTCGATTCACTGCTTTCTGTCCCACATAATTTCTTTATTTTCATTTTATTATTTTTCTCTTTTTCCTGAACTATCCATATGCTGTCATTCCATTTTTACATGGCCCTTCCCCTCTTACTCATTCAAGAGAGCAAGTTCCAACTTGCCACATCTGCTTTATTAAACTAAGATTTACGCTTGGGCATCCCAGAGAGGTTTAACTTCGCCGACAGGGCTGCGCCACTTGAGTTCCAGCACCTTGATCGATTAGGCGTCGCCACTTGATATACGCAATTTTTAGAAAATAGTAGACAAATAAAATATAATATGTTTTCGTGCAAATATGCTCCTGCCCGGTTAGTCGCGTAATATACACAAATTTGCATTCATACATTTTTTCGTACATGCTGTGCCTAAAATTGATAAGTTCATAAAAGTTTTATTTTATAGCATCATCTCTTGTACACCCTGTTCGTCGAGATCTGGATTTCCGGAACCGAAAGAAGTCCTGAGGGTACAAATTTCATTTCCAGGGCTCGCTTCATTCTTTAATTGAAACTCTGGCATTCGACTCAATAAATAGACTACTCAACTAGGAATACCAAATGCTTGCACAATTTTAATAAAACTGTTGGGTATTTAAATATAAAAAATCTCTAAATTAATATTTTCTCGGTTTAGCAAAATATAATAATCACAATTATTGCTTGTTCAACGCTTGCGAACAAATTATAACCCTAGGCAATTCATTTAATTCAATCAAAAGTTTAGAAAACTTTTCATTATATTTGAAAGATTATGAAATCAAAAATCTTGGTAGAACAATATGAGAGTTCTATTATTTGTAAAAGTTTATACAAAAGTTATTGCAACACAAACTTTAAAAATATAAGCGTAGAGTAAACAACTTTTACTGTTGGCGAGTTCGATTTATCAATAGTAAATAGTGAAACATTTGTTCTGAACTAATCTGTAAAAAGTGAGGTTATGCTTGACACTATTCAATCTTTCCAATGTTTGCTTAAAATAAAATTGTAATAGATTCTTAGTAAAAAATTAAGGAATTTTTGAAAAATTAAAATCTGGCCATTGCTTAATAGGATTAAGTTAAAAAAGTATAGGTTCCCTGACCACCATACCTCCAATGTTTATCATTTTTTGGTGAACCAATATTTGGTGAACCAATATTTGATAAAAATCAGCAAGCAATATTGGTTATCAATAATGGGGCAATATAACAATATTTCCAGTTTATATTTCTAAAAATACTACAAAATTGGATTAAAAAAATTGGAGTAATATTGCACCAAGCTTCAGTCAATATTGGTGCCACATTAGTAATAGTCAAAAGTAGCTATAGGGTCTAAATGCTTGAACCTTTCTTGTAAGAGAAAAAAAATTGGACGACAAACGGCTAATGAAAAAGAAAGATAAAAAATTAATAACCTATGTTGGTGCAATATTGCAAAACAATATTGTACCAATATTGGATGCTGATCGACAGGCAATATTGGTCATCAATTTTGGCCGAATATTGCAATATTACGTGAACATTTTACATTGGTGCAATATTTGCAAAAGTCAATATATCTCGAAAACGGTCCGACAAAATACAAAAATGTATATAAACAAAAATGAAGAGAATTTAATTTACAACAAAAAATGTCTAAGAAGTATTGCAGAAAACTCGGTCTTTATATGGCGGAAAAAAGTCTCCGTACGATGCAATTTACATTGATAATATAAGAAAATATGAGATCGTACGGGGACTTTCTTGGGACACTGTATACTAAGGTGAGACATTCATGTGTAACTTATTATGTTAAAAACCTTATCAGCGGAAACAAAAACGGTGATATACGAATTACGACGCGCTGCGCCGGTCAAACTTATTTGCTTGTTTAAGGTCTCTGAAGTAACATCGTATGAAGTGGAAAAATGTTAACTGTGCAATCCTGTTTGAAAATTATTTGTGATTTATCGATTTTATTGGAAATCCGAGTAATATTTTTGTGCAGATAAAATTTTGCAACAGTGGAAATTTTCAATTTTGTTTGTAAATTTTGGCAATTTTTTGTAAATTTTGGGAAAGTGCACGCTCGGTTTCGTTATTTTAAATTCATCCAAGCTCTTTATTGTTTGGGCTGATCAGGAAAATTTAAGAGTTTTTAACAATTGAAACGTAAGTCTTTGAATTCTTACCTGCACTTTTTTTTTACCTTTTTTAGTTTGATTTATATTTTTCCATGCAAATACTACAAGAGGGTGTTGTGTTTTAATGGTAAAAACAGTGCAAAAACAAAGAGTCATTTACTTTCGTTGTTTTTTCAACAGAAAAATAAATAAAAAAATTTATTTTTGATTAATTTAAATTTTTGAAAATTTTAGAAGATTTAATTAACAATTCAATGTAAAACAAATCAGGTCTGATTAGATTGAGCTTATTGAATCCCCAAATTCAAAATGTTATGACTGATGATGTTTATTTCTATTTGCGAATATTTAATAATATTTTACAATCCCCTCTCCCCATAATGAGTAACAAATAAATAAAAATTTGAAAATTCTTGCTTTTTCCAATAATTTTCACATATTGAACAATTTTTCAAATTTCAACATTTAGAAAGTAGTTCATCTCAACCAATCACTATGATTTTGAATATGTATTTTTAAAATTTTATTTCATTTATTTATAGGTAAACCAATTTAAGTAATTCAAAAATCAAAAACCTCCGGTGTTACAAAATTTAATGCTACAAAAATCGAACAAAAATTCATTAAAAGACCTGCGGTGTCAGAAAGGTTAAGGAGGTGGGCTTGAAATCCATTGGGTTTAAGCCAGGCGCTATCTATGGGGGGGGGGGTCTTAACTCAAGTTTAATGGATTTTTTTCACTTTTTCAAGGTCAAGCGCTCTAATAAATAATTAAAAAATAAAAAATCTTGATACACAAAAAATATTTTCTCTGAAAGATATACACTCATACACAAAATTGAACGTTTACTCCTATGCTAAGTAGTAATGCAAATTGTGCCTTTTGAAGGCATATTTTATCATATAAAAATCGCTTCTTCAGCAAAACTTATTAAACATTTTTTGTTGAAAATTTCATTCTCTTCATTTTTATTTATATACATTTTTCTATTTTGTGGCACCGTTGCCGAGATACAGTGACTTAAAAAAACTTCTGTAAAAATTTTAATAAAATTAACATTACTCTTATGGGTATTTTATTAAGATTTTTACAGAGAGTTTTTTAAGTCACTGTATATCGAAAACGGTGATTCGAAATAGAAAAATGTATATAAATAAAAATGAAGAAAATGAAATTTTTAACAAAAAATGTTTAATAAGTTTGGTTGTAGAAGCGATTTTTATATGAGAAAACATGTCTTCAAAAGGCACAATTTACATTGCTAGAGTGTACGTTCAATTTTGTGTTTAAATCATTAAAAAAACAGTTTTCTCTAGAAAAGAAAAACTTTTGCTCATCTTCCAGCTTTTTTCTTAACTTTATTAAAAAAATAAAAATGGTCATTGGGGGGGGGGGGGGGGCTTCAAGCCCCCAAAGCACCCCATGTTATTATTATTTATAATCGCGATTACAAAATATATAATCACAATAAGAATATTAACAATTTTTTTTTCATTTTCAGATAAGATTGACTTTTGTGCGTGAACGCGAAATTCGCATTTCGCGAACGGGAGTGTGATGTGTCGTGTACAAATTTTATTAATTAGCTGTTGCTAATTAATTAATAATCGCGAATCATTTTTTTCAATATTTCAGTGAAAAATTTGTGGTTTCAAGTGTTTTTTTTCTTTTTTCATTCGAAATGTTAAAAAATTGTGCAAGTGTCCGGGTTGGTGAGCTATGGACGATTGAGAAGCTGTTATGGTCAAGACGAATAAAGCGAAAGGACTACAGTGTTAAAGGTAATTTGACAAGAACCATTCTCATCTGAAATGATAACTAACAAAGAATTTTCTATATTATTACAGGTAGGGTCCACTTCGTGGGTTTAGCAGCAATTCAACTTAGTAAACTTTTCTCTCCAGTGATGTAGCCAGTGAATTGTTTACATTTGTGAAAGACTGCATTTTTCTTTAAATGCACGAACTGTGCTTTGGTAAGTAAAGTTTGTTTACGTACTGAAGTAGTAAATTATAGATAATTAATTTTTTTCTCCCTAGATTTTCATTACTTAACAATTGGTTAATTCGTTAAGTTTTAATAAATGACATCACGAAGTTATCAACCAAGGCTAGATTTAAATAAATCCCAAAATAAAAGTTCACAAAAAATGTTGCTCAAAGTTTGCATTTTCTATTTGAATATTAACTCGAAATTATATTTCATACAATTATTAAAGTACTGGGGGTTGTTCCATATTCCCAGACCCTCCGATGGAGCTAACGCGACATATATTTAATAAAATCAAACTAATATCTAAAATATTCACAATGATAACAGTTTCAGGAAGCTTTGTTTGTTCTTATTTGAAAAATTATGTTTTACTTTTTAGTGTATTTTTTGTACTTTTAATTTTTATTTACGTTTTCAAAAAAGCATTGTTTTTTTTAAATTTTTTTATCTTGAATTTACTTACGATGTTTCGTACTTAAAATAACAATAAATTCTCAAAAAAAAATATCAGTGGGGCCGCATCATAGATTCGGCCTAGGGGTTTACAGATTTTAAACACCGGCTTGAGAAACTGGTTAAAATTGCAACTGAAGCTGAGTTCAGTACAAATTCGTCATCAAGTTCTTGTCGAATCGAATGCAGGCTAAATAATTAGAATTATTGACATTCCAAATTGTTGAAACTTAAGGCATTAAATAGTTAGAAATGATTAATTTATAAATGTAATTTTCTTTTAAAATTCTATACAGAGTGATTCGAAATTACATTTTTAATTTAATTTCTTACGATTGAAATATCAACATAAATCAATAAAATCGCTAGCTATTGAAACTGACTATTTTAGAAATGAAAGCACCGTAAAATATAAGAAGCAACTCCATTGGTTATTATTGGTGGTAGATTTGAAAGACTGAAATGTTTTCTAACTGTTTAATTTGCAAATTAATAATTATGCTAATTACTCCGTTGGAAACAAACAAATTGAGAAAATTTTTAGAATGCTGGTTTTTGTGTACAATTTCCGAAACAGACAAAATGTTTTCAATTGTAAGAAATTTGATTTCCTCTGTTATTAAAAAAGAATAATTTAGAAATAGGAAAATAAAAATTCGCAATGAATTGAGAGGTTTAATTTGCATAAATTTATTTATGCAAAATCAAACAATTTGGAATGTCTATAGAATCAAGTTTTTTTTAATTAAAAGTTAATAAAGTTACCATACCATCTATTCCCCCTAAAAGCTCAGCGCTAGTCATCTCGAAAGGCTCATCTTTTAGATAATATAAACGAGGAATGTAAGAATTATTCCATACACCACTATTTCCAATTTTTGGATTATCGGATGCTTGGTAGAGTGTTACTTCTGCTAAATCTCCTATAAGAGTGGACACACCTACATTGCTGACTGTTCCCAAGTTCAGTTTTGCATTTGCCTTCTTAGTTATATTTTTATCTCTTTGAATTACGTCAATAACTTCTTGTACAGCAAGTGTCGTTTCTTGTAATGCAGATGCTATACCCGCGATTATATGACCTGGTGATATTGTGCCCCATCTTGTTTTAACAATTCCACTTTCTAGAGGACACCTACTTGATTTTACCGTTACCGACGGTTGGGAACGTTCATTTCTATAATTATATATTTAAATTTGGATTTTATACTTACAAGTATTTTTAATTTGATCGTACCTGTGATATTCCATACTTCTTAATTCTGGACACGATCGTCCTTCGTTACCTGAATTCCATACGTGAACTGTGTTGGAAATAATTTCTTGAAGAAGGCACAACTCTTTAGTGCTAATTTTATTATATGGCGTAAGTTGTGCTTTTCCTGAAGTTAAATAATCAACAAGTAGTTCATATTTGTAAAATTGATTTCCCGAAGCTCTATATGGAATTACAAAATCCGTCTCCAAAGTTTCTGGCTTCCTCTGCACTCCATCAAAACGCACGCTGTTAACCAAAGCGTTAAATTGCTGTTAATTTAATCCCACTAATTCCTTTACCTGTGCAGTAATGAGGTTGTAAACATTCGCATGTCGAGGGAATTTTTTTCTTGAAATTCTATTTCTCGAATTAGTTCTATCAAAAGTTGACTCGTTAAGGGAGGCTTCAAAAATGTATTTGTGAAATTCGATCTGTAGCATTTTATGAGCTGCATTGGTATTGCAGAAGATAAACCATTAACAGTTTTAGTACCGCATATAGCTAAAATTGAATAAAAAGTAATAAAGCACGGAAATTCGGGCAAAATTATACAAATTTAGTTAATGTAGTTAAAATAATATATAAAGAACTCTCGAGCCGTGCAAAAGAAGCCGTGTCCCATATTTTAACGATTGATTTACACGAACTTCCTAGCTTTAAAAGTAATTTGAACTCGATACACGCTCGGGTTGATTTTTTTAAATACAACTTAATACAGGTCACTTATTTATAACTGCAGCAATAAAACAATAATATTATAAAACCAGAAATTACCGATGAAGCACAAAATAATAACATTCTTCATTTGGTTTAATTATATCTATAAAATATTTTATTTGTGATTAATTTACCACGTTAATTTAACGACACTATTTTGTACCTACGTATTTCATTAGTAATAGCTTATGATAAGATACCTTATCTCCAATTTTACAGGTAGGTATTTTTGTTATCTCGCCGCGCTTTATGTCTCATAATAAGTGATTTATGGATTTCCAAATGTTTTCGTGTTATAAATTGAAAAAAAATTACTGGGCTATCGAGCTTAATTAATTTGTTCCAAACTAATTGTCTGTGCCTATAACAAGAACATAATACGAGTATTCCCGGTCCACCAAAATACTGAGTTATGAGCTAAGCGAAATTTCCGCTCTGTATCTCACTTAACGATGCTACGATGGTTAATAAATTGCAAATTTGACACAAAATTTTCCCGTCGAATAGGATTTTTAACAACAAGTTCAGAAATTAAATTGGCGCAGTTGGTTTGGCAGAAACGATGATTCCAACTGTGCAATATTTATGTGTATTTCCCCTTACCTATCTTAAATGTTGCGTTAAAATTTAAAATTGATTTATTTTGCAACTGATTTCCCATTTTGCATTTCCTATTCCGTTGAGAAAATTAAGATAATATATATTTTTATTAAGATCAAATGTTTGATTCTCCATGGCCAGGACTAGGAAATGGGAAAATATAATAAGACAGTTCTTTGCGCAAAAATGTATTGCAAAATCTCAAGAATAAAATCCTTGACAAAAAGTCCTAGACAACACATAATCCAAGGCAGGATAACGTTAATATCAAAAAGGACCATCCAAAAATGTGGTTAAAAACGGAATTGGCTGTTCTATAAGCGTTGTCATGGACGGCAAGTATTTTTGAGCACAAATTGCATTCGAAAATGGCGGATCCACTTAGACAGTGAACTCTTGAGACTTTCTACTTATTAATAACATGAAATATTTGGATATAATCAGGTAATAATGCTACTTGGGGCTGTAATGGCCAAAACTCGAAAATCCATTCTTTTGTAGAGGACTTTTTGTCAAAGATTTTATAGCCTGATACCAATTTTACCAAGTGCGGGTAGGTCCAGAGGCCGTCTTACTTTCGAGGTACTTTCGAGTTCAAGCGTTTTTTAGGGACGATTTTTACCAAGTATTGTGACTCCATAGACCCTGTCTATCGACTGGCCAAGTTCTGACGCCGGTGACCACATGATGGGTAAACCTAATGGTTTGTTGGGTTTATTTTCTCATTTTTAGGGAAATAGTTAGTCATACATCAGAGCTGTCCAAAGTACTTTGTGAAAGTAATTCAAGTACTACTTACCAACTACTTTGTTAATGCCAAAGGTACTTCAAGTATCAAATACTATATTTTCTTAAAAGTACTTGAAGCGTCAACTACTCAAGTACTTTACTACGAAATAGTATTTCAATGACCAGGTACTTATCAAAAGTAATTCAAGTATTTCAAAATTAACTAAGAAGTAAAATTACTCAAAGTACTTCAATTACTCAAAGTAAAGTACTTTAATTACCCAAAGTAAAGTAGTACTTCAATTACATTATTTTTAAAAGGCTACCTAAACAAGATAATAAATATCCAAAATAACAATTATTTTCTCTCTGCAGAGTATCTAAGGTCTTGGCTAGCAGTTCCAAAATTTTGTAATATTCAATAAATTAAATACTAAAATTCGGTCTCTGTAAAGCATTCTTTTTTAATGTACTTCAATTTCTGTAAAAGTACTTCAATTACTTTAAAAGTACTTCTATTACTTTAAAAGTACTGCAATTACTCAAATTTTGTTAAATCCAATTACCAAATACCCAAGTACTTTTTCAAAGTACTTTAAGTACCAAGTACTTTTTAGTTGCAAAAGTACTTAAATTAAAGTACTTCAAGTACTTCTAAGTACTTGAATTACTTTTTGCAAGTCTTCTACTTCAAATACTTTCAACTCTCCCAAGTAACATTTTTAATCCGACAGACATCTGCTAAGTTTTTTTCTGGAAAATCTCGCAGGGCTCTGTCCCTGTGATGGGATTGTAACAGGGCTCTGTCACATAATATGAGACAGAAAAAATGGACCCTGTAAACGCTCTGTAGCAAATATTGTAACAGACCTTTTCGAGACCTACCAGGGTACCTGCAGAGAGACCTGTAACAGAGACCTGCCAGGCCTATCTTGTTAGAGACCTTACAAGTGTAAGTTTTTACAGGTGATTGATGAAGTTAACTTTTATCATAGCTTACACATGCAAAAAAATAATTAAATACAATTAAATTAATTCAAAATAATAAATTTTTGCAAAAAAATTTATTTTTATTTTGCAATTTATTTTCTACTTGGAGTGTGCTATTATTTCGTATTGAATTTTACAATTTTATTCTTATAATTCTTATTATTTTACCTACCACAGACCTACCACAGATAATTTTTCAGAGCCCTGCAAATAATCCCATATAAACACCTGCTAGGTATCTGTAAGAAGTCTGTCAAAAGAGATTCTATTATAAAGACCTGGCAGATATCAGCCAGGGCTCTAACAGAGAAATTTTAATTTCACCAGGGAAAAATGTTACTTGGTCTGCCATACATTAATTAACAATTTCAGAGGTGCTTTTGGGTGAAATTACCGATACTCGTCTTGAACTAATTTCACCCAGAAATCCTTAAAATTCCAGCTCAATAATCTCATTGATCTCTAAAATTGTCACCAACACCCATCATATGGTTGCCGGCCATTTTCTGACGTCAGACTTTTCCAGTCTATTATGTTAGGGCGGCTTTCGGGTATGTTTTTAACAAGTGTGTCAGCTCAGAAACCCATTAACTGAACCTTTATTACTTTCATACATCTGTGTTTATCGTGAATGTTTTTACTAAAAATAATAAAAGCTTTTGCGTAGTTACCTAAAAATCCCAAAATTCACTATTTACGATTACCTCCTGATGGAACTGCGCATAGTGCTAGATTACAGGTGTTATTGGAACTGTTTGAATAAATGATTCTAAAAAGAATGAAACCAATCTTAGAGAAACTTTGTTTAATCTCCGATCATCAGTTTCGCTTCAGATAACGACATGGTACCATCGAGGAGATCTACCTAATTGTGGTAGAAATACATCAAGCATTCGAGAACAACAGTTATTGCTCTGCAGCGTTTCTTGACGTAACTCAGGCATTTGACAAGGTCTGGCATGAAGATTTGCTATAAAAGCTAATAAAGAAAGTGCCTCTCGATTACTACTACCTGACCAACAGATACTTCTTGGTCAAGTACCCAGATGAACATTTACCATTCATATCCATTTATTCGAGAGTATCTATATATATATGGTATCTATATATGGTAGTGTATTTGGACTCATATTGTGTTCATGTTCACAACGAAAATATCTACATTAAAATCTGTCATAACAACCACCTTTGGAGATGATACAGCTGCATTAACCATCCATGAACATCCAGATATAGCATGTGAAACAAAGAAGTCTTAACGAAATAAAAAAGTGGTCGAAAAAGTCGAGGATCAAAGTGAACCAGACAAAGTCAGTCCAGATTGCCTTTACGCTCAAGAGAAATACATGTCCATCTTTACTTCTGAATAATCGTCAACTTCGTCAGATGGATGAAGTTAAATACCTGGAATTAAATTTAGAGAAAAAGTTAACCTAGCAAAAACATATATTCACAGAAAGAAAGCAAATGGGACACAATCTTCAAAAATTGTACTGGCTAATGAGTAGAACATTTAAACTTATAGATATAGCAGAAAACAAACTGCTGATCTATAAAATAATTATAAAACCAATATGGACTTATGGGATCTACCTGGGGGTTCCTAGGTGCAACTCAAACATAGAAATAATTCAACGTTTCAATCAAAAGTTTTAAGAATTATTGTTAATGCACCTTGGTATGTCAAAAACCAAATATGCCAACAATTAAAGAAGAAATTACAAGATTTTATAAAACACAATTTGAAAAACTAGAAAATCATTCAAATTATTGTTATTCGGCTACAATAACAGCAGTAAAGTGAGTAAACAAAGTGAGTAAACAAAAATTTGACCTCTGACCTGAAAATAGGATTTAGAGTATAAATTCAGATATCGTATCCACTATTTAAAACTACAACTCTTACTAAGTTATTATTTAGCTCTAATTGCATAGAGAGAAATATGTGTTACTAATCCACGCAAGTGTGCAGAAAAAGTAAACAATTGTGTAATATTTTTGCCAATTGTGTAGATTAGTAACACATATTTCTCTCTGTTTGCAATTTGAATATTATAAGAGAGTAAATCAATAGATCCGCTCTCACAGGTTTATTTATTAAAATTTACTGAATTTTCCCATTTATTAATTAAAAATGCAGTGTTTAGAATGCAAGCAATCGAGCCAAGGCAATTGTTAATTTCATTAAATAAAAAAATACAAATTCAAAAAAACTTAACATTTATAAAAAAAAAATTAATTTTGAAAGAAAAAATTGGTTAAAATAAACAAATATTGAAAGTTAAAGGACTGCACGTATTGTAAACTAATAATTGTAAGAAGTGCGTGTACAGGCGAATGAAATAAATGATAACGAATTGCATTATCATTAGAGTCCGGATAAAAAGCAATAGGAAACCCGAAATCTAGTATCTGGCATATAATTTATAATATGTATAACATCTTGCGTTTATGCATAAATTGTACGCCACATACCAAATACCGGGTTACCTATTGCTTTTAATCCGGACCCTAATTATCATCAAAACAAGCATTGATTTGAAAAATTGAATATGCAATATGCAAAACATTGAAAAATGAAATTGCTAGACAACGGGCTGATGAAGAATAATAACAAAATACAATCAGTTGACGACAGAATCCCAAAGAGGAAGGTCGTGGTGTGTGGTCCTTAAAAAAAAGAGAGATAAAGCACAAAGTGAAATGAAAATCCATCTGTAGAAACGAAAATAACAAATTCAATTTGGAAAGAGAACGAGGTGATTTTTTGGCAAAATATTTGGAAAAAGTGGAAGGGCATTAATTTGGAATTAGCTGGGAGCAGTTTCATGTAACGTGAAGAAGAAGTAGAAGATTCACAACCAATATAAAGTGAACTTTTTGGATTTGCATAATTACCACCCTAAGTGTTATATTAACTGAATTAATATAATAATGAATATTTATTAATAAATATTTATAGAATGTTTTAAAACTTGATTGTAAATTATAAATTAAAAAAAAGAATTAAATATCTTTTTAGCGGTGGTAGTTTTTGATATTATATTATTAACTCTGCTACATGTATGCGATGCGTTAATTCAATTTCAATTTAATCTCAATTTGAATTAATTCCAATATTCCAATTTTCCAATTAAAATTATCATCATTCCAAATCATCGAAATTTTAAATCATTCAATTAACAATTTTCAATCTAAATAAATAAGTCACTCATAAAATAACCATTTTTTATTCACAAAATACAAAGTTTTGCTTGGAGTCAGTCATACTTCCGGCAAAGACCTGGTTTTGCCACTAGTTAGCGCTAAATCAACCAATTCGCGAGAATTAGGTACGAAATTAATAAAAATAAATTCACAATTTTGTACCCCCTTACACAAAATATATCACAATAATATGTATATTGCGATGCAATAACAGTAAAAATTTAAATTAATGACCATCAGCTTTCTCTTGTTTTCATAATTAAGCTTCAAAACTCTTTCGAAAATTTTTGTTCAGTCACGGAAGAGCGGATAAATTAATGATATGTTATGGTGAATAAGTTATTTAATTAGATGCCAGTTTAGGAAGTTACAACTTAAGATGTTAGTATGTCAGGAAATCATTGAACAACAATATAATAAAGAGGAAAACTTTTAATCTGCTATTAAAAACGTTTTGTTAAGTATTTATTGGTTAAACGAAATAAAGTGCTGTTTGATTGGAGATCAAATTGTGAGCTCTAATTAAATATATCTCTTCTTTTAATTATTGGGTGTGAAATCCAATATTCAATCTTTTTTGAACTGAAACTCATATTTAGTTTTAATTTGCTCCAACTGCTGAAACTAAGATTGTAGTACAAGTTGCAGTTGGCTCCGCATATTCAGACGCCACTTTGGCGGATGCGTATTAAACCTAACCACAACTCCTATTTCATACTCACCTGGCTTGTAACTTATTGTAACATAAACGCTTGTATGGTAAAATTAACCTTTGAACTTGAAATACAAGCAAAAAATAATATTAGAAGGAGACTACAGAAGGATTGTTAATTGATTAGATCAGAAGTTTCTTAATGTTTCTTAACTACTCTGTAAAAGAACTGCGTGATTAGATATATGTAAAGTAAATAAATTTTTGTTTCGAACGAATACTTTTCCTGCGCTAATGAGATAAATAATGCTAATTAACTGAATATTTGTAAAATAAAATAATATAAACAGAAATTTAATTGCAGTCTTTTCGAAGCCAATTTTATCTCTCTTGTGACTCATTAAAATTTTACTTCTCAACCCCTGTGTATGCTATTTCATACATGAGTAAAAAATCTTTTTCGAACGAAATTACCCATTTCTAAGTTTATTGCGTTTCTTTGTTGTTCTCTACTCGTAGAGATCAAATTTTACATTACAATGGCAAACTTTTTTTTGTTATTTTGAAACTCGCAAAAGTAGTAAATTTTTTAAGTAATTAAAGGAAGTTTGTTATTTTTGCCAAAGGAACTTTACTAGAAATAAAAATGAATGCTTAGAAATTATAAAATTAGTAATGTTTCTTAACTCAAAATTAAAAGCAATTTACATAACATAGCAATATATAATTATTTATCTGGAAGCTTTAGAAGAATAATCTTACTAAATTAATTTTAATTTTAAAAACTCAAAGAATTGTTTAAGATATTCGAGAAATATGAAATGGCAATACTATTATAATAGTCCATTAATCTATATATTGTCATGTTTTATGAGCTTACTCTGGGCTTGACAAAACTATAAATGTTTTTGACCTTATATTTTAGAATTTTTAGAATTTCTTTCTGAATTATTAAATAAATAATAAAAAATTAAAATTTAATTTAAAATTATATTTTTACAATAAATTTATATAAAAATATTAAACATGTATTCGTCTTAGTCATGTTAAATCTTACATTACAATTTTTATGTGTGTACAAGGCCGTCAATTAAATATTTTTGAATTTGGAATGTTGGATAAATATTTAATTTATATAAGCTTAAATAAAATCAAATAATATTAGGTTTACCTTCTAATTAAATCTACTAAATTTCAAAACGAAATTATAAAAATTATGGTCTGCTCTTAATAACTTGTGATAAAGATAATTTCAAAATTTGAACTGAAGCCGTTTTTTAAGTTATCCAAAATAAACTCCAAAATTAAGAATTGTAATTTAAATTTGAAGTTGTGAATATTGACGGATCCTGCACAAAGAATGCTTTCTGTACTACTTATACGAAAATTTTATGTCTTAGAATTAGAATTTGATTTTTGATCATATAATAATAATAATACTATAATTTAAAAATTAAGACATCTAAATGCACATATTTACAAAATTAATTTTAAAATGTACAGCATTGATAATGTCAACATAACATTCCATGCTAAAATGTTACTGCTGCTAAAAAATGAACAATCCAAACTATTAATTTCTATCGAATATTTTAGATTATCTGGAAATCGGCAACCTTTATCTAAAATAAAATAAAATATAGTTAACAATGTGAAAATTAATATGCCAAGTAACCACAATAAAATCTAAAACCAAAAGTGGCGCTCAATATTATATTAATATTAAGTCTTCAACTTAGTACTAGCGAAATAAAGATTTTCAACCTCAAAGGTTTGCAATTTTTGTTTTTAAACCAAAGAGACTCTTCCATCGTTCATTAGTTTAATTTTTGGCAATTGCGCCGAAATCACACATAATATCTTATGAAATAATTTAAAATTTTTTATGTTTACTTAGCTTGTTAATTTGAATATGATATTAAAATAAAATTTTTTTAAATTTGTAACTTACCAGTACAGCGGGCATCACGACTTTCATCACCCATTACTCCAGCTTTTACTATAATGTATACAGGAGAACAGGATGAAACATCATCACAACTTTTTGGTAGATCAAATTCTACCACACTCACGCCTGTTAAAGGTTTGCAATCCATATCAGTACTATTTTCGTTAATGTTTGCCATTTGTCTGGACATGCAACCTATAAGATTACCATAACCTGCATTACGAATTTTGATCGTTCTAGATTCTTCTTGGCGAAAGTAAATTGGAGATATCCTGTGGTAATTTACTCCTCTTGGATCGACGAATTGTTCGAAAGAAATCGTATTTGGACCTGATGACGATTCGCTCGATTTACAAGCAGGATGTACAATTCTTGTAGGTTCTGAATTAGAAATGATTACATCTGGGTAAATTTAAAAATTACAAAAACTTTACCTTGCTGAATTCTTGAAGCTGCTGGACTAACCGCTTGACTAATTTGTGTGGTATCGGTAGTATCTGGCAAGTCAAATGCATCACTTCCCACATCAAGTACCAAAGAACCATGGGTTTGTCTGGAATTTTGGCCCAAAACCAATAATTTCAGATCTAAAAACGTTCGGTTTAGTTTATAGTGAAATCCAAAACACTCTATTAAGCAACTCACCTGGATAACCATTTTTGACGGTAGTTTTGTAACTTTCTGCAATTTGCTGGTCAGAACTAGACATTGACTCAAATGGCATAAATAATACGATTGAAGATTGAAGTGAAGCTTTTTTGAATACTGTATTTTCCTCCATTTTTCTATTCAATATTCTTTGGATAGTTTCAAATGAAACTGTTACATCAAAACCATTTTGATCTGTAAATTGAAAATTTTTTTACCTAATACCTATAATTCTCGGAATTCCACTTACTTTGACTATGTTTTGTTTTATTGTATTGTCTGTAGAAGTCAAGTATAGAATTTGAATTTTCAACCAAAATATTGCCATCTTTTGCGTTTATTATAGTAAAATTACTATTGTATGGGGTTATGTCTATGTTATTTAGTAAATATCTACAAATAAAATGCATTATAAAGTTATCTAATAAATAATAATATAATAATTACGATATTGCTGGTTGGACGACATTATATTGCCACTTCGTGTCCAATACAATTAAAATATCAGTGTTAGCTCTCACTATTTTGGAATCGGAAGTATCACATCCAAAGTCGTTTAAAGTAGCTGCAAAAATTTCATTTTTGAATAAAAATATTAATATTATAAAAAATCCAAAAGCAAAGATGAAGGTGATTAGGAAAAAAGGAACATTGGGCTTGATGGACCCAAGTTGTCCACCAAGCTCAATATTCCATTTTTCCTAGTTTATTTTATTTTACAAATTTCTGAAATAAAAATAACTATATGAATACTTACTAATATGAGTCATAAAATGATCTACAGCCTTCTTACTGTAATCTATAATGCCTTCATCCATTATGCTTCCATCAAGACTTGATTGTCTATTTAAGAGAAAACTAAATGCAGTAGTTTCGTCGATTAATACTGTAGAATTTGCAACTTCATTAAATAATATTCTTCGGTTGCACGCTCTGTAGTGTTTAGAAGAAAGTACTCCCCTGTCTGAATAATACATATCTAGAATTTGTGAAATCTTAAGAGAACTGGCTCTAGTTTTCCAGGCCTCAATTTTGGACGCTATAATTAATCCATCTAATCCTCCTCTAATTTCGGCATCGGTCATTTCAAGTTGTGTATATTTTTCAAGATAATACTTTGTGGGTATTAATCTATTATTGAAATCTCCTCTATTACCGGTAAAGACGTTTGGTCTTCCCAAAGATCCTTGGCGTAAAGCTACCTCAGAAAGATCCCCTAAGAAACAATTAAATTATATTACTGATTTTTAACCGATTGAACTTATTACCTGCTAGTGTTGCAGCATATTTGTTATTAAATCGAAAGATCTTTTTTTCCCCATCCATATTATGACTTTCTACTTCGATAATTTGTGGTGCACGTCCAGCAGCAATTGCTGCAATTACCGTTCCTGCTTGAAACGCTCCCCATTTGGAAAATACTACGCCATTTTCAACAGGACAATCACTGATTGGAACGGCAACTGAATGTTTGTTTGAAGGGTCCTGCGAATCCACATCAAAAGTTTCTGTGTTTTGGTTGTTATTCGTGGCTTCGCGTTTATCCTCTTCTTCTAAATTATCTCGTAATGGGCTTGCCCTAAAATTAAAAATGTGAGATGTATCTATCCCAAATTAAACTCTTTTGCCAAAATAAGCCAAATTAAAAGTTTTGGGCCTGCTAAATAGGTAAACCGCTTTAAATATTTTGAGTAAAATTTGAATTTGAGCGAATTTGGGGAACTTTTAATAACTGCAAAAATAATTCATACTTTATTTCATCCAAAATTTCGACATCAGCTTTTGGATCGCTGCTTCTTTTTGACCTCATTTGATAGCGATTGAGTTTTTTGCAAACTAAGTTTTCGTCTCCTCGTAGCCTTATATCGACTGAATTTGATAGCATAAAATGAAGGGAACACTGAAAATAAAAAAAAAATGAGAAAAATAATTAAATTTTGAGTTACTAATTACACTTGTATGATGTGTTGTGAATAAACAAGTGACATCACGTGTTAAATAAACGTTTTACATTAAAATAAATTAATTAGAAACTACTTAGTGGTTATAGTAATATTAACCGAAACGTGGTTAAATTGATAAACGGAAATACCAGTAAACCTCCCTATAAGACGGCGCTAAAGTACGTTTTATTTGATTTTAATTATAACTTGATGGCGTCATAAGCTCATAAGCAATTATTTATTTTAAATGAATTTGTAGATAAGATTGAATATAACAAAATACGTACGTTTTATTTGAGATCGATAATCCATCAAGGTCACTTGTTAGGCTGATCCGTTGATTAAATGTTAACTTGGAGAATGTCTGGTCAAGTATAACTATGACTGAAAAGTCTTTTGTAATTTATGCTTGACTCCTGCCATATAATTTTGCATTATACCTTTTATATTAGTCATCCCAATAATTTTTATTTTTAATAAAGAACTCAAGTAAGTTAGAAATAATTAAGTTTTGTAATTATATATTCTTGCATATCAGCTTACGCCTGTCCGCGGTTAGGAAGGTAGTACCGATTTTGCGTCTTTAATGAACTTGGGGTAGGTTTTTGAAAATTGAAACTTGACGTAGCTGAAATATCGAATAACTATTTACTAGATCCATTCTGAACCAAACTGTAATTTAGATTAAATTGATACTTATCCGTTAATTTAATTAATAGGGTGAACTTTTGAAATAGAATATTTCCCTGGTTTCAAAGGTAACAAAATATCACAATTTTGAAAATGTAATAAGTGAAGAAGTGAAAGTTAGTTTATTAAACTAATAAAAGTACAATTTCACTCTATAGTTTCAAATTCTTTAATTTGCATTAAAATACAATTTATTTTTTCATTTCAATGCATTGAAATATTATTCAATATTAATTAAGTACTAATTTAACAATTATTAAGTTTAATTATAATATGAACAATTCACTTTGATGTTAGCCAATCAGTCAATTATAAACGCTAAAAATAATATCAATTGAATGAATCGATTACTCTGTTGTATATACTTAATCCTATTATTATTTATTCGAAAACAAATAGAATTTTTGACTTCTACATTTTAGTACTTTCCAGTGAACTAAATGGCACTTAATATTTTGGAAACCTTAAACCGATGTGAAATATCCGAAATCTTCTAAAAATATTTATTAGGGCATGTAATGGCGCAATAACTTGCGTTTAGTGACGCGCACGAATGGATTAAGTTTTACGCTATTTAAATTTTGCCTTATTTTTAGAACTACGTCTGTATTACTAATACATTTTTATTGTCAATCGGGTGCTTTGGGAGGGTATAAAATTAAAAATTATCCAATCGAAGAAATATAAATATTTAAATTCCTAACTGTTTTGCTAATTATTATTAATCGGGACGTGGATAAAATAAGTAGTTAATAAGAAACGAATGTTTCAAATGAAACAAAGATCTTATATTACTTGTATTCTGAATCACAAAAGATAATGCAATAAAATAATAAATTTACCGAAGTATTTATTCTTGATAGTGTCGGCCCAATAAAAGAGATGATAAGGCTATGGACTGTACGCAGTGTCAAGATAACGAAACCTAACCGAACATGCAACCTAATATTGGTTTCAGCGCAGGTAGGCACAATGCTTCTATTGTCTCCGAGCAACATACGAAGGTCTTTTTTTATTCCTCTACTTTATTATAATTTTTTGTTTTATTTTGGGTGACTTCTTTTTTTTATTGAAACAAAGCACACAAAGCACACATAAAGCAAATTTTTAAACTAAAAAGTTGTTTTAATAATCCAAAACCTGCGGTATAACTTTCCGTCGTATAAAAATTGTCGTATAAATTCTGTTCAACAAAATCATTAAAGTCGTTGTCAATATAGAATGTAGATAGCTTAATTTAACTTTGAATAAAAAAATTAGATGAGATTGTCTAATAAATTCTAAATTCCTTATAACGGGAAAATCTATATAAGGATAAATAATTAAGATACGTTAAAGAAATTAAATACTCGAGGAAAGTGTATTTATTATTTATTCTTTTATAAGTATTCTCAAGGGGTTTGTTAAGCATTAAAAGTCTGTTATACAGTAAGATCTTAAAGTTTGAAATAAATTCATTAAATTTTTCTTTCTTAAATATTATGTTTCAAAGCAATCAACAATTAATTTTTGGCCATTAATTTTTGATAATATTTTTAACCTTTTGGTGGGCCAATAAATATCGGAGGGCGGTACAGTTTGTGGTGGGAAAATAAATTCCCACTCATTCGATTTTTAAAAACAATTTTGGTGGTGGGAATGCGTTTTCCCGCCACCAAAGAGTTAAATTGCAATGTTTTTTGACAGACTTGGTTGGAAACATCAATAATTTTAAAAACAAAAAATCAAACCTAAGTAATTATCTAACAAACTATTATATTTTCAAATTAATGATGAAAAATAGTGGTTGCAATTTAAAAAAATTACACGGTTAAAACAAGCAAAAAAAAATATTAATAATGAAAAATTTTTTATCGGATTTATTCCAGACTGTACGACCTCACTGTATATTGTTTCCAAGTTATTACATAAAGTATTAGATAAAAACAATTAAGTTTTTATTTTTAACATTTTCTAAATCAAAGTTCTAAACAATATGCAAAATAGTTTTTTAAATAGAGAATCACAATAGTACCTATGCTTATACAAAAATTTTATATCAATCTTTCACCTTACAACCCCTAACGGAAATAAATTTTTCTTACGAAATAACTATTTTAATAACTCGAAAACAAACCGACTAATTTGTAAAGTCATAATAAGAAATAGTCATGACTATTGGGGGGAGCAATAAAATTTGAAAATTAAAAATAATAAAAAATTTTTTTGGAAAAAAGCTTTTGAACCAAACATCGTAAAATTAAAATTAAATAATGTAAAAGTCTACATCAAAGTTATTTTATCTTTCAAGTTTAATATAAGATAACCGTAAAGGCGCCAAATTTAAAACAACAAACTGTATATTAAAATAATGTACAGTTCAACTCAAGGCGAGAATACTTCCTTTTGGAGCAACGCAAAGTTAAAAATAATATTTTGAAAAATGAAAAAAAAATTTTTTTTTATGGAATATTATTTACGATAACAACAACAACTTATGTGATAACGTTTCTCCTCATTAAGGAGCGGCATCGGGACAACTAGAGTTGCTTCAACTTTTTCAAATGAATTTATTTGGAAAATGTTACAGGAATTAAGTTATTTGTTAGTTCAGTGCTTTATGACGCCAATATTAAACATTACAAGCTTTAGTCATTACGAGAGCTCGATTATGAGTCAACTATGTATTTTTAATAAGTCGAAAATAGTGAAAGATAGAAATTTTTTTCAATGGGGTTAAAGGTGACCACCGCGAAAACACGACCATTTGTGGTTTTAGATAGTTTGAATAGCTTTCGCGGTTTTCGTATTAATACAAAAAAACTTGGTGAGTCACTCTCACTATATCAGACAAATGCTACCAGGCGAATTTACTACCGCCCTAGTATTTTCTAAAACTATATCTTATATTCATTGATTTTATATACATATAGATGTGAACCAATGCTAAAAGACTTCTAAACTACGCAATATCATTGGTTGGCATTGAAAGGTATTTCTACGACAGATGGCGTTCGTAACCTTAAAGTCATAACCTAACTTAAAAATGAAATATTATAATTAATTAGACTTACTCTTTCATTAGCACTTAACGAGTTGTTTGGAAAAATAGCTGCACTTCCTGGAACTAATTTTGTTAAATAAATGCGATGCTTGTCAGCCTGGAAACCTCGTGGAGAGTATGGTATGGAATACGACGATAAATTTGAAAACAAACTTCTTACTATCCCATCTTGTTTAAATCTACAAGAAAAATGAAACGTAAAAAGGCTTTATCTTTTTGGAAGTGGTTCTCAAAATTTACCTATGAATAATTTCTGTCGCAAGCATCCTATCATTTTGAACCGAATCATCGCTCTCAATTTTTCTTATAAGAGCAATTAGGACATTTATATCGGCAGGAGGTCTATGATCTCTTGCAAAATTTTCCGTGGTATTATAACACTCCATTAAGGATCTGGCAATATAACGAGCTGCATTTTCTTGTGATTGAACTCGTAGCACACAGAGAAAGCTTAAAAGCAGCAGTTTTGCAATCATTGTTTTCGCCTGCAAAATTTTTGACATTAATTCATGATTCATGAAAACGGTATGCTATCTACAGAGGTACGTTTTCGTTAAAATATGATTAGATAAGCGTTATTATTTTAAAATTACACCATACCCTTTTAGGTACTAAATTTTCCTTCGACTTCCACAATTTTGTTTGTCTTTGAATAGAAAAATTTGAATGCAATATGAGCTTTTTGTACGATGAATTTGCGATGATAAAAAAAATTGTTTTTACATACCTAAATCTTTGTGTAGTCGATAGTTTTAATTACAAGGTGGTGCACATCTATACGTACGTATAAACATTGAAACAGGTTACACTTTACTCTATAGATAATAATGATAAGATAACTTAATCTAAATAAAATATATTTAGTGCGGTATCGCAATTTGTAAAAAAAGTTGGTTCGGCTAATGAAAATGTTGTAATAGTTTAAATGTTTATTAAAAAATAAATAAATATAATTTGAATTTGTTGTTAATGAGTTTTCGGAATTTTTTGTATATGACTATGTACGACGACACCGTTTCTTCTTATTTCTGTAATTTCATGCTGTGTTGGTATATTGAGATTGTTAAAATCCACGGAAGAGATATCTTCAGTTTTCGGTTCATCTCCTGTCAAGACATTTTGCGTTAGAGAACGATCGAAATCGAAGCGACTGTGTTTCAGAGCGTAGCTATGAAAGGCTTCAGCTAAATCCAAATTAATATCTTCTAAAGGAGTATTACCGGGCCTGATGTAAACCGGTATATAACCAGGCAAAGGTTGTAAAAATTGACGAGATTTTGGTAATACTGGTGCAAATTCTGAAAAAAAATTTGTTTAAAACCAAAATTTAAAATCGATAAAAAATCCTACCGGCTTCCCAAAAACAAAGAATCGACAGTACGAAAACGATTAATATCTTCGATTTCATTTTAGATAAAATATCTCAAGAACGTGCACTATAGAGATTCACAGAGCGACTGGCCATTGACACGAAGATTACCTTTTATATGGTGGACTTGATGTTGATTTCGTGCGAAATCTTGTTCTTGCTTATATTTACTTCCTTTTAATATTAATAAAATTAATTTTTTGCAAATTTCGCTACAGCTAAAGCAAAACTCTTGAGCGAAAACAAAACTATTGTAAAAATGAAAAATTCCTTGTCCATTCCACACGCATTCTTGTCGAATACTTATGAAACAAAATAAAATCAAAGTTTCATAAAAAGTAAAAATTAATGTTCAAGTTCCGGACGTGAAATATAAAAAAGTTATTTTGATGATTCCAACACTCAAACTTGTTTTAATTACCGTTGATGATGTTTAATATCTGATTAACAACTTTGATAAAGAAATATTTTCATCTTGCAAAAAATTTGCTTAAACATTAAAAAATTATTCAAAAATGGGATTATTGTCACCAAAACTCGAAAGTTACAACATTTTGTGTTTTGTCCTTCTACGAGGATTTTCTTCATTTGCTTATCTTATCTTTACCCACTAGCCGGATCTGTAGGTTTACAATAATTTACATCTTTTTTACATTACCTTGACATGCATCTCATTTTATCGATAAAAATTGTAATTATTATTGTAATATTTCAATCAAATTTTAATTGATAATCAAAATCCTAAATTTTTTGTTTGTTTTTTTTTTTTTAATTAATTTTGTAATTCCTAATTCCAGTGCCATAAAAATTATAACCATTTTATAACTGTAGTAGTAGACCAGGAAAATAAACATTTTTGAAAAAGACTAGAATTTACTAGGACGGCATCATTTCATAGCTATTAGCAACGACTTATATTTAATCAAAACAAAAAAAAATTAAAAAAATAATAAAACTTTTTGAAAGAAAAAAATAGAAAAAGTGGACAAAAATGGGGGGGGGGGCTAAATATAAAAAAAAAGTAATTACTTTTTGTTTAGCTGCTTACGTCTTGTTTTCAAGCCCATACACTACCGAGACCGGCTTCAGTCAATTAATTTAGGGGGGCTAAGCCTTTCTAGTTAGACGTGTGCAGACTAGCATGTTGTCCAGGCCCACCAAATTATTTTATGAGCGGTTTTAATTTATTTTCCAAAATATTTAATATTTTATTTTTTTAAATTTTAAATTTGATTTCATTAATAACCAAATTCTATTAAAAAACGGGGATCCCTGCTCTGCTAAATCTGTGCGTTTAGACATCAAGATTTACTTAAAAACAGAAATTGCTGCCCTTCCAGACTCGTACCTTTTAGACCCCTCGCACACTGCAGACTTTTTATCGGCCGATAGTTTGATCGGTTTCTTTTCGACCAATCATATAGCCCATAAAACTTGTTATCGGCCGATATCCAATCGTTATAATGTGCGCACTTGCATACATCTTCACACTGATTAAGAAACCGACTAAACTATCGGCCGATAGAAAATCTGCAGTGCGCAAGGGGTTTTAATAGAACCCTCGCAGACTGCAGACTTTTTATCAGCTGATAGTTTGGTCGCTTTCTTAATCAGTATGAAGATGTATGCAAGTACGCAAATTATAACAATTTGATATCGGTCAACAAAAAAGTTTGATGGGCTATACGGTAGCCTTCGAACTGAACAGCAGGCGAACTATCGGCAAACTGCTAAATCAGTATGACGGCATTTCCTCGCTGGCACACACAACGATTGTTTAGACGGCAGATAGCTCAATTTGCTCTGAACTTTGGCATATTTTTGTTATAATGGCATTGCCCAATTCTCAATCGCTGATTGCAGAAACGTCGATCGTGAATTTGATTGAAGAAGTCGAAAAAAACTTGCACTTTATCACTGAAGATGGGATTCACCTAATATTATCGGACTCTCTTCTTGATTTTCCTCCTCCGTTGTATAAGAACAATAATAATAATAATAAAAGAACATTTCTGGACAATATTGTATGAATTTTCATTGTGTGACCGCTCTCTTCAACTGAATAGTCGGCCGATTGTTGGCTAGTTTGCACACTAGCAGCCCAATCCGAGCAAACTATCGGCCGATTAAAAGTCTGTAGTCTGCGATGGCTTTTAGACAACATCAAATTGTCAGTAAGACGCACTCGTGTCTGATACGGGCAAGTGCATTAAGGGGTAAAACCCCCTGTGTTCGAAACATTTATGTCGATCGTAAGTTATAAACTAAAAAAAATTGGATACTACTGCTTGACCGTTTATTCCTTATCACATTAGACCGAAAGGTCGCTAGCTTGACTTAAACCTGTACAGTTAATTCTAATTCCAGTTTAATTACTTTAATTTTAAATTAATTTCAATAATTCCACATTAATTCCTATAACTCCAAAGTAATTCAAATTAATTTGCATAAATTCTAAATAATCAAGGTAATTCTTAGAAGCCGTCAAAAGGATAAAAAGATATAATGAATTTCAATTCCATGTGAATTCCAATAATTCCACATTAATTTCAATTAAATTCCAAATATTTGTAGAACTTAATTCCAAAGCTGGTAGCTTGTTGTGTTAGAACCTTCACGGACGTTTTCTATACACAGTAAAAACGTTTTCTTTCAATCAAAGAAACTATTTTGTTTGAGTTATTTTTTAAAATAAAATAAATTTTGTTTAATTTAAATTTTTGGCCCAACCAAAAATTTATTTAAAACAAACAAAATAAATATATACTTATAACGGAAATCTTTTGTTATATATACGCAACTGCAATTTTTCAATTCCTTTGATAATTTTATTTTTTGATTTAAATAAATTTTTGTTGGATCAAAAATATTTTATTTAAATTAAACAAAATTTATTTGCTTCAAAAAAATAATTTAAACAAAATGGTTTTTTTGATTCAAAGAAAACGTTTTTACTGTGGATCTACGGGACCGTACATTTTACTGTGTAAGGTCATGTTTAGCTGCTAAAATTTAGCCCGACTTTTATTTTACCCGTTTCGCTTAGCCGTTTATTCTAAGCGATAGATCTCGTGGAGTTCTTTTAAAGATCTCCTAGGATAGGAGCCTTGACCCTAACGTTCACACCTGACTTGGGAGTCCCAGCTACCGCAAGGCTCCAGACGTGCTTGGGACGGCGACGGGAAAATTTCAATATTTTCTTTTTAATTGACTTTTTAGTATTTTATAATCTGTAGAGTTTGCCATTGCTTGCTCTTTTTTACATTTTAACATCCACGATGTTATTTTTGGCATTTTCAAGTGTGTTCATTGGGGATGGGGTAAATCCAATGGATTATGACGTTTTAACCTCTTTGTTCGATGGGCAGTTAGTAGATCCACCGCAAGTGGGTTTGGGTGGTCTTCAATACGATGTTGGTATCTGGAACTGAATGATTTGATACATTCCTCTACGGTGGGAGTTTGGAGATGGCGATGTATGACATCATTGGTCACAAACCATGGAGCATCGGTGATGATTCTCAAGGATTTTGACTAGAAATGCTCAATTTTGGAAATGTTAGACATTAGAGTCACTTATATGCCATATGTCCATGGTTTTGTAAACAAGTAACTTGTTTTCAAGTGACAATTGTGAGTGACGATGTAGCATTCAAGAATGTTTTCTAAAAGCATGATCCAGTTGGAGATTCTAATTCCAGATGTATTTACCCCATGTCAATCTTCAGTTCAAGTGAATACCCAGGTAGCTAACTTACTCTCTTTGTGGTAGAGGTTTCCGTTGAGGTTAACAGGAATTAAATTCAATAAAATTGATTAATTTTTTGATTAAGGAAGGTGTCAATCTGATTACTATATCCAGCTTTCGGACTAACGGATTTTGGAGTTTATTCTCCGCATTTCTGACGAACTCTTTAATTGACTCTATTTTGAACTCCTTCTGTAGCCGTTTGATTGAAATTTGCCACGAGATCTTCATGGCACGTCTCATAGTGTATATTCTGCACCACCTGGATCTTGTTGATGTGGCTGCTGTTCACTCCTACATGGGAGGATATTTTCTCTAAATTAAATGGAAACAGCCAATACAATATTCGTATTACAGTTTTTGGTTCTTTTTACGAAAATTTGTAAATTATCCATAAAATTTTATTTTTATGTTTGTAATTTACTGCCTTAACCCTCGGTGGTTGCACTATAATTTGTATCTTTGAAATGTATCTTTTTCAACCTGTTAAAGCGCTTTAAAAAATCTAAAAAAATTCATGAATACTCTTGAATGCTTGTAGAATGTGAATTCACAAATATTTAAGTACAAAAGTTATTACTCTTATTATGAGCAATTGGAATTACGTGAGTAAGAATTTGCTTTTGATTTATTTTGTTTGGAAGTGGTCCAAAGATTGGACAAGGTATGGACAAGTTGAGTTTTGGGTTTGGAGACGTTGATTGTTAATTGGTGAAAGATTTGGATGATTTGGATGCTGAAATTTAAAATTGTATTTTTGAAAAAATTAATTATTGAAATTGGAAAGGAAAAGCAAAGTTTGTGTGTGCGTGTCGCACCTGTGCCGATAAGGTGTACCTGCAATCACCATTCTATTTATTAAATTCAATTAATTTATTTAAAGTTTTAAAAATTAATTTGAAATTGTTTTAATTATTTTTGGAAATTTGAAAAATTTTAATTTCACGTCAAAGGAACCGACTCCTGAGGTCTTGAGCGTCTCTTGCTTTACTGACAAATTGAGCTAGTCAAGGTTAATTTTTAGGGATAGAAAAGGAGATCGAGAAAAAATTATTTTTCTTGGACATTCCACTACAATATGTAAATGAAATGGGATCGCAGCCGGTTATTGCTACTCATGGGATTTAATTGATTTATAATTGGATTTTTTTTATTTTAAATTTAATTTTTAATATTGATTTTCTTGGTTTATTTTACAATTATAATTTGCTTCCTTCATCTATTCCTTGAGTAAAGTTTTTTTTAATTCTTGAATTCTTTGAAGAAAGAAGAAGAAGAAAATCGACAAATATAATTTCAGCCAAAATAAAAACTAAAACCAAATAAACCAACCATAGGTAGTAGCAGTTAAATTAAATTTCTGTTCAGAGATCAGAAAAATATGATATGGTAGGTTGGTGAAAAGTCTATAATGAAATATAAGAACTGTTTACTAATTTTCATTGACACGAAAAAACAACTAAGATTGCTGTTTTCCTTTTCTTTCATATCTCCATTATTCACTGCCGAACATAATAGGTCTTTTTGACCTCTCTTCAGCCTGCCCTATTTTGTGCCATCTGGTGCAAATCTCTTACAATTCTTTTCTGAATCTACAAATGCTATTTTTGGTCTAATTTTTGAAAGATTTGTCAAAACCTTAATCTTTTCTCTGGCAATATATTCCACCCTACCCCTTTGAAGTTGGGTCGTTCTTGGGGATGTTTTGATTTCTCAAAATCCACTCCAATTTCCTTACCCGATTGCAACATATTATGGAACTTCGGATTCAATAAATTCTGAAATGAACTAGACGAAAACTGGCCCGTAAAACCGAATCTTAGATTAGAAGATGAACAACTTCATCAATGTATTAATTTTTTTCGCTGTACGTCTTTATAAAAATGGGAAAATTTTGATTTTGTTCATAAAAAAATTATCACGAAAAAAGGGTTTGACAATTATAAACATGACCTTTTGTCATGGTTCTTTCATGTGCCGTGTCAGATCCTCTCAACTTTGGCGATCACAACTTGGCTGAAGCCAAGATGACGTACTAGGGAATTTTAATTAACTTGGCGGTTTCCCGTTGCCCACTAATTTATTTTGGGGACCAGTAAAACTGGAAAACAGTTTATATCTCGTAAAAAGCGTGGGAATATCTATAGCAATGACTCATTTATATATGATTTTCGGAATTGCTGATTGCCGATGTAAAAGTTTTGAAATTCAAAACTAAAAAATATGACTGAGGTATAAAATTTGATATTATTAAATTTTTACTAATAAAATTCAAAATTAAGAAATTAAAAATGGCTGAAAATTACTACTGAAAATAGCTAATAAAAAATAATTTTTATATTCAATCATCATTTAATTTACCTGTGTATGTTTATTTGGACGGCATTTTCGTTACGGTAACATTAACATTTCATTAACATTACCATTAATTACCATTGCAAACAGCAAACGCTTTTATTGAACTCCTGTGCTTTGGAAGTAAAGGTTGCGTTAACATTAACATTACCATCTACATTATGTTAACACTATTCTGACAGCGCAGTAAGGATGAATAACAAAATGCAATCACTTTGAGATTAATGACTAATTCATAAATACATAAAAAATCTTAAGGGAGGAACACATTAAAAAATAAAATAGATTTTTATACTTTGCGTAAGTGTCAACAGAGTAGGGTTTCATCAATAAGCAAATAACTTACAATGTAAATACTTTAACTGTCACAAATTACAATGAACTGATTCTTTTGTAAAAATTTGAAAGTTTAAAAATTTGACTTTTGGCCTTAATGATAACCAGCATTTTGGCGTAAATTTTACACCACTTGACTGATCATGCTGACCAGAACACTTAATTTATTGTCTCTTTGTTTTGTTTGGCGAATTTTCTCGTTTGCATCAATATTTTTGATTTTGGAAATGTTGAAAGAAGCTATTTTAGTAAAAACTTGCAGACAGCGTTTTAGAGAAAACTTCATCGTGTAATTTTTTCAAAACTTCCAATAGTGCACATGTTGCTTTGCTGTTTACGTAGAATCCTATATTCCGCTACACATCAAGTAAACTTCTGTTATTATAACTCAAACTATGGGTTCATAACTTTTGTAGCGAAACCATACTAAGGCATAATTTGATTTCCACAAAGTTTGAGGCTGAGGATGCAGCTTAAGAGTTGATAGCTTCTTGTTTATTAAGTTAATTGTAAATGAGAATTATAGTTTCGATATTATAGTTGTGAATGCAGCGTTACCGTTCTGCATGATCTGACAACGGTACGTTACCTTGTTTGCTTTACCCATTGATTTAAACTTCGTTAAATTGGATGAGATATCTCTGCAGCACGAATAATAATAATTAGTAATTGCTGTTATTATACTTGTAGACATCAAAGATTCGCATTTAATATGGCTTCTCATCCATAGCGCTCGCAATTATGCTATAATATGATATTTATTGTTTGATAATAATAATAATAATTTGAAGTTCTGAAATGCAATACCAAAAGTGTTTTCCTTCATTATCTTAACTTCAATATAAATAAATTATAATACCTGTTAATTACTGTGGGAGAATATTCATTTAACTTGCGTAGGAAACTTATTAGTTAACAGGCGTAATAATTGAATTTCCCTGTTCACTGAATTATTTAAATAACCATTAATCTGTAAAGTGCTTCAACACTTCAGGGTTAATTTTTAAATATACGATTTGTTTATAATCGATTAGTTTAATCATAATTATTCTTGTAATTTTCTCATAATAATAATTATAATATCCAATAATATAATATGTATTGGATGAATCATAAATTAATCGAACCTCCGGTTAGATCACATCGCCATAAGCCAAGGTGTCCTCTCTAGCGAATGATACAATAAAGTATTCATAACAGTTAAAAAAAACTATTAGTAAACCCTATAATAATTACATATTAAATATGTGTATGTATAAATTATAATCAACATCAAATAAATCGTGATTAGAATTGAAACTTCAAATTTCCTAATACCAAGGGCAATGTGTTAACACACTGCTAATTTAGAGGTTATTTACACTTACAATGATAATTAGTCTATTAAAATCACACAACTATTTACCTACATCTACATGGCGCGTGAGTCAAACTTTTAATCTTTTTATCTTGAGATGCAATTTTTAATATCCGCAAACATTTGCTTTTTGCACTTCCAACTTTAGATGACGGATTTTTGATATATTGATATGACGCACGAAACATCAATAATCGAAATTTATAATAACAATAATTGTATGGTTAATGTGTTGTGTCATTTTTGTTACAAAGTTAATCATCCCATTTAAAATTAAATTAAATATTTCATATATAAACAAAAAATAAATTATTATTCGTAATAATTGATTCTGCGGTTAGGACTAAATATTTTGGGCAACTGCTCTATCAAATTCTTTGAAGAACCCATCAAATTTCCAATAAAAAAACAGTTGATGAAGTGATTAACTCGAAGAGTATTTTATATTTCGCATTATTACAATAGAACTGTTTGATATTTTGAGTAAGGTAATTCAGTGGGTTATGTCACTTTGAACAAGGATATGTTACAGATGAAATATAATATGTCTGAAAGGATTGGCTTGTGCCGAAGTATATTTGATATAAATGATACAAAAAAAAATTACATATTTATAGAGACATAAGTTCCCATCTATAATATATAACATGCGCAATTAACGTGACGTAAAATTGTATCTAAACAACTTCAATATTCAAATTTAATTGGATACTGTCTATCACCTTGATGAACCAATGTTAATTGGATTTTCTTCATTGTACATTGGTTTGCGTTACGGCTAAATAAAATAAGAGATAATACTAGAATATAATATAGGTACTATTTAAATACGTGTATGATATAACATATAAGATATTATATCATGCCTACTACATACCATATAACATACATACTATGTATATGCGATACATATACTAGACGATATAACATAGCATATACTAAAATTCATATTTTCTTTACATAAACCTATACTGCAAATTTTTTATAGCCAAATTATTAATAAATGTCTATTTACAAAAAATAATAAAATAAACTAGAATATAGAAACAAATAAATATAATAGGGTTGAAGCACCTATTTTGGCCGTTGCACCAGTTATGGCCACTTTCAGAAAAATAACTGAATTTTAATATAAGTATAACTGTACTATACAGCAGACAAATAAAAAATTACTTATTTACAAGATTCTGTGTTAACCTAGTTGAGTGTGCGCACTATTAGATGACACTAACTTACATTTAAACAATGAGGCCATAAGGGGTGAAATTAACCTATTTTTGAATTCAATTTTTTTTCTTTGATGGTATGATAAGATAAGATTATAATATATATATATATAATACATAAGAGCAAGTATATTTATATAAATATTATATTTAAAAGAGTGAAGGATCAGCAGAGCCATTCCTAGACGTCAAGGGCAACAAATTTATTAAAGGTACTGGATGCTATTATTGAAACGATTCCTTGAATTTGGAAATGTGGTGATGCTGATTTATATATTGTAGTGCTCTTACTCAACAGGCAACAGAGCCTAAACCCCGAAAGGAAGAAGAAGAAGAAGTGTTCTTACTCTTATCTCTGCTCTTACTGACGATATAAATAAAATGTATTTATTTTGCAACCTGATAACAAAAACAATATTAAAATGCAAGAATCACGCAAACTTGTTGGGCAGCATGTATTTGTAGCACTTGGATTTTGTTTCACAGGAACTTGTCTTCGGATATCTTATACTGGATTCACCTCTACTGCTCTGTGGGTACTCTCGTTGCAAAAATGCGTGACCAATAAACTTGCCAAAAACTTCTTGGCTAAACTGTTGGACCTGTAGTCCAAATAAAATTTATCGTTGGGAATCTCCCCAAACTAAACACACCTCAACTTCAACTTTCAACACGCGTTCACCGCGGTTTGTAAAATACAACTTTTTTTCCTGCTCTCAATTTTCAACTGGCTTGGTCCTTATCTTCCTTATTTATTATTGCCTTGATTTCCTCCTTGTGTCTCAGTTTCATTGGTCCTAGATATCCTTCTTTGATTTAAAAGAAAATCTAGATTAATTTTTTTTATAATTCCAAATCAAACTTGCTGCTTATGTTTGCTTGTACTGCCCAACTACATTTGGTGAGTCTTGAACAAACAAAAATAAAAAAATAGATACATTAAATTTATAAACAATGAAAAACAACAACAAACTTAAACTAAACAATGTAACTTAAATTAACGAACAATATAAAACGGGGAAAAGAAAAACAGAAACGAAAACGGAAAGTCCTGCCTTTATTGTTCCTCAAGTTGCAAAGTCAGTTCTTTATTTCTAAATACGCAACCCACTTTTCATTTCTTGTTAAGAACATAACAATGTGTATAGATTTAAGCTATGGGAAATGTAGGGGAAAGAACTACATGTGGTAAAAGAGGTCAAGTATCTGGGTCAAATTCTGGACAACAGACTGACTTTCATATACACAATGTAACAATCAAGGCGACACGGGTCCTGTGGGCTTATAGATGAATGATTGGCAAAACTTCGGACTGAAACCGAAGATGGTACTGTGGCTATACACCAGAGTGGTGGTACCCATAGGGACATACTCGGCCCTGATCTGGTGGCACACAACCAAGAAAATGGAGAGCATAACAAGGCTTGGCAAGCTGCAGAGACTTGCATGCCTAGGAATCACGGGGGCAATAAGATCAACGCCCACCGCAGCCATGGAGGTCCTACTGGTGTTACACCCACTACTCATAGTGGTGGAGGCAGATGCCCTACTAGCGGCCTAAAGGCTAACAATCAACGGCTATGATAAGGATCCCCCAATAAAGAGGCGCCATACCATGATCTTTAACTCAATCAAGAGTAACACATGCTTAGCATGCAATTGGATAGAACTAGCACAGTAAGGGACTACCGAAAACCATTTAAGGGGTTACGCCACCTTGAAATTTTGAAAACATTGATTCTTTGTTTTTGGCATTTCAATGCAAATTTGAGTTATTTTTTCAAACAGCTGCCATTTCTACAAAAAAATTTAAAAAAATCTGTCCCTATGTCGCAAGATAACTATTTATTACCCTTCTAAACAATAAAAAAGTTTGTTTTTGTGTTTTAGACGATACCTAGCATCAGAGAAAACCACCAGTGAGGATTTTTAAAACAAGGCCATATCTCCGCCATTTTGGAATTAATCGCTTCAAAAAAATTATTGTATATAGTCACTGATATGTGTGGTAGGAAAAGCAAACCCTTTTTCAGTAATCTCAATTTATTTTGTAGTTTTTTGAAAAAAATAAAAAGTGGCCAAACCCTTTAAGTGGACTTAGAATAACACTTTTAGTTGGTAAACTATACTAACTGCTATAATAAAATTACAAAATATACTTGCCAATTGCTATTAAATCACATGTCATTAGCAAGAAGGAACTAACTCAGTACACTTATTCAAAGACAGATTTCTCTTCTAATTTCTTACCAAAAGCTAATATATCGTTTTATCGACCATGTCGATAAAACATGTCATGTTTTAGGATACTTTTCGCTACTATTGATGCGAAGCAATAACAAACAGGAATCCCTAAGAACTTCGTACTTGTAAAGAACTACATTGATTGTATAATAAGAGAATTTAATTTTATAAATCAAAAAATCACGAAAACATCTTCGTAAAAACAGTTTAACAGATTAGTTACCATTCTCTGTAAAAATTGCATCAGATATGTGTATTCCCGTCTTTACTTCGTACAATAAATTACTAAAGTAAACCCGTCTTACCTATGTATACTACATTGCAATCTTTACATAAAATCAAATATATTCCAATGCAGCTCTTGAAATTCTTTTTGTTGCACTATACGTTTTATTTATTTACTTATACTAATAAATAAGTCTTCCTGTAGGAATTTGGCTGTCTCTGTTAAGACTTCACAAATCCGTTTTTTTTGGGTTGGATTAGTTCTCATCTGCTTTAAATTATTCCATTTTTACAATCTTTACTGTGATTTTTCTCCACTCCCGCCTCTTTTCCACTCCTTCTCTTTAATCTCTCTTACCTTCATTCTTCTCAGGTCATCGATCACCTGATCATCTTTACAATGAAAATTTAATTTTTTTAATTATAACCAGGTTGTAGCCAGATAAATTTGCTATCTGAGAAAAAGTGATAAATTGGTGGATTTTAGACAATAAAAGATTAGGATCTAGTTTGCAGCTAATTTCGCGATCTTTAAAAAAGCATTAAACAATTTACGTTAAAAACCAATAGTTTCGACGCTACAGCCACTTAAAGCATAAATTAAAATATTTACTTACTTTGAGGAGAGTTTAACTTGGGGTTTGTATTTATTCAAAAAATTTATATACAAATTAATTTTGGGAAAATGTATTCTGTCACCATCTAAACTTTAAAGGATGTATGACACCTAGGGGTACTGCTTAATTAATTTTTAATTTTTAATTAATAATCTTACCTAATTTTTTTATATTTTACTTTTACTACATATTTATAAATAAACTTTTAATCTTAAATTTTTTTACTTTTAATTATTCTCTGGATATTAATAAACTGACGTTTGACATTCAAGTTCGAAATTATGTTATTGGTTTTACATATATTTTTAATGGTGATGACTGTTTTCAGCTATTGAATAATGAGCGAATACAAGAAAGTGTAGAGGGTAATAATTTTTAAACTTTATTTCTCGACAAAAAGAAAAAAAATTACAAAGTAATAATTAGGAATGCACATTTATGGTCATAAATTAATTTAAAAAATATATTACTTTTTTTAATAATTAATCACGAAGAAGCTGTAGGTAGAAAACTTAATCAGAAAAGTTAAATGTTTCTTGTTTAATTAGTTTTCTTCTTTCTTGTTTTACCTTGACGTTCTGTCGATTGGCCAGATTTATGTTAAACTGTCATATAAACTTCTAAAAAAATTATTAGTTATCATTTTTGTCTTCTCACTTGTCGCTCGACCATTCTAAAAAATGGATTTTTTTAAAATCAGCTTATTTTTAAATTTTATTGGTTTAAAAAATAAAGGAAGTAAATCTTAGGGTTGATATTTGGCAGAGCCGGATTAAAGGAGGGGATAAGGGGGCTGCAGCATCGAGCCTCCTAATTTTTAGGGGCCTCAAAAAAATAGAAGCAGTTTTTATAATGTTATTGTAATAGTACATTATAGGTATCTGTTTTATAAACAAAACTAAAATAAACTCTGTATAATAATTAGTATCTTTCAGTGGTGTATTGAGAAAATGCGTTTGCGGAGGGGGGGGGGGCAGACAAAATATTTTTAGAATCTCGTTAATCCATTCACGCGCGTCAGTAACCCTTCACAACCTCGATGAACCTTCACAAACGAAATCCGGACAATTGCCCCTTTGCCCTCACTAAATACGCCATTGGTATCCTTTCAAAAAATTTTCATTTGAGCTAAGGGCTTACTTTGAAAAATCTAAAATTTTATTAATTTTATTTTGTTAAAACATGCAAGGCCAAGGGGCCTCACATATCTTTAAACCGGCTCTGCACGGTTACTTTAAAAAAAACTCGGACAATGGTATGTTGCCAATTAAACTGAACATTTTGAAACCACTTTTTTTCATATAAAAATCGATTTTACAGGAAAACTTTTTTTTGTTGCAAATTTCATTACCTTGTTTTAAATCCTTTATATTAGCTTCACTATTCTGCTTGCTTGCTTGAATACAGCAAAACTTAGAAAGTCAAATTTGACCGAGTTCGCGCTATCCAATCAAATTGAAATTTTGCATACGGATTCGTCCCCGATGACGATACACTTTAGCAAAAATTTTTTTTCCAAATTTTCACATTTTTCACAAAAATTGAAAAATTTAATTTTTATGGTTTATTGTCAATAATTAAATTTTTAATCTTTTGTAAAATCCAGTATTGTAATTAAAGGATTTATAGTAAAAAACTTGTTTTTACTGGTTAATTTTTTTGTTTTTGACTGAGCCCCTTATACAAGACTTCGTAAAATGCAAACAATATTGTCATCTATATCTCGAAAATGGTGCGAAAAAATAGAAAAATATAGAGAAACAAAATTGTAGAGAAACAAAATTGTAGAGAAACAAAATTGTAGAGAATAAAATTTACAGGAAAAAAATGTTTAAAAAGTTTTGCTGTAAAGACGTCAAGAGGTAAATTGTCGTATAACTCAAATACGGTAGATCGTAGAAAGTTAAAATTTTGTATTTGGGACTCTTATAGCATCTAGTTGTGCACCTCTTATTTTTTGGTTGCAAATGTCCGTGCCAAAAGGGCATTGATTCGTGACGCGCACGAATAGATTAACGAGATTCTTCTACAATCATATTCTAAAAATGTAAAGTAAGTCATGTGGTATCCATATCAGATTTTTTAATAAAGTGAATCATTTATATGAAATTCGATTCCGGGTCCAGAAACAAATATAATTGTTGTTGCCCTGGAGGGTTTTCCATACCCCCCAGACCCCCCGGTTTAAAAGCCCAAAAGTATGTGTATACGTTTTATGATTTACTTTCGTAATAAAATTTTTTTACTCTGTCTGAACAAATACATTTATACGTCATTTGCATACAATGCATACCCCCAGTTTCATAAACTAAAGGTTTTAGTGCATATTCACACATCATGTACCGTAAAAATTCGCACCGGGGGGTCTGGGGGAGGGGTGTGGATCACCCCTCAGGACATAGTAATTGTAAGACCTTTTAGAAAGTTAAATTCCTGGAACGGAGTCACAACTTCAATAACACGAAAATCCTTTAACTGTAATTGCTGGTGCACTGGACGGTGCATACCCCCAGACCCCCCGGGTTGAAAACTTAAAGGTGTGTGTGTGGGTGTGTACGTTGGGTGATTTATTTTCATAATGAAAACTTTTTATTCATTCAGAACAAATACATTTACACATCGTTTGTATATACAGCATATTAGGTATATCTATATATCGTGAAAACTCTTACCGGGGGGTCTGGGGGGTGTGGAACACCCCACAGGATATTATAGGAAAATTCCTGGTTTTTTATCTCAAAACTGCGATATTTTGATCCTTTTAAAAACTTTACATTTGATCTAATCGCGGTTGACCTTGAAAAATTGCAGTTCACCTTAAAACGTACAAAGCCAAAGGGCGTCCAAAAATAATTGGCCTCGAGCCTCACATATCTTTAATCGGGCTCTGGAGTGTGCATTCAACTAGATACCATCTTTTTGTAAAAAAATCCAATGAGATTATTTCCCTTCAAAGATGGCATTTTGTTAAAACACCAAATAAAAATTGAGGCCGCAATTTACCCGTTCAGAATTAATTTTAAGTGAAAATATCTAATGAGCAATATTACAGTCCGTTTCTTTTTCAACAATTATATTTTTTCCCCAACCTGATAGTACAAATAGGAACTGAAATATTTCAGTTGCCGTAAACCCTTAAAATTGCAAAAATTGCCTCACATTGTAAAGCAAATGTGACCCCCCTTACGAAAACCAAAACCAAAACCAAAAAAATTTTAAAAATGCCTATTTAGCACTACTAACATGTTGGACGGATTTCACAAAATAATTAATTTTTTTTAGAATGGGTATGCTTTTTGAAATCCTTTTTTGAGTTGTTAAGTGTAGAACATCATGGTAGGGCCACCCTGTATATGATGTTTAATGCATTTCTCTTGCAATTTCTATTTCTGAAGGTTGTTGTTTGCAGTTTATTTGCTTTAGAAAACTTTAAAAATCAGTGTTTGTACGATTTCCACTATTATTTACGCTTCTATTCATCACAACAAACTCTTTTTTTTACGTTTGAACACTGATCACATCAAAACTTCCAATAGTATCTAATGACGGACCATAATTGAGTATTCCTAGTTTTTTTTTAAATTTTTTTTATTTACTTTTAAGATTATATCAGTCGATTCATATTTTTTATAATATTTTATAAACATCATCGTAAGTAATTATAAACGACAATTATGCGATCAAGTAAAATTAAATTCAAAAAATAAATTATTGACGCTTCAACTATTTTATTCAACAACGTCAACTTGTTAAATAATGATTGTAATTAATGTATTTCAGTTGAGAATCAAATAATCACGAATAAGTAATAAATAATATTGCCTTGACTTTTTACTCCTGACAACGAATTAACAAATAGTACAGGATGTCCCATACGTCGTACCAGATGATTAGTTTGTAAGCAAACATCGGGAAAGTTCCATTATAACTTCATTTTTTTGAGTCATATTTTGTTATATCGCGTGGACGTGTTATTTTTTTGTGCATCATCTGTAAAAGACACTTCTTAAGTATTTTTGGATCGACAGGAGCACCATTAGTCACCTTCATAATATCCAAACGTTCAATCATCTATAAGAAGTATAATAAAGAATTAAAGCCCCTTGTACGTGATCTCTGAAATTAATTAAAATTATCACGTAATGGAATGTTGAAAAATCTAAAAAAAAAGTAAAAATAAAAAACAAGAAAAATTAATATTTTACGCTGACATTGTCAGTCTAATGCAGTCGTAATTGATTGCTATATAATTTACGAATAAACTATTTTTACGTTCAGGATAAACCCGCCAAGCTTAATTACAAGTCGCTTGTCGAAACACATCATACAAAATTCAAAAACTACACCTAAAATAATTTGACAGCAATTGGGAATCGAACTCATGACCCTACGGTTCAATGCCCAACTGAATATACAGTCCACTAACTCATTGTTCAAAATGAACATAGCTAAAAATGCAGATGCACTCTTTTTTAACTTCGTTAGAAATTAGTGATTTCATATTTTTTATAATTAAAATGAAGACAAGAATGTCATCTGCATAAATGGAATCTGATACCTAGTTTTCCCGGAATCCAGTGACCGCTACATAATTAAAATTTAAAAAACTGCAGTTACGTTTTTTTTTAATTAACATAGAATATCCAACCGCATTTTTATGCCATTGTCTAAAATAGCTTAATGTTGGATGAGAGACAGATATATCTTTTTCTAAAACAATTCACCTTGGACACAACATTCTTTGGGTACACATTCTTGAATCTCTTCTACTAAATGGGAATCTATACAGTGGATTTATAGAAGCTATCCACTACCAATTTTCTGAAAATATGACTTTCTAAGATGCAGAATATCTGTCAAAAAGGTAACAAACGCAAAAAGGTTTTCGTCATTTGAAAAAATTATTGGGCAACTTTCAGGGATGTTTTTATAAAGAACCTTAGCTTTTTTGCAGTTAATAACTTCTCTCCTGGACTCCACTTTAAATTACATTCTTTTTCATTACTTTTCTCAACCATATATATTTTTAGACCTTTACAAATCTGTCTGCCCAAAGTGGCACAACAAGTTGAATGGATTTTTAAGCTGTTTCACTAATAACAGGAACACGTAAATAAATTCCGTTTAATAATTTTAGTCGATGTTTAGATTAAGTTGTTTGCTCCACTACTTTTCTAATCCCATTACGTATTACAAGCAGTGAAAATTTGTAGTTTGCTCAATTTAGTTGACAATATTCTAGCGAATATCCCTTCTATTCACCAGTTTCTGAAATTGAAAATTAAGCCTAAAATATAGGCTACTGACAAAATTTATGTTAGGACTACGTTAGTTATGTCCGATAATATTGTCTTGTTACTTAAGACTAAGGACGAAATACATCAATTAATACTATTAAATAATTACATTATAATACACATCAGGTAGTTGCGTAGTGGTAAGGAGTTAAATTGCTAATATTAAAGTTTTGACTTTTGATTTGATTAGCGAAAACTTCTAAATTGTTTATGACGTGGTTTGGATCTCACGTTAAACTTTAAAGTGATTGTGTAACTGTGTAAGATTTATTTTGCAAAATTGTTAATAAACAGTATTTGTTGAAGTATTAACAATAATAATAATAACGTATTCGAAAACAAGATTTATGTTTACTTAATTGTTTATCAATAAAGCGCTTTCAATTAAGAAGAACAACAAACTCTCGTTAAACTAAACAACTAGAATGAACATTATCCTGCGAGCTTTGAGTAAATTTATAAATAGGAATTTGAACAGGATTGCAATATATGTATACTCTTTAAATTGAAAAATAAATTTTGTTAGCCAGTTCGGGTAGAAAATTAAAATAAATAGTGACGACGATCAAATTACTTAAAAAAACTTCTTTGAAAATACCAGGTCGATCAGAAAAACTGCTTGTGAGAGTTGGTTCGCAGATCTTGAAATAGTTTTTTGATATTTTACCGATTAGAAACAATAAAGTGTAACGTTGGAAATGTGAATTTTTAGCGTTCCATTTTATTTTTTATCGAATCAGCCTAAAAAAATATTAAAATAAAGATGAAACCGGCCCCGTTGCTTTGTATTGGGCAGTGGCGGCTCTTTGGAGGAGGCAACGGAGAGTTAGCCTCCTCTAAAATTCTAGACTTAAACTATTAAAATTTTCAGAAACGTAAAAATCGGATTTTCGATTGGGAGATCTATAAGATCTATAAAGTAACGTGAAGCTACTACAGAAGCAACGCTTTCAGCCTAGAGCATACATATATGCAGATGGTTCAGCCATCACACGGATAGCAATGTTTTCCTGTACTACTGATAGTTTAGAGCAGGGGTTTCAAACTTTATAGTCTAAGGGACAGACCTAAGAGCCAAGATCTAGCTACAGTGGCTAAGGAAAATATTCGAACCCTCCTATGTTAACAATGTAAATTGCACATTTTGAAACTGTTTTTTTACATATAAAAATCACCTTTACAGCATAACATTTTAAACATTTTTTGATAAAAATTAAAAAATGTCAGCAGAATTAAGTTTCAATTTAGTTTCAATTTGTTGAGTTTGTTTCTGAACTTGATTTTTAGTTGTTGTATTTGGTATATTCGTTTTGGAAGCTGATAATTTGGTTAAAGAATGAATTGTAATTATCTTAGATTGTAAAAGAAATGAGGACTAATTCACCTCAGAAAACGGATTTGCAAGTCTTGAAAAAGACACTCTAATTCCACTTGGAATGTGTGGCTCTCTTATTAAAAATAAATTAAAACATCTAACAAATTTTCACAAAATATATATAAATTAAAATTTTAGTTAATATTTTATATAATTTTCTTGCTTTTACATTTGGCTCAATTGTTTCCTCACGAATTCTTGTATTTTAAGAGCTCTATCAGCACACAAAATTTTATCATAATCATGATGACATTCTCATTTAAAAAAAATTTTTCATTGTGGTAGCCCTGGAAAATATTTCTCTGCCAAAACCACTAGAGCTCACCAGACATAGTACGTCCAAAAATTTTGATTGCCATCGACGTAAAAATGCCGAATAAAATCAATGGACAAGGACTTTTTTCAAGATTTCACAAAAAAAAAAAAAATCTTTTTTTGTCATGTTGAATTCCTGATTTTTATCAAATGCTTTCATATGCTGTCAAATTCTGTGGGGGAAATGTTCCTACATACCAAATTTGGTTAAGATCCCTTAAGTACTTCATGAGTTATTCACTCTTCAAGTTTCAGCTTTGACAGCTTGTAATTTTTGACAGATGACAGATATAGAAAGAAAATCTTACCTATTCTGAGTAAAGTTTTTCAAGGTCTTTAAAATAAGTTATCACAAGACAAAATTGTTTATGATGGAGTTACACTCTTATGCTATACTCTATGATTAACCTTCTCAAATTAAAAAGCCACAAAATCCCACTGGTAAGGGCCCTTGTTAGAAGAGAGCCCAACGCTTCAACTGAATTAAATTCGAAGTTGATCCACCGCTGGCGCTGAGAGCGATACTAAAAAATATTTGAACAAATTATATTAGTTTAGTATGCAACATATAATACATGCGTGAATCGTATAAACTAATTCATAACTAATTTCATCCGTTACAATACTGTTGGTTCGGTATTAAATTTCAAATTTTTTAATGAAATACGGTTATTAGCCTGGTATGTTAGCTGAAGAACTGCTGACACTAAGGTATCCGGTTTGAATTTAGAAAAAGTCTAAAATTTGTTATGATCGTCTCCGTGCTTCGGAGGGCACGTAAAGCCGGGGGTCCTCCTGGGTTGATGATTTGTCTTAATCAACAATCGGAATCCAGGGTTTCAGGCACTTCTGAGATGAGTCTAGCAGGACCGTATATAAGAGGGTGGTTTTGGTGGTTCAACCCCCCCCCATAGGTGAAGTAATTCTAAATAATTACTATATTACAAGAATTAATTTAAAATACGGGTGGGCATATGTCAATCTTTTCTTTAATTGCATCCCCCCATGACCAATGTCTAACTACGGCCTTTGCTCTTGGAATCCATAAAAATGCTTTGACTGTTTATAAAAAAATTTTTCATTTTATAGAACAAATATTTTAAAAGTTTTAATAAGCAGGACCGTATATAAAGGGGAGGTATTGGGAATTCAATTCTCCCCCCCCCCTTGGGTTAAACAATTTTAAATAATTACTACATTACCATAATTAATTTAAAACACGGGCATATGCCAACCTTTCTTTTAATTCCATAACCCCCCCCCCCCACACACACACGACCAATGTCTAACTACGGCTCTGGAGTATAGCAAGTTACCTTAGATGTAAAATAATTAATATGCTTACAACACTAATAGTGAATTCGGAAACCACCGACGCTGCTGAACAAGATGCGAGATTGAAAAAAGTTTCTTTAAACCGAGAGTTACTAGAATATTTTGTAACATTTATTTGTTTAATGTTTATGTCGTTTTACAAACTGGAATTTTAATTTGAATATTGAAAACCGGGGCTTAGCTCCCCAAAATCACAATTAACTTTTCCAAAGTTATTAAGTAAAGCTAGTTTTCCCCCCCATATATTGAATCTAGTTGCGTCTTTAATGTAGTAGTGTTTTTATTTATTTTGATTAGACTGGATCTCAAGAAAACCACGACTCTTGCTCGCCGTTGAAGCAAAAATTGAAACAGTAGACCACTGCTATAATTATAGACAGATGACATAAAAAGTCCCTTAAGAAGAGAGGTGGATTATAGCGGACAAACCCATGGTCTAGATGTTGAAGATGTCACAATGTCATCTTATAACCCTACCGGTAATCTTTACAATTATTGCTTTCTTTATTTGCTTTTCTCTACAATTTTTGCAAGCTCCAAGGACACACATCCTAGTTCGCCCTTAGTGCCTTAACACAGGGGTCTTCACACTTTTTAGCATAAGGGCCAAACTGATTGCTCCACAAAGCCCCGAGAGCCAAGCTCTTGCTATCTCATCAGATTAAGATTACTTTTTGACAACTTTCTGACAACTTTTTGTTGTGTTTTGGTGGGCCGTAGTTTGGAGACCCCTGCCTTAACATAAGGTGATCAACCGTTCTCCTTTAGGAAGGATTGTCCTTCTTTTCCGTGGATCGTCCTCCTTTTAAAAATGTCCTCATTTTGTTCTCCTTTTTGAATCTTCTACTTAGGAAGGCTGAATGAGCTAGAAGAAAAGTTCTTTTGCAAACATTTTGCAACCGTCTCCGCTCAAATTAAAAACCTTTAGATCAAGCAGCTATTTTCTTCTTCTTCTCAAACTAAACTCAGACATCAGCACCGTAGTTGACTTGTTCAAAATATTAATGACCAAATAGTAACTTTGGCTTCTAGGTATTATTTAATATTTTTACAAAAAATCAAAAAATGATTCAAAGCCTAAATCAATTTTTCATGCGAATTAAGAAATCCCGCACATAAAGAAGCTTTTAAACCTACCTAATAGAAGATCCTGTTTTCATAAGTTTTCAGTTTGTACGTACTTACGGTAGTTTTTACATCTAAAAGTGTATTTAAGTTAGAAAAACATTCATCCTAAACAACAGATATAAGAAAATTATAAAAATTGGAGTGAATAGGTTAAGGAACCAGCCCAGTTGTTAAAAGGGCAAGAATCTCTGATTTTAGGTAAAACTCGGAAATCAATCCACTTTTTTATTGTATGGCAGATAACTTAAAGGGGCTAGATGCTTAAAATACAGATAATTGAAGATAAATATTGGAGAAAAGTTGGACTAGCGAAGCATAAAGAAGAAGATGGATATAGACAGAACATTTAGGTCAAAAAGGAAAAAAATTGGAATGAGATGTATAATTTGCAATTTTATCGGATGTAGAAGTATACTTTTTCAAATTGGTTTGCTGTGCCTGTACCTATCATATACATACTTAGGTATAATTATTTTTATATAAAATAATAATTATGATTATTGTATAAATTTTACATTGTGATTCCCTTGATTGCTGCACTTGATCCGTTATGTCACGTAATAGAAACGACCTTTAATTTTCCTGAATTTTAAAATAACAAGTAAAGATCACAGCGTCCTACTATTTCATTTAATTGTGTTATGCCGTGCACTATTATTACGGTCAATGGCGTGCATCAAATGCTCACGATCATGCAAGACTACTTGAACATCAAAAGATTTATAGATATGAGTAGAAAAAAAAAATATAGTTGTATTATCTACTCGTGCAGTTAGATTGTAGACTTCCTGAACTCCGGTCGACCCTTGAAATCGCAAGCAAACCTGATCGATGTTGATAGCACATGTCAAGTATGTCTAGTGTTACCTACTTCACTGTTTTCCAACCGAAATCGATTTACGTCGAGTAGTTTTAAAAATTGCAGAAAAATACTTGAGGTTTGCAAAAGCAATTTTCCCAAAATTTAATTTAATTTAAAAAGCAATTTATTAAACAAAAAATATGTCAGAAGAATATATCAAACAAGAAACAACAAAAGCTTTAAAATATCGCCCCTAGTTAGAGCCAAAGAATCTTCCAACTAAAAACGTGCACAAAACTAAAGAGCAAAAAGTTAGGGAAAGAAATTTAATTTAACCTCTCAATAAATGGACAGAAATTTTATGTAGGTATGTAGTTAGCAGAAAATACAAACCCCTTGTTTTCAGTTAGGGGTTGAAAATTAAATTACCAATTATAGGTAATTTAATCTGTCAAAATGGAAAATAAAGTGAAAAATGTACAATTATTGTATATCAACCTAAATATATAGGTACACAAGAGAAGTAACAAGCAAACAAAAAAGTTTAATCTAAAATAACAATTATTAGGTATTAATATTTAAAATCAATACATAGTAGTAAGTAGACCGCAAATTTAAACGCTGGCTTTGACAAAAAGGAAGTTCAATTTGCAACGTCATAAAGTGTTAATAATGCAACATCCTATGTTTATAATTTTAATTTGTTTAATTGATTAAAATTTAAATTTAAGCTTTCATGTCACTTCTAAAGTTTATTTGTGTATTACTGCTGTGATGCTTTTCTGAGATAAACGATTTAATTATAATTATTTAACACCGAATAAACAAGTTTTCAAGTTCACACGGATAGTTTGATGTGTTAAATTTAGTTTTCCAAATTTCCATTAACTTAAATAGATTGAAAATTTATCAGTTTCTAATGAAACACAAACAACGATGTTATTGTAACAATTATTGTTTCAATTTGTTGAAATAATTGTTGAACATAATTGAAATAAAAAAAACTGTTATTTTTTAAAATACACCAAGCTTTTCCTATCACTCACATAAGGTCGACGAATCTGATACTATGCAGTGCTTTGATTTCTGACTAAATTTGATTAAACAAAATTCATATCAATAATAACGGAGGGAAAGTTCAAAAGCAGTATTGATCGAATTTTAGACTTCATCCCTGATTCATACACATCCAACCCACTACCCAGACAACAAATATGCCGGCAGTAATTATGTCAACCACATTTAAACCGACGGGAAATACGCTGACAAGTAATTACGCCGACTGTACATACACTGACAAGTAATCACGCCGATTGCACATACGCTGATGATAAATTCGGCCACATGATGCCGAAAACATTTATGTCAATAGGCAATTACGTTGACAATTAATTATTATTTAATTTCGAAATAAATTAACAAACCCTAGAACTTAGATCGGTCAGTTCCCAGTGTTTAGATTTTAGACTAATCACAAGCACTTTTTAGAACTAAAATGTTTTTAAGTTATCACAAATAAAATACACTGTAAGTATAAGTATAAATTTCTCTGGTGAAAGTTCTTTAAAATACAAGTAGTGAAGTGCAGCTTTCAGGCCAACGTTAAAGAATATATTTTTACAGACATAGGTCAGTTCTAAATGTTCCAGTTTAATGCCCGGATTCATAAAACATTTAACAGGCCGTTAAAGTTAACGGATGATTTCTATTGGTTTGTTATCACTAAGGAATAATTTCCATTGGTTCGTTAAAAGTTTTATGAAATCAGGCATTAAGTAATTATTTAGAAAATCTTATTTTTTAGTACACCGCGGTGAAAAAATGTCTGAAGCTTGGAATAAGTTTAATAAGTAATTTTTTTTAGCAAAACTATCGTTAAAAGAGAGGTCAGTGGGAGGACATTTTTTTTTTAGCAAAATCTCCGTTAAAAATTTATCCTCTTAGACCAAAAACATAGGTCTGCTCTGAGTAGTGTACGTTTTTTTTCTAACAAAAAACATTGCTTAAAAGAAACCTCTTGTTAAGAAATAGGTCTTATTTGGAGGTTTTGTTTCGGCTAAACCATCGTTAAAGCAAGGGGAGTTCGTGCAAAGACATAGACCTGTTTTAGAGATCAACGAAATACCATGCCAAAAACACCCCTCTCCTGTGTCGGAAGTCAAAAATAAAAAATGGTTAACTACTCATTTTGCAGTATTACCGTCCGTCGGTCGTATTTTTGCCGTATTTTTTATCGACAAAATTACTTGTCGGTTTAATTACCTGTCAGCGTCTTTGCTATCGGCACAACTACCTACATAGAACTAAGCACTATTGATCGAATTTTAAACTTCATCCCTCGATTTTAAAATCGTATAGAGCACATTACCCTTTTTAACATGACAAATGAAAACTGAAAGTAACAGCTATCATTCGTCTTTTTTCGATATAGATAAATACCAAACATCTTTGGTATTTTAAACAAAACTAATCAGATTTGAAAAAGCTTAAAGCAAAAACAGATGAAGCTTTTATATTCACAAATCAAGAAATAAGCCAAAAGCATTTACATTACAATCAAGTAAAGCCAAGGCCAAGTTGAAGCGGTCTAGTACATTTGAACGCGGCCGTTTAAACGTAGAGTCGGTTGAATGCAAGGACGTTTGAACTCGAGATATTAGATACAATTGCACTACCCTTATTATATTTAAATGGGTAATGGTAAACTGCAAGACTAATTCTTAGTCCAATAACAGGCAGTTAAGCTATCTAAGCTAAATGTCACCTATGTATTGCTTATTTGAAAAACTATAAATAAAAAGATCAAATTAAATTTTCCTTCCGGCAGGAGCGCTAAGGATCGAAACACTACTGAACGCCTGTTGTACTTTTTACAACATGTACAATTTCAATCGTGGCAGTGAACATTCAAATCGAATTTTCAAAAACCTTGCTTATACCTTTTCTGATGATTAGTATCCATAAGTATAATTTGATATAAATAAAATAACTACACAAAAAACAATTAATTTATTCATGAAGAAGTTTACTAAAATCTTTAATATTTGATTATTGTAATTTATACAACAGCGCGCCTGCCGGAAGGTTAAACAATTAACCTAAGTATTCAGTATCTGTTATTGGTTCATTCAATTAATTACCAAGGAGATGTTAGTTAATCTTTGCCACCACCTGAAGATCCAGAAATTTGGAGGGGGGGCAAGGCTAGAAACGGGCAAAAAGTGTTCTCAGATTTAGGATTCTCCCGTTGTTTTCTTGTTATTTTTAAGCGTTGAGGGGGAACCCGTGCCCCGCCCCTACATTTGCCTATGCTTGCCACGATAAGATGATTAAATTTTAGAGTTAATCCGAGATTTGCTAAAACGTCCCGAAGCGTCCGAAGCATAGGGGACCAGTGCGAAGGGCTGGTACTTACTAAAAATATCCCCTTTGTTCGGTCCCACTCCGCAAAGTGTGCTATACTAGAAAGGGAGTAACCTCTAAAATAATTCTAAACAATTATTATACTATTAAAAAATACTCTTATTTTAAATAATAATTAGTAAATTCCACTTCCTCCAAACCCTTACATAATTAATGGACGGCCCCTAATTTGGTCATAATAAAGTGCGCCCGTTATAAGTCGGGGGAGGGTGTAATTGCTCATTTCAAACTTCTTTATTATATTTAAATATAATTTAAATAAATATTAATAATTATAAAAATATAATATTATAATAATATTTAAATATAATGAGAGGGGGAGGGGTGCAATTGGATCTCACTTCTCGCGTTCAAACGGCCGCGTTCAACCGGCTGCGTTCAAATGTCCGGCTCCGAAGTTTAAGACTTAAACACATCAGTAAATAAAATACAAAATTAGGAAACTAACATTTACTGGAAGAAGGTAAATGTTAGGAGAAAATCGAAACGTTTGGATCAAATACATATTATGTTTGGCCCATGGTAAGAGTCGATCAAGGTGAAAGACCAGATATTTTATTGTTTATTATTCAGGAAAGATTTTAGCACACAACATTATAATTGGGCAGGATTCCCTCCTAAGAATAAAAAGATGATATGCACCTAGCCAAAGTTTCAGCAATCTTAAGTCACTTTCACTATGTTTTTCCATTTCAAATTGAAAATTTTGTTTTTAAAATTAAAATTTGGATTTAATTTAATTTTTGGATTTAAAGAGTCTCATGCGCAACGTTGTGTCCCCGGACAATTCTTTCACTGGAACCATGTACCATCCAAATGTATGCAAAAAAAAAACAAAAATAAGTAGTCATAATTTATTAAAATTGTTATTTTTTAATAATAATAATAATTATTATTATTTATTATTAATCATAATTATTTATTATTAATAATAATTATTTATTATTATTATTAAAAACTAACAATTTTAATTATGACTACATTAGATTTTTTTTGTACATATTTGGACGAAACTTTCACTAAATGAATCGCCCGCCGCAGAATGAATCATCCGGATACCTATTAAAAATATAGTTTGCTTCTCACCTCCTAAAAAGTCCTTAAGATGCTCATGTAAACATTAAAAAATTTAATTTCACATTTCCAACGGCGAAATGTCCTAGACTGAGTACACCAGGTTTCATACTTAATTTGGTCAATGATTAGTAGTTTGAAGACAAATAAGAAAACGTTTTTATTAAAAAGTTACACTTCTTACAGCAAAATATAAAATAAACATTTTATTTCGTGAATAACAAACTTAACAATTTTGAAAAGGCAATAGAATTTCTGGATGATAGCTTAATAAATGGCATTGCATAGCTGCTTCAAACAAAAATTGTAGTCCACAAATATTGCACACATGCTGCACTTCGTTCGTTGAGTGAATTCTTAAATGATTAACCAGCTGCACCTTCTGTGAAAACGTAGAATTGCAAACTTCGCAAGAATATGGTTTTTCCCCAGTGTGAATTCTGAGATGACTCTGCATATTTCCCTTTTGGGTAAATTTCAAGTTGCAAACAGTACATGAATATGGCTTTACACCGGTGTGAATTTTGGCGTGAGTTTGTAAATTACCTTTTTGAGAAAATTTTGAGTCACAAATTTCGCAAGCGAACGGTTTTTCATTCAAATGCATTTTTAAATGGCTTTTTAAGGCTTTCCGTTCGGAAAATTTTGAATCACAAATTGGGCACGAGAACCTTTTCTCATCGACATGAAGTAACGCATGGCTTTTCAAGCTTTCCTTTAGTGGAAATTGTAATTTACAAACAGGACATTCAAATGGAGTCTCTCCGGGATGTATTGTCATATGGGTTTTTAAGCCCGATTTCCACAAAAACTTTTGATTGCACATTCGACAAGAATAAGGCTTCTCACCAGTATGAATTCTCAGATGGCTAATCAACCGCATTCGTTTTAAAAATATTTTGCAGCAAACGTCGCATACATACAGCTTCTCGGACTGATGAATTCCCAGATGATTTTGGAAGTCCAGTCTGTTCAAAAACGTCACACGACAAATTTTGCATGTATACTGCATTCCTCTGTCGTGGCGTTTCAAATGTTTTGTATGAGCTGATTTGTAAGAAAATTTCGAGTTGCAAATTTCGCACGAAAATGGTTTTTCGCCTGTGTGAGTTTTCTGATGAGAATTTAAGTGAGCTTTCTGCGTGAACTTTTTATCACAAATTTCACACATATATGGCTTCTCTCCTGTGTGAATTCTTAAATGTTTTATCAAAGTGGAATTATGTGAAAAACTTAAGGTGCAAAATTGGCAGGAGTACGGTTTTTCTCCTGTGTGAGTTCTAGAATGGCCCAGTAAAGCTGACTTTTCCAAGAAGGTTTTGTTACAAATGTTACACTCAAAAGGCTTTTCTCCAGTGTGTCGTTTTGTATGCCTTACCAAGCTTGATAAATTTCTAAATTTCAGTTCGCACATTTTGCATTCGTATGGTTTTTCTCCAGTGTGAATTCTGGAATGGATGGTTAAAGTTGATTTATGTGAAAATTTCATGTTGCAAACATTACATAAATGTGGTCTTTCACCTGTATGGGTTCTGAGATGATCTTTCAAATACCTTTTCTGTGAATAGCTCTCGTGGCACACATCGCACTTAAATAATTTTATGTTCGAATGAGTTGTGAGATGATTTCGTAAGCTTGATTTTGATGATAGCACAAAGTTACAAACTCTACAGGCTACTGTTTTCTTTTTCGATACACTTTTCGATGAAAATTTAACATCTGACGTTTCTGTTTGTTGATCTTCCGATGGAGTTTCAAATAATGAAACAGTTTCTTCTTTAACCGCAACAAAATTAAAAGGACTTTTGTATTCTCCTACTTCTTCTTTAACTTCACAGAGATTTTCAGTTTTAACAACTTTTAAATCTACATGAACAACACAATCACTGAGGTTATGGTTAGTTGCTATTTTTAAAACAGGAGAATTTCTTGTAATATCAATTACAATATCTTCGGGGTCCTTCTCAATCACAAATTTATTTTCCGTTTTGATTTCCATTATGAAAATTCACAAATTTCGTCGTACTTTATTTTTACCACGAAAATACATTATTTGGAGGTTATGTGACTGACTTTTAAACTTGGATAAACAAAAACAAACTTTTTAATGTTTTCATTTCTAATGCATTACATATTGATTTTGTCAAATATTTAATTACACTTGGCATTTACGATTAATTAAACTTATAATTTTATAAAACTAAGAAAAGAGAAGATGGATTAAATGTTTTTCATTTATTTCGAACTACGCATGCACAGTGCGGTGTTCAATATTATTCTACATAGGTACAGTGGCTCAAGAAAGTATTCGTACAGTCCTATTGTAACACTTTCTGAAGGCTCTTTTTCACACGTAAACATCACTTTTATAGAAAAACTTGTTAGACATTTTTTGTTGGAAATTTCGTTATCATCATTTTTGTAGTTATACATTTTTCTATTTTGACCCGCCGTTTGCGAGTTACAGTGTCTTAAATAGAACTAGATGTAAAACACAAAAAAATATTATTATCTATATCTCAGAAACGGTACAAGGAAATAGAAAAATGAATAAGTATTTTTTCTTTCAAATTTTATTTCCTACATTTTTGATTCTGTACATTTTTCTGTTTTGTCGCACCGTTTTCGAGATAAAGACGACAATATAATATTTTGTATTTTACAGTTTTCTTTAAGTCACTGCAACTCCAAAACGGTGCGGCGAAATAAAAAAAATCTATATACAGTAAAATAAAGAGAATGAATTTTACAACAAAAAATGTTTAATAAGTGTTGCTGTAAAAGCGATTTTAATATGACAAAAATAACTTCAAAAGGTATAATTTACCGCAGATCGGTAATTCTTTATTTTTAATGTAGCAAATGTTTATTAATATTTATTTATAATTTCATAATTACTATTCGAGGTAAAATATTAATTTAGATTCCAAGACAGTAGCGGATCCAGACAATTACCATTGGGGGGAGGGAAATAAAATTAAAATTTATTAAATATGAAAATTTAAAGTAATAACTGCAAAAATAAATTTATTTTTCGTTTTCCAATAAATTTAAAAAAATTTTTGTGTAAAAATTTAGATAGGCAATTACTCCCCCTGAATCTGCCACTGCCTTAGGACTCCTAAATTTTGTAATTGCATGAATTTTAGCTCAATTGTGCTAAAGATGACACAAAGTCAAAATTGGTACTATAACTAAAATATAGCTTATTGAGAAAGAGGAATTCATCAGTTTAATTATTGAAAAATATTTATAGGCTATTATAACTATTTTTGAGAAAGATAATAACGAAAAATTAAGAAAAGCTGGATTTAGTATCCGACAATCGAGTGGCGAGTCACAAGCAGAGCTGGTTTAAGAAATTTTTTTGACCCAGGATTGGTTATGTCGTTACATAACCGTTGCCCACTTATTAAGGTAAAAAAATTCATTGGAAAATTTAAATTAAAAGCAATAACACGAAAGCGATCATACATCACCTCTTTGGAGCTTAGAGTGGAATTTAGAGAGGGACTCGAACGTTTCCGAAAAGCAAAACGCAAAACAGTTTTCTGTAGTGTAACCACAGTCAGCAAAATGATTAGTCAGTAGAACAATAAACAATGATTAATGGCTCAATTACACGTAACGAGTACAGTGGCGAGACAGTGTTCTCGGCCGAGGGATCGGTTGGTATAAACATATTACCGAGCGCTCGGGCGAGCATTCGGCCTAGTAGAATGGCGAGACAGTCACTCGGACCCTTTTCTACTTACTAGACCGAGTGCCCTTGCATCCTATCGGCCCTGCTCGTTAGCCCGCTCGGCATGTTTAAACACACATTCGGTGCGTACTCGCCACTTGTCAGCATGCGCGCACACCGCATCCACTTGACTTTCATTTAATTCATTTAGCACATTCAGAGGACAATAACAAATACATGAGTTTGCACTGAGAGGAGCTTGACAGAGAGGGACTAATCTAGGTTGCCTTGTATTTTTACAAATTCAAACGCCAGATGAAAATTTAATCTCAATTGAATATAATGCAAGCACGTGCATATCACGCAGTGATCATTGTTTACATCAGGTGAACGTGCTAAACGAATAGAGTATAGTGTTGGTGTTATCATTGTTATAAAAATGCCTAATAATAAATAGCAACAATAATGTACTGACTTGCTCGCCACAAAAGTCGAATACGTATAAACACTCACTCGCTCACACTACTCTCTCGGCCTAGTGACATTTTGCTGTCTCGCTACTGTACTCGTTACGTGTAATAGACCCATTAGATTTGTTGTTATAACACCAAATAATTTATTAGTTAAAATCATCCAAGTTTTTTGTTGCTATAGCAAAATAGTTAGTAAGTGCTAGAAACAAAAATATTAGTTGAAGTAACTATTATAGTAACTATATTAGTTCAAGTTAGACTAGCAAAATATTTTTTGCAAATAAAAAGTTTTGTTGAAGGAACAAAAACATTTTTAGAGTGTAAAGGGTTAAAAAGCTAAAGACTTTTTCAGATAATTGAAAATCTCTTAAATGCATATATGTATATGTTACAGTCAACGATGACAATTCGGCCATTAACGTCATTGGCAGGGCAATGACGTCAATGACAATGCATTTTGGGCGATGTTGACATTTAAAATTTCATATGTTGTTTTTACATCATTGTCCGGGCAATACAGGGTGGGCAATGATAAAACAACAACTGTACAGATTCTGTATAATGTATTCTATCGCTCTTAGTGGTAGCCGTAACACACGTTTTGTTCTTTGCCGAGTTTGGGATTCTCTGGAGAGGTCAGGGCCTCCCAGTCGAGGTGGATTGACTTCAGAGATGTCTTTAGCGAGTAAGCGCCAGCCAAACCGCCCCAGAGCGCAGTGCAGAGCTGCGTAAGGTCAGTTTTGGCTAGCGCAACCACTGCAAATTACTGGTCCACTTTAAAACGAATTAATTAAATCAAATTAATTATTCTTCCAGGCCGTTTCGGCTAACGCAACCACGACAAATCACGGATCCACCCTAAAATGAGTTAACGTTTGTCTAAATTAAATAATAATTCCTGTACACTTATGAGGCGTTGAGAAGAGCCGAGTTGCTGTCATTTACACGAAAAAACGCGTGCACGACAAATAATTGTCCCGGGTTGATGTGCATCACCATTTTGGTGTTCCTTATAGTATTTATTCCATATCATCTTTGTCCAAATCATTTTGGCCATTAACGTCATCGACCGGCCAAAGACGTAAATAACGTTAATGACCAGCGTAAATGGGTATTGACGTCATTGTCGTCAATGCCCAATTTACGTCATTGACCGTAACATATACATTAGCATTACGTAGGTACAAAACTCACTCCTTCACTCACTCCCTCAGAAACCTTTTCGTTACTGTTTCTTCAGTGGTGTATTTCATCATCAAAATAATTTTGTTGGCCTAACAAAAAATTAGTTGCTTCAACTAATATTTCTGTTTCCAACACCAACATTTTTTGTTGTAACAGCAAAAAAGACATTGTTGGGTAAATTTTAACACATTTGTTGGTATAGCAAATTGTTTGTTACACCGACAAATCATGTTTATAAGTGTTCGGATTAACAAAAGCGGCGTTATTCGGCCCCATTTGCTGCGGCCCACCAAGTTTTACTCATTAACTTGCTGACATTCGCCCCACCTGGGGCGGTCTTATGTCCTTTTATTGGCATCATGATGGCGCAGCAGTTTTGCCGCTAAAAAACCAAAACAGAATACATAATTAATACAAATTCATTACCCATGGTTTCTCTCAAATTTGTGACTTTTGAAAATTTAATAAAGATAAACTCAAATTTAAATATAATTACAGTAATCTCCAATGATCGTAAAACGGAATTGGAGCACTTTCATCTCCTACGTAGGGAAAAAAGTCAAATTGGTTTACTACCGTAACGTCAAGTAGCTATCCAAGTTTCCTATACAAGTAAATTGTAGACATCCAATCTTCCAGTCAAAATGACTCACTTTCAAGTTCTACAACCCCATAGGTTAAATCCACTTTAACAAATAAGTTTCTATCTTTGACGACTTAACAAAAATTAACCATAAATCAAATAAAAAGAAAATATAATAAATAACTTCATATAAGATAATAATTAATTGTATCAATTTCCAATTATTAAACAAATTGCTTTCATGTTCCGGACGTTTTCGTGCATAAATGATGTACTTTCATGAAATCAATGTTTCAGGAGGCAGCATAGAAGCAATGGTGTGTGCTATGTAGTAGATGAGCTTAACCTCTAGGGTACGAAAGCTGCGGTACTTTGGGTTATATATTTCCGTTTAGCTAGATTTCTCATTAGAATTCCACGTTAAACTATAGATTTCACATTGGTTGTTCTGTAATTACAATTAAGCTGTTGAGCAATTCTTGTGCAAAGTGATAATAAATAAATAGCAAAAGCGCTTAGTCTAAATTAAGAGATTTGCTTTCCTTTTTGTACAACTCTGGCCATGTTAAAATTCGACTTTGGTTTGAAACAGCAGAAGTAATGAGGGTAAAACTGAATAATACATTGTTTGATTTGTCCGCATCGTCTTTCAAGGGTTTTCAATGCAAAATTGTTAGCTTAATAGGACAACCCGACTTCATCAAAAAGTAATCATCGGTACGTCCTAGTTGAACACCTTTGTTCTCTATTATTATACATAATCCACATGCTTTCCTTACAAATTTTACCATAAATTTCCAACAGAACTGTTTTTTTAAATTTGACATTATTGATTGCTGGATTATCGAAAAAATATTATAATGGGAGTAAGGAAGGAAAAACAAGACTTTTCATAATTTATTTTTTAATAACTTACACGTTTACACAGTATTATATAAAATTATAGAAGATTTTTATTATTATTGTTGCGCAAATTAAAGATTGGTTGAAGAAGTGAATTTAAGTTCACAGTGCGTCATAGTTTGTGGAGGCATCCAGCAGAAGCCACAAGCTACTCAAGGTTTTTGAAATTTTACTGTAATTTTTAAATTCCAACTTTTGACCGACCTTTTGCCTATAATTTAAATTTTTTCTCAAATCATGAAGTTGTAAGTGGGGCTTTCCCTTCGTATGGGAGGTTGGGAGGTATGGTATAGTCCAGAAAGCAACTGGATATTCAAAATTCAGCTCTTTTTTTGTATCCTTTAGATGTCAATAATAACATACTGAAAAACCAAAACCAAAAATTTCCAATAATGACGTAAGAAAACGTGCAAGTTACCAGACTACTACCTTAAAAAAATAAATAAAACGTTTTATCACCTAGCGTACTATTTCGATGCTTCGTCCTTCAAAAATTAATTTTTTAAATTTCTAAATTTTACTCTATTTTTTTTTAAATTTATTCATAAGTTTTTTAATATAAAACTGTATAAAACCAATCTTCTAAGTTTTTTTATAATTTCCTTCTAGTGTTAGATAAAAATACGGTTCGAATCTATTCAAACTTTTATCCAAAATTACACTTGCTAAACTATGCGCATTTATACAGAATTTCAAATGCTGCAAAATATATAAAAATATAAAAATTTATTCAGCTTTGGCTTTTTGGATTCAATCTAAGCAATTATTAGGATGCTGGGAGAAATTCCTTGCTATCTAGCTCATACTATCGCAACATATTGATATAGGTAGTATTTGTACTAAAACAATAGAAAATATTTTTTCACTGAGACCCAAATATTGCCGGGATAAAATTTCGCAAGTCAAAATACCCCGAATATTTTTATTCTCACTTTTTTAGTTTAGAACACTATCAATTCAGAATGACATTTGGCATGGAGAGAATTCGAAATACACAAATCTCTAAACCTAAAAACTTATTAAAAATAACCCCGAAGCCGCCAAAAGTGGAAAGCCAAAAAATTTGATTAAATTAGCTATTTTAAATTTTAGCAAAATTACAAAAAAATACAATTATCCTAGTTATACCTAAAGTTTTATTTTATTTTGGGGATCATTAAGGCAGAGATCATTTGATTATGACTATTTGACAATAGTTTTGTTTCTGCAGCAGTTTTTAAAATTTCGGATTTATTGGTCGCTTTGGTAGCAGTCAACGTAGCGCAATGTGAAGTATAATAAATTAGTGACAACAGGATATTATTGTTTTGTTTTATGTTTTGACATTAGAAAGTGTAAAGGTGGGTTTTATCGTAATTTAAAATAATGGGTCTTAAAGACATAATTATGCACTTAATGATAAAAAGTGAATTAAACAAAATTATCTTTTGATAACCTTTATGATACATCAATATGCTGCATTTATTTTTACATTTTCTCGTATAATTGTGGGTAGTTCAATGGAAATACAACCTACCAACTAAATAATAGTATTTATAATACTTTTTAATATCCCAAGCAAAGGTCGTCCAAAAATTACCCATTTCGTCGTTATATATCGTTGTTAGTCGTTAATTGAAATTTAGCTTAAAATTGAAGAGAATATCTTTTAAAATCAACATTTAGTGTAATTTGTCCACAAAATCATCCAGACGAGGTTTTCAATATCCAAAATGCAGCCCCAATTTATTTTGTTCGCAATTTTTATTATCTCCAGTTGCCGAGGTGGTACGTATTTTAAATTATTTTAATCCTTTTTTATTAATGTTTCTATTTTGATTTATTAGCTCCGCAATTAGCAAATAATCCATCGCAAAATGGACAAGGATTTGCTTATAGCGGAAGTATTAGCTCACCCAATGATCCATTCCCAAACAGAAATGGAGTTTATGGAAATCAACAGATTCCGTTAGATTCTAGAGGGACTCCATCCATGGCTTCACCTACCGATTTAAACAATCTTATTCAACAAGCTCTAACTAGCTTTTCTAACATGAATCAGGAATTCCAAAATACGTGGGCTGCTTTTTAAACTAATTTTGATTGATTATTAATTATAAATATTTTCACAGCATGCAAAATCAACAAAGAGGACTAGCACCTGGTATGGGGCTAGGTATGCCCGGTCTTCCATTTATGGCACCAAATAATGGATTGAATTTAGGATTTCCTCCAATGCAAGGGCTTCCAATGTTATCAGGATTGCCATTAATGCAAGGATTTCCTAATTTTAATGCACAACCTCCAGCAGGACCTGCTTCTATGATTCCAGCTGTTCTTCAAACAGCTGCTGCTCTTCCACAAAATATAGTAATACTAATATGGGATAGGTAAATTTTAATCTCATTTTTAAAATATTTTGCAGATGATTCCCAACATATTTAGTCGTTTAAATCCTGCCTCTCAAGGAAATGGTTATGGTACTTATGCAGCTAGTAGCAGTGGTTCCAATTTTAATCCAAATTTTGGAGCACCAAAAATATATGACGAAGCTGCCGGTGCAAATAATGGAAATATAACAAGTAATACTCCAAACAACTAATTTTTGAGAAACTAGAAGAAAATCAGTACTCTCTAATTGCAGTTAAGTGATCGTCAATGTGTTAATTACGTACAATCATTTACGTAACTTAACTCCGGCACCTTGTATATTTTAACACATCTCTCGGAACATTGATTTGTAGTGGTTTTGGGGATGATGTGATGGTTACGGGAAATCTTAAATAATTATTATTTAATAAAATAAATTAATATTAGTAAATTTTATTTATAATAAATATTTAATTGTTTTTAGTTTACTTGTGTATTATTACATATTTGGCACCACGAGAAAACTTAAAAAAATTAATTATTCAAAAACTATACAGCCGATTCTTTTAGAAGTTTTTAATTTTTCAAATTTTTTTTCAATTAATTAAATGGGATTGTTGATTTCAAGCGTACCCAGCATAAAAAAATTTACCAACTCAAAAGTTATTATTACGGAATTTAGTATCTCAAAGATGTTGTCAACATCTTGTGAGAGAGACACCGTCGCAATAGCCAGTTGTGGGGATCGAACCCGCGACTCCGACATGGCAATCTATCATTCTAACTGCTAGCATACGACCGAGCTCAAAATCAAAAGATATGCATTTTACCTTTAGTTAAAATTTCTAAACTAAATACACAAATTTAATTTTTATTTTCAAATAGTAATAGAAATAGTAATACTAATAGTACTAAAACTATGCCCAGTAGCATAGTAAGTTGTCTTAGATATCAATATGACGGAAGGCGGAAACTTTATCCTTGATCGTCTTCCTTTGGAAGGGAACGACAGACCATCGATGTGTAATCTGCCTGGGAAAACTTTCTCAAAATAAAATGCATTACATTTTTGTGGTTTCGTTTCGAACTCGAGCAAAACACAAACTTTATCTTGAAGTGTATGGGACCAAATCCATGCGGGATATTGTTCTAAAAACTCAGTTTGTCATAGGGTCAGTTGTACAACAGAGGTCTAACCTCGTATCAAAGTTGAACCAGGGTTAACTTTGATTTTGAGTGTTACTTCGTAAGATCATTTTTACACTAACATCGGGGGGTGGGGGGGGGTTACAATAATTCTGTCTTTCAAGGCTTCTGTTTCAATGAAAGAGGTGAAAAAGTGAATTAAAACTCTAAATTGAAATACACGGATCGGTTCCGACCAAAGTCAAAACTTTATTTTGACTATCGACATCGGAAAGCTTCGGTAAACCAACAAGGTAATTCGGCAAGAAATTTGTTTAAAAGGTTTCTGTTAAAAAATATACAAGAAGAAGAAACTGGTAGAGTTTGACTCAGATACACAGAGAAAATGTTTTGGTGTTTTGAAGTAATTTTTACTCTAATTGAAGTTCAAATCAGCCTCACACCAATTTTGAAGTAAATTTTACTAAATTTGAAGTAAATTTTACTAAATTTAATATTGAATTTACTATAATTGATGTAATATTTACTTCAAAATTATTGGGAGGATTGTTTTTTCTCTGTAAAAAAATTCCTCTTGAGATTTAATAGTATTTTTTGTTCAGTCTATACAATCCTATTGCTTCTGCTTACTGCTACTTTTTTACTACTGCTATTTTTACCATATTCAATCTCTTCCTCCATAGCCAAATTCTGGGTATGCCATTGGTTCAGGTAGGAAGAGAGTGAAAATCATAAGAGTTTTCTTATGCTTCTGCTGGGTTTTATTGATTTTATTGCTTTCCCCACGACTTTGTTGAAACAAATATATCTGCAATCTGAAGCTTGTTGGAGGCAGACAATGGGGACAGTATAAAATTTTAATTATTTTAATTCCAAAAAAAGCAAAATTTAATCAGTTCTCCAGAAGGCGTCTAAACGAAAAAAACTTTCAGACATCAGTCCCAGAAACGTTTCGTAAGATTCGCATGGGTTCTTTGACCTTGAGAAATACAGAATTTTCCTATACCTGTGTAAATAAGAACATAATAGGTCTATAACAAATACTATTAAATTTCAGAAATTTGTTTCATAATTTTAGAACACACTGTATTAGAAATTTTTAATTTATTACGCGTTTATTTAATATATTTAAAAAATCGTACAAAAAATACAATTTGTTTTATATAAATACCGGTGTACTGAAGGAGTTAACATTTAAACTTTCGTTTAACCTTCGTCAAATTAAAAAATTAACATCATAAATTTATTTTTGAATTTTATTGTTTATTAATATATTTAAATAATAATTACACGAAATCATTAAAAAAACTTTTATTTCTTAAAAATAATTTTTTCACTACATATAAAACTTATCAGTATCAGATTTTTAAAAAAGAAATTAATTTGGTACTCGAAATTAAACCAACGAACCCAATTTTCCATTAACTTGAGGTGGTGAAGGTGCACTTCGTGTGTAGGTTCTGACATTGGGAGCGTAATTTTCTTGAGGGTTGGGGCATAAATTACATAAATTCCATTTTGGAAGACTTTTCACAATAGGATTGTTTAAGTAGTTAAATTTTAAAGGGGACCACGTGTTGGTATTCGTGTTGGTGAAGGTTTTTTTGAACTCTAAAGGGTTGTAAATTGTGCTGCCGGGTTGTTTTACGTACCAACGTACATCAGGCCAACCTTGGTTTTGAATTGTGGTGTAGGAAGGTCCCAGTCGGTTATTATACGTAGGCTGATAATAGTTGGGTTTTCCAATTTGAGGATTGGGTTGATATAAGGGAATTTGGGGCTGGTAATTTGGACTGACAACTGAAGGTATGAAGTTGTTTTTTGGTTGACCAAAGTTATACTCTGGATAAGTGTCTTGTGAATTAACACTTTTGGTGCCTATAACGATTGGAATATCAGGAACTTCTTCTTTCTTTTGCACATCGGTTTTCTGAACTTCCACTTTGGTGTTAACGTGGACAGTCACATCTGCCGAAACTCCGGTCTCAGTTTTCACTTCAGTGTTATTGCAATTATTGGAAATGCATATAATAGGATTATCATTTGAGAAGTCTGAATTGCCATTTTGATATCTAAATTTGTCCAAATTTGTATTTCCATACTGATATTCGGTCCTAATTCCCGGACTGGAATCGAAGCCCAATTTTGGGGTTATTCTAATAGCGGGAACTAAATCACAAGTTTAGATGTAAGTAATACAAAATCTATCACATACCTTTCCAAAAACAAAAAGAAATTATGTAAACCAAAACAATTTGGAGCTTCATTTTTGATAACGTGTTGATATAAATGACAACTTGTTTAAACTGATCTCCTTTAAACGCTTAAGAAAAGTTGGCGTGATAATCACAGGATAAATAATAATTCTTTAACTATTTAGTTATACCTGAGTTTAGTTTCAAGGTTACATAAAATTATTTATTTCTAATTGCATAATTAACCTTTTTATTGACCAAGAATGTTATAATTCTTTCAAGTTATAGTCATGGTTATTTTATACAAATGATTTTTGAGAAGTGTCTAGATCAAAAGGAGGTATTTAAAAAATAGTACGCTTTTCATAATTACTTTAAAATACATGTAATTATGGAAAACAAAAAAATAAATTATTGTTTACAAACAGTATTTCTCTAATGCTAAACCATGAAATTAAATAAAAAAAACTCTGGATTTTTTTATAAGATGTTGGTTTTAAAAATTATATTATTATATTTTCATCCATATTTTAATCCAATTTATAAGCCCTTGCATTAAATTTCATTTTTACAACGCTTTGCCTTTCATCATTAAACTTTATAATTGCCATTATTTACTTCTTAACGCGTTTATCACTTCCCTACAGGATTACAACACTTGGAAAACGATTAAAGGAGTTATATTTTTTGAATAAATTAACAACACTTTTACGCGCACCCTTCTTGTTGTATATTTACCAACTAAATTAACACCCTTATAAAAATATCGTTAATAGTCATTGTCATTAAATTCTTTTAACAATCTTCAACCCTACAAAACGAGATCTTAAAATACAGTGTGAATAATTATTTAAGCTTTCAGCACGGATTTACACCACAGCGAGCCCCCTAATCTACATAGACCACATACAGTGACAGACCTAGAATAATGCTCGAGTGCAAAGTTATATTAAAATTTTGGAATTAAGAACTTACTTTATCGTGAAAGTTTTCATATTATAAACTTAGAAATCCAGGGACGGATCACACTATTATTTTAATATGGAATAATGTTCAACAATTCTCGAAGATATAATAGCCCCTTAGTCAGGGTTAACAGATAATATGTTGTTCAAAGTCAACCGCATTGGTCCATAATTTAATAATATTAACTTTACTAAAATAATTAATAACAAGATTGTATTTTTAAATTTCCCGCATTTTTCAAATTATTTCATTTGGAAACTTTTACTGCAGCAGTTGGCACTACCGCGTTTTACCCAAGCGGCAGTTAAAATTATTTGTTAAAAATTGTAGTTGTCGTTCTTCAAATTACACATAAATTCAAGAAAAACACAGTGAGTACCCTTTATGAATATTTACCTAACAAGAACAGTTTTTCCGTATTCAGTAAAATGAATTTTAAACCTCTACGCCAAGTTACCAAAACCTAACCTCAAAATTCCAATTGCCGGTCAATTTTATATTTTATTCATTTATAGTATTAATTGATCACATAGGACAGTTTAGTTTACTTTATTTTTACTGTTGCAATTCTCAGTTGATAATTATTAGTGATTACTAATAAATAAATTAGCATAAAGCCATTGTAACGCAGGGGCGGATGGGCCAATCGGGAATTATGGAAATTTCCCGAACGGCTGCTACTTGTAATGGTTTCCGAACGGTCGCTGATGTATACAAACTATATTTTACAGAAAAAATGTTGTTCATTATTATCCATATTATTTAAAAATTAGAATTAATTGTCCGTTTCAACAAATTTTTCCCGGGCCGGTAATGTCGAACCCTGTTATAATGCGATATGTAATATTTTCTATGTGGGATATCTTGTATGGGGATTTCCAATGTAAATCTGGTTTAGGAGATTCATCATTGGGATTAACAAGTTTTGGCGTAATGTTTTCGCCAAAACTCATCACTTTCACGAGAATTGGATTCGGAACTATTAAGTTTGATGCGTAGCCATGGTTACTTGGTTGAAATGTTGGTTTGCCTACGAATGGTGTGTTTATTTCTGGTAATTTAACAACAGCTATTTCACATTTTGCAAGTTGGTTTCCTCCAAATTTGCTTTGCGGAATTTTACTCCCAATACGATTTCAATTGCTTTACTCAATTTTACTACGAAATTCACATTAAGATGAAAAGTATTACCAACATTGCAGAATAAAGTCAATACAAGTAAGCCAAAAAATTAAAATATCAACAAAAAAATCTGTTAGTTAGGATTAGGTTCGAGTTGAGTTTAAATTAGGTTAGGTTAGGTTGAGGTAGTAAGATTAAACTTGGGTTAACATTTTAGAATGTGAAATTATCAGATGGACGTCAAAAAGCCTTCTTTTTGAGATTCTAAATTGTTTTGTCAAATTGTTGGTGTAAAATTTCAAGAAATGAAATTATCCGTAATTAGTACAACTAGCACCGGTTTGCCAGTAACATAATTATGTGCGTTTGGAGTATTAAATTACTGACCAAATTCACCTCCCACACAGAAAAAAAATTGAAGTAAATTTTATTTCAATTGAAGTTCAAATCAGCATCGCACCAATTTTGAAGTAAATTTTACTATAAATTTGATATAAAGTTTACTTTAATTGATGTAATATTTACTTGAAAATCGCGAGGATTGCTTTTTTCTCTGTGCATTCTACCAGAAAAGCATCTTCTTACTAAAAAAAATAAAAAATTAGGTGCTTCGCCGGTTTTGCAACAAATCGACAAATTATGAGGCATAGCTAGCTTTATATCGAGAAATGTCCAAGTTAGAAGGTGAATAACTGGGTTTGATACACCGAACTGCTATTGATGAACGAAATTCATCTTTTCGGTGAACAAAATTCATGAATACAATGATTCTTTCATCAATGCTATGAATTTAGTTTCTAAACTGTGAAAACTATGAACTATGAAATATTTGTCAAGGTTCTCACGCGTATATTTTTGTAGTTAGGGGATGATTTTCCGTCGGAAAGGGTGATGGAATTATTGTTTTTTCCACCCCAAGTGGGATACCAAGTTCATTTATCTGAATACATGGAATTTTTCAAAACTGATTATTAAAATTAAGTTTCCACTTTTGTAGAAAATGTTTCAAAATGCCTATATAAAAACGATAAGTCCACCACGAGCAGGAAAAAAACTACTAGTTTTGGATATGGACAGAACACTAGCTGATTTTCATGAGGGTGCGCCCAAAAGAGAACACAAAACTAGACCATATCTCCACAGCTTTTTAACAACTCTTTATAATTTTTACGACATAGTAATTTGGTCGGGAACGGAAAGCGATTTATTGATGAAAAAACTACGTTCGCTGGGAGTGTGGCAAAACGCAAATTTTAGAATAATGGCCTGTTTGGATTTGACCCATATGAGAGTCAAAACAATTTCACTTGGACCGGCAATTCTAGTAAGTTAATTTTTTTTCAAACTACAGGTATTAATTTCTCCATTTTTAGACCAAACCACTTCAAGTGCTGTGGGACGAATACCCACAATATGATTTCACGAACACAATAATCATTGATGACAAAGTGGATAATCTTTACTTCAATCGAAGTAACGGATTGCTCATTACTCCATATAGTTTTGATGAGTATGAAACCGATAATGAACTATATTATTTAACAACATATCTAGCAAATATTGCTCAATACTGCGATGACTTTTCATCCATCGACCATAGATTATGGCCTTATTATCAACCAGGAACACCAAATTAATGTATATTTTATATTTGTTGAAATAAAAATAGATTGACAACTGCAATACTTATTTAATTTTCCGATTTATTTTACATTTTAGTGATTAATTACAATTTTTTTGACAATTTACAAAAATAAATAGTTAGTATTTTAAAACTTACCGTAAACCGCATCTTAATATTTTTTTCTAGTTTCCAAGAGATATTAAGTATAATATAGTTTTATCTAAAGTAAAATACATTTTTGTGTTCTAGAAAGAACAGAATACAATTTATTAATCTAAATAAAGTTCTATGTACATGTCGTTGAAAACTTTCAGGAAAGTTTTGATTATCCCATTGTTTCCCTCTTGACACTCTAAAACTTTTGTCTGAAATATTTTTCTATTCTATCTTCCTTATTTTTGAGATATTTTTCTGTCTTAGTACTTATTGCACACGGAATATTGTACGGGGTGGTCCAGTAATGGCAATTTATAAAATTGTATATTATTCAATGAATTTTACATTTTTTGAAAGTGAGTGTACATAGTAATGTTTGGTGATGCTGTCTTTGGTATTGTATTAAATTTGTGGTAAAAAATAACATACATAGAATTTAATCTTACCAATACAAAGAGAACACCCTATATGCGCTCTTTTCAATAGGATTAACTTTATATATTTTTGCCTCATAAATAAAACTCGAAGTATTTGCCTTTAAAGCCAAATTTAGTCAAGTAGGTTAGCCCGCTAGAGAGCGCTTTTACTTAGCAGTTTCTTTTTATAGAAAAATTTATTTTTTGAAGAGAAAAACATTAAAAATAAGAAAAACTATTTAAACTATTTATAATAATTCATTTTAATCGACCAATTAAAAATCATTTTTTAAATTTGTTTTATAAATTAGTAACTCATTTTAAAGTTATAATATTGAGAAGGTTTGAGAACTTTCAGAATATTGAGAAGGAAACAGAATGAGAAGATCTTACCTTACATAAATACATAGATGTTTCTGCAACACAACATATAATTCAAAAAACTATCTGATCTGCAGGGGCGCATTAAGAATCACCATCGAAAGAAAAACTAGCAAACAAAAATTTTTAATTTTAAACTGATTTACTGAATGACTAATGGTAAATGGTGGAATTGATCTCATCAGACTCAGATTTCCGAATTGAAATTTTAAATTAAACTTACAAGTTTCCAAATGAATCTAAAAACTTAATTAGGATTCAAACCGTCAAATGCCTCGTGGTTGTATTTGCAGAAATTTGCAAGTGTCATATTAATCCAGAATAATTATTTCAATCTGGCCAATCTTTGGGATTGGATAAAAGAGGATTTCAACAATTTTTATTTGCTAAAAAATGTAAGAGCTATCTAGGGAGTTCCAAAAAATTTCAGGAATTTCCAAACAAGTGCAATTATATGGAATTTTAGTGATTTTTAATTACTCCAAAGTATTCCGAGGTTTTCCAACCAATTCCAAAGAATTCTGTATCTCAATGTTTAATAGTTGAAACGTGGAAGATGATTCTACAAATTTTAGTTAACCTCCTCTTTACCCGCAAAAGGCAATAAGTTCAAAATGAGTTTTTAGCTTTCATCGAAATGATTAGTGAACATGTGAGTGTCTTATATTCATGTGTTATGCGTACACCTAGTTTCCTTTTGGTCACTCCTTCATCAGCAGCTGGGAAATCCTGACAAACAATTTGGTGAAAAAGATCACAACTTGCATCTAATAAAGGGGGCAATCTACAAGTAGCTCAAAGCACTAAAAACATTATTGAAATATCTCCAACTCGTAAATTACGGATCTAGAAAGACGGGATTATTCGTTTTTAAGTTAAATTAAGAATGAAAGTTTTAGTAAAGCATATTCTAATAACAAATTTTCAAATCGCATATTTTGTAATAGTTATTGAAATTTGATGTTGAATATGTTGGAATTTTTTGGCGATTTTGTTGCATATTTCGATCATTTTAAGTTGCATGTAATCCGGTCTGTAGTAATGACTAATGACCTGCAACAGTTGAAATTCGAAGGCTATATCTTTGTTAATATTTGTGCTACTGACGTGAGGATTTCACTATTGTTCTTAGATATTTTTGTATTATCTTTTATCAAAAATTCATTCTTTAATTTACAGCCTCTTTAAATAAATTTATAATGATGTATTGTAGCAGTAGCACGACTAGAAGTCAACTGTGACCGGCTCGACCCACTAAAACACAGTATTGCATCTATTTGGAATGACGATTTACCAACTTTTATCTTAAATATTGAAAATTTAAAGTCAAGGAAGACAACATAGACAAGTAGTCTAGATGTGTTGACTATGGCACAGCCATTCCAAATTCGATTAAAATTAGAAAAATTTATGTGTGCAGATTTGTCTCTTATTAAGGGTGTTATTGAGTGAGTGAGTCCGCCGTGAAGATGCGCTTCCTGGCGTGCTTTATATCTTAAGACAAGAGAAGATATCGTTGGCGTCTTTTTGTAGAGCCGTCACTATTTTCTGACGAAATCATAACTTTTTTTATCAGAAAACAACTGATGCAACTTATGAAAATATTCAGATCTGGTCATTTAGCAGCTCTAGTAATACCGGTCATTAGTTTAGTAGGTTAGCCGAACAACTGCTGACTCTAAAATTTTCATATGACCGTCTCCGTGCTTCGGAGGGCACGTAAAGCTGGCGGCCCCCCTGAGTTGATGATTACCGCTATCAACTATGAAAAGCAGGGTTACAGGCATTCCCCAATCCGGATTAAGCAACCGTGGGGTCTAAATGCTTAAACCTGTCTCTCAGAGAAAGAGGCTGATTGTCCTGCAATGGGCAGAAATGGCTAAAGAGAGTAATACCGATGAAAAGATACATATTCAATATTTTTGCGCAGATGATCATGATCATATTGATGAAAAATTCATAGTATTGATGAAGAAAATCATTGTTTTGATGAATTTTACTAAATAATGTAATGAATTTTGTTCATCGAAGTAAAAATTATAAATTTTTTATCAATATAATGAACGATTTTTTTTCTCAGCGAATGAGCAGTAACTAGCATTTGTTAGACAAAAACATAGATGTTTCTATAGAAGCATTAGTTGGTTTAACTAAATCCTGAACTTGTCATCGTTCAATGACCTATTGGTGGCGCAATTTCAACCCCAGTTATTAAATTTGAAATGTAACAACATTGACTTTTGGAGTTTATACTGAAGGTAATACTTATTGCCAAATAGTTTTTAAGTTTTCGTGAAATGATGATCTAATGATGATCAGGATGATCTAAACAAATTATGGAAATCTTACGTAAAAATTTCATAGCTGCTCATATGATCCAGGCTTACGGAACGGCATTTAATACTGCAAAAAATGTTAAATTCGGTCCATTTTGCCCAAATAAGGTTTTAAGTTTCTTTTTCAAGATTAAAAATTAAACCATATTATGATTTTGTTTACCAAATCTCTTGTCGGGATTGCCCAGTTACTTATGTCTTCTTCGTAGCCTTTTTATCTATTGTTGGATAGTATTGCTCAACTTTCAATATAGAGCTCTTTTTCATACAGAAAGATTTCAGCATTTAGACTCAATGATTTCTTCAACTGCAGTGGAGAATGTGCCTGCAACCTTGGTTTTAATTGTTAATGGTGGCAACCATCCATTTTTTACCCGCCCTCCGAAGCACGGAGATGGTCATAAGAAATTTAGTCTTTTCCGGAATCTATTTGCTGTAAAACTTTTTAGCGACTGGAAGTTCAAACTAAATTTACTAAAATTTAAACTTAGTCTGCATTATGTGACCGCTTCACAATATTGAATCCAATAAAAAATATGCAACCTTTTTTAATATCATGCGAATGGTTATGGAATATCAAAATAAAATAATATTCAGAATAATTTTGACTTTTTAAGATTATAATTTATAGAAAATCATAATTTAGTTTGCTTCAAATGAAGTTATTTCTTTAGGGACTTATACAGGTAAAATTTCTGGTTAACAGTTAAGCTTTTGGGAAAGTGATGTTTCACAAGTTTATGGCGAGGAACCAAACAATGGGCTAAACTTTTAAGTACCTGGATAAAAATTAAAAGTTTCTTTTATGATAGAATAGACAAAATACCGATTGTATTTTGGCATATCAATAACAATTCTTATTTATTTACTTCAGTGATTTATGTCAAGAATATTGATTTACAATATACAAGTCATATTGTACAGTAACATTCAAAAGTGTCAAAAAATCAAAATAAATTAAAGATTTATGATTGAAAGCTAATAAAACAATTTTATTTTTAATAGTTTATGTAAAAAAATATAAAAGAAAACAAATTCAAAATATGTAATACATAGTATAAAATATTCGACATACATATAATACGACAATAAATGTAAATTCTTTGGCAATCTCCTTTTGTTTGTATTGTTTTGTAATTATTAATCTCGTTCTTTGTTTTTGAAACACCTGAAAAGTGAAAACATAAAAAATATTGATTTAGAAACAACAAAAAATACATATTCCGATTTCACTTTTGCTATATAACATTATAACAATATTGTTATTGGTAATATAACAATCTTGTTATATAACAAAGATTAAAGCAGAATTACGTAGATTATTATTATATAAGCTCGGTTAGAACGAGTATAATATAGGTATAACCAAGGTAGCAGTAAATAATTCAATAATATATACCGGGTGTTAATTTCAAAACCCCATCTCCATTTAAAGTTTACTTATAGCTAAGGCCAGGCTGGTTGACCGTTTTTAAATTTTCATATGAAAATTCTGTTTAAGATATAAAATCAGATGACTTGACAAAAACAAGGATTGTATTACCTAGATTGAAACTTGAGTTTCAACATTCCTCTAAGATTAGATGTGTCTCCTCAGCTAATCGCTGGTAATCACGATACCAAGTTCTGCCAAATTCCCCACTTACACTTGCATTGCTTAAAATTTACCAGTGGTAAAATTTGAAGTTGAAATTGAACAATTTGGTAGAACTTGGTATCGTGGTTATCGGTGATTGACTGAGGAGATACATTGCATTTCAGAGTAATATCGAAACTCGAGTCTCAATCTCAATTAAAACCATCTGTTTGCCAATAAAAGCTTTAGATGGATAAGGAAGGTAATGATGCCCCAAAAAACTTTTTAGTCATCTTCTGACCCTCCTTGGGTCTGAGGTATCTTGTTGAAAACAAACACTCGGTATAATGATAAATAATATTATCAGGAAAAAGGATTTAAAAATAAATCAATTTAGTTACTTACATTGTATATATTTTGGCACGAACTACACATAGTTGGTTAATTGCATATGAAATTCCTTCAGGCAAACTTGAAGTTGAAGAATAGTTGGACGGTCTTTTGGATTTCTTGCCCAACAGTAGGCTATGCAAGCAAACCTGAAGACAAAATGTGTGGTTATAACTCAAAATTATTGCAAAGGAATGTATCTTACAATTCATCTGGACAATTAATGGGTTGATGAAGTCTGTAGCCATCTGTGAGATACGCCGACATCTCAAATGGATCTATTTCTGCATATGGCTGTTGAGCAAGCGTTAGTAATTCCCACAGAAGAACACCAAACGACCAAATTTCAGTTTTGATATTAAACGTTTTATTGATCAGACTTTCTAATGCTAACCATTTGATAGGCCGATTTTCGTTATCACCCAAACAGTGGTAATCGGATGGAAATAAGTCACGAGATAATGCAATGTCAGTTACCTTTACAGTCAATCGATTGTCTACCCTAAACAAAAAGTTTTAAACATTGTTAACATTCAAAATACAAAACTTACACGCAATTCCTCGTAGCTAAATCTTTGTGCAAAATATTTTTCTTGCTCATGTAGTGCATGGCTTCCACAATTTGTAAAGACATTTCAACAGCTTCCTGTGTAGTCAACGTATGGGCTACTCCCTCAGAGCATAACTTACACCTCTGCAAGAACTTTTTTAAGTTGGTATAATTGTCTAATGGAAATAGTAGGAATGGTGCAGATTTTTCTTCTAACGACACCCCCAAAATACCCAATATGTTGGGATGTTTTAATGAACACATCGACATTCCTTCTTGTAAAAGTAAAGATATTTGGGTTTGGGTAGCATTTTCAGTGACGGTTTTTACAAGTACATCTTTCTCTACACTTCCTTCGCTAGTGTAGACTCCTTGATATACGCGGCCAAAAGTTCCTTCCAAAATAACGTTCTTCAAGCCAATTCTACACCTGAATGTGAAAAAGTTCAATAGTTTTACATATTTTCTTTGGTATTAACATTGCCTACCTTTCAATGGATAATTCATCAATAAGTTCTTCATTGGGTTTTGAACTAGGACGTTCTTCAATTAAGGAGTAACTTGGCATCCGTCTAAAGCTGCTGTATGATGACGATGTAGTTGTATTTCGAATAGGATTTGGAAGAAAAGTTGTATAGGTTTGATTTGTGGTAACTTCTTGTGTGGATCTTTGTTTTTTGTTTCTTAGATACAATCCTGTGATGCATGTTATAGAAGACGTTGCAAGAACGACTGCACAAACAACAGCATAGTAAAATATTTTTGAAGAATCTGTACGTACGAGAATTGCATCAACGACATCGTTAAATGCTGCATCATCTGACTTTGTGCAAATTTTTTTTCTTTTTAAATTTAAAGTGACTAAATTCGACGAAATTGTTACATTTAAAGATATTATCACATCTATTTCGGCGGAAAATAGTCCTGTGCATGGTAATGAAACACTAAAAATTTGTGTCTCAGTTGGGATGCGGCCTGAACTGGTAATGTTTAATTTTGGTTTATCTAATGCTTCATTATCAGGTACATTGACATCGATTGAGTACGGAAGCTGAAAAAAGAATTTTTTAAATTATTTGTTCCTAAAATTACAAAAATTAGAAGAATTTTCTAAACAGAATACCATTGATTGCTTATTTGAAATCTTATACTGCTCTTGCAGGCTCTCGAACCTGTTCTCGCAACAACAGCTAGAAAATGTTTAATTTCTTAGAAAATTTTTAATTTCTTAGAAAATTGATAATTTCTTAGAAAATTGATAATTTCTTAGAAAATTGATAATTTCTTAGAAAATTGATAATTTCTTACAAAATTACGATTGAAAATCTATTGTTAAAAATACTGAAGAAGAAGATAACTGGGTTTTCATCCCCCGCCACCTGAACATGAACTCTATAATTTTTACATTTTGGTTTTTCTTTCTTGGCTTTAGCCTGAAAGATAATTTTTTCAAATTACAAGCAGAGTAAGCTATTTTTGATTATCATTGACCCACTCTTAGTTCTTTTTTACAGACATTGACAGATAATCTTAATAATAAATCGATGCTAATATGATTTTTTAATCATATTATATCATATTCGATGCTAATATGAATATACCATTCTTACTTCGTGGGAACCTACTGTATTAAGTTGAAATATTAAAAAGAAAAATATTTAGAAGGTTATGAAGTGATGTCAGTGCGGCCTTCAGGCCGCACAACTTGAGCAATCTAGTACCTATCGTTCATTTATGGATCACAAAATCCAGTTTGTTTAATTTAATAGTTTAAGAATTGATTGTCATTACTATTTGGCATCCAATAATAACCAACGAGCAACAACTTGTTAAACTACAGAGGGGAATAGATGCCAAAATGTTCCATGAAATAAAAAAAGTTCCAATAAAATTGTAGTAATACAAATTAATTTATACTTGAAGTTGGCCAATAGTTTATTCGCTTCGTCTATCAAAGTCTGCAATATTTTTACTTGGGATTTTGTCCCCAAAAATGGTAGCTGTACCATAGCCCAGATACTGCTGTCTTTCAAATTCAACCTTGTACATTTTCTAAATAAAACAAATTTCACTTGTTGTAATTTTGTAAAATATGTGATTATATTCAGTAGAGAATAGAATAAATGAAATAGAAAATTCCATTTTGCAGTTTACACGAAAGTAGGAGAAGAAGAAAACATAGAAATAAAAGAGAGATTAAAGAACAGAACATACTTCTAAATTGCATTGTTTAAAAATATTCTTATAACTCAAGTAGTCCCTAAACTCAATGTCCCTAAATTAACTAAATTGCAGGTTAGCTTTCTTATACATTCTATAACCAAATATTGGATCGAAACAGAAATATTAGATGAATTGTAAGTAAAAAGAGATATTGCTTCAGTTTCTATAGTTTCCCAGATACATTTTTCCAAAAACTTTTAAATTTATCTAAAACAATATAGTTGTCAGTTTGTCATGTAGACTTTTATGCCTGTTCATATTAATTGAAATATAATTTTTTTCAGTGCAGGTTAATGAAACTAAACTTAATTCTCTAATTAACTTAGAAGCCCGATGTCAAAATTAATCATTTTTGATCATTCTGGCTGGTTTACATTTTTGAATATAATTTTAATTTCATCGTATCTGAGGCTGATGGTATTATAACCTATAATATGGTAAGCAAAATTCTGCATAAAATTAATTAAAAACTCCACTTAGATTTTCATTCAATTTTTGACCAAAATTGGCAATTGTAGTTTTTTGTGAATGGAGCTTCTTGGACAAAGTTATTTACTTTCAGTCCGAAACTGATGTAGAGAACTTAAGATGCCAAACTAAAGGGTTTAAGGAGAAACAATTGGAGTAGACCCTTCTGGTTTAATCCCAATGTTAGAATGAACTCGAGGATATAAAGTTCTGCAAGTTTTAGGATAGGCCGAACAATGCTCGAAGTTTGGATTATCCCAAAACATTTACAAACTCTTTGATATAAAATGTTGTTTACACTTGTAAAGAGTTATTATGTAAACTTATTAGTATGTCGACAGACTTTGAAAATAAACAATCAATAATCGCAACCAATAAAATAATACAATAACATAGTTACCGGTTTGCTTGTTAAACTCTTCCAAGTAAAATGAAGTTCCTTGATTTTTGAAGGTACGGGAATAACAAAATTTAAAGCATAATCGTTTACTATTCCTTGTCTAACATAAAATAATTCGGCTTCCAAACCTGGAAAAAAAGAAACTTGATATTTTGAATTTTTTGGATTAGAACGGTGAGGTCGGTTGATGCTAGCGGCGCAAGCGGATATTTGGAGTAATCACAAATATATACTTGTTTTATAATTATTTTGGGATAGGTATGTTATTTTTGTATGTCAGAAAATTGTTTTGAAATCAGGTCGATGGACCACCAAACAAACACTGAGTGTGCGCCAACTTGTTAGAGCTGTTGTTATTATTAAATGAACTAAAAAGCAAAAAAGTGGTTAACTTACCTAATAGTTTTTGAACTTCCTGAGTATTTAAATAAAAATCCAAAGTACCGTAGCAATTTTCTATCGAAGATAGCATAAATAATGCCGTTAACACGGTAACGGGTGTTGAAAACACCATACGCATTTTTAATTACGATCTAATATATCGAATTCATTTTTTTTACATCACACTCGCATCACATTTAAATCAAGTCCCGTTAACAACAACTAACCGAGCATCACCAACCCATGGGACGACTTTCGTTCAAATACTCAACCAACGCCCGTTTGTTTTTTCAACATTATCGTTCTGTTATACGAGTGAAGTCGAACTTCTTTTGTGAATCTCGGACGTATCCGATTTTCGGAGGGTTGTTATACACTACTTCCTCCAACCCTCGATGACTATGACATTTTACGCAAATCAATAAATTAATTTCTATTCTTCTCCCAAAACAGTAAGTCCTTAACAAGGTTTTTGCAATACTGACACTACTTGTTTGCTAATTTAAATTCACTTCCTGCTAAGATTATAGATATAAACAATCTTCTTATGTAAATTTAAGCAGTTAACAAAATGTTTCATGGAAGAAATGCCATTTTAAAATTTTTTTACTTCGCTTTTTTCAAATATTAATCTTCCAGTTAAAATTCAAATATTTTAACGTTTTGTTAATATTTTTGTTAACATTTTTTTTTACTTCCACTTCAGGGTGGCTCAGTTATACCGAATACTTTGTACCCACCTTCTTAGCAGTTACAAATTTTTTAGTATATACAGAGTGTTTTTTTCAAGTGCAACAATGCAAAAATGCCTTACTTACCTACAGTTTTATTTTTTTAATATAAGTTAATATAAATAAAAGAAATTGTGAATTGTAAAAATTTCAATTTCAAGTCGTAATTTCAAACTTTTATTTATCGTTCAATTATAAAAATTCTCAATATCCCAACGAAAAAGACGAATGAAACTTCGCTATTAAAAATTATTTACTTATTTCAGTCAATTATAAGATGAATATAATTTCATAAAACGTTCTGATATATTGACTTTCTGGAATGGGCATGGAGGAAAAAGTTTACCCAAAACTGATCTCGATGAAAAAATTAGTGCCTCTTATATGCACAGTTATTAATGTGTAAATTAACAATATATTACTAGGAATCTAATAGAATCAAGAATTTTGCTTTCCACTCATCATCAGTTCAATTCCCATCCTGCAGTTTTCTGGCTCCCATCACATCCAACAGTTTCCGAGTCCACGTTCTTGACGGTCTTCCGCGCTTTCTTCTAAAGCTTGATGGTATCCAGTTCTATATTTTCTTCTATTTATAATTTCTTAAACAACCAAGAATTATACTGATTCGCACTGCTAACCATTCTGTTAACTGTCGAGATTATCAAGTGTAGCTTGAATATCCTTGGAAGATCGTAAAAATTTATTTTCAGCAATAAATTTGAGATAAAATCTTTCTGCAGATGTGGTGAGGCCAAGTTTTTGCAATAGGCTGGTCGAAAACCATTCAATTTGAAGATTTTCTATCAAAGAAAGAAAGGAAAAAAGCCGCTAGCTTGACAAAACGTGTACAATTAATTCACGTTCCAGTTCAATTTAGAAAAATTTCAGTAATTGAATATGATGCTTCCAATTCCAAATGAATCCAGATAATTCCAAATGAATCCAGATAATTCCAAACGAATCCAGATAATTCCAAATGAATCCACATAATTCCAAATGAATCCAGATAATTCCAAATGAATCCAGACAATTACAAATTAATCCAGATAATTCCAAATTAATTCTGATAATTCCAAGGAAATCTAATTATTTCAAAGTAATTCTAATCATTCCTAAGTAATTCTAAATTAATTTTGATATTTCCTAATTATTAAGGTAATTCTGAGGGGTCGTCAACTTGACAAAAACTTGTACAATTAATTCCAATAATTAAATCTTGCAAAAAGTAGGTGTAAGTGGATTTTAGGTTGTAAAGATCTATCATGAAGATAGATACTCCTCTCGCAATATGTTATTGCGATTATTAAATCCACTTCCAGCTGTTGAAACTGGACTGGGTAATGTCTGTAACCCTGTTTTTAATAGTTGATGATGACAATTATTAACCCAGGGGGGAGGCCGGCTTTACGTGCCTTTCGAAGCACACAGATGGCCACACGAAAGTTTTAAATTCTCTCCGGATTAAAATGAGGTAACTTAAAGTCAGCAGTTGTTCGGCTAATTTACTAAGCTAATGACCGTCTCTTGTCCACATGAAACAACCGCAGTTTAATCTATGAGCTATGCATTTAGCGAACTTAGAATATTTAAGTGCTGAAGGAACGAGTCAAGTAAATCGTCCTTAAAAGTATCTATCAATCATGCAAAATATAATTTTTTAAATTAATTATCCTCAAAGATGACCGAACTCGAAAATCAGGAATCTAGAAAGACAGGAGTTTTTGGTGCTCACTCACATGATAAAAACATCTCCGAGGACGATCGGACTCAAAAATCATGGATTTAGAAGGACGAATTCTACTATATCAAAAGTGGGTTGTTTTGTTGTGGGTCACAACCCCGGGTGGGTCTTGGCTGACTTTATAATGGCTCTCCATACTTCTCTATTTGTCATCAAATTTAGTGCTTCATTGTATTGGTATCCTAGTGTTTCTAAATCTGATATGATGTTATCTTTCCATCTGGTTCTTGGTCGTCCCACCGGTCTCTTACCACCTGGAGCTTCCTCCCATGCTTGTTTAATTAGCCTCCCATCAGGTTATCTCCGAACGTGTTCGGCCCAACGCAGCCGTTGCATTTTTATTTCCTTTACTATATCTGGGTCGCTATAAAGTTCTATGATTTCTCTATTTGTTCTTATATGATGTTGTTTTTCTACGGGATTATATTTTGGGCCAAATATTCTTCTCAAAACTTTTCTTTCAAAATGTTTAAGTCTTTCATTTAAGTCTAAGTCATTTGTTTTTATCATTGTCCAGGCTTCGGAGCCGTACATCACGACAGGTTTGTTGGACTCTTTCAAAATTGTATTGGTCGATGGTGACATTTTGTCAAAGTCTGTCTCTCTGTGTGGTCGTCTATTCACACACATGTATTTCGTTTTCGTTAATTACAAGACTCATTTTCTCCCTCTCCACTTTTTGAAATATCGCTTTCATGATGATTTACGCTATTAGCCACTATATCCATATCATCCGCATATGCCAGTAGGAGTCTGGATCCATCTACTGCAAACAGCTGAATCTCAATTTCGGATAATTTTATGGCTTTGTCTAATATTATGTTAAATAGGAGAAGTGACAGTGCATCACCTGTCTCAGTCCGTTGCCTACTGTAAAAAATTCTGACATTTTGGTCACACATGTTGGTCATTTTGGTCAGACGTATAAGCTTGTTTGGGATCGTTATCTCTGCCATGGTATTTCATAGTTCCGGTCTGGATATGCTGTCGTATGCTCTCTGGAAGTCGATAAACAAATGATGTATAACTTTGTTAAATTCCCTACCCTTCTCCAGCAGTTGCCTAAGTATAAGCCCGTGCTTACAGAAGAATTTTACATATTCAAATTATTCGAATTTGATTCCCAGCTTTACATCAATTAAACTTTGAAGCATCGTTAGAATATGCGACAAGACAACAATCGGGCAATAATTTTCAACAGAATCTTTAAAGTCTTATTTAAAAATTGGCTCAACAAGGAATTTCCTCTATTTACTTAGAGGAAAATGCTCTCGAGGCTAGGGACCTAAGGAAAAAGCAACCAGAAAAGAAACATCAGCGGCATTAATTCCTCAAAAAGATGGATGACAAGCCATCCGAACCGGACTCCTTGTCACCATCCAGCTGTCGTAGCTTATCAATAGACGAATAGGTCCTTTTGTAGAGGAAAATTCCTCTTTCTCAGAAGAGCGTTGTCTTCGATCAGAATGTTATTCTTGCGTCATGGATAACCATGTTTTTCAAGTAAATAATTTCCATTTTTAATTTTTCTTTTTGTTGGTTGAGGATTACTTTTGAGTCGTCCCTAACCTCACTTTCATATATGTATGCTATAAGCTGATCGAAACAGTTTTGGGAAGATCATATGCCACTATGCCATCTTATACCAGGTTTTAATTCTACTAGAATGCTTGCAAATTACATCACCAATTCTTGAGATCTTCCGCAGAATCGGAATTCTTTGGAAATAGTCTAATTCATTCAAAAATAGTGATAAGCATTAAACTTGTCCAAACATTAGTTCTTCAATCAATGTAGTCAGTACCGAGAGAGTGGAACAGCATAAAATTTTGTATTCCAAGTTTTAATTTATGCGATTTCTTCAGATTTTATTAGATTTCCTTAGATTTCCAGAATTTTCCAAAAGATTCTCTAAAGTTCTTTCTAGATTTCTTTGGATTTCCCCCATTGCTTCACTTCTTACTTGTCTTACTTGTTCACTGGATTTCCCCGACAAATCTCCTCTTGGTCAGTACATACAATGTAATCGAATTAAGGGCATCAAGAATAAAATTTAGTGGAGTTAATTTTACTTCTTTCTTTTTGTTTAAAGTATACTTTTCTATTTTATTGCTCATATCTTTGATGCTATTCGCAGTTTATTTTTCCAAATTTTTCTCAGTTTTTCTCTTGTTTTTGTTCTTTTCAATCTTAATTAAGATATTTTTCTGATATTTCAATCATCCATTGTATCCAAGCCATCTCAATAATTTTCTCTAAGATTACTGTAACCTTTATCGATTGTACTCTCAATTTTTGTATTTTTCTTTTTCCATCAAGTTTAGTTTTTTGCTTTAATTTTTGAACACTGGCTGCTGGTAAGGGGAAGCACATAAATAATAATTACTTCTATTGTTTCCAATTCTGAGTAATACTTTACTCGTTCACTTCATGATGTCAAGTGAACTGTTAAGTGAAAGAGGGCTGTTTCTTTCCATTGGTCAAGCAAACAAACTCCATATCATACTTCAAAATAGTGGGAAAGACATAAAACCTTTTTTTACAACTACATAAATACCAAAAATAAGCAGTGCTGCAAACGTAGCAATATAGGAAGAAAAAAGAGTGAATCGAAATGAAAAGGTAAGAGAAAGTAAGAAGCAAATGAAATTCGAAATTATTTATGGGTTGAAACAATGGAAAATTGAAAGTTTTTGACAAAATTAAGAAACAAAGTAATTTTATTACTACTTTATTTGATCTTTTATTGGGCTTTTTGACTACAACTAAAATATTACAAAACATTTCCTCTTAGGAACTGCTCGGGTCGATTCCTGTTTCGCTTGGTGCTTCTTGGGCGGAACTGCTCAAAATATGTTCTGCAACAATGTCTGGTTTTGGATGATTGCTTTCGGGCAATGATTCTACATTTAATAACGGATCTACATTTTGGTCACTTAATTGATTTACACTTTTTTCTTCAGTTCCAATTGCTTGTAAAATAGTAGACGAAGGGGTGATGCCATTAGCTGCATTAAGATCAGATGCTACAATTGCACAACCTGCTTGATCCGTTTTGACGAAAAATGTTCGGCCAATATTAAATTTATCTAAAACTCCGTAGACATGTTGTACCACTTTCGGGTCAGCTAAGCGTTCCCTTGTCATGACCCAAGCATTTTCTGGGGAAAAAAGTTGATATTACTTTTTTATTCATACACAATACACAAGACTTACGAACACGAAGAGGTCCAACGCCGTTACAGCTCCAGACTACAGCATAATTGTTATAATCCGTGTCCAAAACAACTAAGGTGGTTTCGGTGGAAAGTGGAGAGGTAGCATATTTAACATGCATTTTGCCTTCACTGCCTTTTCCAGCTACATCCAGATAACCACCAATGACGCGTTTAACTCCAGTACTAAAATAATTAAATTGGGTCGACATAATTTAAAAAGACGAAAAACTCACATTCTGTTGGTGACTTCATTGGACACATAAATTTTTCCGCTGGGTGCTCTTGCATAGTCGGTTACGATGCAACGACTGGCGACGTCGGAAAACGTAAAGTATCTTTCGTTTTCGTACCATTTTCCCAAAAATCTTTCTATATCGAAATCCGCCATTGGTAAATAATCTGGACAAAATCCAAATCCAGGAATTTGTGCTGTCGCTATTGAAGCCAGCGCTAACAAAATATAAACTCTTGCACACACCATTTTAAAATTGTTAAATGCTCTTAGTCTCTTCTTGGTTTCTTTTATATATTACAGAAACCGCTATTCGATAATCGCCATTGGTGGATTTATTATACAAATGACAAAATAAAAATATACAAGTTATACAGCTCGAGGTGCAATTAGGTATACCTAAACATAAATAAAATGTTACTGGAAGCTTTATTCATTTTTAAATTGATCATTATAAATTGTATTTATATGTTTAATTTAATCCTGTTTCTTGGATGTATTAACACTTAAGGCAATGTCCTGTAATAACCTTACGAACTGGGTTCAAAACAACGGTTTTAAATGCAGGATAAAAAAATTACAATTATTTAAATATTTCTGGTATGGTTTTCTATCACTTAAATTAACTTAAATTATAATCAGAAAACTATGTTTTCATACAGGGAAATCTCTTTATATTTTGAAAGTTAAGATTTAAAAATTTGTTCAAAATAAATATTGCATTGAATTTGAAAATCAACTTTAAAATATATTTAATATTTTATATTTATAAAAAAGAATAATTTCAACGGTAAATTGTTTGGATTGTAACTGTAAGTCGAAATACATGCAAAGAAATTGAATTGTAAATAATATACTTTTCTAAAACATTTATTTGCTTTTAGTGATATAGGAAGGACTAATATTATTTTTTGTTTTTTCAAAACAAAAATAAAATTACTTGTTTTTCTTCTGGGATAGGCAAGAAACTTTCACTACCTTTTCCTAGAAAATCTAGAAGTTTCATAAAGGCATCATAACACATTCCTATCTATTATCCTGTTCAATGTTAAACAGCCTTCAAAAAAAAAATTGAGATATGTATCTAAAGATAACATAAAATGAACTGGAAGACATTGTGATTTATCAAACTAAAGATACAGGAATTTGTTTAGAAACCCTAAAAAGGGACGTTCTCTTATCCTGATGAGAACTAATACTAATAGTAATCCAAAATTCATTGTGAATTTCTCAAAATACCAACGAGGAAAATAAATCTAAAGCGAATCAGAAAAGCTATAATCCTGATTGACTTTTAGACTACAATGTGAAAAAGGATTTGTCGCCCTAACAGAGCTTTTAGTATAACTATAGGTTAAACTGAGTTCTGTGTTGCTCAGCTGCCATAACAAAGTTTTCTTTTATTCAGAAAAAAATTAGTTAACTTAACAAATTTTCTTTTTCTGAACAGAAAAAACTTGGCTATGCTAGAAGCAAAAACTTTGCTGAGGTGTAGCTCCTAAAAGCTATGTTAGGGCGACAAACCCTTTTTCGCTGTGTTATTTTTGTATTTTTTAGTTTGGATATTATTATACTTGAAAATCCTCTTTGACCATATGTGTTATTTAATATTTTATTCCTATTGTAACATAAGTATGCTATTGTATTCATTTAAAAATGTTCAAGTAGGTACAGTAGTTCAAACTCAGCATGAACTGAGATATGGTGAATATTATTTCTACAATACTGTTATGTTTGCCATATGTTAATCCTATCTACATATATCGAATTCGAACATAAATCAATTTCACTGAAAATCGAGAAACGTAGAATTTTAAATAAAATTACTACCTGCACATATAATTTGTTATAAAATTCAAACTCGTCAATAATTTGGCGAAGACCATTTCGATAGAACAATTGAGTTTTACAAATTAATATATCCCTAAAGAATTCAAGATAAACCAAATTTGATAAAAAATATTTTAAAAGCAAAAAAACATTGCTTTTAAAAAATGTATTAGGTTATTCCATTTGTTAGATAAAGGTAGAAATTGAAAGATTACAAGAGTACCAACCCAACAAGTTGGTTCGGAATTACAGGTTTACCAACAAAAATTCTGGGTTTCTGTTCTTTCACTTTTTCACATTACAGGTGAAAACCTTCCACCTTCTCGTTCTATAGTTTCACGTAGAGAACAATAATTGTGGGTACCATATCAATAATTTAGAAAACCCAAAATTGCACTAAACACTTTTTAGAACTAAAATGTTTTTAAGTTATCACATGTAAAATACACTGTAAGTATAAATTATCACAAACATTTTTACCATACTATGGCATCATCAGGCGATGAAATCACGTATCAATCGACTAATGGTATGTACGTCTACCCTTTGTTGCGATATTTTTGCTTAATTTTACTTTTTGCTAGTTTCAACATAAGGGTGGACAATGATATCTTGTCTTTTTTGATGACTTTCGTTTCCAACCTGGGGTTGGTTAGCTTATTAATCTTGTCGGCTGAATCCCGGTCCGAGCTGTTCTTTCAGACGGATGCACCTTGGTGCGGGTTTTACGTTACCAATAATAGGGCCAACTTTTGTGTGTGTTTCTACTGGGCTATCAGTGCTTCAGCAGCAGTAAGAGTAAAGTGCAATCTAAGGTGGATGATCAATTAATGAACCAGAGATGTGATAATTCAATCTCATACTGGCTTCTCTCGTAAGCGTCGGATGCGGAAAACAAAAACTATTGCAGATGATATCTTATACGAACTGTCTTCTTTCTATTTGGGATCCCTGTCCAATTAGTTAGAGTGGCCTTTTCACTTATGAAGGATGTGGAAGTCTAAGACCCAGTACTCCTCAAAAGGTCAAGATGACAATGGAGACTTTGCATGCTGACTTCTTATGCACATACCTGCATTCATCGTTTATTCGGTTACAGCTAATTCTGGTGATATTATCCTGAACAATCCATTTGGTCTAACTGGAGGGGTTTAGACGTGAAAGGCTCGATTGCTTCTCTCTCATCCGTGCATGCAGCTCGCACTCTATTAATCTGTTCACCGGTTGCACCTGTTAGAAATTGCAGAAGTTAGAAAGTCTCCCTGACATCCAGTTTTTGGTTCACTTGTTATAAATTAAAATGTTATAAATTCAATAATAATTACAATGGAAACTTACCTGGTCAGTCTGATAAATGAAAATTTTTTCAATTTCAAGAGCATTTTGTGACCTTATTAAGTAAAAGCTAGATGAAATCCTATGCTCTTATCACTTGTAGTTTATATTCCTGCATTATTTTTGTGTCTTTTATTTTTTCTCCCAAATATAATTTTTTTTTCGTTTGAATTTTGTGTTCTTTGCTTTTTTGGAATTTCTACTCTATAAATAGCATAAACTTTAAATGATGATGAAAGGGCAACCGGGCCACTTTTGCTCCAGGGCCCTGGTGCGCGGTACCACTAGTACCACCTGTTGCTACGTTCCTGCCTTCGATTTAAATCGGCTTAAATATGTAATTACCAAGAAAATCAGCTCATATATTGACTATTTCAGGAAATTGTGCGTGATTCTTAAAGTAATGATAAGTAATTGAACATGAGTTATTCGGAGCAAACATAATTTTGTACATTTCAAATTTTCCACAAAGTTCAATATTTGCTTATAATAAAAGGTTTAATAATAATCTTTCACCCTGCTTGTCCCGATCCTAGAGTTACACTTGAGGGGTTCCCCTCGTTCGTTGTGAATAATCGTTGTGAGTAAAAACTCTCTTACTGGTAAAATAAAAGTATCTTTACCTCACTTTGTTGTGGTTCCCCTTAAAAATGTTTTAAAATTTTTGTTGAAGTTAAAATTAATAATCATACTAATACATCGATTATATCGGTTTGGCCTGGGCAGGTCCAACCAGAGGGGGGGGGCTCGGGGATTTGTCCCTGGGGCCCAAGATCCCTCAAGGCCCCGGAAGGGTAAATTACTAAATGAATTTCATAAAAGCATCTTGAAAGTGCAAATAAAACTCTGTACATTGTATCAAACCAAAAATTGGTTGATTACTGATTTTTTTTTTTTAGTTAATTTTACATATTTTAGATGTTTTGTGCGTAGTTTTTCTTATGGTAAAAATACGAAGTTTTATATTTTGCTTTTTTTTATATATGAAATTGTTAAAAAAAATTTCGCAGAATTTAATTTCAAAAATATAGGTACTAAATTAATATTTAATTTAAAAAAATATTATTAATAATCCAGTCTAAATGTAAAAATTATGGGAATAATTTTATTGAAAAATGTTCTTAATATTTGCAACACTGAAACAGCTTTCCATGAAGTTCATCTAGTTTTTTCCATAACAAATCACATCATGTTAATTTCGAAATGTGACATATTTTAGCTACGGTAAAAAAAGTTCCTCTTACTGCTATAGACTTATATGGAAACTGGTTTTTTGGATCATAAATTTATAACTGCAACTTAATTTTTTCTTATTTTATTTATAAAATATTAACAATAATAAAACATAAAGCAAATATATTAAGAGGGCCTGTTTTATCATTACGAGTATTAGCCACGTGCCTAGAGCCTAATTACTAAAGGGGCCCAAAAAGAGAGAACAAAAAATCTAAAAATAAAAATTAAATACTGATAAAATAACTCAAAAATTGGGCTTTCGATGCTATTAGTTACACTTGAATATAATAAGAGGCCCAAAAATTTGCTAGAGCCTAGGGCCCAACTCAGTTGAAAATAGGCCCTGTATATTAAGTAAAAGGTATCAAATTTTAGTAAATCATCTTTCTTTGAACTTTAACATGTTTGACGGCAAAGGAGAGCTTCGGTATGAAACACAATTTGTTATCTGTTGCCAGCAGCAACGTTGGTTGCTGTTCAGAAGTCACCAATAGTGTTGTGAGCATATTAATTGTTTAACATCTGAGGTGCCTGTAACCCTGGGTTTTTATTGATGAAAGCAAATTTTCAACCTAGGGGAACCACCGACTTTACGTGTTCTCAGTTATTGAGAGTTAACTGCTGTCAGCAGTTATTCAGCTAACAAACCAGGCTAAGGACCGCCTCATCGGTCTTTAGTCTTTTTCTTCTTCTTCTGCCACTTTTTAGGCTAGGATAAATCTTGTTTGCCTTGATATTGGACTCTCTTCTATCGAAGACCGAGCCGAAGTCGCAAGTCTCTGAGCATATACTATATTGCTTTACATCTGATGCAGCTTGCTGGGCTTGTCTTAGATGTGCCCGTAACCCTGGTTTTCTTGTTGATGAGGTCAAATCATTAACCCAGGGGGACAGCCGGCTTTACGTGCCTTCCAAAGCACGGAGACGATCATAAGAAATTTTAGACTCCTTCCAGATTTGAACCGGGTACCTTAATGTCACCAGTTATACAGCTAACCTACTAGGCTAATGAGCGTCTCTGGTCTTTAGTAAAAACATTATTTCTCCCTTTGTGTCCATTTGGAAGGCAATAGTAAATTGCGGTGTAATCAGCAAACCTTCTCAAATTGAAGTAGTATAATTCATTTCACTGATTTGCAGCTCATGGTAGGCCCCTTCTGTATGTGATAATCCATATACATAGAAGAGAAGGATCCCAACATCCAAATACGGATAGGAACCAGGAAAAGAAGAAGAGAATATTCTACCCCTACAATTGAATTGAGATGATAAAAACCTGACTCGGTGAAAAAAGCCGGTGAATACTGCAAGAGTTTTGGGAAATACAGCCCCAAAAAACAAAAGGGGATACATTATCTACGACATTTTACAAACTGATACGCCAGGGGTGGGCACGTGCTCACCCTATTTTTAGGTGCTTACTATATTTCAATAATGTATTTTTTTGAGTTTGTTTATAAATTTTGTGTACTCCTGCTCATCTCAAATATATTGGGCCCAATTTGTGCTCACCCATTTCAAAAATGCTGGCGCAGTCACTGACATAATTTTTAATGCTGAAGTGAGAAGTAGAAAATGCCATGATATTATCAACAAAAGATCTTTGGCCACTTGAAGGTATCAGGTATAGCAGATCCTGTGAGACAATTCAGTTAAGGGGCAGTATTTACATTTGAGCTTCATACAATTAAAAAAGAGGATTCCAATATCTACTGCAATTGCGCCAAAGAAATAGTAAAAAATCGCGTCTAGTCAGCCATAAGTGCAATTTAGTAAAAAAAAGAAAAAAGAAGACATAAAAAAACAAAGTCCCTAAAGGTAAACTGATCAACTATTTTTGGACGCAAAGGATAACGACTAAAAATTTTTTGCGAAGGACCTATTTTTTAGCTCATTCGACCTTTTTAGGCAAAGGGGGTAGAAATAAATCATACAATATATTTTTGTTATTATAAAAAGTAGACTAAAAAGTAAAAAAATCATAAAATCTATGACTTTAATTAAGGAGGACAAAGGATTCCAAAAGGAGTACACTTTTTAAAGGAGCACGGTTGGTCACCTCACTAAAGGGCAACATTATAATTACTAGCGTGAAGTACTTCTACCAAAAAATGTTCTTCCGGTATTTTCCGGTTCTTTCAAGGAGAATGTTTTCTTCTTTAGAATGCCATACACTATTCGGTTGCGTTGTCGACCAATTTGACACTGATAGTGAATCCGGAAGTGAATCGCTTGTTTTCCTATTGTCGGCCGGTGCAGACTTGACGCCGTTCAGTTGACAATTTCTACTCATTCTTCCATCATAGCCATTCCATTGGCGGGTACCCGTTGCAACATTTATGGAAACTAACCAATTGGATAGGAATTACATTGGGGAAGTTCCGAATAATTTCAATGGGAAAAGAAAAATATATCATAGGTTTATACACAGGTCACACAGACAAAAAATTAATTGATTATATTATGTTCAAACTTGTCGTTACGCTTAGTCGGAAAGAATGGCGACAGTTTCCGATTTTGTGTAGATTTCCGCAAAATGACTAAGTCCTACAAAAAATTGAGTTTCCAATATGATTTTTCCGCTATCCTGATCACTTGTGCAATTACTTCTTTTTTCCAAAGATGTACCTGTGTGAGTACTATTTCGGTTCCGGGGCAAGGAAGTGAAATGGTCACGTGTTCGAATCTTAGGTACTACTGTTGAATTGTTAATGTCGTGGTCCGGCTTCCACGGATACTATGCACAAACATACAAATTTGGTTTATAATAAAAAAAATAATGGTGTATTCGTCAATACTACTTTTCTTTGAAAGAAATATTTAATATATTAAAGGATAATTTTGAGAAGAAATAATTTTCATTATTGCGGGTTGTGGTTTCTTTTGCCAAAAAGATGAAAAACAACTTTAAATAGACATGTTTATTAATACTTTAGTAATTTAAAAATTTTGAAATTGGATTGTTGAAGCGCCACCTAGTAAGGTATTTGATAAGTTAGTGATGAATGGAACCATTTTGATCTCAAAATCAAAATGCGCCAAATATGTAAAGAAATGTAAATAAATTGAATAAACAATAATAATATAAATTCTTGACTCATTTTTAATTTCAAGAACAAAAGTGGAGTTTAAATTAAAAAATGTTTTTGTATTATAAAAAGGTACTTATTCAAAATAAAATAATTCGTCAGTCGGCTGTGCGACTGTTCTTGTTTTAAATTTTTATTAAATAAAATGCTTAAATTAATTATTATAAAATATGAACGAAACGATTTATTTAAACATAAGTAATTTAATTTCTAAAAATACCGAAAACTAAGGCATTTGTACTACAAAATTTGCATGTTAAAATCGTCTCATTGTTGCTAATTCTTACTATTAATTTTTTTTGAGAGCCAATTAAAAGTTATCGAGGTCTTCCATTTGAAATTGTTTAAATTTTATTAATGAGAATTAGTACTTGATTAGCACTATATTAATCGTGGATCGTTCTCTATATTTAGAAATACCAGAGGTTAATGCTTTATAGGGCGTTTTGTTCAAAATTTTAGATATATGAGATCGCATCGAGATGATGAATCACTTTTGTGTCTACATAAACGGCTCTTATCACTGTAAGGAGCTTCTAAATTTTACTTCTTTGGTGTATGAAAGTAAATAACGTTAAAAGTATATACAAATAGAAAAGTTACGAGTGTGAATAATTTAAGGTTCAAATCGCTTGCAGTAACTAACATCAATACATAGATATATGTAGGTGTATCAGTGCACCCTATGTTGTCTCTATTTGAAGCCTGTCACAATGAACCATCATCAACACGGTCTGAATTAAACGGATTATTTAACTTATGAACAACAGAGATAATTTATACAAATATAATTTAATATCGAACTTTGTTAATAGTAAAAGTGAAACCACACTGACCAGTTTAACTGGAATTTCATAATTTACACTCAAATAATGGTACCTACTATAAATCGACTGAACACAACGACGGTTATAAATGTACATCGCTAAAACTAAAGCATATTTACAAAAATCTTATTGGGGTAATGTTAGTTGGTCCCCTCATGTATTTGTCTCTCCGTTAGGTAGACAATACTAACTAGGATCCCTGAGGGTTGCCTGCATCAACTATAATTTCTGGAAGACATTGACGGGCTTAAATTATCACAATAGTTTCTTAATGGAGATTCAGTCGTTCCCGAAGTATTTTACGTCTAAAATCTCCAATGTACAATTTCTTTTCCTAAATTAAAAAACTACTATTTAAGATCGTGCATATTTTTACTAAGAAGCAAATTATTGTGAGGACCAGATAAATGTCTTATCAACTCTGGTAAAGATTCAAAAGATAAGGGACAAAAACAACAATTAAATCGACCAACGTTTCCTTCATTTGAAGATATCACATTTCGGTGCACAGAACACAAATGTTTTAGTAAGTGTGCTTTTTGTTTGAACATCGCCACGCACAATCGACACGCAAACGGTTTTTCACCTGTGTGAACTCGTAAATGAGTTTTCAAATTCCACGACATTCCAAACTGTTTACCACAATATTCGCACCTATACTCCCGCACCTGTCCCGTATGTCCACTTTGTTTACTACTATTTCCTTGGGTTTGCGAATTTTCTGAAGCATCATCTTGGGCAAAAGATGTAGACGATTCGCGCGTGTCTTCGATTGGATTTACTTGCGCCTGACAGAGCGACCATGCACCCCACGATTGTTCAAATTGCTGGTACGATTCGGACGTTATTCCTTGATCGGCACTAGGTGGTCTGTACTTAACCACCACGTTTTCCGAAGGTCCCGACGCATCCGAGTGTTGCCCGGGCGTTGGGGTAAGTGTCCGTTCCACTACGAACGGAGGGGCCGATAACGATAAGGGATGGTGTGCAGCCAACAGTGGATGTCGAACCGATTTGTATCTGTGACGATGACCATCGTCTATGTATGACGGCGAGAACGGAACGAAAGGTGGATTTTGAGCCGGCGAATTATGAAAACCGGGTCTTCTTTTTCGATGCGGCGTAACAACATAGTTTTCCGGATTTTGTACTAAAGATATTAATTCGTGTTCAACTTTTGGAGGTTTCAACGAAGAAAAATCCTCTTGGTTCTTGAGTTCTATCGGTTCCGTGTACATTGATTTACGTTTGACACGATGATAGTGAAATTGGGATAATTCGTGAACTTTTGGTGCTATTTTTACTGTAGATTGTCCAATTTTTAAGGGTTCCGCCTTTTTGTGTTCTGTTACTTTCTGCAAGACAAAAATTCGTTAGATTATTAAGCAGTGATGCGGGAAAAAGTTACCTTTTGGTCGTCACTGTCGTCGTTTTTTTGGCTGACTTCTTCCGTTTTAGTGTTGAGAGATAAATTTACTGGGTTTGGAGAAGTACTTCGGCGTTCGGAGTTTATGCTAGTTTCTGTTTTGTCGTCGTCTTCGTCGTCATCTTCTTCTTCGTCGTCGTCGTCGTCTTTTATTTCGCCTTCTTCTTTTTCTTCGTCGGCTGGTTCGTTCTCGGTTTTCACGTGTATCTGTTTGACGTTTTCATTGTTGTCGGACGACCATGAATCGGAACTCTTTTTGTTCGAATTGGAAGATTGCCACATATCCGATTTGATTTGTAAAAGTTCAAATAATTCTTGTATGCTTTCCAATTCGTTAGACTGCAAAGTTATAAATAGTGAGATAGTAGGATAAAATGATAAATAACTCACCTTGATGCAAGCTTGGCCATTGTAAAGAAAATCCAATAAATGTCGGAAATGACAGCTCTTTATTCCAGGTATGAGAACAACACTAGGTCCGTTTGCGTGAACACTTTCGCCAAGAATTCGTCGTACGAGTGGACTAGCAGAAGCCATTATTAATTTATGAGCACTTACAGCCGTTTTGTCATCACAAATAAAAGTCATGTCCGCAAAATTTTCCGATGTAAAACAAGTTTTGATCTCTTCAATTATTGTTGCATGATGCTTGCCGTAATGCAAAGTTAATAAGCCGTGGGAATCTTGTTCTTCCGAGTACATTGCGAAATAAATAATTTGGTAAGATTCACCTGCAATAAGGAATAAAATCCACATAAGAACCAAAACTAGGAATCGGTAAAAAAATGGAATTAGTAAAAGTGTGTTGTGTTTGATTGGTTAAGTGTGTGTGCAGCATGTGGTTGTTTTTTAAATTGGAAAAGTAAATAAAATATTGGGATGTATCAATTATCGATCGGTAAGCGCGTGCCAATCGAACTAAACATTTATATAAAATGAGAAATAGAAAGGAATAGCGTTTATGTTGTAAATGATGTAAGTGGGTTTTAGCATAAATATTTTTAATACAAGTTACGTTGAAGAAAATGTTCTTACATAATAATAAATGATCGACAATGCTTTTACAATTGCTACATCGTTTTCGTTGATAAATTAGGGAAGAGTAGCTGAGCTGAGCTGCATCAACAAGTTGTTATCAGCGGCGGTAATAATCCTGGCAAGCGTCCAGTACCTTACTCACCCGGAAAATAACGTTATCCTATTGGGCACCCGCGATCGTGTTTGTAGTATCCGAAGGATCGCCGCGAGCACCAGAGGACGCAACACAGCACTGAGCCATGACCATATAGTCCACTGCATAGCACAGGAACACTACCACTGACTGCACAGTTTACTCGGCCTGTGCTCGTTATTCAAACTTTGCCTCGAGTGGATATTATTTTTGGGCCACGACACTCTGCACTGTGTTGCGCCACAAATGAAAGTAAAAGTGAACGAATACTACGAGCCGTCACTACAAGTCACACCGTAGTGTCCGAGTTGTCTTAAGTGAATTTAATTTGTTTGTTCGCGAGTTATACGCTTTTAAAAATTTGGCGCCATCCTTCAAATTGCAAATTAATAAATAAAATTAGACAAAATAAGTTTTGCTTCACTCATGGAACCGCTCGTAATACTCTACTAGTTCTTAATTTCTCCCTTTACTTTCCCCTCTTTTCTCTTCAGATCCCCACTACAGACGAGTTTTTTTCTAAAGCTTGGCTTGCTCACAACTTCTCTTTCTCTACTTTCAAGGTCGCATTGTGCAGACGCAAAACGCGATGTTTGTTACTCGACTTTTTATGCTGTGCGGTTTTACCATAGGCTACTCGCACCGATTCTATTTTAGCCAGTATGAATATACGAAACCAATAAATTTAAATTTGCATTTGTTAAGCTTACAAGCTGCAGGGAGCATTCCGAGCAGTTTTGTTGCTTTCACCGGCTACGCCAAGGAGACTCGTCGTGAACGGGGCCCGCGCAGGGGCCGCAAATGAACTTTCACAATATTTTTGCTGGAAGGGGAATTGTTGTATAATAGAATTGCAATCGATTTACATTAACAATAAAAATTCTAAAGGCAAACGAAAAAAAAATAATCAATTTTGTTACCATTTCTAAATATAATTTGCAAAATTTACCGAGCGGTTGGATCTTTATCCCTATGTAGCACTCACTCTTTTTATTATGCTAATTGTATTCTACTTCCCCTTTTATTGTTAACCGCATTACCAAAATTCGTCCAGGTGCAATTCAAATACGGTAGCTACTATTTTGTTCATGTAATTGTAATATACGAATATACCATTGTTATGTGGCATTATGTTACGAGATCGAGGGAAAGTAATCATAATGTAGAACTTTCACTATCGCGTAACTGTCTGAGCCCTATATAATATACAACATCAACCGCCCCGGCTTCTTACCCAACAACTTATTCAAGGTTAACCAATTCGTTTTCCATTTTAATCATAGGTAAAAAGGTTCTAAAAAAATCAAAACAAAAAAGTTTAGCATTCGTTGGCAATTCTGTAAACAATTGCTCAACCAATACAACTAAAAATCCAACAATAGAATTTTTTAATCACTAAATTTGCCTGTTAACAAATTTTTGTATTTTATTGAAAAGTATAACAAGTTAATATTTTTTAATTCCTGTCTTTAACCATGCTTACGTAATTTTATAAAATTATCATTTTTAAATCACTTTTCATTAAAACATTACATAATTATGTAAACAAAAAACAGAATTAACAATTTTTGTCTCTTAATATTTTAATTACCGGGTACATTGCCCACTCGGTTTTTTAAAATCAATAAACTAATTTGTTTATTTTATTTTATTTTTATCCATATAACATTTAAAAGATTTTCTTTAATTGGTATTTAAAACTATAATTACCTCCATACTTGTGTGTCTTTCTTACTTAGTAGCAAATTTTAAAATAAGTTTACATAAATTAATAAAATATTCCTATAAATAAATAAACTCGTTTCATGTATTACATTTAAATTTGTTTGCATTCATTTAATAATATAAATATTTACTAAATTATCACAATTTTTCAATAAAACAAATTTCATTCCCAACAAATCTATTCAAAATTTTTAAATATTAGATAATATACAAATTAACTTTTGTTTTGGGATCTTCTCCATATTTTTTTATCGGGGATGTAGGGGGGAGGCAACGGATGCAATTACCAGAGTCAAATCAAATTAAAATTTTATCAATTTCTTTGTTTAGAACAAATTTTCTGAAAGATAGGTAAAATCGAACAGAACCCCCCTCCTGTATTCACATCTGGTCTGTCGGACAACTCATAACAAACTAATAACTATTCTACTTTGTATTATACCATAACCATTATTTGAAAAAATATATAATATGTACTCTGTAATGACAACCATAAAACTAAATTTATTTGATATTAAATCTTTTACGTGACCGATAAATATCATCAATAATATACATACATACATACATACATACATATGACCAGATGCGGACCGGAAACGTGGAAAATTTTGCATAGGCAAACATTTTTAAGCAAAGATGGTCGATCATAAGGGAACCATAGCCCCATCGAATTATTTTATTATTACTTAATATCTATCTATTTCTTATTAGTACTTCAGTTAGAAACGGTCATTAGCTTAGTAGGTCAGCCGAACAACTGCTGACTCTAAGGTACTCGATTCAAAACCGGGGAGACTCAAAAACTTTGATATGACCGTCTCCGTGCTTCGGAGGGCATGTAAAGCCGGCGGTCCCCCTGAGTTGATGATTGCCGCCATCAACTATTAAAAACAGGATTACAGGCATTTTCCAATCCGGATTAAGCAACCGTGGGGTCTAAATGCTTAAACCTTTCTCTCAGAGGAAGAGGCTGATTGTCCTGCAGTGGGAAGAAAAAGCTTAAGAGAGAGACTTTAGTTAAATTCCAGAAATGCTGTCTCATAAAAAAATTATTAAAAATAATGTGAACTTTTTGAAGTTAAAGTTGTAGTTCAAATGTGGTATAAGACTAAAAATGTAATAACCAATATAGTATCTTATTTGTGTGTGTTTGTACAGCATTACCAATATTCAATTCTAATATAGTAACTACAATAAATATGATTATCAATAATGAGCTAAAAGATACAAATAAATCTTATTATATAGGGTTTTTGCAATCCTATACAATTAAAAGTTGTAAAAAAAAATTATTGATGATTTAAAGTGCTTACTGTTCATTGATAATTTTTTCAATCATCAATAATTTTTTTTTACAACTTTTAATTGTATAGGATTGCAAAATCCATATAATAAGATTTATTTGTATCTTTTAGCTCATTATTGATAATCATATGTATTGTATTTTCAAGAGTTAATAATTTTAATTAATAATTTAAAATTAAGCGGTTATACGCAGAAAGGCGTTATCTGGAATCCAATCGAAGGAATAAGCAAAATATTAATTTTTAACAAAATGGCGGTAATCGAAAAAAATTCGATTTTCAAGATAAAATTTTTTTTGAACAGTCGCCATTTTGATGAAAACTAATATTTTGCTTATTCCTTCGGTTGAATTATAACAACAAAATTTTGTTGTTATTTTTGTTTCAGATAATCTACTCCAAGGTTATCCCAAGAAGAACTTCCGGAAGATCGGCTATAGCAGTGTCAAAAATCACTATTTTCAGAAATAAAAAACATCAAAATAAAACCAAAAGTTACCACAACATGAATATAAATTTTTACATTAATAAATTAAAATGTCTATCCAGGAAAAATTCTTGAAAAAATTGCATTTTTCGGCCTCCTAACTGCGTAATCCCCTTAACCAACCGGGGGTGCATTACAGAAGGAATGGCAGACCTTGCTTTTATACCTTACTATTAGTGTGAAGCTCGATTGGTGTATAACTTAATTGCCCACTCACCTCCCAATTTCTTTAGGTTGGCAACGATAGGCGAATTTCTTTTTACGAAATTCTTGATTTCACTAGATTTCTTCCTGGATTGCTTAAGATTTTGCCAAAGTTACTCAGTTCCTTGAATTTTTTCTGAGTTTCCTTCATTTATACACCAGATTTTCCGAGCGATTCATTCTTCGGTTGACAATAAGCATTATTGTCATGAAGCAAGCCAAGTGGAAATCCGTGGAGACTTTTCAAAAATCTTGCTAAAAGGAATTTATCATACCCAAATTTGCCTCGATTTTCAGCCGGCTGATATGATGCAGGTTTATGTTAAATTTCATGACATTTAACTTGTGCGATTGATACTATTTCTTTTCATACTCCAACCACACACTGACATACAGCGAACAATTCATCAAAATCTTATCAGAACATAACAAAGAACATTTTAAAATCAAAATTTCCCTTTTACGTTAATACGTATGGGGAAAGTAAAAACCGAGGTAAAAACTTATTTGAATTGGAGTTGAATTGGAGAATTGGAGTAGAAAAGTTCACTCAAAACGATCAATCTAAGAAAATCAGTGGAACTTAACAATGATTTTCGAATACTTCCTTTTAACTTTCAAATATTTTATCTTCTGGCATAAAAGTGCTGTGCATTTTTCTGCACAAAGCTCTTCTGGAATAGCTGAATGAATAAAGCAGGATGAAAATGTGAAATATTTGTTCAAATGCCTTGGTCGCACCGTTGTACACAGAGCCGGATTAAAAATATGCGAGGCCCGGGGCTAATATTTTTTGGAGGCCCCAAGGCTTTGCATGTTTTAATAAAATGTGCCGCAGGCAAAATTTTTTAATTTTTACAGGTCAACCGCGCTTAGATTAAATGTAAAATTTTGTGTTAATGTAAGCTTTAATGTTAATGTAATTTAAACTTTCTTGCTTTAATTTTTTGATGCCCCTAGAAATTTGGAGGCCCGGGGCTGCAGCCCCCTTAGCCCCCCTTAACCCGGCTCTTGTTGTACATCTCGTAGATTTTGATTGAAGACATTTTTCTAAAAAAATGTTTCACTAAATTTTTTGACTATTTTCAAAAAAAAGGGACTGATTGTCCTGTAGAGGAAATAAAAGGTTAAAGAAGAATGAAATTAAGGTCTTGATCAAAAATTGAATTATATATATATTTTCAAATAAATTTTGAAAATTATGTAAATTGGAGTCTTTGTTTTTTTTTGTATTTAATTTTTACAAGCAAGTTTGCAGCTTAATTTGACAAATTAGCGGCACTTTTCTATAACTCCCAATTTTTGTAATTAATAATTTAAAATCGAGGAGTAAACCGCAGAGAATTTTTTGTGTATAAGATCTAGACATTGCAAGGGACTTAATGCAGGACTTAACGTTCAAATAAAATTCACCAATCAACTGCCGCCAAATTTTTCGTAAAGTTAATTTAATTTTTTTAATCTGCTTCTTTCCTGCAGTGCTACGAAGTGGAAGACCGCGGTTCAATGGTAGGTCGCGGTGACTACACTGTTGTGATCTAAAGCCCAAGTTTCACGTATGGAATATGCATATAGCAAGATTAGCACCCTACTAGAATATATACAAGTGCTGAAAGGATCATGAATGACAAGTGTAAATTTGGTATATCCCATAGTAATAATAAGACTTCGTCCTAAATTAAGAAGAAGAAGTCTTTTCTGATAATTGTCAAATTTTTATCTCACCCCTGTCTGTAATGGCGTCAGCATAACCTTCTGTTTAAATGATTGTCAACAGTTTTTGACGGATTCTGATTCTTATTGAAATTCTATATACAGAATTGTTGTATGATATTCATTTGATTAGTTAGCGATATTATTGGAATTAACTTTTTAGTATATTGTCAAATTTCATGAAGGGCAGAATTTCAGCATTCCATGGGAATTAGAAAAAAAAATTATTCAACAAAAGAGATAGAGAGCGTCTCTGAATTACTTTAGTGCCGCCCGTCGTCAGGTCGCCGGCAGGAAAGAAAACAATTATTGTCTTCACAGAAAAAATCTTAAAGTTTTACAACTAAATGACATCAAGCCAGATTTTTTGACGTTCTGTGAAAACGTATATTTTAAACCTATGCATGTATTTAATTTTCTGCAAAAAATGTTTAGAAACTAGGACTGCCTTAAGGTAATTAAATGACTTCAAGTCTTGGATACGAAATTCAGATCAAAGGCTTCAGGCTAGACTGCATATATGTAGAAGCATAATAGTCCAAAATCTTCAATAGATTAGGTGTGGACAATGTTCAAAGTGACTAATATAAGTCAAAATTTGTGATTTGGAAATTATTTTACGTTTAAGCTTTTGAAGATAAAAACAAGCTGTCGTAAACTTTTTTAAAATAAATTTTTTGCAAAATTAAAAATTTTTTTGCAAAAAAACATAATAAAATATGAAGTAATGTTATATAGGTAGGTATATACGGGATCAGAAAATTGACCACCAGTATTATAATAATCACCTGCTGATTATATTATTAAGAAGACTTCAATTCTTTATACGTACGGGCATGGGCGTGCATATTTGAATCAAGTGGGGACAGTTGTCCCCTCTCTTGAATCTTGGTTTAAAAAAAATTTAATATGTTAATTCAAACAATTAAACAAATTTTCGAAAATTGAATTTTGTACAATTTATAGATATTTTATTTATAAATTATTACAAATTTAGAGTTAAAAGGTATTTGAGAATTAAGATTTAGGGTTTTCTATATTTTTTTTTGTTTATTATATTCGCCAAGATGATTTTTTGCACAATAATTCTGTGGTTTAGTCAATAATTTGCAATTTGATCTTGCAGGTAAAAATGATTTCATTAAACTAGCGGACCCAAAGCTTAAACAAAAAATTGATCAAGGACCCCCGAAAATTTCCGCCGCCGCCAGTCTTAGTCCGAGCCTGGCTGAGTAGTTATAGCAATATATTATAACAATATTGAATATTATTTGTAGGAATATGTTTAACTATATAATTTTATTAAAGTATTAGTTTGTCTTCAATTTACTCTATTTATATTATTTTAGAGGTCAGATGTTCCAAGGTAACGAGGGCCTCATTATTAGAATAGCACCCGCATGGGGTATCAAGGATCTTGAGAAAAAAATTATACAGGGTCAAGAAAATGTGTTACATGTTTTAAAAATTTCACAATTTTCTGTTACAGATAACCTTTTAACCTATAATAAGTAAAGTAGTTAATTTGCCTATACAAAACCGGAGACAATTTTTGTTCAACTTTCAGGGGTATGCTTGAAAGCCTTGGTTTCTTTATTCATTATGAATATTTAGAAAAGGAAATGTCGAACAAATCGTGTGGATCTGCCATATGCTCTGTTTCTATCCATTAAGTATGGTTGGGAAGTTTTCGAATGAACAATGGAGGTGTGAGCCATCATCGCTGTATATTGGACCCTCCTTAATGGACCTTTTTTCTTTAATTATAATATAAATATTTACGGTTTTTACTATGTCATTGGAACAAGAACGTCCCCTTTTTAGACCCAAATGCATTATTTTATAACAGCTAATTGAATTAATTAAAAAATTAATTACTAATAAGAAAGTATGTAGTATACAGAATTAGCGAATATTTAGTTAGTGAATTGAAAGCTTATTGCAAACGTGAGGTAACTGATTTATGTTTGTATTAGCAAGTTTGTCCTCTAAACTGATTTTACCTGTTTGAGAACTTCAAGGTCTCCACTGTGTTACATTGTAGGGAAGTGAAAGTGATCTTGCTTATGCTGACAAGGGCCCCAGCATCCCGCTGCACCTGGGACATTTCAATACTTTTTACATGCCTACCCATGAGGCCCCTTTTTACCTGAACCGTTTCCAGCGAAAAACTATAACCATTAAACGTTTGGTGGAAAGTGAATGTTGTCTTACATAATCGGATATGGGTCGGTAGTCACATGGCAATTGTTACTATTCGCGTGTACAGTAATATATAAGACGCAGTTCAGGATCAGATTGATCGGAACATCCTTGAAACTCCTTACACCCGCCCCCGACTTCGCAGATCGTCTTAACTAAATTGTTGGATTAAGGCGCAACTAATTGTTATAAAAATTAATTCATAAAACATAACATTAATTACACTCCACTGATGCTTAATAAATCATTACACCTATTATCACTTCCAATTATCTCAAAGAATCAAGAATCACTCGATGCATAATAATAATTCATAAAATTGCTAGAAAACATCGCAAATCTCTCTAAACATTACATTGTATACCTACTCTCACGATTTAAATCTATATTATAAAAAAAATTTGGAAAAAGTGAAAATTTTTCACTTTTCACCACCACACATTGATCATTCACGTTTTATAGGTTAATAGAATTAAACAGGTTTTTGATTAACCCTTTGTTTTTCTTTTCAAAATTTCAAAAAATTAAAATGTTTTTTGGTCGAAAAAAGAAAGAATTTTAATTTTATTAATTTGTTTGCTTCTTAATATTTAAAGTGTCGAAGTGTTCTATAAAGTGGTTCATGCATATACAAGTATCAAGTTAAGGGTAGGTACTTAACCGGTTTTATTTTGTGAAAAGGGAGTGCCTTTTAAATCTAATGATGCTTTGGCCTCATTTTTTATAAATTCTTTTCTGACTCTTATTACAAAATAAAATTTAATTATGCAAATATACAGGGTACCACTACAGTAGGAACTAAAAATTATTGAGAAAATTGGGTAAACGGGCTTTTTTTGAATTAAATCTCTTTTGTCTTAATATTTAAATAAGATGTCTAGTGAAAATATTAATTTATTGGGTATGTAGAAGTACAGGACAGTTAAGACAGAACAGTGGTACTTAATTATTATAATATAATATAACATTATGTAGATAGATAATCTGACATACCCCACCTTATTATTGAACATCGAGCTTTGAAAGGTTGTACTAATGTATGCTGTAACCTTTGACTGTAACCAAGCTTTAAGATATCGATAAAAATATTTTTGTCATTGTTATTTTTCTCGTGACGGTGTCGAGGAGAGATAAAGAAAAATATCATAACCAACCAGTTCGTTTTGGCGATACCAACATATACTATTGAAACACTTTTTGCAAATCAATACTATTTACTAGACTATCTTCATTGATCGCTTTAAGGAACATAAGGAAATATTTTGTTGGAATGTTGTTATTAAATTGTTAAAAATAAATAAACAGCGATTATTATAATTCCCACGAATTTTTTTTTCGTACATACATAGTCTGATTATTTAAAATATTTATTTTATAATTTTTCAGTTTGTTTAATTATTTATAAATTTAATGCAAAAATAAAAATATGAAAAATTTTAATTCTGCTAAATCTAGATACATTTTTCGAAAAATTTACAAAATTATTTGAAACTTACCTACCTCTTCATCGATTCACCTAAATATTTTTAAGTGGCCACTTACAATTCTATTTACGTTAAAAATAAAATCAGGATCAAAGATAAGTGAAGTGGAAACTTAACCCAATGCAATAAAACTTGAGATAATACCATTGCTACAGATGTGAGAAAAAAATTTCTTTAGATTTTTTTAATTTTACAAAAATTGCTTAGCGGAAATTAATTTTTATATTAAAATAATGTAATATTAGTGATGATTTGAAGGGACAGGGGGAAATAAAATTTAAAAAAATAGATTACTGCAAATATTTCAATCTTATTAGATTCTCATCAGGCAAATTTAATTAAAAAATCATTGTGTTTTGATTTATATTAAGAAAAAAGTGTACTTTATATTAAATCTCTTGATTATATGTTTTAGATATAGATTTAATAAGATCTAAATAATTGCAGTAGCGGATCCAAACAATTACCATAGGGGAGCGATAAAATAAATATTTATTAAATATGAAAAATAAAACGGAGTAGTAATATTAAAAATAAATTTATTTTTTGTATTTCATTAAGTAGCTTAACCGAACAGCTGTTGACTCTAAAGTACTCGGTTCGAATCCGAGGAGAGTCTGAAACTTTCACATGACCGTCTCCGTGCTTCGGAGGGTACCAAAAGCCAGCGGTTCTCTTGGGTTGATGATTGCCACCATCAACTATTTAAAAACAGGGTTACGCATTCCCCAATCCGGATTAAGCAACCGTGGGGTCTAAATGCTAAAACCTTTCTCTCTGAAAGAGTCCGATTGTCCTGCAGTGGACAGAAAAGGCTGATCAAGAGAATAAATTAAAACTTTTTTGGTGTAAAAATTGATGTTTTTTGAGCTCTAAAATGGGTGGCAATAAGCTTATCGGTTTTTCAATTTTCCCTCCCCCTCTCTTCTCTTCAGATACATAGGTAATTATTATATTAACCCTTTCGCTGCTCTATACATATATACTCGTAAAAAATGGGTGCCCCATACGCTCCGAGTGAGTATTTTTGCATTTTGTTTTAAAATAGTTCCCTGCCCAACTATAAAACAGGATGTTCCACCCTGCGGATCTGAATGCGCAGTATGAAATATATTGCCATAAGAATTTACCATAATCAATTACAAAAAATAATTGTTAACTGCTCTACACGAAAAAACTTGCAACCACTGAAATATGAGCGCACAGCAAACAGAAAATTTCAAAATGTGTTGCGCAGCGAAAGAAATTTATTTTTGAATTCGATTTTCATCGAATGACGTCCTGAGACAAATGACGGAAAAATAAGCGAAAATGGCAAAATATTAAAAATAGTTCTTTGTGCTTCGGAGGGCACGTAATGCCAGCGGTCTTCCGGGGTTGAAGATTACCATCATCAACTATTAAAAACAGGGTTAAAGGCAATCCCCAATCCGGTTTAAGCAGCCTTCAATGCTGAAGTCTTTCTAGTGCTGAAGTCTAATGCTGAAGAGAAAGAGGCTATTAGCTCAAAAGCGGACCCAAGGGCTGATATGATCAAAAATAATTTAAACAGTAATCTCTCGCTCGCCGACTAATAGTTAACCATTATGGACGTTATGATAACATGGAAAATGCTTTGTTTTTTTAAAATTTAAAATTTATTGAAAATTTTAATGATTTTTATTGTAAAATTTACATTCAAAATCTATGTAAATAAATAATTACGGTAACGTTTGTGTAAAATTAAAAATTTTGTGTAAAAATCACAGCACAATGTAAATTTACTGATTTAGATAATGTAAAATTAATTTCTGTTCTGTAAATTTACTAAACTTTGTGAAATCACAATGATAAGCATAACTAGTATTTTTACAATTCCCATATGAATACATATTACTTGGATATGTAAAATTACATCCTCAAGTAAATTTACATAGATTATGATAGGTCACAAAGTTACCAATGATTTTCTATGTAAATTTACATAAAAATTTTTTATAGTGTTTTATAATAAAATTGAGTTACTGCATTTTCTCAAAATTGATTGCTTTTACTACCAACTAGAATAAGTTTTGATAATAATTGTAATGAATTTATAATATTTATTTAAATATGTTACTGAAGCCACTTCAAGTTATACAAGCTTATGTTCCACAATTTGTTTTTCCAAAATATTTTTCTCATGCAAAATGAGAAGATTGTTTTATAAACTAAATTTTGTAAAGCATCGGCGCCAAATCAGAAAATTTGTAGCTTTGTGGTAATTTTTTTATATGGACCTTGGTAGTTGATTAATAAAAAAAAACAAAATATAAAAGATTTCAGAAAAAGGGAAGGAGAAGAACCCCTGGGAAAATCTGGTGTACAGGTGAAAGGAAGTCTCAGAAAATACAAAGAAATCCGGGAAACTTTCAGAAAATCTTTGGAAATCCCAGGATATCATAGGAAACAAGAAATCCGAGAAAATGTAGAAAATTCTAGGAAATCTTATGAAATCTATGGAAATCTTAGAAAATCTTACTAAAACTTGGGAAATCCCAGAAAATCTTAGGAAATTAGGAAATCTTGAAATACTATAATATAGTAGCCAAATTCGGTTTTATTTCTCAACATACTCTCTTTTTTTAGGTCGATACAACGAGTCCAACGATTTTCTGACTTTTTTATATCGTTCAAATAGTAATCGATTGGAAGTAGCTCAAAATAGGTCTCAGCTTCGGCTATTAGCTCTTTATTTCAGTAAATACGCTTACCGGTGAGCCATCTCTTCAAGTTTGGAAACAGGTTGAAGTCTCTGCGGGCCAGGTCTAGCAAATACGGTGGTTGAGGAATCAGTTCAAACCCGATTTCGTACAATTTTGAATGTGCAACTAGCAATACATGAGCAGGCGCATTGTCATGATGATAAAGAATTTTTACTTCTTTAAATGCGGCCATTTTTTGGCAAGTTCACTTTTCAAACGATCCAATAATGATGAGTAATGTGCTCCAGTTATGCTTTTACCTTTTTCAAGATAGTCAATAAATATTATTCCATGTGCATACCAAAATAGGGGGGCCATAACCTTTCCAGTCCATTGTTGCATTTTCGGACGCTTTGGAGCACTTTCACCTGGAGAAACCAATTGTTTCGCTGTTGCATAGACTCTGGAGTATAGTAAAAGAACCTTGATTACGAATCGGAGCACAAAGTTTTTTGGATTACGCGTAAACATGCTGAAATTCTGCTGGAAAGTTGTAACACGATTTCGTTTTTGGTCGACTGTGAACAAACGCGGCACCCAACGCGCGGAGAGCTTCTTCATGCCTAAAAACACATGTATGATATTTTCCACAATTTCCATAGACATGCCTACAGCCTTAGCTAGCTCCCTTAATTTTGCTTTGGGATTATTCAACATCATATCATGGATTTTTCGATGTTTTCTGGTGTAGTGACCTAATTCCGGCAACCAGAACGTTCTGCATCATCGGTGCTTGTAAGTCCAAAACGAAAATAGTACTTATGAATCGTTCCAATCGACGATGCAGAGTCCGGGTAATACTTATCCAGTTGAGCTTTGGTATTGATTATCGTTTTCCTAAGAAAATAATAGAGTTTAATCAAAACTCGCTAATTTCCATATTAAAAAATACTCATTGGTTGGTCGCTTCTCAGTGTTGTAACTTGTAAATGGATAATCTTCAATGGCTATAATTTTGACAAGCGTTATTTAAAGGATGAATCTTGTCAAAAATGGTGCATCAGTGCATGCTAACGTCATTTCTTAGAATTTTCAGGGACTTATCAGACTGCCAGGTATATTATTAGTTATTTTTTTTTGCTTTTTTAACTTTTTTGAAAGAAAATCTTAAAGTAATCCAAGAGGAAATCCGGGAAAATTTTTCAAAAATGTTAAAAAAGGAAATCTAGTGGCCCAAAAATTTGTAAAAAAAACCAATACACTGAACCTGAAATTTTTGCAAAATATTTCATCTAGTTTTAATGCTACGTATAATTGTTAAATTTAACCTTAAATGTATATATTTAGCATCCAATCAAATGATATTTTTGCGGTTACAGGTATCACTGATTGCTGATACCAACATATCCGGTTTAATTGCCACAAAGAGTGGATAATTACACACTATTGTCCACTAATAAAAGTCCACATATTGACGTGTTTTATTTTTAAGCCAAACCCTGGGCTGTACAAATTGCTTAAAACTATTAATTTGTAAGATTTGCCTTGTTATTGTGAATTTGGTTAATTGTTTAGATACTACAGATTTTTAAAATTATTTACAATTAATTTGTTTGAAATAAGCACATACTGAAGATAAGACAACATAAGCGATGGCAATTAAATTAATATAATTGAAAATTTTACATGAAGGAAATATGGAATTGCAGATGATGTTTAGATGTGCACGAATGTGATATTTTTAAATTACTTTCTAAGTTAGAGTTATTACAAATTACATTTATATTAAGTAAAATTCAATTTCAAACGAAATTAAAAATTGGAAAGTTTTTAAGGGTAGATCCATATATCTAATAAGTAATAATAATTACGAACAATATTAGAACAAAGTTGCGTATTTTTATTCAGGGCAATAATTTGAAAAGAAATTTGGATTATCGTTATTAGTTTTGAAGATATAAAAAGAATCATAATTTTCTTTTTTAATTGACAACTGATAAAATCGGACAGTTTTATCCCAGGCATTATTAATAGCCTTTTTTACGATTAATCCAAATAAGCCATTGCATTTGCCACGACGTTGAAGTCTATATGAATAAACAAATTTTTTTTTGTTCTAAATAAAAAGTTAAAGTTCGTGTTTGAACCAACCGCCCCAATCCTAAACAAATAAATTCATAAATTAAAGGTCAGAAATAGGCTATGCAGAGAAAATTGCGTGTAAAAGAATATTAGTTTAAAAAGTTTCTGCGATTGACGAAATATCACAAAAATAACGACTCAAACTGACTATAACTAAAAAAAAACAAAAAAATTATGTTTTTTTGAAAGTTAAACACATGTTCTTAGGAATCAAAATTAAAATTAGTCAGGGACCTTTCACGACAATGTTGTTTGCAATTTGCGTACAATTGTTTGTCAGAATCTCCATGGCTAAAAATATTTCTGGATGTTTTTAATGTCTATTTTAATTTTTATTTTTATGTTTTTTTCAATTATAGTTATTATTTAGGTTCAATTTTTTAAAATGCTTATCTTCCTTTCTAGTCCTTTTATTAATTTCATTTCAAGCTGGAATTTGTAAAATGTTGTTAAATATCCCTTTAAATTTGGAAATTGGAATTTTGAAGTAAAATATAAATAAATGTTGAAATGTTTGTACTTTTATTTCGTTACTAGTTTTCAATGCACCTTGTTAGAATTTTTAAACTACTTTCATATTTGCTATTACGTTATTGGGTATTAAGATTTTATAAGATCAATCATAGGTTGCGGTAACTAATACTATAACAATGACATTGAAAACATGTTTTAGTTTGTACAATTCAATGAGTGTAATTTGAAAATATTTTATCTTCAAGATAATCCACACTAATTCATAAGTACGACACATGTGAAAGATGAGCAATCCAGTAATCAATTTTTAAGCTAATTTTTTGTATTAACACATTTATCCTTGTAGCTCATTATAAAAAGGTAATTAACTTAATACTTTATGTTAATGTTTTGCAATATTATTTATATTAATTATTCATTATCGTAAAGAAATTACATTATAGAATATAGAAAGGTATGATGAAAATGTTTTGACATGAGAAGGGAATAAAATATATTACGACTGAGTTATGTAGAGGTTATTCTTGTATTGCCATAATATGCATCCGAATATAAAAGATCAAATTTTGCATTATCCTTATAGAAAATTTTGATCAATTCAAAAAATATTAAAAAACTTATATACTCAATAATTTTTTTAATATTAACCATATCAATATTTTAGAAAACCCAAAATGGCATTTTTAAGATTAAGATAAGAATCAAAATCTTAATTCATCGCCTGATGATGCCATAGTATGGTGAAAATGTTTGCGAATTTATACTTACAGTGTATTTTACATGTGATAACTTATAAACATTTTAGTTCTGAAAAGTGTTTGGTGCATTTTTTCGGTTTTATAAAATATTGATATGATTAATATCGAGTTACACTACTTAAACCACGTATTAATCGATTATTTTAAATATTAGTTTAAAAAAAATAATAAATCCTACTAAAAGTGCCACTTCTCTAGATCGAAAAGATCTAGGTAGATCTAGTTAGTAGAAAAGATAGAAGTAGATACCTCTAATAGGTAAATCTATGTACAATCTAACGAAAACTTACTTAGAATAAAATTACCAATGCAGTAAATTTGAAAATATTGTTAAGGTTAATATGCATTAGCTCAGTTCCAACTTGGACTGGATCGGTGGACAAAGAGGAAACTGCCTAGTGGGTCAATGATTTCGGGTAAAGTTGCCAACTTTTAAAATTTTCAAAACAGAACATTTCGAAATCTGTCCGTTATTTGTCTACTCCCGACGAGTATGATGGATTTACGAGATTTTAATATATACTTGAAAATATGTAAAAGGCTATATTAAGGATGTAAAATTTTACATTGCTATTCATTTGGAATCTAACTCTAAACTAATGGATTTGTTATATTTTTAATACTGGATTAGATTATAGTACTTCATAGCTACTATTTATCATGCTTCAAAATCCCAATTTGAATTTTTGATATATTTCTTTGCGTTTAAATTGTAAATTTGGTAATTTTTAAAAAATGTTATTATTTTTGAAGTTTGTAAATATTTTTGTATTTTATTGTTTTCTCGCCACCTAGTTGGCAATATCCCAGCTAAGTGGGGAAACAAGGCCTTTGTCTCTCGGAGTTCTGATACAATCGTCCCAATTTTGAGTGAAAATTGAATATTTTCTTGGAAAATTTTAGAAGCGATCATTTGAATTTGGATAATTGGTGGTTCTTTTGGAAAAGTGAAGTTTAAATTTATGAAATTAAAATTATAATAATAATATTCATTTAGATACACTGAAAAAAATGGTTCATCATATTGATGAAAAGTTCATAATTTTTGCGCCAATGAACAACATTCATAAACATAATGATTTTTTCATCAATACTATGAGATTTTCTTTAATATGATGAATTTTGTTCATCGGAGCAAAAATGATAAACTTTTGATGTACATACTTTTTTTCAGTGTAATTTAAAATTATAAATTTGAAGTTTTGTAAATTGTAAATTCATTACGTGGAAACATGTCCTCTTTGATGTTCAAGTAGGACGAAGAGTATAATGCTAAAAAGTAGAATTATCCTACCAAAAGGTGCAAAGTAGGACAGTTGAAAACCCTAATAAAGAATTTTCATGAAATCCTTTGTAAAGATTTCCAAGGGAATTCCAAAGATTTTCAGGGATTTTTAAAAATTTCCAAAGATGCATAAGATTTTCAAAGATTTGTATGAAAATTTTAAACTAATATAAGTCCAAGAAATTTCTATGGAATTTCAATGATTTGTAGAATTGGGAAAATATCTAAAAATTCCAGGAATTTCCAAAGAATTTCGGTGATTTTCATCAAAGAGTTCAGTAATTTTTAAAGAATTCCAAAGATTTGCAAGGAATTTCATTGATTTCCAAAAGAATTCCAAACAAGTCTACGGAGAATGTTTGAGATATTTACTTCCTGGTCAAAGTAGTTAAAAACATTAAATCTTTAAATAGAATATCATTAGGAGGCTAAAATAAAAACAAATTGATGTCTTAACCCTTACTTGCCACACTGGGGTGTAGAATACCCCATCCCACTTTTCGTTAATTTTAAGTATGTATACCTGAGAAAAGCGGGTTTATGGCATCATCCGTTAGTTAGTTTTTTCGGTAAAAGTTGTTACTTGGTCACTTTTTCGATATTTCAATTTTTTAATAATATTTAATTTTAGTTTTTTGCCATATAACCCATATCACTACAAAGAATTAGCTCTTGAGAAGTAATTAAAAAATTGGCAACTTAAAATATTAAATAGATTATTTTTGAAATAACACGTTTTATCGTTGGGGTGCAATGCACCCCAGTGTGTCAAGTACGTCACTCCATAGAAATGTGGTAAGTAAGGGTTAAAATTTTTGAAATTTAGGATACATTTAATTTGAGTTAGAATATTATTGAATAATGTTTTGAAACCTAAAACTTTAAAACTCTATTTGAGACGGTCATTCGCCTAGTATGTTAACTGAATAACTGTTGACACTTACTAAGGAACTTGGTTCGAATCCGGAAAGAGTCTAAAATTTCTTATGATCGTCTCGGTGCTTCGGAACTCACGTTAAGCCGCCGCGCCGGTCCCGCTGGGTTGATGATTTGCCCTCATCAACAAAATCACCAGGGTCATAAAAATTTTAACGGGCCGTTAAATTTAACTAACCAATAGAAATTATTCCTGAGTGCTATCAAACCAATAGAAATTATCCGTTAACTTCTTTTATGATATCAGCAATCATAAACGATTTGGATAAATTTTGGATATATTGTAGAGCATCAAAAAATAAAAAATTTCTATTTTTTTAAACTGGTAATAAACAGTTTTAGAATGTGCAATTCAAAAGTATGGTAAAAAGTCGAATTTTCATGTGAGAATTTTTATATTAATTAAGTTAAAATTACTTATGTAAGTTAAAACTTAATTTACGGTTTTTTCAAAACTTAGTAATGCATAAAAGAGAAACAATTTAATGTGGGTAAAATTCAATAATAATTAATCTTATGTGCTAATTTTTGAAGATACCGTTAGTTTACAAAAATATTTCTGCTTAGCTTAACTTGTAATTAGGAAAAATTTATATTTAAAACAATTTCATTCAATTTGAAACACTTAAACCTAATCGTGATAGTATTTGTATTGAATAGTAAATTTACATCAATAACTTTTATTGACTTTTCAACAAAATTCCATTTTTAATTGAGTTTTGCGCTATTATTCTCTTTCTATGCGAAATTTAAAAATACTATTGTAGTAACTACCTATTATTCTCCGGGCCAAAAATTCATCAAAAAATGTTTTTACTTTGTTCTTCGCTGATCATCAGGTTGTGAATGACGCATTTGTTGCTAACTACATGTTGAGACACTTTTTGGAAGAATATAAAAAGTGGGATTTGGTAATTAATACTTTATATGTTTGGGTGTTAGGTTTTCTAGCATAGGTAACAATGGTGAAGATATAATATTAAATAATATTAGACAAGGACAAATAGTCATTAAGCAACTGAATTTAATACAGTCGAAGGATACAATAACAAGAGCGACCAAACAAAAATATTTAAATCAAACATAAAAAGCATAAAAACATAAATTAAGAACCGACAATAATGCGGTTAGAATTCCATACTTCAGTTAGTTTATGCAACAAAAATTCAAATGTCTTCTAATCGAAATTAAACCGTGTCCACAAGTAAATTGGAAGGTTTAGGTTTAAATCTCAGCAGTAATAGGTTACTGTTCTCGCAGTGAGTAAATCACTTTTCGCCCTTTTGAATGAATCTAAAAAATTAAAAATTCTAAAATGTAGAGTAGCGGAAAAATTTTTAATTATAAAATAAAGAGGTCAACTTGACGGAGCTCCTGGATTTCGCGACACATAGTATTGCATATCTATCTAAATTCTATCTAGAATATAGATGAGGTGACAATTTTTTAATTTATGAAAAATGTTTCTTATAAGTTATCTTATAACTTATAACTAGAGACCGGATAATATGCAACTTAAAATGGTCGAAGTATCATGCAAATATGCAACAAAATTGCTAAAAAGTGCCAATATAATATATATGCAACATCAAATTTCAATAAATACTACAAAATAACGTTATTGTGATAATTCTACTATTTATTTTCTACTAATATTTTTTTACTATTTTGTATAGTAGTTCTAGGGTGAGCATTGCCAACCCAAAATTTAATTTGTTGACATCGCCAAATTTAAATTTTAAATTATCAGAGCAGGGACTGTCTTCTGATAAAGAAACATTTCTTTTTTTTAGAAATTTTATAAGATATGCACAAATATGTACGAAACTTTATAAAATATGCCCAAATATGCAAAAAATTTTGTAACATTTGCCCAAATATGCACGATCAGTAGATTTCAGTCGAAATACAATATTCTTAAAAAATAGCTAAAATATGCAAATACATATGCAAATATTCAAATGCATATAATCCGGACTCTACTTATAACTAGAACTCATATTTATGTGAGTTTATTTATAAATTTTGTGTGCTCCTGCCCACCCCAAAAATATTGGGCCCAATTTGTGCCCACCCATTTAAAAAATTCCAAGAAATATATCATTCAAGATAAATAAGGTAACATGAGATTTTTAATTCAACATCATTGAATATTTTATTTTAAACACTTTGCTATCTTTTCTTCAAAACAATTGCTTAAACTGGCAAATTTAATAATAACTTTTTATTTTCATTATTAAAATTCTGCAAAAAACACCAAAGTGGCCCAAATATGCATCATTTGCTTAAATAGGCACCCAACGTTGAAAATATGCAAAATATGCATTTTGAAAATCGGTTTTATTTTTGTCTAATTTGTCCAGATTTCAAAACAAATCTGTTGGCATATCAATATTAAAGAACCTGCAAATGTATAAAACCCGAAACCCTAATCCCAAAAAAAAATTTGGAATCAATGCTAAATTTGTATTGACCCGTATTGATTCGAAAATTTGGAGCATTGTATATAATAATTCTAGTCCTCGGATATTAACTTTTGCGTTAGAAAAATTTATACAAAAACAATATACTTTGGTCTTTGTGACGCTCAATAAATGCTTGGAATAGATAAATCTGAGTTTACAGCAACACTTTAGACTTTCACCCTCAGAAAAAATGGTTTTGGTTGACCTGGAACTATATGAACATGGACTAAAGTCTTGACTTTCTCGACTTTTTGTCTTTTTGTTTAAATAAGTTCATTATGTTTACAATAATTGTAGAGAGAGAATGCAGCGAGAAGTTCAACTGAAATCGAGTTTAACAGATTTTTACAACCAATTTCAGAAGTTTTAATAACCCATTATTTTTTGTTTCCACATATTGGGTAGTTTTCTTAATTTTTCCGTTTATTATTCCTGTTTTTTGTTTCGATAAATGGCTTTTGTATGTCCCTTGGTATAGAGGACTCACGGACCTCTTAAATAAAGATGGACTGATAGTTCATATAAAACAATCCCCACGTAGGAGGCCGCCATGTTGTGCGCAATTTTCATTGGTCGAATTTTTCGCGCAATTTAAATAAAATAGTTAATTGAACATAATTCAACATTATTTAATGATCAATAATAATTTTTTGACGTTTGAAGAAATAATTATTGTAATAAATTAGATTAGATTTTATTAAGAAATAAAATAAATAAGTACTGATTAAATAATAAAATGCTGTAAATGTAGGAAATATGAATAGTAAAATTGTAGTTAAAGCATAGGTAATTGTGATGTTATAGATCATATAGAACAGATTCGTTTTGAAATCTGGACAAATTAAGGTAAAAAGGAATCCAAAAAACTGCTTGTCAACATATTTTCAACATTTGGTGCATATTTGATCAAATATAATGCATATTTGTGCATATTTGAGCCACTTTTTGTTTGTTTTTTTGAAGAATTGTAATAGAGAAAATAAAAAATTATTATTAAATTTTCCAATTTATGCAATTATTTTAATTAATTTTTATGTATTAATAAGACAATTTTTACAATGTTTTAAATAAATAAAAAGTAAATAATTTTTAAATAAAAATTTAAATTGCTTAAAATTAAATAAAACAATTGCTTTAATTGGAAAAATTTTATAATAATTTTTATTTTCTGTATTAAAATTCTTTAAAAAACATCAAATGTGGCCCAAATATGCTCAAATATGCATTATTTCTTCAAATATGCACTAAGTGTTGAAAATATGCAAAATTTTGCAAATTTTACCTAATTCCTCTAATTTATTAATAAAATTATTAAATTTTATAAATCTAGGTAGTACTTATTGAAAACTTTAAGAAAAGAAATTGAAAAATTCGAAAATTAGATATTTTTTAGTTTGTATATCAATGCATATTTTATCTATTTTTATCAATTTTAGTGCATATTTGAAGGAAATTCGGTGCATATATATTCGCATATTTTCAAATATTTTGGTGCATATAAATCCGAGCTGTAGCTGATGTACAAAGTCCGAGAAAAATTGTGGTAAAAAACAAAGAAATATGATTACCAACAAAACTCAATATTAATCCGAAATTCCCTAGGATTTCTAGGGAAATTTCAAGTTGCCTAGAACAATTCAATAGGCATTAGCAGTCCATATTTATTTAAGAGATCCATGAGAGGACTATCTATCTGCATATAAATTGCAATGGATTAATTACTTCTTTGTTATTTAAATTAAATTTGGAACTTATTTATTTATAACACATTTTTGTCTCTTTTTATGGCAAAATACAATTTAAGATTTTAAAATGTTTTTTGCCTCAAATTTTATCTGCATTTTAGTAAATGTCGAACAAACAAAGCAATAATACATAAGCTGCAAGGGTAGGTAGGATATTTTAGTGTTCTTATGTAAAATTTTCGAGTTATCTCTAAACCAAACACTTAAGAGATGGGTACTTAAACCTTTTGAAAAGAGTCGACCAATAAATTAAAATTAATGGAAGGAACTTTACTGCACGGCAATAAGTTTTCTCAAGTTTCAAAATAGCTAATTTGCTACTTCGGGGCTTATAAAAAACTTGACCTGTTACTCTTCCTTTTGGTATGCAACCGCAGTATTCTGGGTACGATTACTATGATTGCCGAGCAAGGTTTGAAAATTTCTTTACATACATAAAATAGACGATTACTAATGAGAGGTCGAAAAGTAGTTTGCATAAAAACCTTGCCGATTCAAAAGCGTTGCATATAAGATGAGCTTAATTAAAAAGTCTTGTTAAATACATTTCCAAGGTTTTTGCTACTAAATTTTCTAAATGAAAAAATATTCATGTTTAAAATGCCAAAACAAGTGAATCATAATTTTATTTTGTAAAAAATTACATAGAGAATTTAAAAAATTATCATTTGTTGCATGATGTAATGGAACTTAATTTGTACTTACAAAAATGTAAAAAACTTTAAAAAATTATCGCACTTAAATTTTTATTATAATTTAAACATACAAGCATGAAATATTACACTTCCATATGCTAAGAATTAGATGTTTTTCTCTCTTTTTTTGGCCTTGATGTTTTGTCAATTGGCCAGACTTATGTAAACATATTCTTGTAATTTCGACAAGTTTGCGATTCGAACCCAAAATTTACCGAGGCATTGTTCACAATACCACGTACAGTGCAACCCAGCAACACGAACCGGCATTTTTTCCAATGGCATCTGGAGAATCGTATAATAAAAAGGGTGTAACTCTGGTTAGAAAAAGTTTGAAAAATTTATATAATTCTATTAATTAATTGGTACAACTTGAATAAATTTCAAGGCCAATATTAATACTCATGTACGGATTACCAAATACACTACCATATACATACATATTTAAAAAAATATTTTTACATAATCTTCTTTAATTAAACAATTAAAGTTTTTAACTTTTGATTCCCACTAATTTTTGATATCAATTAAATTGTGAGTTTACACTGTTGTGTATGCTAATGATAATGAAATTTTTTGCTAAACAAAATACGGAAGTACTTTTGAGACACTAATTATATTATTTAAAACTAAGGACGTTGATAGTATGAATAGAAAATTAACAACTTGTAGGCACGAACTTGAAAATAAATACATATTTAAATTTTCTTACATTCAAAATATATTTCTATGTGCACACAGATTATATAATCAACCTCTTTGAGTTTGTTTAGGTGAAAGTAGCATTCGCCTTATTACGTGTGCTATTACACCTTTCTTTATTAATATAATGCAAAGTTACTGTGGGTTTTAAATTAGACTCGAAAAAATAAATGGGAATCGTACCAAGTTTATAAAAAAAAATGTCAAATTAGGTTATGTTTAATATGACGTAATGCAATCGCAGAGACATTTTTATTTATGAAATTTCAAATTGTTGTATCAACATCAAAAACATTTGGCATTGTATACCAATTTATATCACATCATCAAGGTAGCAAGTGAATGTTTACTGTTACAGAGAAAGAACCTTGAGTTACGTTTTGGCTACACGTTCGATATACATTAATTTACAATATGTATCCAAGAGAAAAAATTTTCTCTCTTAGTCACTTTATAAATTATTAAATTATTCAAATTCTGCCAAATTTACTTTTTTTATGTCTAAAAATATTAAGACGACACCTTTTGTTTTCCAACAGATTCAAGCTTTAGTCATTAGAATTGCCACAAGTAATTAACTACTTAAGAACGATCAAGGTTAAGTGTAAATTATGTACCTACTACCTACCTTTATGATTTCACTATCACATTTTAAACTTACAAAAATGCTTTCCTTTCTACAATCCGGCCCCAAAGACCAAATAGTAAAAGTACTTCCTCAGGAAAACTACCAAGTGATAATAAAGTACAGCTTAAATTTTAAGTGTACTTAGAACTAATCAAAGCAAACAACAAGGTAAACATATGCCCAAAAACCCAAAAACAACAGTTTGTTCAGATTTTTTCCCTTAAGAAATGGCCGATTTTTACATTTAAATATGTGAATAGTTTTTGGATCAGTATTTATAAATTTGACCAAAAAATTTTTTTCTCAAAATTTTTGCACTTTCTTTTAATTTTTTTTTGTGTGAAAACATGAAATCTGTGCATAACCTTCACAACTATAAATACGATATACTATAAGTAAATGTGTGAGAGATAATTTTATTTTTTTTTACGCGCACCTATGACTACAAGTTTTAATGATTTCTAAGGTGCGCTGCATTTTTTTCTGCAGCACGCGTTTTCGCACAAATGCGCACCTTGATTCTGCAAGGTTAAATTTAAAGAAACAGAAGATTACACTTTAGGATAAATTATGAAATATTTAATGCAATGCTTCCTCAACAATTTTCAATAATGAAAAGCAATTAAATACAAATTTTTGGTAATTTGAAGTGAAAGGATGACTAATCATTATTTTTGATTAAGGTTTAAAATGAATAAATAAATTATGTTTAAATTATGGAAAATATTTAGTTTTATTTGCATTTTTGTTGCACGAGATCAAAAAACATTTAAATTTATTTGCCTTGTCCAAATATTTAGCAATTACAAAAAAATGCAAAATTTTGTTTTTTCCCTTGAAATGATACAAAATACACTTGCAAATTTTGTTCATTCATAATTATTACAAAAAATTATGTTCGATCAACTTAAATAAATTAGTTCCATAACTTTTAATAAATTATTTTGAAAAACATTTTTGGAGGTTATAATTATTGATCAAGTTGTAATTTTATTGATAGTTTTGGCCAATTACCTAGCATATTTTAACTTACAAATCAAGAAAATTTAAGATGGGGCTTGATATGTACCGACTGTAATAATTTAGAATTTTTGGCAGAATATGTTGCGAATGTCAAAATAACATCATTTTAACCAATCAATGTCATTTTTCTTGACAATTTGTACACAAATTTTTGAATAATTTATACATCGTGAATATCGTGCCAAGAAATTTGACTTTTATTGACGTTAAAACTTCCGAAATGCTCTAATATTGTCAATTCCGTTAAACATGAAGGAAATAGTGACTACTTCCAGAATAACTTAAAAATTGGCTGTTAAACCAAGCCTATATAAACGCTTGGGCGCTTTTTATAACGTAGTTGGTTTTTGACTGCACTTAGCCAAAGATTTCAACATCAATTTCTTTCAATCAACATCAGTGGCGAATCCAGATTGGATCAAAAACCATCGAGGTAATCTACCATGAAAACCCGTCATAAAATAAAGTGATCGGCCAAAAGCCACTCTGAACTTAGCGCCACTGTCAATGTAAAGATGATTCTGTCTACCAGGAAAAGGACAAAAACAAAAAAACCGAAAACCAATTCGACTTACACCCAAGGTAGCTTGAGTATTATACGTTGATTTATATTTATGTAGCTGGCCCTGGCGGTCGTTTCAAGCTAGCCAAAATCTTTACAACAAATGCAGAAGTTATGAATCATGGTCTCTAAGAATTTGGTTTGCTTTCAACACATATGCAACGAAACATATATAAACATACAAACAAAAGAACTATAAATTAACAAAAAAGCTGCAGTTCTTGAAAATGGTAAAATACCCCCCTATGCACCATTTGCCTTTTTTTCCTGCGCTGAAACAAAGAAGAAGTAATACCTAATGGTAATATGGTAATATCTAATTGATATAATGGCAGTTTTGTATTAGGATCAATTGATAGGTAGAATTTTAAGAAAAACTTGGTGTTTCAAAAGAAAATTTCAAAGTGACCGAACTAGCAAACAACCGCAGATGTCAAAACCTCAAATTTTTTATTAGGATGCTAATCTCAAAAACATATTAAAAATCAGAACTTTTCGATCTTTTTCACATTTTCATATTTTCTTAGTGCGAATAAATCGACCATAAAATAGAAAGTAAGAAAATCATCTGGGAAAAGTTCATCGACAGAATAGAAAGTTAGAGAATTTCAAAATCACTACTTTACCTATTTTTCTCAGCCAAAATGATTTTTGCTACCGAAATTCGCCATACTGCAACCTGAACACATGCTGCCATCGGAATTTTGTCGTTTTCGAGATATTTTTAGTATCATTTTAAACTCTCAAACTCTTCTTTGAATTTATCTTTAATATTCTTGTTTTTGAATTTCTCTTTTACCTACTTTCTCTTTCTTTCTTCTTGTTTCAAATTTTACTCCAACTCTCTATTTAATTTCCATTACAACCAAATAGAAGGAAGAGTATATTTATATTAACATCTCTGACTGTTTTTGCTCTCTTCAGCTGATTTCGTCCACCTTATTTTCAGTATGTATTTTTTGTAAGTACTTCTGATTTCTGATTACCATATTTATTGCTGTTTTTGTTTATTGCACAGTTTATGTGCATTGCCGTTAAGCCTGTTCATGTACTGTATGTTTTCCACATAGTTCCTTCAGATGTTCTTCTTTTCCAGTTTGTGCTTTGAAATCTGCGAGATAATAACCGGGCTCATGAATTTAAAAATATTCTAATGAAATTATAGTAGTTGAGAGCGAAAAGAACAAATATAAACATACAAATTTAAGATCTTTTAGAAGTTAGGGTCTCTTTTTCTTCTTCTTCGTTTTTCTCTGTGCATCGGAGTCGTTGCCAAACTTGACTGAAGCCAAGATGACGTTTTTGGGAATTTTAATTAGTGAGGTGGTTTCCCGTTGCCTTCCCTACAGCCCATAGATATATCTTGGGCTTTAGATCACAGCAGTGTATGCGATGCTACCAGGATTTGAACCGCGGTTACCCGCTTCCCAGTCGGCCGGTGTAGGCTTTATTCCGTATTGCTGGTTTTAATTAGGGTAAAAAAAGAGCCAAAAATGTAATTCGATTATTCGATTCAAAATGGCGTGGCTTCATGTTATACAAGTGCTTTTGGCATATTTTAACAATTTGAATGTTTCACTTCAAACAACAAATTTGAAAAGTAACAAAAGTAGAAACGAATGCCCACGCTTTCAGTAAAAGCATCCCTCAAAACTTCCTGAACTCTAAAAGAACGAATTTTTAATCCCACGCACTTGGTAAAAACATTCCTAGAGGCCCCCGCACTCGAAAGTTATGAATCTAGAAAGACGAAAGTTCTCAGAGTCCAAGAAAATTGTAAAAACATTTCTGAGAGCCGCCAAGACTAAAAAATTACAGAACCCGAAAGATTGTGGCTTTCCAAGCCCTCACACTTATTAAAAATACCCCTTAAGGCGGTGACTGATGTTGAAAAGCTTGGATTTAGAATCGTAGGAATCTGTGTTTTTAAGTAAAATTCGGCCATGATCAACGAAATCCAATTTAAAATAAATTTATTATAATATGATGTTTACAGTTACACTTGTAGAAGACAACTGCAGTTTTCCGTAACTATTTTCACCGAGTACACATACTGTCAACAGAATGGAGCCTGTTTTGAACAACTGGATGCTTCTTATGTTCAAAATCTTATGCATTAAAATCGATTATTTCCTAAAATAATAGAAAAATTGATGCTAATCCTGAGTTTAATAACTTTGGTGTTATCGATAATAACCTGAGGGCATGATAAACGTGCTTAACATAAATCTTCAATAAAAATGATTTCCTATACTTTTTCTTTTCTTTTTTAAGTTATCTTAAAAAAATCATTTTTTTAAAAGTTACAACAAATATTGTTTTCAAAATAAATTTCTTCATTTTGTTTCAGGGTATAACAGAACAGAAGAGATATGTAGATGTTAGGTCAATGTTGACAATTTGGCCATTAATGTCAATGGCCGGACAATAACGTCAATGCCCAGCGTAGTTGGAAATTAACGTCATTGACCGGCCAATGACGTCAATGACCATGCATTTTGGGCAATGTTAAAATTTAAAATTGTACATGTGGTTTTTGCATCATTGCCCGGACAATGACGTTAATGTCTAATACAAGGTGGACAATGATGAAATTACTATTCTACAGATTCTATATTCTATCACTTTTTCAGTTTTGGCTGGCGCAACTACAGCAAATCACGGATCCATCACAAAATAAATTAATTCAATTTAATTAATTTTTCCTCCGGGCCGCTGTGGTTGACTCAAACACGACAAATCATGGATCCATTCTAAAATGATTGTTTGTCTAAATGAAATAAAAATTTTCGTACACTTATGAGGCCATGAAAAGAGCCGAATTGCTGTCCTTTATACGGAAAAATTGATGCACGACAAAAAATAATTGTTCCTCGTTGAAGTACATTGCCATTTTGCTGTTCCTTATAGTAATTATTTTATAATATCATCATTGTCCAATCCAGTTTGGCCACTAACGTCATTGACCGGCCAAAGACGTAAATATTACAATCTTATCAAAATATTTACATCATTGCCCACCGTTAACGGGCGTGGACGTCAATGGCCGGTCAATGACGTTAATGACCAGCGTACATCATTGACCGTAACATAGATATATCTCTCAGGATACAGGGGTGTGGGGGATGAAAATTATTAATTATTATATAGAGGGAAGAAGGATATTTGCATTTACAGAGAGTGAGGTGCTTTATTTGGAAGAGGAAAACCGGGAATGTTTACAGGAGGATATACGGCTTGTATATTTATAACTGGTTTATTTAGCAGATACAAAACGTGGGAGATGGGTTAGAAATAGATGGGTTTGCAAACGATATTCCAGAGGTGATTTAATAAGTAGGGACAAATATTGTGAAGAGTTATCGAGGGCTGAAATTAGGAGCTGAAATTTGATGAATAGATGGCACGAATGATTTTTGAAAAGATTATAGTGAGTCCGATTAAGGAATAAATTCCGAAAGATTTTGAGTAGGTCTGGAGGTGTTTTTCTAAACAGTTCATGTAGGCTGGCAGGAAGGTCTTAGTATTAAGAGGCTGAGATTGCTGATCGCTCATCCCTGTATAGATCGCAATCCATTAACATATGTACTGGTTTTATATCCCCAGTCTTTTATGAGGAGCCTGCCCAATTTTTCATGACCCGTTTAGAATTGTACCCTGATGTTGGATTTCTGATTTACTTTCAGATTGAAGTAGTACATAATCTTTCCAAATTTATCCCATCGTTGTTGCCCGGTGAGGTTTATTTTCTTTTCCATAGTTTTCCTGATAAGGGTCTTATACCTGTATTGATTTGGGTATATTTTTTTACCTTTTGCAACTGTAATTCAGAAAAGATCAACTGTTATTCAGAAAACGTCAATTGTAATTCAGATTTGTCAACTGATATTCAGAAATCGTCAACTGTAATTCAAATTTGCCAGTTGATATTCAGAAATCGTTAATTGTAATTCAGATTTATCAAATGATATTCAAACGTCAAATGAAAATGAGAACATGTCAAACGAAAATCGGAAAACGTCATAATATATAACATAACAAAATATAGTTTTTTCGTTTTTATGCAGCCCTTTCATTAAAAAATTAAATTTCATTTAACGGTTTCTGAATTTTATTTAACGATTTCTGAATATCAACTGACGATTTCTGAATTATAATTGACGATTTCTGAATATCAACTGGCAAATCTGAATTACAGTTGACGATTTCTGAATTACTGGTGGAAAAGGTGAAGTTTCAAGAAGTGTATAGGATGTTCTAATAAAAACTAGAAATGTGATAGTTGCATAAACGTATTCGAATTGCAAGTCAATCTAGTTCCACAGTATTCATTTACTAGGAAGTTAGGGCGGCCTTCAGGCCGCCGGACCTTCTCTTAATTATGATTGATATGTTTTATTGGAAAATTCACATTGTGTTTGTCTGTGATTTAAACCTAAAGTACGAAATTTCTGCATAGGAAAATTGTATTAAGACAGTAACCGCCATGCGGATATTTTTAAATATTTTACTAAGTCACAATGTTTTTTTAAACCGCCGTAGCGGTCCATATAACCTCTGTGGCAATGTCGGATATCTTAAATATACCGACCTAGTTTATACACCATCTTAAAAATTTTACAAATTTATCGGGGATTCCCCCTTGGGAATTTAAAAATTAATTTTTTCCAAAAAGTTCTTTTGATATTTTGTGTAATTTTGTATTAATTAGAAGAAAATGCTAATTAGACAAATAAAAAATATGTTTGTTTTAAAAAATTTTGTGCTCCGCATCTGTGATTTACTTGCTACAATTTTTTTCTTCTTGAAAGCGTCGATTACTTCATTTGTAACTTTCAATGTCACTTTTTTTTAATTTATACTTAGAATTGCTTGTAATATCTAACTTTATTATATAATTGAATTTAAACAATTTTAATGAAGAAAATAAAGCGTTTGTTGTAAAATGATTAAAGGTGATATAAACAAATAAACTATAATCATCTTTTATTCAAGCTTTGTCATAAATTAATTATATAATACAATTATTTTTTGTTTTTTAAACCAACATAATAATTTGACTTTAATAAAAATATGCAATTTTAGTCATCTTTTTAGTAATAATTGTGTACTACTGAAGTCGAATCATTAAGACAAGCGTTTCCTTCTATTTAAACTAAATTTAGAAATAGCGCATGGCACGTTACGTAACCGTCATATTTTAAATTCAGTGTACACCCACAAACAAAATTTTTATTGTTAGCTAATTGTAATATCTCTATTTCTTTCTTAAAATAGCTATAATATTATGGACGTAATTACAAATAGTATAAAACTTTTACTTCACACAGAGCTTTGAAGTAATCAGTTTTAAATAGAAAGTCAAAACAATATTTTTGTTTTATGCACAAAACGCCATAAAATGAATAATAAAATGAATATAAAAAAAAACAAAAGAAGCTATAATTATGTAGACTGAGGAGTATATCGTCAAGGTCGCTCGTAAAGTAACCTTGATATCGGTTTCTTTCACATAGCACTCGCTCAAGTTTCGCAGATCAAAGTTTAAATTGGCGAATTCTTTAGTTAATTTAAATTAAACAATATTTAATTTTTGCTGTATCCAATTTTAACTTTGTTAAATCTCTTCAATAGTTCTTATAGTATGTGGGCACTTACCACATCAAGGACCTCGATGAATTCTGAATTGCTTACGTAACGTACTTTCGAATTCTACACAGTTTCGTTTTACAACTTAAATTATTTCATAAACATTCTCTTCAACATACTAAATTTAACATATTTATAACAAAAAATTTTACGTCAAAAGATTCCGAATTTTTTCCCACCAAATTTTGGGTCCGGACTTGCCAACCATAAAACCCCATTTTAAGGATCCCTACATCTCATTTCGTAAATAAACAAAAAATTTGGTTTTATATCACCAATAATCTCAGCAGTTTTAATTTTCATTACATAACAATTGAGATACTTTCTCCGGACGGAGGGTTGCGCTTTTAAAAATGTCAAATTTTAAAGGTTATGTCACCAGTTAAACTTCTAAGAGTGCTGCAACCGCTTTTTTATTGTGTATACCGACCTCCCACCGAAATATTACTTAAATATAGCATAGATCGCTATTATAGAATACTTGTTTTTTATTTTGTAGGTTTCTCTACCAATATACAAAAATTTTATTTCGTTTCAAAATAACAGGTGTCTCAATACGTTCAAGATTAATTTAAAATTTATTCAATGTTTGACCAATTTTATTAAAGATATGATTAACAATAAGAATATTTGACTGTAACTAGGACAAAGTGAGCCAATTATCAGTATTACTGATAATAATTACTGACTTCATATTGATCATCTAACGCCGAAAACAGAAACTAAAACTTGCAGATAAATGACATTAGCAATTTTAAATCCAAAATCTGGAATCGGAAACATAATGTAAATTTAAACTTTATTAGAAATTGCTTGAGTTCAATGTGCAGTTTAAATTTAATTATAGGTACTACTATTTTATCCACAAATTAGATAGCTGCAATATTAGAATAGCAGAAGTAGAAAAAACTTTTGCAAGCTAGGACGGTAAAAGAGAAGTAGCTTCTCCTAAAAATTTGGACTATTAAAATTTTCAAAAAGGCATTAAGTGGATTTTCAATTGTAAAATGTATCAATAGGTAGATACTCCTTTCACAATACATATCCTAGCAGCCTCAGCATAGAACATACATGTAGATGGTTTAGCCATAACAGCGGCTGTAAGATTTTACTCTACTTACTTCTATTGCTGATGATTTTGATTTTACTCCGAAAATATTTTTCTTCGCCAGGTACAGATTAATCTGCAGTAATTGCAGAAGTGCAATACATCTGCGTATAAAGAGAATGCAGTTTCTTATTGTGTTCTCAACGTAGCTTAGTGTTGCTATTTCCAGAGTTCATTAATGAACACATTGCTGTACATTACACCTATTGATGATGGGTTTATTTATTAAATAATTATCGAGATGATTTAGATGATTCGAAATACCTTCTCATACAGGTTACAGGTGCATACTTACCTACCGAATACCAATCCAAGTGCCAAATGAGTATAAATGTACTGGCATTTGGGAACAAACAATAATCGCAATTAAAAAAGTATACATCAAATCATTTTAGAATTTTTTTTTATAGTTTATTTTAGTTAATAAATTTTGATTTGTTGGGTGGAATGTTTTTTTGAAATTTGAATTTGACTTGGATAGTTCTACAAGTTGTAAATGTGAGTTTTGATTTAGTTTTGTATTTTGGGGTTGATTTGTAAATAATTTTTGTTATTTTGTGGGTCTTTTCGTGCTAACAATTATGTTGGTACAAAAAGACGTGATACTCGCCCCTTCTAAGAGTGTCCGCTGAGGTGAACGTACGTATTTTTGTGGAAAGGTCCTGATATTTTGTATTTGCGTGTCAAGTTTAAGATTTTTGGATTTGATTTGAAAATAAAGTTGAAGTTTAAGTGAGTGATTTTTTTGTTTTATTTGGTTTGGAAGTCGTCCAAAATTTGGACGACATTGAAATTGTTTTGAGATTTGGATGTGGAGGATTAAAATAAGATTTGGATCCGTTAATTGATTATTGATAAGATTGAAAATTTGAGTATTATGAGACACCTGACTTGATAGCGCGATTGCAATTAATTGCATTTTGATTGAAATTTTATTTTAGATTTGCATTATTAATTTGGTTGATGAAAAACGAATTTAGAAGTTTGGATTATTTTACTTTGGAAAGTTTATTTGAAAATTTGTTACCACGACAACCCAGTACTGAAAAGTTTTGCTCACCGACTTGAGAAGCTAGCTGGCAAACAAAGGTAGCAAAGGAAGTTGAGAATTATTTGTTTTCCAATGTTCTACTATTATATACCTGTATTGCGATGGCTTCTGATGCAGGGATGTTTTTAGGCTTTAAAGCACCTTGGGCTAAAAATCAATTGGCACCCCCTCCCCCCCCGGCTGTGTATTGATTAGCTACGCTTATTTACTAAATGACACATGTTTAATCAATTTTCGAACATGCGGTATTTTAAATTACTGGATTTTCAAGTTTTCGAGATTTTCCGGATAGCAGATTGCGGCGAGGTCTAAAAATTTCTGGAATGATTTAAATTTCTGGCGCCTTTGAGAATTTGGTGCCTTAGGTTTTAGCCTTTTTAGCCTATAGGATAAAACGTCCCTGTTCTGATGTAATACAAACTTACGTGTATTTAGATATATGTATACAAATTTAATTTGAATACTAGTTGGTCAATTATTTAAAAATTCAGAATCTAGAAATCTTGGAATACAAACTATTCTTTGACAGTTTTTACAGAGCAAACAGAGAACTTGAACAAAGCAAAAACAACAAAGTAAATATCAGGTTCAACAAGGATGTTCCGAGAACAGGTCTCTACGGAAGGCCGCTAATCGCTTCCATTTCCGAAACGCCGTTCTCTTCTCTTCCAAGGATTATGAAGGATTACTTCGGTAACTAACCAAGATGTCATATATGTGCGGATTTACACCTTTACCGCGGAGAGCTTTGAGTATGTGGCTTCATCCGGCGCTGTTAGTTGAAGACGTTCCGCACATTTAAGGTCATCACCAGGCAGTACTCCCTTGTTTTGTGGATACCAGCCTTTGTCTTCTTCACGATCCGCACTATTTTTTATAGTGTGTATATTGAGGAAATGCGTTTTCTGAATCCGAAGTGGATTTCGGATAGGCCACCTTTCTTATCGATGTCCTGCATTAGTCTTGGAGAACGTTTTTTTCTTCGGTATAGCACCATCAGGTCTGCCATTTTCCACGCAATGGGAAAGGTACCTTCTTCGACGGCTTTATTGAAGGCGGTTGGAAAAATCACTGGGTTTTCTATGGCTAGAGTTTTAAGAGCCACAGCTGCAACTGGTACTCCGTCGGCACCAGGCACCATGTCTGTTGGGAGGCTAATAACATCTGCCCTAAGTTCATCCACCGTGAAAGGGATCTCATGGAGTGAAGGTGGGTAATTTATGTTTTACCTACCTTGGAATGGGCCAGAAAAAGTGCTTCGCCTGACATCTAAATTGTAGCTGGAGCGAGTCTTGGAATTTTTGTTCTCTCCCTAAGTTTCCCTTTGACTATCTTGTATGCCCTTCTTATAAATTTCTTCAAGGAGAGTCAGCAGTTCCTCTAAGCATTTCTTCTTGGCTTTCTTGATTTTAAAAGCCAGGTATTTTTTGACTCACCGGTAATCTTTGCGAGGCTGCATGTCTGGTGTTCTGGTAAGCCCTTTGTTATCTATTATTTGCTGTAGCAGGTCTTCGGACCTTGATTCCTTGTCATAGGCTTCCTTATTAAGGCAACTTCAAACTCAGAGATGAATGGTGTAATGGAGGAAACCTTAGAGAACGACGGATTGTTGTTGAATTGGTGTATATACGGAACCCAATTTTATTATATTTCTGGACTTCTACATTGAAAGTTTTCTGAAATGGGAATTTCACACTAGGGATCTGTACAGAAGATTGTGTAAGAAGAGTACTAATGTAAGTCAGTGCATACCAAACAACTAAATCGTTTTGGTATGCAAGAATATACCACTCTTAAGTTTGAGGTGAATTGTTTATAGAAGTGTAGACCTAGTTTTCATTCTGTATAAAGAATATAATAATAAAAAATTAAATCACTTCAAACATAACCTTAATTGTCGCGCGGGAAAATGTTCCAAGCGACCCCTTGTAATAAATCATTAAACTACAACATAGGAAACTATATCGCGATAATATGATAATTTTGAAATTTGAGTTACTGGTTTGATTTTATGTTACATTCCATTTTCATTTAAAAGGATAGTATGAATCTACTCATTCAAAAAGAGGACAGAAAGTATATTTTAAATTTCTCTGTAATCTACATTTTTAGAATGTTTGACATAAAAAATGTAATAAAAAAAATTGTTTTAGTTTTTTTTAACTTTTATTCTGTGAATGATGTATGTAACATATATGGCTTCGATACTACTTACCTAATTTTTTTTATATTGGGGCTATAACATTTCTGAATTTCGAGATTCTAAGCTATACAGCTGTGGGACAATTTACAAAAATGATAAAAAACTTATCTATACTCCGAAAATTTAACTACAAAAATATTCTTGATGTAAAAAATTGTTTTTTATTTTGTTTATTTAATTTTAATTTTTTCATTGATTTTTATTCAATCGATTTACTAGATTACAATTAATTACTGGTAGATAAGTATGCCTGTGAATTTTTTGAGTACTTAGTAAGACGTGTTGCATACATCTCTATTCGGTTTCCCAAAATATTTAAAAAAAAGCAAATTTAATATTCTTAAAATAAATATATTTGAAATTTCGATGTCTATAATTACCTGTGACGTAAAACTATGGTATTAATATTTTCTATTGTAAATTTTGACTATAAATAAATTCAACTTGATGCGGAATTGATAATTTATATAGATGAGATTATAGAGGCCGTGGCCCCCTTTTTTTATTTTTAAATATCAATTTACATGCATGAAGAAATTTGAAATTGATTTTCTAATGTTGTTCACTGTATTAAATTAAAAATTTTATTATCTTACCTATATTGGTGTTTGCATTTTTTCGAAAAAATCCCTCCGAGCAAGATACGTGCAAATTTTTTTACAATTTATATATTTTTGTTCATAGCAAATTAAAAATAATTTTTAAACAAAATTAACTTGTAGGTTTATTTACACAACATAAATAAGTACATTTTAATGAGCTCTCAAAAAGATGAATTTTTTATATACTTACAGGAGTGTATTTTATCTTCTACAATTATTTTGAGTATTTTCATACACTCGTATTTACACATGTGCTCTACAATTTAACTAAAAGACTAGTTGTTACTCCACAATGGCATAGTTAGACATTAGAGCAACTGGAAAGCTCCACGAGCTGATAAATAATTTAAAAAATTTTACAATAAATAATCAACATATTTTACATAATGTAGTCTCTCCCAATAGTATAAGTACAATAAAAATTACACACTTCCTTTCAAGTGCCATGTACAAACAATAATACTTAAAATAACTTAAAATAAATAAGTTAGAGAATGCTCGCTCATAACGGCAACGACACCAATCACAAGCACAGATGAATGTTAATGAGTGTTAATTAATTAAATAATCATGGAAGATGAAAGATGAAAAGTGATGGAGATTAAATAGAAATTTGTTCAAAAATTGTACGCTTTAAAAGCAGTCCTGATAGCATCTTTGGATATTTGAAGTTTGTGTTTTATTTTAAAAATTAGTTGGCTACTTTCACAAATTCAGAATTGTCATAACCTCTAGCACTAACAAATGTTGTCGTTGCTCCTTTACGATCAATAGCTCGTACTCGAACAAACAAAAATGCTGCTACCAAACTGGCCACTATTAACACTAAAAGAAGCATTACTAACCCGGCAACAAAACTGGGAACAGACATGCAGATAGTTTCAGGATCTGAAGACTGCGTGGATTGTATCACAACTGTTTCGTTGCTAGCTGCTGAATTTAATGCAAAGTTTACATCTCCAGGTGCTACAACTTGTATTATTCTGCTAGTGTTAACATCGGTCATTTCTTGAGCTTCCCTTTTGTAAACCCTTACGGTCACTAAATTAATTGTGTCCAAATCACGCCTTCTTCTGACACCCTGTAATTGTGCAGGTAAGTTTTCTACCGAACGTGGTCGTCCTCCCAATGTTGCTAAATTTCCTTCCAATTCATCGGCAATACTGCTTTTTCTTTTAACTGTATTGTACACACCATGGTGTCCTGGTAATGGCGGTGGAGGCATATGGATGTCATTGCCATTTTGGGATGAAGTCTGTGGCGTTGGAGAAGATGGACTAACTGGACTTGACGTCGACGATGGCGATGTTTGTGTTTGGGGAGCTGCTACAATTTCAGCATTTTGTTCTGAATATGCGCCGGTTGGACCAGAAGGATGACGAGGATCGGGATATCCTTGAGGAACTCCATACTCTTGTAGATTTGGTGCACCATAATCGGCATTCAAATTATTATCGTGTAATGCAAAATCGGCAGCACCTAAAGAGTTTCCTCCCAAAGCAGGCACTCCATATTCGCCACTGAGTCCTAATCCGTGACCGTCACATTTAGGTTCTGGGCAATTATAGCGACAAACTTGAATTACACATTGGAAGTGAACGTTCATCGAATCTGGGAACTTGAACGCTTGGAAGTAGGCGAAGGATACCACAGAAGCCGAAGGACCAAATCCTTTAATCTTTTGGAATTTGCTCATTATTTTTGGTCTCACAACACATCCATATCGATCAACCAAATGGATAGGTGCACGTTTGCCATCGTGAGCCACACAGTTGCGTACTAACATATCAAATTTGTTTTCGTCATCTTTGATAGCCAAAACCATAGTCATCGTTTGACCAATTTTTACAATTCCTGATACTTCGGATGCCCAAGGTCCTTTGCCTACTTGTATTTGCATCCAACATTGGAGGTTATCTCCCAAAAAGTTGGCGGTCACAGCATGTAACATATCAACTTGGAATGGTCTGAAGGTAACTGCTTTTTCGTAAAAGTCGTACCAGGTGCAACGTAATTTTCTTGCTTGATCCCATACTTCCTGTACGTAGGGATCGTATTGAATTATTATGGTGTTTTCTACGTAACTACCACTTGGTGTTGGTCCTCCAAAACTAGCTGCGTTGTGATTTGCAGAAGAAGACATACCACAACTATTTAAAAATATTTCAAATGTAGCACTCAGATGTCCGGTTCCTGGTTTAAGATGGATACAATGAGAATCACTATAGAAGCCCTTGGAAAATATCATTCCATAAAATGGTCGATCAAATTCAATATTTACACGCATGTGAGTTTTTTCACACTGAACTTGCAAATATTTGATTTGAGGCATGTCGGGCGCTGCTAGTGGCCATGGGTCATCCGCGTTTGCACCGCCTCCACCTTGCAGCAGTGGCGGTGCGTATCCTGGTCCGGATAAAGGAGGCCCATATACTGCTCGATGTTCCAGAGGAAGAGACGCTGAATCGGGAACTGGCGATTCAGTTTGAATTTCCTGAAAAAAATTTCGTTATTTTTCTTGAATTTCCAAAAATAAAATTTTTTTTAATAAATGAAGTTCTAGAGGTACCAGGATATTTATTTACCAATAAATCTTCATTACTAGTATAATGTTACATATTATGCGGGTTAATTTCTTAATAATGCGTAATAATTACTCACCCCTAGATAGAGTATTCCCAATATTATTGAAGTAAATAGTCCGAGAGACCTAGTCATGGTGCCGCTTCTTTAGTTCTTCTATTATCAGTTCTGAAATTAAAGCAATGAAAACATTTTTGTATCTTACTAGATGTGGTTGAGGTGCGACCAATAACTTGGTCTCACCATGTCACGCCTCTCTACACTTGATGGACTGTGACCTACTAACACACTGAGATGTAGTTACGCGGCCTACCTGATGAACACATCGAATAGTGTTTAATAGAAAATACCCCAAAAGAATGTGGCTAATAGTCTCCAAAATAACGAGTTATTTTGGTTTTAAAAAAGGTTCGAAACTGGTCTATTAATGAGAGTTATTTTCGAGATGATACAAATGTCAGAAGACGGAGCACGCGAGTAAACAATGCGAGTGGAATCAATACAGTCCTTTCTATCATATGGAAGTGAATAACTTCTTATGGGTAACGGAACTTATTAACAATTATTACCATGACCTACATTTATACGATTAACAGATGCGCGACCTTGTCTTTCTTATCAATTCTTGCAGTTGCTCCAATAAGAAGAGAAATGTGGAGTAGATACCAGAACAGTATTATTTTTCTTCATCTATTTCTCATCGCCGACTGACAATTGAATTTAACCTAGAAAGTAGAACGTTGTTGTACTATAGTACACGCCTAAAGCAATAAAAATGCGAGGCGCTAATATTTATATCAATCGCATACCTTGTACCAGCATCACGTTTGAGTAATAAAAAAATTCTAATATGTGCAATGTTTAAGAAATGCTTTAATTTTGAACACGACATGTCCCCTATTTATTGCACCATGTTCATATAAGCGTTAAACGTTTTCTCTTTCAATTGTTTTCTGGTAGAGAGCAGAACCATTTAACTACCTATCTTAATATGTCAAGAAAATTTCTCTTTTTAATATTTTCTTATTATTACTTTAAAAATTATTTTTACATAATAATTAAAAAAATTTAACTTTCCAGGTTATTGTTTTATTTTATTATTTAATTATTTACTATTAAATAATAATTTTATTATATGCCCCCCTTCCTGTTACGGGGTAATAAATAATAATAAAATTTTATATTTTATATTTTTAAATCTATCCGAACGGTACCCGAGGGGGTTTTTTAAAATAGGGGACAAAAAGATAAAATAATACGAAAATGAAATGAAGTTCTCATGTGATAGTTAATATTTAAAAATAGACGTTAAATTTTTAATTTGCATATTTTAAAATTTAAATTTTGTCGATTATTAATACTGCGGGAGCTTTAGGAAGAAAGTATCCATGTCGCAGCAGGTGCGCGTGTGCACGGAACCATTGACATACTGCCTTGCTTTCCTTTCAACTGTGTGCTCAATCAGAGATAGTACACAGAGATTATTATTAATATTCTTTTAAAATCATAAATTATTATTTATAAATATTTAAAAATAACTGGCATTACGAACTGGATTTGTCAAAACCCGCAGGTCCAACCGGAATTACCCGCCAAAAACAGTTAGCTACTTCAAATTTCCGGATATTATGATTTTTTTGCAATAACTCAATATACCTTTTTTAATCCAAAGAGCACTTAATGGACGAGCACGGTAACTCCAAAAGGTCACTGTTAAAATATCCTTTTAAAACTATTTGGAATTACACAAAAAGGCACAATCACTTGCACATGATAAACTAATCTACAGTAAAAGCACTAATTACGAACGTCACGAACTTCGACTACCGGAGAAATGGTTAAAAAGTAACCTACGTTAAAATCTTCACAACGTTTTATATGGATGTGAAAGTTAGCCCCTCTTACCATAAAACATCGTATCCGCAAGTGGGATTACATGTGTGAATTTCCTTAGGATTTGTCAGCCCGGATCCTAAATATTCTCCGGGAATATACCCATAATTTTTCTATTTAAATCCACTTTCTATTGCTTTAAAAAGTAAATTACGACAGTTTTGGTTTCCTTGCGTCATAGTCGCAGAATTTTGTCGCTTGTTATATTTTTCAAAAAAGGGTTTCAAAAGTGAAGTTGTAATTTATTATTGCATGACTTGAATTTAAATTTTCAATATTTACTTTCTTATACCAGGGTATAGACACCTAGTCCAAATATGAAAGTGTATCGATCCATAAATGTCCATCAAAACAATAAAACTTAAAACAATTGGGTGAAAGTAATTGCATTTATTTATTAGTCATATTTTGACAATTCGTTTCTTTGCGGAATTATTATTATGACTCTGACAATGGCAAAACCAAAATTATTAAATTGGATTTGCATGCAACTTTGTACTTCTTCTAGCGGAAAATTATCTCGTCTACAATTATTAACGCCAGTTGCATCCAATCGCGCGCGTCTTTACTATTTTTATTTTTGCTTTTCTTTGAAAATATACGCATTTACTTGTGAAGTTGTGATGTTAATATATAGTAGAAACAATAACGGCCTTAGAATTAAACCTTGTGGCTTACTAAAGTAAATAATCCCAATTTTACTAGACACCCTGTATATCCGTATCCTTAGTAAAAGCCCCTATTCTTCAGCCTCTCCTGTATACTTTTTAATACTTTAAGGGAATAGTTGTGACTTCAACAATTAGTTTTTTTAAATTTAAACTGAATAAAATTTCTAGACAAACCAAATGCTCAACATAATTATAATATATATTGCTATGATGTATCCCTACAAATTAAGGTTCCACTTTATTTTTTATGTTAAAATAATTTCTGAATATCTTTTAAATGTTATCGGATTAAGACTGGTTACACAAATTCGTTAGCTATCCTGTTCTTAGATTTTTTTGCTTCTCATAATTTAATTGAACTCCTCTTTTTACATTAGTTTTTAATATTTTAGTTTCAGTTTACCTCGATTTTGTTACTGTTTTTTAAAATTTTCCCAACTTCTGCTTTTTTTTTGCTTCTTTATTGCATTTATATTATCTTTCTAATAAAGTAACCACTATCGTCATCATCAGAGGCTGACTAGACTTTTATGTTGGAGTACTCATTAGAAAACAGTCCCGGATTATTTAAAAAAAAAATAATAAAGTTCACTAATAAAACTCACTAATAATAATAGCTACTAAGTTGACTATGCATGTGGCTGAAAGATTTTAAGATGACGGGGTGTGTAAATTATGTAATGAGACTGAATTTTTGAATTTTTTTATTCGAATAGAATTAATTATAATTCAATAATGTCCTTAGTCCCTCTGAAAATAACTTCCTTGGGTAGTCACACAGCACTAGAGACGGTTCTTGCAATCCTTATAGCAGTGCTGGAACTCCGATACTGGAATAGCCTTCAGCTGGATGGTTACAGCCAATTAGATGTTTTTGAGTGTCCCAAAATTAGGTCTCTTGAGGTGAATTTTCAATCTCAGAAAGAGGAAAAAATCACAAGGGCTCAAGTCGGCCGAATAAGAAGTCTGAGAAGCTACAGGAATGCTTTTACAGGAAAATATTTGTTTGTTTGGTCAAATTGAATTCTTCCCGGATCATTTTGAGCCTAAATCCTAAATTTAATCATTTAAAGTTAAATCAATAAATCAAGAACCCAACAATGATAGACATATGTAGACCTTATTAGGTTTCATCAGTATCAAATAGTTGGATTCTTGAAAATTTTGATTTGAATTTTTATATTTTAATCGATTCTGAAAGATGAACAACTTCCTTTTCGTGGTCTACCTCTCTTCCTTCTGAAAATGCCTTAACCCACCAAAAACTTGGGTCATTGACAAAACACTGTCTCCGTACGCCTGCTGAAGTTTTATAGCTGAAATATAGCTGAAATTTTTCAAAACATGAATATTTAAACTTCCAGTTTCGATATTCAAAACAATATTCGGTTGTAACTGATGGGTTTTAACCATAAACCATCATTATCTCAGTGTTGTTTGTAACATTTAACAAAACTTAACAAAACTTTAAAACAAAAGAATATTAACTTATGTGCTTTGTCATTGTCCGTCGCTAGCGTCAACAGGATGTGCCATGCTAAGGGATTTCATGGCCAGAATTAGCGACACTTCGTCTGCCAAGATACTCGAATTTATCCTGGAGACAAGATGGCTTGAGGAGTGATAGGACGGGAAGCCCCTGCATCGGAGGTAGTGCAATGGGCCCGATTTTAGTGGCCTCCCTGCCTATCTACCTAAAATCCAGAATCAAGAATCTACTTAAAAATTTTTATTTTGGGTTCATTTTCAGTTTACTTGATTACAGCAAGACGAATTACGAAGCACTCACGAAGTGATGTAATCAAACTTCCAGTCTTGGCTGTAGCTAGCAAGTAGTTTAACATTTAGTTCTGTATATTCCATGAGTACTTGAGCTAACTTGTTAGATAATCCTCAGATCTAACTGCCGTTTTTCTCTCCGTGACATGTTGATCTATTTACACAGCAAATGGTTTACAATTCTTTTTCTTCTTCATCAGTCTGTTATTTATCCACTCCTGGACATAGTCCTCTTCCAATGAGGAAAGTTTTAGCATTTAGACCCCACGGTTGCTTAATCCGGGATGGAGAATGCCTGTAACCCTGTTTTTTAATAGTTGATGGCGGCAATCATCAACTCAGGGGGACATCCTGCTTTACGTGCCCTCCGAAGCACGGGGTTTACAATATTGAATGCAATTGGAATATTGCATATAAATATGCGAATATTCGATTATAATTTATATTTTCGAATAATTTAAATATTCTAATAAGCTGAATATTCGGAAATTTAAATGACTTGATTATATTTGAATAATTTGAATATTCAAGAAATTTGTTGTGGAGACGTTCATTAGCCTGAATAACTGCTGATACTAAGAAGCCCGGTTCGAATCCGGAAAGAGTCTAAAATTTCTTATGATCGTCTCCGTGCTTCGGAGGGCACGTAAAGCCGGCGGTCCCCCAGGGTTGATAATTTGCCTTCATCAACAAAAACAGATGTACAGATGTACAAAGAGATGCAGATGTACCGCAATTAATAAAATCACAAACTTGTGACTTCTGCTCTTTCTTTGATAGCCAACAGAAGAAGGTGATTTTATCACTATAACAGGATTTATCCTAGCCTAAAAGTGGAATAATAATTTGTTCGACGAAAATTCGAATGCCAAAATTTGCACAAAAGCCATCGCTCTGAGACTGAGGGATATAAAATATGTTCCAGTTTACTAGCAATTGTGCCCAAAGGAAAAATATTTTTATGCACAAACCTTGTTATTTCACTATTAGGCAGTTTGTAATAATTTTTAATTAATCATGGTAGATTTCATGTAGATTTGTAGATTTCCTTCGACTTCTTCGAAGGATGGAATGCTGATTAACATTTCTCTGCAGTTTGGTATAAAGGGGTTAAGTCAGACTGATTAAATGAAATTTTTATACTAAACTGCTGAGATTTTGTAGTGAAGAAGGTGGAAGTGAAAGGGTGAGATTTAAAAATTCTAAAAATTAGATGCTAGTTTTTCCCTCTCATAAGGGAAAAATTCGAATTTTTGGCATCTTATATGTAATAGGCATATTAAGTCAAATACACAAAAGTCTTTAAATCTTTAAATAATATATAAATTGGTAATTCGGAATCTCTCTGAAATGACAACAGTTTAACTAAGTCGGAACGATATTACAATGAAAAACCTTGACATTTTTACGCTTCTAAGCACACCAAGAATAAATTTATATTTTCATGTGCAACTATTTATAAAAATAGTCAAAAGAAAGTAAATTTTTTAGTTTTTATTATATGTATTTTATAAATTTTATTCTTTTAGGAATAGTATTTAGTAAATGTCGTGCGAATTATTAATAGAAGACATTAAAAAAAACTTTGTTTTAATGGCTAAATTAGAACTTTTGTCTGTTTTTACTTTTATTATTACTATCATTATTTTATTATTTGAATTACTTTTGTTGTGGGTAAATGAATAATAGCCCAGTAGTATTTAATTCCAAAAGGTATTTAAGCTCTTTCCTGAATGTTTAACACTAATAATATTTTTACAAAATGTGTCCACCTTAAATTGTTAAAAACCTTTAAAAAAATATCTCCCTTTCCACCACCATTATGCAAGATTTTTCTGTTCTTAAAATTGTTTTAAAATTAATTTTAATAAATAAATTTTATATTTTGCATTTGCATAAAAAGCATAATAAGATTCTGGAATGCTAGCGATTGTTTAAATTTTTATAGAATCTTCTGGAAGTAAATGAAATAAATTTTGTTTTATTTTTATGAATGAAATTTTTAATTTTATTTTTGATTTTTGAACTTTTTCGTTACATTTGTAAGGGTACAAATGTAATAGTAAAATTTAAATGTTTACAGTAAAAGTCTCTAAAAAAAGTATAAAAATGTAAAAAATGTCGTAATTAATTACTAAAAAATTTCCAACATCAAAACTTGTAGGTTCAGTGGATTGTCGAGATAAAAGACTGTGTACGTGTAATCGAGAGTTTGCCGTATAATTACACATTGTATACTCTCTCGCTCTTATCTGAAAATTTCCGAAAAATATTTGTACGAAGGAAAGTTATACGAAAGTATTTTTATATTATTTTTTTAATTATTTTATTTTAACTACTTATTAATTCAGGTAACAAAAGGGCAAAGGATTATTTTTCAACAAGTGAACATTTATCTTAAAATTGGTTTTGATAATCTTATTGCTGTAGTAAAATAATTAAAATTTAAAAAAAATAATAAAAATAAATATACATTATTAGTTTTATGTTTGTGTAATAAATAATATTTATTATTTTATTCTTTGTCGAATAGCTAAATGTTTGGTCAAATAAAAAAAAATTTATTTCTAATTAAAAAAATATAAATATTATGCAAAGTTTGTTTAATATTTTACTTAATTTTTTTAGATATATATTTCTTATTTATTTTTATTAGATCTACATTTATTCAGCTTTTATTATTTATTATAAATTATGTATAGTTCTAACAAATTTCATTTGTTGGAAAACCGTTTTTCGTTAGAACTCGGGAACAATTAATTTTCAAACATATTTATTTGTGGTTACACAGTTCTAATGAGATTGACTTGTGTACTCAATTTTGTATTTTTAGTGTTAGAAAACAATTGCTTTAAATCAGTCACGTGGGAGTAATAATTTTTTACTAGTATTTGTATTCGTATCTTTTTATATACTAAAAATTTAAAAGAAAGTGTTGAACATATTTTATATATTATCTGATGTCATATAATATTTTGTATGTTAAAAATTTACAGTACCATATTGATTTTGAAAATAAAATGCGCTGGTTAATAGATATTTACAAAGTAATTTTTTTAAGTTGCTTTAAAATGTTGACCAACATATTGATGACCTACTCTTGAATATATAATAAAGTAGTTCTAAATTATCTTATTTTTATTTTCGTTTATTATGATAAAATTAATTTTATTAAAATTTAATTAAAAAGAAATGTTTTTAAAAAATTACATTATTTATTACATTGGTATCTGTTCGTTCTATATATTCGTTCTCTCATTAACATGCAGAGGTATTTTAATGTGAGAAAAAAGGTTTGCCACATAAATATTTTGTTCTTCATTGTTTTCAATTGTTATAAGAATTAATTAATTAGCAATATTCGAATATTATTTAAGTATGCAAAAATTAATTTTCAAATTTAATTAGAATTTTTAAAATTAATCTCACAGTACTTAAATTTAAACTTAATTAGCCTTCATGTCTTTAAATTGAGAACTTACGAATCAATAGCCAAAAAAAAGAGCTATTGTTTAAATTTCAAGTTCACGAAATAAGTGAATAGCGAAACTGATTTGATTTTTAGTTGTTTTTGTGTAGGTTGGTAGCATTGCCTTAAAAATATAGATCATTATCAAAGAATTTGCTATATTAAACTACCAATTTTCTGTTTTCTATTACACAAATATGCAAGAAACATCATAAACAACAATAAATATAACGCTAATTACAAATAAATCTGAATAAAAAAATACAGTGTTCTAGTTAAAATAGGAAAGTTGTCTTTATTTCCGGTTTTATATGAAACTTGATTTTATTTTAAGATATTTTAAGCATTTACAATCAGAATCAATAAAATTTTTGTTATTTTTATTTTGCTCTTTATTTTTAAAATAAAATAAAATTCTACTACTGTTAGGTATATTAAGTTGCACGATTAACCAACCACATTTAGCTTACATTACCTATATTTTTAAGTTAATTATAAACTTTAATTTAAATTAACAATTCGTTGCTTCGAGCAAACCAAATATTTAGAACCGGAACTTGACGTCTATTTTCGTTTAATCATCATGTTATGTATACATACATTTTTTTGCATTTGCCATTTAATTATTGTATCAACATGGTTAGATTGCTGATTTAATTTTTTATTAATAGTGCCGACCTATTATTTTATTAAATTTTTATTTTTTAATTTTTGAAAAATTTATAACGCTAGTATTTTTTGTTTTTATAACTAAAATTATTTTTTTATTTTTTAAAATTAATTTTTATAGACAATGAACTAACGCTCACTAAGTGGCTCAGACTTGACCATCACCTTGACCGCTATATTGTCAGACTAAGGTAAAGGTGACTTTTTAATTATATATTTGCACGGTTTATAAGGTTTAAAACGTTTTTCTTGCACAAAGTTTCTCTCCAAAAAATAAAAACTTTGTAGTTATTATGATTTTTCAATTTATTTTCTCAAGTTTTAGCGCACTTGTATTAGAATATGGTAATCCGATGAGGTCAAAGCATGAACTACTTTTAAACTTCGAGAGAAAGTTACAGTAGCATAATATAGGGCATTCTGTTTCCCTTTTATCCGATGCTTTTTTGTTCGCGTAAATTTTGTTTTTTTATTTGGCGAGTCAAAAGAAGCTATAAAAATGTTTATTGTTCAGTGATTACCACATAATATAAATTTAAAATTTGGATTAAACTTATTAATAGTAAAAACTTATAAAAACCCACTTGGCAATTCAAGCAAAAATTTTTAACTATTGTCATTTTTTTAAATTTGATTTTTCATTACCATTTTGGAGCTTACAAATTAGAACTTGAAAATTATTTTAATATTGGTTACTGTGCTTTTACGGACAAGGTCACGTTAATTTTAAAAGTAGGAGTATTTTATTTACATTTTTTAAATCTACGTAAAAGAATTCACAGACTATATACATTATGAATTCAATAATTCAGTCAGTCAGTCAAGATGAAAATTTCCGTTAACTTAATTGTTCTTACTGACTGCGCCAATATAAATACTTACAATTTTTGTTAACCTAAAATATTAATATTAATATTCATTAATTTGTACGTTTTTAAATTAAACAAACGGGTCGATCGTTTACATGCACCAAGATATTGTTTTAAAATTCATCTAAAATATAGTAGGTGCTCAAAAGAAAACTAAGTCAATTTTGCTACTTTTTCACTTACACGCAGCCCATTCGTGCGCGTCACTTATTACAACGGGCCTAAACAAAATTAATATTGTAATTATTATGCAATGGGCTTATTTACATACATAAAACTTATTAATTACTACAGAGACTACATAATATTATATATGTATAATATATTATGTTTAACCATTCATAAAGCTAAAATAGCGAAGTTATTCGAAACTAAGGAACGAAGACAAGTTAAAAATCCAAATAGTTTGTTAATTAATAAGCAATTTGAAGAATTAATTACATCAAAGTTGTTTTAAAGAACTTTTGTATTGATTTTGAAATTACTCTAGTCACGGTTTACAAGCAAAACAACTGCTGTGTAAGAGAAATTTGGATCAAGCTTGTATCCGGTTCCTGTGCACTAACTTCATTTTACACTCTCCCAACTGTCATTATATTTTCTTACATTACATTTTTTATTGTTTAAAAGTTTTCTCCTCTTTTAGCTATCAAAAATTCGAACAAAAGCAAAGTAAAATTATAAATTTTGTAGTCTGGAATTAACTGTGTAAATTGCTAATTTTGATGCATTTATATGATTTAGACCGAGAAATACAATATTAGTGAGTATTAATAGGAATCGTTCGAAATTTCATATTAATTACTGAGTACCCAATTAGGAACTGGAGCAGCAAATGGAATATATAGTGTAATCGTTAAGAAAGAGACGAAGAAGTAGGCGAATATGTAAAAGAATAGATTGTATGTTATTTCATGAACAGCAGATATATAATAAACCGAACATTGTTTAGTATGTGCATAAATTAACATCAAATGTAATTAAAACAATCTGGGCAAACAGGTTGAAAAAGTTATTTGTTTAATTCATTATTGTGTTGGCAATAATGGTACACTACCGGTAACCTTAAGAAGTTATCGAATTATACACCAAATCCGAATCCAATGACGCAAGTCGGGTTTGGTCATCGCTTTCACTTTGCAGATAGGCTTCGGTGTCGGTACCCACATTGTTGCATCCGGATATGAGAAAGTGCTCGTAATACAGTCCACTCGCGACAAAATAATTCGGGTACAAGACAATAATTCTTAATAATTATTAAAAGCCCATTACCATCTTTTAATTTAATGCAAAATTTTCTGATTATATAAACAAATTAATTTTTTATTTATCCATTTATTGGTAACAATTTTTCAACGCTATCGACTCCGGGTTACTTTCTATTTGACAGCTTAGGTCAATATATTTATATTGTAAATTACTTTAAATATTATATCAATATAAATATTACATTATGTTTTATAATCACCCAAAATAATGTCACTACATTAAATATTACCTATTAATAATATGCTAATTATTATTTAAAACTTCAGCATTCTATTCAATGGGAAAGATAATCTACTAAAATTTGTAATTTAATATTCTATATTTAGATAAGAATTTTATGTTATAATATAAAAAAAATTAATTTTTATAATTTTTGCATTTATGGAAATCCCAATTTGCTTGCATTTCTTACAAATTGCAATTTATGTTAAGTTACGGATTTTATAATATATAATAATAATAATAATAATAAGTTCAATTCCATAAAATTAATTACAAATGTACAAAATATATTGTTTAAAAGGCGAAAGTTCAGTAGAGCTGATTTTCAACAAGTGCCTATTAACGTAAGGAAGACCCTTGAATTTGGTTTGTCATCAGGAGTTCCTTCACATGTACTTTAAAAGTTAGCTTTGAACTGGAGTCCAGATAAAGAGAAGCAAACTTGTTAAACGTGTAGAAGGTCCTATACTGGAAAGATCCCTCAAACTTCGAAGTCCTATGTGTAGGCACCGAGAGAGTTCCATTGTTGCGTAAGTTCAAGTCATGACAAGATGATCTTTGATTAAGGAGTTCCTGCAGATAAGTGGGACAACCAGATTTAAAAATGTTAAATAACAGAAGAGCGAATTGTAGTTCGCAGCGAGCCGCAATCTTCAATATTTGCTGTGAATTGTAGGTTGGGGTGACGTGGTCCCATCGATCGACATTGAATGCGTAACGAAGGCATGCATTCTGGAGCACTTGCAGTTTATTCTTTAAGTAACCAGTAAGGCATCCATAGTAAACTGCAGAACAATAGTCGACATGACATAGTACAAGGCTTTGGATCAGATTCCACCTGACCTGTGGCGGCAGAAGATGCTTGTATCTATACAGCGATTTTAGTTTAAGGTAACCCGTACTGCAAATTTTATTTATATGGCTTTCAAAAGTTGTGCCACAGTCCGAAATGACGCCAAGATTTTTTGCTTTCTCACTAAAGTCTATCACGATGTTGTCTAGTTTAATATCTGCATGCTTCGTATTGTTAGCCACTGCTCGACAATGTGACCTGCCAACACAAAGACAGACAGTTTTGCTTGGATTTAGAAATAATCCGTTTGAAGAGGACCAGCGTAGAACCCGTTCGAGACAAACATTTATGTCTCGGACAATTTCATTAATGGACGCCGGTTTGCCTGAAATACTTACTTGTGTGTCATCCACAAACTTATGAGCATTAGTTCCATCTAGTAACGCCTTGGGAAGGTCAGCTGTAAAAATCACAAAAAGAAGTGAACCCAGTATACTACCATGGGGAACACCTCGACTGATAGAAAGGTACTCGGATAAGATTAAGTTCAGTTTCGTACATTGCGATCTTCCATTCAGGTATTCGATGAGTAACTTCAGTGCCAATTCGCCACATCCATAATACATCAACTTAGCGATTAAAAGATCATGGTCGATTACATCAAACGCCTTGCTAAAATCGAGAAGTGCCATTACGGTTACTTTGGAGTTGTCCATGTTGGTAATAACATCGTTTAATACTTTTTTTTTTAATCCAGTGCGAAATCCCGATTGGATACTAGGAAGAACGTCAAACTTTTCAATGTGCTCGAGCAGTTGAATGTGAATGAAAGACTCCAGTACCTTTGAGAGAGCTGGTGAAATGCTAATAGGTCGTAGATCACCAAAACTACAAGCAATGCTGATCTTCGGGAACGGTACAATTATTGACTTTTTCATGAGTCAGGAAATGTCGATGTCTCCAAGCAGTAGTTGATTAGTTGGGTGAGGGTGTCCACACAAAACGGTAGCACAAGTTTGAGCATTCTAGATGAGATATTATCGATACCCACAGCATTCGACTTCAATTTAGATATAGATCTAGCAACATCATCCGGGCTGACCAGGCGAAATGTAAACTTTTCTGTAATCCTAGGATGGCAACTATTTCTAAAAACATTGATAGTTTCTGGGTCAATTGTGGTCTTTGGTGCGGAATTGGCAAAGAACCTATTCAGCAGGTCAGGATCAGCATTCTCCACAATTCATTCTTGGATTTAGTGTGTATGTTGGCACAATCGAAAAACTTTCACAGTTTCTTAGAATAATTTGAACAGTTGTTGATTTGATGATTGAAGTAGGCCTTCTCTTCATTCAATATGGCTTGTGTGACGTAGTTTCGTATGTCTTGGTAAGACTTAAAGTCAGAGGACTTCTTAGTTTTAATATACTTATTAAAAGCTTTCTGCCGAAGCTTAATCACTAATCGTATGTTATAGGTTAGCCAAGCTGGCTTTTTAGTATTGATTCTAATAGTAGAGACAGGAGCATGCATATCAAAAAGGTATACAATGGCAGAGTTGACGTAGGTGAGCTTATCGTTGATATTATCATAGTTAGTAACATGGGTCCAGTCGATGTTGTTAGCATCAAAGGCGAACTCTTCTATGTTGATAAAATTAAAATTATAAAAAAAATTATAAAATTAAATGATGTTTTATGCTATAATGTTTATATTTTGAGAAACCTCCGTATTCTGTTATTGGGTTGGTAGCAGTTTAGCTGCTTTTTGGAAAAATTTTAAACATTCGAGTAGATTTTTAACTCATTATAAACGGTCTGGATACTTTTTTGCTCCAGAGTTGATCATGTAAAAGCAGTCTATATCCGTGGTTTGGAATCCACGTTAAATTATAAGTTTAAGGAATAAATATAGAAACTTGCTGTTTTGTTATTTTGACATAACGTTGCATACGGCCGTATTTATGTTCATTAGTTGAGATAATAAAATAATTTATTTTATTTTGATGTTTTCTGAACGGATTTCGGCTTATCAATGGACGGACATAAGCTGCAGGCCGCGACCTTCTTCATAATAAAAATAATATAATATAACCAAGTCCAAAGTTTAGATTTTTTAGTTCATAAGAACCCTGGAAAATTAAAAAAGAATTAAAAAAAGAACGAATTTTTAGATTTTATGAAACTGACTCCTTTTAGATTTTATGCAAAATCTTCTAAAACCTATTTGTTTTTCTTTAAATCATACACCGTTATGTCCTGCTACACTGAACCAAAAAGTGTCATATATACAATAAAATTTCAATGAAAGAAAAATAACTTAAAAAATAGAAGTTATTACTTTAAAGGTCTGTACTTTAAGTTAAAATCAAAATTCTGTTCTTCAAGTAAATAACTTAAAGAATAGAAGTTATTAGTTTAAAGTTTTGTACTTTAAGTTAAAATCAAAATTCTCTTCTTCGAGTAAATAACTTAAAGCTCTGTCTTTGATAGAAAACAGCCCGAGGTCAAGCCAAACAGGATTTATCCTGGCCTAAAAGCAGAAGAAGAAAAAAAACAAGATTACCTATTTAAGACTATACCCGAGGGTCGACGAGAGTCAACAAAATGGTCGATCTCACTTGACCTAAAAATATGGTCAGTTAGGTCGGGTAACAAGGATTTACACCATGCCACCTAAATTATTTAAGTCGAATTTAAGGTATGGGTCTTGACCTAAGTTATCGGTGTAAACTAGCCCACTAACTATTGTTAAATAATCATAAAAGTTACTTGGAGGTTTTTTATTATTGGAGGACCCACAAATGAACATCCGCGATTGCCTTAGTCTCGGAAGGCCTCTCCAGTAAGCAAGATGTTGTTTACTTAGTAGTTCCTTTAGAGTCTTCTTTTTATAGTCCCAATGACAAAAGAAAACTCGAAATCCTCAAGTTGAGTAGACCATAGCAGAGGAAGACGGTAATATTGGGATTGTAGAGAATTCCACATGCAGAAATTGAGGTGAGGAGGAAGAGACTCTACACCATTTGCTATGTGTATGTCCAGCTCTCGGTTGGCCATATTTAGCAACCGAGAAAAAAACTCAAGCATCCATCGGCTGTATGCTTAATTTTATTGAGGAAACAAAGTTGATGGAATAAAACTTGGAACGAGGGGTACAATAAGCTTTGAGCTGGAATGCAAGTAGCCATGGAACCACAACCCGTTTAGCAATAATAATAATATCTGAAAGGGGGTGTCCCAAAGATCGACTAAAATTATTATAGTATTTACTACGCAATAAAGTAAAAAATTGAGATACTTCTAGCAGATCAGGCAGCAGTCACTTCAAATAAGTTCACCCAAGAAATTTTTGAATTACAATTTTAAAAAACAGTATAACGAATTCATAAAAATAATATAATTGACTTGCAGTGAAATACGAAATAAGCTTTCGTAAATGTCGATTGCTTTTTTGTAAAATTAATAATATAATATCTTTATTCAATTATAATAATTTTGAATTAAATAAAATCCATTATTCTTCAATCCGATTATCTTATTATCCTATATATCCTATATAATCACTATATAATTATTATATGAATTATTATTAGTTTAACGAATAAAAATTCGAATGATGAGGACAGACGGACAGACGGACTATACTTCTATAATAGAAGCCAAAAATACTACAATCTCAAATTTATACAGCTGGAACAGCCTCTATATAAGTAATTAATGCGAGTGCGCTTGTTTTAAATTACTAAAATCTGGACAAATTAGACTGCAAAGTAAAATAATTACAAAATTGTCACGTAAAGGTACAATTAGTAGATTACCTTGAGATACTCCTAAAGAATACAAAATAATTCTAAAGTTGCGAGTTTGTACGCTCTGAAAATTTGCATAAATTGGTTTATGCTAGCAAATTTGAGCAATTTAATTATATAGTGAAAATTTCAAGTACAGAACAGAATTCAAAAAAAAAATCAAAAATGCATTTGCTTTGTAGTACTACTTTAACAGCATCCGTTCTGTTTTCAACTTTTGTTGAATACCAAGAGTTGACGTTCTATTAGAAACTATTATTTAAAAAGAAACTCAGAAAAAAAACATGTAATGGTTAGTTGAATTGCTGTAATTAAATTTTATAAAGATGATGATTTTTTGCATTATGAAATATTTTTAAAGCCTTTCTGGCTTTTACTAAGTAAATTGTGTTCTAATAAGAGATGTAGAATTGGAATTGAGCAATATTTTCTACTTAAACAATTTTTTTCTTCTTATTTCATTCATTTTGGGATGACTCCCAAAATGAATCCAATTTATCATGGAACGCTGCTCAATCAGAAAACTCATTGAAAGATTTTCCAGCAGAATCATATACCAAGTGAGACAGTCATTTGAAATTTAGTCAAAAATTCCAAGAGGGAAATCACCAAAGCACTCTCGGGAAAGCAATAATAATTAGTGAGTGAAATCGTAACCTGTCAAGTTCGTAAGTGTATCGACAGAGTAAAATTGTTTAATTTCAAAAAGTACTGCAATAAAAAAATAAATTAAATGCTACAATATAGTAAGTACATGCACATCATTAGTTCTATATTACCTGAACATACCTTGTGTACGGTGCAACTTGTTTAATTAAAATTTGATCTACTTTATACTTGGACGTACCAAATGTAGCTAAACGTAAAACATATCAAAACCAAGAAATAAAAAAAAATAAAGAAATAAACAAAAAATAAAAAAAAACATGAAAAAAAGAAATAAACAGGTAAGGAATAAAGCTATATTTTTTGAAAAGTGCAATAATTGTCTGGCTGGCATCGCATCAGTTACTTAAAACATGTATTTGGTCGCGCACCCATGAAGTATAATGTATCTGAAGCATAAACTGGAAAATGTGCGTTCTTTATTTTTAAACAATGTTAAATAGTATACCCAATATAGAAATAGGGTATAAACAAAAATGTAGTTTAGATTTATGTTATATTAATCAGAAAATTGTAAAGAACAGATAAATTTGGGCTTATACTTTTTCTGACTTCCAAAAAATCTAAAACAAAATTTGAGACAATAACTATAACAAGATGTTGTAACTGTGAGAAAATAAAAGTGGAAAATTTATAATTTCAATATAAAATTGGGCTTGAAACTTTTTTAAAATTATTTTAAACTATGACTATAAACATCAAAAACAATCCATGTGTTTAATTATGTGTTCGATTTTGCGTTTCATTTGACTTGTCTGTCTGAAGATCTGAAAAATTTACATTGGGTTGGAAAAGAAAGCCCTGGATAATGCAGATCCAGCAGGAAGGATCTTTGATTTGTAGAGCTGAAATCGATGTTTCTACTTAAATAAAAAAAAAATTTTTTTTTAATTTGGTTTTTTAATTTCTGATGAATCTATCATAAGTTATTCCGACAACGCCAACGGAACTTTATTGTGAGGGGTCACTGGAAATGAGGTTCCAATGGCTAAATTTTCAAAAATTTTTAATAAAAATTTCACAAAATATTTGTCAAATGTTTATCTTTGATATGTTGAAAAGTTTGAATAAAATATTTCATTTATTATATTAGAAAAAAATTCTAGAAAATAAGCTTATTTTAGCCATCGGAACCCATGTTTTCTTGCCATCTGATCCGGTAGTTTTTCACATATACGACCTTGCCAAATTTTACGGTATCATAATATCATAAATACCAATAATTTAGCAAAAAAGAATTTTTTTAGTGCGTATCTAGCGGAAAATCTGGTTTTGCAATTATAAAAATGTCATAACAATTTGCTCAAATTAGCTTGCACTAGTTAATCGCTCAAATTATTTGAACGTAAATTCATAACATAAAATAAAATCAGCTTCTCTTTTATTTAACTAATAAACCGTGTTAAAAAGTTTAGTGTCACACATAAACATACAAGTGACTTCCTTATTCCACGCCAACTACAATTATAACTCGAAATTGTCCGTATAAATTAAAACGCCCATTATAACAATTATTTGATGACACATTTCTGCTTAAAAGTGAAAGTAGTACATTTTTATTAGATTTTTAAATGCCGATGTCAAATTATTTCCTAATTTTAAAAGTCAAAATAAATTAACGATAACAAAAATACAATTATTACGAAATTAACGCTATTGTGCGGGTAGCACTCATATGTGTGTGAAAACATCAATGAGTTTTCACCATATTCAAACTATGTATGTATGGTATTGTAGATAATATCTGGGCTAACATCAAGCCAGTTTAGTTACAATGACACATTAAATACATTTAAAAATTACTTTTTACACTTAAAGAAAAACATCATGTTTTATTCGGAGCAAATGTACTTTTAGCTCATCTATCATTTTATGATTTCCACCGTTCCGCTCATCAGTTAATTCTACAAACAGAATTCTACATTTGTTGTCAAACTTAAAATTTTTTTTAAAAGTTTGTTAAACTCTTAATTAGCCCATCATTAGCCCCCATAAATGACCGCACTTTTCCGCATTGCCTGAGTATACTTTAAAAAATGAATTAAGTTGACAAGTATCTTTGAGTCGCTTGTGATTTTTTTGTATGTCGATTAAAATGCTAAGTCGAACAAATTTAGTCGATAACTTAAAGAACAGAAGTTATTAGTTTAAAGTTCTGCACTTTAAGTTAATAATTTAATTATCATCTTCAAGTAAATAAATTAAAGAATAGAAGTTATTAGTTTAAAGTTGTTTATTTTAAGTTAACAAATTAATTATCATCTTCAAGTAAATAACTTAAAGAATAGAAGTTATTAGTTTAAAGTTACGTACTTTAAGTAAATAACTTAATTCTCTTCTTCAAGTAAATAACTTATTGAATAGAAGAAATTAGTTTAAAGTTCTGAATATTAAGTTAAGAAATGAATTCTCTTCTTCAAGTAAATGACTTTACTACGTTCAAGAAAAGGAAGGATACAATGATAAAATAAATACAAAATAAACTTACAATAAAATAAAAACAATAAAGTTTTTAGATGTTTATATTCTAATTCTACGAAATTGTACCATTCGGTGTACGCTTATTGGATGTAGTCTTCTTTCGGCGCAGAGCTTATTCGACGTCCTACCAAATGTAATAAAAATCTCAGCTTTATTTGTCGAACACATCCTCATTAAAAATTGGTCACGCACACGCATATTAAGTATTATGAATACTAACTTATTAAATCATTAAAAATTATCAGTAGATACTAATGACAATTAAAACTATAGAAAATGAAAGTTGTTATATGGTTACAACAACAAAGGTTACAACAATAAAACAAAATACAACGATAAAACTTTTTTAACAGGGACAGATTCAGCATATTGGTAAAAAGAGCTCTTCAACGTTTCCCCATACGCAAATTTTTATAAATTTTGTAAAATATATTTTACAATAAAATAAATAACGCAATAATATTTTTTTTTCATAACTGGGTCGCGTTCAACCGTCAAAACTCCCAAAATCCAACTCTCTAAGAACATGGGTTAGTTGGCTTATAGGGTAATCCATTCCTGGCTATTAAAACTATTTTTCTTGATAGTTGCATTAGTTGGTTAAGCAGATAACCTGAGTTCAAATCCTAGTCGCGTCTTATATACTGGTGTGATCTAAAGCCCAAGATATAGGTATAAGAAGGTAACAGGAAACCACCCTATTAATTAGATTCTCTAGTACGTCATCTTGGCTTCAATTAAGTGATCGCCTACGCACTGTATAGTGTATGGGACTTGAGTAGAAGTTGGATTTTAAAGGTAGGCTTAAGCACACCGCACACCTGATATGAAATAAAAGTTAATTTTTCCAGTGGCGGATAGACAGTCAAAATAGGACATTCTATCAGCCCAAAAGAGCAAAGAGGTATGTTTCTGATATTTTAAGAGCAAAGCAAAGAATTATTGAAATCAAAATTGCTATTTATGTACCTACCTAGGTTACAAAGTTTGAACCAAAAGCAATAACTACAATTTAATGCCAAAAGCACACTTTAGACATACAACATTGCTTGTCTGAGCGAAAGAAGAAGCACAAAATTTTAAACTAAATTTTTTTCCTTTCTACTGCACAATTTTGAACCAAATAATGTAGTATCTAAAGTTGTGAATGAGAAATTAATGAGAATAAAAAACTTCAAAAAACTCGATCAACACCAGGAGGAACAATTGAAGAATCAATATTTTGCAATGACAAACAAGCACAAGTTTATCATGTACCAACACAAAGACCAAATTTGAACCTATACCTGACGTTGAGGACCGCAAGAGTGAAAAAAGTTCAAGTTAGTAAGATATGAAATTAAATTTTCGGATGCATCATAGTTTGTGGCAGCATTCAGCAACATCGAAATTATCAAAGGTTTTTGGAGATTTTATCCAAAATTTACCAAATATTTCCGTCTATAATTTATCTTTACTGGCGACGTTTTTTGACATTTTCTTGTAATTGTTTAGATTTGGCGCTTGACAATTTGTATTAATTCAACAACAAAAGATCTTTCACAATACGGAAGAATCGTCGTCAACAAAGAATAATTATAAATTTTATTTTCCAATTGTTCTAAAAAGTTTTAAAAAATTAAACTACAATTGTGAATACATGCGCTATCCAACTAGGTACTTTATTGTGAAATCGTGCGTGGATCTGTTCTATTTGTTACTAATTTTAGAATTATCGCAACACCCTTCTCTTAGAAACCGCAACTATTACAGGTACGAAGTGGTCTTATATTGTTAACTGTATGAGTTGGTCATTATCGTCGTTTTTCCCGATGGCAATAGTGCCAAGACTACCAGAGTGACCAATCGGCAAGATTGAAAGATGAGATCATTAGATGGACGGTCCATGGATGTAATTCTGGATTAAACTTCGGCTTACTGCTCAAAACCCAAGGTGGATCATATCTTTAATTTCTAGAGAAGTAATTTTTGGAAAATAATGAAAAATGATAATAATACTCTTTAAAAATATGCTGATTTGGAAAAACCCTGAGTTTCCATTGCCATCCTCTTTTGATAGATACTACTTCATAATTTTTACCACCCCATGAACTGTTGATTACATTATACCCATCTATGATGCAAATATTGAAATAATAAAAATTATTATGCAATTTAAATATGATGTCACACTTTCTGCTTTTTTGAAAATGGTTTATAATAAATAATAATAAAACAATGGATGCTAAATGTAATTTCAAACAAAACAATTGGTACAATAATGCACTTTTCAACTAATTACCACAGCAGTAAATTTAGTACACCTACCTAGCATATGGTACCTATTAAATAATACCTATCTATAAATTAAATATCCTTAAAAGTTAGGTGCAATTAAATTTACAATGGTAATTGACATTTGAGCCATTTTTAGCATTTCGCAACTATTTTTATTATTTTAAGAACAATAAGCGATGATTTAAATCCTATTAGTACTGAGTGAAATTAAGTAGGTGTCATTCACGGTCAATTAAGCGTGACAAAGTTACAGTAAGTTGTCAATAATCGAATAATCGAAATCATAGAAGAATCTGTCCAAGATGGTATAATAGTGGCTTACTGACCGCTGCAAAAATAAAGTAAAAAGAAATTGATTTTGATTGATTTTTGAAAAGAAATTAAAAAAAAATTAATTTGTATTTGGAACTGGACGGCTTTAAGCAAAAAGGAACCAACTCACTAAATTGAAACTTTTGGAACCAATCCTTCCAGGGTTTGCTATTGGTATTGCCAATACCGTGAAAGGGTTTGTTCAAAATTTTTAGTTTAGTGGGTTGGTTCTCTTCTGTTTAAATCCGGCCAATTGGGATTCTCACTCCCAGTAAATTGACACCGGTGATCTTGCCTTCTGATAATTTTACTGTGTGAAAATTTTTTTCCTGTTATGATTTAATTGTTTTTAATAATATCAACAAGAAAACTCAGGGCCCAAATTCATCTTGCCAGCAGAAAAATTTGAGCAAAGTAATGCGTGAGCTTAGTGTACTTGGCCAAAGCCCTTCACTTAAAGAAGTTAAGTTAGATTAGGTTTAAAGATCATAAATATACTGACTTAGAAGATTAAAATCTTCGATTCTTTGCGGCATCATGTTATGTTTTTAAAACTCCTAGACTTCGGGAAAACGTGGCAGGAGAGGCAAAAACTATGTAGTTCTACATCGCTAATGCTGAATATCTCGGCACCATTGACATTAAGGAGAGTATTATGGCAGTGGTTGTCCATTCCATCATTCTGTATGGTTAGGCAATAAGGACGTGTGCAATGGTGGTAAGTCGTGAAAGAAAGCAGATTGCCAGGATTTGTAGAAAAGCTATCTCATTAGTATGCTAGCACGGGTGCCACCTATCAACAATCAATAAAAGCATCACAGACAAAGCCAACACTTAAAGACTCTTCAAAAATCTTTGCAAAGCAGATGGGCTCTTCATATCCATCATTCAGGATAAACAGAGTACATGAAGATTTAAATCACTAACTGACCCAAGCATGCAGGTCTGTGCAGGTGCTTTAATGAGTATTTTTATAAATAAAATAGGCAATGCATAATACTGCGACAAATTAAATTCCCTAGACCAAGAGTAACCATGTTTTCCGCTGGGAAAAAAGGTGGATAAACGGACCAAAATAGGAACAACAAACCACCGTAAACAGTAAATAGCATTACAACCCTGGATGAGTTTTGGCTAACTACTTCATTATATAAAGGGATTTCAAGGCAGATTACTTCGGTGGTTTGCCATTACCCGCCAAGGGAGGACGATTAGAATAGAGTTCTTGCTCTACTCGGATTCGAACCAGAATTCTAAACATCAAAATCAATCAAAATCAAGCAATTAAACAGAATCACCTTCAAAATCGATTAAATTAATAAATAATAAGAAGAAAGTAAGAAACACTCAGTTGTTTGAAGTGGACAGGTCTTAGCTCCTTTCTGTTAACGGTGCGTGTAACCAACGTAAATAGTTGCAGCAATGATTTTAAAGAGCGCAGTTGTTGAAAAGAAGTGCGACTGTTAATACGTATTTAACTTAAAATCAGATTAATATCATTCTAGACCTCTGACTTTTAACTTTCTAGATTTTAACAATAATACCTTACCTTAAAGAATTCATTATTCTTATTACTTTCCCCATACGTATACGTATGTATAATGGAAAGTATTGTAATCCACTCAAAAATCGAAATTTTTGCATTAAAATGTTCCTTATCCTGATAAGTTTTTGATGAATTTTAGTTGGATGTTCGTCTGTATGTCTGTCTGTATGTCTGTATGTGGTTACGAGATCATGAATAAAATAGTATCAATTGCACAGATTAAACCAAAAATTTGGCATAAATGTACATCATAGTTAAACTTAGAGGCCAGCTGAAAATGGTGAAAATTTGTTGAAAATTGCGGAAATGATAAAGAAAATAAAAAAAGTTTAAGTGTCAATTACTTTTGGACCACCATTTGTTATATCCAAATTATTTAATCGTGCCGTGTCGCATCTCTTTCTAAAGCACGTATATCGAGTTAGACGGAATACGAGTCGCGTAGCAACTCGATTCAAAAAATTTTCGGAAATTAATTCAAGTTTGACGTTTATGAAATTTTGATGTTTTCGGATTTTACACCCCGTGTCCCGCATAGCGCGATTTTTGAGCCCCGCAGATGCGACCTGTCGTTTTCTTGAGGTCTTGCACATCGAACGGTACATTTCAAGAAGGTGGCGAACGAAAATTTACTCTCTAATTATGTGTGCAAAGAAGTAAATCTGCACCTTTAATTAAACTGGTTTTAAAACTTTTCAACTTTTTGACTTTTTGATTCGAACTGTAGCTTCCTCGCGGTGTTTCTCCTCGAATGGTACCCACAAAGAGGAGGTTGAACGATAATTTTTATACCCAAATTTAATGGGGAAAGTTATGCAATGTTTACATAGCCAATTTTCACACTTGAAATAGGTTTTACCCAGTATTAAAGGATAAGGCTCTCGTGGTGATTTTGCAATCAGCTCTGGTATTTTGTAAACGGAACTAAAGAGCGTAGATCCAAAATAAAGATTTGCTTTCTCGTTTCTCAAATAAAACTCGGAATATAGTGCTGATGAATTTAATTATACTCAAAAAATAGCGGTTTACAAATATTATCAAACAACAACTTTCAACGTCTCTACAATAAACTCGGCAGTCAATCATCTCGGCGGACCGAAATCCCGCCAGACGACAATCTCGCCAGACCATACGTACGAACACAAATTTCCTTAATTTCTATTGCAGGCTTAAAATTATTACGGTTAAGTTAGCAGGTTAGTGTTAGTTTATAATTTTTCTTTAGCAAAATTGTCCGTAAAAAGATATATCCGCACGAAGATATGCATCGGTTATGTAATCGCCCCATTGTACTACTACTACTAATACTTAATAAGCTACCGTAGCCCAAATCGGTGGAATAGTACACTGCTCTACTTTGACCAATTTAGGGTTGGGGATGAAGTATTAAGTCTGCCGTCTGCCAGAAAGTTCACTTGGGAGGGGGACGTAAGATTTGTTTAAAAAATTAATCAGCATACCAAAAAGTGAAAAGTTTTAAAACTAACCAAATGTAAAATTCGCATAAGAAATCTTTCAACAACAAAAATGACCTGGCGGGATCTCGGCCCGGCTGGATTTTCGTTAGTCAGGATTTTCTGTTAAAGATGAATTTACTACCAATTTTATTACTTCAACTGACTACTCTCATTCAGTTCATGATGTAATATTTTTAATTTTCTAACAATTATTGAAGTTAGAATGGTAATTCCCTGGTGCGTACTGCAACAACACTTATATGTACATATTTTGTTCCAAGGGAAAAACTCGTGGGGAAATTTTAGGAAATTCAAGGAAATCTTATGCAATCTTATAAAATCTAAGAAATCTTAGGAAATCTAAGGTAGTTAGAAAATCCTAAGAAATCCTGGGCAACTTTAGAAAATCCAAGAATATTATTGGGAAATCAAGGAAGACAACCTTTGCTTTTCATTTTTTTAATATTTTTAACTTTTTTGGAAAAAAATCTTGAGGCAATCCAAGGAAATTCTAGGAATTCGAAATAAATCTGAGGAAATCCATGGGATTTTGGGGAAATCCGGAGCAATCTAGGGAAATCCAGGGAAATTTTAGAAAATTTATTAAAAATTAAAGAATAAAAATCCTCATAAAAGCAAGTCTGGTGTACAAAGGTTTGATTTGCGGTTTCTTTCTCGTTTTGTTCTGAAAGGGTAAAGGATTCCTATTTAACAAAATCAATCAGAGAATATTACAAAAACTTTAGGTCTTATAGAGCCGAGAGTCTGATGAGTATGGAATTCCCTCCAGTACTTCAGAAATTCTATAGAATACTCTTTAGTTTAGGGTATAAAGATTAAAATTTTAATTTCTAAGTACACAATTTGACCCCATATTTTTTTGTGGTCGCCCCTCTACAGTTAGATATTATATTCAAAATCAGTATACAGGAGCATAATTATATCAACGAACACAATATAGCAAGTAATGCTAGGTTAGGTCTGGATGATTCCACGACAAATGATTCCTCACAAAATGATGCCTAACCAAATGATCCTGACCCAAATTGGGTTAGGTCAATTTATTTTATTTTACTTTATCTTAATATTGGAAACTTTAGGTTACAATAAGTGAAAATCATTATATTGTAAAATAAAAACAGATTTTTAAATTGTTACAATTTAAAATATTTTATAACAAGATGGAACTCGAATGACCGCAGTTCCAAGGCTAATCAACACCTAATCTTCTGTTTTATGTTTTCTGTATATTATAAATTCAGGGCTTTGGAATCTAAAAATCCGGGTTTCTACCTATTGCAAAATATTATCTTATAATTAAATATGGGAAGATAGCAACCCATAAATTTTAATTGCGGCAGACAGACGGACACGGTGTCGAACAGTAACTCTCGAGCCTCATTAAAAATCACTGGACGGTTGTAATTGGCCGCATGCGACATAAATAAAGCTATTCTATTGGACATAGTATATTAATTCAAAATAATCATTGTAATTCTATATGGTATACCTATGCATTCTGCGGTTTAAAAGTAACCCGGCCAATAGATAAATTGTTTGTAAATATCGTATTAAATATTTAGGATAATATGTTAACATGTTATAGATCTTTGTTAACGTTTTGCACGATAAGAATTTCAATTTAAAATTTTCAATTGCTGAGTCAACAGTTTAGTTAATGCATACCAATTATAATTAACAAATAAATAGTCGATCTATTTTAAATAATTAAAGTTTAATTTAAAAAAAATACGTTAAGCTGCTCTAGATTTAACGAATAGAAAAAATATGAAAGTTTAATACTAATGTATGGTATTGTTAAATAGTTAAACTTTTGATTATACAGTGTGCTATCTTTTAAATGGATCAAACGAGGGATCGTTCTTATTATATGAGATGCAGATTCACTAAACTGTGACAAATTATTTACAATTAAACGATTAACGAAGTGATTGTAAAAAAATTTTACGACTTCCTTTGGACAATTTTGAATTTACGCTTGTGTAATTTTTCAAATGCACTAAATAACTATAATTTTTTTTAATTAGAAAAGCCATTAGTTTTATGTAAATTAAAGTAAGGTTTGAATTGATTTAAAAAAAAGTGAGGTTATTTAAATTACTTAACAGTCAAAAAAAAGTAAAATAGTTTAAAACATAAAATTGTAGAAAGTAAATATAAACTAATAGCCCAATATTAGGCTGTGTAAATGATAATTCTTAATTGACTAGTTAACCATTAGTGTTGTGTTGTTCTAACTGAACATACATTTTCATATTAGTAGGTTAGGGGAACAGATCAAGCCGCGATCAACATTAACTAGTAAATTGGTCAACATCAGCTACGGATAGCAAACTTGTATGTATCGACTCGAAAAGGTGTTTTGTGCGTTTCATCTGTTAAAATACCACTTATACATTTAATTTAGTTCAATTTCATTCGATTTCCACAACTGACGTCCCCGTAAACATCCGTATGTTTTTCTTAAATGAGGTAATTTAAAGGTAATCATAATAAATCGAGAAAGTTGCTTAGAAAATTTTGCAAAATTTCAAACGATAATTAAAAAGTCACTTGTTTCTTTTATAACAACCTGCCATATTTTTGATTGTAATTAATACCTTCAGTCTATAATTTCCAAATCTACTTCAACTGCTAAAGTCATTTATAAATTTTTTTCTCATTTTTACATCAATGCAAATGCTTTATTCTCAAGCTTAGTTTAACCTATTGAAATTTAAATAGGCAAATTACGTAGAGCTCAATTACGCTAAATTATTTAGACATGAGACATGGGGCATTGATTCTTTGCCTGGAGTCCGCGACACCAACTATGAAGGTCACCGGCCACTTATGCACTGCCATATATTTAGCAAACTTTTATAAAACTATGTTCCTGATGAAGCAAAATTTTGCCATATCTAGATTCAGAGAAGTAAAATTCTGCACATATTTCAATTTTTTTGCAAATTGCCTGTGGTGCCTTTCGCTTGATATGACAGACACCTTTTATTTTCGAATATTCTTCTGGCAGTAATTTCTAGGTCTACAACTTTTCGCAAGTAAATTTTTTCACCAGAAGAAAGTTAAAACTTTTTCTTCAAGAGGAGTGCAGTGGAGCGCAACCAACGGCCCGCGCAAACAATTTATGAGATCCGTCTCTGCTTGTCCATTTCAATAATTAAAAGCGCAGGTTACCAAAAGCTTTTCTTCCAATAGTGGCTCACTTGTAATTCTGAAACCAAAAGTGAGCTTTACAAGAAAAACTATTGGAGTGATGGTGAACCTTTTCGAGGAGCGGCTCAAATTTTCTTCATTAGTTTTTGGAATACTAGCCCGTGGGTCTGTTCTCCCTTTTACGATATAAAAAATAAGCTTATAAATATCAAAGCGTTGGTCATTAAAAACTTTTTGTCCGACCCGCGGGTCATAAGTTTACCGTCACTGCTCTGTTGCTCAATTGAGTTTTTTCTTCATTTTATAAAGAGAAAAAACGGTTTTAATGGTCTTCCCTGCGGCCCGGAACTGATGATTGCATCAGCTGTCAGAACTGTCGACACTCCTAAAACAACACACCCTAGAACTGCATTCCAGTAGACGGGCAAAAAACTCTGAATGCAGACAAGCAAGTGCAGCGATAAAAACATCTTCTAGTAAACATTAAAATATTACTTAAAGCTGTTCAAAGTCAATCTACGGGCAACAGATCAGATGAAGCAGCGGAGCATGTGCTTCATCAGTGTCCGTTTCGAGCGTCAAATAGAAATACCATGCTGGGGATTTCTGGCCTGACAGGAACAGAATCAATGACACTTTTCTTCTTCTTTCGGTGCCTTCTGCTGTTCTTATCAGTCTCTCAACACTCAATCCCGTTCAATCTCCAATATTTCTTCTCCGTGAGATCTCCCTTCTTCCCGGTCCGTGATTTCCCTCTATTTTACTCTTCATTGTCAGTTGTGGGAGCTTGTATTTGTTGACCAGAGGATTTTCAACGTTCGTCGAAATATCCATATTTCAAATGTTTCTAATATTTTCATTTTATTCACTTTCAGCGCCCAAGCTTCCATGCCATAAAGCCAGATAGAGTAAACGTAATACTTTACCATTTTTGATATCGGAGTTCCAAGCTCAGGGCACTACTACCCAGGAATTGTTTGGTATTTTGAAAAACTAATATAGTGTTCTATTCTAGTTCTTATTTCAATCCACACTCCACCTGCCAAAATATTTGAGTTTATTCTGCAATTAGAATGGCTTATTTAGCGGCCTAGTGCGCGTGAAGATCCTTTTTGTTCTCTTATCTAAAATCCAATAATTCTAGAATCATCAGATTTATTAACTACGGTAACTAATTTCCAGGGCCTATTTTACCATTAAGCACATTAGGCACGTGCCTAGGGCCCAATGGCCATAGAGGCCCGAAAAGAGAGAACATAAAATCGTAAAATAATCAAATACTGATAAAATAACCCAAAATTTGGGCCTTCGATGCTATTAGTTAAACTCAAATATAACGGCCCCGAAAATTTGCTAGAGCCTAGGGCCCAACTCAGTTCAAAATAGGCCCTGCTAATTTCACTGACATAAATCATATAAAAATCTATTCTCTATTCTCTCTAAAAATCTATTCAGAAGAGAGAGTGCAAAATTATAAGAGACAAGAAAAGAAAACATCAACTAAAAAAGTAGACGGATCAAAAGAAGGAGTAAGAAAAGCATGGGCAGAATACTTTCAAAAGTTATTAAATTAAACACAACGGAAAGAAAAGAAAGAGAACACATATAATTGTAGAAGAAGATGATGGAAGTTGTAACAGAGTATAAATATCAACGGAAGATGATATAATAAGGAGATAAGAGAAGCGATATTGAAACTAAAAAACTATAAAAGTGCAGGAGAAGATGGTATATACAGACAAAAATGTTAAAAAGACTTCATGAAACATGAAATGATCATCGATATGATACAGAACTTATCTGGAGAAAAGGAAATATGTCCAGATCCTAGAAATTAGCAATGATTTGCTCGATCCACAAAAAAGGTAATAAAACTGAGTGCGGAAATTATAGAGGGATAACACTACTAAATTCAGTTACAGAAAACTCAAAATAAGGTCGGAATAGACTTCGAGATTTTGCAGATGAAATAATCAGAGAGTATCAATGTGGTTTTAGACAAGATAGATCGGTAATGGACCAATTATCTATTTGTTCGGATTAAAAACTTATTTGATATTCCTAGATTATCAATTAAACAAGCATACGACAGTATTGAGAGAAAAGACTTGTAGATGGAAGACATCGTGATGGAAATGGAAATCCCCGAAAATTAGTAAAATTGGTAAAAATTACACTCAATGGAACCGAAACCAAATTAAGAATTGGATGTGAACTGACTGATGGTTTTGGAGTAGATGTAGGACTGAGGCAAGGAAATCCGCTGTTGCCAATATTATGTAATATTGCATTGAAAAAGCGCGATTGAACAGATGCGGTACAATTTTCGAACCAAGACCCCAATGCATGGCTTTTGCGAATAACTTGACGATCATGACACGCACTAAGAAGGAGCTAAGAGAAACCAGCCAGAAGTTATTGGATGAGGCTAAGAGAATTGGTTTGGAAGTAAATATGAATACTTAGATAAAAAGTTTGAGGAGAAGATAAGATTCTTGATAAGAATAAGTATAGCAGTGGGAAACAAAATGGTAAAGGATGAAGAAGCCTGGGAACTGTAACAAATAAGAAGGAAACCAGGGTGTCGTGAAGAGCTAAAAGTTGGAATGGCTTTGACATGACAAATGACATTCAGAATATTCATATTCCTCCTAATTTCAATTTGGAAGTATAAAAAGAAGAAACCAAAAAATTAGGTTTTGTTTTGGTTTTGGAAAAATTGGGAAATTGGTTAATGAAACATAGTAATTGACAATTGTCATAGTGACAATAAAGTGCCTGCTTAAAATTGTTTAACTTAATTTATGAACCACTTCGAACATTAAAAAAAATGTTTATGATCTGAATATTAAAACAATAATAATATTATGCTTTCTTTATCAATGAATTGGTGCTTGGCAATTTATTTATAACCTTTGTTTAAAATTAAGTTTGTGTTATTTTTAGAAAATATTTACAATAGTATAAGCATTTGTTTAATTTAAGAAATACTTTGAAATGCAAGTTTGTTTTATGCTTATTTTATGGAATCAACGAACTCAATAAATTTACAAATTACAATAATAATTTATAAATTACAGATTAGTTTCATAATTTTTCAGGAAAAATAGAAACGGACAAAATAACCCAAATTGTCTTGATAAGAATCTGCAAGGTTAATAATTTGTACTTTCAAAATTTTAAGTATTTTTTAAATCGTGAGGTATTTAATGTTTTATTAGATCAATTTTAGACCAATCATTATTATTTATTTGCTTGCAGTATAATTTGTATTTGCAAGATTTGAATTGTCGATCCTGTTATAAATTATTTAAATAATTGATTTGTCGATTGTGTTTTTTTTTTAAATCAGCAACCAAATAATTTTGAGTAGAATAAGTGGAGGTGGGGGGTTACCGGGTTTTTCAAATTTTTGAATTATTTCGGATGAAACATTTTTGATTAAAATGTTTTTATTAGACTTAATTTTTGAATTCACACTTAATTGAATTAAATGATGAAAATAATAAAGGTTAATTTATTAATATAATTTCTAATAATAGTCATGTCAAATGTCAATTTTCTCGAGCCGACCCTGCTAGTAAATGATATAATGGGAATAATAAAGCAGTTTAGAGGTTAGCTAATTGATTTGGTTGTACTTGAAAGTTATTCTAAAGTATTTTAGTTGTGATGAAGGTACAACTGGAATAAAACAACTAAACTGTTGTAGAACCACTGCTTTTAAGTATTTTAAGATGAGATAGTTGTAATATAAATAACATCAAATTGAAGAGAAATAAAGCTATGTTACGCAAATTAGTTATACTATCAGCTAATAAGCAAAATATTAATTTATTTTCTAAATATAACTGTTGTGGAAGGTTAGAACTTCAAAAATGTTGTTCGACATTAAGCCTCGATGAGGCTTACGTAGCCACAAAATTAAAGTGTAATTGTAAGTAATTTAAATAATAAATTTTTAATTTATTGTTAGTGGTGGTTCTTCTAGAATACCATGATGATTGTTGGATAAATTATGGAGTAGTTTTTTCTATTTAATTTCAGCTAAAAAACTTCCCGAAGATGTAGACATGAAAGCTGTTTTTGCATGCAACGAACTTGATTTAAAAGAAGTTAAAGTTTATGGATTTGACTATGATTACACATTGGCTTGTTATAAACCTTCTATGGATTACCTTCTGTACAACTTGGGACGACAGACTTTAATCGACAAATATAAGGTGGCTCCATAATTTTATTAAATTTGGTTATAGTAATTTTTTATGTTCTAGTACCCAGAAGCCATATCGGAGTTGCCATATAAATCTGGGTTTGCAATAAGAGGTTTACACTATGACATAGAAAAAGGAGTCCTGTTGAAAGTGGATTCATTTTTACAAATTCAGTTTGGATCTGTTTATAGAGGTCTTAAACCTATACCCAACGATGAAGTTCTAAAATTGTACAAGAATAGGATTATACCAATTGCTTATGTGGAAGCACGAGCTGATGATCGAGTAAGTTAAAATTCAAATTATGATGTAATCACATTGAATTACTTCCGTACTACGATCCTCCTCTTACATAATAACTTGCTATATTTCCAACCCTTTATTATAAAATCTCAATTTTGTTTGCTAATCTTTTGAAGCATTTAAAATTAATACAGTTGAGAAAGAATTCATTAATACCAGTTGTGATAGGATTAACGAGATGAGATTATAAATTTATTTTAACAAGAGCAGAACTAAATATCCTGCTGAAAATACACAGTACACAGAAAAAAAATTTGTGGTAATCAATAATGTTTCATTAGAAATAGCATCAACAAAGTGTTTGTTTAATCAACTAATCTAATATTTTTTATTTAGTTTGCTCTTGGCCGCTGTAGTAGAATTTATTAATCATTGTTGACAGAAAAACTATTTATTCGTCTTATTCTACGAGTTTTTTATTATTATTGTTGGTAAAAACACTACATGTTTCGGGTTAGCCCCATTTTCAAGTGTTACATATATATTACAAAAAACACTTACATTCTAAAATATTTAGAACCAGTCAAGTTCGCATTTAAAATTAAATATTAAAAAATATTCAAATTTGAAACCGAGATTAAGTATTGAAGGCTATCTATTAGTGGTCCGCTCATTAGATTTATTTGTTCGTTGATAAGATTTTCCGGGTTGTTCTTCAGCATTTTCTTTATCTCCATGCTTTCTAGACGGTCCATTGTTGGTCCTTTGTCACAAATATACAGTATTCATAGATTGTGCTCACCTACATCGTGGTCTTCCTCTAGCAAGTAGTCGGCAAAATTTGATTTTCCCCTATTTCGCAGTCTCCAGTGGGCTGTGTGTTCTTTGAACCTTGTTTCGAAGTTGCATCCAGATTGACCTATGTATTTTTTGGTACAGTTGTTGCAGCTTAGTTCGTATATGCCGCTTCTTTGGTGTTTTTTTAAGGGATCTTTAAGTTTAGAAAGGCGTTGTCCGATGGATCTTTTGCTTTTATAGGATATTGTGAGGTTTTTGTTGTTGTGTTTGAGTTTCCTGCCTACCTTTTCTGAGATGTTGTGGTAGTATGATAGGGTGAGATAAGTGTTGATGTTGGGGTTCATTTTTAGCCCGGTTTCGTTGTTGATGGTCTTTTTCTTTTTTATTTTAAACATGAGTGAGTTGATGAATTCTCTGGGGTATCCGTTGTTATCTGCCATTTCCTTTATGGTGTTTAGTTCTACTTGTTGGTCTTTTTCATCTAACGGGGTGTTGACTAGGTGTTGTAGCATTGATCTATATCCGGCTATTTTGTGGACCCATGGATAGTCGGAGTCGAAGGGGATGGTGGTGTCGGCGTAGGTTGGCTTCCGATAAATGTACTCGAAACATGTAATGTTTTTACCAACAATAATAATAAAAAACTCGTAGAATCAGACGAATAAATAGTTTTTCTGTCAACAATAACTAATCTAATCTAAGAAAAGTTGTTAGATTTGATAACATTTTGTTATTTGAGGTATTCTTTTGAGTGCAATAATATTCAATCCAAAAAAATCATTTTGTAATAATATCTTTTTTAACAATAACCAAATAAATTATTCTTCTAATATATAAAATGTCGGCAGCAATTTGGTAACCTTTTTCCAACTGAAAAAAAACACTGATTGGTTGATTTTTTGGACTAGCTAGCTTCCCGTCGGGCTTTCCAGCTAGTAATCTAGTAATAAAATGTTAATGCAGATCTCGTATATCATTTTTGATTTTTTTCAAAGCAAATAATATTAATTTAATATATTTCTATTTTAAATTTGGATTTTTTTTCAAAATATTTGTGTTACAATTGTGGTTCAAGGGCGAATCGACGGGTAAATCTCCTGACAAAAATATGTACACCACATCTCCTTTTCCTTAAAACCTCCCAATATATCCTCACATCTCCCCACATTTTCTCCATATCTCCACATTTCCCTCATATCTCCTCGCATCTCCACCATATCTCCTCACACCTCCCATATTTCCTCACACCTCCTCACATCTTGTCACATCTCCCACACGTCTTCAAATCTCCCTTACCTTTCAATTACTTGTTTAATTGATATTTAAATAAGTTCAATTATTTGATTCACTTTTATTGGGATTACCACAAACTCCTATGAGTCGATCAGCACTTAATTTGATGGATTGTTCATTAAAAAGTCAGCACAGTGAAGATTTTTGGATCGTTCTGATGTTATTATCGACTTTAATTTTGAGAAAAAGACGTTCCGATTTATATGTTTAGTATACCTACGTCAGGTATATTCAAAATTCGATATACGTATTACCTAATTCAATAATATCGGCAATATCTAGGGCGGACCACTGTTGGTTACAGTAGGGCAAAGGGGCAATTGCCCCATTCTCCCCAAGATGAATCGGATTGTATCCCTGAAGCCCTCCCTGATAAAAATAATGTTTACCACGAGGTTTTAAGATTTAAATAACTCTAAATTATTTTTATTTATTTATTTATTCATTTATTTATTCATTCATTCATTCCTTCATTCATTCATTCATTCATTCATTCGGTTACCACTGACGCTCATGAATGGATTAACAAGATTCTAAAAATTCTTTGCTCTGCCCTCCTCCCAAACATTTTCTAAATACGCCACTGGTTGGTTGTCTCATTATCCAAATATAGCGAGTCATTTAGACGATCTTTCATTACAATATCAGCTTTATTGCTATTACTATTTGAATATGGATATCGACTTCGTTTTCATCCTTCAATATGTCATATTCTTCAATATTTGTGTCTCGATTGGTGTTAAAAACTTTCACTTTTTGCCACGATTCCGCATTAGAAGGCCTAATTTTAATTTCTTTGCAGTCTTTTTCGGCATCGTGTAGTGCATTTTGCAATCTCGTGATCGGTCATACTATTGAAATCAACGACTTCTTTTCGAAAGTTCTTTTTACCCATTTTCGCACTTTTTACTTCTCTAGGAAAAATGATCTTATCCAACAAATCAGAAATTTATATATAACAACGATATTTATATGTTAAAGTTCATCAAGTCTTTTAGGGATTTTAAGGAAAATTAACAACCGTAAAGAAAGTGGATGTTAAGGATGGAGTTGCCCAAAAAATTATTGAAATATTAAATATTTTTAAAATAATTTTTTATTTTTTAAATAATTATTTTTGGTTTGCTTTGATATGCTTCAGATACACCTCTCTCATATCTCCTCTATATCTCTCACATCTCCCTCAAATTTCCCACATATCTCCCCATTTCTCCTGATATCTCCTGATATCTCCCCACATCTCCTCACATCTCCTTACATCTCTTCACATCTCCTCACATCTCTCACACATTTCTTGCCCCGTGTACACCAAATCTTCCTGGTGATTTACCCCCCGGGGATAATACTTGGGAGGGGGGGGTAAATAATAAAGTAAATTTAAACATAATATAATAAGTGTAATGACTCCAGAAAGTATTAATGCACTCATATGTTAGCAATGTAAATTATACCTTGCGAAGACATTTTTTGTCATTAAATCGATTTCACAGCAAAATTCAGTTTTTGCTGCAAATTTTATTTTCTTACAAAAATAGTCTATCCTGAGTGATTTTTTTCTCGAATTTCGAAGGTCGTAATTCGTAATTACCTCCTAATGTAATATATTTTTGCACATTATCTATTAAGCTACGGGAGGGAGGTGGTGTACCCTGCAGTGACTTTATAGAGACGGTGGCGGCAAGAGACCCTAAATGCCTAAATGAATGGCAAATTCATTAAAACTTATAAAATACAACTTTCCTAGTACCCTACAAATTTAACTATCTGGTATGATGTATTTCTGCATCCTGCTGTAGCTGCTTAAGGCAACGAGAACAGAAACGGGAACAGTAAAAAGATTCACAATAAGCGGGAACGGGAACAGAAACGATTTAACTTTTATTGCTATGGTTATGCGCATGCGTAAACTGTCAACAGTTTAGCCAATAAAATATCCTTATATAGCTATCGTTACTATTCCCGTTCTGGTTTATTGTGAACCGACGATTCATTTTGTTCCCGTTCTCGTTACTGTTACAGACTAATTGTGTATAAGGCTTTACTGTATGCATTAATTGCACTTATTTTAAACTTTTCAAACCCAACGCCAGTAATCGAATAATATTGCTATTACGCTTTTAGGTTTATTGTAATGTTATTATGATTGATTGCTTAAAACACATATTGCTTACTGTTTTGCCTCTGTTAATTAATATTATTGATGTTGCTTACTAGTCGCTCAAGTTCATCACTCGGGGAAGATAAGCTCAAAGTAATGAATTACTTATTGAATGTTAAATACCTGCTTGCCAATCCTGCAAGAATCCATGCTTCCTCAGGTTATTAAATTTAAAAATTGCATATTTCAAATGATACTTAACTGGATTGTTTATTTTTAGGATACTGTCACCAAAATGGTTCAGTTAGCAGATTTGTTTTCTGTGCCGGAAATGGTACTATTATGTAATGTTGCTGATTATTTTGAACGAAACCATATTGACTTTCATCCAGAAATTCTGTTTCGAGATGTTAAGGTATGTTACTCAATTTCCTCCTCACTTACCTCAAGACAAATTATTTTTTAGAACTCAGTCACTCATTCGCACCCAGTAATGCATAAAACTGTTGAAAAAAACGTTTCAGAATTCATTAAACATAACACAGATTTAAGAATTTATTTTGACAAATTAGTGGCAGCTGGGAAAAAGTTATTTTTGGTTACGAACAGTCCCTACAAATTCGTGTAAGTTTATATATACATATTTTGTTTTGCAGTCAAGGATGAACAGCATGGACATGATTTTAAATTGATGATAGTTTTATTCTTGTTGTTCTTGGAGTTCCAAACACTATGCAGGGTATAGGCGATCAATTCGGCTGAAGCAAAATGAGTTTGCTAGGGTTTATAATATTAATGGGGTGAATTTTTTTCATAGTCTACAGATTGATCTTAGATTTTGGATTAGTTGCTCGGCTTACGCTTTACCTCTTATTGCTGTTCTTTTCTTCTTTATTTTTATTTAATCTTTTTTGTTATTTTTGAAAATACTGTTACAATATAAAATATTCTAATAGGATTTTCTCTCGGAAGAAACATTTGTACTTTTCACTTCTGTAAAAAATGTAATTTTAATATATTTTTGGACATAACAGCTTTGGTAGTAAAATAAAAAATTGGAAATTTATGCTAAAAAGCACTTGTATGCTTTTGGGCCTATTTTATTTAAATTTTTAATTTAATACTTATATTAATTTATAATTTACTCCATAAACTTTCATAAGTTTATTTGAACATTTTTTCTATTGGAACTCTGGAATAAATTTATTTTCATATTTAAAATTCTAATAACAATTCAATAAATTAATTTGTTCAATTGAGGATTTGTTCAATTTTAAATTTCTCAATCCAAAATATTGCGTTATTTCATTCAACATTTCATTTTCAAGAGCCACTATAGCATTTGTTACTCTCTCCATTAATTCTTCTCTGGTGTTGGGCTTTCTTCTGTTGCTGTACACCAATGCTTTAACAGCACCCCTTAAGGAATAATCTAGAAGAATTAAATCTGGGGATCTTACTGGCCAATTAATAGTTTTCTTGTAAATAATTTCTTGTTGTGTATCTGCCTGGTTTATTATTTTCTAATTTTCTGTGAAACAAATTGATTTTTCAAAACATTTTACTAGACAAAAGTTATAGTCCGTTAAATTTCCTATCCGGAATGGTGCATCAGATTTTTTGTGAAATGTCTCATAAAAGATACAGGATTTTTAAAAAATGCAAAAATAGAAAAAGTTCGAATTTTTCAACATTTTTTTAATTACTTCAATGCATAATAACTTGAAAGTCGTTGATTTTAGACAATAAAGGGTTTAATTCTAGTTTGTAGATTATTTCACACTCTTTAAATAGGCACTAAATCGTTATACTAAAAAATCATAATTTTTGGGGCTTTGGGCATGTGAAAGTGGGAATTAAAAAAAATGCTTTAAAGTAGTCTAACTCTTGAGGGTATAGGGTATAACGAAAAAAAAAACAACCTCTGGTTCAATACATTGGAACGTATGTCTGCTATTCACTCTTGATTATCACTCCAAAAATTATTTGTGTATTTTAAATAATTTTAAAATTTTAGTAATAAGGGGATGGATATGTTGGTTGGTGAAGATTGGAAAAATTATTTTGATGTTATAATAGTACAAGCGAGAAAACCCAGATTTTTTACTGAAAAATCTAGACCGATTCGTGTTTACGATCATCGTAGTGGTTGTAATGTTTGGGACCGAGTTACCAAATTAGAGAAGGGAGTCATTTACTCGGAAGTAATTAAATAGTTTTTGTAAATTGTGATGGAATCCTTTAAAAAGTTTACAATTTAGGGAACTGTTAAACAATTGCAAGACATGACTGGTTGGAGGGGACACCAAGTTTTATACTTCGGGGATCACCCATACAGTGACCTTGCAGATGTCACTTTAGAGCATGGTTGGAGAACAGGTGCTATAATAAATGAACTAAGTGTGAGTTTGCTACAAATTTTTTATGTCTGCTACATAGTTTCTTTTAGCATGAAATTGAGACGTTAAACCGAACTGATTTTAAGCAAAATGCAAATTGGCTTCAAATGTTAACGCATTTAATTGAACAACATCAAGATCGGGATGAACCTGAAGATCAAAGAATATTAGCTCAGTGGATGCAAGAGCGAGATATAATAAGGTAATATTAACTTTGTTATTTATTAATTTAATTTTTTTTATTTTTAGAAATGAAATCAAAAGTGTATTTAACGAACAATTTGGGAGTGTTTTTAGAACTTATCATAATCCAACTTATTTCTCTCGAAGGCTCTTTAGGTTTGCCGATATTTATACTTCTAATATCACCAATTTACTGAAGTATTCTGTTAACCATACCTTTTATCCACGAAGGGGTGTAATGCCGCACGAATACAGATCATACTTTATTTAATTTTTAACTGCCAAATTAGTTACCGCAATATTTAAAGAAATATACGTAAAAATGACAATAAAAGTGCCTTGTGCATTTGCATGTAGTGTATAGGCTTCATAACCATAATGTATATAAGTCATTATTTTAAGTGTATTTATGCTCAATAAATATTTTGTCATTATATCAATTGTTTTGTAAATAATTGTTATTAATTTTTAACTTACCACGTAAAGGTGTTTCTTTTGGTTGAGATTCCTAAAATTCACAAGGCGTTGCTAAGAACAAAATCAAACACTTACAGTCTTTGGAATATATTTAGATATGATATTGTTATTAATATGTGAAAATATTTATAATCAGCTTTAAATTTTACATGTTAAATTAAAATTATTTAAATTTCATAGCTTCCATTATTATTATATCTTTTTAATTTATTATTAACTATTAACTAGTGCGGTCGTAGGCTACTGATAGAATGCTAGATTGCTATGCCATAGTCGTGGGTTCGATCCCCGACTAAGTTTATCTGACTATCTCGACCGTGTCTCCCTCATAAGATGCTAGCTACATCTTTGTTGTATTAAATGCCTAAAAACTTCTCAGCTCTGGTTGAGGAGGAATCGGAAGACGTCGAACGTTATAAAAACCGATCTATATGTATTAACTATTAGACTAGAGAATCTAAGGTCGGCAGACAGATATCCCAATGGATAAGGGTAGCAAATATTATTTTTTTATTATTGAAATTTCTGTAGAGCATTGTGGGGGGAATGCGGGTCACTGAAAGGGCAGATCCCGCAATGCTTTACAGAAATTTGTAATAATTCTTTGTGCTTGTTAAAGCCATATACTTTTCACACAGACTAATTATTTGATTCACTGCCAAATATAAGAAAAAATTGAATGCACATTTAAAAATACTACTTAAACTATTTATACGTAAAGGCATACCTGGATTGGGCCGGCGAGTTACTGAGTGTTTGTCTGTCCGCATCTTTCAAAGTCTTATTCGTCAAGCTAATAATAATTTTTAAGCTTTCACCTTTATGTAAAATTTGAAACTTGTATTTGTAAAATTCGGTCAAAAAAATTCTCCAATCTGATCCTGCACATAAAGTATTCAAGTTTCATGCTAGATTGACCTGGCTTAGACCTGTTCTGTTTATTAATTGTTTTAAATTTTATAATATGTTCCTAGTAGGTATACATTTACAGGACAGTATCTAATTGCAGATCGACGATCGTGAATGGATCAACGAGATTTTCGCAGGAAAGTTGAAAAAAATCAACGGATTCACTTTTTTGTATATTTATAACCAGAATTACAATTAAAATAATAACACAATAAGGGTGCTTAACACTAAAGCTAAGAAAAAGTTTTTTCTATTTTTGTTTCTATATAATAAATTGGACGATAAAAATGGAAAAAATTTTATATAAAAATTTACTTGTATTTTGACGATTTACTTGAATGTTTACCTACTTGTTCGGGCTAAAACAAACAACATTTTATCTATTTATAAAAATTTTATAATAAAGATACTTACACCTGGAGAATTTCTAGTTAAAACATTACTGCCATTAGGCATTAGCGGCCGTTGCATAGAACTTGAGTCAAGTTTATCTAAACGCCTTTCCAGACTATAATTTTTTATTAGATAATAATTTAAAGTTAATTTAATATTTCGTTATACCTGTTACTCCTCGAAGATGATCCACCTCTTTTGAAAATGCCTGTCAATCGTTCTCTTAAATCTTTTTTACTTCCCTTTTCTTCTGCTATATCTGAATTGGAACTTGGCTGCAGGAAATAATAAAAGATAATAGAATTGCAGTTTTTATGGCAATAATAAAATCAAACATACTTTTGATAAAGCTTCAGTTGGTGAAAAAGTATAAGGATCTTGATCATCTATACTTCTGGACTTGGTTAGTTTCTTCAGTTTGCTCATCAATCCTTTCTTCTTCTTTTCTGGTCCAACACTTTCACTTTGAGTTGATCCACTTGATAATCGGCTATCATAACTACTGTCTCTTTTGTTATAGATTCTTGCATTAGATTCTTCATCCAAAGATTGCAAACTAGACATGCTATCATCGTTTCTCCAAATATTTTGTTCTTGTTGTATAGTATGTTCTAGGGATAAACTTCTTCGATGCAAATTAGTTCCTGGGTTACCATTTCTTATTTTCACTTTAGAAGAAGCGCTAGCATCAGTAATGCTATCATGCTCTATAGAAGTTGCTCTACGCATGCCTATACTTTTTTTGACTCTTTCTCTTTCTTTATTTTCATCATTAAGTTTTTGATAACGCCGGATTTCTTCTGTAACTTCACTTAAACGCGACATAACCGACTGCATTTGAGGTTTGGAATTCTCTAGTCCTAACGAAGATTCTCGACTATAATCTCTTCTTTCCAAACCTGGAGACGATTCTCTTGATTTGGGACCTTTTGTTCTTCTTGGAGGAGTTGGAGTGTAAGTGTCTTTATTTTTCGAATCTGCCGATCCCATTACTCCCGGAGCCAACCTTATCAGAGTATCTACTTGCTCCAACATAGCAGTCATTCGTCTATCATCTTCCTGTTCTGCTCTTCGTTTCCCCGAAATTATGGATCTGAACTCGTCCCTTTCTTTTTCATGTTTTTCTCTTTCTCGCCTTAATTTCTCGTTAGTTGTCCTTAATTTAGCGTGAGCGTCTCTTAATTCTAATAAGTCACATTGTAATTCATTTATTTTTCTTTTATTTTCATCTTGATCTTCATCAAGCGATTTTTTAACCTGTTCTTGCTTTCGTTTGCTTTCTAATCGTTCTTTATCTCTTTCACGTTCTACTTCAAATAATGTTTGTCGCAAATCTCTTGCTAGCGTAGATGTCTCTTGGAGTAAACGTTGCTGCTCTTCTCGTTCTTTTTGCCATGCTAATTCCATACGAGTTCTCAATCCAGGAATTTTTGTTCTACCACTACTGAGTATTCGTTCTTCTTCCAGCTTAAATGTTTAGGGTTAAGTGTGGAACTTATATAAAAACAAATGTTTACCTCGTTAACCCGTGATTGCATTTCTGATAACTTAATTTCCCAACTTGATCGTTCTGAAACCAATTCCGTTTTGACTTTATAGCCTTCCAATCTTGCTTCAGATAGCTCATCTTCCATGCAGCTAATTTGTTGTTCCAAAGTAGCAATTTTTGTTCTCGATTCTTCCGCCTATAAAGAATATTTTAATAATTTGTTTGCTTTAGAAACAACAGTTACCTCATCAAAGCTAGCAACAGAATTTCTATTTTCTCTTTGAGACGGTGAATTTACTTTAAGGTCCCCAATGGTTTTTTGGGCACCTTCTAGCATGTGCTTGTAGTTATCTCTTTCTCGTTTAAATCTTGTGACTTGTCCTTGAAGTTGGTTGATTTCATTATTGATAACTGCCATCTGACTGTCGTATCGCATTTTACATTCAGCAACATCTGATTTACGTATTCTGTCAGCTTCTGTTAATCTAAAATTGGCAGAATCTAATGTATGAGTATTTTGCGGTATTTTGATACCTACCTAGCTCTTAGTTGCCGTATTTCCTTATCCATTGCGGAAGTATCAGCACTAATGTTACGTTGTATTTTTGACAGTTTGCTATAATCTTCTAATTTTTTCTTTACTTCTTCATTTTCTTTACGCATATATTCCATTTGATTGTGTATCATGCTATATTCCTTTTTGAGTTGGTCTAATTCTCCCGTCTTTTCCTCTATGGTTGATTTCAATCGTTCTCGTTCAAAACTGAAAGTATCCGAACCTTTCTGAATGTTTTTCTCCAAAGCTTTAACTTGATCCTGAAACATTTGTTATTCTATAAAAGTAATAATTGAATAATTCAATGTTACCTGTAGTTTAATTTTGTCTTTCAGTACGGTATCACTTTCAAGGACGTATGTGTCTTTTATTGCATTTAGTTCAGTTTCAACAGTTTCAAGTTCTTGTTTGGTTGACGCAAGTTGGCTAAGAACAATAATTGTATTTATATAGAATTACAAATATATACCATAATTAAAACTCACCTGGTTAGTAATTCTTTTTCCATAACCAATTTGGCTTTGATGACCACATGTTCTTCTTCTAATATCTCATATTTTGCTGTTAAATTATCGTATTCGGCTTTTTCTTTTTCTAAAGAACTTTCTAATTCTAAAATATTATTAAATGTTATATAGTATCTATAGTTCTTGATGCTATACTAAACTATACTATATAGTACTACTATAATACTGTATACTAATATGTTGATATTTGTATAATATGTAGTATGCTTACCATATACTGTACCTATTATATACTACACTACTATATCCTATACTATATAGTATTATTTACTTATTGCTATATTTACTATGTTTACTATATTATAATAACTTACTGTCTATTTTTTGTTGATATTCTTGCTTTACTTCAATGTTCTTTTTGTTTCCAGAATTTAATTCTAAAGACTTAATTTTATTTTTTAATACACCAAGTTCCAATTCCTTATTTTTATTTTCTTTGTCATGGTTAGTTTTCATAGTTTCATTTTTTTTCTTTTCGTTCTAATAACACAAAATTTATTAAAAAGTTTTATCAAAAATTTTACTTACTTGTAAATCTATATCCAAGTCTGCGATCTTTTTATCCAGCGATATTTTTTCTTTTTTATATTCATTTTCTATTTGTTTGAGTTTCTCTTCAACAGTTTTTTTACTTTTGTTTGTTGTTTCCAGTTTTGATTCAACTTCTGCTAAGCGCGCCTTGTTTTTATTCAGTTCGTCTTTTAAATTATTTATTTCTTTGTTGCTAACATCTTTTTTGGCACTAGATATATTTTCACGTTCCTTTTTAATTGATTCTTCCTAAAACAAAAAGTTAACGATGGAAATGATTTTGTTTTTAAATGCCTTACTAATTGTTCGATTAACGTATTTTTGGACGCAATTATTTTGTCCAACGATTTTGTTTTGGAATTCAATTCATCAATTTGTAGGTCCAACACTTTTTTGTCGGCAGACCATTTTGTAGAGAGATCTGATTGTTCCGAATCTTTTAAACGATATTTATCTCGTTCCTTTTCCCACTGAAATTAAAATTGTTTATGATATGAAAATGAAAAACATCTTTCACCTTAAATTCAAAAAATATAAGAATAATACAATACGTAGAAAATCAAAATTCAAAATTTTTTATTTTGAGTTCTTTTTCTAGTTTTACGCCTCACGGTTAAAAAACGTGGTAAATTTTTGAATTTTGAATTTTTTCAAAGTTTTTAGAAATCATATTAAGAGGGCAGTGCCTTCGGATTTCAAACTAGCAGTGCTAGGTAAACGAATTTCTTAGTTCAAATCATTTTTAAATTATTCATACCTCGTGTAACAAGTTCAGTTTTGATAATCTTTGGAGGTTATGGTAAGTCAATTTTGTACAATTTAGTCGATAATTTTGTTTAGTTTGAAAAATTTTTTCTTCTTATTTTACAATGTAATCGTAATCGATGCGTACAACTGAAGAATGGCAATAACCATGAAATAACGTTATATTGTACTTCGTATTACGAAATTTTCATTTTTTCAAATTTTCTTAATCCAGACCTGTTATGTGTTAATTGTCTCCTTTTTAAATTTTTTGAATTTTGATTTTCTACGTATTGTATTATTCTTATATTTTTTGAATTTAACCATAAATACATACTAAAAACCACAAATTTACTTAAAATTTTTTATTTTGAGTTCTTTTTCTATCTTTCACCTTATTCGTCAATTGCTTTATTTGTTCTTTATTTTCTTTTTCAGTTTTTTTGATTTTTCCTTCGTACTCAGTTATTTGTTTTTCTAGTTCACTGATATTTTTGACTTTCCCGTTGAGCTAAATGTCATAAATATAAATTTACACAGGTGTATCAGAATTGGACAATACTTACTTCTTGAACAATTTTTTCTTTTTCTTGCAAATCACTTTGGGCTTTTGTTAACATTTTTTCTTTTTTCTCAAATTCATTTTGCAAAGTTTTGGTTTTCTCCTTTAACGTTGTTATTTCTTTTTCTTTTGCTGATAAGGATTCTGTAAAGAAATTTTATTTGTATTTCTTTATTGTAGCAACTTCTGCAACAATTTGGGTTTTTTCGGCGTTCTCTACAGGTATAGAAAAAACTTTAAGATTATAAATAATACTTACTCAGTTCAGACTTTAATTTTTGTGCTTCAGCTTCCACTTTTTCCTTTTCGATAGTTAAATTTTGATATTGTTCATTAATCTTGTGAACTTTTCCTTCCAATATTTTATTATCGTCCATATATTTACTAACATTTTTATTTAATTCCGTATATGAATTATTTAATTCGTTATATTTTTGAATTTCTTTATTGTTTTTCAATGTTTCATTCTCTAATTTTGCTTCAGCTGCCTTCAATTTTGTTTTGATTTCTTCTAAATTGTTTAAAGTCGACTTAAGCTCATTATCATTTGACTTAACGTTAACTTCCTTCAGTTGGCTTTCTAAATGAGATTTGATGTTTTCAAAATTGTTCATTGTTACCAACATTTCTCCTAAAAATTAAAAATTAAATAATATTCTTTGTTTATATCTTCGTATCTTTTTACCTATTTCGTTCTCCAAATCAATCACCATATTCCTTAACTGAATTTTACTAGTAAAATCTGAAGGCTTTTTAGGAGTGCGGTTTCTAAATAATTTAGCGGAATCCTCTTTCAGTCTTTTTAATGTATCGGCAAGTTTATCTCTTTCGTTTTCAACCTACAAGAAAAGAGTTTGCTAATTCCAAAGAACGTTACTTGTACGTGATTTACTTACATTCGACAATTGTATTTTTAGTGCCTGTGCATCGTTTTGGTCGTTATGTTTATTCTTCGTAGTATTTAAAACTTCTTTTTCTTCTTTCTTTTCAATTTCTTTTATTTTTCTATTTGCATATTCGAGTTCTATTTCTAATTCTGCAATTTTATCTATAAACTTTTCACTTGCTTTATCACCTTTCACTCCTCTAGTTGCACGTAATAACTGCAACTTTTTATTTTCTGCTATAATTTTTTCATTCTCACTTTCAAGCGACTGTACTTTTGTTCTCAAAATTGATGCTTCTTGGTCTATTACTTGCAATTGTCTCTTTAAATCAATCGCATTTTGGTCCAAATCCAATGATCTAAAATTTAAGAGTTTCAGGAAAAGTGTTTACAAAATGCTTGCAAATCAAAAATTAGATAATTCAAACTTACTTGCTCTTTTGCATTCCTTTAGCGCGTTTCATATTTAGGTTAAGTTCAGATTGTAGCCTCTCAGTTTCTTTTTCTTGTTGCGTTAGCCGTTTCCTCAAATTATTAGCTTCATCTTCCAAAGCCTGCAATTTTACATTAAGGATATAAAGTATAATTAATTTAAAGTTTGTTAGTAGCTTACTTTTATTTTGGGATCAGCTGAATCACTTCCTCTGAGAGTCTTTTTAACTGTTTTAATTGCTGCTTTTTCTTGCAAATCTTTTATTTTCTTCTTGTGGGTATCTTTTTCAATTTCTAGTTCCTCATTTTTCTTCCGTAGCACTATGATCTCTTGCTCGTTTAACTCCAATAATAATTTTAATTCCGATGGATCGTCATCTGGAACTCCTTCCTCGGATTCTCTAACTGGTTCGAGCGATAAACGATGAGGACTGAGTTTACGACCTAAAACGATATATCTTTTTGGGTTAAGATTTATTTTGAGAGCTAACTATTTTGAGGTAGTTACAATTTTACTGTAGAAAATGGCTAGTAGTGTTAAGAGTGTTATTTTAGAAAGAGAGCCAAAACGCTTGAAGTGATGGAAAGAGTTTCGAGATGAAAGTTTGGTAAGCAAAGTTCGTGTGGCTGAATTTGTATTAGTAACACATTACAACAATAATGATATCTACACAAACAGCTTGAATGAATTTTTACAGAAAATTAGCGAAAAAGCTGATGAGTGTAATGTTAGAGAAGCATGGTTAACTTTTGCTTGTATGAAATTTTTTTGAAGCGATTTTTGGGATACACTCGGGGAACAACTTGATCTGTTTTCAAACATACTTTTAGCTTTTGTAGCCATTTTCTTCAGTTGTAACACCATGGATTCGTTATCATCTTCAATCCGCGTAACTTTCTTGCGCAAATTTTGTGCCTGTAAAAATAAAATATTTATTACCTAATGGAGTGAGAAGAGTTGCCATTGGTGATAACGAAGAAATTGGTTGATACATTTTAAACATTAAAGATCCCTGGCTATATATTGATGACCTCAAAAAAGAAAACTGAGAGTTTGGGTTTTCTCTAAAATTATTTTCGGTTTGCTGAATTTTATCAAAATACTCTACTTTAACTTGACACCCAAAATCAAAGCATTCGATAGCTTCATATTGGGATTTTTTATTTTCGACGGCAACTATAGCTTGAGTATATTTGTCTTCGGTTAACGAGAAACTTTTATCAATGACAAGAGTTTCTTTTTGGTTTTTGAAATCATGTGAAAAAGTTAAAACCCGCTCTTTTTTACTTAAAGGTAACGATTTTGACCAATTTCTTCTTGATGGATGGAACTAATTAATTAACTAGTAAGTAAATTGCTTGAACAGTCAAACGTAAGCTAAAGTTTACCTCTTCTTCCGAAAATTTTAATTGTTCTCTTAAATCTGCCTCCCGTTCCATCGAATCTTGCAAATCTCTTAGAAGTTGCACAGGATCTTCTTGTGAACCTCCCCTTGTTAGAGATTCCCTTGAGACTTTCTAAAAATCATAATAAGATATTAATTAATTAATATGTTTTATTTAGTATACCCCTTCTGTTGATGGTTGTTTTGAAGCACTGCCAAGCATGGGTGTCTTTTTCTTGGTAGTTTTATTTTCGGAGCTCTTTAATTTGTTATTTGCATCATCCAAGTCTTTTTGTAAACGGGTTCTTATTTCATTTGATAACCTTAAATCATCTTCAAGTTCTAAAATTTTGTCTTCATAATTCAAATCTTCAAAAATCTAGAAATTAATTTGATGTAGTTTAATTTTTAGGAACCTTTGCAAGCCAGACCTTCTTAATTCTATCATCCAATGTATTACTCGAATCGTCACTTAATTCCTTCTCATTTTTTTTCCTAAGTTTAAAAGCAAGAATCCTACAATTTTTGGTCGTTTGCTCTAATTCCTTCTTTATTGTGTTGTACTCCTTAGCTTGGTCTTCTCTAATAGAAAACAACTAATTCACATTTCGGTTTAAAAGTTTTTGATTATTGCATACCTAAAGCTATCGTGTAGCTCTTCCATTTCTTCTTCTAGTTCTCTAAGTTCCTTCTTTATGTCTTCATTTTCATCCATTAACTCTTCGCATAAAGTTTCTGCTGCTAACAATTTGGATCTTAGTTCATCGCCAGATTTTTGTGCAGCTTGAGCTGTTGGTCTACTATCAAGATCCTCTTCCAACTCTTTCACTCTTAAAGTTAAACTTTTCTTATCATCCCTTAAATCTTCTAAATCACTCTGAAGTTCGTTACAACGTTGTTGTAACTTTAAAACCTAAAGAAAACACGAATAATTTAGGAAAAATAATGCATCAATAAACATACTTCAGTGGCAGTCGTTTTGCTGGTGGTAGTTTCCATCGAAGCAAGCCGCCTCAGCAGCAAATCACTTTTTTCTCTATCCAATCTATCACATTTTGTTTTTAAACTCTCAACTTCTTTCTTTAACTCTTCAATTTGGTCTTGTAGTTCATTATCTCCTACTAAAGTCGTGTCCGTAGTTTCAGTTCCAGCATTGCTGATTGTATCATCATCACTTTCAGTTCCATCTGTTGTTGAAATGTAGTTGAGTTTTGGAGGTTTTGCTTTTAACTAAATCAAAAATTAATGCTTATATCCAAATAATCAAAAAGTTAGCCAGTTAGTTAATTAATAGCAAGATTAAAATACACTGACGGTTCCCAAACTATGAAGCGAAAAAATGGGAACCTGAAATATTTTAGGTTCTACTATATCATGAAGATGTGCTGATAATGATAGTTTGAGAAGCGTTGAGGACAGAACAATTGTACAAACAATTTACGTATACACAACATATAAGACATAAACGTTTTGTTAAGCTTGTCTAGTAGTGTGGTTAAACCGTAGACTTGCTGAGCGGTCGATACATACACGAGTACAACTAGTATTTGGAGACCATCTTCCGAATTTGATTTTACGGAAAAAGTACGAATTGTAAACTACCTAGAGAAAAATTTTGGCAAAAACATTCAAAACCGTGAAGCTAATTATGCAAAAATTTGGGAGAGGGTAGTTGTTTCCATGCCATAAGTTCTGACACGGTTTATCCAACCTACGATGCTTAATTTCGTTCTTCAAACAATAAGGTTGGATGTCATCAGTCTTCTCGAAAAATTAATGAACAAAAATAAAATTAAAAGGTCCTTTTGACAAAAACTTTCAGTATCTTCTATTCAACACAAAAAAAACTTGAATGAAACTTCTGGATAGTGTGCTTTGTTTCATACTTTTGAAACCAAGTTTATAAAATCAAAAGTAACTTAACTAAAATCAAAAGCAACTAAAATGTATAAAAAAGCACTGGACAGGGTCACAACACAACATTTATTTACTTGTATCAGATATTGTACATCATTTGTGCTTTCATCCACAGTCGTTTTTAATTCTTTAATTTGTAGCCGTTTAGGCCTTTCTTCTGAAGGTTCTTTGTGCGATTCTAATCTTGAAGTTTTAGCAACTAAGGAATCGTTTTTACTAAAGCTTTCTTTAGCATTATTTGTCAAACTATCGGACACTATAAACAAAATTGTCTCTATGTATAATAATAAATAAACGTTTAACTTACCCGTACGAAGGCTTCTATTGAAAGTTGGATTTCGTTTAGGAAGAGTAAAACTAACTGTTGGAATATGTGGCTGAGAGCTATCCTCGAGTTTTGCTAAATCTGGAGAAGACGGCCAGGACACGGGACTAGCAAAATCAATACTATTATTCCTATTATCTCGTTCTGGTGCTAAATTTGTACTGGAAGACCAACTTCTTCTATTTTCACTGGATTGCGATGTGCCCCATAAACTTAAATTTGGTGAAGATGCGGTTGAATCGTTTCTTAGTAAAGATAAATCAGTCTGTCTTTTCTTTTCCGCATGATCTTTAAATTCTCTAAAACGTAAATATTTTTTAGAAAGTTACAAAAGTTGAGTTTTTGTTGAGCAACCTATAACAACGTTTACATCTGGTCGGAAAACGCACTTGTGGATGAAATCCAAGTGGACATAATGGATCACTACCTTTACTGAGCATACTATATGATCGATGCATTTTTAAGTTTTTCACTATTTCCTTAACAAGATTAAAATAATTGAACTGATTTATCTCTGCTACAGCTTTCTATATCTAGATTTGCTAGTGAAATAAACAACGTAAATTGTAGGGACAAGTTCGCTATATATAGCATGAGCAAAGCACCATTTGCGTTAGAGACAAAATACCGACCGCTTAAATTACGTTTAAATTAAAATTTTTCGCAGAATATCATACAGCTTCTCCGATATTCTTTAAATATTTTCATTTTATCACCATAACAATTTTCACGCAGCTAATTGAAAAATAGTACTCACAAATATGAAAATAACACGTATTCGGTACGCACATTTCTACACTACATTTTAAACTTACGTAACCTAAGTAGATGCAGAATTTAACAGACATAAATACCGAACGGTTATTAATAGAAGGCTTTCATTAACAAACAAAAAATACAAACCGCTTAAGCAAAAAATCATAAATCAAGTAAATTTTACTTATAGGTAACTAATTTCAGATAACGCTTCCTACGACGAAAATTTCGTCTATTCTCGTTCGGGTCAAAACAAATTTCATGTTTACCAGCTATATTTGTATAATATACCGATTTTCCAATGGTTTCCACTCCCAATATCGAGAAATGTACGAGGGTTATCCCGGCAATCTGTTAATTAAAAATATTTTTACCCCCCCCCCCCCCCCAGGTTCTTCAAAGTTTTAAATGACACCTACCCTTCATTATGAATTAAATTAATAATCTGCAAACAATGAATTTGATTGCAAGATTTTTCATTTCTTATGGAAATGCGGCCTGGAAACACGGAGTCATATGCCATGACTGTGTTACTCTTCCTTTCTTCCTTCCTCCGAACAAGCAATACTGCAGGATATTGGGTTCCGAAAATCTACACGTTCCACGATCCACAAAACTAAATAATACTGAAGATCCAAAGGCATCCTCAAAAGATGACTGTTTAGTGTGAGTTTCTACTTCTTTGAAAAGAAAGCAGGCAATGAGACATGATAAGATAAGTAATAACGTATTTTTTTGTGGCTCCAATTGAAAGATTTGGACTTGAGCGGACTTTCAGTTCCAGCAATCAATTCCAGCATCTGATGAGCACTAAATTTGGTTTTGCCATTTTGGAAATGTTAATTGGCCATCACGCAGCTGTGATTTCACGCCGTTGGACTGTTTTCAAATTTTAACCGTTATTAATCCAACGATCCATAAACAATTTGACGTACATCCATTGAACTATTCGCGAAATGAAGCCACAACCAATAAACAATGCACTACAAAATTGGGTTAACAGGATAACTACCAAGCCAACCGCAGCAACCATTTGAATGAAATTTGTTTTGCATAAATAATCACAACGTTTCTGGTTTCTCTTGAACAAAGTAATAATTATTAAAAAATATTGAACGTTGTACTTTTAATTACAATTTCACACTGAAATCAATAAATGGCACATCTTTTACAATTAATAATGCAGAGAGCTAGATGTTATTTTCCTGCTACTTTACTCCTCTCTTAATACCCGTTTCTTGTCTATAAACAATTTACACGGTTTGTTTTCTACAAGTAGTAATTTTTAATTATTTTTCTATTTGTCGTAGCTATTGTTTTCAAAGTTTTTATAAATAACAAACCAAAAATAGTAGCAAAATATCCTAATAGCGAAATGTTCTAGTAGTGAAATATCCAAGAGCGAATTGTTCGGGAGCGAAATGTCCAAAAACAGTTTTTATTTTTGTATTTTATGTCTTCTTCATCTTCATCGGCCTCTTTTTATCCACTCTTAAATATAGGATATAGGGCTCTACTGATTTTTCCATTCTTTTTTATCCTGAGCCACTTGCAGCCACTCTATCTGCTGATTTAACTTTCTGTGTTCATCTGTGTTGCAGCATTCCACGCTTGATTTTATTTCTTTTGGCCTCTATAAAATAAGGTTTGCAGAAATCTATTTTTCTGCTTTTATCTTAGCGCGTCACTAGATCAACCTTATGCTATTTTAGTATTGCCCTTTGCTCAGTTACATCTAAAAATTACAGTAAGTATTCATTCTAATCTGGTCTTTTCGAAAATGACTATGTTGAGGTTTACTCGAGAGACAAAATATGAAACGAAGAGATTGTCTGTCTAACCTTATCTTTTCCTGTACCATCCATATTTACAATAGCTCCCTAGTAAAACCCTCCACCTCTTTTTATACAAAAAAATAATAAAAAATTTAATTGGCCTTTTTATTACCAAAAACGACGATTTTCGATGCCTAGTGCTCGAAACCGTGTAAAATAGGAAAATATTTAATATGAGGGCATATTCACCCCGAATTTTTTACGTTTAAAGCCACATAAAATAAAAAGTATCATACTCAGTATTAGAGGACAATCAGGGTCTGATGCTTAAGTGCGTTGGCTACCAAGCAGATTATCCTGGTTCGAGCCTGAGTAGAGAAAGAACTTTATTCTGACCGTCCTCCTTCGGCGGGCAATGGCAAACCACCGAGGTAACCTGCCTTGAAAACCCTTCATGAAATGAAGTGGTTAGCCAAAACCCACTCTAGGTTGTAGCGCTACTGTATTGTCGTGTTCTAAAATCCTCATTTTGATTTTTGTAAAATTGATTTTGTTTTGTAACTAACAATTTGTTGCGAGTTTGTAAATAGTTTTGTATTTACTGGTCCTAGCGCAACTGAGTCTCTTTATCTATTGTATTTGGCGTTCCCATTATTTTAACATAGGAAGTTTTATTTTAAATATTGTGTTAGCATTTAAAATTTAAATTAATTTTAAAGTTTAGATTTGGAAAGATTTTGAAATATTTATACTACAAACATAACAATATGTCATACTTACTAGAAATCTGCTTACGGCATTGGAATTTTCTGCTCAAACTACGTAAGAAACAGTGAAAAAAGCTTCCGTTTTTAAATTTTTTATTTTTTAGGTTCGAATAGGTTAATTTAATCATTAATTTTTAAATTTTTAATGTTTTATACAAAATTTAGTTGGCCTTTTTATTGACTAAATCGACAAATTTGTCGAAAACTGCAAAAATTGAGAAATAAGATGAAGGCAAATCCACCCCGAATGTGTTACGTTTAAAGCCAAATAAAATAAAAAATATCATACTTTCGAGAAATCCGACTGCGGCATTCGAATTTTTCGTGAAAATTTGAGAAATAAGATGAGAGCAAATTCACTTCAATTTGTTAAGTTTAAAGCCACATGAAATAAAAAATATCCTACTTACGAGAAACCTGCATACGGCATTCGAATTTTCTGCTTAAACTACATAGAAAACAGTAAAAATAGCTTGAGATTTCCAATTTTCATTTTTTGGACAAAAAAATTTAATCAATTAACCATTCATGAATTTTCAATTTTTTATAAAAAATTTAGTTGGTTTTTTTATTACCTAAATCGACGTAATTGGATGTCTAGTGCTCGAAACAGTCGTCAGAACCTCGCGCAAGCAATCAAAACGGTGGAAAATTGAGAAATAAGATGAGGGAAAATTCACTCCGAATTTCTTACGTTTAAAGCTCCATAAATCAAAAAATATCATACTTACGAGAATCTGCTTACAGTAAAAATAGCTCGTGATTTCCAATTTTCATTTTTTGGGGTAAAAAAATCCAAAGGGGTTAACTTTCTTTCTTTTTCAAAAATCATAAAAAATTTATGTGGTCTTTTTATGATTTAAATCGACGTATTTAGATGCCTACTTCTCGAAACAGCCGCCACAACTTCACGCAAGCAATCAAAACGGTGAAAAATAGAAAAATAAGATGGGGGAAAATTTACCCCGAATATGTTACGTTTAAAGCCAAATAAAATAAAAAATATCATAATTACGAGAAATCCGACTGGGACATTTGAATTTTCTGCTCAAACTGCATAAAAAACAGCGAAAAAAGCTTCCCAATTCCAATTTTCATTTTTTGGATCAAAAAAATTTAATCAATTAATGATTCCTTGATTTTTTAAAAAAATATAAGTTGGTCTTTTTATTGCATAAATCTACGAATTTGACGAATTTTGACGAAAAAAATAATGCAAAAATGCTTGATTTACCATTTTCATTCACGACAAATTGAATTCTGGTTTCCTTATGGTTACACTTAATGCTTTGCTTGATTCTTCATTTAGTTCCACCGAAGAAGTGCGATATAAAAATTATACTTTTATCCAACCTTTTTTAGTTGTTAATTGCCATGCAGATTTTCTTGAAATATCTTAAGAAGCCCAGATATTTTTTAACCAGCATTAGATAAACATTAGAAAGGATTAAACCAGCGTAGAGGTGCAAATGATCTTTATGATGACAGCGGACATTTTTAAAGCGGTCCCTAGGACCACCATGGCGGTTAATATCTTAAAATCTGCCGATGTCGCTGTATATGGCTCAATTCCTCTTAATAATTCATTGATTTTAAATTACAAAAAATAAAAAGCTTAAGCTTCATTCAAATGATTCAAATTAAATGTTATTAAAAAAGGACTAAGTAATGAGACACTAGGAGGTCAACACAGCAGACAGGCCGCAGGCCTCATAATAATAAAATAAACGCAATGTTAAGATTTGAATTAATTTAAATTTTAACATTTCAAAATCGACTGTAAAAAATTAAAAAAAAGGATATCAAACGGCAAAGAATATTATTAAAATAACAGGACCTACGTAGTTCGAAAGGCAAATATTGAAAAAAAAATAATATGCATTATATTATTAGGATTCTAACGAATATAATTCGAATTCAAAGATCAAAATTTTTTCCTCTTTAACCCTTTAGCTCAAGGGGGGGGGCGGTTAAAAATTAATAATTGTTTTGATATTAAGTTGTAGGTCCTTGGGCGATGATGTATTGAAGTTATTGAACAATCTGTAACAGATTTCTCGTTGGTATTGATTGATTTATCGTTATTAATTTATAGCTGGTTTTAAATAATAACTAAAAGTCGATTACAATGGAAAATACTGCATTAGGTACGTAAGTACGTACTTAAATATGGTGTAATTTTTTGTAATGTATTGTTTTGAAAATGAACTGTAGCATTTATTTATATACACGAAAACCACCAATAAAGTAACATTATTTGCAATAAATTATATTAACATTAGTAGCCGGCAGACCAGTTTCATGTTGGTCACTGGGGCACCTCAAACAGTCGGTTGATGCCATCCAAGACCAAAGTATATATCTTAACACTTGCTACACTTCGCTTGGTGTCTTCTTGATATAAATTTTATGTTTACGCTTTACTGACTGACTAAATGTGTATATTTTGTTTATGTATAACGGAAAGAAAAAATTTGTTTTATTGTAATAATCGGTTCGACCACAACGACCAGTTTTAGTTTTGCCGTCTTCGAGAGGTTAACTTTAAGTCGAAAAATTTCGCGTTGATTTAGTGAAATTATAGTAAACTTCTAAGTGTTTAATTAAAATGTGTTTACAATTGTTATTTTTATTAATGTTATTTAATGTTAATATCAGTGGTTTGCGTTCATCTTCTTATTTGCAAAGTACAGTCAATGATCTTAACACTAGATTAGGTGATGTTTCCACAAAACGAAGAATGGATTCGATACGTCCCAGGATAACCAAACAATCCATGAGAAAAGGGGGTCCCGAAAATGTACCCCCATTATCTTTGACGAAAGGTGAATTAGCTGCACTTTACGAAGCTGCCCTATCGAAAGAACAAGCAAATAAAGTTCACGATAAGAACCCAATCTTCGATCATTCTTCATTTGTTCTCGATAAACCACTTCAAGATCACCACGATCATCATGATCCCCATGATCACACCAATACGGAAGAGGGTTATTACTATTATTATTACCCTCTCGAAAGCTTTATGGATGGACACAATCACCATCAGGTAGGATCACTTTAATATCTAACTTATTTTAAACTACGCAGAAAACTATTTATTTATTTTAAAATTATTTCTATAGGCAAAATAATAAATAGTTAAAGGGGTCTGCGACCTAACCACACAATTGCACCCGTGGTTGGTACCGGCGTTTAAATGAATTTGCTAATCGAAAGTGGAATAATTTTGTATAAATATGATATTACGATTTGTTACGATTTTGATGTTACTTTATATTTTTAAACGTACTGACCTAGGTATCTTAGACAAGTTCTTCCTCAACTTTCTAAAATTAATAAAAATGGTACTTGCTAGTCACAATTTTTTCAATAATTGCACTCATCAGTTACACATAATTTGCACCTATAAAATAAATTCAATATCATAAAATTTAATTAATTAATGGTTAGTTTTTCAATTAAAATTTAATAATAAGCTTTAAAAATACAGTGAGATTTTTATGCATTACTAGGGAATTACTTTCTTAATTTACTTAATTTGTTATTTTAATTCAGGAAATAAATAAGGCGGCATTGTTTGTAATTATTCGCATTGTTTAATTTATTAAAATGTTCCCAAATGATGTTAATATTAATAACAAGAAAATATTGTGATTCATTTCTTGGTAAAAATTACTTTAATAAATCTTATTTTTATGATTTTTAAATTTGAGTGAAATTGAGTTAACTCGAAATTAACAATAATAACCGAAAAAATTTTTACTTAAATTACCATGTTATTCTACATTTTTAAATTGATTAACAAGAATCGCCCACTAAAATAGCTTAATACTTAAAAGGAACACAACCACAACATAACTCTCTAATGTATTTGAAATAATATGATAATAATATACTATTAAGCCATCAATAAATTTTACATATAGCACGAAATCATAATCTGATATCGACTATACAAACCGCATATTACATCTTCATGAAACGCTAATTTTCTCTATTTGCTGCCATTTTATTCAATTTAAATGTATTTTATAGGACCAATGTCTACCTGCCGGTCCCAGGTAACCCCATATTTGACTAATTATCCACGATAAGCTGTAAGTTGTTTAAGTTCGTCACAGCAATAATTAATTATCCAAAATTTAATTAATCGCATTCAAAATATTCTAACTCTCCAAAATTTTATATTCTCGCCCAAAATGAGACAAATCAATGTCCAAAATATTTAACAACTTACTCAATGAACCTTGAACTCTTATATTGTTAAAGGATTTTGAAAATTAAATACAAAAAATATAATAATAAGAACAAAAAAAAATAACAAAAAAATTATTTACCACCCATTTACAAAATTAAATTTTAAGTATTTAAGCTTTTAACCAGATTGTAAACGCAAATAATTAAATAAAAACGTTACTGTTGTAGTTCCAATAAACAAGTGTAAATTCAGTAGCCAAACTTGAAAAAATAAATTTAAGATCATAAAGTAAAAAAAAACAATAAAACTTAAAATAACAAGTTAAATTTAATATTATAATGAAATTATATTTTTAAACTTTCGGCGACTGTTATCGTCTTCGTCAGAAATTTATTTAAATTTAAAGTAAAAAAAAGTAATATATTTTATAACTTTTCAATTTTTCTTGTAAACTTATAAACTCGCCTTAAAAAGATCAATATTTGCTTCTAATAAAATAATTGTAACAAATTGTCATTCACTTTTTTGAGAAAATAATGAAATAATTGTTTTACTCTACTGTCAGAGTGGTACTACAGGACTTTTTTTTTGTTTAATAAAGTTTTCAACTGATAAATTGAGTTTGCACTCGATGTGTAATAAGTGCACAATTGAGTGTGCAACTAAGTAACTATTATTGGGTATTCTCAATTTTCATTAAGCAAAAGCCATCACGCGGAAAAATATTCGGTTAATCTAAAACGTATAGTTGGTATAGAAAGTTTTGTTTCCATTTTTTTTTAATTCTATTTTATGAATTATCATTTCACCGCGGTTTTACGATAAAATAATTCAGAATTAGATTTTAAAAAACATCAAGGGTACGTAATAGAGCCGCCATATTGTTGACATTTGGTAGCGTCACAAGCGCCACCAACTCCAAGGTAAATTAAGTCATACTGAAAACTTTTTTACATTTTCTTTCGGGAAACTACCTAAGGAAAATAGATATTACTTGCGTATTTAATGATCGCAATTAAAAAGAAAGCAAGATACTGGGAACGAGTCCGAAAGTATTTCCACAAGCATTTTTTTTTGAAAAATAAGTTACCTTCTTTTGGTAAAGTCTACCTTACCCAAGTCAGGCTCACAAACCGCCTTACAAAATTTCCAGTTTTAGACTAAGATGCATAAGACTGCAAAAGATATCCTTTAAGTTAACACAGTCGGCATTCTTAATTTAGGTTTGCGGTCACAGTAAATTGACACTAAGTGATTGTCGACCACTATAGTGGATTTATGCGACTTTCGATTCGATTAATAAGCTGAAATTCCGAGTTTCAATTTTGAGCTTCCTGGTATTTCCTAGCTTGAGTACCTGTTCGTCACAGCCAAAAACTGATTGCACATTTATATATTATTTTGGCCAATTTACAAGAAGTCAAGGTCAAAAATTCTTTTTAATGCATAAGAGAAATCATTATGAGATCGATATTATTAAATTCCTGCCGAAGAACTTCCTGCTTGAAAACGTGTTTTACAAGTGGAATGAGTTTTTTTATTTGCTTTAGAGAATTGCATTATTAGCTGATTTCGCTGCCGATATTTTCGTTTGAGGTTTATAATATCTTCATTTTTGATTTTTAAATTTCATATTTTAAACTTAAATTTAACGTGATTTTCATATTATCTTTATGTATAATATGTATGTTTCGGGGAATTTTAATAAATTTCTCTTTTTTATTCGAATTTGATTGCAAACTACTAAAATTGATTCGTATATGCATAAAAACTGCTTATATTGTCAGTGTTTAGCATTTCATAGATGAATTTCACTATTTCGTTTGTCAGTTTGTTAAAAACTTATCGGAATTATGGGGTATATCGTATAAACGAGACATTTCTAATTTTACCATCAACGTATAACCCTTGCCTTCGCATTTTAATAGCTAATATCATTAAATAATTTTGAAAAGAAGAGAGATTTTGAAATTTAAAAAACGGAAAAAAAATTTTAGAAAAAAAAAAAGTTCACACTATTGATATACCCTATATATAACTGCGTATGTGGCTGTATGATAAATTATAAAATAAAAATTATATTATACAACATATTTTATAATACCATGTGTTTGGAAGTTTTTGAATCATTGTAAAAGACTATAAAAAGCAATTATAACTAGCAATTAGATGGGACAAATTTGGAAAGAAGATGTATAAATAACTAGCGGTACCGAATATCGAAGTTTAAAATGGCAAAAAACTGTAATAACGTGAATATGAAACTACAGTTAAAAAATACTTTGGAATTATTTGTAAGTATTTATTTTAATATTAATATCAGTGGTCATTTCTTGTCCTATTTATTCGTTTAATAATATGAAAAGTACCAAACATTAGTAACGTAAATAGTCCATTAATTGCACTTCCGTGGAATGAATTATTATTTGGACTTATTTGGGTATGCACTCATTTAATTATAAAACAAAATAAATTAAATACCAAATGTAAGTGACAAATTAATTTTACAGTTCTTATTCAGATGTTTGGGGCAATTAATTTCGTAATTACAAATTCATTTAAATTTTTCCGTGGAGACTTCATTTTGTATCACAAGGGAATAATTAATCAAAAAATTAATTGTTGGTGCAAAAATATCTGATAATTTGTAACAATTTTCTGTTCTATTAAATATGCAGTTTTCAAAAGCGAAAAAAATATTAGTCTAAAGTGATGCAATAATTTAAATGAAATGTAACTTTTATTTAAATAAAAATATAACATGACTTTCATATTATCCGTTGGTTGAAACGTCTAAGCTCAGTTCACCAAGTTCATAACCCAGACAATAATTAATATTATACAAAGAGCTTGCTTTGTAATTACTTATTACAATGATTACGAAAGTGAATGTAAAAATAGAGAATCATCTTTTCATATAACCTACATTTCCAAAATATAATTTGCAAATTAACCGATGTACTTATCTTCAAAATACATATTTAGTTTTTCGCTAACTAAAGCAACAACAAAAAATAAAAATAAAAACAGATTCAATAAAAATCACTCAAATATTATATTTAAATTTAATATAATTTCTTAATAAATTTAATTTGATAGATGACATTAAAATGAAGCGATTAGACGATGAATGAACTGTAATTTTTTGATTAATTTAGAAAATAATCGATATTCAAGTTTGGAATTTTCACATAAGAAACACATCGGTGTACGTAGTGGTTGGTGCTTACCTCCATTCTGTTGACCTACGTTACTGTTACTTCGGGTACGTGTACCCTACGTAAATAGTTGCATAATTTAAAAAAAAAATTTTTTATTTAATTTATAAAATATTTATAAATTTATTTATTCGTAAAATAGTAGAGTTTTACTTATAAATTGATTACTGACATTCTAGTCTCGCACCTTTAACTTTAGACTCGCACGTTTAATTTTGTTAACTATTTGTAAAAGATCGATTTTTTTTGTACATTTTTGTAAATTTGAATTTGTTATAATTGAAGATTATAAAGTGTGGATTTGGATATTTTGAAAATCATAATTGAAAGCTGTAGCGTAACTTGCTCAAAATTAAACTACCTCTGCCACTTGCTTAACCGTAGATGGACTTTACGTGTTAGTTAGCGTTAAGACGTTATTTTAGTATTTATCATAATATCGAGATTGACGCGAAAACCACGACAACGAGTTTTTTGTTTTAATTTTTAGAAATGTTTCATGTATCAAAACTGAATAAATTGTGACATTTTTATCGAATCCAAATCATTTTAAATTTGTGCATCAAAACGCAAATCGCTAAACGGCAATTCATCTTCTTGCCGTATCAATATTTTACATGGTCCAACCTCTGCATGGTCCTACTCCTCTACATGGTCCTTCGAAACCGAACGAATCAACGCCTTCGCTTAAATCAGTAAGCATAGCTTATCTCTATAAGAAGACGCCGCTCCGGTCCTCACGTATCACAAAATATTAATTGAACTCGTCCAACCGAAGTTGCCAGCACGAGATCAACGCAGTGAAGCCGGACATATACAAGCAAGCCTTTCTTTTCCCTTAAGTATCCTTTTTCTATCGACTATCTATCCACTTTTACTTTCCACTATTTGAACTAGCATCGTTTTGTCTTATCGCATATTTTCATATCACATAACTAGCTTAAATAAAACAAAACAATCAGTTCAATCGCTCGCTCAACATTTTATTTGATAATAATCAAATTCGCACGATTTTATATAACCATTTTAATATTACGCATCTATTTCAATGGATACTCTTATTAGAAAACGCGCCTCAGTCAAAGGTCAACTCACAAGTTTTGAAAATTTTATAAATTCCACACTTGAAGAAAATGAACTCACAAATCTCGAATTAATTCAATTAAAACGTCGATTTGATACTGCTCAAACATTGTTGGAAAAATTCAACGAAATTCAAATTGAAATTGAAATGATAACAACGGATGATACCGAAATGAATGCTCAAGTGAAGCAACGCGCTGAATTTGAAAACAATTACTACAAAGTTGTTTCAAATGCAGAATTAATAATTGTTAACAATTCAAAACAAGAGATTTTTCCTCCAAGTAACCATGGTTCGGTAACTTCTTCGGGAAGTAATCAACGTGATAATCATCAATCTGTAAAGTTACCTGCAATTCCGATTCCCAAATTCGATGGGTCATCCGATTCTTGGCTCGAATTTAGAGATTTATTCTTGTCACTTATTCACAATAACAATTCCGTCAGCGATATAAACAAATTTTATTATCTTCGCGGTGCTCTACGTGGTAAAGCCGTAGAAGTAGTCAATTCCATCAATTTTTGCAGTCAAATTTACTCAACAGCTTGGGAAGCTTTATGTTCAAGATACAATAGCAAACGCGTTTTAATTTACAATCACCTCAAATCTTTATTCAATTTAGCACCGATTAGTAAAGAATCTTCTGAGAAGATAAGAGCTATGAACGATTCTGTTGCATTACATGTTCAATCGATCACGTCATTAACCTCAAGCGAAAGTTTGTGGGATCTAAATGCAGTACTTCACGACTCGGCAATAATTGTCCTTCCTTCGTCAGGACCTTTCGAATTTAATAATATTATTTCATCATTCTATTGGTCTACCATCCAGGAATGAAAGTCTACAAAATAGAGATCACAAAATAGTCATTAAAAAATCAACATGCCTGCCAGTTCCAAGACTCATCAACCGATTAAGTGTGACTACTAACTCAATTAATCTCAAACATCTGAAACATCTTCATAAAATCATATCATCCGCTTGAAAGTTGAAGTTTACAATCTCAAATATAAAACGTAAATCCACGTCAGGGATTGATCAAGTGGTGAAACAACAAACCGCCTAAGTCTGGTTCCCAACTTGGAATAAATTCCGATTCACTAGATAACACACATTCACAAGGAAACATCCTCTGCTGAATTAAGAAACCAACCATCGGGCATCGAAATTCACAAGGAAAAAATAACCATTCTTCTCATCAAATTCTATTTCTTCAAATCAGATGACACATAAAAACCTTGTCATCGTAAAACCAAAAACAAAATATTGGAACCAAATGTGGATATGAAAAGATTTCCAACCATAGATATACTCCATTTTATAACAACCAAAAACGAATAATTATAAAAAACGTTCAACCCATAGCCTGGGCGCTAAAAATAATTTGTTAAACAAATTAATTAGAAGGAAAATATCATAATTATCTGTTGTACGGCAAAATTAAATCAAATTAATACATAGGAAACTAAAAATGGACATTTAACGAATAATCGCGCATATCAAAAATGTACAGAAAATTATCGCAACATATAGCGATCCAGTGGCGTCGCTTGAAAAATGCTTGTAACGGTCAAAACGTCTTTTGGCACGTTACAAGGCGTTGTAAATGGAATTAGATATCGCTCACGTATAGTCGACTTATCACAAATTTAATTTTTCTATTTATACTTCACATTTATTTTGATGAGCATGAGACTCTTAATCTCAGGGTCGTGGGTTTGAGCCCCACGTTGGGCGCCAAATTGTGGTATATTTTTTCCAAATTAAACTCCATCATTTCACAAAAAAATCTTTTTAATAATTAAAACACATTTTTAACAATTAAACATTTTTACTCTCAAAAACTAACTGATCACAAAAATTGCCTACCTTCGTTCCTTTGTTCGGTCGGGTTTCATCGTCATACCAACCACAAAATAACAAAACTCAAAACTACAAAATATTTTAAAAAAATCAACGAATCCAAAATTTATTCACAAAAAATATTTAAAAAAATTAAAAATTTTTGACAATATATATTATATACTGTTATTATATATTATAAACTGATCATTTATACGGCTCTCGGTTCTTAGTTTCCATTCTCCTCTGTCCAGACAAAGTTCTTCCTCCAAATTTCTTGCCGATTTTAGCGTCTTTTTGGCCATCTAGCTTCACCCATACTATTGACATGCCCAAACGATACCAGCTGTTTTAGTTCAATTTCTTCTACAATATTTGATCTTACCTCTATGATTCTTCGTGAATCCGTGATTTGCCAGAGTTCTACGCCAGAAATCCATTTTCATTGCTCCAAGCTTTTTTTATTTTTTACGCTAATATCCCACACTTCCGCTTCATATGTGACTGTATTTTCAATTATAGGCTAAAAAAGCTTGTAAACATTTCAATTATTTATCTGATTTTTAAAGGGGCAGCTAAGTACTTCCAATTTTGTATTTAACTAAAAGAGGTTTAGAAACTTTGGTTTTTAATTATTTAGGCAGTTACAAACAATGTAAAAAAAACTGAATTGAAATTGAATGATAAAAAACAATATTTTTTATGTTGAAAAGTACTCTTAACCCTCCAGTACTAATATATTTTTTTATAACACGAGTAGTAACGTCGGAGTATGAGACCGATTCTAGTTTTTAATTTTTTAATGCATTGTTTACATTTTTTTCACCATAAATGGAATAATATCAAATGTTTAGATATTTTTCTTTATAATAATGTTAATTACAGTAGGAAAAACTAATTTGTTTTATAAAATTTTAATGCTGTAAAAATATTAAAAATTAAATTTAGGTAAAAATAGAAGTCGTCTGTCTGTGAGACCGATTGTTAGTACTGGAGGGTAAAGGTTATTAAGTTAAAATTTCATTTTATTTTAATTATAAAATTTTAAAATAAAATTTAAATATTTTTCGGTTTAGATGGTTTTCCGAAAAATGATATTATTAAATGCAAAAGAGAAAGTGCTTTAAAATAGAGGGTTTGCTCTCAAACCACCATCGCCCTATAACAAAAATTATATTTTCTTGTGTCTTCTAATCTTATGACTAGTTCTGTATAATGCAAAAATGTTCAAATATAATAATTTTTATATTTAATTAATTAATTGATTATTATGAGATGTATTGGGAAATTATATGGATTACTAATAATTATGAAGATTAATTTAACTTTTTAATGCCTTTTTGGCCGTTTTTGAACAACTTGTTTTATTTGGACTTGAAACAAAATTTGAAAATGTTATTTAGTGGTGAAAAAGTCATACTTAATTGGCATTAAATAATTTCATCCCCTTTTTGTGATACAATAGGTTTAAAAGCAAATTAAAAATGTAGTAGTTCATTTGCCCAATACTGTATGTACCGGGTTGTGTCAAAAATTTACTGTATCATCATCTGCACGTTTTATATTTCTAGTCTGCTACTTTCCTTTGAAGAAAAACTAATTTAATTTTTATAATTTTAGCTCAAAATGTTTCAATTATTATTCTAAAATTTAGCTTAAAACGCCCGGGGAATGTAATTATAATATTACACTGTTAAAAAAGCGGAACACATACATTATATTTAATCATTAATACCATTAAGAAGTTCTGGTAGCTCTAATAGTGTTATAGAAATTTAATCGCTTATAATGCTGACCAAACAAGAAAATTAAAGCATGGTAACTTAATTTACATCTTTAGCTCTCATTATATTATATATGCTTATCGGCAAATTACAACTAAGCTATATAACAAGAATTGCCTTTTGTACAAAAGTAATTCACAGGCCTGTTTCGCTTTTGATTATCTATAATAAATTTAAATCATTTCATGTTTTTAAAACAAAAATGCCAAACCACATTAGGAAAAGTGTCTGAAATGATTAATAAAAAGTAAAATTAATGAACTGTGTTAACACTTAAATATACTAATTGAACAGCAAAGCAAACAGGTTCCTCTAAAAGAAGAAACATTGTGGGCAATAATTGAAAATTCTAGTTACTACTGGTTTTTACATTATTACATTTTAATGATAAAAAAACAAAAACAAAATATAATAATATGTGAAAAAGGATTTGCTGCCCTTATATAAATTTTAGTAGCTATAGCTTCAACCGAGTTTTTTGCTGCTGCAACAAATTTTCTGCTGCTCCAACAAATGTTTTTCAATTCAGTATAAGAAGATTTGTTAAATCAACTAACCTTTTTTTCTGAATATAAATAAAACTTTGTTGTAGCAGCAGAAAATTTGCTGTAGCAGCAAAACATTTGTTATAGCGACAAAACAACTCAGTTGAGGCTATAGTTACTAATAGCTCTGTTAGAATGACAAATCCTTTGTCACGGTGGATTAAAAAACATTGTAATCATTTGAATATAATATACAACATATGTGAGTCAGATCAACCTAAATTACATCTTTTTTTTCTTTTTCACGAAGTTTAGTTCTAAATAATTCCAAACAAAACATGCCACATCTTCACTCTGAAAAAAAGTTTGTCGTCGCAACAAAATTATTAGTATCTATAGCATCAACAGAATTTTTTGCTATTACAACAAATTTTATGCTGGGTAGGTATCAAGTATCATCATATCTGGCAAGGTTTTTATATTACTAACGAGAACTGATCTTGAATAGAAATCCGGCAATGAATACAAATGAGTCAAGTTGCTATGACTAAACTAATCGATCCACCAAATATGATCTTCACTCTTAGTTCCTGTTCTGGTAGGGATTTATGTTTTTCGTTATCATTAATTGTTGTAATCAAATCATCTCATCATTATGGTTTGGCAGAACTTTTCTTTAATTTTTCTCTTTTGCAACCTCCGTTGGTCTACAGATTCCTAATATGAGTAGTTCCTGTCTTCTGACCATTAATGTGTATGATTTAAATTCTTCTCTGTGCACTACATCATTGATCAGTGAATTCAAGAGAATGTAATAAGATGAGTTGTTGTTCTTAATTTTCTGATCTCTGTTCTTACACGGAAAAGTTTTCTTCGTAGAAACTTGAGAAGAATGCGAGATCGGAAAAATTTTGTCCCGTCAGGATCTCTCGCGTGGGACGGCACGGGACAGAATTACAATTTAGTCCCGCGCGGGATGTGATATCAGTTCAGTCCTACGTTTGATTATGGGATTGTAACTCTGTGTCCAGTGACGTCCAGTGTCCAGTCACGATGAACCTTGATGGTTACCTAGAAAGCCGTCCGTATCTGGAAATGTTTGATTTTTGAGGTTCTTGATAGGTAACCCATGGGACGGGCCGGGACAAAAAAAGTAGATTTGCATTCTTCTCTAGTGCAAACTCTTTTTGATGGCAATACTTTTCGATTTGATCAAACTACCGGTTACCCAGTATAACATGCACGCGCTTTCCTATGCAAACCGGCTGGTACAATTAAGCTCTTTTTGAATATTAGGCTTTAGGAAAATTTGTTTCTTTAGTTAATATTTTCATTAAATATGTTCATTGCATGAATTAGTTTTAATTTTACTTTTCAGGATAGTCACGATCCAGCACATGCTCTGGATAACCATCTAGCTCAATACCATTCTCACACACATCAGGTAAGTTCTTAATTTTAGACAAATTAAATTTGTTGCGATTTTTTAAATTTAATCAAAAATGAAGTAGTACAATTTAGTACCAGATGTTGATTACAAAATTTTCAAGAAAAATTCCTTACGGGGAAAATTGGGATGAAAAGACAGCCTTAGCCAACAATAGTTTAACGTTTTCCCATTATCAGAAATATTCTCGGTCTGAACTATCTTTGTGTTTTTTTTTTTTTGAATAACCGTCGATTTTAAGTTCTAATTTTATTTTATTGTTACAGCATAACGTGCATATTTCGTCGACCAAAGGTCCAATCGATACGGATAAGAAAAAACAGATGGAACCGTTATTTGTAGCTGTATCCAGTTTCATTGGAATGGCCATAATGTTCATACTATCGATAATATTTTTACCAAAATTTGGAGTACTCAAATCTCGTGGATCAAGTACTGGTGATATTACAAGTTTAACGGATCTCGTCTTCAGAGCAATACATGGAGATAACTGCTCTGAACGTTTAGCTTGCGAACTTGGCAAGCGAGCTAAACCACTGAGAATCCAAAACAACCGATTTGTTAAGTTAGTATTTAATATACAATTTTTCGTTTTTTTATTAAATATTAAGTATTAGCTCTCACTTTTAGTAAAAATTATGTTTTTGAAAATGAAAATAACTAAAACCTTATGGTTTTTGAAATTTTTCAGAATTTTAAAGTTTACTTTTTATAAAATTTTTATTAATATCTACTCAATTTTTAACAGATTATTAAAACGGATGTCTCCCGCTTCTCTTGGATGGTATGTTGATGGAATGACAAAATATTCTCGGAAAAATCTCACATGTGCTAGTATTCAATGTATACCAAAAAACGCAACAAAACAAAAACCGACTGTTAAAAAATAACGAAAATAACTATGAATTTGGACAACGCTTTGTATATTTTAAGTAATTTATTGTAGCTGTAGATATTGAACCAAAATAAACTAAATTTTTAAGTGACTGATCAAAACTGCTTTTAAATAGTAGAAATATTCCAAATATAGTGTAATTTTGTATAGATATTAGGTATTGATTTAAGAAATTTTAATTCTTAATGTTTCGAGTACCAAATGAGCAATTATAATCATTGTAAAATTAAATTTAATTAATTTGTTCGAGAAGAGAAGAATAATACTTGATTCAATTTCCATGACTGCTACTGTATTTACTATTTGCATTTACATTAGTTATGCAACATGTGAGACACTCATGCATTGTGCACAATGTTCTGCACTCAACTTTATGCGATGCAAACATGCCTGTGTTCCAAAATTCAGAAAGAAAATCTTTTCGATTTATGTGGGTTTCTGGATGAACTTGGCTACAACGCTATTTTATATATTGGAAAATAGGATAGATTACCTATATAGTAAGTAAATTTTTCATTCAAGGTAGGTACTTTTTACTATGGTACATTTTGACACCAAAAATTTAAAAGTCGTAGTTGAGTGCTTTTTCTATCCTTTCTTATATAGTTTGAGCAGATAAATCTACTGGTGCACCAGGATTTCTCGCAAGTAGAATATTTTCAATTTTATGGGATTTTAAAGGTAACAAATCTGGAGTGAATTTGTCCTCATTCCTCATTTTTACATGGATTTATGTGCTTCCGCCAGGTTCAGGCCGATTTTTCGTGCACCAGGCATCGAAATGCGTGGCTTTAAGTAATAAAAAGTCCACTTAAAGATTTTATGATTTTTGAAAATAACAGAAGGTTTTTTTGGTACTTTTTGACCCAAACATTGAAAAATTGAAGTTGGGAAATTTCTCCATGTTTTCTTACGTAGTTTGAGCAGATAAATCGAATCGCGCACCTGGATTTCTAGTAAGATTAATATTTTTATATTTTATGTTGCCTTTACAGTTAACAAATAAGGAGTTAATTAACCCTCACTTTATTCCTCATTTTTACATTTAGTTAGTTAAACTCAATTAATAAATAAAACTTCATTTGACACCGGAATTATTTGTTAGGGGATCATTTGTCGCGACACCAACTAAAAAGATAACAAATACGAGAAAAATAGATAAAGTATTGGCATTTTGGTCCTTGCTAAGCTGGCAAGAGATTAATCAGGAATATGATGTGGTTTATTTCTACATTAAATTATAAGATTTAACTAATCTGCATCACATAAAACCCAATTTCAAATGTACTAACTCATCGGTTCAAATTGTTTGTTTCACATTGGTGAAAAACCATTATAAATTTGAGATAAATAACTTTTTAATTAAAGAAATCAAAAGTAAACTTATCAATATCAGTTAAAACTATAGTTAATAATAATTAAAATAAAATTTTGAAATATTGGAAAAAATTTTCCAATAAAATTTTATTTTGGTTTGGTGAAAAACCAGAAAAAAAGATGATTTATTAAGAACTTTCAATATCCAAGTTTCATTTCTTTTAAAGATTTTTTTGTCATATAAAATCGCTTTTACCATTTCTTGTTGCAAATTTTATTCTCTTCAAGTTAGTTTAGTAAATTACAAATGTTATAATTTTTCTATTTCGTCGCACCGTTTCTGAGATACAGTGATTTCAAAAACACTCTGTATGAAACATTAAAAACAAAAATTACCTCCTATGTAGGAAATATAAAAGCCCTCGAGAGAGAAACACAATCCATGGTTGTAAGTCACTGCTTCGATGTGCTAGTAGCACTTATACAACAGAACAGCTTAACACTGAGGTGGGTGCCGGGACACTCAGGAATAAAAGGCAACAAAAAAGCAGATGCCCTTGCTAAGACTGCAGCAAAATGACACATCTAGTACGACCAGAACCAACTTGTGGAATAGCATATACTACTACTAAGGAAACATCATCTTGAGTACTGGAGAGACCTTCCGGGACTGATGCAATCGCGGATGTTCATTGGGAGGCCCTCCAGTAGCAAAAGAAAACTTGAAACCCCACACGTAGGAAGTGCGGTGAGGAGGAAGAGACTCCACACCACTTTCTGTGTGTGTGTCCAGTTCTAACCCCGCTGAGGCTACGACACCTCGGTTGGCCATATCCGACAACTGAGGAAATAACTCAAGCATCCATCAGCCGTATACTCAACTTTATTGAGGAAACAAAGCTGATGGAGTAAAACTTAGAATGAGGGATGCAATAAGCTTCAAGCTTCAGTGCAAGAGGGCATGGAACCACAACCCGTTCAGCAATAATAATAATACCTCCTCTGTATCTCAGAAGCGGTACAACACAATAGAAAAATGTACAGACATTTTTTGTTATAAATTTAATTCCCTGCATTTTTGTTTATATACAGTTTTCCATTTTCTTGCATCGTTTCTGAGATACAGATGTACAATTTTAATTGTACCGTATAAAGCCATTTTTAAGTTACTGGTGTGCATTGTATCTCGATAAATAATATTATATAAACAAAAATGTAGGACATGAAATTTGCAACAAATATTTTCTTTTTTTCAACACCCAATTGATTTCTTCGCCTCGAGATATCTCTAGGATCCAAATCTATTAGATAAATAAAACAAGTATAATCACTCGAATTTTTTTTTTGACCGTGAATTTGAATTGCTGTTATTCGATAGCAGGTTACGAGGTGAAGAAATTGATCAATGAACTCAATACAGCTGCAATTTACAAAGAACGAGTAGAGAAGTAAATTTCAACCAACGAGGTTCTTACACTTGAAGAATTTCTACAAGGCCAAACTGGGTGACAGAAGACTCAAGAATCTCATCAGGAAGGTAAGGTAAGGAATTAACGGTAAGTAATAATTTTACAAAATAAATTAATAGTAAAATTTTAAAATGATGGACGTGATTTTTCAGGCTGTAGTGGATGAATTAGCATGATATTTGGAATACATATTCAAAGAAATAGTAGTTTCGATGTGACAAAAGGATTTCCTTAAATTTCTTATTCAAGAAATATGTTAAAATTATGCATTGTTTTACAAAAATAAATTTTTATATTTAAAAATAAAAAAAAAATTCAGCAATTAAAACGAATATATACTTTTTTTTTAAGATCAAACAAATTGCCAAGTTCATCTATTCTACACCATCTGATCATATACGAAAAACAAAGTTGTACGTCAAGCCTCTCCACTGCTACGATTATAAATATTTCTTTAATAAATATTACTCGAATAAAAACTCGGACACTCCCATGTTACCAATTTAAATTGAATTAATTTTGAAGCCATTTTATGTCATACAAAAACCAATTTTACAGGAAAACTTTTTTTTTGCAAATTTCATTGTCTTCAATTTTGTTTATATACATTTTTTTATTTTGTCGCACCGTTTATGACTGAGAGCGACTTAAACAAAATTGTATAAAATACAAAAAATTTGTTTATATATATTATATTAAATTAAAAATTTAATAACCATTTGTCCTTATATATTTTTCTATTTTGTCGTACAGTTTCCGAGATATAGATGACAATATTTTTTGCATTTTACAGAGTCACTAACAGTCAAAAACGGTGCGACAAAGTAAAAAAATGCATAAAAAAAATTGAAGGCAATGAAATTTGCAACAAAAAATCTCTAAAAAGTTTGGCTGTAAAATCGATTTTTATATGAAAAGAAGCGGCTTCAAAATGTTCAATTTACATTGGTAAAATACGAGTGTCAAAGTTCTTTTGTGAATCACCGTAGTTAGTAAAGAAAATCAAATTTTCAGTTTCTCGGAAATTAATTTTTAAAATTCACAGCTTTAATTTTGCTCACACTAGGGTAACCCCTTAAGCAGCAAACTTAAAAAACTGATTCACCATCACATTTCTCTGTTACATATGTCGATAAGCCTTTGGAATTCCATTTAGTTAAATTGCATCAAATTAATGATTCAGATATATAAATATTTACATACATAGAATGCCAACTATGGGATAAAATAACATACAGGTAAGTTTATTTATTAGAATAGAATATTTATTAAGAAAAACATCAATAAACTAAGATATTGAGAAATTATTTCTCAATAAACACATAAAATGAGATAATACTAATTGGTAAAAAAAGATAAGTTCTTAAATAATTCTGAAGAACTTAATCTTTAACAATATAATAAAAAAATATATACTTATGACTCACATAGTTAATCACAAATAAATTGTTATGCCCATTGGGTTTAAAATGTAATCAGTCCTTGCCACAGTATCAACTGGTGAATAGGGGATGGTTCTGTCCCTGTAAGTCCTCCACAAATCCTGTAAGCCATTTTGTAAATTTTGAACAATAAAAATTTAAAAAAAAAAACCTAGCACGTCAATGGCAAGATCAAAAGCATCTTTTGGTGGTGGACTTTCACAATACCATCAAATTACTTCTCCATAAATATAAAACAAGTCTCTGTTTCGAGATAATACTATAAGGTAAAACGAATGAGTTCTTAGAAACTTCCAAAGAACTTAATCTTGAACGATGAATAAAATAATAGAATATAATAAAAAAATATTTTAACTTAATCACGAATCACAATGGGCAAAGTGGTTGAAATGCAACCGGCCTTTGCAACAGAGTCGACTGGTGGATAGGGAGTGGTTTTGTCCTTGAAATAGTCAGCAGGAGCATGCATTATAAATTCCATGCAACTTAGCTTCCTGGGGAGCTTCTCCTCGGGTCCTGTAAGAGACTTTTAATTTTTGAACAATAAATATTCAAAAACAAACCTATAATGTAAGTGGCAGGATCAAAAGCATCTTCTGGTGGTGGACTATGAGTCGACGGTAGCAACCAAGTGATACATGCACTTTTTTCACAATACGGATCGGTTAGCAAACCGTGAATTTGAGCATAGTAGACATTATCTTCAGGATCAAGCATAGCCACGACATCACCTACTTGGTAATAAGTACCCTTTAAAATAATAACCATTTATTACCACCACCTCTACCAACTACAAAACTAACCTTATAAAACAGAGAATCGCTTGTAACGGTCGTTGCGGTGTCCACACAATATTTAACGGGAGTCTTTTTAAATAAAGATCTGCGGCCTTTACCTCTTGGTACCAAAACTTTAGGGGCTTTTACGGGAGTCTTAGCTTTACTGGCAGTGTTAACCTTCGATTTCCTCTTCGACTTAAATGATACTTTCGGTTTTACAGCCTCCTTCGTAGCAGATTTTTTGGATTCGTTCATACACTTCAAACAAATGGAACCCAAGCCATCTACATTTTTCCACGTTTCAGATTTAGTTGCTTTGCATTTGAGGCAAACCATGTCGGATTTGGACGGCATCTTGAACGAAATAAAATTGCAACTGCTCACTATATTTTAAGGTTAGAAGTGTTTGAATTTTTGTATTTACAATATTTAGAGGTAGGTGGCGATAGGAAATTTAATGTATAGGATGCATTGAAAGACAAACTAAATTTGATGGATTTATTGAATTTTATAAGTTATTTTGTACAATGTAGTCTTTCCATGCTTTATGATTTAATTTTTCAAAGTGGGAGCAGTGCTTTGCGATGTGTACTAAATATTTTGTTAGTAGCTGTAGTTCACGGTCGGTTTTGTAATCGGTGTTGATGTATGGTTTTATATGTAAACCATTTCTGGGGTTTAAGTAGAAGTTCGCTGAGACATCATCTACTATTAAAGAATTCGTATCGTTAAATTCCTTAAATTTGCGCCATATTACAGAAAGTGGTTTAACCTAAAAAAATATTTGTTAAAGGAATAATGTTTGCAGTTGCTACATCTTACCATAACATATCCTGTCACTGTTTTAGTAGCAACCATATCATTTTCATTTAAGGTAAATAATATTCTGTAGTTTTCATTCGTAACCACATTTAATGCAATTAATTTGGAGTCCAGAACTTTTTGCTGGGTAGCAGACCATATGACTATGTTGTAATGCTGGAATGCAGCCGCTAAAAATGAATGCAAATAAGGCCTGATAACTTCCGGACCTCTTGCTTGTGAATAGTCTTCCACATATAAATCACATAGTGTGTTATCCAAATCTAATACCAGGAGCTTCTTCGATTTCGGTAACTTGAATCCAGACGATTCAGATTCATTCATTTTTAAATAATCTAAATTGGTACATAATTAAAATATAACATTCAATATTAATTAGAGCTCTTACCAAGAATTTATTTGACTCCATCACTCAAAATTTTATTACTGCTTTAGCGCCTCTAGCGGATTTGCACATAAGTAAAAAGCGGTAATTTTAAATTTAGCATTTTTTAATATGTAGACGACGTTATTACCGTAAAAACGGGTGTTTCACTAATAGAATAACGAGGAAAACTAATAATTCTGAGATGAAAATTAGGAAAATTCGGATCGCTTAGGATCCAAACAAATTTTATTTAGGTTAGAATAAATTGATAAAACATGGAATGCAAATTTGGTTGCATACAAACAGGCATTTAGTGATCTACAAGGAGAAATGGGTAAATTACTGAAACACTAAAAGTTAATAGGAAAAAAAAAACAATATGAGACAGAGAGGAAGAAGAAGTGGATATATTTTTGATCATGGAATGTGAGAAAAAATTGATTCAAGAAATAAGAAACTATAAAATTGAAGTTTTAGCTCTACAAGAAGCGGAACAACTGTGCTGCCTACATATTTTATAGTTCAAAACAAAATAAAATATTAGAGTAGTGCAATTTGAAAATAGACAGTATCTAATTATAATCTTGCAGCTGAGAGAAAATGGCATTGTAGAACAGTTGGCCTTGAGGCAGTTGGCCTTACGACACTTGGCCCCCGACAACTGGCCTTGGCGACAATTGGCCTTCGAGACTATTGACCTTTGGGACTATTGACTTTCGGGATTATTGACCTTCAAGACTATTGGTCTCGGGGCAATTGGCCTTCGGGACTATTGGCTTCGTGGTAATTGGCCTTTGGGACTATTGGCCTTCAAGACTATTGGCTGATTATTACTATATTACTAATGCTAATGATCTTTGCGATTAATGACCTCACTCAAGCTAGTATCAGTGAATTGGCTTTTTGGAATTCAAATGCCCTGCCCTCGCTGCAACTATTTATTTTATATTTTTACTTTATTTGGTGAAAACGCTGAAAAAATATCTTCCGTAAAAATTAAAAAAATTAAAATTTTTACATTTATAAAATAAATTTTAAAATCCATAAAAAGTGAAAAAATAGAATTAATCGTAACAACAGGAGCATGGGCATTCCAATTCCAAAAACCAATTCACTAATACTTGCTTTCTGAGACCTCCGTCATGAGGTCATAATCGCAAAGATTAACTGTCCCGAAGACCAATTGCCGCGAGACCAATAGTTCCGATCGCCAATTGCTGCGAAGTCAATAGTCCCGAAGGCCAATAGTCTCAAAAGTCAATAGTCCTGAAGGACAATTGTCGTCAGGGCCAGTTGTCGGAGGCCAACTGTCGTAGGGCTAACTTACTGTCTCAGGGTGAACTATCTGGACACCGAAAAGATTAGTAAGAACTACAATATTTTAATAAAAGGACATCTATAAGGAAACAAAGCCAATTTAGTCTAACGTCAAAGTCTAGTCTAAAGTACTGGAGTTGGCAGGAAAAGCCGTAAGGTCCTGGCAACAATGAAGGGAAACTCCTGATCTACACCTCCACGGGGTACTAGACGGGCAACATCTAAGATGGCTAACGTAGACAGGGACCGAGCGAGTATCGGGATAAATACTCAACTTCGTCATGACAAAGAAGGGCACTCTCTTGTCCTAGAGGGAAGAAACTCCCTCCAAAGGCGGATGAACCAATAAATGACGGTCAACGGCATAGAAGCTGGCAGGCAAGGGGAAACCACACGATTATCTTCCCGAGAGTGCATCATGATGAGTCATATAAATGATATTGTTGTGCCATGCGATCCGGTTAGCGACCGGCGCCTAGTTGGGTCCGGGCCGATAGGTGTGAAGTGGGTGACCGGGCATGTGGATGTGGTTGACCAGGCGGCACATGCAAAATGGGCAACTGGAGAATCAAAAATTAAACTAAGAAAACAACTTAAAATGGCAATATGGAATGTGAGAGGGCTGCTGGAGGCTGGGAAGCTTCATATAGTAGAGAGAGAGCTTGTTCTGGCCGGAATCGAAATATGCGGTATAAGCAAGACACATTGGAAACATCAGGGTCATTTTAAAACGCAGAATCACACTGCCTATATCTCTGGTGAAACGAATAGTAGAAACGGGGTGGGCTTTCTGGTGAGTAACCGAATTGCTAAACATGTGGAAAGCTACAAATGCATTAGCAAAAGGTTGATGATAATCACAATAAATGCCTCACCAAATAAAATCTACATATTTCAATTATATATGCCAACAACAGCAGCCTCGGACGAAGAGATAGAAAAAATATACACAGAAGTAGAGACTACGATGGCGGGCATCCCACACAAGTATCCTGTGGTCCTCATGAGCGACTTCAACGCGAAAATTGGAAGTACAACCAACGATGACCATCTACGTAACGTGATAGGCAAGTACGGCTTAGGTGCACGAAACGAAAGAGGAAACAGACTCATCCAATTCGCTTTAGATAAGAACCTTGTTATTATGAACAGCTGTTTCAAGCACCATCCTATACGTCTTCATACATGGACTTCCCCTAATGGAGAATTTAAGAACCAAATCGATTATGTACTAATTAGAAAGCGATGGAGAACCTCCATATATAGCACCAAAACAAAACGTTCTGCGGAATGTGGATCTAATCACAGGATGCTACAAGCCAGTTTTAAGCTTAAACTGCACAATATAAAACATAAAAGTCCCGAACACAGAAACCATTGAAGAAATGCTTTGAAAGTCCTAGGTACCGGAGATGAGCGAAGATCCGGGGAAGATGTGGAAGAACATCAAAGAGTGGATGGTGAAGATTGCAAAGGGGTTTACCCCACCCAAAACGTCCATTAAGAGGAAACATTGGATGTCAGACGAGACGATTCGATTATTGGAAGAACGAAGACACCAAAAAACCGTAAGACCGCTATCATCAGAGAGGACACGTACACTAGAAGACTTAAACCGAAAAATAAGGAGGTCATGTAGAAATGATAAAAACAAACACATCAGGGATATTTGCGCAGAACTTGAACTACACGCGGACCGACAGGATCAGCACCAGCTCTACAAGAAGGTAAAATATCTGTCACGAGATTTTAAACCACGCACACAGATCATAAAAGATCAAAATGGCAAGACATACACAAATATCAGAGAAATAGTTGAAGAATGGAGAAAATACTGTGCCGGACTATTTGGAGACGCACCGCAAAGAGATTCAGACGCACCATTTCGAACCAAACATTCTAAGATCGGAGATCGAGAGAGCAATAAAGAAACTAAAAAACCGAAAAGCGGTTGGAGTAGACGGAATTACTGGAGAGCTCATTAAGGCGATGGGAGAAGCTGGGTGACAGTGATGCACTTGTTGTGTCAAACCATATGGCAAACCGGAAAATGGCCGGAGGAGTGGTGCGAATCGACATTCATTCCGTTACATAAGAAAAGCTCACCAACGGACTGTAACAACTACAGGTTAATTGCTTTAATCCCACATGCAAGCAAGATAATGCTCCACATAATCAACGAACGACTGAAGAGTTTTCTCTTGCCACAAATTTCTGAAGAGCACGCCGGATTTGTGCCGGGGAGAGGAACCAGGGAACATATATTAAATATACGTCAAATCATCGAAAAGGCGCGCGAGCTCTGCGTTCCAATGGTTCTGTGCTTCGTGGACTATAGGAAGGCCTTTGATTCTGTGGATTGGAAAAATTGTGGAGCGTCCTTGAAGACATGGGCACACCAGGTCACTTGATACATCTAATAAAAAAACTGTATGAAGAAACCTCGACAAGAATTCGTATAGATAAGACGTACTCGCAAAAATTTAGTATAAGTGCCGGTGTGAGACAGGGATGCATTTTATCGCCAATACTATACAATATATACTCAGAGTATACAATGCGTGAGGTGCTCTCCGAATGGAACGGAGGAATAACAACAGGCGGTAGGAAAATCTTCAATTTGAGATACGCGGATGACACCCTAATATTTTTGTCGAGTCTGGAGGAACTTGAAATTATCATGAATAGACTAACCGAAGTAAGCAGGAACTTTGATCTTCATATTAATAACAACAAAACAAAAATCATGATAGTAGACCGCGCCAATAATAATTCTCCCGAAATCCACACAGCTATGGGGTTTGAGGTGGTTCGTGACTTTATATACCTAGGCTCCATGATCTCCAACTCAGAAGGAAGTACACCGGAAATAAGGAGACGACTGGCTATGGCAAGGACGGCGACCACCAAACTAGTCAATATATGGAGAGACACAACCGTTACCAGTACAACGAAAGTGAGACTGCTGTCGGCACTGATATTCCCTGTGGCCACGTACGCGGCCGAAACGTGGACAATGAAGGTGGACGACAGAAGACGAGTTGAAGCCTTTGAGATGTGGGCATACCGGCGCATGCTGAGAATACCTTGGACGGCCCACCGCACAAACGTGTCCATCTTGAACGAGCTACGGGTTAAAACGCGGTTGTCAACTAAGATCAGCCAGTCTGTCCTACGATATTTTGGGCACATTGCAAGAAGACCAGAAGCAATGGAAAAATTGATGATCTAGGGCAAGATCAAAGGAAAGCGGCCGAGAGGAAGATCCCCAACAAGATGGATAGACCAGATCAAATCCCTGACGGGACAAACTATGCATATGGTGACTCAGGCAGTACGTAACCGAGAAGCATGGAGCACCTCGCTGAACGCGCTATCATAATGATGTCACTATGTTCTTACGTAGAACAAAGGAACCTGAGAGAGAGATAAGGAAACAGGAATGGTCCCAAATGGAAAAACAGTCAATTAGATAGACCACGTACTAATTACTGAAGAACAATACAAAGCCTTCATCTCCAATATATTAGATGCATGCGAGGTGCTGACTTAGATTCCAACCACTACCTAGTCAGAGTCAATTGCAAAACTGCAAAAACCGCCACTACATCAAAAAAATACTTATAAACGCTCAGATATAGGAACCCGAATAACATATGTAATAGCAAGGAAATCAATGGAGTAAGATAGAAAAAGTAATATAGACGATCACCGGAGGATCGTCTTCCATATCTTCCGTAACAAGAACAACCAAAAAATTCGGCAAGATAGTAAACAGCTATCGCTCACAAGAACCAGACAAGACTGCAAATGTTCAGTGCAAATTCTGAGGCCAACAGAGAAAACTACTCCCAGATAACGAAACTAATGAAAAACTCTCAAGGAACAAAAGAAAGAAACAACAAGAAGAAAATTTTCTCTGACTGACGGAACATTATAACAATAAAAAACTCAAAAATTTTTACCAAGAACTGGACGTACGTAAAACATTGCATTTTTCAAAGGCAAAAGTGATAGGCTACTAACAGAACCGGAAGAGATGATTAATAGATTTCTCTTTTTCAGAGTTCTTCAGATCTCAGAAGGACATAGGGACTACTTCTTTTACTTTTTATTTAGAATGGCTTATTTTGCTAATACCTCGGTGATTTACCATTATCTGCTAAGGGAAGACAGTCAGAATAAAAAATTTTTGTACATAGAACTCGGAATTTCAAAAATATTTAACGATTTCCAAATAATTCTACGGATTTTCTAATATAATGAAGATGCTAAAGACGGTCATTAGCTTAGTATGTGAGCCGAATAACTGCTGAATCTGAACAGAGTTTAAAATTTCTTATGCGATTGTCTCTGTGCTTCGGAGGGCACGTATAGGCAGCGATCTTCTGGATTCATGATTTACTCTCATCAACAAAGAATCCAGGGTTACGAGCACATCTGAGGCGGGGCCCAGCAAGCTATCTCAGATGTAAAACAATTTATGCTCACAGACTAATAGTGACTAATAGGATAGAGGAGATCAAGGCAAACAAGAGCTTAACCTAGCCTAAAAAGTAGAAGTAGAAGAAGAAGAGAACCTTGTTTCAATTTCATTAATCACATCCTACCTGAGTTCATGAAAACTCCGCAGGTCATGGAATTATGATCGTTTCCATAGTTTTCTTTTTTTTGTTGTTAGTTCAATAGTAAATTGACCGGATGCTGAATTAAAAACTAATGCTACAACTAACCATACACAATTCCCCAATCTGGTTTAAGCAGCCGTAGGGTCTAAATTCTGTCCCCTTTATTCTTGAACGAAAAAAGACCAATTATTCAGGAGTGAGCTGAAGGACTGATAGAGAGAATATACAAGTAAAATGTTGCAGGTTTCGTAGGGCTGAGTAGTATTTAAGTATTTTAATCTCAAAGATGTCAGCTTTTTATGAAAGAGACAGAGTCGACATAGCTAGATGTACTCAGGGACGTGCCCATGGGGTGGATAGAGGAAACTTCTCCCTCAATATCTTTGAGAATTGGCAAAAGCCGGTATAGAAGGAATTCCTGCCTTCATACTAAAGGACTGTGCATCGACTTTTGCAGATTCCTTACTGCACATTTTTAACTTGATTTTAACCTCAGCCACTTTCCTATAATCCTGGAAGGTCACACGCCTGGGTCCAGTTTTGAAGAAAGGCAGTCCTTCGGAAAACAATAATTTACCGTCCGATCTCGATTTTGTCTAGCCTGTCCAAGGCAATCGAACGGATCTTGTATGACCACATTTATATGCTCATGGCAGGAGTTCTTTGTCTCCTTTCCAGCATGGTTTTATGAGCGGTCGCTCAACCGTACCAGGCATTCGACCAACTTGACTTACACAGATTAATTGGCAAGCTGTCATGGTTTAGTTTCTCTAATCAGCTAATCGATTTCTTACGTTCCTATTTATTTGAACGCATGCAATTTGTTGAATATCGTGGTCACAAGTCCTCAGTCTTCTCTGTTAGTTCCGGTATTCCAATCTTGGCACTCTACTTTTTTTATTATTCATCAACGTTCTGCCTAGGTACGTAACATCTGGCAAATTGCTATATGCTGACGACTTTAAAATTTATTTAAGTATTTCCTCACTTGAAGACTGCTATCGTCTGCAAGCCGATCTGGATGCCATAGATTCTTGGTGTAAACGTAATCGGCTGCAGCTACAAATCTCGAAGTGTAAGGTAGTCTCTTTTACCAACCGCAAGAATACTATTGATTTTCATTATTCCGGTGAGACTTTAATAAAGGATCTTTAATGTAGGATCGACATGTGATATACTTTTTAAGTACGATTGTTGAAGGCAGGATTGTCATTTGATATTTTCTTAAAACTGTTGGTGATAGTTGATGGTGGTTTCGAAATCATAAGATGAATTGCTTAACTTGATTTTATTTAATAATGAATAACTTTACTTGATTAAATCTACATGATTAAAACTAACTTGTCGACTTCTACTTTACTTCTCGACTACATTATATTATACTATTGTAATACCACTTAACTAATCACATTCCAAGGGGGCCATCACACGATGGCTTCCTTGATACATGAGTTTATGAATGTGTAGCAAAATACCAATATTACTACGTTTATCACAAGATTACCTTTCTGGAGAGATGTGATTCTTTCAGTGACATCGGTGTCACCTTCGATTCGCATCTAACCTTCACCAAACACATCATCGAACAGTTGGCAAAACCATTAGTTTCGTTTATATTTTAGAAAATCGATAGCATTCCTTTAAAAACAATCAAAAAAGTTCATTAGTATGATGCGAAGAGCAAAAAGTTGGCAAATTGAGGACTGCTCTCCCCGCAAAAGTGTCGGTTCGGTGCGTCTCTGGATGTACCTGGTAGGTGATCAAACCCATGATTGGAACACATCGTTGCCATATTGGTTTAGTAGAAAATACCTAGATATCGGGCAATTTATTCCTGGAATTCCCCATATTTTATTATGCAAACAGAGCGGGGTATCAACATATTTTGCACTAGGAGGTTTTGGAAAATTTTGGACATTTCAAGATCAATGCGTTTTAAAGAAAATTTTAAAATTCTGGGTAAGAATCGTAAGAATCATGCTCTTCACGGACGCCTTCAATCTCCCGTTAACTCGCTTGCACGGAAAACCACCCATAGGTGCGATGACGGAAAACCAAATACAGAAGCCATTTATTCCAAACACACAATTATCAATCGATAGGTGGATGCAGAAACCAACACATATAATCAACTGCGTTCAACCAAAATCACATCTGTTGCTGCAGCACCGACATAACTTTAAATTCATTTAAAGCCGCTTTAAAATTACAAAATTAGTATCATTTTGGCAATAGAAAATAAAATGAAAATGTGACTTGGCTTGACAGAAACGGTTATATTCAGAATTGCCAATATCACCAGATAAACGGAGTGTACAGAGTACTTCTTGCAAATTGTACCAAACAAAAGTTAACAACATTTTGTTACAGTGAAAGTTCTAATTTTTTGCTGTGTTAGTTAGCTTCTTTTACCACACACGGGATAATTTCCCTAGATATACAAGAAAATTAAAAAATTTCCCATTTTCCTTTTTCCACTTCTAAAATCTCTAGACCTGGCAACGCTGCTGCAACATAGTAATCTAACACTTGAACTGCTAGCCTACGACTGCGCATAGTAAGCTGAAGGGCCGACGAAGAAAAAATTTCTATTGTATATAATTGGGATATCACTTTTTGAACTAATAAGTTCCACCATTGAAAACCAAACCTAGTTTATGTCATAACCTCAACCTCACACAATATTATATCCTACCTTCTTTTTATTTATACTGCATCTTTATGTTTTATGTTTATGCTCTTTTTGGCGCTGTTCTTTCTTTCTTATCTCTTTCTTATCACTTTCTCTCTGGCTTTTTATTATTTTTTTACCTAATACCAACGGAGGCTCACAGTTTACTATAAGAAGTTATAGCAAACAGTATAATATGGGGACAATGTCAAGGGACACTTTGTCGTTTAATGCTGTGCTTATTGAGCATTTCTATTGTGGAGTCTACGAGAAACCCAAAAATGCACACACACTTTTCAGAATTGAATTTTTTTAAGTTTTCACAAATAAAATACACTGTAAGTGTAATTTTCGCAAGAAAGGATATATTATTTATTGAATGTGTTAAATAAACACATAAATATATTCTTCTTCTTCAGGTAGTTATCTATTATATTGTCTATTTAATCCAAGATGACGTACTAAAGAATTTAATGAATGTAGTGCTTTTCCATTGCTTTTTCCTTAGCCCAAAGATAGAACACGGACTTTAAATCACAGTAATGTTTTATGAAGAACAATATGATTTGAAACATTTGAAAACTGATTTGGTACAAACGAAAACAGATTTGAATATAGGTTGTTCCTTAACTCATGATCATTTTGTATCTTAGGTCGTATCAAATGACAATGTGTTTGTTTCCCGGTTTCCATGTATTTTATTTTGTTTATAATAAATAAATTTCTGATGAAGGCGATAACAGTCGCCGAAAGATTAAAAATATAATTTCATTATATTATTGAATTTAACTTGTTATTTAAAGTTTTATTGTTTATTTATATATTTGAAAACAGATTTGGAGTGAGACATTTCAAAATGAGCATATGAAAGTTTGATATAGCCGAAATGCTTGTGAGCATTGTTGGCGATTTGCGTTCCATACAGGTGAAGATGACAGCCGTAAGTGCAATTTTTGTATAATTAAAAGTAATTATCATAATTGATCGATAGAAGTAGATTGTTATCATGTATGCGGTACCAATGACGAATAATAAGTCAACAACCCGTGTCTACCATCATCATCATCAGCCCTCCAGTCTACTCCTGGACCATTGGCCTTTTTCTCTTTCAAGAAAGGTTATCATTAAGACCCCACGGCTACTCAAACCGGATTGGGGAATTCCTGTAACCCTGTTTTAAATAGTTGATGGCGGCAATCATCAACCCAGGGGGACCGCCGGCTTCGTCTCCGAAGCACGGAGACGGTCATGTGAAAGTTTTAGACTCTTCCCGGATCTACCGCCCATTGTTAATTAATTTCGCAATCTTACGTGATATGTTTTCGTTTATAGCAAATCTGGTTTCGTTTGTACCAAATCTGTTTTTAAATGTTCCAAATCATACTATAAAAAGATAGTTTATCGCCTGATGCTGACATAGGAGCATAGTTCTTGGAGTTTATAATTCGGGAGTGCATACTCCTACATTGTTTCCAAACTTATACATTAATTTTGGAAGTATTTAAGTAATTAACATAATTTTAGCATTACTTTTTTCCTGTAATTTGTTAGCTATTGGTTTTAAAATCCTTTTTACTAATAAACCAAAGGTAGTAGTGAAATGTCCCGTTGTGAATTGTCCTAGAACCGTGGCCCTATTCTTAAACCCCTAGCTGAACAAAAACGTTTGGGTGTTCGTTCATGACTGCGTTAAAATAATTCGTATAACAATAACTTTATAAGTAGTGATTAAGATCTGAAAAGTTTTACAAAATGAAATATAAAATTTTACTAACAAATAATATTTATTAAAAATCTTATAGGTTTACACTAAAACAATAGATATTTATAGAACAGTAGTTATCCAGATACAAACGCATACAAGCTGTCCCACTAAAATGCTCATCTTAGGATTTTGCATTAAATTCATCGCTACATATAACACGTGTTTTATTAGTACCTACAATGCTTAAGTAATTACAATAACAAAATTCTAAAATGGGCAAAACAAAATGGAGACGACCTGAATTACTTTCTATATACAGAAAACACAGTTACAGTTGGAATCTCACGATGGAATATCTCGAGTAAAAAACATGATATTATGATGAATAACGATAGTGATATGTTTAAAAATTTTACATAAAACACACAGATGCAAGTTATTTTGATTCAAATAACTTATTTTGAAGTCAAAACGAAAACAATGCTTTGGGACTCGATTTAAACTGTAACTTCTTCGGTGAAACGACTTTTGTCGTCTAAATTAATAACAATTGAATGAGTTTTAGCATGGCCAGATTTTAAAACTCGTCCATTACGATCATTGTTATGATCTCTATTTTTTAATTCTATTGCGGAATCTTTCGAAGTAGTGGCATCTGTTAAGTTTTCGCATTGATTAACCGTACTAACTACTTCATCACTAACTTTATCAGCGATTTGGGCGAACGAAACACTTTGCCGTTTATTTTTAACCTCTTCTGGTTCACCCGGTGGTGATATTACTAACTTTTCGGTAACAATACAAAGCATATTATTGATTTTGCAGTTCTTCTTCGCTGTACTCTCGGTAACATCTAATTCATACTTGTCGGCGGCATGTTGCATAGCAGAAATTTTCGAAGCGATATGACGATTTCCTACTCTCATATTTTTTTCCTTTAACAACTCCAGTTGCGTATAAAGACGCAAAAACTCTTCCTGTATGTCCTGCTCTGTAAATTTCAAGTGGTCTAATCCGGCGAGAGAAGAATTGGTGCTGTACTGAGAATTTCCAGATCTTGATTTGCCCAAAAACTTTGATGTCTGCGTTTTTGATGTCATCCCTGAACTTTCTTGACTTTTATCATGACCTTTAAATACCATGTATGCCTGAAATTCAAAATTATTGTTTTGGCGTAAACTTTTAATACTTTAAGTTAATTCACACTCACCTTGCTTCCAAATATTAGACACAGCAGCAACGTAATTGTCAATTGCGTATGACAAAAGAAAATAATGTACAGAAGATCAGGATTTGCTGGTTTTTGAAGAAATAACCTAAAAAATATTTCAAAGTAGAAAAAACAAAGAATGTTTTAATATTGAGCTTTTAAGTCGCAAACAAGTAAGACAATGGAAGGAATATATTTAATAAACTAAAAGTTATTTCAAGTATTTTTTGTTATTAAAATTTATCGTAAAATTTATGTTCAAGTTGTTCGGGTGATGAATTTTAATTAAAACTTTAAGTAGAAAGAAATTTAGTTAGAAAAAGTTAATATAATTAATAGCTAAAAGTTAAAATTTAAGAAAATGAAAAAGAAAAAAAACATTGAGAATTATTAATTTAAGTAAAAAATTAAATAAAAAAATAAGAATATAGTCAAAGAATAGGTCTGGCATAAACTATAAATACATAATGCTACAAATTGGATTATATTTTTTCAAATTCTAAAAAAGTTTTATATTTCAACTAATAATAATGTTTTGCTTTATAACTCAGAAACGTTTTTATTTTAAATCCGTATTTATTAAAACTTTTTAACTGACATTTGACATGGGTATTTAGAAATTTTTAAAAATAAAATACTCACATTGATATGTTTAAAAAAACCGATAATAAAAATTCATTGTAAATCGCCATCGAAATAAACTTGCTTTCGTTGAATTCAGATGGGGCTTTTCTGACGATGATGCATAATCTCACACCCCAAATAAGGAATATTACTTCCACTGAAACAAAGTGATTATTAAACAGATAATAGTAATTAATTAAACTAATTTCTTAAATTTAAAATACTTTTAAAACAACAACATAAACGTGAATTATTTTGGCAAGTTAGGTTTGTATAATTTTATATATTGCGATTACTACCGAATTATTTATGTTAGGATGAAAAGTAAAAAAATCATTTTTGTTTGTTACTTTAATTTATTCAATAAATTTAATTTTGTTAATAAAAAAAGTTAATTACCGTTTGAATCAAAAGAATAAGTAACAGGTAGAAAATTTGCTTTGAAATTAAATAAAATATAATTTATAAAATATAAGTTGATTTGTTGTTCAATAGTTTTTAAATTATATTGTCTGAAAAAATATATGAAAGCTTTAAAATAGGTTTTTTGGTAAAAATATAATATTCAGACATTTTAAAATATAATATTGAATTTTTTTTAAATTAACTGGTTTTGACATATTTGTATTATTTTTGTAATTTGAGTTTGAAATGCGTGAAATATTTGCAATTCCTTCCGAATTCGATTTCCAGTATTCTCGTATGTATGTACGTCTGAAATTTTAACAAATCTTTAACATTTACAAACGACTTGATTTAAGCCCTATGCAAAATTTTGAATAAACCCCACTTAGAATAAGAAGGGCAAAGCTCGAATCTCATTTTCAGTATTCAAGAGAACAATTTCGATGCCTACTACAGCCATAAGCTTCTGAATCGCTATGAAATGAGTATTAGTTTGAGGGTTTATCCAGATTAAATTTAAGATTATTCGATATAATTTAAATGAAAGAAAAATTGACCAAAATTTTATTAATAGAAAAGAACATAAAAATAAGAAATTTCAAATAAGTGTGTATTTCATAGATATAATTAATAATACTAATAACATTATTATTTTAACGTTTTTATTAATATTTTAACGTTTTGTTAGTTTTATTTAATATAAAAATTTGTGTAAGAACAGGAATTCACCATTATTTGTACGTCTCGAATACAGGTGATAAACTTTGTCTGCTATTCCTTCTCTTAAAGTAAGAAATAAAAAGGACATGGATCCACCAATGCTTAATTTCGAATATCAAATAGAAGGCAATAACTTTTAGTCGAGTATTTTTTGAACGGTTTCAGTTTCAACATTAATGCTTTACGTGAATCTACTTTTTTTAATGGGCCATAACAAAAAGTTATTTGATCAAAATTCTTTAGATCGCTTGTGTACTCAACCAACATTTTAAGTAGCATTTACTATTATTGGATAAATTCTTACTGCCAACGTAATTATAATGGAATGCTTTCTAAAATTACGACTTGATGGAAACACTTCTGCAGTTTAGATGTTTAGAAATAGAAATGACTTTTTTATATAAAAAAACTATAATTGGAAATTTTGACAAACTACAACTGTATAAATAAAGTTCGTTAATCTATTCTTGCGCGTCACTTATTGGGCAATTTTAAGAACTGGTAATAGCTTCAGATAATTGTTGTTCTTGTGAGATTCTAGATCCTAGAAAAAATAATAAGGATTTTGCAACGTTGGAACTTCAGCTATCAACTGAAGGTTTTCCGTTCATTTTGATTTGATCGTTAATGTGTGTGTCGTTTCATATTCTGGAATTTAATTATCTGAGAGAACTCATGACTCGTGTGTCTATCTCAATATTTAATTAATTGAATAAAAGTTTAGTGATTGAAATTGAGTAAGTTCAATTTAGTCGATAACTTCATCAACTAGGAATTTTAATTTATAGGAAGAAAACTTTGCAGTATACCAATTTGGAAGCCCAGTTATAGAGTCCCCATGTTTGATTAAATTCTATTAACCTAATTTAATTTCTACATTAATGGTAAATGAAAATACGACAATTTACTGACCGTCGTCAAAGCTACCATCACTAGACAAGAGAGTAGTTGTTCCTAGACATCTTTTAATTATTTTATTCCTGGTTACTCGTCACATATGAATACAATCCGTGATAAGCAAGATTTGCCGCTATGCTGTTACGTAATCTTAAAAATCGTTTTAAAAAATTTAACGCCACATCAAATTTCACCGTTGGATAGATTCAAACCTAAACGTTTTGATCGCTAGTCATATATTATATTATCGACTGTGTCGGGGAGGCGATAATATTAAATATACATATTATTAAATTGTCAAATCTGTTACACTATATAACCATAGGGACATATCACCACCTCGTGGGATGGTATTACAAAATGATTGATTTTACCATTCTGTATAAAATATTTGCTTAGTTAAATGTTACCTAATATAAATTTTATATTTCATTTTATAAAAGTTTTTTAAACGCTCTAACCGCTAGCCTGTGACCGTGCTCTCAGATTTCATATTTAATGGTATAATTTAAAGATTAAATTTAATATTTGAAAATATAAAATTCAATTTATTATTGTAGGATTCCCCTTCGAACTAACTTATAAATTATAATAAATACATAAAAATATAGCCAAACAGTTTCCTCCAAATATATTTTATAGATATGTTGCTGATAATGACGTCAAGTCGAAACCGGTTCATTAATCAAAAATATATCAGTATTTTATTATTTTACTATAATGAAATAGAAAATATTACAAAGTTAGAATGATACTTACGTGTAGTGAAAGAATGGTCCCACCAATTGGTTTGGCAAAGGTAAGCTTTGAGGTCATCTGCTGTCCTACCAATAATCACTACAGGTGGCGCTACCAAGGTACGAATAATTAAAAACATACTGAATACAGCTACTATAATACCCAGGCGTTTCAATAAATTTATGTCAGTTATTTTGACAGCTTTGGCAGATCGAACACGAAAAATCACAGATATTCTGAAACAAAATCATTATTTAATTTTATAAATTGTTTATCATAACAACAGAGCACTCTTGGACTTAAAGATAGAACATAGCAATATATGTACATGGATGAATAAGGTTTAATTTTTTTACTTAAAAAAAAATATTAGCTGAGATGCAAAATTATATATGTATTAGTTATTTTATAATTCTATCACTCTCTCTCTAAATTGATTTACATTTCTCTAATACAAATGTCGTATTTATAAATTGTTTTTAAATGAAAACACAATGTAATAAACAATTTCGGTGTTTACTACTACTAAGAGGTCTAATAATCAATGACAACTAGTAAAGTGCTTTCAGTCACGTATTTTTTTACAGCATCAGCAGCTACAATCAAAAAAGTTTTCAAACAAAATCCAGAATCTTATAAAAACTATTAGAAACACGTGCTCGACAGTTAAGAGGTTTACAAATTTGCGATTTATCAATATATTGCCAAGTTTTATTAGGTGATAAACTGCCTATATATAACAAATTAATAAAATTAAATAAATTTGTACAAACCTCCACGTCTTAAGCATTAGAGCTCCGTATGTTAATGAAAATCCAATTTCCCTTAACCAGACTCTCGCTGTACAAGTATATATATTTGGTGTTGGATACATTACAATCGACTGAAAATTAGAAAAAAATTTAAAATATAAATAAGATGTATGTAATAATTAAAAATAATTTATTATTGGTTTTTGATTTGTTTTGAGTTCTGAGCATTTGCTTCTATTTATCAGCTAATTCTGTTGGTTCACTGCAATTCTTAGAAATCTAGATTGTAAATTCGTAAGGTAGTTAATGTAGTGAATAGTATTTATTTCGTTCTTGACGCTACTTCAATACAGTTAATTTTCTTATAATTTTTTATTGTTAAGTTTTTTCTGCGGCCTCCAGGCCGCACCACCAACACACTCCAGTTGCCAGTCATCACTGCCGATAAACTGCCTTACCACCTAGTTATTGGAATTTTTAATATAAATAATAAATTATTATTGCTTCCAACCGAGTATGCCATAGTGTTGTCGCAGGTAAATTCATGCGTCATTTTGCTCAGACAGCACCTGTGACAGACTTGCAGCATCCCTGCCACAGGAACAGGTTCTGGTTGAGTTTTCATTGACAGGCAATTTCAGGTATTTCCCAGGTAAAAAAGTTGCTTGGGTATTGCTACCAAGAGAGCTAGTAATGCAGATAAATCTCAAACGTTAGAAAGTTTTTCTTCTGTGCACTAAAAGCAGAAAGTTACATTGATAACTTTTTTGTTCATCTTTGATTTTACTTCATGTTTTATTCTTCGATAATTATAGAATTGAGTTATTAGAGCAAAACTATTATTGAGACAAACTAATTCTATTAAATATAAAGAACAACTAAAAATACATAATTGAACCTCTATCTAAAGTCTTAGCCTGATGTATGTGAATTTAGCCCGCATCTTTGATAAAAATAATTTTTAAAAGTTATTCTAGGTTGTTGCAGATTTGGTCTATATTGTTCAAAATATTTTTTTGCAAATTGAAAAATTAATGCAAAAATTGTGAAAACTGTTTTCCCAGTTAGCAATTAATGTTTATGAAATTTACTAGAACAGCAATAGATGGCACTACTGAATTTAAATGGTCTTGGAGATTATGATTAGATGGCAAGCATTGTGGGTGTTTAGCATGGACTTAGAATAGGCATCTTTACTTAAGCAGAAGTGTGTGCAAGACGCACTCCGCTACCGAGAAGAAAATTTAGTTCTTAGAAGCTTCTAAGTTTTGCTTCCAATTAATGCATTTTCTGCTGTGGTTGGAAATACTCCTGAATGATCTGCCACGAAAATAACTTGGCAGTTGCTTTAGCTACTAAGATGGTAGGGACAATGAAAAAAACTATGACAGAATTGAAAGTACACCAAGAGCAGTGCAGCGCCATCAGTCCGTTACCCAAGATTTAAGTACCTAACAATGTGTTGATGGCTCTTCCTAGGAAACCGCCATTCTGTAAAACATTACAGCGCCATCGTATGAAACATTTTGTTTCTTACTCCTACCTATTAAATCCTATCGAATTGCTATGGGGTCCTTTGAATCTTTAGTAAAGCGTCAATTGCAGGATGGGATGCCTGCAGTATTGAATTGCGTACGTAATTGTAACCGGGAACTAGCAATTTCAGAGTTTAGAATGCGATATTTTCATTATTTCATTTATTACAAGATATTTCATTTCAGGGACTGTCGTGCAGGAGCATCTTCTTAGATATGCAGACCATGTGGAACGGTGTTGTGGTGCATCATTGCCCATTATTATTTTTATATATGTATAATTGAAATGATTGAGATTTCATAAAGATAAAGAAATAACCATCAGTGTAGTATATAACTTAAAAAGACATGCTACGAAACGGAGGACCACGGTTCAATGCTTTTGATCGCGTCGACTACACTGTTGTGATGTAAAGCCTAAGCTTCACCTATGGGCTATGGATCTAGCAAGGTTAGCACTCTACTACACTTTTTCCACCAGTAATTCAGAAAAGATCAACTGCTGTTCAGAAAACGTCAATTGTAATTGAGGAGCCCAGAAGTAAAAGGGTTTAAGTGCATTTTTATTAGTTCTGAGATAAATTGCTTTAAAGTTAACTTGAAATTCAAAATTTCAGGAAAATGTATAGAGAACTAAGTTAATAATTTTTTTCTTTCAAGGACAAAAAACACGACAAAAAAAGAAAAAAGAATAAACTTAGGGATGATATTTTGTAGTTAGATTTGCTAGTTTCAAAAAGTGCACTTTATTTAATAGCATTACATTCTAATTATTAGAATATAGCTGCTGTCCTTTCGGACTTACAAAATCCATTCATTGAGGTGGATTAATCCTCGTATTTACAATTAATTAATGAAAGGTCCCCGTGTGTCTTCGCATTTTGTACTATTCTTCTCCAGGCTGCACGTTCCATAACCTTTTGCCTCCATCCTCTTTCTCCCATCTTCTATAGATCTTCCTCCACTTCATCGTTCCACCTTAGTTTAAGTCTTCCTCTGGATCGTTCTTTATTGGGTTTCCATGCCATCATATTTCTTATTTCCTCGTTATCCGCTCTCATCACATGTCCCCATCATCTCAATCTTTGAGCCTTGATATAGCTCACAACGTCTTCGCCATTCATTTCTTCCAGAAGTTCGGAGTTTGTTCTAATTCGGCATTCTCCATTAACTCTTTTAAAGCCCAGTATCGTTCTTAAAACTTTTCTCTCAAATACTCGAAACTCATCTTCCTCCTTTTTTGTCATACATATCACCTCAGCTGCATAAAAATTACAGGTCTTATCAATGTCTTGTATATATTTATTTTAGATCTCTTTAAAATTTGTCTATCCTCTAGCAAGTGTTTGTTACCATACTCTTACTCTCTCACCCTTGTCCATTTTGATTTTAGCCAAGGACCATATTTGGTTTTGGATCTCCTTTTCTTTGCTGGTCATGTCATTCTCAATGTAAGTGTTGGTTCCCCTAAGCTTGTTTTTGTTTTCCATTATCTGTTTCTTTTGTGCGTGATTTTTCAGTTTTGTCACGATTATCTGTTTTACGGCATTTCATCCAATCTTAAAGTCATCCACAACATGCGTCTGCAACTTATTGTTCAGGAAATCCTCAACTTTTCTAGGGGTTACTATTCCATCCGTTACTAGATTTTTTATAATTATATTTTCCCGTTTTTTATCCTTTTCATATCTTTCAAGTTGTTCTTCCAGAATAGCTATTTTTTCATCTTGCTCACTTGCTTTTGCTGCCAAATTCCCAATCACCTGTTCCATTTCGTGGACCTTGGCATTTCAATTTGTTTCCATCGTGTTCAGTTTTTCTTTTATTTCCATGTTTACTTTATAGGCGTCGGTAACCATCTTGGCCAATCCTGACATCATCTCTTTTAATTCATCCATGGTTTCTTTCCTCTTTACTTCCTCGGCTACTTGCTTTGGTGATTTTAGTGTTTTCTTACTTCTTCTGAAGACTTCTTCTTCCTCTTTACTTGTATCTATTACTTCTCTTCCCCTTTTGAGGTATTCTTTTAACGTTGTCACGCTGTTTGCTCTTTCTCTGTTGGGTTGTTTGAAATTACTCATTTAATTTTGTTTGTTAGTACATAGACAACCAAAGTTGTTTGTGGAAATTTTTATTTCAAATTGGCGTAGAATGATTTTATTTATTTTCGTAATGTTATGTATATGTTGTCAGCGTCAGTACGAGAGCCCAGGTCAACCCTTAGGAAGCACTCGCACTACTAGCACACCTTTAAAATAAAGCTTTTGTTTCAAATAACCTAACCTCAAATACTCCTTGTTTGTATTTGCTTCTTCACGTTCTTGATTGTCTTTTTTTCCACACTTTTTCTGTTGCGTATATCTCTCACTCCTTATACTTCGGTTCGTCTTCAAAAGTATCTCTTTGTTTCCTTCAATTTTCAGAAATTAACTATCTAGCAATTTGTACACACCTTGCAGGACCGTCCTAAGCTTACCAGTGCACTTGAACCTTTTTATTTCTAGGCACTTCAATTCAGATTTGTCAACTGATATTCACAAAACGTCAACTGTAATTCAGATTTACCAGTTGATATTCTTAAATCGTGAATTGTAATATAATTTGACAAATCTGAATTACAGTTGACGATTTCTGAATTACTGGTGTAAATTTGGTACATCCCATGACAATAACAAGACATAGTCCTAAATTAGAAAGAAGAAGAATGGGAAGATAAAGTCTTTATCTTCCCATTCATTCAGGCCAGGGCAGGCTAAGCCTGCCCTAGAAAAATTTGAGCCTGCCCTAGCCTTTTTTCTGTTCTGATTTAAAACAAAAATACAATTTAAAATATATATTTTTTTAAATAAAGCATGTGAGTGATGACCTTTTTTCTTTTTTTACAAATTGCTATTTCAGCCTACCTTAAGCCTGCCCTAATCTTTCAGCCTAGCTACGGCCCTGGATAAAGATAAAAATAACAATAAATATGTGTTTGAGTTATAATTTTCATTTGTAGAGGATTTGTTTTATTTTTCTCCAGGTATGTTTTAATTGGTTATGTTATACTGTAAAAGGTACAGTTGGGTTATTCTGTCTCGTAACAAACAAGAAGCGAGCAACATACACGGTTGCACACTGCAAGAGTTTCAAAATCTCATTCCAGATGCAAATACGACAACAATTTTGGTGGATTTCGAAGCGGCTTCAAACGCCCCCGTTATTACTGGTTACTACTTTGACCTTTGTCAAAGTGTCATACGAAAAGTTTAGGAACTTGTAATAAAAGAAGAAAGAATCCGTGAAAGCATTCGTTGCATTGCTGTTCTTGTCTATGTTCCTGCTCATGAAGTTCTTGGGACCTTTGATATTCTATTAAAGTCAATGTCTCTATATAAACATATGGAAAAACTCCGTTATTGAAAGGCACTAACACTTGCCTTCCAAGACCTATGCGTTAGGTCAATAATTGCATAAATTAATTGTCATGGTGGCCAATTGCCATAAGACCAACAGTGATCGACGATCAAATGTCGGCAGGGCCAGTTGTCCTAGGGCCAACTGTCCTGTAACACATCAAAGGCACCAAAAAGGGCAGTGTCCACAATTACATCAATTTGTAGTGGCCTGATCTCAAGTTGCCACAGATAATGTTGCCATCTGCCAATCTGTTGCCAATTGCAACATATGGTTAGTTGGTCCGTGCACACAGAGCACCACTACATCCCTAGGAATTCTAAATTCGAATCTCCTAGCGAGCAACTTTTTATATTATATTAAATGCTCTAAAAAGTCCACAAGCAAGGATAACGATGACGCCTTCGTGGTTTTTAGAAATTGTTGGTAGATGGCTGTGGATTTCTCTTGTTTACGAATTCTGTTAGGGTTTCAATAGTTGCGTTAAAATTTGTTTTAATTGAGAAAAATTGCAGTTCCACCTGAAGTCGATGCACGTAAAATATTTTAATTAAATTTCAAGCACAATAATAAATTATTTCTAAAAAATTTGCAATAGGTACATACATCATTGGGTTAGATGAAATAAATTATTACGTAGGTGAACTTACCGTACAATAAATTAAGAACGCTCCCAGTGTAATAACTCGTAATAAAACTGGGCTTGCAGCACGTACCACCTGCATATAAAAAGAAAAATGAGTAACATAGCACAAGCTAGAAAGATCATTCTATTAGTTAAAACATGTATGTATAATTAAAACGTTCAGGTAATTTTAGTAAAATATGTTTACGACATAAAGTTAATTTTCCCAAAGTTGCGCTCTATGGTTCAAAGCAGTTCAAGGAGGAAAATAAGTGTTATAGTTCAGTAAGCCATAAATTGAATGCAAACAAAAGATTTAGCATATCTACCTAAAAAAACACTCTCAAATAATAAAAATAATTAAGTTAAATTATTTAAACTTGGAAAAGGAAATTCAAATTTTAAGATGTCAACTTATAATATTAATGTAATCGGAAACGGCTGTGTTAAATTCAGCAGTTGATGAGAAATCGATTTTTAGTTCTATTAGCAGATAAAATTGTAAAGACTTGCCTTGACATTGCCGTATCTCCAAGTAAAGAAAATTACTATAGGTAAGCAACATATGACGATGCAGGATAGAATCAAAATTGCTGTCCTCATTACCCAGTTTAGGGATACAACACATGGACGGTCATCTTCGCAACTTTCGCAACCTTCGGCACAGGGAAAACATTGAAAAACTCCTGGCAAAGCATATTGACTTTCTTGACCCTGTAAAGTTAGAATAATAATTAGGGATTTTTTCTTTTTTGTTGTGTTTAAGTAGCAGGAGAATTACTTTATCAGCTGAGTACGGTTCCCTCTTAATTATAAAAGTTTAATTTAGACAAATATTTAAATTTATACCAGCATTAGTTTTTCATATTCCTCTTCTATAACGGTTCCATTGTAATAACGTCGTTCCGATTTAATATCGGGAAAGTAATATCCAAGGCGACATACACACTTGTAGCTTCCCCTTCGAAAACCCAAACCAGATACAGGTACGCACTAAACAAACAAACAGTTTCAAAACTTGATTATTTATCCTAAATAAATACATTCTTAATGATTATGTAACTTTATACTTCGAGATGAAACTTTGTAAACCATCATAATTAAAACATAATTAAACAATACTCCACAGTAAAATAATATAAATAAATTTGAGTTACTTACGTATGTGGTTCTCTTTTTACATTTATCTGAAGCTGCAAAAATATTAAGCTGAGTACTATCTCTTGGAAGAGGGCATTGGTCTATATCCACTCTTCGAAGATCTACATCGATTCCACTTGTGCCCCTTAAATAAACAAGAAAAACTGAATTATTTGGTAGGTCGTTAAAACGCCCATCAAATGCCTCATCAATATTTACGAGTTTATGAACAATACATGATAACTTAACTATGGTTCATTATATACAAAATAGAATGCGAATTACGAATAGCATTTCAAAAGTTTGAATTTTTAAAGTTTTATATTCAAGTATTCATGATTCTTAATGCGGTCCTGCCGGTTTTGTGTTATTTATTACTCAACTATAATATTTCAATGTTAATTTAAACTTGAGATTAGGTCAAATAAAGTTTAAACTACCATGTTGTACTACTGAAATACTGACCCAAAGAGTTTCATCTTTTTAATACGTTTCGGCACGAGGTGGTTCGGCGCGAGCCGATTCGGGGCAAATGCATTTCGGTGCAAGAATTTAATTTTAGAGTAATTTTTTATAAGCAGAAATTGAAGTAGCTTTCCACTCTATTAAGGCGTATTTAGAAAATTTTTATTATTTGACTTCTGCCTGATTAGTCGGTTCAATTAACAATTTATATAACCAGAGGTGCATTGTAGCTGTATCTGCATTGAATATTTTCTTATACATTAGATGTTAGTTAGGTATTACTAGCCTCAGATTGGCTAGATTGATACTCAGATTGTCTAGCAATCTAGCTAAAAATGAGTAATTTTAGTTGTACACAATAAATTATCGTTAATAAAAGTATAATAGAATTACCAATAAATAAATATATATTGCGATGACCTGGTGGTTTTTTATAAATTTTTAATTTATAAAATTGCAATGTTCTGACCACCCTGGGCGACAAATAAATAAATTTTTTATAAAATGTTTGAAAAATTGTGTCTCACCATCAGCAATAATTCTTTTGTGAGCATGAGACTCTTTTTAATTTAACTAAAGTTCCAGAAGTATTTTCAATTTTTAAAATCTAAATCCAAATTTTTAAAATTGATTCGAACTTTAAAATAAATTTCAAAATAAAATATTCGAATTGTCACGGAAAACCAATTATGGGCGATAACGGAGCACACCTTGCTATCGTACTTGATTTTTCTTTGCCTTTGCCACATTCTTTGCCACATAATCAAATTGATTTTTATATGCAAATAAATACTTCTCCTCAAAATCCTTCTAAAATGTATCCAATATCTCTTCAAAAATCATCCAAATACGGACAAAAAATTCCAAATTATTAATAAAAACTATTACTCAGGCAATCAAACTTATTTATTTACTGAATATTAATATCTCAAAGCAAATCACCAATTACAGTAACTAACGGTACAACCCAGGATGGGTTTGGCTAACCACTTCATTTTAAAAGGATTTTGAACAGTGGCGGTGATACCAATAAGCAAATGTAAGCAATGCTTAGGGGCCCGGGATCATAAGGGACCCGGGACCATAAAAAGTAGCAAATCCCAAAAATGAGATTTTTAAATAATATACGCAATTCAAAATTAATACATTGTTTTGTTTAGGAACCCATTTAGTTACTCTTGCACCTCCACTGGCCCAATGTACTACCTCCAATGCAGCTGTCTTGATCGAATTCATTCAAGAGACAGGATGGCTTGAGGAGTGACAGGACGAAGAGCCGCTGCATCGGAGGTAGTACAATGGGCCCGATTTAGTGGCCTAAGTGCGCGTAGGGATATCTCCCTGCCCTCTTACCTAAAATCCGGAATTCAGAAGAGTGCACTGGAGGGTATTCCATACCTCCCAGACCCCCCGGATTACACAAATTCCTTTGTGACTTAAATAATATATTTAGACCTTTACTTTCTGATGCGTAAAAATAAAATTAATTTTGTACTTGGTAGCAAAACAAGTTTTTTCCTATTCTAAAGCTCTAAACATATTATTTAAGTCACAAAACAATTGGTGTAATCCGGGGGGTCTGGGGGGTATGGAATATCCTCCAGTGCACTCTTCTGGATTCTGGATTTTAGGTAGGAGGGCAGGAAGATATCTCTAAGCGCACTTAGGCCACTAAATCGAGCCCATTGCAGGGGCGGTGATATCAATAAGCAAATATAAGCAATGCTTACGGGACCATAAAGGATAGTAAATCCCAAAAAAGAGATTTTTAAATAATATACGCAATTCAAAATTAATACATTGTTTTTTTAGGAGCCTGTTTTGTAGATTTGCTTACGGGCATTAGCTACTTTTGCACCGCCACTAGTTTTGAAGGCAGATTACCTCGGTGGTTTGCCATTGCCCTCCGAGGAAGGACGATTAGATCAACGTTCTTTGCTCCATTCGGGCTCAAACAAGGGTTCTCTGCTTAATCACTAATTACAAATGCAAATATAATCAAATTTTACCAGAGACCAACTCCTCGACGTAAGGTTTCAACGGCAAAAAAGCCCCGTCTCTCCATAATGTCACTGCCAACTTAACACGTCGACGGAATAGACGAGTGAATTCAAAATATTTAAATATTTACAAAATTTTACAAATTCTTTACAACATAATAATCCTGAAACCTAATAAATTACTTTACTTTATGTAAATTGTTAATAATAATAAAACATTTATTTTTTTAGTTTTTTTAGTTCACGGCTAAACAAACGAAAAAAAAAAAAAGATAATGATATAGATGTTGTCTAGCACCAATAATAGGATATTGAGGAATATGTTGTATATTTAGTTAATAAGATAAATTTGAATTTAACAAGCTGGAGGCGGGAGATTTAAAACTTCAAGTTTTAACAAGTCTGTCCCAACAACGATTGAGCCATACGAAAGTAAATTAATCTAAGTTTATGTCTTGGTAAACTGAAATTTTATTAAATTAAAATAGCTTAGCTGATATAATATCAAGTTTCATATTATTGAAAACAAAATCAAAAAAATGTGTTTTAAGATAGATGGATTATATAAATTTTAATATACTTTGAAAGTTAAATAATTTATCTTCCACATACAGTAACTAAATTGTTGCATTTTCAAGGTAAACTGTCTAATAGGTGTAAAATTTTATCCAAGATAATTAATATAAGCATGAAATATTAAGCTGATGTAGCTTTGCAGATGACATTAAATTTACTCACTAAACCTCAGATTGATGATTCAAATAATACAAATCCAAGCATATACTTTCAACAATTTTTATATTATTTCCAATATTGTGGAGCTTTTATATTCAAAGAAAAAATAAAAATTTGTAAGTATTCTGTTCATAAGGGATTTCGTGTGGGTACGATATTTATTTGTTTTTTGAGGTGAACGATTTAACGAACCGAAATGAATCAAATTCGTTTTGATGTCACTGAATGTTAAAAAGATATATAAACCTATATTTTTTTCACAATAAGCTAATATAGCGTGCCGCAAAATAAGCTCAGCGGTTTAACTTTTTTGTAACATTTAAACGAAATATAATACATTAATTACCTTCATTGAATAAAATTATTTAAAATATTTACATAATATGCAAAAAACATACATACATACATAATAACTATGTAAAAAAACCTTCTTACTCGCAAACACTTGATTTTGTAAAATTTGTAAATATTTGAAATTGTTCGTCTTTCCCGCCTGCAAGTCAAGTTGGTAGAACTTCGCCGATCAAGGTTGGTAATGAAACTAAAAGTTTTTGAAAATTTGAGATTTTGTGTAATATCAAGTTTAAGAGTTTTTTATTGATATTTTGCCAAATAAATAAGTTAATTTGATAATAGTAATTTAATTTGAAAATCTAAATAAAATTTTTTTGAAAAAAGAAGACCATTGCAAACGAATAATTTATATGATAAAATTTAAAATTGGTTTTAAATATTTGGATTTGGATAATTAATAAGAGTCTCATGCTCGTAAAATATGGATGAGGTTTAAATTAAAAATTTATAGCCACAGTACATTACAATATATTTACCATATTTCTTTTACATAAAATCCCAAACGTAAATTACGCACCCTCTATAAAGTATACTATGTTATAATAGTGAGACTATATTAAATTTTTAAGTATCTGTAGAATTTAAACCGTCTACTGAAGAAATATGAATATCACAGTTTAAATTTGCTTGTTTAATAAATTAAACCATAACAAAATGATACTTGAAAAATATTTTCACCTATAAAAGCAACTTCGTACAATGTGGAAAATTTTACAATTTATTATGAAGAAATAAATCATCCAGATAATGGTACAATCTCAATGCTACATTGTGGTTAATTATATTACAACCAGGAATTGAAACATTTTAAATCTATGTTATAGTAATTAGAGAATTAATGAAAATAGAAAAATATGCAGAAAAAAATAGTTATTTAAAGATTTCAGTAACCCAAAATAATTTTCGATTTAAAATAAAACCGAAATTGCACTAAAAGTAAACCCGAAATAAAATATATTATATATTTTCTATTCTCGCAATCTTGCTAAGCAATGGCTTTTGTAGAAATTTCATTTATAAAATACTTACTTTATTCACTTTTGACGATAATCATTTTTCAAATGATAAACATTCTATTATTGTCAGCTTGCTCGTAAAAATAAATAAAGCTTTATTAAAATTTTAAAAGTGTCTCGATGAATGCACCATGGATTTCATTATTTTTATTCAGTTTTTTGTTCAACCAAGCAGACTTTTAATAACAAACAAAGCTGGATTAACTGTGGTTTTATTATGCAAATGCAGTTGTCATACAATTAAACCAACGTATACCGTCTTGATTATTTAACTAAATTTAACTTTTAAAGAGCTTAGTTATAAAATTAAAACTCCCTTCTTATCCTTGTCAACTAATATTGATCAAATTTAAAAACAAGTTTAGTTATATTAAACCACTAGTTCTCTATTTTGAATTTTTTCATTAAACTATGTCAATATTGGCATATTTCGGTACATTTATGTTGGAAACTGCTTTAAAGAGTAAATCTGTTGGTATTTTAAATTAAAAATTTACTGACTATCTCAGATGATTCCATCAAATTATCACGATTTACCTAATAAATAAATTCATAAATAAAATAGTGTAAATAGTTTTAAATAGAAAAAATATTTTTGGAATTTAATTTGATATTTACCTGTTCCTTAAATAGTTAAAATACTATTTTTCTTACTTGTTTACGACTGTTTTAATAAATAATATAAAAAAAATTCATTAAATTTGGCGCCCGCGCAGGGACCTTTGCGTTCCATGCATTAACAAACTCGGAGGAATATTGTTTTTTTTCTCTATATATCAAAGCATTTTATTACCAGCACCCAACTGGGAAGCGGGTGAAATCTTGGTCGATTCAAATACTCTGCTGTGATCGAAATCCCAAAATAGATCTGTGTGTAACGAGGAAGGCAACGGGAAACCATGCCATAAGTTAAATTCCAAGAAAATTACGACTAAACAGTTTAATTCAAAATCAAAATTATTCGAAATACCTAACTATAAATGGAAGAACAAAATCTGAGCTATCTAGCAAGGTTACCATTCTACTAGTATAACTTATTCAAGTGGTGTCAGAACCACAAGTACAAACATTTTTGTTAGAAAATAATGTAGTTCTAAGTTGTGCATAAAAACTTTACAAGATGTAACGGATGGGTTCTAATCCTTGACATTGTCAGTCTGTACCTGATGGCCTGCTTACTTGTAATTTATCATTTTAACTGTCTATTTATTTAGTTAAGTAATTAAATTTTTTTATTTGATTTTGAAATAAAAATTACTTCATTTGAATTAGTAATAACTTTAACATGATCGAACACATACGTCATTGTGTGAATGTTGTGATTTGCTCCATAAATTTTAAAAATCTGCATAAAATAATAGAGAGTGTGAAGCCCTTATTTATGTACATTAAGATTTATTGGTTATTTTTCCATTATTTTAGCAATGAGTTGTATATCACGATAACGAAAACAGTAAACCACAATAAATGCTTAAATGAGCACGAATTGTAAATTCTATTAAAAAGTATGCTACAGCTGAATGGCCTACATTCAATTTGTAAAACGGGGGAGTACAGAAGTTAGTAATTACGCCCTTAACATGGACACAATCAAACTACAGCTGCTGGTGAAAGTTGAAAACAATAAAAAAAGAATATTTAAAAATAAAATTAAAATTGGTTAGATAATTTAAATTAATATTTTAATTAAAGAAAAACGACGGGCTCTCTTTCTTAGGGTACGTTTATGTTGGAGCTATGATAACTGATAAAGCGAAGAAATAGTTTAGCTACAATCGCTATTCTACGAATTAACATTGACTTGCGCGCTGCTTCAACATAAACGGTCCCATAAGAATCAATGCATTACAAATCACTGCTTCGCAAGAATCACTGCAACCATCACTGCTTGCAGCTCCAACATTAACGTACCCTTAGACGATCAAGGCAAATTTATTCATTGTTAACTAAATTCAAACTTTATGTTTAAATTGTTTTAAAGGAGCGAACAGAAATGTTTTGACATAAATTTTATTTATTAACATAAAATATCTCATAAATATTTTTTACGGTTTCGTTTTGGTTACGCTCTGTATATTTAATGGTCCACGACATAATGCAGTCATGCTAGATAAATTTCGCCAAATTTAAATTAACTTAGTTTGCATAGGTGCATGCATTCTTATATAATTTTTATTAAAAATTTATACCAGTCACCGAATTAAAACAAATACAGCTAATTGGTGCTAAAAAACCTAATAATTTGTATTAATTAGTGGTAGCAGGTGATACTGTTTATTTTCCAGATTGTGTGATTTCATGTTTACATAGTATTTGTTTTTTAAATCTTTAAATCACAAAACTCTGATGATTATATATGCATTATTACTAGCTTCCGTATTCGGCTCCGCCGGGTTCACACAGTATTTTATTTACGGTTATTCACAAATTTTTATTCAATGCATTTTTAAATTATATTTCTTCTCTGAAACGTTTAATAGATATCAATGACTATTTTTGTTGTAGAGTCCTCGTGAGATTTGAATCATAATCGAATTATACTAATTGGGGTTCTTGTATTGCATTGACGGCTGGGGAATTTTGAATATTCGAATATTTAAATTCTCAGTTTTAGTTGTGGCTGGTGAGTTAAATGCTCACCACAAGTTCATCAAGTGACCAACAGGAATTAGTAAAATGCATTCAAATGTACATTGAAACCTGCATGTTGCAGCCAGAATTGAAAATTTGAATATTCGAATATTCAAAATTCGGATCCCAAATTTCAATATTTAAATTAGTGCATAACATTTTAGTCATGAGTCAATTTGAAGGTACTTCGTTGTATAAAACTAAGGTGCAATTGAAATTTAAGCAATTGTCATGCAAGAAAAAGCGAATATATTAAAATGAAACAATTAGAGTTATAACTACTGAACCCCTGGGCACACTGAAACTAATTTTATAATTTGGTACCTACTTTATTGTATAAAACTAACTTGCAATTGAAATTTAAGCAAAATCATCTGGATTTTGTTTATAATATTCTTGAAATTGGATTCTTCAAAAATCATGTCATTTTTTGTAATTTTATTGTTGTTTATTAGTACTTAAGTCTTCAACTTGGTACTAGCATTACTTGATCATGCTTATGTTATGTATTTAGTCGATAAAAGTCAAAGTAACGGTAAAGATGAATAATTATTGGGAAATTGAATGCTTGGGACTACCTACTGAAAGCAGGAAAGTTTTAAAAGTATAAGAAATGTTTGTAAACATATTTATTTTGTTTCGATGCAACTTATTCGAAAAGCTTAAGTCAGATTAAAAACTTTTTTCAATAAATAAAGTTGTTTCTCTTTTATGCGTAATATAAATCTGCTAAAAAGAGAATAAGTTGCTATTTAAAAAACCAATATTGATTTTAAAACAACATTGAAAACCTCAAATAATTAAATTTTCCAATAATTCCATATTTTTTCCGCTCGCTACTGTAAAACTTTTGCTTGATAAATTTTTTATTTAGGGGTTGGTTTCCAGATGATCTTTCGTATAGAATAATCTTAATTAGATAATGTAAATACTAACAGAATTTAATAATGCAAGGAAAAATCCGTCATCAAACAGCTGGGAAATTATTATTTAAAAAAGAGTAGAGATTATGTTTTATCACCCACCATCAACGCCCCTCAAGTTTTATTACGAAAATAGTTTCAAACCAGACGTAAAAAATGAACTGAAAAAAATAATCAAATAAATACGAATAAATACCTTACAATACTAAACTTTTGTTATAAATATAATTATATAAGTTAGTCTATGATCCATTAGATTGGCAGATTACAAAGTTTACGGCAGTGTTTTCCAAACTTTTTTAAGTGAGACCATGAATTACATATTTAGTGACTTCAAAGAATCGAAGAAAAACATATTCTTTTTCACATGTTCAATTAAATTAAAGCTGGCCAAAAGTTTTCATGTAAGCAGATACTTAGTTTGAATTTTATTATTTTTAAAATCGAAATCATTTTCATTCAAAGCTGTCGCAACCCACTTCAGGAAAACGACATGATATTGGTTTTATAAAACAAGTTCGAGGAATTGAGGCTAAAAGCGACTTCAAATATTTATGTTCCGCTAAAATTAATTACTAAAGGTATAATCAAATTTTAATAATTAATAAAACAAAGATTAAGTTTTTAATCAACTTGATCACTAATGTACTTAAACTTTAGTTACATTCTTAATTTGGTACCGTTTACGTCCACTTAACGTAACATTAAAAATTAACAAGCCCGGTGCTGCATTTACACTAAAAAAATTGCATAATTTTGAATATCCACTTGATTTAAAGCTAATTCGGAGTTGACTTGCAAATTTAATTTTATTTAGCATTACATTATTTCTAATGTTTACTTTATTTTTTATTAAAAAAACATTTGAAATTGCAATTTAAGTTTTTTCTATATTTTTTATTTATGCTGCTATTTATTTCTTTGCTATGAATTAGTTTTTTATTTAAAACTAAATTTTTAGTTTCGAAAGCTTAGACAGACACCTTCTCAATGTTAAAAGTTAATAATGTTTCATTTTTAAATGAAATATTTAAAATTACCTCATATTTTCTGGAAATGTATTAGAGTTGTCAGCGGGCGACCGAATTGTATATTGTTGACGGACAACCTGCCTTCTTGTAATATACGAGATTCTTTGTTGTTAAGCCGCTTTTACAACATCAATATTATTGTCAGAATTTTTAATATTGTCAGTAATATTGATCGTATAAATATTATGTTACTGTGAAAGTATGCAAACAGTATAAAAATACTGTTTTTAGTAATTTTATACATTCACTGAAATGATTAGTTAAAGTAGGATTAATTTTTATTCGCCTGCTTTCTTTAGTGGTTTTATAGAATCAAAAGTTGTATTTTATTCAACCTACAAGTCGAGAGAACTTTGAACAGATAATAAAATTGTACCTAACAGGCCCTGGACACTGGACGGGGATAACAAAGGAAAACATCTCGGATCTGACTAGGAGCAGGCGCAACATTCTTAACGTGGGATCTGAACAAATCTCAAAAAGAAACATATTTTATCTTAAGGCTAGAAAACATCGATTTGATCGCAAAATATGAAGAAAAAGTTACAGCAATGACGGAACAGCTTAATAATAAACAATCAGGGAAGATAGGTCTGAAATACCAAAAATTATGTCCAATTGTTCTAAAATTGATGTTAACGATGTTAATGTCAACAACTACATTTACTTGGTGCATACCATCAGGCTTGGAAAAGACAACTAGGGCACAGAAATAAACATAAGAATACGCCTGGGGTGGGTGGCAGTCAAAAAAGTTCCCAAAGAAACTTAAGGCAAAAATGTATGACTTCTGCATACTACCAGTGCTGACCTATAGCTAGAGAGTGGAGACTATGACAACTATGACTAATAAAACTGCAAGTAGATGGGCAGTGATTTAAAGATCAAAGGAGAGATGAATTCTTGGCATAACTACGTGATAAGAAACATAAAGAATGAATCCGGGCAAAAACGGGAATCACGGACACAACACAAAAGGTAACAAAACAGAAATGGAGAGCGGAGGACTGCAGATGGTCGACCAGAATCATAAACTGAAGACCGAGAGGCAGTAAAAAGAGTATCGGACGACCACCCAAAAGATGGGCAGATGGCATAAAAGAAAGAGAAAAAATTAAAATTTTTGTTATGTAAAAAAGAGTGTATCTGCAAGACGACGTAATGTTGATCAAACGTAGACCTGTGAAAATTCTCGGGAAATATTGGATTATCAAGCGTAAGTTTCACAGGTACTCGAAACAAAAATAATTGTTGCAGCTTTGAACAATTAGCAATATTATTGAGCAGTTTAAATATTAACATTAAATCCAAAACCGATCTGCTCGCAAGCATTGTGACCAACTTAAAATACTTCAGGAGCATTCCATGCCTCATAAATTTACGCTACCTAGTCTCAGAGACCGGAGAAGCTGTGGTGGAACGTTTAGGCGCCGCTTTATTGAAACAGAATATGAAATTTTAATAACGGAATTATTATTCGCAATTTTAAAAATTTTTTTTATTATTATGTAAAATTACACTCCGATCCCACATTTTTTATAGTAATCGGCCCTTATAAACTACGATGAAATATTTGATTAATTAATTTTAATTAGACCATAAGCTGAAAATTAATTACGTCAAATTAAAATATGACAAAATGACCAATCAGTGACGTAACAGTTGTAATTCAAATAAATAAAACGAAATTATCAATTAAATTAGTATTTAACTACAGATAGACAAGCAAGTACTCCACGAAACTGTAACAAGGGATGCTTTACAAGGAACAGTTCTGGAACTCACTCTATGGAACATTACACACGACGATGCGTTAAAACTCGAAATGCGATTGACGACATTAGAGTATTAACTTCCTTGAAACTAGAACAAAAGTTATAAGGAAAAGTGAACTAAGTTTTCTTTTAGTAACCGACATTTTACAATAAAAGGGAGAAAGATTTATCCTTGATAAGTACTTAAAAAAAATTTGTTAATGAAGCCGCAAAGCTACATGCGCCATTGGCAAAATGGTGAATTGCAACCGAGCAAAGCCGGGTACTAAATCGACATAAATATAAAATCTGGACTTTCTGATCTGTATCATTATTTAGTTTTAAAATTACATAAAAGATTGATTTTAATACAATATTTTAGTAGCCTTATGATTGTTATGCATGGTTGGTATCAATATTATTTTATCTTCCTGACAAATGTTCCTGACGTATCAAAAAAAGTGACAAAGTATGTGATATAACATTTTGTTTAAATTTATGGTCCACCTCAGTATCAAGATTATTTATGAAATTTTTTGAAACATATTCTACATCGGTGTATAATTTTTTATATTATCTATTATGCTATTCTGAATTTATCAAGCAATAAAGTAAAATAGAGGAATCGTTTATACCACACACAGCAATTGGACGAACTTATCTATTATTCCAGTTCTAGAGTTGTAGTGTCTGGAGCAATTCAAAATAAATTGAAATTCAAATTGAGACAATATCGCAAAATATTTATAGGTTAAGCCACCGGCTACACAGGCACATACGTATAATTAATTCCATAAAATGAAATAGAAAACAATTCGTATAGTACAGAATTTGTTTTAAACTGCACAGAAAACGAAATATCTTATGAATTTTCAGACGCTGGAGGTGGTAGTAGAATTCTCGCAACATAAACATTATATTTATAGACATTGATTCTGTTTAGAAAATTGAAATTCATGAGAAATGTCAATTGACTAAGCTCATACTAAATATATTGATTTCTTTCGACTTATGTTGTTTGAAATTGTTCTTGCTGTTATTTCAAGGCAGCAACAGGAGTTTTTATTAAAAACATAAAAAAAACTATTTTTTCTTGCGAAAAACTTATGTAGATGAAATATAAAATTAATTTTTATTTGTTTAGTAAAAACTATAATTTAAAATAAAGCAGAAGTAGAGATGTTTCGAAAAGCAAAGCAAAAAGGTTTTTATATAAATCTATTTAATGGTTGCTTTTCTTTTATCGTAGTATAATACTTTATTTCATTATTTTAAAATGCAATTTTAAAATTCAATTGAGAGTAGAAAAAACATTATAAATGAAGATTTCCACAGGATAAAATATTATGTGTGGTGGCTGTCACAAGAACAACAATTATTTTTCTTCACAGTTAGAATCCTCAATATTCAGAGTGAGTATATTGATGATACCCTAACCCTTAACCCATATGCATTACTTTGTTCTAATACAAATTTTTATTTTCTCACTAAATACAAACTGAACTATTCGCTAATTACTAGCGGATATTCTGCTTGCTTAGCTCAGTAGGGAATGGGGATTATTTGGCGAGTACCAATTAAATCTCCACTAAGTTTAATACAATTGAAGTAGCTTTGATTTGATATTTGAGTATTTGCACTAAATCCAATCATACCAACACAATTACTGTTCTGTTTGATTGTAGCGAGTGAAGTTGGCAACAATAACTAGGGTCGTTATGATACCTAACCTAATAAATAATAAATAATTGTTAAAGTTATGTGTGCTTTCCCCTGTGCCGATCTAATCAGTTTTTAATAAATGCAATATAAATAATAAACTGTACATAAACTTAAACAATATATCTATGTAACACCATCACTTATTCATTAAATATTTAGTTATCCCACTTCCGGTTTATTATGAAATATCCGGTAAAGAGAAACTTTCTCCACTAACTTTGGAAATTTTCAGCTTTACGAGAAATCAATATCATTACAACTTCCTACATAAATTCTAACGACTGTATTCTATAGATTTCCTCGGTTTAAAAAAACTGTTAAATTTCCTACAACAGACGTTATTAACGGAAGGTGAACGAGAGATAGACATTATCAACGCACCCGGCGACGATATTTAATTGGTAGTGGCAGAGCACACGTAAAGATTTTACTCCCTGAATTACAAAATACAATTTATTAGGGTTATCTGCCGCAGTAATTAAGCATTTTTTTAAATACGCCGGGACTTAACTTTATGATATGACATATCTGCAATCATAGCGAGTCTCCTCTAATAACAAGATATATTTAAAAAAAATTTTATTTTGTCTTTTACAATATTCAAAAACCATAGCGGTCATATAACCCAAGTAATAATTTTTATCCAGAGAAAGCCCTTAGATAGACTGCTTAGTTTGAGCCCTGTGCAAAAGTCACACACAAATTGAGTAAAAATTGCATTATCCCTAGGATCTTCCGAGTTCCAAAAAGATTCACGGATGTTGGTATGTTGCAATTAAAACCCACATTTTATTGTTGAGATGAAATTTGGCTTAAAGTGATTTTTTTTCATATAGAAATATTTGGTTCTAATTAAGATTTTTACCACGATGGAATTTTCGTCAAGGGAGAACGAATTGAAGTAGTGTAAAGGTTTCTGTCTGGGTTGAGATTAAGCGGAATATGGATTTCCAGCTGTGTTGCCAAAAACTTCCAATTTAGAAAATCAAGTTGGAGAGGCCATGTCCTAAACTGAATAGAGGGTTCATAAAGAAAATAAAGAAATAGTATTTCATCGTATGCTGGATCGGTTCTTAAATCACCTTGGAACTCCCTCAGAGAGGGAAATATTTGAAAGTCTAGATCGCCACTGGAGGGTCGAAATGCTTATGCGCAATTTCTTTACCAAAATTTTGATTGGTTACTAGATTTATTTGTCTAATAGATTTGTGTTCGAGAGATATCTTGAGGCAAAGAAAGACCATTCCTGCTCGACAAAGTGTGCTACTATTAGGAAAGGGTGGATCTCCCTCGATGTGGATTCGACGCTTCGACGATTCGACAAACAGGTACATCGAGTTGAATTAGGTTTAACAAAATTACTAGTACCCAATTTAAGGCTGCCCAAATAATAAATCACTTCAATACGACTTTAATCTTAGTATTGCCATCTGCCGCCGATTGTTATAACTGTATTATTAGGTGACCCATTACCAGTAAGGTTTTACCATATCTGAGAATAAAGCTTTGTTCCAACAAGCCCATAAACCGTTCACCGTAAGGATCGAGACCTAACTTTTGTAATAGTAAATAAAATACAGTGAAATAATATAAATTGTAATCAAGTAAAATTATCAGGGGCGAAATTTTGAAAGGCAAAATATTACCGGGGACCAAATTACCTGGAAATGAAATCTCACCTAGTGACTAAATTACAGGTGGTGAAATTACCAAGGGATCAAATTTCCGGGGGTAAAATTAACAGAAAATCAAACTACCAAGGAGTGAAATCACCTCTGGGATCAAATTACGGGGACCGAATTACCCACTACGATTAGAGAGACAAATGTAAACTGCATCTATGGGCAGTAGTTAATCAGTTTTTTTTTGAAATTCCACTAATAGAAAGCTTGTATTTCCGGAAAACAACAAATGTAACAAAACAACAGAATAGTAGTTTAAACTTTAAGTGTCCTCGTCCGCTTCTGTAACCAGCAGTTTTTGATATTATTTATTTTTATTCCTATGCTTCTTTTTTCATCTGCCGTGTTAGGCGATCACAATTTGGCTGAAGCCAAAATTACGTATTAGACAATTTCCATTAATGGGGTGGTTTTCCGTTGCCTTCCCCATAACCCACATATCTATTTGGGACTTTAAATCACTGAAGTGAATACAACGCCACCCGGATTTGTACTGCGGTTACCTGCTTTGCAGTCTGCCGGTATGAGCTTTTGCCATACTGCAGGTACTATATCACAGGGGTGGACAACAGGTCGATCTGGTCGTTCGCGAAGTAATTTTTAGTCGATCAAACCTGTCGACACTAGTCGTGATTCATAATAAACCGAGGAGGAAACCACTTTGGAAATATGTTGTACAAGTGAAGAGAAATCTGAGAAAATGTAAGGAAATTTAAGGAAATCTTAGAAATTACAAATAATCTTGCTTTTTAACTTTTCTGAAAGGAAATCATAAAACAATGCAAAAGAAAATCTAAGAAAATTCTAGGAAATCTGGAGATTTTTAGGAAATCCGGGGAAATCTACAGAAATCCAAAATCTCATAAAAAGCAATCTGGTGTATTGGGTCTGTGCTTTCCTTCTCGTAATAAGCTAAGAAAATGTTTCTTGGTCTACTTTAGCTTAATAAATACCATACAGGTATTATTTATATGCAGGGTTCCCACTCGTCTGTTAAACCTGGAAAATAATGTAAAAGTAAGAGAATTTAAAATTTTCCTAATTTTGTCAGAGAAAAGTCAGGGAATTTCTCATTTTTAGCAGCAAGTCAGTAATTTTAAATAGATTTGTTTTTAAATTTTAAAATTGAATTTTTTTATTTTTGAAATTAAAAAAAAATTGTAAATTTTAATTTAATTTAATTAAAATTAAGATTTTTTTTACATTTTATCTTCCGATTTATCAAAATACCAGGGAAATGTTTTATTCTTGTTAGGGAAAACCTGGAAAAGTCAGGGAATTTGATTTGGAAAATTTAGAGGGAACTCCGATTATGTAAATATAATATTAATATTATATTATTATATTAAGATTTTAAGGTAGATCGCGAAAAAATTTTAACAAACATAGTCGATCGTATATAGTACAATGAAGTTGGCTACCCCTGCTATATCAGGTAGGCGCTGGTATTATCATTATTTATTATTATTATTATTTAATACTAAGAGAGTTTAAGATATATAAATAGCAAATTACAACTAGATCACAGCAGTGTATTCGGCGTCACCAGGGCTAGAACCACGGTTTCACTCTTCCTAGTCTTCACATGTGTGCTTTACGCCACACACACAAAATTCCTAAGCTTACTAAAATTAAATATATATTTTAGGACATCTGCCTTTGGAAGTGAAAGCTGAAATACATCCATGCGAATCGTCTTACACTGGATGGAAGAAAGAGGGTTAAAACTTTGTAATTTTCCATATGAGCGCATTCGCCAGCCGACATTTTAAAACACAGAAACTTATTGTCGTTTTTCAAAATGTGAAGCGCCACGTACTGTCCTGAGCGGTAACTACTATAAGTGGTATTCAGCGTGTTTCGGGTTTTGAGTATGTAAAAATACTAAGTGTTTATTAAATATGAACAAATCAGCAGTTACATAATGAACTGATTAACCTAAATTGATTTAAAAACACACGATCTCTTTTGTAAAAATTCAATAAAAAAAAACAATAGTTTTCTTTAAGTTATCCGCGTCTCCATGTTGGTAATTTCGGTATTAAAAGTTGCATTTACGTCTGGGAAATACCAAGCAATTGGTATCAGTTTCGTTCAATGAGTTGTAGAGACAACTTCGAAGATAGAATTAAAAATAATTGAAATTTTTGTAACATTATAAACAGACCAATACAAAGAAACATCACCTAAGCACCTAAGTGTGGACCTGATAAAAGAACTAATACGATACTTTTAAACAACCCTGTATGTGCAACTTCCCTAAGACATATATTAAGTTGGCAATACGAAACAGGACTAAAATGTAAGGAAATGGTTTGTAAATAGAGATATTTTAAATAAAATAATAAACAATTTAAAATAAATAATTAATTTTAAATAAATATCAATTAAAAATAATAGTAAATAAAAAATTTAATTGCCCTGCATTTTGCCGCATAAAATTTTATTATAGTCTAAAGCCACCTGTGGCGCACTAATCGGATTTGTAAAATAGCGAAGAATTATATTTCTATATTAATCTCTTATCTATGCTCTAAAGTGCCTTGGTGTAACCTTCAATAAGATACTGGGTTCAGGGCTTACATGTGAAACTTATGCCAAACATCGGTTTTCAGGCAATCCAGTAGAAGGGAAATGTTTGGTTCCGTAATAAATTCTATTCTTTCCCTCTTCCTAAGCAAAACCAGGATAACAAATGATCGTCAAACTAATAACCACACTGTAAGCTGATTGTATTTGAAATAAAATTTTTCATTTGAATATTTATATAACATAAAAAATGTAATAATAAAAGCAACACCAGTGATCCTTCAATTTATTTTTAGTGTAGTTTAAATATAGAAATATTTGTTATTGGCAATACGGCGTATTATTTCTTTTAAAATGTTCTTTTCAATGATACTCCGGATTTACTAGACTTCCGCTTGATATAATGCGAGATATTTGGCAAATATAGCGCAAAATAAAGCATTTGTAAAATTGCCCATCGGCATTTCCCCGCTTTTTAAAAAATATGCAAGCTTTATGGAAAACAAATTAAATGAAATTCACTTTATATTTAATTTTGACTGCTATCATAATTATTATTTTTGGCAGTACTATTTTGAATTAAGACGTTCTTTTCAATACTAGTAATTTTACTTATTTTATATGTTTATCTATGGCCTTTGGGTGTAGTTTTGAAAAAACTTAATCGGTAATAAAATGCCCGAAGCGTTATTGTTACGGAAATAAAAATGTATGTCTTATTGATTTTTAATCAAAACTTATTGAAAACGAAATGTGTAAGATAACATAATTTTGTATAAATTCAATATTTAAAAATAAACAGCGAGTTAATGTTTATTAAATTTATGATTTTGATGTTTGAATTTAAACATAAAAAATGCTTTGTGAACTAGTTTGAACAATTAAAACAAACATTGCTTTCATGATATACTAACAAGCTTTAACAATTTCCTGCATGGTAAATAATTCAAAAAAATATCTAAAATTCTATTTCAATGTTGAAAGTGTTAACCCTAAAAGAAATCAAATAAAGGATGCTTAGCAACTTTTTGCACGTTCTGAAGTGGATCACAATGATTTCGTACTTATTGAATTGTATATCTTGCAACGAAACTTAAGATAAAAGCACTTGGAAAAATAAAAGGAAATGTAAAGGTAAATTTTTTTTAATTGTAGCAAAAGTTACAAAGTAAGTAATATCTATCTATTTTTAAGCAAAACTGAAAATATTTACTTTTAAACGTCTGTTGCTGAATCTTGGCAAAGCTTTCTCACAATATGGTACAGCGATAAAATTAAATTTGAAATAGAATCTCGTATTTTTTATATTTATGTTTACTTTGAATCTATTTTTTTATTATAAATAATATATACAATTGTACTAACTTATAATAATTTATTACATGATTATTGTACCTTGTGTAATATAATATTCTAATAACACGACGATATTATGCTAATGATTATGTTGTATGGTCCTGTATACATATAGTACATACAGTGGCTCAAATAACTGAACATACACCTCACTATCGAATAATATTTGCTTTATATTTTAATAAAATATTTGTTTTTAGAAATGAACCCAAAATAAAAAATTTCAATTAGATTTGGGGCGAGGGGTTGTTCACTTCAATAATCATGTGAACAAAATATCAATAATAACTAATAACTAATCTCAAATAATCTCCCATAATATTTAATAATCTTTAGTAATCTAAATAATCTTTATTAATTAATATTAATTAAATAATCTTAAGTAATCAAAATAATATTAAGTAATCTGTAGTAATCTAAAGTAATCTGTAGTAATCTGTAGTAATCTGAAGTAATCTGAAGTAATCTGTAGTAATCTGAAGTAATCTGAAGTAATCTAAATGAAATAATCTTAAGTAATCTAAGTAATCACAAGTAATCTCAAATAATTTTTAACAAACAAGAAATCATTAATTTTTATATAAGAGATTTACGATATAATAGAATAAAGCAAATAATAATACATGTAAGTTTAGCATATAAACCTTAGTTTAAACACCATAAAACATAGGTACGGACGTCTAATACTAAATTTCCATTTTCTGCTAGCGGTTTAGGAATCGGTTTAAAAAAAGTCCAAGCTTTTGGCGCAAAATTTCAGGTTACACGTTCAATCTGGCATCAGTCTGGCGCGGTCTGGCGTCAATCTTACCAAGGTCTCGGACTGAACTGATGCAGATTGACGTAGATTGACGGGAGAATTACGGACTGATGGAATATTTAAATAATTTTGTGTTTAAAAAATGTGTTTAATAATTTAAAGTAATAGCGTTATAATTCAATCATTTTGTAGGTAAATTGACACATTAGTAGAGAAAAAAATTTAAAAAAAAACTAAAAAAAAATTTACTCTTGCGGGAATTGAAAGCCGGACCGCGCGGGTGCTAGTCGTATAGTCTATCTCGCTACAATCGCGGCTACTTGTTAATTAATGCAACCGAGTAGCTTATATGAATAAAAATTATTAAAATTTTTTCAAAAACTTTTTTATTTTCGAGAAATGGGTCCTACTGCTTGGCCTAAAGTTTGTTATTACAAAGTACTTTTCTCCCCCAATTGGGTTTTAAAATTCGTGACCCGCAGGAAGAGTCAGACTGATGCCAGATTGAACGTGTAACCTCTGTCTAAGAATCCGTTAATGTTAACGGATGATTTCTATAGGATTGTTAGATAATTTCTATTGGTTTGTTAAATGTAAGAGTTTGTTAACAACAATTTGAAAAAACACAGGGTGCGTAAAAAAAAGTATATTTTTTTAAAAACCTACTGGCGCCACCTGGTGTTAAAAATTTGTACTCTTAAAATTATTATATAATCACAAATAATACCAAATAATCACAAATAATCAAGTATAATCATGAATATAATCACGAATAATCACTGATAATCAGGTAATCCTAGATATTTACAAATATAATCTTAGTAATCATTAATAATCAAAATAATCTTAAGTAATCACGATAATATTTTAATAATCTTAATAATTTTTTACATAATAATAATCTGTGTACAAAAAAATTCTGAGTGAACAACCCCTCGATTTGGGGTTTGTAGTTTGTAAAATGTATTTCCTGATAAAAAATAAAAATAATTAAAATAAAAATCAATACCTACCTACTTAAATTTTTTTATTTTGGGTTCATTTTCTAGTTTATATTACGGTTAAAAACGTAGTAATTTGAAAATTTTTTCAAAAATATTTAGAAATCAGCATAGGGTGCAGTGTCCTCTGATTTCAACCTGGCAGTGCCAGTTCAAAAAAATTCTTTTATACAAATAATTTTTAAAATTCATTACTACATGTGATATCGCATAGATTTCATATTTTTCTGTTATTTATTTATTTATTGGTTATTTATTTAAATGCGTTTAACAGAGAAAGGGTTTCAGGTTCAGTAGGTAGCAAATCAAACAATTATCTAATCAAAGATTCATTAAATGGAATAAGGCAAATATTGCATTTTCGGAACTAATGTGCATTTTTCCATCAAGTCTTGAGAATGAAATAAAATTTATATTCCAAAACGTCGACTGACAAATGATAATTGTTTGATTTGCTACTCACTCACCCACACAGTTCAGCTATGTTATGAGGCTGTATGACCATAAATAGAGTTTATAACTTTTAATTTATAGACTCCACAATGCATAATGGACAATGGAGTGTTCTAAGCGATGAAGGAAATGTTGGGCTTGATAAGTTTTTATTAATAAATAAAAAAATTTAGCGGAAAAAGGAAGTCAACTTGATGCAGCTCATCTAGTTTGGAATTTTTTATATTTTTTAAAATTTATTTGAAAGTGTGAACTAAAAATTGGTGATTGGACATACGAAGAGGTGAATTACTATAATATATACCTAGGAAACACAGATAAACAATGGGAACAAAAGAGAAGAAGAAATAAGAAACACATTGCAACAAAGGTGTGTTTCCTTAGCTGCGACTGCGGCTAGGGCCGTGCGACTACAGCCGCAGCCCCAACGATAGACCGTTTCCTTAGCTACGACCAAAAAACCCAAAACCCAAAAAAAGTTAAAAAAAATGGATTTTTTATTTACAAATAGCTATAACTTTTTCAAAAATTGACCTTTCGGAACCGCATTATATTGAAAATTTTTGTTTTTATAATGAACTTTTCAGAAACAAATACAAAAAACTTTAAGATGATAAATTCTATGAAATTTTTGCCTTTTTTGAGGAAAACCGTTATTTTCTCAAAATTCGCCATTTTTTATTTTATCTTTTATTTTTTCAAAAAAAACCTTCAATTAATTTTGCGATTATTCTAACTAATCCCAGAGTGGGTCAATCTTTCTTTCTATTTTCCTTATTCGATTGAAAAAAAATTTTCGAATTTTCAAAATTTTTAATTTTTTTTTCAAAAATTATTTGTAAATTAAATTTTTGTATTAATATTTGAACACATACATTTCCGGCTGATGCGACTCGACTGCTCTCGGAGCAGTACAGCCGCAAGAGTCGCAAGCGACGATTGCAGCTAAGAAAACAGTCCCATAAGAATACATGGCGAGGCGTCATTAAAATTGACCTTGCGACTCTGACCGCAATCTTAAGCTTAAGTACGCTTTGCTAAAAACTGTAGCAGCAGAGCAGTTAGAACCGCAAGCAAGAGTCGCTTGCATGGAGAGCAGTCATGGATCCCGAGCCTTAGAGCCTACTCCATATTATGAAAACTTTCACGTAGTGAACGATGTGCCAAAGTAGAAATATTGGGACTAATGAATATTAATAAACATGGAGGCAAACCCATGATAACCATGAAATGTTAAGGGGGGCTAGAAACGAAGATATACGAGAAGTAAAGATAATCAAGTCGCTAAAACTGCGACAATTTGCTCACATTATGAAGAAAGATGAGAAAGATATGATAAATCGGATTACCAAATAAACTAAAAAATGGAGATAGAGTACCTACGACCATGTGATGAATTATCTGAGAAACACAGAGGTTGATGACTGGAGGAAAAGAGTGAGGAAAAAATTGACAACATGAAATTTAGGAAAACATGGGAAATAATCATCCAAAAATAAAACCAGGTTTATTAAGTACATTCCTTCGTGAATGTAGGACTCTAAGGTGCTCGGTTCGATTTCGGGGAGAGCCTAAAACTAAAACAATCCGGTCTCCTAGACAACATTATATATGACTTCAAATAATTCTGGTATGGAATGAATAGTTTAACAGTGTCTTTCCAGACATCGTCAATATGCAACAGGTTTATAGGCAGGAAATGCGGAAAACAGTTAAGTTTGACATAATATCTAATAAAAAATTTACATAAATATGAGCATCAAAAAGTTTGATTGAAATTTTTGTTGATTGCCCTAGGTGGTTGCGTAGCTCGCCGATTTTAATTATGATAGGGTCTCCTCTGGGTTGAAGTAGTATTATATTAGTGTAAATTTAAATTAAACTTTATAATCAATTGTAATATATATTACTTGGAATTATGTCAACTATTATAAGCATATAAATAAACAAATCTAACATTGTATAACTTAATATTCATGAATCGAAACACATAACTCATATGCATACATATATACCGGCAAATACGATTACATTCCCGAAGCATTCACATGAGAATTAATATTGTCACATTACATTTATATTTGAATTAATTAAAACGTAAGATTAAGTTCAATCCACTTAAAAAATTACTTATGAGCTAACTTTAATATGCAGTTAAATTTATATTGCAAGCATTTTGCAGTTACATTTGATATTTATTAGAGTTTGTCTAAAAACGTACTTAAGAATCACAAATTCCCTATAAAAGAACTAAATAAAGAAAGAGATTATATATCATCAATCTGTTATATCTTTTATGTTATTAATGCTATAATTAGCATTTTTGTAAATAAAATTAATACAGAATTTGAATTATTTGTATTAAAATTTGGATCCATGTTAATAAAATTTAATAATATTAACAAGAGTCTCATGCTCGTAAAAAATAGATGACTGATGTTGAAACTTTTTTTATTGAATTTTAAATTAAAAATTTGTAGCCAGAGGTCATTACAATATATTATTTAAAAAAACTTATAAAAGTTTATTAAATAATAAAATTCGTTGCGAAGCAGATTTAATTAAATAGAAGTGATTTAATCAGAAAAGTAAAAATGAAATGAAAGTAAAGAAAAAAAGAAGGCAAAAAAACTATTTAATTAAAATAATGGCAGCATAAGGTAAATGTTTTCAACCATAAAACAAAAATTACAATTTATAATACTACTCAGCTTTAAATAGAACGTAAAATTGATATTGCAACGCGCAGTTATCACGTTATCTATCCAATGCCTGCTTGACTCAATTGATCTAAGTATAAACATGAAATTTAATGTTAAAGCAAGAATGAATAAATGGAGGAATATGACATAGAATTTCTCAAATAAAAAAATCACAATTAGGAAGAAAATATATTGTATAAAATTTTGAATATAAACTTTCAAAAGGAACTTAGCACCTCGATTTGTAAGGGCAGTTCATAGCAGTGTATATCTATATCAAAAAAAATTTCCAGCTCTGGCTTCTATTAGGTGCCGAGAGTAATTGAGGGGAAAAAGTAAAGGAAAATGGTATTGACGCGAATGTGGAATATTAAGTTTCAAGTTTAAAATTGCGTCTTCTGTATCAATGGAGTAATAAAGTAATCCGCCAAAATTAATTTAGAAAATTTATTCATAATTTGATTATTAACGAGCTAAAATATTTTAAAGCGATGAGTTTTCATATCAAAAATAATATTTAAATAATATAGGAATGCCATTATATAAAATAATGAAAAGTGAAAGCTTTTTACGTTATTGTGAATTATATATTTGTACAAATTTTAGAATTAATCGTCGTGCAATTATAATTTTTGCAAAAATCCTGGTGAAAACGCCCCAATTATTTAATTAAAAGAAATTGTATCGCTCATAATATCTAAATCTAGGAAGTCAGACAATTAAAAGTTAGTTTAAAATTACCATTACAAAAAGCAATACTAGAGTAGATCTATTCTATGTGTACTTAAAAAAAATCCGTAAAAAAACATTATTTCTTACAGTAACAAATAATGAAATCGGCCGTATAGTTTCAGAGTATTTGGATTGATGGAATTATCAGATTTGTAGGAACTGTTGTATAATAAAAAATTAAATTTAAATTAGGAAACAACACAACTACTCCTAAAACAGTACATTTTAGATAGCTCTGAGGAATTTCCGGTATATGATGTAAATTAGAGTATATTAGCCATTAGACTCTCTATCATCCTAAAAGTAGTTTTAAACTACTCAAACTTGTTATATAACAAAACTGTTGAAACAAAAATGAGTTTCGTTTATTTCTATCAACTTAAAGACTACAACTGGTAATTAAAACTGTAGAGTTTGGAGATGTTTCGAAAAAGTTTCCTTACTAAACAGTAAAATAAATTTCAGAAAGTTTAAAATAAGCTGCTCTAAGTACACCAACTTGAAAAATAACAAAATCTATTAAGATAACACATGAATAATAATTTTATACTAAACAACGTAAATTTGTGTGACAACGACAGTTTTCATTGCTTTCTAAAGCTTAAAAAGGAAATATAAAAATTGGTGTTTTTAATTTAAATAAAATGTAGTGAAATATGTTTTAATTTTGCTAAAAGGTCTTTCAATCTATGGTTTCTTAAGCATAACGGAGTGTTATTTATGTATTTAATTTTCTCCATAATATTTAAAAAATTTGAAGCGACAGCAACGCGACACTACGCATCGCACTTACAATAAATTAGTTTAACAATTTTTCAATAAGTGAAGAAATTGTAAATAGCTCTAGCTGCGACAAAATCCACAAAAAGTATGTTAAAATGTTAGAAATATTTAAACATGACGGTTACTAATAATATATATCTATTAATTTTAAGAAATAAAACTATTAATATTTAATTAAAAATTAAACAATTTTCTCAGTATGGGTTAATAAGCTAATTCATATTTTCCAGTTAAGCTTTAAATTCCCTTAAGAAAATTAGGCGTTAACAATATAATTAAATACTAAATAATTTTAATAATAGCACGGAGCTAAAATTTTACACCCGGATGACTTCGATTTTAATTTTAAATTTTAATTTACATTTCTCTTCTCATGTTTCTTTGAATGTTAATGGTTAATCCGTAATTAGAATTACTAAATTTTGCTACTGCTAATTCATACTTTGCAGTGTTTACAAAATTTACCCAGCACCCTTAACCGCGATCTCTTTTTATTTGCTTTCTCAGGGTAGACTGCACCAATGTAAGTTAAATACATCCGAAACCGCACGTTATAATTAAAGTGATGAAAATCTGTGTTGCCTATTGGTGCATAATATGGTTACAATCTGAGTTGCCTACATTTAAATTGGTTATTTCTTATCTCCTAATAGGCTCCCTACCAGCCGGATGCAATGATGCTTTTCCTGTTGATTATTTACGCTCATATGTTTTGTTGATGTATTTTCTACAAAATTACAGCTGAATTTATTAACAATTATGCTAAAATTTGATTTTTACAAGTTGACCCTGAGGCAGTAAGTTGGCTCTACGACTATTAGCGCTCAACAATTGACTCTGGCTACATTTGGCCCTATGACTATTGACCTCACGACAATTGGTCTCCGCAACTATTGGCTTTACGGCAATTGGCATTCATGACAATTCATCTTTACGACTACTGACCTTATAGCTAAGGTCTTAGAAGACAAATTTAGTAAATAGGTTTTTGGAATGCTCCCTGTCCTTGCTGCAACTTTCAGTTCTATATTTTTACTATTTATGTGTTTTCATTGATAAAAAGACGTTTGAAAATATAAAATTATCTGTAATTATTATAAATAAGCTTTTCAACCAATGAGAGCAGATAAAAAGTAAAAATATACAATTAAAAGCTGTAAAAGTTGGAAGCATTCCAAAAACCTATTCACTAAAACTTGCCTTCCAATAACTCAACCCTGAGAGCAATAGTCCTAAAGAATAATTTTCATGGAAGCCAATTATGGTAAAAGCTATGTCCAACTCAAAGGTCAAAGGTCAGGTGTAACGTGTCAAAATTCGTTTTGATCTTTAAAAGCCTTTGACAAGGTGCGCTACTGGATCGCTGTTTCTTGCAGGAACTTTGTGTAATTTTAAACAGACACCATTTTTCTTTAAATTTCGAAGGAGATTAAAGTAAAATTAATGTTTGTCCATTTTTAGTTTCAAATGTTTAATTTTGTCGTATAACGGATAGAATTCGTTGTGGAATTAATCTTTGCTGAGGTATAACTTCTTTTTTTTGGGTTATCCTCTTCAAGGATAAAAAACTTTTGCATTTTTTATATTGTTTTCTAGTACGTAGCCCTCAGTGCTAGTTTTACTTGATCATTATGGGTATATTTCGTGTTTTATTTTGACTAATGGATTAATTAAACATGTCAGTAACAGTTTTGTTTCTATTTGTGTTAATACAATAAATCGATTCTTTATTTCTTAACAGTTTTATTTGAATTAACTGGCATCCACACTTTACTATCATATTTTTCGTTTACTTGAGTTGAAATCTAAATGTTCTAAGAAATATATAGTTAAAAATCCACAATACTGTGTTTTAAGTAACAAAGCTAGCTAACGCGTAAAGTCCGTCTACGGTTTAAGTAATTGGCAGATGTAGATAAACTTGAGCAGTTTAGGACACAAGAGCCAATAGTCGTAGGACCAACTATTTAAGGGAGTATTGTCTTGTAACCGTGGAACGTATAAAGATGTAGCATCCCAGGTGTACAGGTCCAGGTGGGAATCGGACTTTTGGCCCCTCCGGTTCGGCGCAGCCGGTTCGGGGGAATTCGGCGCAAGGACGATTCGCCGTGATCCATTTCGGCGCAGAGACTATTTGGTACCGCCAAACCGGCGCATACTCGATTCGGCGCCCAATTAATTGGAAGTGTGGAACAACACAAAAGAAAGATTTTATGTAAACCGTTTTGGTGTTTTACTCAAAAGCAGGGTTGACAACTTAGGGATTTTCCCCCTAAACTTAGGGGTTAAAAAAGTGGGATTGGATGTTTTGATTTCGAATATTTATTTAATAATATTCATTTATTTAATAATATTCGTTTATTTATTATTTTTTTAATAATAATATTTTCTTAGGAGGTTTTCCAAGTAATTGTGGGGGTTTTAGGGGCTTTTGATTTGAGCTTTAGGGAGATACATTTTTGAGAGTTGGAAACCTTTCACAAAACTACAACATTATATTTACTTCCTTTTTTGTTACGAGAGCGAGTAGGTGTAAAACAACCTAATATATAAAGTATAAGTAAATATAAAATAATTTATTTAAAGTAAAGCAAGTAAAAGTATTTTATTACAAGTATTTAAAAAAAAATTATTAACTTGGAAATTTTACCTTTACATTTCAAAATTATGTGCTAGTCCATGCAAGTAATCAATAAGATCTCTATTTTGAAAATCTCGAAGTATTGAGAATTCTGGCGTCCACATCTCTAAATTTTTTAGTTTTTGCGCTGAATGGTCTTCACGTCGCAACGGGATTCGCCGAATCGTCCCTACAACGAATTGTTCCTGCGCCGAAATGACGGCGTCAGATCGGGTTTGCACCAAACTGGCAGCATCGAATCGGCTACCCCAAATCTAGGAAAAGTCCTAGACTCCCAAGTGGTGCTGACTGATTAAGAGTAGAGTAGCTGCATTTTGGCGTATCCTAAATTTCGAATTTTTGTCTCAAAATACTCTAAATCTTTTAGTCTAAATCGAATTTCAGAAAAATAAAGAAAACACCATTTTCACTGATGGGTAAATATTTTATTTACAATTTTGTTTTTTTTTTGTGTAAACCTAATCAAAATTTATTATCTAATACTAAATCTTACGTTTTGATAGCATTTTATCGAAATAACGGTTGGGAGTAGAAAGTCTATTTGGAGAAATCCTGAGTTTAAATAGGAATACTATTTGCTGTAGTATAGTGCAAGTTCCCTTGTTTTTTATTTGTTTTTGTAACTATGTATATATGAAGTCTGAACTAACATTCAAGAGCTATAAAAGGAAACAGTTCAACAAACGGATCAATCTCCCAATGGAAGTTTACGAGATGAACAGATGAGTTATTGCATATCTAGAAATATAAAACCAAAAATTGCAGTTGCAATTGAGAATTTTACTATTTTTAACTTTTTTATAGTTTTACAATTTATGACTCTCTATTCCAAGATGTGTATTGTATTCACTATCGCACGCTCTATACAAGCAGGAGGACATGGAAAGTCGATTATTTTATAAAAGTTTATTTCAACTTCTCGCAGTTCTTCTTCTGTAAAATGCATTTTAATAAATTGTGGCATATTGGTGTAATATATCAGTAAAAGTTTTTTGATATTTGACTTGTTATCTGCTTCTATTGTATGAAAACTAGCACAAATTTTAAATATTTATCTATGCAGTATAAAATTTGGCAAAAGTGTCGAACAGTTTTAGTTTATAACTTAAACTGAATTAATATAGAAAAAGAACTCAAAATAAAAAATTTTAAGTAAATTTGTGGTTTTTAGTATGTATTTATGGTTAAATTCAAAAAATATAAGAATAATACAATACGTAGAAAATCAAAATTCAAAAAATTTAAAAAGGAGACAATTAACACATAACAGGTCTGGATTAAGAAAATTTGAAAAAATGAAAATTTCGTAATACGAAGTACAATATAACGTTATTTCATGGTTATTGCCATTCTTCAGTTGCACGCATCGATTACGATTACATTGTAAAATAAGAAGAAAAAATTTTTCAAACTAAACAAAATATCGACTAAATTGTACAAAATTGACTTACCATAACCTCCAAAGATTATCAAAACTGAACTTGTTATATGAGGTATGAATAATTTAAAAATGATTTGAACTAAGAAATTCGTTTACCTAGCACTGCTAGTTTGAAATCCGAAGGCACTGCCCTCTTAATATGATTTCTAAAAACTTTGAAAAAATTCAAAATTCAAAAATTTACCACGTTTTTTAACCGTGAGGCGTGAGGCGTAAGAATGGCAATAACCATGAAATAACGTTATATTGTACTTCGTATTACGAAATTTTCATTTTTTCAAATTTTCTTAATCCAGACCTGTTATGTGTTAATTGTCTCCTTTTTAAATTTTTTGAATTTTGATTTTCTACGTATTGTATTATTCTTATATTTTTTGAATTAATATAATTTGGTGAAATATAGTTTTAGCGTTGATTGAAGATTGTTGAAGATAGGCAACCTTATGGATAAAAATGTGCTGAAAAAATGTGTCGACATATAGCTGGCGCTGTAGTAGTTTTGGGTCGAGAATCTGCAGTTGCATTTGGATTACTTTCGTGTATACTACTCTCAGACTAACTATGTCTGAGATACTACTTGTGCAGCTATAATGTCAACGGTGAATCACACTTGCATGTACAGTCACTCCCGGTCGTATTTGTACGCTCCTATGTTAACAATGTAAATTCAAACTTTTGAAGACCTTTTTTGACACATAAAAATTACTTTTACAGCAAAACTTATTAGACACTTTTTGTTGCAAATCTTATCTTCTTAATTTTTGTTTTCGTTTTGCAGCGATTTAAAAAAGACTGTAAAATTTAAAACATATTTTTATCTGTATTCCAAAATTGGTACAACGAAATAAAAAAATTATTAAACATTTATTATTGTAAATTTCATTTTCTATAATTTTGTGTATATACATTTTCCCATTTTGTAGCACCGTTTCTAAGATACAGATAAAAATATATTTTGTATTTTACCGAGTCTTCTTTAAGTCACTACAAAACGGTAACGGTGCGAAAAATCGAAAAAATATATATAAATAGAAATTAAGGGAATGAAATTTCCAACAAAAAGTGTCTAATAAGTTTTGCTGTAAAAGTAATTTTTATGTGTCAAAAATGGTCTTCAAAAGCTTGAATTTACATTGTTAACATAGGAGCGTCCGAATACGACCGGGAGTGACTGTACATAAATTGTAAAAATACGTTGAAGAACAGGCGTGATTTAAGGTATTTTAAATTTCCCATGGAAAAAAAATTGTGGCAATATTAAATTCTAGCAATGAAAGGAAAATAGAAAAGTTAGAATATTAACTAATTAATTAAAAATATTGCATTAATTTCCTTGTAATTCGATTATTTAAAAAGAATACAGCGATGTCAACTTACCATTTGATAAATTAATTATTTTTCCAGTCAGAAGGTTACCAAAAGCACAAAAAATTTGTTTTTTAAATTAACCGACATAAAGGGTTTCTACCCAAACATTTTATAATTTTTTCTGAAATTTACAAAACTGAAATTACGAATGTATCTTTTCCCAGTTATTTTTCGACTATTATTTTTAGTATTAACTTGTTTAAACGTTAGAATTTCTTGTTGTTAATTTAAAAAATATTTTCTTGGTATTTTGTGATCTGGAGAAGTACTTTATCAAATAGTATAAGTTAACACCTCTGTTTTCCGTTTAAATAATTTAATTACAAGAAAATTAATTCTATTTTATTACTTGTTCGAGTTATTATTCAAGTCCAGGGCCGTCGAGAGCCACGTCGGGTCCCGTGGCAAAACTTTTAGCGGGCCCTCTGATAAGGGGCAGTGGGGTCTGGTGGGAGGAAAAGTAACAATTTCTTATTGCATTGCATATCTTTGCTATTCTTCAATCAACGGTTTTAGGTTATAGGTGATTTTTAAAATTCTCTGTTTAAATGACGTTAGCACAATCGACCTTTAGTTCTTTTGTTAGCTTAATGAGTTAAATGAAACAATATACTTAAATCTAATAGCATCAACGCTAAAAAGACGTAGCAGCTCTAGCCACAACTTCGTTTATGCTTATAAAATGAATAGTGTAACCTAAAATATGTATACATTAAATCTTGTTAGATAACAGCGAAGCAAATATAATCAAAACTAAAGCAACATTATGTAACTGTCACTTTATGGAACCATATCTTGGAAAATAATAGGATAAGAAATGAAGTGAAGGCAAGATCTTACGTATTTGTCTTATATTCAATAAAAAAACTTCTGTTTGAGCAGTTACATAACCTAAAATTAAGAAACCATAATTTTACAGTTTTAAAATTGGTTTTCTCGAGTGCTCGAAGTGGTCGAAATTTAAGGTATTGAAATGGTTTTTATCTATACAAGATTAATTAAATATTAGATATATTTACTAGAAAAATGACGTCGCAACGACGTTACATTACACCCTATGTAAATGTAGTTACAATATGAATTATTTAGTAAGTTAATTGATTTATGTAAAGGGGTGAAAATGTAATTTTGGAAATTTTAAAAGTACCAAGCTATTTAACATTTATCTAATCAATTCTGTTAGAATTTTAATAAATAATTTACAGTTGGTACATTGCAAAGACTTGCAAATGGGTTGTCCTGTTTCATTGAATTCATTCGAACCGTTAGTAATTAACAGCTTCAAAACAACTTACTAAGCGCTATTCTAAAAAGGCATTTATATAACGAACGATTTATCATTACAAAATTCAAGTTAGGAAAAGCGTTTTTCTTCTACGACTGCTTTAACTGCTTTCCGTATCCGTACTCTACAGATTTGATAGAATGTTGAAGGTAATATATAAGAAAGGCCTTCGTTATTTCTTATTGAGCAACAAATGCGTATACCTATATATATTATAGTGATTTTTTCTTATTTTGATAGTGCAATACTAAAAACTGAAATGAAAAAGATTGAAAATAAATTGAACTGGTCGGTCAATTTTAAATCAACGAAAAATTATTACGCGAAATTACGAAAAGATTAAAAATAAGCCTTTAAATTGAACTTAAACGATATTTAAGGGAGGAAAATAGACCATCGGAAATCATTATAAAGAAGACGACAAACATTTTAATAACTTATTAAGTTGGTAATAAAACTGAACATCGGTGGTAGGTTTTATCTCTAAAATAGAAATTCTGTTTGAAATGTGTTCCTTAAATTTCGATAATTGTAGATAAGTAATCGAATTGGAGCGAAATTTAAGCGTCTTATTAACATTAGTCGAGACGGACTTTGAAAATTTAATCCAATGCTTGGCATGGGGATTAAGATAACTAAACTGAATGGTATTTGAAATACTAATTCAATATTATTATTTCGTCGAAATATAAATACTTTTATAAGCTATGCTTATTAGGTCTTAATTTGTATCTTATTTGTTTAATTAATTAGAACTTTAGTTTCGTAAAATTTCCTTATTAATTAATTTATCTCTATGCTTACACAAATACCTAATTATATATATTTAAGAAATTGAAAATAACAGACGTGTTTAATACTATATTACGTTAATTTTCAATTCATTTTTGTACCTAATGTCTTCTAATCTTATTATGGTGATTAATACACCTCAAATATTTAATAATAATGTCGGGTGCTTTATTATGTGGATTGGTATTTGGATTGGTATGTAGGAAAATATTATCAATGGTAAAATATTTATAAAGATTTTCATCAGAAAATGTAATAAAATATTTATATAAAGAACTATTTCAAATATCACTATTTAATCTAACTGAAAATTACTTCACTCACATAGTGTGATATAATGCTGCTCTCAAACGATGCGAGATTTAACTTTGAATTCACAAAATTTAAGAGATGAAGTTTCTGCATTGCAAAGTGCATATAAAGGAATTACAATCTAAATAGGAATATAGAGAAAAAAAAGCTTCAATAGCGGCATCTGTATGCAAGTACCTCTACTTTTAATTATTACCTTATTTGGTTTATATTAAATTCCTACCTTGCTGTTTTACACATACGAAAATACAAATATTAATGTAACAGTTTAGTTAAACTTTTGAAGTACCTACCATTAGTTTTTTATAGTACTTTATTACCCTTATTACGATTCCGAATAATTAATTGCCAATATATAATTTAATTAATTATCCGCTCGAATTTGAATTTTAGATTACGATGTAGGGAATCATGTTGATTCAATCAACTTCGATTAGAAGTCAGCTTGATAAAATTCAAACTAGATAAATGAACAATTATGGAAACACACAAAGAAAATAAAAAATTTACATGCATGAATAAATCAAATCGATATAATTGGTTATCCATCAAATTTGTTCCAAAATTAGTTTAATATACGCATTTAAAGCATTTATCTTAAACAATATTTTATTTAAATAGTATATTCGATATTAAGGGAACAAAGCAGGTCATTTAAACTTAACCCGTCGTTGGTACACAACATGTAAACGCCAATCGTATAAATTATGATGTCGAATTAATCTTATACTATTAATACCTTCAAATGACAAAATATTGTCAAAAATAAATTCCCGCATAGTTATCGTCTTATTAAGTTGGCAACACCGATAAAGTGAGTGTCGCGCTAACCGCGCAATATTTTAATCACCCCCGGTGCCGTACGAACACGTGTTTCTATTTTGTGCAATTCATCATGTCCAATACATTAATTTCGTAATTTTTGTGAGTCTGATAGTAGTATTTCTGAATCTACTCCTAGCATTAGTTCACACAATAATCAAGTACTCCGCAAACATCTCGTTGGAGAATAGCACAAAATTATTTATAGTACATACAAATACAATTTAAATTTTTAAGCAAGGGTAAAAATATACATATTTCTATGTACAATTGGAAGTTCTAAGTTGATCGAGCAATTAATCTATATAATATGAATGTGAAATGTATTTTCACATCGACTTGATTTTTTTAAATGATAGAGTACATCGCAGAGCAAGTTTTAAGCTAACTAATTAAATCCTTGATTTAAAAATTAATAAATAAATTAATTTAATTTATTGATCAATTATATCGGATAATCGGATTAAGGGATATGTTTGGTTATATTTGAATAAACATTCAAGAGCGCATGTTAGCAGGAAGAGTGGGAGCTGCGCGTTTGGCTTACCGCAATTTTATTCATTCTGCATAGAATCGGCTTTGCATGAACATCAAGTTCATCAGTCATTCATTTAATAATTAACAATTACTCTGTATTACTGTGAATAGTTAAATCAATAAACAACATTAACAACAATACGTTATCATTTAAACAACATTGCAAATTACATAAATCAATCGTTCAAGTCAATTTAAATGATAAATTTAAATAACAACAAACAGGATAAACGGATAAACGGATTATCCTCCTAGATAACCGGATCAGAAAGTTTAATATAGGTAAAATCAAAAGCAAACATAACACTCTTAAAACAAAGATTGCTGATATTTTATAGATTGGTAAAATAACATACTTGAGGTTTATACTCTATTGTATAAACAGAAAAAGAAGAGGAAAAAGAAGATTGAAGAATAAAAGTTTACTTTCATAATGGTTAAAAGAAAATCAAATCTTAGTCGTTCTTTTACGGTTTGCGTAGAATGGATGGTAAAATTGCCTTGGGAGTTGCGTCTTCTGTCATAGCAGCTACATTATTTCAATACGGACAAACTACACACTGGACATTTAAATTGCCATTGAATCTTAAAAGTAGCGAAAACCCGTTATGTAACATTAAAAAACAAAGTTCGTTGGGAAAACTTATGAAAGAAATAAGTCTCATAGTATGGGACGAAGCAACTATGGCAAATAAAGCTGGAATGGAGGCTCTTGATCGTATATTGAGAGATCTTAGAAATAATGATCGTCCGATGGGACCGTAATGTTTTCAGGAGACTTCAGGCAAATATTACCAGTAGTTCTACGAGGAACAGAAATACCAAAAATTTCAGAGAAAACTAGCGAGTGGTTACCAGGAGCGCATAATTCTAGCTCCTAGAAACGATTCCGTTTTTGCCATCAATGAAAAGATTCTTGATTTGTTTGATGCCCAAGAAACTTATCTCTTTGTAGATTCTGTTGTGGACCAAGACGAAACCATCAACTTTCCTCTTGAATTTTTGAATTCATTGAATCCACCTGAGCTTCCTCCATATAAGCTTAAGAATTAAAGTTACCAAAATTGTGTAACGGCACTAGATTGCGGATAAAGTCTTTGTAAAAGTACCTCGAAGCTGAAATTTTAACTGGCTGTGCGAAAGGTGATATTCCGTTTATATTCCAATATCTTTTCGAAATCAAACGGCTTCAATTTCCCGTGAAACTTTTGCTTTGCGATAACTATTAATAAAGTGCAAGGTCAAACATTGAAATTAGCAGGCATCGACAATTAAGATCTCAGCTTCACTCATGGGCAATTTTATGTCGCATGTTCTCGAGTTAACTCGGAAAATAATTTATATATTAATGAGCCTAATCAATAAACGAACAATATAGTATACCCGGAAGTATTATAGATTTATGTATTTAAGATTTATGGTTACGGTTACAATTAATTATATTGCATTACCAATTCTTTAACTATTATGAAATTAATAAAAAAAACATAAAGACTAAATAATATGACTGCCCTGGGTTGCACGAAGTTCGAAGACCTAAATCGAAGTGTTTCTGACAAAGAAAAATTATTTTATTCTTAGTAGGACCCCGTGCAAAGCCGGGTATCCAGCTAGTAATGATATAAAAATAACGTGTGAGCGCGTAGCTCACAGTGTGCCAATCACGTTGAGAAATTAAGTGTATCAACGACGGGTTAAATTTCACGAAATTTTCGGAAACGTATAAAATAGTAATTGTTAATTTTGCCAATACAGTTCAAAATGCGTCAACTTACAGTATACAATATAAAAAAAATTACTTACTTGAAAAAGTAGGAATTATTTTGGAACCCAAAAAATGGAACCGTATAGGTAAGCATCCAAATGTTTCCACCACCACAGTCGTAGTAAGGTTTCGACCATTTACCATCTTCATACCGCACTGAGAGAATTTCGTCAGGTACTCGATCCGTATGCGTTGATTCATTGTAGGTGTAAGTATTGAATCCTGTAACAATAATTGCTGGTATATACTATTACTGAAAAAAGTTTACTATAAAAACTGTAAAGACTGCTTTAACGTCCTCGGAGCTTAGCTTGACATTTAGGACAAGATCAGGACGTCTTTTGTTCATTAAATGAATGAAAATCTTTGAAATGTACGAAAATAGAAATTTTACAACTAAATATTATCTGGGAACTACCAATGTTAACCCTTTATTGGGCAGATTTTTAAAGAAACTTGTGGTTAATAGTAGAGTAAGGTATAAATAATATAAAATAAATTTTCTGGCTGGTTGAAATGTACACCAGTATCCTATAAAGGGTTAATATACAATATGGGTTACCTCGTAACACACATGTTAAGGGGTTGCCTAGCTGAATATTCTTTCTCACTGGAAAAGTGTCTTTTCATTATTCATGCTGAGTTAGATACAGTAAAAATACACATTTGGTTTTTTTTTTGTTAAAATGAACACTCATTATTTAGTTAGACAGCGTTATAGTTAGTTATTTGTTAATGTTAAAATAATGAAAACTTAATGATGTTTGATGTATATCTATGTCCTATGTTCATTTTACATGTAGTAGTAATGAATTGAGATTAGGAATTTATAATGCAATTTGTTATTTTTTTTTGAATTATTAATAAAATTTAGAAAACAATAAAAATCGATTAAATGTAAAAAAAATTATATGAACATACAATATAATATAAAACAATAAACTGTATACTTAAATATTTTGAAATTCACTTTTAATATAAAAAGCAGAGGAAGTGCTGCGTCGGAGATATTTTAATAATGCATTTATATTTTAATAAAATGTTCCGGATTCATGCACATTATAATAAAACAATGTCAAACTTCTACACATTTATTTTCGTTTTCTAAAATATTCTGATAAGTATACACTCCACACAATTGCTTCGTTCATCACAGGACATGAAACGCTGATTTCGAAGTTATTTTATATTTAACTTATAAGAAAGGATGCAATTGTTCAGAAAGGTTAAATCTTATTAGACGACGCTAAGCATTTCCAATACAAATGCTCATTATTCTCCAAACGACCTAACTTAATTCATTTTAATTGCTAATAGAAATTGACAGAAACGAACGTTTCCAATATTAATTTTACAAGTTACAAATAATGTTGTTCCTCTTAAGTTGTACCAAAATAATTTAATAAATTTTCCACCTTTTCATATTACCGAATATTTTATTTCCGAACAAATTGTTTCGGTCAATCTCAAAATATAATATATATTGCAGTGAACTTCGATTGATTAACAAGTCTCTAACATACGTTGGGTATAAATATTTATTCTGTGTTTTTCCCCAATGATAAAGTGATATTTTTACAACTGATAAATTTAAGTATTAACTGACTTATCAAAATTACCAGTTATCAATAAAGCTCATGCTGAGCTCTTATAATCATTACCCATGATTTGAAATCCACTATGTAATTAATTAGAAACGTTGTTGTTTAACCCAATTTTATCTGGACGCCAAATATACGAACCAAGTTTGCTGATATCCAAATTCACTATGAAGGACCTCGTATATAACTGTAATATTTATGTAAGCAAACGGTTGATAAATTTCGTGCTATCAATAGATGACCTTTTATTAATGGTGTAAGTTGACTTGACTTTCATCCAATATGAAGTTAAATGAGAGCGTAGCACGCAAAGGGGCCCCACAGGTTTTTATAGATACAACAAAAATTACTATAATATTTAAAACATAACATTAAAATGAAGCAATTAAACTTTGGATCTTTATTTTCAGAAATAATCTATTCCAAACTTTCGATTGTTCACATAAAAGTTAGTATTTTGCCCATTCTGTTGTCGGTAGGTGCGCTTCACGAAAAGCAAATTTTGCAAACTGCAATGTGTGAATTAAAAATTTGTTTTAAATTGAATTTTGTTAATTATAATTACATATATATTTAAAAACAGATTTCTGCCATTCTACACCCGTGATTTTTAAGTTATATTAGCTTCAGGGATGTTTCTAAAAAGTGTGTGCAGCCCAGAGATTCCGTATTTCACGTAAACGTTCACCAAATACTTCTCAAATCCCCAAACCAAAAATATGGTCCAACAATCTTTACTCTTCTTCCAACAGACATTTTTCCTAACCCCTGTCAATAACTTCACTAATCCTAAAGGAATTAAACAATTCATCAATTTATTTAAAGCAAAGCTTCGAGTTTCTCTCAATTCTAAAATTTACTATATCATGAATCAATGTCTCAAAAACCAATACTTTCCATCCGCCAGGAAACAAGCTTCCAATCCTCAAGCCAGCATAGCCCAAAACCATCCCATCCAGCTACCGTCCAATCAGTCTCCTAGTAACCCTTTCCTAAGTCCAAAAAATTATACTCATAACCCCACGTTACTTATTTGTAATATATTATAAGAGGAGTTCTATCTTCGATGATAAATCTTTACATCCGAAAATCCATTTCATCTACTTTTTGTAGGTTTCAACTTTTGATTCACAAATTTTGTTACAAAGTTTTTCTATTTTTGCCCTATCTATTGTTTAGCCTTAATACGACGCCTATGGAACTCACGTGACGGCATTATTCAGCAGTCTAAAGGTTTTGTTGAAGCTAATGGTGCATTTATTGTGAAATTTGTAATACCTGATCTTTACTTTAAAATTCCTTTCATTTTCAGATTGTTTACTTATTGGGACACCTGTTGCGTTATCATGCATGGAATTGTGGGCCGTCTGATGCTATCGGAAGTGACACCCGAAGATTGGGAATTTTGCTGAGATAATGCAGTCGATGGGTTAATGTTAGTGTCACTTGGATTACGTTGGATACGTGCAATCCGATTTCTACGGCTGTGGGGCAGTTAATTGAAGCCTTAGGTATATTAATATTTTAGAAAACCCCGAAATTCACAAACACTTTTTATAACTAAAATATTATCACAAATAAAATGCACTGTAAGTAAAAAATATTGCAAACGTTTTCACCATACTATGGAATCATCAGGTGATGAAATATGAAACAAATGCCTGAACTCCTATAACTTTTTGGTGGAATTGTGTATCGCAAAGAATTACGTGGAAAATACCTCGATTATCATTTTTTATGCAGTAATTTCTGCGTAAACATTGAATTTTTCATTTGGAGGATTATTATTATTCTAATTAATTGTAAAGTGCAATTAAATGCATAAGAGTTTATTATCAGATAGAAATCCTGGAAACTAAGGATTTTCATGAAATCAGCGGCAGCTCGTCGTGACTAAAAATATATAATCAACGTGTAATTTCATCTAATTAATATTAATATATTATATTATTATTAATAGAAGTATTGTATTTTATATTTAATATTCCGTTTTGAGAAAATGATTAAGTTTTAATTACGTGGATGTAAACAGTATAAATCTGGTTTACATTTCAAATTCCTGCGTCTCAAAACTCTTTCCCTTGAGACTTACTTAGGATGCTGAAAAGATGTCATTTTAAATTTATTAAATTATTTAATAAAAAAAATACTTTCATTTGAGAGACATTTTGGCATTGAAGCACTTTCGCTAATACTAGTTGGGTGTATATTTAAAAATTGGAATTCTAATGATTCCACGTTAAAGTGCAGTTTCAATAAATTAATAAAATACTGGGGGGAGTTCTATAGTTTCCCAGACCTCCGGTGCGTACTGTCGCAACATACAGATATACCTATATCTCTTTAGGCTTCCTCTACTTAATCAAATCAAAAAAATAAAAAATACACATAAACCGTTTGTTTTTGGTACTGGAATGTCTGGGGGGGGGGGTGTTTGGAAGTACTCCATACTTTTAGTATTACAATAATACACTCTGTTCACAAAAAGAACTTGATGTTATAATGAAACATGTGGACTGGAATATTTCCTTTGGGGAATTTTATACGCTGGAGTTTGGATTTTGAACTCGGTTTTTTAGTTTACAGTTTCTTTTATGTTGTACGTCCAATGTTCGTCTCATCTCATAACCGAAGTTTAAATATTATGTCGGTTAAGTTTTTCTTTTATCCGAGTTTATTTTAGATTTCTAAATGGACCACGACTTGCGCTCGCCCTCAGGAGTTATCTATTGAGAGACATTGGATATCTTACCGTACGAAAATGCTGAATTGATGTATACTATTATATATAATAGTATATAATAGTATATATAATAGTAAAATAATAGTATATTATTTTAGCTCATACGAGCGGCAGAGAATAGGGCATTTCCACTCCCCCACTCCAACATGGCTGCCGAACAGCAGCTTGGTGGTATGGTTGGTGGTATTCGCCATAAGATTTGTTAAGGATTCAAGTGTTTTCGTTATAAAAATGTATTTTTTATAGAATTCTAACCAGTTCTTTTAGCATTTTTAGCTTTTATGACACGGTGGTGATTGTTTTATAATAAATTGGGCTACCAAAATCCACTATACTTACAAATAATTGAATAATTTGTGTTATTAAATTTTTGAAAATTATTAGCCTTAAACATTAAAAGTTAGGTACAATAATTTGAAATAAATTGCTTTAAATAAAAATAAACAACATTTCAGCTGTTTATTAATAATTTGTTTCCCGCATTTTTGTGTTTTTGAGTAATTTACATAAATACATTCAGATTTAGTGAAAGATATAATCGTAACTAGCACAGTTCAGGAGTTTACTAAAAAATGTAAAAATTATGTCTTAAAAATCAGCAAATCTTCTAGTCGAGAATGCATTAAGCCCGGCAGATACAAATTTCGCCCAAGTTTGAAAATTCCCTACCTATAACTCAAACTGATGAAAAACCATTTAAATTAAATATTTTCTAGTTTGATTTGGTTAAGTTTAATCATTCATTTTATTTTACTGTACTTTTTATTCTGTAAATATTTGACTTTGTTTAAAGGCAAACCGGCAGAAGTTGGAAAATAACAAATTCTGGTTGTATAGCCCTGCTATTTCAGCATGAACCGGAAAGTCAAACAAATTACTGAAACACAAAAATGCTGGAAAATAATTACAAAACATAACAGCCGAAATGTTGTTTATTTATTTATTGTATTGTATTTCATTTAAATAACTGTTAAAATTATTAAATTATTGTAAAAATTTAATAACACACAATTTATTCAATTATTTGCACGTATAATGGGTTTTAGTAGCCCAATTTATTATAAAACAATCAGCACCGTGTCATAAAAGCTAAAAATGCTAAAAGAACTGGTTAGAATTCTATAAAAAATACATTTTTATAACGAAAACACTTGAATCCTTAACAAATCTTATGGCGAATACCACCAACCATACCACCAAGCTGCTGTTCGGCAGTCATGTTGGAGTGGGGGAGTGGAAGTGCCTGGAAGTGCCCTATTTAGATGATGTAATCAAGGCCGTAACGCCAACATTTTGTATTTTTGATTTACGAAAACATTAAAACAAGACAGTTTTTTATTTGGAAAACAGTGGCGTAGTTGTTTTCAGAAAATATTTAACTGTTTCCAAAATAACGACGTATTAAAAGGTGCCCCACTATTTTGGCCAAGGCTGTATATCTCATCTGACCTTGAATTTTATAACTGGTAAGGTTTGACAAATGTTGTCTGGTGATAAGACATTAACACACATATCCATTCAATTCGTTATCAAAATGTTGTTCAGGTTACTAAATATGATTAATAAAGATAATCATTTTAGATGATTTAATTCATGCAACTTTTTATAATTGAAACACTGCGAAATTTAGGATTTTAATAATCTGCACGAACTTGAAATGCTTTTTCAACGTTTTCTTGAAATGCCAGATCAGTATGAAATAAACTAATTGGGGCTCATTAGGTTAAGATGTTGATGTTAGAAAATCTTGAGAATTGTCGATAGGCATTGAAGAAATATTAATTGAAAAAATTGCTCAAAAGAGTGTAAAAAGGTACATGATTTTATCAATTAAGACTTATTTCCTTTTATTTGCCGAACTTGAAAGTAATTAAAATAAAGTACCCGAGATTTTCATTAAACATTCAGAGCCTTCAAAAATAGCTTCCATTAATGTTTTTACCGATTTGCAATTTCGCTTAACTTTGTTTTTAGATTGTGTAATAAAACTCATATGACACCTTCGAAAAGTTTTGCTTACAAAACACGTGAAATAAAATAAATTTATTATTTGAAACGTAAACGTGCATTCAATTAAGGTTTTTCGGATGTGGTTTACTAGTTCCAGTTGTGATATTGATAAACACAATAAATTACAAATTCTACCTCTGCATAATATGTACATATAATATTATTTGTTGTTTTTGATTTATTTTGGGAAAAACTAAGAAACACGATTATATATTATTGCTACTAAAATGTATGAACCGATTATGTATACATTGTAACCGGTCCATAGCAGTTGATATGCTTGGTGAATAATAAACAAAGGCATCATTTATCTCTCAAATTTTCATCAGAATAATAAATGATGCCTTCTCAATGCTTGTTTAATAAAACCCATTTTATCGCTATTTAATATGGCGGCTATAAAAATCTACCACCTTATTTAAAGAGATATCTTACAGACAATTAGGTCATTGTAATACCAACAACCAAGGAAAATACAAAAAGGAATCCATAAAATCGATAAACTATAAAACTGATGTATGAGGTTGATTATACATAAAACTTTCTTTTCAGATATTCTCCTCTTATAAAAATGGAAATCTCTTTATATCTATTTTTCGTCACGATGTTAAGAATTTGGTTTTTAAAACAAAAAAACTTATTTCAAAAGGTTAAAATATTTCCTAAATCATATTTAAATAATATAGTATATGGCAAGTAACGTACGTGCATACTACTACATAACTTTTATGTAAAATTTTGAATGGAAAAATCTGGAAATTTCATTAACACGATTTTCGTTTTTGTTCATGACTTGAACGTGACGATATGCCGGTTTATGTTTATTAAAAGATAATATTTATTTGTTTTTTATTGCTTATCATATTATCCAAATAATTACCTTCCAGTGCTTGAACGATGTCAAAACTCCTTTTGGCACGCGCCAATGATTGCTGTGCAATTCACATTTATTGAGAATTATAGCAAAAGCAATCGACTATCATTTTCTAAGTTAGTAACAATATTACTCAAACTTTCTTTTTTATAGAAAATTTTAGCACGATTTTTCGCTGTTTCTGCTTCAAAAATTTAAATTTGACTGACTGCTACTCTAAATTTTGGATGTATAATCGCCGAAAAGCGCTTAGTATGTATTTCGATCTGATAAAAACGGGCATCGCAACGGTTTCTAACATTAAAAAAAATTTTTCCATTTCCAAAAAATCCATTTGTCAGAAAATCAGAAAATAATAAACAAGGCAACTACAAAAATAAACATTAACCCTGCGGCAGTCGCGTCGGTAACAAAGATTTGCACTGTTGATAAAATTTTAAATTGTTTACATAATTTATCATTATATCGATTGATGTGCGTAGGTATGCTTTCCTGCCACAAGTGTGTGGTTCTCAGAAGAACAGAAAAACAACAATTATTTGCGATTCCTGTAAGAAATTTGTTTGTCTGGAACATTTTCAAAGAAAAGTTACCTGTTCTACCTGACTTGAAACCGAAACGGATGAAGATTAACAATTCTGTGGTCTCTGGGTAAAACGACTTAAGTCCAAAAATAAAGTTTTGAGATATGGCCACATTTGTAACCACATGCCCCATTAACAAGTTAGTGTACTAAATTTTTTTGCAGTTCTAAATATCTCGTTATTTCTGCATATGATGGTGCAATATACCCGAAATCGCCAAAAAGTGACTTAAGTCGTTTTACCCAGAGACCACTGAATTATAAATACTAAAGAAGAATTTCATTTTTATTTTCAAAACTATTGAATCAATACAGTTGATTTAATAAAATTTAAATTTTAATAAAATTTGTTTTATTTTAATAGTTTTTGTGTGACATGCAACATAATCTCACGAAACAACTAATATCTCATTATGTGGACTTTCCGACTAGAAATGTCTTAAGCCCGGAATGAGGTCCTGATCAAGTTTGCCCTTAGAAAGATCCGGTACCTATCAGGCAACCCGATCCGGTGCGGATGTTAAGTGTAACGCAAAAAAAAATCTAGACCAAATCAGGCTGACCTACTGGAGCCAAATCAGGATTCCATATTAGGGCCGGATCCGGGTGGAATACACGTCCCACATCAGGCAACCCGATCCGGTGCGGATCTTAAGTGTAACGCCAAACGAAATCCAAACCAAATCAGGCTTCCATATTAGGGCCGGGCCCGGGTGGAATACTGGTCCCACATCAGGCAAACCTGATCCGGTGCGGATCTTAAGTATAACGCCAAACGAAATCCGGACCAAATCGAGCTGACCTACTCCAGCCAAATCAGGATTCCATATTAGGGCCCGATCCGGGTGGAATACAGGTCCCACGTTAGGCAAACCTGCCCGGTGCGGATCTTAAGTGTAACGCCAAACGAAATCCGGACCAAATCGGGCTGACCTACTCGAGTCAAATTAGGCTTCCATATTAGGGCTGGATCCGGGTGGAATACAGGTCCCACGTCGGGAAACTTGGTCCGTTGCAGATCTGGTCTGTAACGCCAAACTCGGTCAGGACCAAATCGGGCTGATCCAGTGGGGCCGATTCTGGCTTCCACATTATTACCGGACATCTAATTTTCAAACACACAAAATTTATAAAAAAAATACAGAGGATCGCAGCGCGACCGCTTAAATGAAAGTAAAAGGCGCTACTGCCTCAGGGTTAAATTTAGAAAATTTTCTTTTTCTTCTTCTTCTTCCTTTCAGGGTTTAGGCTCTGTTGGTTGTTCCGAGTTGGCGAGCAAACTTGCCTAAAGCCAAGATGACATACTAGGGAATTTACGACTGTGTATTGAAAATGAGGGTGCTCATTTTGAACATTTACTTAAATTGATAAAATAATTTTTCAATGAAAATAAAATTTTTGTAAATGTAATTTTTTGTTTTGTAGTTATCTTGTTTATTATTTTCTGATTTTCTGTGAAATGGATTGGTGTTCCAAAAATTTTTACTAGACAAAAGTTGTAGTCCATTAAATTTCTGGTACGCGACAACTCGGCGATTTTCACTCGGCGACGGTTAACTCGGCGACTGGCCACTCGGCGATGGACAACTCGGCGACCTGACCTGACCAGTCGCCGAGTTGTCCAAAATGTGCGTATTGAAAATGAGGTTGATGATTTTAAACATTTACTTAAATAATGTAATAGTTGAACCTTAATTGATAAAAAAAATTTCAATAAAAATTAAATTTTTGTGAATTTAATGTTTTGTAGCTGACTTGTTTATTATTTTCTCATTTTCGGTAAAATGGATTGGTTTTCCAAAAATGTTTACTAGACAAAAGTTGTAGTCCATTAAATTTTTTATTCAAAATAGGACGTCAGATTTTTTGTAAAATGTTTGATTTAAAAGATACAGGATTTTGAGAAACCCAAAAAATGAAAAAGCTCGTATTGTTTAACATTTTTTTACTTACTTTAATTCATAACTCAAAAGCCGTTGATTTTAGACAATATAAGGGTTAAATTTAGTTTGTGGATTATTTCACCCTCTTTAAAAAAGCACTAAACTATTTTTACTCAAAAATCAATATTTTCAGAGCTATGGCCATGCGAAGGTGGAAATTAAAAAAAAACGCTGTAAAGAGACCCAATTATGGGGGGTTTAAATTTCTGAAAAAAATTTTTGTTAATTATTTTTCCTAGGAAGGTGTCGTCACCACTTTATGTGTATTTTCGAGATTATTTTATTTTACCAAGAGCAGTTAAGTTAAGAACTCGCGAACACAATTTTGGCATCTTGATTAATCGCCTTCATTTTTGGGACATGTTTGAGCAATGTGTAATTTTGAAATTGCAATAGTTCTCGCGCTGATCGCGTTAATAGTCGGCCACCTAATTGATAAACAACATAATAAAACTATTGCTCTCAAACTTAGTCATATTTTTCTTTTTGTGTGTAGCTTTGATAATGTAATTTTGTGATTTTGGAGCGGTTATAAGTAAATTTAAAGTTTTATCGGTGCTGTATTTAATGTTCCGGTAAGCATTTTATTTCCTTTGATGTTGAGCATTTTACCGAATTTCATTATTATAGCATTTTATTTTGTTTAGCATTTTTGGTTTTCGATAATCACAGTCTGCAACCCCAGTTGTGATTTTGGTTTAGAGTATTTGGTTTCCAACATCGCACTTGTGGGTGCTTGTTTTCATTACAACCGGCTGTAGAACTTGAATCGAAATGGTTTTGTTATCCTGTTATCCACTGTATACATGGACATCTTGGATACCATAAGAGTGCAAATACGATATAAAACAACCATATATACTGCTCATCAAACACAGGGACTTCCCCACTCGAAATATTATTCTGAGTTCAAGATACTGGAGTACAAATCCAACCTACCTAAACACTTTTGAAATTAGTATTATAAAATATTTGTTAAAAGTGAAATAAACCAAATGTTTTACCAAACCAACCATGTTTCTAGGTTAAAAGTTAAAATAGTGAAATTTCAGAGTTAAACATTTGAGTGTTAAAAGATTTACAACGAAGCGAATCAATCACTTTGGCCAGTTAAAATTTCAGGTCAAGTAACTTCGATTTAACAAAAACAACGTCGACTACGGTTTGAGGTTAAGGGAACAAACTTTTCATTAATTGATCAAAGTTATCGTTAACGACTTTTATGCCCCACAAATTTATTATAATTAATTCTGATTGTGATAAATATTTTTCAAATTAAAAATGAAATAAAATACCCACTAAATGAAAAGTAAAGGAAAATATAAATGAAAGAAACTCAATTTCGAGTTTATATGTCTTGGTGCATATAAAATATTTATTTCGATGTGACATTACAAATCTATGTTATTTTGATAACATAAGTGCTTACACAGTTTATTCATTACGATTGAACATAGAAAACGTTCGAGTACTTTATACGCTTGGGATAAATAGGCTTGCTTACCAAATTACTCCCGTGAGAAAAAGATTTAGACGTCCAGAGCTATCAAACTAAATGGAGTGCAAGGAACAAAACTATTCTGACAGTCTTATATTGAAAAAAAAATGATGTAAATAATCGAGGCGAATTTCAATTTATCCAAAATATTTTCTTATAAATTTATTCTCAATGAAAATCATCCATTAAAAATAACCATTTTTTGCTTGAGTATTCATGTCTCTTGTATTTAGATTAAGGCTAACGAGTTCAATTTTTAAACAACCCTTGAAGTGGCTATACGCATACAAATAAAAGAAGTTTCTTAATGCTTCGATAAATCAAGCTTTTACGATTTCGTTTATCAATTTTTTAAATAAACAAATTTGAAATCCGTAATATTATATTCATCCCTTTTGTAATACCTATGTTTCTGTTTTTCAACAACATAACAATTAAGATTATCATATCAAATATAATTATTTTCAAATTTGTCAGCAAAACTATGAAAGTTATTATACGGTGGGATAATTACAGTCCACTCATATTTCGAGGTAAACGGAAGTGAATAATATATTGCCAACTGCAATTAAAGCAACTTTTACGTTTACATATAACAAACTTGAAATTAGTTCTGTAATTTCATTAGAGACAAAAACACCTGCAAATACTAAATGTGGTTATAACCTAAGTGAGCTACTGCAATTAATTACGGTACACGCTTACTTACACAGAGAGTAGAAATGTTATAAATGAATCTGATTATTTCAAGTATTCTGTAGTGCCATTATATTTGCATTGTGCTAAATAAATTCTGTTGTCACCTAATTATAGCATTAAACAAATAACTCAAGATCAAATACTTTGTATCTACCCCAAATGTACTACACTTCGTGACTTTTGCATGACTTCAAATTAATAAATAAAATAAGTGTAATTAAACTAACTGGCACAAGGGCCAAAAGTAGGCCACACCGACCAAATGCAAGTTAAACGTAAAAGTTTGAACGCAAACCATTTGGACGCGAAACGTTAAAACGTGAACATATGAACGTGCAACCAACGAACCGAACGTGATGTAATGTTAATCGACATTTTTAATTCAGGTTTATTCAAAATTTTATTCAAACCAATTTCGTTCAATTGTCACATTCACTAGCCCTGGAAATATTAAATTTTGTCACTTTTAATTTAGTTAAGAACAGTCTTATGCCCTCTATCGGTTAATAGTATAATTAAACCCATTTTTAAGTAATTACAGATTCATTATATGTACCAAATTCCAAGATATTATTCAACATTGTGCAATCCCAGGTTGATTGTGTTTCAATTGAAAATTTGAAAGAAAACCATTAGAACACAACTATCCCAGCCAAATCTTCACAATCCATTGTAGACAAACCCAAATTGTATCAAGAAACCTGGTCAGCCACCAATATTAGCAATCCCTTTGGGCGATGATCGCGGATTTCATCATCCAACCACTTTGTTCAACGTCCATCTTATCGTACAGTTCTCAACAGTAATCTACGTTTAACCTACAAAACTGTAAGTTGACTACAATCTTCTTTATTTAGCCATTCCTCGAAATTTGGTTTTACAAACAATTAACGGTCCACCTTGAATTGGATTTCTCAAAAAAAAGTTTCATTGTGATGTCATCAAGTGACCTTGTTGGTTGGAACCATTCCCAGCTATTGTGATTACCGTTTTTGCATTTTTACAACCCACCTACGTAACTTTCAAAATTTTAAGAAATTAACTTTTAACTTCTATTTTATTCAGTTCAGTACCACCGATACCTTGCTCCGTTAAGTCCTATAGGGACTTTAATTATTCATTTGCTTGACAATAATTTTGATTTCACTACCGTAAAAATTGAAGTGTTCCAAGCAAACTTATTTTTAGTTAATCTTTAAGTTAATCTAACTGAACGTGATACGGTTTGAATACGAGATGACCAACACGTAGACCATTCCTAAGCGAAACGGTAAAACGTGATCATATGAAAATACAACCAACGAACTGAACGTGATACCGTTTGAATATCAGATGACGAACACGTAAACCGTTTCCCCGCAAAACGTTAAAACGTGAACATATGAACGTACTACGAACAAACCGAACGTGATACCGTTTGAACACGAGATGACGAACATCTCGCATTCAAACAAGGTCCAAAGGTCCGTCGTCTAAACTATTTAGTATTATTTAAAAAATCTGACGTAGACACCACATAACTTCCTTGTAATTTTTATAATAAATGTACCAGAATCTCGTTAATCTATTCATGCGCATCATGAATTACGACTTTTGGCACGGACAATCGCAACCAAAAATAGGAGGTGCACAACTAGATGCTATAAGTGTCTCAAATCCAAAATTTACCGTATTTGAGTTATGCGACATACAGACGTCCGTATGTAGAGACGTCACAACGAAAATAGTTAAAATGGATTCAGAGAAAGTCGAAACGGATATTGCCGTCAAAATCTGGAAATCGAAAAAAATCGGGATCGGGATCACAAGTAAAAAGATAGTATTCACCTGATATCATGTTTCGAATTTCTTAGCAAACCTGGAATAATTTAAAAAAATCTATAATAATTAAAAATATAAAAATTATGAGACAATCCAAAAGAAACCCAAGGAAATTTTAGGAAATTTGATGTACAAGGAAGGGAAAATTTGAGAAAATCTAAGGAAATCTTAGGCAATTTAGGAAATCCAATGATATCCTACAAATTACAGATAATCTTGCTTTTTCAACTTTTTCGAAAGGAAATCATGAAACAATCCGAAAGAGAACCCAAAGAAATTTTAGAAAATTTGATGTACAAGTAAAGGGAAATTAGAGAAAAGATCAAAAAATCTTAGGAAATCTAGGAAATCTTAGGAAATCCAATAACATCTTAGAAATTACAGATAAGCTTGCTTTTACAACTTTTTCGAAAGGAAATCATGAGACAATCCGAAAGAAAACCCAAGGAAATTTTAGAAAATTTGATGTACAAGTAAAGAGAAATTTGAGAAAATCTAAGGAAATCTTAGACAATCTAGGAAATTTAAGGAAATCCGAGCATATCTTGGAAATTACAAATAATCTTGCTTTTTCAACTTTTTCGAAAGGAAATCATAAGACAATCCAAAAGAAAATTTTTAGAAATTTGATGTACAAGTAAAGGAATATTTGAGAAAATCTAAGGATATCTTAGAAATTACAGATATTCTTGATTTTTCAACTTTTTCGAAAGGAAATCATAAGACAATCCGAAAGAAAACCCAGGGAAATTTTAGGAAATTTGATGTACAAGTAAGGGAAAATTTCAGAAAATCTAAGGATATCTTAGAAATTACAGATATCTGGCTTTTTTAACTTTTTCGAAGAGAAATCATAAGACAATCCAAAAGAAAACCGAGGGAAATTTTAGGAAATCTGGGGAAATTTTAAGAAATCCGAAGAAATCTAGAGAAATCCAAGAAAATGTCCTAAAAGGAAATCTGGTGTACAAAAATTGGGTCTATGGTTTCCTCCTCGTTTCTCGTAATAAGCTAAGAAATTATGTTGTTTTCTTTTTTTGTCTACTTTTACCTTAATAAACACTATTCGACTATTATTTATATGTTAATGGTCAATATAATATTAATATTATATTATATTAAGATTTTAATAGGAAAAAAAATTTTAAGAAACCCCACGGTTCCAGTCAACCCGGATAATCGAGGTTCTACTGTATGTCAATAAGAAAAAAACAATATTAATTAAAGAACAAATAAATTTTTTTGCCGACTACATAAACTATGAAACTATGAAAAATTTTGTTAACAAGGTGGACATTTTCGTAACAGACGAAAGCACATTGCAATCAGCTTTGTGTGTTAATAAATAGCATAATTTTAACGACTAATTTAATTTACTCGTTGATGTTTAAATTGTTTAATTTAATTTAAATTTCATTAGGGTTTCGAGAAAAAAATTTATGCGCGGGTTTAAAAAAATCTCGAAATAACTTCTTTTATTATTGAGCTCTATTTCCTGTTGGTTTTGACATTTCTATTACAGCTGTGCTGCAGCTTTGGTATAAAGCAGTTTTGCCTTTACCCAATATGTGAATATGTATATACTATAGTACTCTACATAATAGTAAATTGTGAACGTAAAACATCGCCACGTAAAAATTTTATTTTTATTTTAATTTTATTTTATTTCACACTTTTCAATACAAAATAAAACTGTTTGTGTAAGTATACAGGGATTGTAATTTACAATAGAGGAATGTTTTCATTTCCCTAGAGAAAACTTAAAAATTATTAGCAGCGTGGTATTTACCTTTACATTAGGTAGATTTATGACGTTCATCTGTAATTATAATTTTATAAAAGCAAAAATACAAACTTTAATTTTAAAGAATGAAAACAACAATATATCTCGAATAAATTATTACACGCCATGTTTTAAGCTCAGATGTTTTACACCTTCTTTTCACTACAACAAAAGTTGACAAATGGGTTCTCTGTTAAATTTCCACTGTTTTCAAATCCAGTGACAACTGAAAAACTAACAATAAAAGAAGGGTAAACACGGCTTGCTTTACATTTTCTTTACATTTATTAAATTATACATTAGATACCTATCACCTTTATGAAGTACATAAGACAACATTAATTTTAATTTAATTACATAATTTATTTAAGGAAAGGTACTGTTTCATTAATGCTTTTCGGTGTTGTACTAACTTCATATTGCTTGCAATTTAAGCAAAATTTTAAAAACTTCTGTTCAGATAATAAATCTATAAAACAAGTAGGTACCCATCGAGCGAATTATCCGCTGGGAGTTTTGAAAATCATTAACCATAACAAGGGTCGATAATTTGAAATCTTAAATATAACTACAAAAGTTTTCTAGTATATTCTACTGGACGTTGGTCAAGGTATACTTAATTGGTAAAATATGACGAAATGATTTATAGTTTTAATTATTATTTAGTGTGTCAACCACATTAGGATGACAAAGTTTTTTGCTTTTAAAATGCAATTTTCTTAAATAGAAAAACTTAATGACCACATTTGTCATGTATTAAAAGATTTGTAGAAAGTATTATTACAAAATCTATGACTTTCATTCTTTTCAACTAAGAGACGTTAAAACATTTTACAGTAACTTTTTATTTTTAAAGTAACTTATAATATCCAGAGCTTTAATAGCTTTATATTTTATTACTCCTACTTATCACTGTTAAAGAAGTTATAGCAAGGGACAAAAAATATTAATTTTAGGTGGAAAGTTAGAAGCCTTCTCCTGTTTACCATTGTTCCGTTACAGTTCTGATATTACAGCACGTAGGAATAACTAAAATTGACATTTGTAAATTAGACAGCATTACTAATTTACAATTAAGTAATTAAACAAGTAGGTTGTCGGCGAAAATAAATATTTGGCTAGGTATTAAATTATGTTAAATGACAAAAAATAATAAATTAATATTTTCGCTTGAACAATAAAGCAACTATACATAACCAGCAGGTAATGACCTCCTAATAAGTGAATACAGTGGAAATCGATTGGTTGGAGAGCTCGATTGATGCGCACCTCGATTAGCTGGTGGTCGACCAATCAGAGTATTTTTTTAGTTCGTTTGATCCGTTAATTCGTTGCGGAATGATCAGGTATTAGGATTAAGACTTTGATTCGGTATTGGATAGCAGCTATTGAAATAAAACAGAGGTATTTTGAAATATAGAGAGTTTTTGGGAGTTGTTGAAAATTTCCAAAAATTTCTTGAGAGTTTCTGGGAATTTTTGGAGTAATTGCACACAGAAATTATTAATTGATTAACTGTGGGATATAAATGCTGAATTCTTCTCTAAGCAGCAGTTGATAAAACAGACCTTAAATAAAAAGAAAAAAGCTGGACATGGTGACAACATTTTAAAATTAAAACGAATGAAGTCACCGGAAACAAGGAATTGATGAAATATAAATCAATAAATTATAGTCTTTGTGTGTGCTAACTTAAATATTTATAAAATGGATATTTCCATTCAAAAAGCTTGGTTTATAACATTGCAGTAGGTAATAAAGAAAAACTGTAGAGATAAAATCTCTTTAGGTTAACGTTTTCAAACATAAATTTTTATATATGAAATAAAAAAAACTCAGTTATGTCATCACAAAACAAGCTTCTAGTAGTGTTAGATATTCGTCTATTTGCAAAATGATGATTATCTTAAGAAAGGTTTTTATCGGTGACTGTCAATCAAAATGATTTTGGACATTTGTAAATTTTACATCTCTCTAAAAGCTTTTAAAGTAAACTAGAACCCATAAAATCTTATATAATGTATAGTCTGAACTAAAATTAAGCTGCAGTTACTACATTTGTATGATTTAGATACTGAAATATGTTCACGTTTAACAAAAAAATCTACTTTTTTCTAATAAAATACATTTTTTATTGCTATATAAAAATATTTCGTTTTCTGAACAGTATGATATACAACGATTTCGTTTTTCTATCCACTGTATACCATTTGCTTCCAATCGAAAAGTGATGAAGATTTTTTCGAACGATTTAGCGCAAGGAAACTATATTTACTAAATTTACGCGATGAAAAATAAAAGCGTTGATGAAACGCCACCGGCAAAGCTCGCGTAAACCTGGTAACAAACTTTAACTAACATCCGCCTGTACAAAAGTTTTATTATTTTACAGGGTTTATTTAACTCAGTGGTGTACCTTTGGGGTGAGCAAAACTTATTTTCCGTCTTTGTTATCCAATATACTATTTTTAGAAGTATCAATTTGGTTAATTTGATTATTAATATTAATTATGTTTTGCGAAAAATATTCGAAAAATAATATCTATAAAATAGTTATTTGATTTTGAATTTTGATATTTTTAAATGTATATTTCAGTTGTTTCATTCATTAAATGAACAATAAAATGGAACGGTAGTATAACACATTCATTTAAAACAATCTGTACACGTTGAAAGCATGACCACATTTAACCGCTAATAACGGTTCTGAAACAGATTTAATGTTGGCTATTTAAGTGTTGTAAATTAAAGCTCTATAGTAATGAAACGGTATATTAAAATGAAATTGTTGTTATACATTATATATCTTTAATACTTAGTAAATAAAAATTTAAAAAATAAACAGACATAATTATAAATAAACATACGTATATTAACAGCTTTAACACAAATTGGCTGTTAGTGAATTCCACTTTGCTTGGGTGGCCACACAGTGAATGCTTCCATACCAACCCGCAATTGGTCAACAAGGTAGAGGATGACCGAAAATTAACATCAACAATAAAATGAAATAAGTATATTTATCTATAGTATTATATTATACCAAAGTTCATAGATACATAGAGTAATGTGGTAATCTGTTTAGAAAGAATATCAATTCTATCAACAAACATATGTGGTAATACTATGTATAATCATTTAACAGACATCGTTGTTAATTAATGTAGTTTCCCTTATTATTTCTCAAAACATTTACATTATAATTAATATAATCCAAAGAGTCCACAATTGGCATTTATACTACAATTTAATTAAATTATTGATTAAGGTTTGTAGTATAGCAGATATTATATTAATCAGATTATATACAAACATTTCTGTATATGAATCTCCTTGCACTTTCGAACATTATATTGTACAACTGTTTTTAAACTTTAACGCTAATTACCATGGCTTTTAACCAAGCTTTTCTATGTAGTTCTAAATAAAAATTTTGACTTTTATAGCTAAAACCACTTACCATTTTAATTTTATTGTTATTACCTTAAAACTCTTACATCCTGCAAGTTGTTATTTATTAAAATACCTATAGCAATTAGTACTGTCTCTATATTTATTTACATAGAAGCAACATATTACATACTTAGAATATAGAAAGTTACCTGCTATGTCATATTTCTTAAGTGCATCTTTAATGTTAGGTTAGAATAACATATCCGTGGCAGAAAGCTATATAAAATCTAGACAGTTTGTTTTAACTTACTACCATTAAAATGTATTTAAAATTTTTATATTTAGCAACTAATGACACTAGATGGTACTACTACATAGCAGGTCAGGCAGCCTATCGGTCGCCCTGACCTCCTAATGATATAGAAACTTCTTTCTGCACGGAATTATTAATTAAATAAATTTTAGTTTTGCAAGTGTTGTAGAGGTTGGGAAACATTTTAATAAATTGTAACAAAATATTGTTAATTTTGTTATGGTACAGTTTGCGAATAGCAATCTGTACACATCATTTACTCAGTAACAAATGTTAATTTTGTAATTTTAAAGCGGCTATAAATTAATTCAAAGTTTTGTTGATGTAATATGGAATTTGTTTAACATAAATATTTTAGTGTTCTAGTAAGGATTTTATTTCATTTGCTGCTTCTTCATCTTGCGGAATTTCGTTATTTTCAGCATCTGTGTTTTGGTGAATAACTTTAGCGACCTTTATTTCGCTATTACAGTGCGTGCCAAATAGAAATAGAACCGTCAATCATTATAGGCCACACCTATAAAATATCTCCAACCACTTAGAGAATCCAATCGGCCCAAACGGTGGCGCCTAAATGTCACGTACCGTTCTTTAAGTGGTTGGAGATATTTTAGAGGTGTGGCCTATGATGATTGACCGTTCTATTTCTATTTGCCACGCACTCTAGGTGGGATTTTTTTGAACAGTTGTTATCATTATTAAACAGGTGTATGGTTGAATGCATTTCGTTTTTGAGCATGTTGGTTTTTTGTTGAACAGCTGATGACTATTGAAAAATTATATCGGGATCCTGGAACGCTCAAGAAAACAAACTAACTGATCACCTTAAGGTGTTTGGTGCAAGGTTTTTTCGCTATCGTAATCTATCAACTACACATTTATCTGGGTGTTTGCCTTTCATGACTCGTGTGTGTTTAGTGAGTTTTTATCTTCTACCATGTGTAGTTCTTTATGGAACTATTATACACTTTTTTGTATTGTCACTTATATTTTTCGAGTTTGGTTGCAAAGAAAAGGTTTTATACTTGATTTTATTCTTTTTGATACTTTATTCGGAGATAAATTCCTTGTTTTACAACTTCATATTCACTGTGTCATATTTCAGGTGCGAATTTTTATATCTTTGACATTTCATTTATTTGTTGACTTTAATGTATTCAATTTATTGTTTTTAATATTAATTTGTATTGTTGACCTAATTAATGTGTCACCTGACGTGCTTATGTTCTTCTCTGCGAAAAAGTTGTTAACATTGAAAACACCCTCCATTTTTGACTGTGAGATGAGTGTAGAACCCTACTCTTATGTGAGATAATGTCTCAATATCTCTGTATTTTAGTCCTGAAGATGGCGCCATATATAGCTGAAACGTCGACCAACAGTTAGTTTGCTTTCTTGAGCGTTCCACGATCTCGATATCCTTTTTCAATATAATTTACATTTGGATGAGATTGTCTTTTAATTACCTGATGATTGATATTTTTGTTTGGATAAATGGCTTCTGATTTGGTTTCCCGATGTCGCACATGGGTTGCTGTTTCGTGTAAACGATGTTGCGGAATTGATTGATGTAGATTCATTTTCGGCATATGCGGTGCCATATCAGAGGATTTATATTAGCTTTGGCTTACCCGGAATGTACTGGAGAGTGTGGAATGGTTCATGGTACTTCGAGGAGGTTTAATAGACTTTATGTTTCAGTTTTGATGGAGATTGCCTAGTGTGGATTTGATCGTGTCATTTGTTATTTGTAGCATTTATAATGTAATTTAAATAGATTACTTTGGTTAATTAATGCAAAATTCCAGGGTAATGATCTTTATTTGATTGTTTTGATTTACTTTAATGTTTCAGTGATCTTATTTGGTTAACAGCGCTTAGATCAAATGTAAAATTTTTGAAAGAATATTAGTTATTATACATAGTTTATTATAGTTTTTTTTTTCTATAAAACACATTTATACCAATACCTGGTTACATACATAACATGTTTAAAATATTTTTTTTAAATTTAAGTTGCATAAATTTAGTAATTTTTGTTGTTGAAGTAGATCACTTTCAATGCTCATTAAAATTAGCAAACTATGACAATACTTTTTAATTTATTTTAATCTCAGCTACAATTTTGGTGATTTAAACTTTCTTGCTTCAATTTTTTGAGGCCCCTAAAAATTTGGAAGCCCTGGGCTGCAGCCTTTTTACCCTACCCCCTTAATAAGGCTTAGCCGCCATGGCCGGCCTTCTCTGATTGATTATTACATTTCAGCATAAATATTGTATAAATATATAATATACAATATTATTAATAACCGGCCGAATTTTGTCCTTTAACTTTTTTTTTGGAGTTGGATTTTGGAGTTATTGGAATATACCTTATCCTTCATTATTTAAAAGAGAATGTTTCTTCTGTAGCAAATCACAAAGAGATGAACTCTGAAGACTGGAGCAAAAGAGATAAACTCTTCTAAGTTGAAGATGAAGTAAACTTTCGGATACTTCAACGGACGTCGTCAATCAAAACTCATTTGAATGAGAATCGTTTATTTAACAAATTTACATTGCTTATATATCTAATAACTGGAGTAATAACAATTGCTGACTAAACAAATAACATGTACTAGTATTCTTGACCTAGTAAAGAATTTGTAATATTAGCTATAGTAATTTGAGGAATTTGCACTTCTTAACAATTAAGTGTAGTAAATGTTTTCATTACCTACATTAATATGTTTTGTGAATTTGCAGTTTATGAATTAGTTCAAGGTGGTTTACAAATTGCAATATTAAGATTACTTTTGTTTCGACTACAAAAATTACAATTTTGAAATATAAAAATTCCATGGTTAATTTTGAATTAAACATTCATTTAATTTCTCAGAAAACATCCAACGACATGGTATCACATAAACCATAAATTGAACCATAAATATTTAGCATGTACCATTTTCGGTAAATATTTCAAGTTTTTCAACCATATCTCTCTTTCGATCTTCCGAAATTTTGATTATTTTCTACGAAATCAACTACGGAACATACATACAAACTTTTTTAATTGTAAAATTGTTACATTGTAAAATGTAACAATGTTGTGTTCAGTGTAATCATCACTGATGTCCGTTTAATTTAAGAATTTTCAAGATTCCAATTCTTTGGTTTTTCTTAACGGATATTTGAATTTCAATCATATGGTGATCATTTCAATCTGTGTTAACGTTTAGATAAGTACAAAACTGTTCTTTATGTTTACATTTTCAATGGTTCAGGATGCATGTTTCCTTCTAACATCTTTTGTGCTTAGCGTGACGTGATTAGAGAAAGGGTAGAGAATACCGACATCAACTGTATTCAAAAATTCACCCATATTAACTTTTAAATATTATTAATTTTTATCACCAAAATTGCATTACCTTATGTTCGTTGTGCTGATTTGGCGGTTAGGAATTTCAGACATTTCTTATTTTCTCAAAAAGAAATATTTCTTAATATTAAAAAATTAAAAAATAAGTATCCAAGATTGTATTGAAATGCAGACCAACTGTATTGAAATTCCATTCAAATTTCTCAATATGCTAAGTAATATAAAACAACATTCATAACATAATCATAACATAACATAATCATAACATAACATCATAACGATGAACACATTCTTGTTCAACATTTATATGCTACATGATGCTACATAATCTAAGCTGTTTGTTTACCTTTGTTGATAATAGTTGTAATAATAATTTAAAAAATGTACTACCTATTAAATAATTGAAATGCATTTAGCTGGGAAAGGAGTTGAAAATGTAATTTTACGTTAAATTTGAGCATGAATCTACAAAAATCAATTGAAAAGTTTATTTCAAGTTTCAAGTATTTGATTCAATTCTATTCATACTATGTCTAGCACATAGTACCTACCTTCAATAGATTTCAAGTTTGTAATCCTGTTAGCCAATTTAAATAAAGAAGTATATCTCTTCTACATTTATATGGGTTTGACATATTTAATTGCTCATTGTGTAACCTAAAGGGTGAGGTTTTCTTGTCGTTGAGAGACATGGATTACGTTAAGGGTTGAGATGCGTCTTGCGTTGTGAGAAAATAAGGGTGTTATTATTAAATTGTGATAGTTAACGATCTGAATATTTATATGCATGTGATTAATGCATCATTGAGTTTCAGTGAGTTTATGTTGCTTTTGTGTTCTAAATTGCATTAACTTATGATTGCAACTTTTAAATTTTCCAACAGCAGATTTTAAAATATAAATAAAAACAATTACGTAATTCACTCTTCCGTTAATTTTGATAAAGATGTGGTTTTAACAAAATTTTAACCTATCCTAAAGAAGCAATTAAACTTCAACTATTTACATTATCGTTGAATCTCTTGAGTATAATAAAACAAACAAATGTTTTTAAAATAATATTAAAATTTATACAGTATTTAATTAATTCTAACCTTGTAGGCTTGAACTACTTTTTATCAAAATTAATGACTTTTTTATTAAAACTAATTATATGATTTATATTCAGAGTCGCCACGTTTTATGAAATATAATATACATATACGAGGCTTAACAACAATATATTCGGCCACTTATCCTGAAACAAAAAGTAAAAAGCAAAGTTTTGTTGGCAAAACATTAATTTATTGAACTAAATCTGACAATTTAATGTTCGGTCAAAATGATATCTAATTGAGATTAAAGCTAGTTACCGTTATTATTAATAAATAAAACCATAGTTGGTGCTAATTTGAAGTTGAAACAATCGAGGATATATCTGCCTTAATTAATTTAGGAAATTTTCCAACTTTGTATGACCAATTTAAAGCAATCCATTAGATCTGTTTAAAAAAAACTGTTGTTTGCTTCGGGAGTAATAATTTGGGGCTGCATGTCAGCTGCAGGTGGAGGAAGTATGCAGTTTGTAAATTGAACTATTAACTTAAGTATACTTAAAAATAATTTGTTCCCAGTATTGAAAAATTGTACCAAGCAGAGTAGTTTATTTTCCAGCAAAATAGTGCTTCATTCATAAGGCTAAAACTACCCAAAATTGGTTTAACAACCATGATATGTCATCGAAACCGGTACCCCGTCAAAACAGCCTCTTCGAAACAGCTCTGGCAAAATAGCCAAATGATAAGATAGCCTCGACAAAATAACCCGATGACAAGAGGGGCCGTCCATTAATTACGTATGGGTTGGGGGGCGTATCAGAAATGTTATAGAGCGTTACGTTATTAGCGTTAACCAAATTAATTTTAATTTAATTCATTTATTTATCTTATTGTGGATCCGTGATTTGCCGTGGTTGCGTCATCCAAAACTGACCCTACGCATCCCTTTGCTATGCTACAGGCGCTCCGGTCCGTGTTGGCTGGCGCTTAGCTCGCTGAAAACATCCCTGTAATCAATCTACCTCGACTGGGAGGCCCGACCTCTCCAGGGAAACCCGCAGTTGGCGAAGTACGGCACGCGTGTAACGGCCATCACAAAGACTATATCAGAGCACACATACCTTCAACAGAAAATCCGTTGCTTGTAATTTATATGTACTTCCATGTGGAAAATTTTGATTTTCAAATGCCAATTTCAAACCTGTAGTATACCTTCGCGTATTGCTATACTACATTAGACAGAATACGTCGGATTCCGCCCACGTAACGGTCCATGAGATTTCCGTTACCCTCATCTCCCCAAACCCTTACATAATTAATGGACAGCCCTATTTGTCATTGGGCTATTTTGTCGGAGCTACTTTGTCTTTGGGTTATTTTGCCTGAGCTATTTTAGCACGGACTATTATGTCGTAGGGCTATTTTAAAGCAGGCTATTATGTCTCAAGCTATTATGTCGGGGATATTTTGTCAGGGCTATTTTGTCGAGGTTATTTTGACGGGTCACCCATCGAAACCATATGACATAAAATGAAACAGAAACTGAGGAAGAATCCACAAAGAACCCATTAAAGTTTAAAGGCTGAAGTTCAAGAAATCTGTGAGTCAGTTATAGCAGAAATGCCATATAAGTAACTTTTACTGTCGTGTCATCGAAATGAATCGGTGACTAGCTCGCAGGTGCATTGAGGTGGAGATAAAGATGGCGGTGGATAGGAAGGACTGTAGAAAGGGGACGCGGAGACCATGTGGTTAAGCGAAACGAACAACACGTGCTTTTGCAATAGCTACTTATAAATTCTTTGGTTAAAGTTAATACTTTATAATTGAAATTATTTATTGTGGTTCGGTAAATCTAAAAGTAAATTATGTTTATAATTAATATATTTAAAAGGTATAAGTTTCGTGCAATCGAATTCAATGAACATGATTATTTAAATTATAAGTTTTAATCATTATATAAACATTGTGCAGGCGAGCTCATTGGTCAGTAAGCAAAACTTACAAGGTACCTTATAAAGTCACTGTATAACTTACAAGTTGAACTCATTATGACCACTCAAGAACTGGGGCATTGCTAGATTTGATGAAGTAAGATTAAAACTTGGGGATATTGTGCGGAAGCCACTTTATAAAAGGAAACCATGAGACTCGATCTTTAGCATTTTTAAAAATATGGGGAATGGAATGCCCCCCGGTGCAATCTAAAATTTCTAAGATTATTCCCGAATTTCTTATTTTTTAAGAGTTCCAAGAACAAAAGAATGTTTTGTGCGCTTAACTAGGTTCACTTTTAATATCATAAAAGGAAGGTGTCGATCCGGGGGGTCTGGGGGGCGTGGAACGCCCTCCAGTGCAACCTTTGTTAATTATTTCGATGGTAAATATCTCAAAACGTTAATACCTGAATAACCTGAATATATTCTTATAAATAATAAAAAATACTATAACTTATATAACCGATACATATCTTCGCGCGGATATTTTTTTTACAAACAATTTTGCTAAAGAAAAATCATAAACTAGCACTAGCCTACACATAACCGATGCATATTTGCGCGAGGATATATATTGGGGATGAAATTGTCGGGGTCAAAATTACGTGAAGATCAAGTCACCTCGTGACCAAATTACCAGAGATGAAATTACAGGGACGAAATTACCTGGTAATTTTTACCCGGTAAAAAGGTAAAACCTTTTGTTTTAGTAATGCTGGATCTAAATCATATTAATGATAATTAATATTGAGCTTATTGAGCCGCTTGTTCTTCTCCATTTTATTTTAGGACAATGTTCTGTTTTCTTCCATGCTGCTCTCGTATTTCCTGAGGAGTTTTATGCTGTGACGATGACGTCAAACTTTCGTACCACCTCTTATGCAGTCTACCTGGTAGTCTCCTATTTGCTGGCATCGGGATTTGCACCGCTCGCGCTCCAGCAAGTCATCCTTCTCCCATTCTTTCAACATAATTCCTTCAACCTCATCTCCTTTCACTGGTCCATCTCACAACATCCTGTATATTACATGTTTCGCAGATTCTTTCACTTCTGACCCTGTCCCAAACTAAGATTTGTGATGGCTCGTAAAGTTTTCATTTCTGGTGTTCTTGCCATTTGTTAGTGTTTAGTAGTTTGATTAATTTAATCACTTTTCTATCAACAACCTTCTCTTGCAGTATTCGTAGTATACTGTTGGAATACTTGATAAGCATTTTTTATGTTTAAAACAACGAAGTTTAATTTTAGATTTACATATACTGTATATAGGAAGAAGTTACGATATAGTTTGTTACAGCAACAGCAACAACAACAACAACAACATCAATATGAACATCCGTTTTATTGATTGAATTATTTAATCCCTTGCTTCAAGGCAGGTTACAAAGGAAAAAAATTCCAATATCCAAAATTTATTTAAACCACGTGAGCTTCGTAAATGGAATTTAATTTTTAAAGGAGCTCTAATTAAACACAAGAATTCATTACCACAACTGGGGTTTTTACTCCGTTTTAAAACAATCTCAAATTCAAGATTCCGAATTACTGAGTTCCTAGTCATAATCATTACAAACTTCTAAAGCAGGAGATCGAGATACTTGGAGCCAAGTTTACTACAGATGATAGTTGACTTAAGACTGAGGTCAACAATGTATGAAGTTCCAGATCAACAATAATACCTTAGAAAATTGGAGGTATGTAAGCATAGCATAGAAAGTTCCAATTTTGGACAAGATCGGAGTGCTCTTTTGAATGAGATTGAAATTAATTTGTATTGACAAGTATAAATCTTAATTGGAAATTTGAAGATAAGAAGTAATTTTGGATATTTTAAAAATTTTAAAAATTATAATTGGTTCAATTGGTTAAATTGCAAAAATTAAAAGCACAAAAATTTATAGGCAATGTAAAATTTGTTTTGTTGTTCTCATTTTACGACTGATAAAAATTAAAAGTCAAATTTTAACTTGGATTGCTTGTAATTTAACTAAACATTATCGTAGTATTAATAGCTCCATATTTTTTATAGTATAAGTGATATTGGAAATCGTTAATACAGACCTGACCGAGGTGTAAACTAAAGGATCATCACCGGCATTCTGAACTTATTGATTAAACAGTGTAGCGTAACGTAACGTAGCTTATGCATGGTTTGATATCGACGCTACTCGATGAAATTTATAAAGTGTGATTGGAAGAGTTTGAATTTAAGAAGTTATGCTTGCTGTAATAAATAGTCTTAATGTAGCGTCAATTTTTAACTTTTATTGCTCTACATTATAATATAAATATAATAAAAATAATAAAAATATTAAATATACTATCACATTAATACCAAAACTAAAGCATTATGTTCTGCTTGGAAATTACATTTTGCATCATAACTAAATAGCGCAAAAAAGCTTATCGGTACAGAGAAAAATGATTCTCCCTATTCGAGAAATTTAGATGATCATTAGTTTCCGGGAACAAAATTATTTTAAATTTCCATATGAATAAGCATTCGTTGGATATAGTAGCATGTAATTCACATTCGCTACGAAGTCGAATATAATACCGACTCAACGAACGGATTGATTTGTCTGCCCCAAATCTAGTAAGCTGGCTTGAATATGGTGTTTACTTTATGCTATACTTACCTGAATATTATTAGCATAAAATTGATATAAAACATTTTTTCTATAAGATAAGCCAATGCAAAAGATTTTTAGAGAGCTTTTCTGTTTCTAATTAGTGTGGTTTCTTATTAAAAATCTTAAATATGATTTATAATTATTTCTTTATATTTTGAAATATTAACTACTGTTAAGACATCTCACAGGCCGACCAAGCGTTATGCCAGACCAATGCTGATCAGTTCAGCAATACATGCAGGTGAAAATCAATAGTTATTAGTAAATAATTTATTTTTAATGATGTATATATATATTTGAATTGCGTAATAAGGCAATTCATATTTTCAAAATTTGTTATTATATCTCACATTATGACGGACGGCTTAAACTCTTACTGTGAAAAGACAAACTTTCTGAGATTATATTAACTACGGTGTGTCATTTCCACAAGTCTTAATTATATTCAGGGATCCGAACAGAAACCGTAATTGTTCCCCAACTCGAACAAAATCAGTGGTTGCTTTAATTAAAAAATACATTTTGCTTTAAAAATTGCAATTTGTTTTTTCCCCTAAAATACTAATACCCGTATCTGTTTCTAAGCAGATATATTATTAAATTTATCCCTAACTTAACCTAGTCCTTATGGTTAATAATACGCTAAATGTAAATTTGTAAATCAGGTACTTTTAAAAAAGTTCTAACTACCAAGAAATGCAGTATCCGCAGTGAATCTGCAAATGAATTCATTACATTTACTGCATTTTTCTAATCAATAGGTTGGCTAAGTGCTAAGCGATTAAGTGGCCGATTAATTATTTTGAAATTTATTACTTTAAGCTTATATAAGCTACTTTTATTTAAAAACGACGATTTAAATACTGGCCTATATAAAATACAAAATAAGAATATTACAACACTCTTCCTGAGCTGTCACTCTATAGCTTTAAATTTAAATTTGTAAATCTTGAATTTAATGAACGCTTCTAATACTATGTTTATAAAAATTTCTCTACTTTTGTATTTTTAGCAAAATATACAAACTTATACTCTTCAAGTTTCAGTTAAAAAAATTTGGAAATAAATTTATAGCTTTTACGTGCAGTTAAATTTAAACTGCAATTTAAAAATGTATGAGGTTTCTTCATCCAGCACATAAAGATTGTCCTAGATATGTCCAAAAACCATTTATATATTATAAAAAAATTGATTGTAGAAATGACAATTTGAAATAGAAATAATGAAAATTTGAATATTTACGGAAGGGAAATGATTAAAAATTAATGAAGATTAAAAGCCGGTAGCTTATACAACAATTAATAAATAATCCAACACTTTCCTTAAGATATATTTATTAACAAACCGGTTTTGATATACAGCATCGTCAGATTCATCGAAAATACATTAAACGTTAAAAATTCATTAAAATTCATAAAATTTAATTTAAAATTACCTTAAGGAAAATCCTAACATTATAGGACAATTGCTTTGATTTTATTAGATTCTCGTCAGACAAGCATTTTTAAGAGACTTAATAAGCAAGCACAAATTTGAAAATAAAATAAAAAAGGTAAATAAACGACGAAATTTTAAAATATGAAAATCAAATTTAATTTAATAAGATTTTCATTTTTTGCTATCTTAGAATGTTGAAAAAAGATAATAATAAGACTAGATATCAATAGAAATTAATTTTATCAAGAGAAAATATAAATTCAAAGATATTAGTTACGAGATTCCTATGCAATAAGCATAACGTAGTAAATTAAGTAAAAAATTGAAAACCTTTATTAGTTTTCTTAACAGAAATGCACGTAAATAAATTTCTTATTGATGTAGAACTCAAGACAATGAATTTAAACATGAAAAATGTATAACTACTAATAATAGAAAAGCTGGGGTTCTTGTGTATATTTTTATAAAAGAAGGGTACAAATAAAAGGTGAATAAAATGGAAAATCTAGCTTTATACTTAATTTATGGATAATAGAGGTAGAAATATCGATAGCTATAGAAGATTATATTATTTCGACATTATAATCATACACCACAAGAAGAGGATGAAAATTGATAGATTATTTTGAAAAATATCTAGAGAATGTAGAAATATATGAAAAAACTTAATAATAATTAAGGGGATTTCAACTTTGACTTAATTGAAAGTAATTGCTATGGTGAAAAATGCTCTAGTGCAGTAGACTCCCCGGAAAAATTGATTTGGAGATCCTTGAATAACGTCAGGGGAACCGCAGTGGATAAATTAAATTAAAAAATCTGATGTAGACATCACATAACTTCCTTGTAATTTTTATAATAATTTATAAAAATCTCGTTAATCCATTCCTGCGCGTCATGAATTACGACTTTTGGCACGGACAATCGCAACCAAAAATAAAAGGTGCACAACTAGATGCTATAAGTGGCTCAAATCCAAAATTTCAACTTTCTACGACCTACCGTATTTGAGTTATGCGACATACAGACGTCCGTACGTACAGAGAAGAATGCGGGACGAGAAAAATCCCGTCCCGTCCCGTCCCGCCCCGTCCCGCGCGCGGGACGGAACGGGACGGGACCGAATGTGCAATCCCGCAGTCCCGCGCGTTCCATGCATTCCATGCTCCCCAAACCCCCCGGATTATTCCTATAAATTGCGTTTTTCAAAGTTTTTGTTACCATATTATACACTGGAGTAATAAAACATTTTAGTGGAACGCCCTCCAGTGCAACCTTTGTTAATTATTTCGATGGTAAATATCTCAAAACGTTAATACCTGAATAACCTGAATATATTCTTATAAATAATAAAAAATACTATAACTTATATAACCGATACATATCTTCGGGCGGATATCTCTTTTACAAGCGATTTTGCGAAAGAAAAATTATAAACTCACACTAACTTACGTAACCGAGGGTATATATTAGGGATGAAATTATCAGGGTCAAAATTACCGGGGACGAAATTACCCAGGGTTCAAATTACCAGGTACTAGAAGTGTGACGTCACTTGGCAGAAGAGGGTTCAACGGAAATGTGACTAAATGTGACATAGGGGAGAGAGGGGTCTAAAAACCCTTAAAAATCGTGTGACGTAATTTATGGACGACCCCTTATTACAAAATCATCAAAATACACAGGAGGAACAGATGATCAAATACCAATAAAAATATTAAAAGAGACTTCACAAGTAATATGAATTCGAATAGATGTAATAAATTTAACTCCGCAAAAAGGTATTTTTACAGAAAGTTGGCAAACATCATGCATCATTCCAATACAGAAGGTCTCAAATTCAAATAAATGGGAAGACTATAGACCTATAAATATGTATGTTACCCTCGAATTTTAGAGATTGCAATAAAAAGGCAATTTGTGGATTATTGTGAAATATATGATGTAATAGTCTCAAATCAATCTGGATTTACACTTAAACGTTCATATGTGAGTCTATGATGTTTAAAATTACTGATAAATGGTTAAAAGCAATTGATAAAAATTTTGACTCTGTTTGAAAACAAAATATATTTATTTATTTGTTTGTCATTAAGTTTGCTAAATCTGCTTATGTTTTCTTTTGAAAATATTTTTTGCTCTATATGCAATTTTTGCATTTTAAAGCATACGTTTCTGTGCTAAAGAAGGTTTACCAATTTTAAATCAATGGCAAAGTCGTATCTTAAGTCGCCATTTCGAAATAAAAATTTCAAAAGTCTAGTGTTTATTGGTATAGATTTGTTGGATGACATTCAGATTTGCTTTGAAATGTTTCAGACAATTATTATGTACAACACGCGAATATTACATTTACAAAGGAAATAATAATTTAAGTGGGTTAATTCACAATCGTATCAATAATAAAAACCAACCCAAACTGGGAACAGTCCCAAGATTGCTTTTAACACATTTTATAATCATTTACCAAGAGTATATCTCTAAAAGTCGTTTTTATTTACTTATTTACTTATCAAAATTTTTTTGTAAAATTTTGTAAGATTTGTAAATTTGAACCACATTTTATTTACACCAAAGTGGCAAATAAAATTGAAATTTAGTATAGACCATTTTTTAGTTAATTTAAATAAAATTTCAAGTTTAGTGGCCACACACACATCACATTTGAGCGAGTCTGAAAACAAAATTTGTCGTTACATGCATTTGTTTTTAAATAAACCGAATTATCCGTCTTCAGTAAGAGTTTCAATTATTGCTCCAAAGACAAAGAAGGGACCGACTCCTGACTGTTTCAAGTTCTACGATTGATTTAGGTTACGCCGGACAATTTCAGAGTTTATAAACAAAATTTATATTTTTTGTTTCACAACAATATATGTATTAGGGTAATTTGGAGTTTTAACGGAACTTGGTATCGTATTTGCCAACAATCTACTGAAGATGACACATCTTATAAGAGTAACACCAAAAGAGGTTAATTTGTGTGATTATAATTTTTGCCCGGCAATTAGTTAGCCCTGTCTGCGAACTATTTATATGCATTTTGTCCCGAGGAATAAAAGCGTTTAGTCAAGATAAGAGCTCCGAGCGATAGCAATATATAGTAAATATAAAATGGAAGTATGAAATTTTTTAATAGGTTAATTATTAGGTTACTTTTTTATTCGTTTCTGTAATTTATTGCTTTGCCATGCTTCTATTGATCTATAGTTTTTTTTTAAATAAATTTTGATTAGTTTCAAAGTTACTTGGAAATAGAAATTTCTGCTCTTCTAAACTCGTGACAAACTTAGATTTGTTGTTTTTTATATGAATTTTACGATTGCAACAAAACAGATCATTTCCAAAATTGTGTCCTAACTGTTATTTATTATTTAACCAAAAACAATGAAACACGACTGATGTGCAATTTTATTGGTGTGGAATTCGATGGACATGCAACTCGATTGGTCGTATGAAACTCCATTGATGTTTGGAACTCGATTGATTACTATATTTTATTCAGAATTGTTTGAGTAATGAAGTGTTTTAGGCTTCTATACAACGTATAGGAAGAAGCCTTATGATCTGGCTCCGTGTCTGTCCGCATGATTCAAAAATAAAACAAAACTCGTTAGCGTTTTCCTTATATAAAAAAAAATTTGCCGTTGGTACCTACATATTTAAAAGATTAACGCATTAAAAATTCTAATAAAATAAAGCCCAAATAATTTAATCTATCAAAAAGCAGAACTCACGTTCTTCAAAAAATTTTATTATAATATATAGGATATTTTTAGATTGGTACCTATTAATTATTCAGATTATCTATATTTTTTAATCCGATACTCGATATAAAAATAACAACATTAAATCGTCTCATCATTGCTTCTCTTCTTTTAAATTCCTCTGCACGCTTCAACTCCACCAATTCTTATTCTTATTCTTTTTATTGGAAAGCTTTTGGGTATATTATATTTTAACTGTTTGCTTACACCCCTCTGTTACTCCCGCATTTTGCGTCAATGTATCATCTGATCAACGTATTGACGGATAATTATATAATATATTGTATTGTAATAAAATATAAAACGGCTAATAATAAAATAAAGCCCAAATAATTTAATCTATCAAAACAGTAGATGTATAGAAGCCTAAGAACTGTCGCAAAAGCGAGTTCCACCTTGTCTTTTAAGTATTTCAGTACCGATTTCTGTATTAATACTATATAACTTCCTATAAAGAATAAGAACAATTCCGTCGAACGCGGGTATAAACTGGCGCTGCTATTGGAATAATATAAGATGGCGGGAGTTTCAAAATTCAAAGTGTAATATTACAACCTATGTATTATTAAAATATAGTATGGTAAGTATTGTTGGTAAGATATTTATTTCGTATTTATTGCAATAAACACAATCGAGTTTTTCTATTTAGTCAAATCATTTTCACATGAATCACTCTCGTAATGGTCTAATTTTTCTGACGTTATTGAAATGTTAAAATCTATCAGTCTGCATCCGGGTAACGCCCAAGAAAACATCTGTTTGATTGAATAAAAAGCTTTTGCGAGAAAACAATAAAGTGCTATTCAGGCCCAACATGCTTAGTTCGTTAGGTATTCTTGATTGTAAGCAAAATAAGGAAATTTATTTAAGCAGCCCAGAGCACTTGAATTGGCTAACAATATATTTTACAATCTGAAACTAATTTCTGGTATAACCTAAATCCATTCACATAAAAATACACAGGGTGGTAGTAACAAAGCGAAGTTTTTAAAATCGTTGTTTGTAAAGTTTCATTTGTATTAGGGATTCACATAACAATCCGAATAAATTTTATTTGGAATTGAAAATGGATTTCAAATTCAAAACAACTTTTTATCATAACTTTTTAGGCATCCTACATAAAAATGGCATTTGAATTGTATTTTTATTATAAATATCAATAAAATTATAAACTTTCCGTAAAAAACATAACATTTATCTTGCTTTTAGCATTTTCGGTGGAAAAATTACTATGAAGTTATAAATTCTTTCAAATGTTTAAAATCTTATATTTTTCTAAATATTAACAAAGGGCAGAATTTAAAATTAAATTTACTTTTAATTTTTAAGTGTTATTTATTGCCTACTTTTGTTATTTTAAAATATATCACAATCTAAGCTCATTTTTATTTTATTCTTTTAAATGTAAGTATAAGTTACGCTTATTCTATGATTAATTATTTAATTACGGAAAATCGTATTCTCTTTGTGAAATGTTAAAAAAGTTTATAATAAACATTGTAGAAGTTAAATTGCTAAATAAAAATAATTGATGTAAATTGTATGTAAATGAGTCAATTTTTTTTAAAGAGTAACTAACTTTTTAATGTCAAAATTAAGGAATAATGTTCAATTTTCTCGAATATTACAAAATTTTATGTTTTAAGCTTTTGTTCAGGATAATTGAGTACTTTTTATATAAAAATTTTGTTTTGTTTTGGACGTTTCACAAAAATAATTGTTTTGTTAAATAATACTCCCCGATTTCCTATCTTCGATTATGTTCATTCCATTTAATTTTTCTTAAAACTTCTGAATATTATTTCAACATGTTATAATTCTAATTAAACATACATAAATAATAAAATTATTAATTATTTTTATTTCGCCTTGAGCCATTCGCGTAGTTTTAAAACTTTTTAGAGAAGCAGCTCATGGAAAAATCTTTACCAGTGGCGTGCTGTAACAGATTCATTGGGGGTTGCGCAAGCTTTTTACCAAATATTTTAAACATTTGTAATCTATATGTTTCTGGGTAGTATGGAAAAACCCAATAACTATTGAATTTTTTATTTTCGTAAAATTTTATTATTATTATTTACTATAAAATCGTGGAAATGTGGAAATTTTGAGGTATAAAGTAACTGGCCTCTGTTTATGTCAATAAATATGTCAAGTATTAAAAAAAAAATTTATAGAAAATATAAAAACTATTATTACTCAACCTGTCAATTACAATAATGTAATTTCGACCTTCTTGCTTAGTTGGGAGTACTATACGTAGGTTAACTATAAAATTTGACAACAATTTTCTAACATTTTTAATATTGTACAAAGGAAATTGAAATTTGCGTTAAACTCAATGAGGTAGACTAGAAAAGCTTTTTGCTTCCATTTTCATACAACGCCAATTTGTTACTAATTGATAAAATACGAAGGTAAAGCCATTGGCTCGATTGCAAAATACACAAAGAAGTTATTTACTAAATAAGGTTTCAAGTAAATTAAAAAAATATTGAAAATCTACTATTATGACTCCGCCTTCTAGTATGTAAATTTCAACCACAACTGATGTTTGCATCCTACGACTAAACAAATGCATGCATACCAAATTTCAGTTCAATTAGAAGACCCTTTAGAGAGATATCATGAAAGCAAATATTACACTCAAAGAGACAGACAGATTTCGTTTGTGTTACATTAGGATTCATCAAGTGGTACAGAAAATGCCTATGATATAGATCTAGAGAACATCAAAATGCATTTGTTTTTCGTTTCTTCAATCTTTTTTCTTTTACAATACTTTCCTTTGTAAGCAAAAATTTCTCAAAAGAAAACGGGTAGTTTGAACCACTTCAAAAAATGTGAATAAGAAAGTATTCAAAGCAAAATAAAATTTTTATTTGTAATTTTTTAAATCCAACAAAAAACTTTAAAAATTCAATAACAGTTTCAGAAACTTTTTGTCGCTTGGTAAAGCAATATGATATATATACCAATATATTTTTCAGTAACATATTATGCGAATACATTTGACAATATAAAAAAATTAATTGGCAAAAATTTTACCAAATACAAAAGATTTATTACCCCAATACTCGATGTTTCCGGAAAACTTTTAATAAATTCACATTGAAAAATCGAATATTATAATATATTATGTTTGAATTAAATTTTTATTTAGCTGCTAACTAATCATACGGGGCGCTTTTGGGTCGGGCGATGGTTAGTCACCCTAGTAAAGGGTGAGAGTAAACTCGGCTATTATCCACCAAACTGATCGAACATGTGCGATACTTCAAATTTTTTTAAAGCTATGCTGACTGAATGTCATTTTCTCAACAAAATACATTAGAAAATAATTAACTTTTTGTTTCAAGAAGGTTTGGAAATACAATATTTGTTTTAACCCCTGATAGATTTATGTATTTTAAAGTAGTAAGTAAATGGAGTTGCTTTTTTACTATAAGCTTGGGTTTTGTATTTTATTTTTGACTATAAATTCCTAAAGATGTTCGAATGCATATAAAACTAGATGAAATAGTTAATCTCTTGTTTTATTTTATTTGAAGAAGTATCTTTTCATACAGATGTATAAGCAGATGTACGATCAAGTTACTTAAAGATCAAGATTAAATAGAGTAATCGGATTTATTTACTTCGAGTTGCAATTCACAATTATTAATTACTTGATTATATTTGATTAAATGCAATTATTTGTAACGAGTTGAAATCGATTTCAACTGTTTTCTGTTTTCCAGGGACGGATCAAGGGTTTATGTATATTGCACCTCAAGCTAAATCAAAATTTGCGCCCCCTTGACTTTATTTGCATTTTTTAACATGAATATGAACTGAAAAAACAAAACAATAAAACAAAAAATAATATCGTTCTTCTTTGCTTTGGAATTCTGTTAGAAAAGTGATTATAGCTACAATTTATTTGGCGCCCGACCTGGGACCCAAAATTAAATTTTAGCAATAACTGCTCAGATTTTGGTACAATTGCCACGTGCTTAATCACTTAATGGTGTTTACTATATTTTAAAATTTAATTTAACAGTTTTCAAGAAAGTGCAGTCTCAATCAACTTGGTGCTATAACTACTTCGTTATAAACAAATCATAATGGAGTAGACAGTAATTATTAGCATTTTAAATTAACAGATTTATCGCGATCAGAGGGTTCTATTGATCTGTTTGAAAACTGGGTGATGTTTATTATTACTAACGCAGGGCCGGCGTTAATCTGATTTCAGTATTTTTAACATAAATATCCATATTAGCACCCAAACTAAAGCAGACATCTCGTCTGGAACATCTCGATTTATGACAAATAAAATATCTTGTCTTTACTTTAGTTTGTTAAATAAAAGTCAAGGTACACAAGGAATAGATTAGAAGCTACTATTGACGTGTAAAAGCTGCTTAAAGCTTCCTTATAAGCAAATGGGTTTTGATATAGAGTAAGTTCAGCTTGAAAACATCACAATATTATCTCTCTGAAGCAGAGTGGTTTCGAAATTATATTTATGCATTCAGTCATCGGAAAGAAGCACCCTGCGGCGATTTTTGAGACTTGATATAGATTTAGAATAATATAGCAGATTGGTTTTATTCGTATTTAATTAAATAAAGCTTAATTTGATAAAATCAAACATATGCACACAGAGGATTTTCGAGAAATTGTTAAGCAAATAAGCAAAAAACTCTTGGATTGTTTATCTTTTTAAATTTATTCACTGATTTGCCCTGATTGGTTTATGTTTAAAAAAAAAGCTTTTTCCGTAAAATTTTATATTGAGAAAAAAATTATTGTTTGTTCAATTACATTTATTTAATTAGTAAACATTTCCTTTAAGTGTTAAGCCGTCTACCCATAGTTTATCCATGCCGTGGTTAGGATTACACGTTAAACTATTGATTTTATTATTACATTTAATCAATACGTAAACTGCAGACCTGTAATTTGATTTTTACGGGGTATTATTATCTTCACTAGAATTCCGAGCGAGTACCTCGGCATTAGCTAGTATTGCTGAGCTTTAAGCTGGAACCTACTCTTTTTGAGATCCATTAAAACGTTTCGTTAAATTCTGGTAACGCAACTTCTAAAAAATGTGTGTTAAAGTGGTTCATGTAAATCAATTTTAAGTTTACAATATAGGAATTAAATGTCTGAATTAAAAATTTGAAAGATTGTACAATTATTTCCTTTTATTATTTAGTTTATTTATAAAAATCATTATGAATTATTTTTACAATATCACGGCTAATTAAACAGAATATATTTAGTAGTTGTTTCTGAAATGACTGAGATAAGTGCAACTTTGGACCATCCAATCTAAAATATCGGGTTCGATTCCTTGTCGTTCCCAATTGATTTGCGGTTTGTATGCCACAAAGATCTCAGGGGACTTTATAGCGGTGCTCTCGCAATGTATATGAGCGGAGAGGTACATGACTGGTAACCTTATATGCTTAAAATTAGGCCTACCCCACAAGGGAATCGTGTGATAGGGTGCTTGGGCTTGATTTTCCGCATAAGCAAAGTTTTATTTTTCAAATTAAGAATTATCTAGTAAATTTGTTACATGAATGAAAGCCGCTTACTGATTGTATTTGTGCTTAAATATCCACAGCTTTGTTTAACAGTTTGTTATCTCTCATGTCATATTTGTTCTCGCTTGGCCAAATAACGATTTGTTTGAAATCGGAATAACTAAATCATTCATTAGAGCCAGATTTAACTAAACAATAAACAAATGCTATACAAGAGTAAATTTAATATTGAATGTTGTAATTTAATGTTAATAGTGTTTAAAGTTTATCATCGATCTAGATTTTACCTCTATGCATTTTCACTTTGTAAATCAATTTTCGTTTTAATTTTCAGTTGTTGAAAATACTACTGTTAAATTAAATTCTAGTCTTGTTTCGATTATGGCGCAGTCGGTCGGATTTTTGTAGATGTAGCACTACATGCACAAGAATTTTAATAATTTCTTAAAACGTTTTATAAATTTTATTTCGTGTACGGCATCATAAATTTAAAACAAAATACGTGGCAAGTGTAACTTAAGAAAAAATTCAAAGCCTAAAAAACTGGATTTAAATTCGGATGAATAGAATTCCCTTAAAATTATATAATAATAGGTAAATAATTTTAAAGCAATAGAAATGAACTTATACAAATAACAAACAACAACAATAAGAATTTCAAGTAAATTGTGTGGTATTTAGTATGTATTCGTAAAATATAATATTTATCAAAACTAAACAGAAATTTAGCTTAGTTTTGTTTAATATTAAATAATTTTAAAGCAATAATGAATTATTTACAAATTGTCCAAGTGAACATAAAACATACATAAAAACAATACATAATATTATGATAAACAGCAATAGATTAACTTAAAAATTTGTAAAACATAATAATTAAAAAGAATTCTATTATTTTACCAACTTTTTTCATATTTGTTAAATGAGTGATTCTAGTAATCATGAAAAATCATAAAATTTTTTGTATCAATACAATTTTCATCAGCATATTTTTCATTACTTTTTTATATAATATTACTTGCAGTCCAGAGAAAACTTACAGTATATGGTTCAAAAGTCAGTACCGTGTCTGTCGATTCTTAGAATTTAGCTATCAATTCATTATTTTTTTGTCCCAAAAAATGACTAAGATTAACTTAACTTAAAAAAATTGGCAATTTTTTTTTCAATATTCTTATTTAACATTGAATTCTAGCTTAGAACTTTTTGTCAAAGTTTGTTTTTAATTTAAAAACGAATTTATTTGTTCAATTTTCAAAAATAAATGTCATGAATTTACTTGTCAGTACCGTGGTAGTGGTCAATTTAATTAACAATTGATTTTTTTTTATATCTTATGAAATTTTGTATTTATTACTAACCTGAATTACTCGGTAATTGGATATTATCAAATTCACAACCAAATTATTATAGTTGCTATTTAAATTTAAAATGTCAGTACCGCGGCTGTTAGTACCATGTAAAAAAATTATAATTAATATTGCAATGGTATTTTGTGAAAAATTATTTCTTCCTACAAAACGTTCTCCACACTCCTAAATTTTGCTCGACTAGCTCTTATTGTCAGTTCGCAGAAACTCCTCAGTAGCCGGTTCCTGTATGCTTTATTGTTGCACCAATTTATTTTTCCAAAATATCAAAAAAAATTCTCCTCAAAAATAATTTTCAATAATACAAATTATTGGACTTAAATTTAAAATAAATTTTGCATTTTTCAACGGAATGGCGATTGCAAGTACAGGTTATCGGCACAGGTGCGACACGCGCATACAAATCTTGCTTTTCCTTTCCAATTTAAACGAATAAATTTTAGTAAAACAATAATTTTCTCAATAATCCAAAACTCCACTTACTAATTATTAATTTCCAATCAACGGATCCAAACTTTTCAAAATCATCCAAACCTGTCCAATCTTTGGTCAACTTCCAATCAAAACAAATTTTTACTCACGTAATTTCTGCTTTATTATTTTCTCAAAACAAATCGCAAAAATCAAATTAATCCCAAATTAGGGACTCAAATTAAAAATTCTCTCGAGATTCACCAAAAACACGTCCGCTCCGTCCAACGGATACGGCTGGAATTCCTATCTCGTCTTCCGGTGCCAACACCAAAAGACCCAACAAAAAATCAAAATTTACAAATAATCATTTTCAAAATTAATCTGAAAATATTGACAAAAAAATGTTTAATTATAAAATTGAAAAATTTGTAATTAAAAAGTAGCAGTTAGAACAGAATCACCCAAATATCAGATAATGTTGATAGTTATCTCAGAACTTTAATACTACTAGAAACAAATATAAACAATTTTTTTTCAAAAACTTGGAAAGTATTTCGATTCGTCCTGTACATAAGTTAACGACTATTAAAGTTGTATTCTGTTTTAAATTATTTCGTTTGCTTTAACACTAATACAGCTTAGTATAAAAAAAATATAATTTTCACTCTACTGATTTGGAAAATAAATAATTATAGTTATATATAACATAGCAATGCTATTTTAAAGCCACTGTCGAGCTTGAGTTAATTCTCCAGGGAAAGTGAAATCAATTTAAATTTATTTCTATTTCAAAAAATTACCTTATTGGAAATGCATTTGCTGTAAAATTACTTTTTAACAAAATGCTACATATTTTGTTAAGGTTTTTGAATAGATATTAGAAATCAAGAATCCCTAAGAGATTCTCTTACATCCAAGTTTATAAAAATTGAAATTATCAAGCATTCAATCAAAAATTTACTTAAACTGACTTATACGTTTATTTGTATAGAAATGCTGTATATTAAGGGGGATATACACATGGCAGAGTCCAAAAAATCGATTTTTCAATTTTTACATTTTTTTCCAAGTTTGATATGTTAAACATGTCTGGTGAAAATTTTAAGTAAAAATTCCAAGAAATAACAAAGTTAAAGCCGAAAGAGTACGTGCGTATAACTTTAACTAGATAAAACCCCTCACTGGAAAATTACCTGGTTTTTGCGTTTCCATTTAATTCAGGCTGCACAACCTGAGAAATCTATATAATTGATATTTTCCATTATAATTTATTATAGACAAATCTATGAACATATGAGTTCCACACCAGTCGAACTGCACACCAATCGAAGTACAGACTATAATTGAATTGTGTACTTTTAGAATTGCAGATCAACCAATTTTAAAATATTTATCTGCTAATATGAAATATTAGATAAATATTAAAAGATAAACACCCACTTCCGTTACGTCCATTTATCATTCGCGATGATCCATCTGAAACTTGGCCCCAAGTAAATATAACAGAAAAAGATGTTTTAGAAGCTGTTAAGTCATTTCCTAATGGGTTCGTTGGAGGTATGGATGGTATTTCACCACAGCACCTAAAAGATTTGCTTGCAACATCAAACGGTGAATCTGCAACAAAATTACTTAAAGTTCTTCTGAAACTATCAAACTTAATACTGGATGGAAAAATAAATAAAGAATTCATTCCATATTTATACGGAGCAAATTTAATCGCTCTTAAGAAAAAAGAAGGTGGTATTAGACCAGTTGCCATTGGATGCACATTTCGACGGTTAACTTCAAAAATTTTATGCAAATCTCTAGAAGATTCTCTTGTAAATACACTATGTCCAATGCAATTGGGATTTGGAATAAAATGTGGTTGTGAAGCTGCGGTCCATTCAGTCAGGACATATATTCAAAATGACAGTGGTGCTCCTATATTTGAGGAATCAATGAAATCTCTTTTTGAAGAAAAAGTTAATAAATTAAAATTTTTCATTGAACGACTGCAATATATTCAACCACACGCATCGTTTTATTTTTTACGCCACTGCTTCTTGATTCCTTACATATTTTTTAAGATGTAGTCCTATTTGGAAAAACAAATCATTACTATTAGAAATGGACAATCACATTAGAAATGGCATAGAAAAAATTATAGATGTCCAATTGGAGAATGATGATTTGTAGCAACTTGCTAGCTTTCCCATTAAATTTGGCGGAATAGGTATTCGTCGTGTTTCTGACGTAGCTCCACCCGCCTTCTTGTCTTTGTCTCATAGTAGCTTTGATCTCATCGGTAAAATTCTTTCTCCGACACTTCACAATGTCTTTGAGATCAGCTATATGGATGAAGCCGTGAAGGCTTGGCAAACATTATGTCCAGGTTTGGACTTACCTACTTCCCAGGATTTACAGAGTAGTTGGGATAACCCAAAATATATTAGAGAAGAGCTCCGAAATTGGTCGTGCCAGGATTTTAGCAACATCGCAATTTGAAGCTGGAGCATGGCTTCAGGTATTTCCATCTCCAAATCTAGGTACTCTTTTAAACAAGCACGTACTTCGCATCTGTCTTGCTTTAAGAATGGGTGCCAAGATTGGTCAATCACATATGTGTGTTTGTGGTCAAGTTGTGTGTGACAGCTTCAGCTCTGTTGGAGCCACCGGGATTGTCACGCGACGATGGGAAGCGTCCGGACGGGATGACTTTAGTGCCGTGGTGCCGTGGGAAAGCACTTGTGTGGGATGCCACATGCGTGGACACGCTAGCTGCATGTCACATTAAAGGATCTTCTAAGTCGGCAGGAGCAGCAGCATTAACTGCTCAAAATTTAAAAGTTAAAAAGGATGCTAGTCTGCGTGACCACTTTGAATTTTTAGGCTTTGCGGTGGAGACTCTTGGTGCATGGTCATCGGACTCAAAGGATTTTGCTGATGAGATTGGCAAAATTTTAATTGAGAAATCCAGTGACCCTCGTGCTAAGTCTTTCTTAGTTCAACGCATTAGCCTGGAAATTTAAAGGGGTAATGCGGCCAGCATATTAGGAACATTTGGAAATCCAGTCGAGTTTGATGAAATTTTTTATTTGTAATTTTTTGTGTGCGTCGAGGATTTAGTTATACATAATTCGTTTATTAATTAAGTTTATGAGTGTATATTGATTAGCAATAAGTAATTACTTACAATTATAACAATATGAAATATAGACAATTAATGTTTCGACAATGTCTACTCTAATTAGGCTTTAATTTTTAGTTTCCTTTTTTACGATGTAATATATCTACGCACAATGTATAATAGTATAGTGGATATTATTAACAACAGCTCAGTATGACATCACTGGATTCAGTTTAACCAAGCTGTAATGGTGCTAGTTATATTAAGTTTTTTTTGATAAACTCGAGATTGATTACTTTTAATTCAAGAAATATTCTCCAAAGTGCACAGGGGGCTGAATGAGTTAACCGAACATGGGAAATTAACATGTAAAAATTTATTTTTGCAAATTCCTGCTTCACTAATTATTTTAGAGTAAAAATGAAAGACAAAAGTAATGCAGAAATATAAGCAACAAATGATAAAAACATTTGATTTCATCTAGCTTTTACTTAAAAGTCAAAAAATGATTTTGAAATTGTTAAAAGTTTCATTTATCAGACTGGCCATCTAAGTTTCCAAGGTAATTATTTTTGCAAATAGAAATTAAATTGAATTTATTACTTGGCCTGTCCGATAAATGAAAATTTTAATAATTTCAAAAGTATTTTTTGACTTTTTAAGTAAAAGCTAGATGAAATCTAATGCTTTTATCATTCGTAGTTTATATTTCTACATTATTTTGGTGTCTTTTCGAATTTGCATAAATAAGTATTTACATGTTTATTTCCTATGTTGGAATAAATCATTCAAAAAATAAATAAATAAATTTTCTGCAAAAAATCAAGAAAAAGAACAAATCTTGAACCGAATAAAAATAAACAAAATGTAAACAAAAAAAAAACAAAATTAATTTTTCCGAAATTTCTCTTAATTTGGGTGAAAAAGATTTAAATTTTTAAAATCTGAACAAATTATTTAATCTGTGATGTTGCGAGGTTCAATTATAGAAATAAATATTTTCTGTTCATCTGTTGGTTTAACAATTTTCTGTTTTCTTTTCCTTCAGAAATTCGTTTTTCTTGATTTTTAATCTCAAATGCCTGCAATAACGACTGCTTAGAACCTTTATTACACTAATTATAATCTCGTGCTTGTTAAATTTGTTGTAGTGAAACATTTTGTTCTTTCAGCTTTTATAGCAACCTGCTTACCTGTCCGACCTATATATGCTTCTGAACAACTTTTGCAAAATATTTGGTAAATATTTGTATTTCTAGTTTTATGCGAATCATTGTACTTATTAATGTAAGTACATATTATTATTTACATTTTTCGCGACCATAAACATTGTAGGTTTTCTAATTTACGACAGAAACTGTTAAGTTATTAAATATAAAAGAAAACAAAAACCTCAATTTTGGTGAACGTACATTTTATACAAAATATTTTTCAGAGGCGTTGAAAAACATTTATTAAAAGTATAACTTATACCAATAAATTAGAAAGCTTCGTATCAACATGACATGTAATCTAGCTTTACTAACAATATTTTTTATAATAATAAAACTACTTACGGCAAACTTCGCCAACTTTCAGATAAATTAATTTCTATTTCATATTTTCAATCACAAAAATGTAAATTTTTTTAAAATTATTAAAATATCTTTCATGTACTTAATATTTTAAGTAAAATGTTATAATTTTAACAAAAATTCGTTAATATTATAAAGGAAGGTTAAAAGAAGCTCTATAAAGGATTAAAAAGTAATCCTTTGAAGAATATTATGCAGTCGAATTTCTGAATAGTAAAGGCAGATTTCTAACTTCAATAAGCATACCAACGCAAATAGCACAAAACAATTTCATGTGACACACAAACTTTGGTTAGCCTGGAAACTAATTATTTTACATATTTCTAATACAATCCATTTTAGAAATGAAAAGCTTTAAATAAGATTTAAAAGTTGTGTGATTACCAGTTGAGTTATACAGCGGAAATTCCGAGTTTAAATCACGGACTTTGATGTCCCTAACTTTGATTTTTATATATTATCAAAAATGTACTTCACTTCCCAATCAATAGAAAAACAGTTTTTGATTTCCAATCAAAACTTCACTCCAAAATCCATAAATTTTCTAAATTACAAACTATTAACTCAGATCAATTAACGATGGAAACTTTCAGAAAACTTATATTTATAGTGTATTTTGTTTGTAAAACGCACTTGCGATTTTTCTCTCATGTGAATTCTTATGAGCATTATTAAGCTAGATTGATTTGAACATCGCCATCTACAATCTTTACAAATAAACGGTTTTCCTTCGTGTAATTTCCTCCGTGCGAGGTAAGATGCGCTTTACGTACAAATATTTTGTCACATATATTGAACGAGAACGTTTTTTTACGTGTGTAGTTTTTTAAATGGGACTTTAAACTCTCCAGCATTGAAAATTTTATGTCACAAACCTCACAAAGGTATGGTTTTTCTTTCATGTAGATTGATTTTAAATTACATGTTGTATTTCTTTTAAGTGAAAATTTAATATACCAAAATGTCAAACGTTGTTGGCAGAAAATTAAAATGTTGGTCCTTTAGAACTGACATTCTATATGGAGGTAGTCGGTGTCAGGTGTGGTTGGTAAGCTACACTAAATTTTACTGTACAGGTGTATGAAATTTTGGTATTTCTGTGGAATTTTCGGCATTTTGCAGTTTAAGTCTCCACAATTTTTACGTACACCCTGGTTGTTGGCGGATTTGTCTCGAGTTGCATAAAGTATCATTTTTTAAATACTAGTATGTAGAAATGTTCTTCAGAATTATGCTGTTTATAGTTACTGATGAGGCGTAATCCTTAAAAAAAAGATCAAGGATTGCAGTTTACGTTGCTTTTTAGGTTTTCGGTTAAAGAAAATTCTTGTAGAATATTATATTTATTATAAATGTTCCGTTCAAAGAGTTATACCTATTTAAATTTTGTTGATTTCAATCATATTGCAGTTTTGCAAACTCATTTTGTTAAGCAACTTACTTTCAATTTACTATCATAAATTTTTAAAATTTTAGTTAAAATATTTTTAGAGTAGGAATTATTAAGAGTGGGGTGTGAGGGAATGTATATGTTACGGTCAATGTTGACAATTCGTGGCCATTAACGTCAATGGCCGGACAATAACGTCAATGCCCAGCTTAGTTGGGCATTAACGTCATTGACCGGCCAATGACGTCAATGACCATGCATTTTGGGCAATGTTGACATTTAAAATTGTATATGTGTTTTTACATCATTGCCCGGGCAATGACGTTAATGTTCAATACAAGGTGGACAATGATGAAATTACAATTCTACAGATTCTGTATTCTATCATTCTTTCGGTTTCGCCTGGCGCAAATACAACAAATCACGGATCCACCGTAAAATGAATTAATTAAATTTAATTAATTTTCCCCCTGGCCGCTTTTCTAAAATTTTTCCTAAAAAATCCACCCTAAAATGAACGTTTGTCTAAATTAAATAAAAATCTCTGTACACTTATGAAGCCTAGAAAAGGGCCGAGTTACTGTCATTTACACGGAAAAATGCGTACACGACAAATAATTGTGCCTAGTTGAAGTGCATCGCCATATTGCTGTTCCTTATAGTAATTATTCTATAATATCATTATTGTCCAATCCATTTTGATTTTGGCCATTAACGTCATTGACCGGCCAAAGACGTAAATATTTCAATCATATGAAAATATTTACATCATTGCCCACCGTTAATGGGCGTTGACGTCAATGGCCGGTCAATGATGTTAATGGCCAGCATAAATGGGTATTGACGTCATTGTCCGGCCATTAACGTCAATGCCCAATTTACGTCATTGACCGTAACATATATAATAGGAATGTATAAATAGTTCTAAAGTTGAACTCCTTTCAAGCGGTGTTAGTATCCTTTCGAAAGGATCTGAGCTTGACGGTCTAAGTTCATCAATTGATCTCATCTTGGAAGGTGTTAGTTACATAATCAAGGTGGTCTTGACTTGGGGGGCTGCGAAATAAATTGTCTTTCTGGTACCTGAATTTGTAGGCATTTTAGGCTGATTTTGGTGTTTAAATTATCAAAATAGCCTGACGATATCATTTTCATCTTGGGGTTTTACATTGATTAGTAAGACATTGTTCCGAACGTAATTTTTAAAACTATGACACTTTCTTATTCGTTTGATCAATAACTTTGATTCATTAAAATTTCATTAAGCGTAAATTATTGTATTGGAAAGTTAATTAAACTTACTTTATATTTGTAAAGGTTTTATTTTCAATTGTTTAAACATTCTGTTAGAAACATTCAATTGTTTGAATCAAGTCAAAATCCACTTTTTAAAAGTAAAAGATGGTTTGTTTTAAAAGTACAGTAGAATCCGCTTAATATGATCACTTTGGGTCAAGAACATTTTAATAATATTAACTGATAACTAGAGCTCGGATTTTATGCTTTTGCATGTTCTTTAATATTGATATGCCAACAGATTCGTTATGAAATCTGGACAAATTAAATACACACAAATCCGAAAAACTGCTTGCCAAAATGCATCATATTTTGCATATTTTCAACATTTGGTGCATATTTGGGACACTTTTGTTGACTTTTGAAGAATTTTAATAGAGAAAATAAAAAATTATTATTAAATTTTCCTAATTGAAGCAATTTTTTTATTTAATATTTTATTTATTTAAAAAATTATAAAAGTTAAATTGCTTAAAATTAAACAAAATAATTGCTTAAATTGGCAAATTTAATAATAATTTTTTATTTTCTCTCTCAAAATTCTTCAAAAAACACCAAAAGTTGCCCAAATATGCATAATTTACTCAAATATGTACCAAAGGTTGAAAATATGCAAACCTTTGCAAAATTTTTTTTGCAAATAGGTAGTATCTACATATTGAAAATTTGACAAAAAAAAAATTTTTAAATTTGAAGATACTTTTATATATAATATATTATATATAATAATTTACTATTATTTACTTATTTATATAAGATATTTTTTAGTTTGCATATCAATGCATATTTTATCTATTTTTATCAATTTTAGTGCATATTTTAAGGAAATTCGGTGCATATATACGCGCATATTTTTAAGTACTTTGGTGGATATAAATCCGAGCTCTGCTGATAACAATAAGTTAAATTTAGAAAAAAGCGAATTTTATAAGACTTAGATTAGAACAAAATAGAAGAAAAAAAAGTGGCCGGTTTCCAAAAAAAAATGATTACGATAACCGACTGATAACATTATCCGTGATCATATTAAGCGGATTCTACTGTACTAATTGTTTACAACATAATATGTTGCAAGTTATTTTTATTTTGTTAGTAATTGTTTTCCGTTAGTATTTACATCTTTATTTGTTACATGTGTATTTACATTATTTATCTGTCTGTTATTTATGTAACTTGAACTTCCTATTTTGTTATCTTGTAAATATGATTCGACAATAAATAGAAAAATCGTTCACGCCATTTTCGGTGATTTGTGTGTACCCGTCCATTATTCTGTCTGTTTATTAGAAGAAGATGCGCTCAAAACAAAAATCGCCGAAAACTCCCGTTATTAAAGTTAAGCAAACTTATATAGCTAATTTGCAGCTATTTTTCTAAATTGGTCGCTGACAAAATAGCATTAAATAGTTGTGGAAATTCCCAAAAGGCCTATTTTACCATTAGACGCATTAGGCACTTGCCTAGCGTCCAATAGTCAGAGGGGCCTGAAAAGAGAGAACATAAAATCGTAAAATAAAAATCAAATTCTGATAAAATAACCAAAAAATTGGGCCTTCGATGCTATTAGTTACACTTGAATATCAGTAGCCTGAACAAGGGTCCCCGAGAGGACCTGCCTTTCAATTTTTTCCTTTCTACAGCCTTTTCTGTTCTCAAAACTGCGGCTTCCAAATACGGTGATTACGATCAAGGATCCCAGCATTTGCTACTAAGTAACTCTTACTATATTACAATACTTGCAATACTATTGGTCCATGAATATAGAGTAAACCGTACACTGGGGAGTACTCCATAACCCCCAGACCCCAGGGTTTACCAATGGCTACACTGAAGTTTAATCAATATTAGAAGTTATAATAATAAATAAAAACGTTTAACCTAGAACCCGTTTTATTATGGTTTCTGCCATCGATCGACGATATTCAACTCCCGGGTAAGCAAAAATAAAAATACTTACATAATGCGCCTAGCAGTCGATCTATCTCTTTCGATGCACAAAGCTTAAAACATATTGTGGGACTTCAACAACTTATTAAAGTTTCAATTTAAGTTTAAGAGAAACAAAACCATGAGAAACCCGGGGGGTCTGGCGGGTATGGAATACCCCCCAGTGCACGCTATTGTTTTATTCCCAAATCGTTACGCCCAACACAACAAACTAGACTTCATCATCTACTCAATTTCTCAACAGGGCCTATTTTACCATTAGACACATTAGCCAAGTACCCTAGGGTCGAATGACCAGAGGGAACCAAAAAAAGAAAACATAAAATCGTAAAAGAAATCAAATTCCCATAAAATAACCCAAAAATTGGGCCATCGATGCTATTAGCCTGCCAGGTCTCTGTTACAGGTCTCTGTGCAAGTACCCTGGTAGGTCTCGAAAAGCTCTGTTACAATACTTGCTACAGAGCGTTTACAGGGTCAATTTTCTCTGTCTCATATTATGTGACAGAACCCTGTTACAATCCCATCCCAGGGACAGAGCTCTGCGAGATTTCCCTGCAAGAGACTTAGCAGATGTCTGTCTGGTTAAAAATGGGCAGGGGCCCGAAAATTTACTACAGCCTAGGGCCTAACCCAGTAAAAAATTGACCCTGTATTCGCAGCTGCTTTTCAGCTAGAAATGCTACTTGGATAGACAACTATAAGGAGGTTACTACAATTTACTGTCAGCAAGCTATTTTAAAGAGCTATTATAGAGCTAATTTCCAGTTAAATTGATCAGCGTTGCCAAAATAGCAGTAAATAGCTTCTGCCAGCAAGCAAATATTTCCAATATTTTGTAGTCCTTCGAGCTAATAATGAATTTAATGAATCTGAATATTTTTTCAATAATATGCCTACCTGAAATTTTTCCAGCTGATAAACTGTAATGAACTTTCTGATATTGAAAAAGTGAAGGAGTGAAGGGGATATGTTTAATATAAAGCATCCGCTTTTTAAATGAAATGTTTAGTTACCAAATTTGTGCTATGTTTTGAAGATCATTCGACTTATTTCATAAAAAGTTTTTAAATGAAATTCAAATAAATCGGTGTTAAAACAGCATCTAGAAGAGAGAGGCAGGGAATGTTACCATTAGTGCATTAATTTTTGGAGAAGCGGTTAGAAAATAAATTGTGTTTTCTTAATCGCAAATGTCTGTTGCAAATGTTTCTCGTCTTGAAAACTTCTTCTTCTATCTTAAGTTGACAACTTCTTGCAATTAAAATGTTTTTAGTATCAGTTTAGTCCAAAAGCAAATTGATTAAAAGTTTCGGTACAGCTTTAATCAGTAGCTGCAGAACTCGAGTGCGTAAAAGTTTTACCGAAAAATTAAAGCAAACAGAAGGAATGAAATAATTTCATTAAAATAGAGGAAAGGAAAAGGTACGAGTAAAGGAACAATAAATTATTTTTATTAATGATTCTTTTAATTTGCGAAGTTGCCATACACAAATCGATGGTTTAACCCTAGGATAGAATTTTTTCCTCGCGTTTCACGTTTTTGCGTCACTTTAAAAACTTTTTCTGCGATATTGAAAGTGGAACAGGACATGCACCCGGATCCTCGAATAAGTTCTTTGTGCGAATTTATAAAGCTGCAGTTAATGTGTCTGTCTTTAACGGTTACATTAAAAAGCATTTTAAAAATTTTTTATTTGAAAAAAACAATTACGGAATAAAAGCACATAGGAGATTAAAATAATATTACTCATTTAATTTCTAAGTTTGCGATTTATATTATAGAACCTCCGTCACCTAAATAGACAAGGGTAAAAAAAGATATTTACTACGTGTGCATTAAAGAAAATTACTTTACAGAACTTTTGCGTCGTCCTGGTAGTTTATTTTCAACTTATAAAACAAATGCTTTAACTTAACCGATACATTTTTTACAAATCCTGTGTGTATACGATACCGAACCAAACAAAAATAAACCAACCGAATGTATTTAAAATTTTCACGAAAACTGTGATATCAAAGTTTTATTAACACGAAATAAAAATATCAATTATTATAGCAATAAGTCGTTGAATTGCAGGCCGAAAATTTTATGTTTGAATATTTCTTAGTTTTGCCATCCAAATTTTTAATCATTAAATAATCTTGTAATAAATTTTTTACATCTAAAAAAATTGATCCAACTAAAATATCTGAAGTCAACAAAAACAGTCAAGTCTATGTTTTTTTTTAAATTTGCAATATCATTTGATTTTCATAAAACTTTTAATTGGGAGACGAAGTAGTTATATAAAATTTCTTTTCACGTAAAGAAATAAAGTAAAATTTTTTTTATTTAAAATTAATAAAAAATTAAAATTTACGACAACACCATTACAACATCTTTACTGCAAGTACAGATTCAATTCTATTCTTTTTCTTATAATAATGAGTTATATTCCAAAATTTTAAGCAATTTTTCTTTTTTTTTTCTGATAAAAAATTTGTACAATACTATATACTAAAATTTTAAACAAGAATTTTAAAACCCCATGTACATAATGCAGGAACCGCTTTGTGAATACTCTCCAAATTACTTTAATGTAAGAGCACTACAGTTTTTTATTATTTACTCTTGTTAGACTAAAATTGAAATTTATATACATAGAATTTTTCCCACTGGAAAAATTTTTCTCTGAATGAAAATTTTCAATTTTAAACAAGGCAATTGCGTAACTCTCTACTTGATGTGCGTGGTAATCAAGTTTAGGATGATTGTGTACTTCAAATTTTAAAAGGAGTTCGATGTAAACCGCGAACAAGTGCACATCGTAAGTGATGAACTTAGCTTAAAAATTAAAACCAAAAATTTATAAATTAATTCGTTCAAAAATATGAATAATATTAACGTGAGAGCCTTTGCACCAAGGGCGGATACTTATTAACATCATTGAGAGAGATTTTTTAATTTGCCTGGGCGACGGATGGATAGGAAAGATTAAATGTCACCAAGACTGCTTTATATCCCTAATAGTACATATTATACCAGCTTAATTTATATATAAAATAGAACATTATAAGGCTCACCGGTTGCACATAATTATGTGTTATTTCAAATTGACTAACCACTGACGTCATATATTATGACGACCAGGCATATTTTTAATTAGAGTCTCGAGTCACACTTGCCATGATTAATCGCGTGATTGTAATTAAGGCTACACTTTTTTTGGAACTGTTCATGTTTTTTTATCTTTGCAATACCTGATTTGCTGACAACCTAACCTTTGAGTGGTTAAGTTGTGAATTAGGGAATTTAGAACCTAACAAACAGTAGCCGACCGGTTAGCGCTTCGGACTTTAATCAGTATAACCGCTCAAAGGTTAGGTTGTAAGCTAGTCAGGTATTGCAAAGGTAAAGCTTGCAAAGGAAAACATCAAATTCGCAAATATTTTGTTACGAAACAGCAATGGTTATTTATATTTGATGATTCATGTATGATGACTCATTTGTGATGATTCATTTAATGACGCATGCATGATGATTCACATATGATCACCTGTTGTTATTGTTTAAATACTGCTGAGTTTGTAGTCTAGAATGTTCCAGAAAGCTATAGAACTTTATAGAAATAGCAGCGCGATTTGCTGTGAAGAAAGTCCGAGTTCTGACTCGGAAGTGTGGACATAAATAACATGGAAATAAATAGTAGTGTAAATAAATATACCGGGTGATACAAAAATAAAGTGGCTTAATTATATTAGTGCAGTAATTGTTCTATTGTTATTAACTTTAAGTGTTTTTAAGTAACTTTATATTTTAGCCCTTTAGCGATTAAATAAACGTTATTAACTTTCGTTATAATATTATATTTGCAAATTTTCTACAGCTATTATATTATATTAATAATATTACATAAATCAACGCCGTGTTTTGCATCCCAAGTACCAGAAGTTTCTGTCCTCCCATAGATCCTCTTCGAACTGCCTCTTTTCCAAAGCTTCCCGCATCTCTTCATCCCATTGTCTTGAAGGGTACCTCGTTTTCTCCTCTGAGGGGGGAGTCTAGGTCCATACCTTTTGTGGCCACCTATAGAGCAGTATTCGCCTCATATGCCCGTATCATATCAATTGCTTTTTTTGTATTTCCTCCGTTATTGTTTCATTCTTTCTCTTTCTCTTTCTGATTTCTTCATTTCTTGTGTTGCATCCTACTTATTCCACAGCTTCGATTTAAAACGTCCATTCCTATCGCCAGGAGTATATTTTTACTTCTTTTTGTTATTTCCCATTTTTCTGATGCATACGACGACGTTAGAATGCTTTTAACCATACTATTATATTATATTTTCTTCTATGTTGTTTTTCTTAGATCCTTTGACCAGCGAAGTGAATTGAATCTTTACGTCAGTTGTTTTGCCTACATTATTTTGCTCAATATTTCTTTTTGACAATTTCCTTCCTCAGATATACATACCTAGGTATAAATATATTTGTACTTCCCGTTTGCCTTTATAGTATTACCTTTTATGTTTAGGTCTCTTCTAAGTCCCCCTTCTACCAGAAGCTTGAAAAAGTATAGAAAAGATTTCTCAAGTCAGTTACTTTTACTCCAAATGATTCATACCGCAAAATCAGATATGACTATTTGCTTCAGCGGCTTGGCTTCTTTTTATTCAAATTGGTTTAAAATTTTGTTAATTGACTCCAATAGCTTGTTTTGTCAATATTAACTGCAATCTCATTAATCCATTCACTAACGTCAACCAGCGGTATGGCTAAAGCCTACACCACCCAACAGGTCCTAGCCGACGTTTTTAGCTCGATCTAACTTAAGTTAGTTCGATTTGACGGATTAGGTAGACCTACCTGAGTGAATACATAAAAGGACTGACTAGCCCGGGTTGACTTAAGTCGATCTAACTGCATGTATGTAAGGAGAATTTTAATTTATACGAAAATCAGATAAATTTAACAATTAACATTAGAACTTTGACAATTTTCTTTAATCCATCCTGTATATTCGTTCAGATACATAAATAATTTAGTTTAATAGCATCGTAAAATTTCTTAAAATACACCACATTTGGACATTGTAATTTTCTTCAAAAACTCATAAACTTGCCTGTCATTGATAATTTCTTGAAAAATTACGCGTTTGTTATACAAAATTTTCTGAAAAAAAAAACACTTACACTAAGAGTTCACCTGAGAATGGTGTGATCCAAATTACCAATAGGGAACCTTCCTTCAAGGATTCCAAAATTTTATATAAAGTTTGATATCAGATCATGAACTTAGTCTTGAAGCCAATTTCAATAACTTCATCTCGACTCCGTTCCGATATTTTTTTAAAGTAATGCCTAGTGCGGATGGGAATGTAAAACTTAAAGTTTTAAGTATGTCAATTGAGTTAGAATATAAGTAATTCGGGTGGTGTAATTTTCGCTGGAACAAGAAAATCTCTTTCAAGGATCTGCATCCAGTAGGTACTCAACATCGACCGCAATTATATTTTTGTTCTGTATCCAGTTGTCATCACAACTTTACATATTGGATGTTACCGAAATTTGGCATTTGCTCCTCCTGCTTGCTCCGACTGAAGAAGAACCATAAACTTTTGAAAGTAATTTTAACTTCATATTTAAGTTGTGCCGATAATTTTGGAAGTGAACCGCGAGTGTTTCGAAATTACCTTACCGATCTCTGTATTTTTTGGAAATTTTTTAATTTTTTCAAAATAAAGTACATTTAGTTTGAGTTTTTTGAGTTTTTATTTATTTGGGTAGGCATGTTCTTGAAAGTATTTTGATTTTTCTATGCTATATTTCGTTGTTTTCATCTGAGGCGAATATATTAAGTTCACTTTCGTCAGTAAAAACTACTGTTTTACGAAAATGCACATTTCCGTTAATTTTTTGTTTACAAATTCGCTAGGCTTTTCCATGATGTATTTTTATTATACAGAACAAAAGAAATGAAAAGTTTAGTAAATGTAAGGAAAATGCTCATATAGCAACCAATGGAGGGTTTACAACGGTATTCTAAATTAAAAAGTAGAAAATTTAATACTTTTTACAGCAACTTCGTTGCTTCATGACAAAGCCTTTGCTAAATTAATAATAAAACGGAACGCATCTCAAATTGGTCCAGTTTAAAATTGTTTACAAAATAAAACGTCTTGTTAAGAATATCGATTTAAAAATAGAAAATATGAAGATATAATTAAAAAAGTTGCAAAGTATAATAAATGTTTTTTTCATGACACAAAAATTAATAAAAAGTTCAATAAATTAAAACTTTCTTGACGAAGCATAAAACATACCTTTGAAGGCTAATAAACTCAAAATGAAAGAAGTTTGGGATAAGCAACTGACAACTTGTTATAAATTAGGAGGAAATTGCAAAAAACAATTGTCTGCCAAAAATTCACATGCAATAAAACCATTGTTTCAATAATATTCGTAAAAATATTCCTTATTAATTCATAATTTAATGCAATTAATTTTATAGTTTTACTACTGGGTGTCAGTTTTTCCAAACCTTATCCGTAGGAATGGAATGGGAAAAAAACAACGTAATTGAATATGAACAGCCGGAAAATTCTGTACAATGTTGGAAAGTGTGTTTAATAGTAAACTACCATTTTAACTTTGTTAATTTCTATAAAATTTATTAATTTCATGTTGAAGTTTTAATTGCCCTTAACCTAGAAAACTTATTTACATTTTCCGCTGAAAGATTTATACTTGTAAAATTAATGGTTTTTAAGAATTAGTGTCTATGAATGTACTTGAAAGTAATATGTCATCTATTAGACATTTCCTGAAAATATTGAAATTTTCAGATTTATGTAAAGACGGTTCCATAGTTGACCAGGAACGATGTGGTAATTAGTGAACGAATAGCACGCACATAACGATTAATGGTGATTGCTATTGGTGCTTGTTTACAATTCTCGCTCAGCTACCATTCAATTGTAAAGTAGCCTTAACTACCGACAAATTTTATAACCCGTCGATAAAAGTTCTCTTAAATCCGGAATCTCAACTCACAAAATCATAAAACGTTACCTGTTGTCACTAGTAATTAAATTTTCCTTTTCTTGTTTTATACTAATTTTTATTGCTGTTATTCCGTGCGGTGCTTACTCCAGGATTCGCTTACCTGAAAATAAAAATTTTAATTAGATAGGAAATAATTTAGAGATTATGCTAATTTAAGTATGTACCGACATTTTCATGTTTATTTCTAAAAATTAAAGAAACTCCTGATTAATTTACTTGAGAGGCAATATTTTGTGTTTCGTTTTACTCCCAATTGAAAAAATTTGTATTCGCTTAATAATTAAACTCCCAAAAAGTTTTCTGATTGAAAAGTGCTTAATTAATTCTAATTCAATTGAAGTCTTGAAGTAAAATCGTTTGCAAAAGCAAAACTTATTAATAATTTAAGTTTAAAAATAAATCGAGTTTTCAGACACTACAGATTTAACGATGTTTCCTTGCTGCAAAATTTTCTGAACAGCTTACAAACTAAAACTCCAACAATGGAAAATGATAAAATTGTCAATTAAAGTAACGTTTATGGATCATAATCAAAATAATCAGTCATTCGCTAAATGGAATGACATAGCCAAGATTGGAAGCGGCTACAAATAAGTAAACGTGAGTTTCCTTTCGATACCACATTCAAAGGTTTTGTTTTTGATATCGTAAAAAATTATTAGACGGGGAAACTGAAGATATCTAGTTCTATATTTTTTGATATGAAATTCAATTTTATCCTCATCTTATCATTTGTAAGTGTTTATTTTTTATACAATGAAATTCAAAATAATATAATTTAAAGAAATAAAATATAAAAATTTATTATATGGACAGGAAAAGTAGAATCCTGAAAAATAAAGAAAAATTGTAATCGGAAACTGTATATCTCAAGGTATTAAAACCATTTCATTATGAGAATAATTATCTTATTCTCAATGAGAGAATAAGATATAAAAAAAATGAAAATTTCAGAAATAGAAACTCTACTAACAGAATAGAAGTGGGTAATTCCCCGGGCTTAACACTTAGGTCTACTAGTCTAGAGCCTAATTAGGCTAAGTAGTAGATTATAATCTACTCTAAACAACCTTACATTGCAAGGTAACAAAATTTTTATTAAAAAAGATAATTTTATTATTGATACCAATAAAGCCAGTGATACCAATAAAGAAGTTCAAAACTATAAAGCTAGAAATTTTATTGTTTTTACCTAATTAAACTTGATAATTCTTAAAGTATACATTCTCGAGTATTCCTAATTTAATCAATATTTTTTATAAACTGATGTGTCTATATAAATTGAATTAATTTATAGTGAGATTTCCTCTTGTTATATTAACACATTTTAGACGGTTCACTTACTGTATAAATATATACCGGAAACTGGGAAAATTAAGCAATCAAATAATTAAACCATAATATGAAGGGTTACATTTGTGTACAATATAATTGCCCTCGAGTTTAACTTCGAAGTTCAAGTTTATAGTATCACAATAGTTTGGGTGTTTTCATTTCGGACATTTACATCTGCTATTAATAAACACCCTTATACATTTATAGGTTAGGAAAGTTGAAACTTGAGGCTATATTTAAACCATATATAACTTTAAGCTTTACATTCGAATTGTTAAAAGTATTATTCTACAAATTTTCTGTATTTCATGATCATAGAAATTACAAATGCTATCTAAATATGTATACTATGTACAGCAACAAATTGCACATAACAATTATATTTTATTGAAAAGTATTGACGATAAAAGTGCTTATTCAGCGACCTTACAGCGCGAAGGTGAATTGCTGAATGCACTTAGGTTGGTAATGAACAAATAAACCAATGAGAAGCTAGTTACAAATAAAACTGACATTGTATGGAATATTTATTATATACTTACGATGATCGCTCAGCAATAAACAAGAGTGGGTAAATTATACAACAAATAATAATACTTCCTACCAAGTATGCACCAGAAACTGCCATAATATGTAAATGTTATTGCTTCTAGCGAAATTATTTACGCGAAATTTGATAATACTGTATTATTTTATTGCATATTGTATTGCAATAGAGCATACTTAAATTTTACCATAAATATTAAAAAATAATTATACAATTATGGAGAAGACTCAGCTGCATATGTACAAAAAATATATAACAAATTTAATATTTCTTTAATTTAATACTTACCGAAAATATTTTTTTTGGTCAAAGCAAAATCTTGTTAGGTATCCTTAATAAACAATCGGATTCGTAACAATCAGGTTTTTGGCCAAAAATTATTCATTCGTAAAGACTGTATACTTGAATAAATTTGTTGAGTTGTTTGTTGTAATAGATAGTTTACTGTTGAATTTTCAGGTAAATAATTGTATTCGAACTGCTTTGAAGATATATGTTCTACATCTTTGTCTCTTTTTTGTCGGTTTTTCACATGATAAAATGTTTAACACACTAGCTTGTAACGGTTTCGTTCCAACTTTGTTAATTATATGTCTAAGAAAAGTAATTTCGAGTTTGTTACAAACGCATTTCGCTTGGTTGATGGTTAGATCATAATTTTGTAGTCATGTAAAGATGTTGCTAATGTTCTATACTTTCTGTTGAAGTGACCAGCATGTATAAATCACTGGAATGCTTGTACCTAAACCAAAAGGTATGTGAGTGTATTGGAACAAACCAATTGGAGACTTGACGGCGGTTTTATAGATATTGTTGGGGTATACAAGAATTTGGTTAAACGCTTTGACCATGTTAATAGTGGAGAAAATGTTTTTACTCGTAAATTATTGGGTCAAATTTTGAATGTGTGGTATAGGGTAGGTGTAACAAACAGTTCTTGCATTAAGAATGCGATAATCGGAACATAATCTAAATAAAACTATATAAAATCAAAAGTATTGTTTTTAAAATATTATAAATACACAGTTTAGTTTAAAATGTATTATTTTAAGTATTTAAAAGCATTTCTATTCAAACTAGTATAGAAGCTATACCGGAACCAACTGTAATCAATTGTAATTAAGATTTTAATTTGCAATATTTTCTGCTGATTTATAATCAAACTGTTAAGTAAATTTTAATTGTTTATAAACCTTTTTACGATAATTTTACTATTTTAGTTATTGCAACTTACGATTTAATGATCAACTACTTATTGTTTTGATTTAATTAACCGGTAGATAATTACCATCATAATATTCACTTACTTGTATAAAATTACCATGATAGAAGCAATTACATAAATCCCATTATCAAACACATTTTATAATTACACATTGATTCGAGAAGCGCAATTTATTACAATAATACCTATTTGTATACTATATGCTTTTGCATATGCGTTGAAAATGAGTTGCTATAAAAGGAAACCACGTAAATGGTAAAAGACAAAAGGATGTATTGCAAAGAACATTTTTTGTCCGAACTCCATTTCATAATAGCTTTTATTAATAAATATAAAATTTAAGAAAATTTGAGAGTAATTACGAATGTTTTAAAAAGACATTTAATTATCATAATTTTACCTTTGCTACCTTTGAGAAAATTAGCTTGATTACTGAATGCTATTTCAAATTGATTACTCGCTACCTCTATTTACCATTTTCAACCCACATTAACCCATTAGGTTAAATATAGTCAATATTATTGGTGACTAATATTGCGAAAAGCACATGTTATATTTCAATTGTCAATGTGTTCTGTTAAGGATCGACTCCAAGATGACAGTGCTGATTTACAATCGCGAGAGAACTTAGAACATGGGATTCTTTATAACTAACTTCTTAGTAGGCAACTCGTTTAACAAAATATTTTATTGGGGCGTTGTTAAATTAAAGAACTTATTTTAACGATGAAACTCTCCCTAAGCTGTTAAAAATTTTACCTGAAGCTGTGTTAATTCTTTCTCCCGTTATTGAAAAGTAAGTAAAATTTAAATAAAAATGAACGTAATTTTAAAACGCTCAACTTGATTAACTTGTTATTCATAATTATTTGATTCTGAAATCTTTTGAAGGGAACAGTTTTAATAATATATAGAATACAAAAATATAATTTTCAAGTTCTTAGTTTATAAATTATAAAATAATTAAACGAATTCTATCGACGATCGATAAGAAGAGCATTAACTCTAAAGAAGCCATTTTGAGTTAATTACGCATAAAATTTAAAAAAATTAGATGTTAATTTTTAGAGATAAGGATCTTTTGCCATTTTTTAATTTGGAGTAAGTAATTCTTCAATCTTTAAAATTTAAAGTTATATTTTTTTTCTACATTTCCTGACCCCCTATAAATAGGTAAAGTAGATTTTTGTAAATTGAAAGTAAATTGTCTACTTTTTCTAATCAGTCTAGTGAATGTCTACAGTCGCTAGTAATTGTTTACTTTCACTGCATTATCCACTTTTACAGTATAAAGCTGAAAAAAGCTAAGACATTTTGTAGTGAGAAGGTTAAAACATTGCTTTCAGGTTGAATTACTGTAGTATTAAAATACATTCCGAAAGTAAATATTAGAACATCAATTGCCGTTTTGTAAATTTTGAAATGCTGCAAGTGTAAAAGAGACAGAAGAAAATATATGTTGTCATCTTTATGACATTTCCTTGAAATGGGTAAATAATATTGTGGTAATTCAGAAAATTCTTGCATTCGAACGGGTATCACCGCGAAAGCTCCTGAATATTAAACAATGATTAAGGTATTAAAATGTTCATATAAATTTTCTTGAATAGTTTCTTAATTATAGTAAGTTTTATTAGAATGGCCATTGCATAACAATATTATTATAACTTATATACAAATATGTTTCTTGCTAAAACAAGGTATGTAGATGAGAAAGCGTGACACGGCATACGTATGCTTATTAAGGAAGTGGTTATAGGTTAAGCAAGCCTTAAAGTTTGGGTTTAAAATTATTAAACAACTTTACTACTACCTACAACGATTTTAATATACACATACAAACTGTAAAAGAAACCATAAAATATCAAGCCAACATAATTAATTTTTTATGTATTTTTGAATAAATAAAATTTTTTCAAGTTGGGATTAAAATATAAATGGTGAATTTTGTGAATTCGAGAACTAAACAATTGTATAATCAATACAATATGACATATGAGAGAGCGGTTTTCATATTAAAACAAGTTTCATTATTAATAATTAAACATATTTTATGATTAAAGTGGCTAATATTTAAAGCACATAATTCAAGTTAATATTTATACTCAATCATAACCTACACAATGTATAAAGCTGAAAGTCGTTTAATTCCTGCACACACAAGGTAAATTTTTAATCTTATAAATAATTTAATTATAATAAATTCATTTAGCTTTTCCAACAAAACAATTTAATTTTACCTTTCCTCTTCCTAAAACGCAACATTCAATATTTAATTCAGAATTATTATTGCCAATTACAGCATAAGTTTGTACTTTACTCTTTCAGTTTCAGAAAAGTTTAAAGCCAGTGAAGTGGAGTTTCTGGGTGCGTCATAGTTTAGAGAGGCATCCAGCAGTAACCAGAAGCAATCAAAGGTATTAAGACTTTTCGATAGAGTTATAAATTTATTAATCTGTTCTTATTTTGGTATTAAAGTACTATGTATTTCTATCTGACTACAAGATTGGTCTACATTGTTTTCAAAAAGATTTTTTTAATTATTAATTCTCTTCGTGAATTTTTAAGTAGTGTTCATTTAATGTAGGAAGAGATTAACAAAAAAATAAGGATAAGATTAAAGCAAAACCAAACATGAACGTAGTCAATACACAAACCACTTTCAGCAGACCTAAAATAACACACTGGTCATGATTGTTTGAGTGAACATTAACATTGGAATTAAAGATATCTGTTTTGTTCTCCAAGCAATGTACTAAAACTTTTATAATCTATAGAACACTCATAGTGCATATTATATTCTGGCATCATAATTCCACTTCATTCAAAAGCATAGAAATTGAAATGGCTTAAAAGGATAATTATAAAATTTAACTAAATGTTTTCAAACAATAAATAATGAATTTATTCGGTTTGGTAAAAAATTTAATGATGAGGATAATGGTCAGAAAGCTTTAAAGTAATGAATAAATAAAAGAGTTCATTCAAACCCGATTTCATGTTTATAAATTTTAGAATGTTTCCAAAACAGTTTCCAAAGTTAGCAGTGCCTGTTATTTAAATACGAATTCTATTGTCCTTGTTGATTTGTTTTGTTTTTCTTTGTAAGATTTAGTAGGTCCTAACACGCTAAGCTAAATCCTTTTCAAAAAGCGATTTATTTTTACTCTTCTACTAATTGCAATAAGCATTCAATTAAAAAATTATCCAATAGGATATTAAAATTTCCCCTTTCTGTTTAAGCATAGTATTTCCCAAAATTAAAATGTAATTAAAAAAAAACTTATAAATGCACGGAAGTGAAGTTTTTTGTAAACAGCAACTGTCATGTAGCAATTTGGAATATTTTAAAAGTCTAAAATATAAAATATGGAATCTCTAAACTTTTTATTATTAATTTTAATTTTTATAAATTACATACTAAAGAATGCTTTTAATTTAAAAGTTTTACTGATGTAAAACAATTTAAATTGCTCGATGATAAAAGTGGCAAAGTTCTGCGGTTAAATATGTCATCCATTAACAGGTTTTGATAAAAAATATAAAAAAGTTTGAAGAAAAAAATTTAACACAATTAACATAATTACAACTGCGATGTTTATTTTGCTTAGGGTGATTTTTTCAATTGAAACCGAAATAATTAATAAAATCATTTAACAGAATGAAGTGAGCGACCAATGAAATTCAACGGAAACAAGGTAAATGCATTTACTGCAAAAAGTACTGCAATGGTCAGTCAGTCAGTACTCTCGTAATCGCACTCTATAATTTAATTCGTAACTCGAAAGAGGAAAATACCTAACACAAAATAAGTTAACAATGCAAATGTACGTTCATGTTTGGACGATTTTACAAAGCGCTTTTATTTACTAAACAACAAAAAGGCAACGTGGCAAGAAATTGCAAATAAAATGTTAACTGGTCGTGAATGTATAGTAATACTAAAATGCTTATAATGTATAAATGTTGTAATACAATAAGCATAGAACATTATTTTTATTTCCAAACTCGTGAAAATTATTACTGTAATAAACACAGTACAGCGCAAATTTTCATTTTCACGTCCTAACCACAAAAGCGGTTATATTTTCTCGAAAGGTTGGTAACTCTCATAGTACTTTTCTAAGAATATTTATTTATGTTCGAAAGAATCCAAAACATCGAACACTCAACGTCATTTAATGACGTCAATTTCACGTCTAAAATTGACGTGATTTTGACGTGACTAATGCTAGAAAATGCTAGTCGCAATTAACCAGTTTCAAAGGGACAACAGTACTCATGCCAAGAAGTTTTTTTTTCAATATACGCTATTGCATCAATAATTGCAAATACCCATCAAATTATTGTATTATCTACCCTCTCTATCTCTATTTGTTCTTACTAACTTATAGAATGCAATAAATCTATGTAAATGTTACTTTAGATTTGGAATTATAAAGTCATGTTGAAAAATACAATGAGTTCTTAAGATGGGAAATTATGTAAATCTATCTACGAAATATCTTTAACAAACTTATATTCGACTAAAATTATCTAAAATAATTATGTAATAACAAGTAAACAAATGGTTATTTGAGTTTAAAATCTAATATTCTCTGAAATGTTGCTTAATTATTCCAACAAAGAAAAATAATTGCAACAAAAACTTTAGTTGTATATATTAAATGTATTTGCCTGTAACTTATTAGAAATAAAGTTATATTTTTGCTATTCTACGAATATTTATATTACAAAAATGTACATATTTTGTCCTTGAAAATGATTACTTATTTGTTACAAAAAAAATAGCAATCAATAGAAAAATTGTACAAACTAATACTTAACATCTGATTGTCTTAAGGATTAGTGTGCTGTGAATATTTTATCAACGGACTGGCGTTTTTTTATTTTTTTACACAACACTTCGAGAGTGGTCGGTTTGAGACAGAGCTGAATTTTTGACTTAAAAACTGAATCTTTTAAGTATAAGTATTGTCCAATGTATTATAGCACTGATTTTGTGAGGTACCTAACGAAGTAAGGGTAATTACAAAATTGTGTAAGCAGCTGCATTGCATTTGGTAAACCAAAACAACTTCATTTATATCTGTGCTTTCTTACTGTATTTATGTAAGTCTTCAACTTATGCGTCAATAACTTTAATTGTGTGTGTTTTTTAATTAATTTACTTGTTGGAATATCATACAAAATATAAACCATAAATTCTCCTTTCTAAATCTGCAATTGTAATTTATTCCTTTGAATGTGAGATTTTGGAATGCCAGGAATTATTTAAATTTGTGCAGAATTATGAAGATAAATAACATAAATCGCGACTGGAAAATATTCTTAAGAATATTTTGAACATATTTTATTTTTTAATGTTTATCTGTAAACAATAAGATTATTATATTAATAATATTATTAACTTGTAATAAATATCCAGAAGATGTATTTGGGATATATTTATATCCAAGAGATAACTATTAATGTCACGTATATAGGCGGTTATTGACATACAGATTGATGAAGTAATTCTCAAAGAGAACATAAACCGGGATTACCATTTTAACCGGACCCACAGCTTTTTATAGATATATAAAAAATGTTGATACTTAGATTAAATGGTGCGATTAAATCGAGGATTAACTTCAAATATCGATAAATTTAGGAAATAATTCAATTTTTGAAAAAAGCATACTTCTTTGAAGAGGACAAAATTAAATTGCATTCTGTTAACAGTACGTATAATCTCCGTAAAATGTTAAAGCAAAGAATAATTTTATTTCACATTGGATTTGGTTAATTATCGCCGAATTTTATTTAAAAACAGAGTTTTCTGTTTTTCTAAACCTGGGCATTGATTGGTTCGTTTATTTCGTAATTTGTTCGAAAGCCGAACAACCACCTCAATCGCTTACCGAGAACCTTTGATCTTTTAGTAGAATAATAATAATAATATGTACTATGTAGTAAATATTTTGTTTTTTATTTCATTTAAAAAAACATGTTGCAATAAAATTTTAATAAGCCAAGAAATGCTTGCTAGTGAGCACTTGAAATGAAATCTTGTATTAAATTACATGATATTTTCGTTTTTCTAAGCAATCCCGCATAGTATAGTATAACATTTCCGCAACAAAAAGTGACATATTTTGAAGCTACTGATAACCAACGGGTAGAATATAATTAGTTGAATGGACTAAATTATATTGATAAACAAAGTCATTGCAAGCAATATTTTGTTCCTCCATATAATGAATAATTTGATGTTCATCAGCATATACGAAAGTAAACATCAAAATTTTCGTATTTCAAACATTAAATTTTAATATTATTATGATAATGCAAAAATCAGCATCATTAGAGGAACAAACAATCCTTGGTGACATAGGTAACATTCAGTATTGACTAGTTTCCGAAGTAGTTCATTGCAGTCGTAAAAAATTTTCTACGTATTCGACAATAACTAGGAATTCGTCTGCGCTATGCAAAGCTGCCGAAAATAATAAATTAGAATTTAAATTTAAATTTAATCAGTCATTTATATAATTTTGTCGTTGAATATATTTTAGTTAAACACACTTGAATCCTACAATCAAATAAATGTGAAGAGATGTTGCAAATAAAATTGTGAGAATTTAAATGCTGTTTAATCCCGATAAAAGGTTAAGAAAAGGTGGATGACTTCTGAGCGTTAACAGCCTCATTAACGAGTTTTTAGGCTTGGATCTCAGGAGTCACCCTGTTGGTAAAATAAAACTCAAGTTGAAGTTCACTTTTAAACTAAAGTATATTTTTATTTATCAAACGCTGGCATTTTATTTACAATAATTATTGCTGATGATGAGTCGCACGCTTACCATTAGTAAGTTGGTCAATTATTTAACCTTCCAGTGGTCGCGTGAAATATTTAAACACGAGTAGTCGCGCCGGTCTCACCGACCATATACATTGTTTGGCTGAAATAAATTTATGGGAGCAGATTTTTCGGAAAAATTACATGGAAACCTTTCAACAACACTATATATTAGCCTAAAAAACGAAATAGAGTTAAATTGGTTTATTTTTTGAAAAATAATTGCTAGTTTTCGAAAACAAAGTAAATTTGAAATATATCATTTTATTCGGTCAAATTTGAAAAAAAAGCAAAATCTGAAATACTTCAAAATGCAATTTACTACTAATATAACTCTTTAACAATAAAAAAAACTAAAAATAAAAGTGTTTGAAGTGCGTTGAGATCATTTTCTTGGCACTCTTGGCAAACGCCATTTATATGCTTTTTTTCCTTTACGCATATTAGTATGTATTTTTTTTTGGTTGGTAATTATCACGACTATATTTTATTAAACCACTCTGTATATTACAGTTGTGAATTGTAATACTCAACACTAAATTTTTTTGGTATAATTTGCACTAATAGCATGAAAAAATTACCTTACCATCGCAATTTAAAATGTCATTGATGGTCGCGTGGGTCTCAGAGACCCAATCGGGTGCTAATTATAGGAAAACCACCACTTGCAATACTCACATTAGCAGTGCACCTTTGTTAGGTTTAATTGGTAAGGTACACGACGATAGAGCTAGCTGCACCTTTTTTTGTCTAAATAGTGCGCCTAAAGGTGATTCTGTGGTCTCAGAGACCTAGCGCGACCACTGGAAGGTTAAAAGTGGGATACGTGTGCGACTCTCTACAAATATAATTTTTTATAGTCGGAATTATCAATTAAATTTTTTTTTAAATAATAATTACTAATTAAATTAAATCAAAATAAAAAAAATAAAAAATAATGCAATGAAGTTTGCATTAAATTACCACTTACCACGCAAGTAACTGCGTTAGATCGTTGCTGTAACTATCGTAATTATATTGTAGGTTGCGTATCGTATAGATTCAGCTTTATGGAATTTATTAAAGGGACAGTGGCAGAGTTTAGATGAGCGCATTAGGTTAAAGTTAAGCGCTACGCTTTTAAAAGCTATTCTAGCAGATACCACTAAGCTATTTATATCTATTACGGAGGTCTACGATCTCACCTCACTTCTATTCTACGAGATTATATTATATTGCATATCTTTTACGAACAAAGTAACAAAACTTTTCAAAAGCAGCTGTGAAATCAATACCAAACTTTAAAGCCAAGAGGACACCAATTGTTACAGTGCGTAGCTAAGATTTACTTGACGTTCAAAAGTACTTAACAATTGGTGGCATTCTGACTGAATGCTATAACTCTACTTTAATATTCCGCAGCAATGAAAAACTTAAATCATAACAATAAATTATGATCATTTCATGTTTCCTAAAATTGATGTTTCCGAGTAATTTAAAATACCTTTTAAAGACACGATATCATGGTTTCTTATTATTTCGCTTAAGGAATCCATATCTGCGTAATTAATACCGTTTGATAATTTTAGATGAAATATTTTACAAGAAAATTTTCCTTTTTCTAAAAATCTGCGAAATTTTACCGTATAGCTTTTCTGCTATATAGATTATTTTATTTAAATTGTAAAGTTAACCTTTTTACTAAAAATAATATTAGTTACTTTTTTTATCTGCATATTCACTTGGGGACCTAACTTTAATTTTAGATTTTCTTGTACTAAACTTTTTATTACATTTTTATAATAAACTTTATTTTGTTTTTTAGATTAAAAATCTATGATGAGCTAAAAAAAATCCCGAAATCGCTTCGGCTATACGAAAAATTAATCAAAGTTTTGATTTTATTGTCGTAAATTATAATCCAATTTTGGCACATACATATAATTTGCGGTATCGACATTATAAGTAATTTTACTGAATACTTCAGCACTTCAATTCAATTTACATCAGCTCGTAATTCATTAAAATGCACAGCATGATGTCTTTCACATTCAACCCTTGCTTTAATCAAAGTTATGTTACAATTACAAAAGTCAAATCAGAAGCCGTTTATTGATGATTGCTCTTTTGTATGATATTTTACTTAATTTTAATTAGAATATTTAATCAAATTACAAGCGATTTTTATCGAGTTTTGTTTGAATTGCACGAAATTAAAAAAAAATTTTTTTTTACTTAATCTGCTTTTTTTAATATTTTTAAAAATTGTTGATAGATAACATATTCCATATCAAGACGGTAGGGACTTAACATTAGTTTGATTTTCAGTTGCTGTCAAATAATTTATGCTCAAGTTTAAAGATTATCACCGTCAAGTTCATGGTGTAATTCAGGTAGAAGAGACTATAGTAGCTTCGCACGCTAAAATTAATTCTTCTTCTTCTTTAAGTGCCTTCTCCTTTCAGGAGGTTGGCAATCATCATGGCTAATGCCAAAATGATGTATACTAGGACATTTAATGAATGGGGTGGTTTCCCGTTGCCTTCCACATAGCCCACAGATATATTTTGGGTTTTAGAAAATTAATTAATTTATAATTAAAAAATATACTGTAAACAGCTTTTTGTAAATGAAGAGGAAATGAAAAGCAAAAACATATTAAATTAAAGTTTGAATTCGTTTAAATCAAATTATCATTGCACTATAATCTAGAGAAGAACAAAAACAAACTGTTTTTAGCTCAGTAAGTTAGTCAAAAAGTTGCTGATGAGTTAATGATTGCCACCAACCACCATCAACTATTAAAACAGGCTTAACATTCCCTAATACTGTTTAAGCAGTCCTGCAATGCCAAAAAATTTCCTTTTATGGAAAGAGGCAGAAAAATTGAAGATCTGATAAACTAAAGGACAATGCGTCGCCATACAATGAAAACCCATTAACTACATGAACCATAGTTTTGAGTAAATTGCATTTGAATCTTCTGAGAATATTAAACAGTTGATAACCTGAAAAATCATATATCAAAAAAATTTTTTATTACTAAACGTTCATTTATGTATTGGTTTTTAGTAATAACAATTGAAAAATATTTAGCTTTATTTTAAAAATAATTTTAAACTGAACCGATTTGTAAAAACATGCACTTAGCTGCATTTAACGTAATTTAACAAAACTATTATTTCATCAAAAATCCATTAAATGCACTAAATGGATTCTGATTGTCAAGAATTATTAAAAAGTTCAAATAAAACAAAAATAAAATCAACTAATATTGCTTAACTGATTATACCTGTATAAGATCTTACATTTATTTGCATATTTGCATATAACAGGAAATTTTGAAAGCTTTAGAAATTGTATTTGTCAATGAATTACTCCTTTTCAAATTCTTATCATGCAGGCTTGGGAATATTTGACAGGCATAAACGTGCGAGGACACGATTAACACGTTCAAGAATATTAATGTTACCAGATCACCACTTGCATAATATCAAAGCTAATTGTTATAAATCAACTTGCTATCACGATAAAGCGCAAGTTGGAGCCAATAACTTATTGCTCGATACAAATTCGTCGAATAAATTTTTAATGGAATAAATATAAATTTAGTACGTTTTGCAGTCCCGGCATCTCAGGATGTAACACAATTAAAACAAAGAACATCGTGAGAGAGAATAAAGAAGGTGGAAATTCTGGTAAGACAAGACAATACAAAAGATAAAACCCTTCTAAGAGAATAAAGATTGTTGTGCAAAAAAATCCAAGAAATAATAACAGTAGTATAAAATTTATCTGTCCCATAGTGGAAAAATATTAAAAAAGTTTTTCGGAATTTTTCAAAACCGCCCCTGGCACTACCAAATCCCGGGATTAAAATTTTGCGTTACAAACAAAAACCATTTGGTACAAACAAAAACTGATTTAGTACAAACAAAAACTGATTTGGTACAAACAATATTAGATTTGGTACAAACAAAAACAGATTTGGTATAAACAAAAACAAATTTAGAAGAAACAAAATAAGATTCAGAACAAATGCAAACGGATATGGTGCAAACAAAAACAAATTTGGCACAAACAAAAACATATTTAGTACAAACAAAAACAGATTTGGAACAAACGAAAACAGATTTGGTATAAACAAAACCAAATTAGAACAAACAAAATAAGATTCAGAACAAACGCAAACAGATATGGTACAAACAAAAACAAATTTGGCACAAACAAATAGAGATTTGAGACATTTGAAAACATATTTAGAACAAACGAAAAGAGATTTAGAGCACATTTGCTTTAAGTTTTTCTCTAAATCTGTTTTTGTTTGAACCAAATTTGTTTTTGTGTATACCAAATCGGTTTTTATATTTAACGGGTTGCAACAGGTTTGAAATCAAACCTGTCTAATGCCACTACAGCTATAAAATCGACGATTTGTTAGAAAGTGCAGATTAAAAATGTGTTGTTGTTCGCACCAAATCTGTTTTCGTTTGTACCAAATCTCCTCCAAATTATTCAGTAAAAGTATTGAAATTCACAAGATATAAAATAGTAAATTACATTGAACCCTGGCCCCGAAAACCAAAAAATCCATATTTTGCACGGGTTCTTTTCCATATATTCGCAGCTACAGCAAATAAGGTTGAATATGAACCTCTTGTAAGGTATTCGTTCTTGTTTAGACTAACTAACCTATCTATATCTTTAATAATAACTAAAACTGTGTTACAGTTTTCAAAATATAATAAGTGAAAACAGCCGTTTATGCAACCCAGAAAGATTCGTAACAATTAAGTGATTCGGGAAACCACCTTTAATAAATTTAGCCAGGAATCTTTTGGGATTCGGAGAGAATACAGAGCCACTCGATCAAATGGAAACAATAAAGCAGGGAAGCACATGAGATCCACGAAGCCCTGCCGCCGTGGAAGAGGTGGAAATAATAACTTTCTTGCATAATTAAATCAAAACAATTAGAACTAAAATTTTAAATGTTTTTATAATAACCATAGAGCAAATTAAAATAAAATATTTTTTATATTTTCTATCTTGGTACTTCGTACAATTTTCAGTATAAAAGAAAACGTGTCATTTTTATATCTCACAAAAGCGTAGAGAAAGGAAGCTATTAAAGTAATTCTTTCACATAAGTATGATATATATATATCAAGGAAAGATAAAGAACCAAAAATGCCAACAATTAATTGTTGGTTGGCAATTTTATTTTATAGCTTTCCAATAGGTGACATGAAGGAAAATTATTTGTTATTTTCATGCATTTTACTGGACCACGATCACCAGTCATAAAAAAAATATACAAGGTGTTATGGGTAATAAAAAGTTGGATTCAGATTGACAGCATGAAATTGAAAGTATAACACTGGATGACACTAAATTATATGGAGTACGCTTAATTATTATAACATAAAATTTGCTTCAAACTTGAACCGTGACTTTATTGACATGGCTAAATGATAAACGATCAGCATATTATATTGTGATAGTATCGTCATGGCATCACGTAAAGTGGGCGAAGTGAAGTACCCACTTCAATCAATGTACTAAGGTCGTTTCGTTTCGCCTTGTTAGTGTATCAAAACTTAACGATGTATTCAAAGAGGTTACAATATAATAATTTGGACTTTATGAAATTCACGTAATATATTACTTCGTTATGTGCTCAATTTAAAAACTTCATCTAATATAAAATCTCATCGTTTAAAAGCTAATTTATCCAATTCTCAACTTTTAATTAACAATAAGTCGATTCCATTTTTCTAAATATTTGGATTTATCTCGTCAAGATTCTTAATAGACCTATGTCACTTCATTGAATTATAATTTTTAAATTTTTAGAAAAACTGTTTAAAGGATATTATAAAAAATCGCTTTAATCCCTTAATGTCACCGATCTTCACGTGTAAATATTTTAGATAGTGAGTTTAAATATACCTAAGTTAACAAAGGATTTATTCATATCAACTTTGACAAGGATCAAGGTAAATATATTACACAAAAAAAGAAAATTTTAATATACCTAGATACAGGGTGCTAGAATAAAAAATATAATTTCAACTTACCTATGTATTACACGATACAGAGATTTTTTTTTCATTCAAGATAAAAGGAAATCCTTAATTCCATTAAGGATTCAATTACCAAGAATGTATAGTTATTAAAACTAAGAATTCGTCAAAGCTACGTACGACTGATAAAATATTAGACTCAGTGTATGAAAGAAAATATACTACGGAAATCCAAAGCCAAAGGTGAAAGAGATTAAAAAAGGATTTTCAAGAAATTCCAATAATTTTAAAACGAAAAATTCTAAACAAGAGTACCTATACCACATTATTGAAATATTTTCCCCCTGTGTATCAAAAATTACCTAAAAAAGTCAAGATTACTAATTTAGCAGATCACGATTCCGAACGTTAAACCATTAAAACCGAAATGACCACCCTCATTTTATTTCTTCCTCTTTCCTCTTCCGATCACCATTTTTCAGGATATACTCCATTTAAAATATTGTTTACTTGAAGCCCAAAAAAAAACCTTAATAAAAAAAGTAAAGTTGCTGCCTCTTGTTTATTATTTTCTGATTTTCTATGAAATGGATTAGTTTTTCAAACATTTTACTAGAAAAAAGCTGTAGTCTGTTAAATTTCCTGTCCAACCGGAGGCGTCAGATTTTTACTAAACTGTTTCGTTTAAAAGATACAGGATTTTGATAAAAAACAAAGAAAAAGCTCGAATTTTTAAATATCGTTTTAATTACTTTAATTCATAACTCGCAGCCGTAGATTTTAGACTCGAGCTCTTTAAAAAAGTACTGAACTATTTTTACTACAAAATCTATATTTTTAGGCTTGGCCATGTGAAGCAGAAATTTAAAAAATGCTGTAAAGAGGCCTAACTCTCGAGAATTTTTTATAAAAAAAAGTTTGTTAAATATTTTTCGTGGAAAAGTGACCTCTATCACCACCTGAAGACGGTCACAGCTTGGCGCTTGTGTGGGTCAAACTTTATTCTGACCGTAGAAAACCCAAAAAATTCACGAAATACTTTCCAGAACTAGAATGTTTTTGTTATCACAAGTAAAGTACACTGTAAGTATAAATTAGCGCAGATGGTTTCACCATACTATGGCATCATCAGGCGATTAACTAGAATTTATACTTACAGTGTATTTCACATGTGATAACTAAAAAACATATTAGTTCTGAAAAGTGTTTCATGCATTTTCAGGGTTTTTAAAAATATTGATATGGTTAATAAATAACATTTTAAGCCAATTAAAGCTTGTCAGATTTTTTACCTGTCAGGTAAAATTTCACATGTACCTGTACCTGTAACAGGCTTATCACAAGCTTGTGACACAACTCATACAGGCAATTAGGCCCACATAAGAGGTACCTGTACGTATCAATCCACTATGACTAGAGAACCCTTCCAAACAAAAAGAAGTGGTCACTATGTTCTTACGTAGAGCGAAGTAATCTGAGAGATCATCAGCTAAGTTATGTAAAATATATCCGGGAACATCCTGTATAAACATAAAATTTTAGAGATTATTTGCAAATTTTGTAAAAAAAAACAAAAACTTTAAATATGTAATTCAAATACACTATTAGCTTTTTCTACAATGTTAGCTCCACCCACCAAAGAGAGTTTAAGCAATTAGAAAAACAGGTAAAAACTGACGTTTTAAAGTCAAAATCAGAAACCCCACAATGATCAAACTTGGCTCCTGCTCTCTTTTACTATAGCAAACATCCCTGGAAAACCTTAAAAAGTGATTCTGAACATGGGAAATAAGGGTTAACATCTTTAAAAGCATGGTAACCAACTTCTCAAAAGCAATTAACACAACCCATCCCAATGCCAACCAACGAAAATTCTCTCTAAAACACACCAACTTTCTACCACCATCCTAATGATGTTTGGCACCTAAAACCCATAAACATTTTCAAATACTTTGAAGTTATTCTGGGGTAAATCAGGTTACCATATGAAATCTGCAAACCAAAAGGCAAGAGGCGCAATGGTCTCTTCTACACCAAAACAGCAAACTGTCTCCATCAAATAGTTCCACTATTTGAAAAACCTTCAAACTTCAAGTGATCTACCTATTGACGCTCTGGGGTATGCTTACAAAAAATATTTGGCACAGCTCCAGATATCTCAACTCGTAACGAGGAAGACTCCAATATAGAGTTTATTGAAGATTTTATTACTCATTGGGCGTAGAAATTCTACGACAGCCTGAGAACTTCCGATAACTCACTAATCACTAAAATTGATAATTACTATCTCGAAAATTTTTTTGTGGTATAGGAAATTTAAACTGATTCTATATAGCTCCAAGCTCTCTAATCCCAATTACTAACTATCCTACGTTTCTTCTTCTATCAAATCTCTCCTATTGAAGGCTTGCAGATGAAGAAAAAGACGACAACCAATACTAGGATTGTGAAAGATAAGTGCAGGAGTATTTGCGTATGCTACCGAACACAATCGCGCAGAAGACCATATAGCAAGAAATCATATTATTTTTGTATTTTTATTTTTGTTTTTATTAGTGTAACAATTTTTAATTTTTTAAATAAAGAATGTTTTCCATCCAACTCAACGCCAATATCATGATTATGATAAACTACCTAAAGGAGAAGGTGTGGTTCTAAGACCTGGTACTTTATGCTATGAAGACTAGGCTAGGCTAAAAGTTTTCAGTTTATGCGTTACTGCGGTACCTGTTACATCTACTAATTAATTTAAAATCTTGTAAGTATAAAAAGTTTAAAATATAAAAAAAATCATTGCAGCCTCTATGGAGACTACAATAAATGTCACCTGCTGATTTTCACGGTGGTGGAAATGCAAAGAAAATTTTCCTTTAATTTCGATAGTGGTTATATAAATTATTTACGATGTTAAATTATTTCTACGACTGACTACAGAAGGAAGCAAAATTATCATAATGGAATTTTTAAGAAAACTCGTATGAAAAATTAAAACTAATTTTCTAAATGCATCAATATTTAAAGTTGGTCCTTTAGTGTGATCGCATTTTTTCAAATATCCATAATATCTTCGAGTCTGAGTTATCGTACTCTAGCCGACAATTAGTATTATAAATCAATAAAAAATAAAACCAGTTCATAATAAATTACCATTTTAAGCTTCCAAATGTCCGGATCAAATTATTCGCAGCATCAGCTAATATTATATTTAACAATGTTAAATCTTTATAACGCAGGACATTTAATATTGTTGTATTGCAATAATAGATAAATATAATATAAAACCTGTTGTTGATATAACACAATAATCTATGTTGGTGAATGATTCGCTTCGGTCTGTAGGAGTCTTGATACAAATTCTAATACATCTCTGCATTCCATTGTTAAGATTAAATATTATACCTTATAGGTAGGTACATACAATGTCCGATTATGTACAATGCCTTCACGATTTTCCACTAACATCAATATTCATGCAATTCTTAACTGTTGGTTCGGATAATGGAATAAAATATACAGTAGATACAATAAAATAAATTGTTATTATTCTAGTTTTCTTTAATATAGTTTTATCATTTGTAAATAAATAAGTATGCCAATGAAGTTGTCAGCCACCCTCTCGCTTTTAACTTCCTTACGATGAATTAACGTCGCCGCTTTCGTCGTCGCTGAAAGAAACTTGATCAGATTCAGTTTCAGTTTTAAAAATATGCAAAATTTTAAAACTGTTGATTTTTGACATTGGTGTAGATAAATATCTAGAACTTCAGATAATAACAACAATTGCGAAATTTTTTTTATTAAATATGCTGATGCACAGGTAAATATTTGATTTATTTGCTGCTGGTGACTTTACAAAATTTTCATTATTTTAGCATTTTATATTATCGACTTGAGTTAATAATGAATAACCAGAATATCTCGAGGGCAATGTTCGCACCTAGCGCCCCACAGTGGTACATATGTGAAAGATATGCAAGTAACCTCCTAAGGCACTTCATAAATTCACACAAAAAACTATGAAATAATATTTTTATAAAATATTTTATTATTACAAACTGATGAAATAAAATTTTCGTTGAAATTTGAAAACATCCAATTGTGTTTTTATTACAAATAAAAAAAATAATATGGCTTAACTGTTTTGCTAAATTGTAAAAATCAATTTTCAATATGCATTAATTACACTCACTGGTCAACAGTGGTTTTGTTGCCCTCGATTTTTTATTAATTTTTGAAAGATTTTATGTAAAAAACACTAAGGGTAGCAATATTTTTTTCAAATTGGCTCTAGTTATTTATTTTTTTGATATTTTTATATTTGACTCAAAAATGCATTATTTCAAGAAAAAATTAAATTTGTTTTTGTAATATGAAAAATTTATCAATAAAACACTATTTTATACTCAAGTTATTCAAAAAAAAATTTTTAAAATATAAAAAATTCTGAAAAGTTTTTATCGCTAATTGATGTGTTTGCATGCTCATATGCTGAAATCTGCACCGATGAAAATGTTTGTAAACTTTTGTATTTTTTGACCTAGTTTCTACACCAAAAATCTAGTCAACATTTCTTATACTTCATTACACTTTTAAATTAATTTTTAACACAGAATTTAGTGCAAATAACGTTTTTAAAACAAAAATGAATTCTGAAAATCGCGGATTTTTAAAATTATGCAATAAACAATAATTTGCTAAACACAAACTGTACAACGAATTTGGTTAAAAATTGACATGTTCATTACTCATAGTTGTATCAACTTAGAAACCTCCTCGAATGTACCTGAACCTTGCCTAAATTTTATTATTTATTTTAAAATTTAAACCTAAAAAACCAGCTGATGTATCAGCTACTAACCAGCAGGTGGGTGCGTCTTCGGATACCCCGTCTCAATCTGCAGATGCGTCCAATAAGGACACACTGCAAGTAGCACCTCCTTCCGGGACAGACCTACCTCCCAAGACTGGGAAAAAAGGATCTGCGGAGCGGAGATAAAACGTCGTAGGAAAGCCCGCCTGGTAGCAATGCAGTCAGGCGAAGGCACCCCGACAAGCAAAACCGCACACGAGTAGGCCAGGTTATCCAAACCACCTGCATGTGACGACGGTGTTAACAAAACCAAGCGAAGCTGCTAAAAAGCGACTCCGATCTCGGGACTTCTTGCCTTCACCTTCGAGCAATCAGGGGAAGAGGGCAAAGCCGACTTCCGAGAACAAGAGTTCAAATCGGGTGGGCAATGTCACCTACAAAGAGGCTGCTGGAAAGCAACTCGGAGTAGCAGTGATAGACTGCTCAAATCCCCTGGGCAAACTCGATGAGTCCCAAGTGACCATAGTGGAAAATCACCTCACCGCTGTACTAGATGCTTTTATAGCAGCAGCGGGAAATGAGGGAAAGCTAGCACCCACCTTCGACGGGTTCTATCACTCGGGGCAGATCCTTCGGATCGTCTGCAGTGACCAGAGCTCGTTGGAATGGTTGCAAACAAATATAGCAAACCTGCCGCCACCATGACAGGGTGCTAAATTGGATGTAGTCCAGGTGGACAACTTGCCAAGGCTGACTAAGGTCACTCGTTGGATTCCTGGGGAACTGGAACCCACTGAGATGATCATACGGCGCCTTGCTGCCCAGAACCCCTGGGCTAAACTGAAGGAATGGTGCGTCTTCCACGACGCGAGTAAGGATGAGCCGAAAGGTAAACTCCTTGTCTTTGGCGTTGGCCAGGCAGACAGCGCCGCCATCAAAACAAGAGGGGAGAGGTTGAACTATAAGTTCACCTCTTTCAAAGTTAAGATGCAGAAGTTCGACGACGAATCTGCATCCAAGGAAACTGAAACAGCCACCTTAACTCCCATGGAGACGGGCGAAAACCCGGCAACGGAGGCTGTGAATGTAGAGAAACAATAAACCTTCCAAGGTAGGCCAAATGGCTTCCTTGGTAGGGTGGAGCTTTCTCCAAGCAAACCTGCAGCATTGTCGGTAGGCAGTGGCAATACTATGCCGCCACCTTGACAACTGCAAGGACACTATTGCTCTAATACAAGAGCCCTGGTTAGTAAAGTCTTCTATACGAGGTTTTACAAAACTAAACGGGACTATGTTCACAGGTAGTTCCACAAATAAAAGCAGGACCTGTATCTACATACCTAGCAATATTCAAGCCAACCTTTTACCGCAGTACAGCGACTGCGACCTGACAGCAGTTCGGACGAGCTGCGACTTAGGAGATGGCCCAAAGGATGTCGTTTTAGCGTCCATCTACCTCTCAATCGATTCGCCGGAACTACCACCTTCTCGAAGGATGTTGGATCTGGTGAACTAACAAGAAAAGAAACACCTCATCATTGGGTGCGACTCCAACTCCCATCATCAGGCATGGGGCAGTAGAGATTGTAACAATCGAGGTAAGTCTCTATTAGACTATCTTATTGATACAAATTTAGTAATACTTAATCGCTGGGACGCAACTCGGTAATTGATATTACCGTAGCGTCATTAAGCATTTCTAATTACTTATGTGAATGGCAAGTGTCCGACCAACTGACAATGTCAGATCACAGATGGATTTTCTTTAAATTAAAGGCTAAAGCAATGGAACCCAAGCAATATAGGAATCCTAGGAATGCGAACAGGATGGTCTTTCTAGATCACCTGTCAAACATCCATGGATTTTGAAGTATTGAAGGGACTTTCCAACAAAGAAGAGTTAACAACTACTGAGGAAATTGAGATGTATGCTACTGAGCTACAAAACTCCCTCATAAACGCATATGAGCTGTCATGTCCGCTAAAAACGGCTGGACTGCGAGTTCAAGCAACACCCTGGTGGTGCGAAGAACTCAACCAGCTAAGGAAAGCGACAAGTAAGCTTTATAATAAAGCGCAGAACTCCAAAAAGGACGACGACTGGGCAGCGTATAAGGCGCATCGGTCGGAGTTTAAGAGAGTAATTCGCCATAAGCAACGCGAGTCGTGGAGAGCCTTCTGCAGAGGCGTTGAAACAACCGCCGCTGCGGCTAGGCTAAACAAGATCCTCGCTAAAGATCCATATCAGCAGCCCGGCAGCCTATGTCGAGAGGATGGGTCATACACAGATACCCTCTCACAAACTGCCGAAATACTGCTACACACACACACTTTCCCGACAGTCAAAGAGTCTCCGATTTCGATTGGACTGACACAATAAGCCAACCACCGACTGAAGCCAACTGGAAAATTGCAAAGAAGGTTGTGAATAAGACCCAGTGGGGTCTGGACCACCTGCTCAATCATCTGGTGCGAGTGTTCCAGGCGCGCATTGCACACGAATACACACCGAAGGAATGGCGTAAGGTCAAAGTTATCTTTATACCAAAACCAGGCAGAGGCGACTACTCCCTGGCAAAATCTTTTAGACCAATCAGTTTAACTTCGTTTTTCCTGAAAACATTAGAAAAACTATGCGACAGAGAGATACGTGATACGGTTCTCATACACAGACCACTACACGTAAACCAGCACGCATATATCCCGGGGAGATCTACTGAGACCGCTCTACACAAGGTGGTAGAGCGCGTCGAAAGGTCACTAGGCCAAAAAGAGTCCACCCTAGGAGCGTTTATTGACATCAAAGGGGCTTTTGATAAAACTACCTTTGAAAGTATAAATGCAGCGCTAGGCCAATACGGTGTTCCCACAACCATTTCCAACTGGATCACTTTTATACTGAAGTGACGAGCCGTGGCGGTATGTGTCGGCAACATAAAGATCAAAAGAATTGTAACCAGAGGCTGCCCTCATGGAGGGGTACTCTTCCCAATGCTGTGGATTATGGTAGTGGACAGCCTCATACGACGCCTTAACGAAAAAGGTTTTTATACCATAGGATACGCAGATGATATGACCATACTGCTTACTGGCAAATTTGAAAACATGATCTGCATGCTAATGCAGACAGCTTTCAAAATACTGGAGGAATGGTGCATTGAGCACTCTCTGTCAGTCAACCCGACAAAGACGGAGCTGGTTCTGTTTACCAATAAAAGAAAGTTACCTGGCATGACAATGCCTAACTTAATGGGGACTCTTCTAAAACTGGCAGACGAAGTCAAGTATCTGGGAATAATACTTGACAAGAAGCTAATCCGGGTAAAACATTTGAAAACCAAAGTTAGCAAAGCAAGAATGGCTTTCGGGCAGTGCCAAAGGGCGATAGGATGGTCATAGGGCCTTTCCCCTAAGATCACCCTCTGGCTCTACACTGCGGTGGTCAGACCTATGCTTTGTTATGGTGCACTTGTATGGTGGCTCAGAACCAAACAGGTAACAGCAGCATCCTCTCTACACCGGATTCAGAGACTCATCTGTCTGACTGTAACGGGAGTGATGCGCACTGCACTGCATTGGAGACCATTCTCTGCCTCCCACCACTTGATTTTCATGTGCAGGAGATGGCGGTTAAGGCTGCTCTTAGGTTGCGTAGCTGGGGGCTGTGGAACTACAGGCGAGGAGCTACTATCTATATGCGGATTTTAGAGGATTACTCAATTAGAGTACCCCTGCTGCATTTTGAACCTGACAGAATCTCCCCTAAATATATATTTGACAGGAAATTCAACATCCTGTTGAATCCAACAGAAACCAACGACTATGACATATTATGTCTATTCTCGGATGGTTCCAAAAACAATGTTGGCTCAGGAGCAGGCATTTTCTCAGCTGAACTTGATCTAAACATAAGTATACTGCTGGGCAGGTACACATCAGTTTTCCAAGCAGAACTTATGGGTATACTACACTGCGCAAAAACAGTCCAAGATAAATTTATCTGCGACAAAAACATTTGGATATCTACAGATAGTAGAGCGGCACTTGTGGCACTGAGGAGTCACAAGGTCACATCCGGTCTGTTGCTAGAATGCATCCAGACGCTAAATGAGATATCGAATTTAAATGTCATTCCGCTTTTGTGGGTGAAGGGGCACCAAGGTAACGAGAGTAACGTAAAAGCGGACGAGCTGGCAAGAAACGGCTCCAACAGCCTTCCCTGCGGTCCGGAGTCGATGATTGTACCAGCTGTCAAAACTATCGATACTCTCCTAAAAGAACACATCCTAAAACTGCACTCTTGCAGATGGGCAAAAGAAACTGAATGCAGACAAACAAGGGCAGCGATCAAAGCACCTTCTAGTAGACATTCAAAATATTACTTGAAGCTGTCCAGAGTCAATCTACGGACAATTGCAGGGATTCTATCTGGACACTGCAAACTCAATAAACATCTCAACACACTGGGACTTGTAGATAACCCCAGATGTCGGGGATGCAACAGAGCAGACGAAACCGTGGAACATGTGCTCTGTCACTGTCCGTCGCTAGCGTCTATTGGAAGTGCCATGTTGGGGGACTTCTGGCCTAACATGACTAGAATCAGCGACACTCCGCCTGCCAAGATACTCGAATTCATCCTGGAGACAGGATGGCTTGAGGAGTGAAAGGACGGAGGGCCGCTGTATTGGAGGCAGTACAATGGGTCCGATTAAGTGATCTAAGTGCGTGTGGGGATACCTCCCTGCCCTCCTACCTAAAATTCACAATCCAGAATCCAACTTAGAAAAGAATTTTTATCTTATTTGGTAACTTACACCGTGCGAAATGCAAAAATTTCCAATATATTTTGAACAAACCTCGTATATTACAATAACATAAAAACTAGAGCCAATTTTCATTATATTCATAACTTTTACGTTCTTAATCTTCAAAATTCAATGAAAAAATCAGGGCAACAAAAAAAAAGCTTTTTTTGTAGACCTGTGTTATCATAGTATCAGAAACTTTAAATCGACTAATTATAAAATATCTTCGGAAAATGAAAAATATCCGTTCAATATAAAATTACTAAATAATACTTGATAAGCAATCTATAAAAAATAAAGCATAGTGAAGTGGAAAATTTTAATACTAAGTCATTATTTTCAATATTTTTATCATTTACCCGTAGAATAAAACTTAAGCGATTCCTTTGTTATTTAATTTTCTGAGCTTTTATTTTTTTTTTTTGATTTGTACTGCTAATTATACACAAAATACTCGGCTGATTAGTAATATTCACGAGAAAGCTAAAATAAATTAATGTTTTTAAATATAAATTGGTTAATTTAAAAATGGATATTTTAGCAAACTACACGAAAACACTTAGTGACCTAATTCTAATATTCGATTACTCGGCACAATTTTCAAAACTAGAATATGTATTTTACGAAAGTTTCTTTCGTTGAAGGGTTTTCTCAAGTGCAGTCGACAAAAAATCAAGTATGTGAATAACTTACTTCAAAAATTGTGTTGAGAACAAATGTTGAGAGTAGTGAGATGATTGGAGATACGATAATTGGATGGAAGTTAAATTCCAATCTTAGTGTATAGTCAGGTTCAAAATTTTATTATCTTTCTTTCTCGACGAGTAAAATTCACAAAAAGAGAAAAAAGTAATATAAAGAAAATATAGATTTAGTTTGGATCTATCACAATCAGGCGGGTAGGTCGTAGACGTTTAGATTATAATGTATTTATGTATAAAAAGCTATATGCTTTTTGCAATATTAAAGTTTATATAAAACAAGCAAAATTCATAAAGAAAGTTTTTTTAATTATTTCAAGTAAATCGTTATTTTCAATAAAGAAAACAAATTGCCATTGGGGTTTCTCCCAAGAGAAAATATACATTTGACATTGATATACGTTTGTATCTCTAACTAAATTTAAGCATTCGAGCTCTTATTCAAATTAATCTAAATTTCCATGCTACAACCCATAGTATGCTAATTCATAATGAGTTTTAATAATGTAAGGTTAACTTAATACATGTAACATAATTCTTAGGCAATTATTAATTACTAAAATTTCAAAACCCTCATCCCTATTAAATTTATCAAGTATCACACCTTAAAAGCCCGCTCGTAGGCAGCCAGAGTGTTGCTTTAGAGATTCAATCCTCCATATGCGAGTACAAACACTAGTTCTTTCCGATCGCGTCTCTCTGCCAAGGTACTGACAACACCTTATATATGCCTTTGTGCTGTTTAAGCATTCAAATACATTTTAACGTTTTCGTTAAGCTACGACACCAGCTGCAGACAATACACCTTAAATAAGATTCATGATAACTTTACGAGGTCCAATAATGTTTTAGGAATGAAATTGTTTATGTTGTAAAAATCTACCAAATAGCTTTATATGGTATTCGAATAATCCGGATTATAGATTATAGAATTAACAAAATTAATTTAATCTAAAATTTAATTAGATTTAAGTTATAAATATAAATTAAAACAGAATAAAATAACGCTTGAGAGGATTATTACTCATGTTGAAATATCATCAATACACTTACAGTGTATTTTATTTGTGCAATTTAGTTTTAAAAGTGTTTATTTTAATTATACTTTGAAGCAGAGCTAAGAAATTCTGTATAGTTCGTGATTCGAACCTACAATTTCTACTCTGCAACTTAATCAGCGATCACAACAATGCTAAGAAGAATGCAGCAAGAACTTCATTTTAACCATTCTCTCTCTGCAGGGAATGGCAAACCACCGAGGTAATTTATACCTTGAAAACCAGCAAATACAAATTCTAAATTTCAAACTGGCTTACTGGATCAACATAAAATTTCAGTAAACTAATTTTATATAGGAACAAAATAATACAATACAATCAAAAGTCAAAATCAATATTTAAACCATAACTTGCTATAGATTAGATAAAGTACATAAAACATTATCACGGGATATAGCGCGGAAAACAGAAAATCTTTTTAACAAGAAAATGCAAATAAATATATAAATAATAAGGGTGTGTTTTATTGACATTACAGTTTAGTAAATTAATGTTTGTACAGTCTAAACACATACAATCTTAAATGTAGTCAAACATACAAGCAAATAAAATATTTACAGTGGCTCAAGAAATTATTCCTACACTCCTACGTTAACCATGTAAATAGTACTTTTTTAAGCCTGTTTTTTTGACACATAAAAATCGCGTGTATAAAAAACCTTATTCAAGATTTTTTGTTAAAAATGTCATTCTCGTCATTTTAGGATATATTATGTATATTTTTTCTATTTCGTCGCAGTGGTTTTGAATTACAGTGTATCTCGGAAACGGTGCGATAAAATAGAAAAATTAATAGGTTTTTTTTCTTGTAAATTTCATTCCCTACATTTTTGTTTCTAACATAGTATATTAGCACGTATATTCAACGTACTACTTCTTTACGTACAATACACGTGGGTCAAATACGTATATCATACATGAAATTTCCTTTCACGTTACAATATGAAGTTAAGAGTACGAAAATTTACGTTTATTCGACAACATTTTCAAACGTACCAATCACGTCATAATGATGATGTCGATAGTCTGTGACTTTTTGCCGTCACAGTTTGGTGATTATAACGTCATTGTATTGTAATTTCTGACGTAAGCACGTGAGAAAAATGACGTGATTATGACGAGATTATAACGTGACCTGGTTTGCTGGGGGGAGGGATGGGACATTTCTCTGTTGCCGTTTCGCCGTCGGAAATTTAATAGTAGGTATTTAATTGTTTAAATTTAAAATGAGCACCAGGGGTAGGCAAACTTTTATCATTAGGCCAGAATTCAAACAAAAAATGCACTTTGGTTCCAAATATTTCAATTTTAATTATTGTTAATGTTAAAGTTAGAAACTTACTTATCTAAAAAAAAACAATTTAACTTTTTGTTGGTGGGCCGGATTCAAATCCTTCGCAAGCCGGAATTGCCCATCCCTGATTAAGACACTACGGCTACTTAACCAGATTGAAAAACGAAGCTTTAATATTCATGGTGGCAATCATTATTCTTGGGGTCCGCCGACTTTACGTGCCATCCGAAGCACCAAAACAGCTATAAAAAATCTGCTAAGTCTCGCCATGGATCTATACCTTAGCGTCCACTCGCGGCATGTCGGGGTAGCCAGAGAAGGCAGTACTTTACCAAGACAACAAGCCAAGCTTCACAAAAATATAATTAATATTATTTAAAAATACCAAATCTTTTTCGTTTCTGTTCACAAAAAAAAATAAGTTTTTTGAAAATTTTTGGTAACCAAATTTGCATACTTGTGCTATTTTTGTATTTTATAGAGTCCTGTTTAAGTCGCTATCAGTTAGAAACGGTGCAACAAAATAAAAAAAATGTATATAAACAAAATTTAAGGAAATAAAATTTTCAATAAAATATGTCTAAAAAGTTTTGCTGTAAAATCGATTTTTATTTGAAAAAATATTCTTCAAAACATAGGAGTGCCCCACCTCTTATGAGAGCAACTGTATAATCAAATATCGACAAGTCACATTTTTGTTTACAAATACAAAACTGCGATTGGGTATCAAAGCATTCAGCCAGCACCTTGCGAAGAAGACATGGTCAATTTTTGATGTACTTGATGTAACTGTGCTCTACTGTGCTACATCGTAATAAATTCTTTTGAATGCAAATTTAACCCCTTTGACTCTTTGACCAAATTTTCAATTTTATTTACCAACTAACTTCACTTTTAAGTACATGAGAAAGAGAGAGATGGGTCGATAAAAGATTTGTTTACAAAAAATGATTATTTTGTCTAAAATCACAAAAAATATTAATTTATGTACAATATTATGAGCAGTGCGAGTGTACTCCGCTCTCCCTAAAACTGGATTCATATGTAACATCATTATTTGCCTACCTTTCAAGGTTTATAAAATTGCATATTTAAAATTTTAATAATAGAAGTTACCTTTGTGTTGTCCAGGAGTCTGGATCAAGCTCATCATTCCAAACTTCGTTTGCTTTGTCCTGAAGTATTATATAAAATGTTAATTACAATTTGATGAGTTTAAACTTTCAATTTGAAATTTTTACTTTCAACACTTCCTTCGAAGAATGCAAGGATGCGGAGTTAACACTAACACTCCCGTATTTCACTTTCCTGAAAATCTCTGAAAATGAACACAGACAAAACACAGTAAGGATCTAGCACGACCGCACTTCACTTAATGTTGAAAAAACGAATGCAAAATAACTAATAATTTTTAGTTTATCTAACCCGATATTTGCGTTTACTTGCGTTCTAACATCAAAAATGTCTTTAACTGCTTTGATCAACACTTATTCAAACAAGTTTCGTAAATTACTGCACTAAAACCGGCAAATTTTTGATTTTTGTGTGAGTCGATATGTCACTAACGAAACCCACTAATAAACTGAATCATTCGGCGCTGTCAGTTCAAATATGATAATTTTTTGTTTTTAGTTTAAATATGACGCATTTGTTTACGTAAATGTAAATAATTTATAAAGTAATATGTCGCAATGGAAAAATCATAAAAATACCTTTTCAATTACAGAAATGTATTGATGCAAATACAAATGCACCCCACTTTTAAATATAAATTATTTTTAATAATAATTCAACAAATTTCTAATGTAATTCCTCGCAAATATTGTTTAAATTGCAATAAATTAATAAATTACAGCTACTAAAAGTAACAATATTGCAAAAATTATTTTACACAATTTGAAACAAAATTTTCTGCATGGGGTACACCAGCATCTTGCTTGCTTAGAAAAGGTTTAAATTTTAAATATATAAACCAGGGCTTCTCTCTAGTACACAAAATTTTTAACATTTTGCCCAAGCGTGGGTAAAGTTTTTTTATTAGGGGTCAAAGAGAAGAAATTTCAAGGAAAGCCAAAATTCTCACAAAAATTCATTTTGCTTTTTTGTTAAAAAATTATTACTCCCCTGCATTACTATTAATCTGTTAATTTTTAGCATTTAATATGATGACCGATAGTCCACCAGAGTCATAAACTGGAGACCAAATGGCAGTAAAAAGAGTGCGGATGACAAAAGATGGGCAGATGATATAGGAAACGACAAAAGACAGTCGATGCGAACGACTCGGAACTGCGAAGAGTGGAAAAATAGGGGAAGACTATGTCCAATATTGGAACGAAAGATAACGAAAGAGAAAGGAAAGAAAAAATACAAAATAAAAACAAAATTGTTCTTTGAAATTGGCGAAGAGTTGAAGTGATTGAAACTAAGTTATCTTCTTCATACTTCAATATTTATTTTCAAAAATACAGAGCTTACACACATTAATTACAACATTGTTGATTATACATTAATTAAAGCTTGCAATTAAAACATTTTCTTATTTTATGAAATAAATTACTTCAAATTCTCTTAGTTAATTTTAATTTAATTGCATTTATGCACTAACAAGTATGTTTTGTATTATTAAACATAAGTTTGCTCAGTTGCAGGATATCTTTGAAAAATATATAAATTTAAAAAGTAATTTTATTGCTTTATTAAATTGTTGGCCTGGAATACATTGGGTTCCGAAAGATTCCATTTTGCAAAATTCCCCAAAATTAATTTATAGACTTCTCTTCCCGACATAAAGATTTGTTAGATTTTCAAGACAAAAGCGAGACGTTGGCACTTTGTCTTGTAAGAGCATTTTGCAAAGCCCTCTCCAGTTTCTGTAGATTGGCTGGTGACCAATTCACCTTCTTTTAAATTTTCTTGTACCTAATAATAACTTTCAGTAATTCTATAAAAACTCTTGTGAAAATAGGTTAAAAGAAATTGAATCTACTTCAACTAGCTCTTTCAGTGAAAGTGTAAAATGACTAGTGATAGTGTAAAATAACTATTTTCGTACTTGAATTCGACCATACAAGTTACTTTTGTTAAATACTATCTTTGCCCATCGTGAAATTTGAATGGTTTTGGAATAATAAATAGACAAAGGTGAACAAACACTATATAAAGGATTAATATCAATTACGATTCAAAACTTATGAGAGAAGGGTGCTTGAAATTCTCCAACTCTCCTTTCTCCAAATTTTAATTAAATTTATTTTTATGTTACATTCTTCTCCTCCACATATTAATTTGAAGATATTTTACGAACACAAACAAAAATAATGACATAACTTGAACCAAATTTGAGATAAGCTCATGCTGGAATCTCTGGAACATCCATCCTATATTTTAAATTAACCATATTTTTACTTTACAACCCATAAATACCGAGTTTGACAAAAGTGCTAGTAATAGAGTGCTAGCTTACATCCTCCCCTAGTCGCATGATCTATCATTTTAGATAGATACTACCGAAAAAGTAGCACTACCCGTCTATGTAAGTTACAAAAGATGGTTTGACAAAAACCATTTTAAAAACATTTTTGATTTATCAAGAAACACAAATAAAAAATTTGAAAAACCTTTACCGATCAAAATAAATGAACTCCTTAAGAAATATAATTTAGACATTAATACATTTAAAGATCAGGAAAATAAAAAATTTATAATAAAAACTAAAATACTGACAAAATGGGAAGACGAATGGCAAGAAATTAAACATAATAAATTAAAAGACTCAAAAAAAACACAATTATTTGGAAACATATAGAACAATTAAGTAGGAAAGAAGAAGTTGTTATTGACCGACTTCGGGTTGGCCATACTATGCTCACCCACAGCTACTTATTTAAAAAAGAACAACCTCCAAACTGTCTTTGTGGCAACCTCCTAAACATCAGCCACATCTTAAGACACTGTCCAAAATATCAGGCAGCAAGACATTTTGCCGAACTGCCTGATAGCCTAGAAGATATCTTATCAGACACAAGATGCAACGTACGAAAGTTACTGAAGTTTCTACAGTCATCGGGTTTATTTAGCAAAATTTAAAATTTAATCTTTTTATTATCTCATTGTTAATTCAGTTCAAATATGTTATTTAGTTTTTATAGTTATTTAATTAATTGTGTTAATGTTACTATAATATTAAGTAGTGCTAATAACCTATGTTGATGCACTTTTTTGTTTATTCCATTTTTACTTTGTATCTGTTAATAAAAAAAAAAAAATTTGAATATTCAATATTTTTTAATATTAAGTTTATTACTTTGAAGTGATTTTTCTTTGCCTTTATAATATAATATAATATACAATGTCTTTATGATTTAAAAAGTTAAAACTTTATATATTTAGATTTTTATTTATAACCGAAAAAATTATTCATCAAATTTTGATATCTGAATGTGAATTATTGACAGATTTTACGAAAAAATAATTAATTTTTGCATGTATTCGACAATATTGACATTAATAAATTAAGTGCCACTTGATTAGATTTATATCATGAAGCGCAATATTTGTCAAATTAATAATGTTATGCTAAAATTTCAAAATATTTCTATATAATCAGTACCAATTAGGTAATTTTGAACCTAAGCAAACAACTTGTCAAATTCTATGTATGTGTTACCAAAATTTTAATCCAATTAAAAAAATTTCTAATGAAATGTTTGTATTTACATTTTTTTCTTAATAAAACCGATGGGATATCGTATAACTAAAACTGGTAGTCGAAATTTGATTTTTTTTGCATATTTTATCAAATTAACCGTACAATATTTACCTTTCATGAATATTAATTATTACGATATATTTTTCCGCTCAATAAATTTTAAATTATTGTACCTTAAGAAGAAATTAGTAATCAATCTAAACTCAAAACTTGGCGTTTTTATGTGAAATGCTAATATATTTTTTATGTATTTTTATTATTGTTAAAATGATATTTTAATCTTGAATTGATCAAGAAATATAATAACGCATAAATATAAAAAGTGAATAAAAATTATTATTATTTTTGCATAAAATATATTATGTACATTATAAAACTAATAAAAATAATAAAAATTTTTTTATAATTCATTAACTCACAATTTATTCAAAACTTGGCTATTTTAGGTATACTTATAAGAAAATTCTAATATTTACTAAAAGAAACATTTCTTGTTGCGTTTTAATATTACATAACTTTTCAAAATTACAATTTTAAAACTTGAATTTTTGTTTTATAAAAAATTTCGAATAATTGACATGCGAATTATGTAACTTGAGATTTGAGTTATAATAAATGTCGCATAATGAAAATATCTTCACAGCTTGGATATTCAAAAGTTTAATATTATCTTGGAATTTCAAATAATAAAATTTTATAAAATACAATTTATGAAAACTTAGAAAAACTATAAAAATTTAGTCAAGTGCTGACTATGAACAAATTTTTCTCGAATATTACAGCAGGATAATTCATTATGTCGGTGTCATTTTCATACACTCTCAAGCTATCTGTTCTTTTTAAAACTTGATAAAATAAGATTATTTAATTAAGTTAATCAAGTTTTTAATTATTTCTTTATGAATTATGTTCAAAGAATTCACTGGTTTGTTAAATAAACTTTTTCTGAATAAAAATTTTTAGTAAATTATAGAGCATAGAATTTTTTTCTTTACAAAAAAAATTTATATGACAATCATATTTAATTAGCTTCGAAATTGATATTTTATAATTTAACCTAATTTTAAGTAGATATGCTTGTATGTAATCAACTGGCATCTTCTAAATACAAATTTTACATTTTTTTTTTTTTTTTAATTAAAATTAAATCTGAAATCACGGTTTTTAATTTCAAAAATGTAATGTTGAGTTTGTTTGTTTGAAGTGATTCGGTTAGTGTGATTTTCGTGTTGACACAAACGGGCATCGCAACGGTTTTTAACGTTTTTAAGTTTAAGTTACGTTCAGTCGTGTATTTTACGTTTTGTTAATTACAAGGACATCTCTTAATGAGGAAATATAAAATCAGTAATTCACATTTCTTCCGTAATTATTTGTAATATTAAGATTTGCATCACATCTTTATTACTGAACTTAATTAGTCAAACTCATACCGCCTACCTTGTTTCGACCAAAGAAAATTATCTTTTGTGAACTTAAGTTATACTTTTATTGTGCCGATAAATTTCGAAGTGAGTCGCGTGCGAATTTAAGATATACGACCTATATTAATGTTCAAGTTGAGAACTATTAATTTTATCACTTTAGTCAAATCAAATTCATTTATTTCAATTCAGGCTACAAGTTAATTTATAGATTTAATTATTTTTTCGATTTATGTTATGCTGTTTATGTTACTTTTGATCATTTGGTTTAAAATTAAATATTAAATTCAATTCAACCTCAGAATTCCCATAAAATATTTAAAAAAAAATATTTTTGATTTTTTTTGGAGATTTTTGGGAATATAAATAGGTAAATTTTTGGAAGTGCTTAACCTCTCAAACGTGATTTATATATTTATCTGCTAAATTTATAAAGATACTCTTTAAGTTCTAAGTTATGGTGATTCTTTAGGAATTTATTTCTTTTTGGTTTAATGATTTTTTGGCGAAGTTAATGATGATTATCACATTTCTTAGCTGTATCAAAATTTGTGGTTATTCAATAATTTTTAAATAAAAGATTATTATTTATTTTGTACAAAGAATAGGCTTAATTTGTTTCTACGTTCAAATGAATGAGCTATCTACTATGTTCTATCTACTCTGATAGAACATCCGTAGGTTATTTTTTTTTTATAAATACTATAAATAAATGTTGTGCATTATTATTTTAGGTTTCATCTAGGATTTATTGCTGAGGTAACCGCATAAGGAAAGAGTAATTGACGAATTGTAAGAAAAGATGAGGTTGAATCTTAGTAGGTCAATATTTCAAAGTAGTCTCGATATATTTCGAATGATATCTACTATCAGATGATTACCTTCATTGCAAAATGTGCAAATCCACCTTTCAGCAGAACTTTGATTTGTTTTTGAGTTTTCTCGGCTAATTTTCGTTGGAGGGCATTGCCTCCTGCTCAATAAGACTCCGTTACAATGAACCGATAGAATAGAATTAATTATGAATTCCAACATCAAATTAACCCTTAAAATAAAGCTGTTAGCTGGCGGTGACTGCTAGAAAGAAATGAGGTATGGTTGTAGGCGATAGCTCTAAGCTGCTTGAATAATGAATAACAAATAATATAAACTTAATTAAAAATGCAGGACAATAACGCCGTATAAATAATATACATTCATATATGACAAGAACAGTAATAACAATTAATTAATCTTCTTATTCCCCTTACTTTGGAACGAACTTCTCTTATTTATAATTGATTCCGTCCTAATTAATAGTATGTACATATACAGTAGGTAGTATTTAAAATAATTAATTAATTTGAAATTTAGAATTAGATATATAATTTCAAAGCAAAATATTGCTAAAACGGCATACTTTTTTATATCAAGGGATAGAGCCCAAGAGAGAGGGAAATATTCAAAGACATTCCCAAGTAATTGCTTAGATATCAGCGTAGCCCCGGAGAAAGCAAATCCAGCTCTCTGATTCGTCTAAAAATCAATCAAATTCGTACGTGATACAGTATCAGTGTTAAAATTTCTGAAGTATTTTAAATAAAAATATCAGTTGAGACTATCCACAACAGATTTTAAACTGCAATCATATCAACCGTGATTGGACATCAGTGATGAATAAAAGAGAAAACTCTTGGAGAGAGTTAACGTGATACTTTGCTCTTGTTAGCAGACTATCCAATAAATTTAAGGGCAAATTGTGGTGTAGGCTCAACAAAGTCGCTTCGAAGGAAGTTGTCAAATCAAAACGAGTTTGATATTCTGTTTATTCATCAAATGTTACCGTATTTACATGCAAATAATTAGAACAATTAAAAATTGAGTTATTACAATAAAAATTAGGAAAGTTTTTGATGTTACATGTGTTGACTTCTTCATTTGATTATTTATAAATTTTTTACCTAATTAACTTAAATCATTACAATATTATTAATATTTGTACAAATTCAAAATAATTAAAATAAAATTCCTTATACATATTCTAAAAATAATTATGCTGCCGTTTTAATTTAAATTGGAATTTTAATGGTTAATTGTAAATTAAACAGAACAACCTTCTATTTAATTGGAAAGAATACTCGGGTATACAAAAATTGTAGAAACATTATTCTAAGCATAATTATTATTTTCATATTTCTATCGTTGAACATTTTAATCAAAACATTTTAAAAATTTAAATCTATCATAATAAACCGCAAATAAATTTTCATTTTTGTGTACTTTAAAGTAAAATAAAAAGAAAATTGTATAAGTGTTTCTGAAGTTTTCTTCATTTATTAATAAATTGGATCTGTACAAACTTAAAACTTTTTAATTAGAACTGTTGTTAATTTTGAAATTTTAGTATTTCCCAATGTGATTTTTATCATGGTTAAACGTGACCTAGACGAGGGACTTCCATCTGAATTAAAATTTGTAAATAATTATAACTACGTCACAATAACAATTTATGTTGTACAAACCAAAACAGTCGACTTTCGTTGTCAAATATAATAATTATTTAATATTTTGGTTTAGGAGGGTGAAGGAGGCCTATCGCCCTCGTCGTGCCAACCGCCGCCACTGGCGTATAAAAAAAAATTATATGGACATAAATTTTGCAGATTGGTTTTTACAAGTTCTAACAATTCGGCAAAATTCATTTGCATATACAGTTTTACACAATTTCAAGTTTTGTTAATAAAGATAAACTGGTTTGCTGTTCAATTTTAAAGCTAAAATTATTCATTCGGATGCCCAATAGCTATAAAAAATTAACGCAGAATTTTGAGAGAAAATACGATAAAAGCTTTAATTAATTGGATTATTGTTATTGTAATATCCAAGCAAAAATTTTTATTCGGGATAAACAGACCTTTGTGACTTTTTCTTAGATTAAAAGATATTTAAAACTTAATAATAAAAAATACATAGAGCTTATAAAAGTATTATTTAAAATATTATCTTATTTATAAATGTTTAGCGATTTTAATCTCACTGATCTCTTTAGCCTCTGTATTCACCGGTCAGTCGGTCAGTGTTCAACGTATTTGAATCAACCTGATTTAACTCCTGACCAACTCAATTAATTTAAGAGAAATTTTTATGTTCTAAGGGTTGAGGGCCTGGGTTCATAGATTTTTGCTAGTATATTAATGTTGTTTATATTGGTTGTTATTTTAATGAAATTAAAATTATTAGCTATTAATTTTAAATGTTGTAGTACCTATCTATTGAGTTAATTCTATGAATAGTTGATCAATAAATGAATATTTGATTGGAGCTTAAGTAAATACTTTATAATCATCAAGTTAAAGTTTTCCAAGTTCTACTATAAAGTGATGGTTTTAGAATAGAGTGAAGCAAAGTGTGAAATGCATTTTCGGAATAACTATGGAGAATTTACGTGTTTTCACATTAGGACGTTTAAAAGACAACTTGATTGTTAGTAATTACAAGTTTAAATGTAAAAGTTAATTAAAGGTACATGTGTTTCATACTACACTGAACTAATAAGTTGTTAACGTATTTTAGAGCAACTGTCAGAATTATACACTGACCGAGTACTTAATTAAAATACAATTTCACTAAAAATAAATGAACATGTAATTCTGTTAAAAATAGAATCTCACTTATTTATTTTTTCCAGTTGTTCGGTGATATTATTTTAAATGTAAAGTATTCTCTAATGAACTAATAGAAATAATAAACCTCTGCTCTAATTTTAACGTATAAAATTTTCCGTTCGACATAATAGAGTACAACACTCTTATTTGATTGGCAATACCTTTTCGAAACGATTCAACTTATTTAAAAAATTTTAATTAAAAATAAAACTCGATCAAGTTCAATATGAGATACTGGTGATTAAAACAATTACAAATTCATACATAATATAGGGTAGGTCAATAACCATTGATATATTATATAAATTTATACAATACATTTATATAACTTAAAAACTAAATAAATATCGCCCCACGTTGGGCGCCACAGTTACACTTAATTTTACACTTAATTAAAATGCAAAACTGATGCCTTTGCACTTTAGTGCTATTAATCAACTGCTAGTTGAATTACAAAATGACAAGAAGCTGTTTTTCGTTGAAGTGTGAAAAAGAAAATAATTTAAATTTACAAAATTTAATTATGTAAGCAATTTTAGTGAACCACGAAATAGTAAATCATGTAATTTGACCTGGATTTGTTTTATCTCTGCTAAATTAAAAATAATAATATTGTTTGAAACTACTAATTCACTTAGCCACTTTACTTTGACGTTCAATTCCACTTCTGTTTGTAAACATTTTTTTATTTTTCTTTGACGTGTAACCAATTAATTACCTTAGTTGAAACTTAACGTGTAATTGGAAAGCAAATTTTACATTTGAGTAAGATTAAATCTTTCTTTCATAAATTTACGCTTCATTGTTATTGGGATTAAATTCGTTACTGAACCTTTTTTAATTAACGATTTTTAATTATGCGATTTTTGTCCGAAAATTTTACTATTATTTAGCTTGTATTAATTAGCAAGTAAATTAAGTTAAATTTGCTATTTTCATAGCGTTGATATTTTATCTAAATATTTTAAATGACGGTCAATCCAATAACCAAAGTAAAACTAATTAAGATTTATTTCAAAATTTTTAAATTATGCATTATCACTTTAGTAGGATTTATTGAGTGTCCATTTAAATTTGCAGAAAAAGTTATAAGAAGCTTATTCTCAATCTTTATCTATCATTTTTCACATAAAAAATTTAACACTTTTTAATTTTGAACATAATCAATAATTCTTATAAATAATATGTTCATTATTATTAATTATTATATTCATTATTTTCTTTTCACTTGTCGTGCTCAAATGTAGTCGGCCACCCTAAGATTTTGTCATAAGTATTAAGCCGTTCCGAATTTATAAAGGAATGCTACATACTATACATATACCTGACACCCTTTAATGAGATTAAAATTTAAATTTCCACCAAAGGGCGGTAAAATAAGGTACATTTTTGAAATAATGTAAATTTTTAATATTACGGTTTACATGTACCTGTCGATAACGGTATTGTTATTTAATCTAAAGGGTGAAATTTTTACAAATTTAACTTTTAGTTTAATATTGTAAAGTGATAGCAACAACATTATGCCAAAACGGCCGCATTTAAGTGTTGCTCTTCGGAGTCAGATTGTCTTTTTGGATTCGACAGGTATGTCTCAACGAAAAATTGCTTTAAAATTGAAGTGTTCGCGTTCGACGGTTCAAGATTGCCTGAGGCGAGTGGCTGAGACTGGTTTTGTAGAAAATAGGCCAAAAAGTGGAAGAAAACGTGTGACATCACCCAGACAAGATCGCATTTTGGAAAGATTGTCACTAAAAAATCGAAGGAAAACTTCAAAAGATTTAACACGTGATCTAAGGGCGCAATGTGGGGTCGAGATATCGTCTCAAACAGTTAGACGGCGGTTGAAGGAAAAGGGGCTACACGGTCGCAAAGCTCGAAAGAAGCCCCTTTGAGGGACTGAGCAGCACATTCAAAAACGACTTCAATTTGCAAGAAATTACAAAAAGTGGAATGTTGCCGACTGAGCAAAGGTAATTTGGTCAGACGAAAGCAACATAGAGGTACGTATTTTATAATTATAATTTACATAATATTTTTGTATAATTGGACCTTAAACACTTATTTTAGTTATTTTTATTAATCATTAATATTTAATATTAATTTTGAATGTTACTTTCCAGCTTTTTCGTCAGCCTGGATCCACCTATGTAAGGAGAAGGGTGGGGGAAGAGTTTGACCCTGCTTGCGTCGTGCCCACTGTTAAATTTGGGGGTGGCAGTATTATGATTTGAGGCTCAATGTCGGCCAGGGGCGTCGGCGAAGTGAAAATCTGCGAAGGGAGGATGAACTCGGACACCTACATCGAGACTTTACAGGACCATTTAGAGGCTACAATAGTAAAATTATTTCAGGAAGATAACCCAAAATATATTTTTCAGCAGAACAATGCACCATGCCATTCTTCAAAAAAAACAAAGCGATGGTTTACAGAAAATCAAATTTCCATTTTGGATTGGCCGCCACAAAGTCCTGACCTGTCCCCCATTGAAAATTTATGGGCGATATTGAAGAAGAGGGTTGCCCGTTATAAAACTCCAACAAAAGAGGCATTAAAGCAGGCAATATTTGAAGAATGGGCATAAATTACCCCTGATGTGTGCTACAAATTAGTAGCTACAATGCCTAATCGCATTAAAAGCGTCCTTAAGGCAAAAGGTGGTGCCACCAAATATTAAAAATGATTAATAAAAACATATTTTCAATTTATATTTGTAATTAGTTTTATTAAAGAGCCTTCCAAATTCCTAAAACTTAAAAATCTATAGGTGGCCGACTACATTTGAGCACGACTGTATATATATTCACTTATATAAATATTACATTTTTTTTTATATATTCCTGAATGAAAATTTAGTTAAAAAATTATTGTCCATACGAGAGCTACCTTTCAAAGTAGTGGGAAAATAGTTGAGAAATCAGTCAGAGTAAAGCAAATAATATTGTCCGACGTTTAGAAATTGTTATTGGATAAATCAAATGTATTTATAAGAATGCCGCCGTTTTAAGTACACTGAAAATAGTAATTTAAAAAAAATTAAACCGACTTCAAAAAAAAAACACAATCGAAGAAAAATAACTAAAAAGTCAAAAATAATATTTTTTTCTGATATGTTTAGGTAGGTACGCCAACTATTTTTTTGAGGTTGGTGCCAGCCTCACAACATACGGAAGAAAGTACATACCACACGCGTAAGGGCACTTCGGAGTTTGTTCGGGGCCATATTTTAAAATTTGATGCGTTGAATGAGACGTGCTTAAGGACAGGCGCCAACCTCAAAAAAATAGTTGGCGTACCTACCTAAACATATCAGAAAAAAATATTATTTTTGACTTTTTAGTTATTTTTCTTTGATTGTGTTTCTTTTTTTGAAGTCGGTTTAATTTTTTTTTAAATTACTATTTTACTTGCTCATTTTCTTAGGTAGGTACTTAGTGGCAGAGCTGAAAGTAATTCAATTAAAAGGCTTGAATAAAGTAATTCAATTACTCAAAAGTAATTCAATTACTCAAAAGTAATTCAATTAAAGTAATTGAATTACTTTTGAGTAAAAGTAATTCAATTATTTTAATTGAATTACTTTTAAAATGACCCTAAAGTATTTGGTATTTGAATTACTTTAATCAAGTATTTGAGTATTTGGTAATTGGGTTTCAGATCTTTCTTTGGTAATTGAATTACTTCCTCGGTAATTGAATTACTTTCTCGGTAATTGAATTACTTTTGAGTAATTGAATTACTTTTGAGTAATTGAATTACTTTCTCAGTAATTGAATTACTTTCTCAGTAATTGAATTACTTTCTCAGTAATTGAATTACTTTTGAGCAATTGAGTTACTTCTTGACTTACTAAATAAAGACATGCTCTATCGGATACAAATTTAGAAAATTTGCTTTTAATAAAAGCTATAATTTCAAAAAAGATAATTAACTTTTTTAAAATATTACTTTTTTTAATAATTAAATAATTTTTTAATAAATTAATAATAAAATAAGTTTTTGATTTTTACCTTAAAGTAAATTGGATCTTGAAATACTTGAAGTAATTAAATTCCTTTTTTGCTAATTGAATTACTTTGAGTAATAGAATTACTTCGAGTAATTGAATTACTTCGAGAAGTTGAATTACTTCGAGAAATTGAATTACTTCGAGTAATTGAATTACTTTGAGTAATTGAATTACTTTGAGTAATTGAATTACTTCTAGTAATTGAATTACTTTTTTGTTACATTGAGTAATTGAATTACTTTTTGGTTACTTTTTAAAAATTTCAATTACTTTTAAAAAGTATTTGGTAATTGAATTACTTTTTGTTAGTAGAGTAATTTAGTAATTGACACGTCAATTACTTTTAAGAAAATTTGGTATTTGGTATTTCAAGTACTTTCAACATCAAGTATTTGGTAATTGGTAATTGAATTACTTTTACCGAGTGCTTTGTACAGCTTTAATATAGGAGCTGAAACAAATTTTAGTAATTTGTTGTGTTTTCTGAGTACGCGCCTGCCTGGAATCTGATATGGGGGAAATTAATTTGCGGTTTTGAACGAAGGGGACGGCACTTTTTTGAATAGGAGTTCGAGAAGTGAGTGTTTTAGTTTTTGATCTCGTCAAAAGATTTAGTAAGTTTTGCTTTTTTGCTGTAAAACTTGTAGGAAGACACCTTTTTTTATTTTATTTGTAATGACTAATGATAATGACATCGTGATTTGCTGTTTAAGCTCTTTTTGCAAAGGGCCAAGACTACGTAGATTTAAGTAGGCTAAAGACGCTTGATGGTCTCGCAATCGATGAGATAGAGCCCAATAAACTTTTAAAACAACCGCATGACACCCGTGCACACCAAGAAATCTTGCGTTTACGTAATAATCCAATAGCTACTGTCTACTGTTTTATCAAGCCAATAATTACTCGATATCTTGCAAACTACTGAACCGATTTTAGTGAAACTTCCACTGTTCCTTAAGTTGAAAGATACCTAATCCTATAAAAAAAATTATTGCAATCCGATCTCTAGTTTCTGAGAAATACGTGGACAAACATACATACATACATTCATACACTTATGAAATTTGGCATACGTGTTCAGAAGCCCACCTAGGCTAACATATATGAAAATTGTACAATTTCAACAATATTACATACATACGGATCAAATTGATAACCACCTTTTTTTTGAAGTCGGTTAAAAAGCGCTGATAAACAAAATTCATCATATTGATGAAGAATTCATAGTACTAATAAAAAAATAATTATATTGATGAATTTTGTGCATCGACATTTCCAAGTATTTATGAAATGAAGAATCTGGTACACAAACATCTTACTTGAAATAAGACTACATAGAGTACGATGGACTTTATACTTCCATTTAGTAAACTCTTGTTTTAGATTAATTAAATCGTGAAGTTTATAATACATTGAAAAGTGAAAAATCGTCCAGTTTTCTAGATCCGTGGTTTTCGAGTTTTTTTAGATCTGTCAATTTTGAGTGCAATTTATACCAAAAAATAAAAAAATAACAAATTTTAAAGAAAAAAAACAAATATAAAATATACTGTGTTTAATATTATTACTAATACAATTACACTAGAAAAAATATGGATTTCTATTTCTAATATAATGATTTCTGTTTTATTCACTCAGAAAAATATTATTTTATGATGCTAATTGGTTTTGCGTTGCTATGGGAAACTAATATCGCGAGTATTTCCTACAAAAAGATTTACATATTGACGAAAATATTTTTAACTGAGGATATTATTGCTGAGAATATTTACATCAGGATGTTTTTCCAAGAGTACTTTTGGGATATTTTTGAGTAGGATATTTTGTACAGATTCTATTATAGTCATGCAACCCCATAAGTTTAAGCCTCAAAAAGAATTAGTCGGATAACAGAAAAGTGTGATACCTGATCATGGTATTTATAACATTAATTTTTTATCAAGTTCTGCTTTAGTAAAGGTAGCAAAATTATAAATTTTTTTGTTACAATATTGAAAAATTAAAAGGTTTTTTATTGTTATTAAATTTGGTAAAAAATTGTGTATAAATTAATAATGTTTTGTCTTGAATTCAAAAGGATGAAATTGTTTTTTTCATAAATTATTGGTTTACATATATTTTTACACTGGTAAATTTATTTTCGAGTAAATAATAATTCTGCGTTATAAAAAATAAAAAAAATAAAATGCAAATGAGTAATTTATATTAAAAAAGAAAAGAAATAATTATTGCAGTAAAATATAATGAAATGATTTAATCAGACAGTGATTAAACGCGAAACCAATCAATTTGTCCGGTTCATTGATAAATTTTTATTTCAAGATAAATTTGAAGTATAACAAATTCTTAATGGTGTCTTTTGGTAAGCAATCAATCATCGCATGTTAAAATGAAGTATCACTGAAATATAATACAGGAATACATCAGTACCAAATGACTAATTTTGATTGATACATTTTTATGAATGCGATGAGGTGATTAGGTGTAATTTTATTTAATAAAACAAGGCTAGTTAATGGGAAAGTTATGTATTAATACAAAACACAATTTAATTAAAACTAAATGGAAGATTAATTATTACACTTAAGCTTTTATTAAGCTAATGGTTTTTTAAGCGTTACCTCAAATTAATTCTGTTATTATTAACACTTCTGCAAGTTAAAAAATACTAAAACTGAAAAATATTAAAATGTAACAACTTAAGTGCAATTATATTTCAAACTGTCAGGATTTTTCGAGGATAATATTACTATAATGCCACATTATCGAGGTACCTAAATAAATGCCTAATGCTAAAGCTTGAGCTTTCATATTTAACCAAGGTAGAAGTTTTTATTGTGGTAACGTAATAACTATTGTTATATGAAAGAATCTGTTTAAACTTACCATACATTTAAACTTTCTATGTTGAGAAACTCGTTTTCAAGCAAATACGTGCGGAAAACCAGAGACAGTAAAATTTCATATTAAAGTCCAAACTTCACATAAATTCAAGATAAAAATTAATTTAAAATTTCTTTTACTGCTATAGAAATGCCTGAAAGCTTCAAGATATTGTAAATTAATATTACATTATTTCAATAAAATCTGATCATCGCACCAACATATTATGCAATTCAGTAAAGAATACATGAATGGAATAACTGTAAAAGCTCGACAAATATATTCCATTTCTAGGATAATGTAGTTTTTATGTAAATCGACATTTTTATAAAATAGTATATTTTTGATATCCTAAAACACATGTAAATGTAACATTTATCATCCCATTCTTTAAAACTCAGCAGAAATACTTTTCAATAAAAAACACAAAATTAAAGCTCGCGATTCTTTTCTGCCAAACAACAAATCTATGGTCGGTACTTAAAAGGACATAAGTAGATAGGGAAGCAATGTATATTTATGACCTTTTAAGTGCCGACCACAGAAATTAGAGTTAAATGTAAACAAGATTAAATAAATAAATGCTCTTGCATGATATTAACTTTCCATGTCTTGTATACAGGGTGTCCCCGGATAAACTTTACGACACAAACCCTCGAGAATCAGGCCTCTTTAAAGAATTTTTTTCAAATTTCCACATTCAAACGGCCAGAGCTCCGAAAATCTTGATTTTTCAGTAAAAATGGTTTAGTGTTTTTATAAAGAGAATGAAATAATCTACAAACTAGATGTAAACCTTTTATTGGCTAAAATCAACGGTTTTCGAGTTATGAATTAAAATAAGTACAAAAATGCAGAAAAATCGAGCTTTTTTTGTTTTTTCAAAACACTGTATATTTTAGACGAAACGTAGTTTGTATTTGGCGCTTAATGAACGATTTTAAATCATTTGCAATTACCACCAAATGCATACTTATTACTTTGGAAGTAATGTACGAGATGGTAACCCATTGCTTTACAGAGCTCGACATTCGATTATACATTGAACGCAACCAAGGGAAGGACCACCACAGTTTATGTGGGTGGAGAGAGAAAGTGGTCAACCATAGGGAAAACGGTAAAAGGGGATGGAGACCATTTTGTGAAGCAAAGCAGAAGACACGTAGTTTTGCAAAGCTATTTAATACTTAATTGTATAAAATAACAGTGTGTAATTGCGTTGTTCTCTGTTGTGGTTTTAAGACAATCAAGGTAAATAATGATTATAATTAATATCATCGAAATGTCATCGAAATTAATGAACATGATTATTTAAAGTATAAGTTTTAATCATTATGAAAACGATTAGGGACGGGTCACTGGCCAGTAAGCAAAACTTACAGGAGATATTATAAAGTCACTGTATAACTTACCAGTCGCGACCAAAAGGTGAATAACCCAAGAGGCCTAGACATTGCTCGATTTGATGAAATAAGGTTAAAACTTTGGGATATTGTGTGGGAGCAATTTTGTTATGAAAGATACGACCACGAAATTTGATCCTTTTGGTTCCATGTTAAGGGATTTTATTTATTATATTTTAATAGTTTATGATAGATTAAAGATGTCAATCTATTCATATTCTGAATCACACTGTATATTTTATGTATTACCAAATTATGCAAAATGCAACATATGAACTTAAATGATAAAATCATTATAAATATTGACAAAATTATGAACATTAACTATGTACTTTGCCTGACCAAATGACAGAGCTGACATTATCACCTAGAAGGCAACTAAGGCTAACCACAATGTTGAAACAGACAAAAAAATGTAACAACAACTGACAAATTATAAATATCAATATCAAAACGCTTTGCGTTTCTTTCGATTCATTTACTACTGCTCAAGTTCATTCTTCGATATAAGAGAAGTACTTCGTCTGAAGATGTAAAGTCGTTGAAGGTTTATGCACAACGTGGGGGCTCTGACATTAGACGATACGGCATTGCGGGTTTCGTGGCCACCATTACAGCGCTTAGGAGGGTTAGGTTAAGATTAGGAAGTAGGGTTAACTGGAAGATTTGATTTGATATTTTGACATTACACATTTTAGAAAAAATCTTGTGCCCGTTCCGGATAGAATATTAACGGATCCCACCGCTGCCACCAATTTGCTTCCTTGTTGCAGTGAAAAGTAAAATGTACTTAGTAGATTTAATATAAAATACAAAATTAATCCTCCCATGTAGATATTACTTTCTTCAGGGATGCCCAGGTTATTTTTAACCCGGCGAACAGGTCGAAGAAGAAAATCTGAACTGTGTCCCTTGCAAATAAAATATTAATAACAAAAATATATAATTTATTTAAAATACAATTCTACTGAATCGTAAAATTAGTAATTAATTGAAATAACTAGTTTTCCGAGATTTAGCGGAATCAAAATCCGTAGGAAAATTAGTATGTATGATATCCAAATGAAGCATTTGTTGCCGTACATTTATGAGCTATAAAATAATACTGTGTAGCAGTGACCATGACAATGCATTAAATCTCAGATCCTACGTCACTATTACTGTTAGATACAAATTACTTCTACTGTATCGTATTTAAATTGAAATATCAAGCGAAAAGGTGTGGGTAGATGAGTGGAAATATTTGTAATAGCTTCTGTAGCTTTCGGTTTATCTATGAAAAGGGAATCGATTATGTTAACATGTTATGTGTAACATATACATTGATGAAAAGAAAGAATTAAGGAATTCAACTAGTTAACATTTCCCTATAGAACATTTTATGATACGATTCAAACTGGTTGTACTTCCAGTAAGTGAAAATCATACGCAATCAAATGAAGGGCTTTGAAATTACTTCTCAGGTAGAAGTAGTATTCAGAATCAACGGCAGATTTAGATTGTAGGCTAACTTTGTGTTTATGTTACCGAATAATAAGAAGGGAATCTAACCAGTTAGGATATTTAAAAGAACCCTTTTTATAATATGACTAATCTTTCTATCAAAGCGTTTCAAGCCTTCATAAATGCGCTTATAAAACTGAGAAATATTTGTAAAAGAATCCACGATAACCAGTCAAAGGATGACAAGTAATAGCATAAAAATATTTTTGAAAATTAAATAAAAAATTCTTGAAATTTTTTATGAGCAGTGCCAAGAGCCGGCGCGGCGGCACAATCCTGCGAAGGGCGCCTGGTTATCGACAAAGAGAATAATTTATTTACACTTCTATATCTAATTCATTAATGATTAATTCGACGATCTTTAAAAATTCAGTAGTTGCTAATATTGTACTGGATATTTCTGAATGTGGCTGTAAAATATTAGCCTTAACATTTTATCGATACCACAACAAATTTTAGTCAATAAAGTAGCATGTTGCATTGAATACTCGTGTGTTCGCGTGTAATATTGAAATATTTGCTCTAAGTCCTCATTTTCGGTTAGTTAATTGGACCATTTAACCACCATTAAGTTTTTTTAATGACATAATTTGTTAGCAAGCAATAAGTCATAATTCTGAAATAAAATGAAATTTGTAAAATTTAAATACATTCTTCACCTAGAAAAATTAAAAGTCTATATAAATTTTCCTCCTAAAATTATCAGAGTAGAAATTGTTAAATTTCAAAACTTAATTACCTAATAAATGTTAAATATTAAATATCACTGTATACAGAATACAGCACTATCTTTAAGAAAAGACAACTTTGATACAACAAATAAACATAAATTTTCAAAATATTCAGTATACCGAAAACTAAAACGATTATTTAATTATTACATCTAAAGTTACTGGCAATAGACCAAGAATGCATTAAGATTTACAGTAATACTACACTGAAAAAATGGTTCATCATATTGAAGAAAAGTTCATCATTTTTCAGCCGATGAACAGAATTCATCATATTGATGAACAAATTTCATCAATATAATGATTTTTTCATCAATACTATGAATATTTCATCAATATGATGAATTTTGTTCATCGGCTGAAAAATGATGAATTTTTGATGTACCTTTTTTTTCGGTGCATAAACACTGCAATTAATAACAATCAGTTAACAACTTTTAGAGAGATGAAATCTGCAAGTCAGCAGATTTGTAGCACCGAGGTTATCATATATGAATCACAATGTATTAGTCATCATGTATGAGTCATCATATATGAGTCAATAAGTACTATTAACCAACATTGTTAATAGGTTGTGGGTAAGAAAATTACTACTTATAACAAGTTTTTGAAAATGAGCTTATTTGTTTGTGATTCTATTTTAAATAATATTGATTATTATTTTAGAAAAAAATTTTATGTATAAAGTGGCAAAATAAAAATAAAATTATTTGTATGAATTTATTAAACATTTTATTTTAATAAAACGAAACAATTTCAAAACGTATTAGACTCAGAAGTAAAGTAATAAACGAAAATAAGTCGGGTTAGAGATAAAAGTAGGATTTGCTGTGGCTTTTAACGTCTTTCTATTTTTACTTCAAATCAAAATTAATATTATAAGATCTTATACCATATTTGCTTTTATCTTAAGATTTTACTAAATTATTTTCTTAAATAGTTTTGACATGGCGGATTGAAAACTAATATTACTAGGTAACTTTTCAGGCAACTACTTACATTACCTGGTTAGCGTAACAAGAGCAGGTAATTAATAAGTTTTGCTTACTAAGTGTGTCCTTTTTTGCATGGATATTAAAATGTTTATAGATCTATTACATACATTTACTCTCATTCTGATCAATAATCTAGTTTCTCTAATTTTCAGAAATAAACAAAACTAGATGGATAAATTTTCTAAACATTTTCACTCTACTATGGCGTCATCAGGCGATGCATTAGACTGAAAATATAGAAAAAAACCTCTTAACCCTCCATTCAACGGGTGAAGCCTGTCAGGTTTCACAATATATGTGATCTTTTTTACCTGTTGGCTGAAAAAAAAAGTTTCAACTTTTGGATTTTCGGCGCTGTATTTAAATTCGAATTATTTAGAGATTTTGTTGGAAGGATAATTATCTTCTGCGCTGGAATTGCAAGACTATGAAAGATTTTCAGTTGTTTCATCGCAGCGTACTGCTAAAACTAGTCAAGTTATTTTTTTTTAGACTTTTTTTCAGTCGTATCGTTTCCTTGACGACCTTAAGCTTGCTTTATTTATTTTTTTTATTAAAAAAACGTAATTTTGATTTGAAAAAGTTTGAAACAGAAATAAAAAAAATCAAACGTTTGCCGATAAACAACAAAATTGCTTGTTTATCAAACCTTTAAAAGACTTTTCTTAATTTTACATTCTACAGAGAACTACAGACCAGACCAGATTCCTTTAAACCTCAGCCACCCTCCTATCTGACCAACAACTTTCTAAACGAAGCGTTAAAAGCACTGAACTTACCCTATTTATATGCATAAAGATTAATTTTTAATCTAAACGTATTTAAAAAAAATTTTTTCCATGCTGATTTAGCTGTCTTTATATTTGAAGTTGAATCAATCTCGAGTCGCAATCAATTTAAAAATCTATTCTTCATTTTATAAGCTTTAAACACTTATTAAACTGAAATTGCCAATTTAAACATCTAATTAGAAATATTTTATAAATTCCGAGTAAAATTTAAAATTGCTAATAGCCTATTAGTCCATAGTTTAACAATCTGAAATATTTTATGAGTAAAAAAATGCTAACCACAAAAGCTTTAATGCATTTTTAATTAATGTTTTGGCGAGTATCTCGAAAAAGATATTCAGCCCGCTTAACACTTCGAGGTTGGGTTTTTTAATAGTGTAATTTACAATTTTCGGGTACAATAGAAAAGTTTTTAATTTATGCTAATCTTTTCTACAGCAATGTCCGGAAAATTATAACCATAATCGACGTTTAAATTATTCAACTAATTTTAATTTTATTTCTAGCTGACAGCATAAAATTGAATACCCGGTATTAAACGGTTTATAAAAATAAAAGCAGATAAGCCAGATTTTTTTGTCAAAAACTACACAAAATGCTTTTATTTCAAATTAATTACTGAATATTTGTGGAATAAATTTGCACAATGTTTACGCGCTATTGTATTGAAATGGCAGCTGTCAAATATGACAGTTCTTAGTGTTAAAATGTTGGGTTATGTATCCAAAACGAATCAGAAATCTTGTTGGGATTTAAAAACCACGTTAAACTGTTTAGGCCCTTTACGTTTGTAATACACAAAAACTAGGTGCCAATCTCGGAGAGTTTAGCAAGGCATTTGAAAACTATTTAACCTCACATTTTAATATCGAGTCTGTTCGAGGAAATTCTTAATTTTAACTACGTATTATTAAAGTTTATTAATTATTATTATTATTAGTAATAATATTAATATAATTAAACGGTATCATATCAAGGTTGGGGTTACAGATTCTTGCAAACTAAATATAACTTTTAGAAGTTTAAATAGAAAGCATTTGTAGAATTTGCAATGAATTTTAACCTTTATTGAAATTTGTATATCGGCGTGGCATATCGGCAATTTGTATGACGCGTCGCCGTCGGCCTTGAAGTTAGCATTTCAAATATAATATTTCAATAATATAAAAAAAAAATATTGTGATTTTTTAAGTTAAAATTTAGGGTTATGGTTATGATGCACTCACGAACTTTAATAAATTTGTTAATATATCCATATTACATCAATATATTTGTGTGAAATGTATTTTAGTTTAATTGTTATTTATTGTAACTTTCAACTTAAACTTTTCAAGTTTGAATGTTGTAAAGTTTCTTTCATTAATTAATAATATAACTTTTTGGAAGAAACCTTTTAAGGCAAAAGTCAAAACTCGAGGCATCCTAAGAACAAAGTAAAAAAAGCTTTAAAAAAGTTAATTTCTTTAAAAATACGCAAATATTTCTTTTCGATATATATGTTTTGTATTACAGTTATTATTCAATAATCAAACTGTTAAATGCATAATTTAATATATTGTATTGGTACAATATCAAATTTAGATAACGCAACAGGTGGATATTACGTTTATAACGTGTAGATTTTGGACATGAAAATGAATCGCACTTATTAAAGCAAATTATAAAATTAATATAAACTGAAGTATAAACTTGCCAATTTGTTTATTTTCTTTTTTAAAAAGTTCAATCGAAACTCTATTATGATCTTAATGATCATGTTAATAATTGCTATAAAAACTATTGGGATATAAATAACAATTTAAAAAATAAATTTAAAAAAAATATTTAATTAAATTTTGAAAGTTGGGACTTTATTCCCTTTTGGTTATCTGACCCGTAGTGAATCGTTGATTTTTATTGGAATGGAAGAAAATATGTTTTTCCAAGTTCTATCACAAATTTGATTTCTTTGGATGGATTGAAGTTTGAAACAGAAGAAGAAAGAGAAAATGATTATTTCATATCTAGGAAAAATCTAATACAAATAATCACGGTTGCTCGAGTAATCGAGTAAACAAAAATTGTTCCCCTCATCCTAATTAAATCGAAATGTGATATTGTTGAACTCAGTTTTAAGTCAACGCTATCGCGCATACTTGACTCCGCTGCCTCTGATTTTCTAGTTAAGAACACATTATTTATTTGTTGTAACTGAATTAATTGTGGCAATTCAATGTTGTTTAAAGAATCCAACGTAGAAATGCAAAAATCTCGAAATTTGTTAACTGTAATTGGTACGAATTGGAAATTCATTCCTCGGGAAATCAGCTCACTGGTTAAATTAAATTTTAGCTATTAGAATTGGGAATTGGAAATTGGGAATTGATATTTTTTAAATGATAAATGATAACCTATCGGTCGACTCACTTTATTCTGAAAAGTTTAAGTTTATTACTAATTTTGTTTAACTTCAAGGATCTACGATTAGTACCATCTGGAGTGTCCGCGCTTATTAATAGTTAAAATACGCCGTTTGAACCTCAGTTTTATTGATTTCCTTGCAAAACCATCAAAATTCCACAAACTCAACTTTTAAATAAAATCTACTCTAGAATTTGTTTCACTAATTTTACGAAAACAAATTAATGCATTTAACTGCGTAAAACGCTGAATGTATTTTGCTCTTTTGTTACTTGAATGATTATTATGACCTTATTTGTACACAAGTTTTTTTTCAGTAATTATTTATGCTTTAATCCTCATCCGTTTAGTGTTTTGATTATTGTTTTGCATTTTGTTTAGGTTTAGTTTGGTAAGAAAATCAAAATAATGAGACTCTTGTTATTTCCAAAATTTAAATAAGTCCAATTTTCTTTTAAAGAGATTTCGAATATAAATACGAAAATAAAATGAATAGATAAATCAACCATCTGTCGCCTTATCAGATTTATTTTACGTTTGCGTTAAAATTATAATTTTAATATTACGAATGTTATTATATAGGTATCCGGACGTTTGGTCCCCGGACGATTGGTTCCGGACGATTGGTCCCCGGGCGATTGGTCCCCGGACGATTGGTCCAGCGGACGATTGATCCCCGGACAATTGATCCAGCGGACGATTGATCTCCGGGAAATTCCAGAAATATGTCCTGGGGGGATGGGTAATAATAAATAATCAAATTATGAATGTTTTTATTATTATTATTGTTCGATTTAAAATAAAATTTGTAACGATTTCCACTCTTAAATTTATTAAGTAACAATATTTAAGATATAAAAGATTCGTCGTAAACTATATTTATCGTTTAATATTACTTTAATATAACCAGCGGAGACGGAGACAAAATTTGTAAATTATTTAATTTGCCCCCTCTCCTAAGCGAGGTTAGGGTTACTGCCTAATACCTAATACCAAAGAGTATTACAAAGAGCTAATAGGGGCTGTCTATTAATTACGTAACGGTTTGGGGGGAGGGGGAAAGGTATTGGAAATCTTACGGACCCTTACGTGGGGGAGGGGAGGGTCCGACATATTCCTTACATAAGTTTCGTAAAATACTTTTTTTAAATTAAATCAGTTATTTTTACCTGAATATAAACCCTCTTAGTCCGACGTTTGTTTTACGAAATTTGCTGTACAGACGGGGTTCGTCTGTTCGTCTGACCGAAAGAGTTAAGGAATTACAAATTTATTGCATTAACTTTTTTATGTAATTAATTAATCTTTATTAACTTTTATTTATATAAACAATCGTTTATAAAAAATCGTCCGCTGGACGAATCGTCCGGGGATCAATCGTCCGGGGATCAATCGTCCGGGGGATCAATCGTCCGCTGGATCAATCGTCCGCTGGATCAATTGTCCGGGGATCAAACGTCCGGGACCAATCGTCCGGGGATTAATCGTCCGGGGACCAAACGTCCTAGAATCATTATATAAACCAATTATAATATTCCAATCTTCCAATTAAATATTTTATCTTTAAAATCTCATAATTTAATTCTTAACTATTCAAAATAATAATCTTCAAAATTATCCAATTTTATACGAAATTCAAAATCAAATTACTTACGCAAAAGTAGGAGACAAACCTCGCCTCAACCTCTTCTGGCAAACATGTTTTGGTAAGAAGCTTGGTTTCTCCACCTAGTTGTTGTCACCTCAAGTGATTGGCGGAAAAACCAGAAAATTCAAAAATATTTAAAAATTTCATTTAATTTTTGAATTTCTACACATTTTTGAAATTTTTGGTTTTCCCACCAACTAGTTGAAGTGGCAACAACTAGGTGGGGAAACCAGACGCAGTTGAGGCAAAGTTTGAATTGATATTTTGTTATGAAATTGGAATTTTGTGAGAATAAAGTAGTTTATGTAATTTTGATTAAAATAATTTCGTAGAGAATGAAATTATAAAGATGATCATAGAAGTTTATTGAAGCTCAATTCTTACAAAAACTTTAAACAGGACAAAATTAAGAAAAATTATATATGAGCCATTTATGAAGAATTCTATCATCTGTCTAATATCCGAATCTGTTATAAATAATTTTTATTAGAAAATTTTTGGAGATTCCCTTAAGTAGCTAAAAAAAATTTGAATCCACTTGAACAAAATTGTGTACAATACAGAAATTATTAATTTGTAAAACATTTAATTCTGACATACTTCCATTTGAGTTTTTCTATGTGATTGATTATTATGGTTCCATTATATTTGGGCTTTTGTGTTTCTGCAACCTAAGCATATAAATCTCGGATTGTGTTACATAATTCCAGTTACATTATTATCAGCGTTATAATCAATTTCGCTACCATATTTTAGCGCTTGCGAAACATTCATATTATCATTATTAACCGCCTCGGGGTCACTTTCACTGTCTAAACATGATCTTATTTTGTTAAATGTACCGTTCTGCCCTATTGAATTTCTTTTTCAAAGAAAGTTCAAGAACTTTCTCGGCAAAAGTAGCTAACATTTTTTACCAGGGTACAAAAAATTGTAAGCACTTGATGTAGCTATTTAAGTATTTATTTAGTACATACAAGATGAATAAAAAAATCTCCGTATCAAAAGTTAATTAAAACATGTTTGTGAATAATTTTTGCTTCAAAAGTATTTGTTCAATAGCATCGTACTTAAGGTTACTTATAAAGCACAGACTAATTTGAAAAAAATTACAGCGGAAAAAAATTAATTGAGTGATATTAAAAATAGTGAAATTGACTATCTTGAATCTAGATGAAAACCTTCTAAAAAAACAGACAGAACGAAAGCAAGCTTTTTACATCTGCGCTTTTATTTTTGCACGGTTAATTTGAAAGTGGCCATCTGAACTTCCATAAGCGCACACTTATCAAAAATGTGTTAATGGCTTCATTGTAAGCGCAGCATCTATCAAAAAAGAAATATAAAAAAAATAAAAACGTAAGTAACACTTGAAATTTCGCTTGTTAAAACGAACTAATTTTTAATTAAAATCAGTTATGTGGACGACGATGGAGAATAAATTCGGAACGCGTGTCGTACATATCGTAAATTGCTTCATTAATATTTTTCAGGATAAATACTATAGATATTGTTAATTCATAAAGTTTTGCATTTTTCAGTAAACATGAATTTTCATTGCACAGAAACCGCCAAGCAACCATTTTTATAATGAAATATTTACGCTCACTTTGATTTTTAGATGTCGAGGAATTTTACAAACAGACATTCAGTAGCAGAGCGAACGATTTCAAGTATTTATTCGTCATTTGGGTATAGCAATAAAATGTGGTTTTTTAATATTAAAGTTAAATGAATGAAATTTTGGATTATAGACTTTACAAAATAAGTTATTTTATCAATTCGCTATTTATATTAAGCGAACGCCGCCACACGGAAAAATATTAAATTAATCTGATACGTATAGTTGGTATAGAAAGTTTTGTTTATAAAACAAATGTTTGCATTCCTTTGGTGTTCTATTTTGTGAATTATCATTTCTCTTTGTTTCAGATTCACTTATTTTTTTTTTGGAAAAGTTACCTTATTTACAGTAAAGATACTTCGCTGTCGCTCACCGCTACCATTCAGCTGGTTGTTACATCTCGTAGGGCTATTCACACAATAAATAAAAAAACAAAATTTGTTAAGTGTATGGAGAAATTTGGCATCCTCTAGAGAAGACAAAATTCTTCATACGTTCAGAATTGCAATATGTTTAAAGAAGTGATCATATGTATATCAAATTACATATACTAATTTAATTCTTCAGTTACTTAACCGCATGGTACATTTATTAGAGTAATAATTGTAGTTAAGTTGGTTATACATAATATATTTAATATCAAAAATAATTTTCAAAAATGTAAACATATTAAATTAAAATTTAATTACAATGAGTAGTGTTAGGCCGCCTTAACTCAACTTGAAATTGTTTTACAAGCACTAATTATGTGGAAAGTTACTTTAACTTGGCATAAAACTAATTTAGCGTACATTATATGTTAGAATTGCTGCAAATAATACCATGTCTGCCAAACCGTTAATTAAATGATTAAAAACTAAATTAATTAAGGTACCATGCTGCCGTGTTAAAGAAAGTCTTAACTACACTTAAAAAACTCCTAAATTATGCTAAGTTCTTCATAGTATTTCTGCTGCCTATTTAAGTTATTTTAAACATTTATGTAGACTACCGTACATATAAAGTAGTCTAATAACTCCGTACAAGAGTTGCAAATTGTGCACTTTTACCGGAAAATGCGATTAAATCAATTTTCATAAAAGAGTTTGATACGGCCTTCTTACTTCGGTACGCCATAGCAGCACAACAGATTTAAGCATTATTATGTAAATTTATATTTATATACTTTGCCTAAAGCCAATTTAGTACAAAAGAATTTTTGTATTTGTTCTGAATAAGAATTATAATAGCTTTACAAAGTTCCAATATCGAAATAGCTAATTAATACCAAGTATAGCAGCCTGATATTGTAACATATTATATTCAGTGTATGTATTTTTCTGATTATTGATTAGAAATTTCCTGATTTCCTTTTTGCTGAACCTTAGTTTTAATCGATATCTAAATTTATTGTTGTATAAACGATCTATTAAACAAACAGGTCGGCGATTCCATTGCGTCACAACCTCCTTATCAGAAAATTTTTATAATTAAAACTTTTCCTGTCAAGTGGTTACGTCCATCTTATTTTGAATGCATTTGTAACTTTGCAACTTCGTAACTTTACCTTTGATATATTAAAAATTTAGCAGATACACCATCTAAATAATAGGAACAAATTGAACCGCTCTTTGAAATTTTAATTTTTTAAACACACTCATATACGCAACCTAGATAAACTTCAAATAGTTATAAAGATTTTTATTTTAAAGTAAGTAAATAATTTGATTAAATTAAAGTCAAATAAACTAAGTCAACATTGCCAATAGAAAACAGTCAAAATTAAACATAACCTCGAAAGGTTAGTCCAATTTTGTCTTTAATTTGTGTGGACACTTGTTATTCCGTCTATCTATTAGAGACAGAGTGATAAGCAAATAGAGCAACAATATATGTCTTAACTCTGACCCTCGTGCCAAGGTGAGTTTCCCTTGGGAGGCGTAAATTATATTATAGAAGATGTTTAATGAATCCTAATATTTTTTTTTTAATTATGTTGTTTTTGACAAGAAACTAAGACGCCTTAAAATGCGCATTTCAGAAAACCTTATAACTGACGTCAAAGTTCAAACATGTTAGTGTTTGATTAACTCTTTCTGTCCAAATGTAGAATATGCTATAGTCAAAGCAGAGTGGTATAAAGCCTACACCGGCAAACTAGAGAGCGGAAAACCACAGGATCATTCCTAGCTTCGCCGAATGCACTACTGTGATGAACTGTTGTAATTTGCTATTTATCGAGTTTATTGATTAGTAGCTATTGAAACAAAAATTTTTTTTTAAATTTATATAACTAAAAAATTAACCCTTTAAACCCAATTGTATAACCTCCTTTTAATTTTGATTTACCGTGTAGCTAATTCTTCCTTCTTTGTATACTAAACTGAAATTATAATATAAATCGATTTTACACAAATTTTAGTGAGATTCATCTAGGCAATTATTGTGATGAACAATCTAGTTGTACAAACTCATTTGTTAATTATGATTGAACTTGTTAACGTAGTAATTATTCCAGACAGAATTTATTGCAAATATGGTAGAATTAACCTCTATAATATATAATAGTACCCACATCCAAACATTAAACTTCATGCCTCCCAATTTACGTCAGTGCCTTATTTTTACAATCCTTTTATCGGTTAATATGAAAATTGTATTAAACTAAAATTTATAAATTAACAACCTAAGCAAACAATAAAATGTAAATTAATTAATATTGAAGCAGATAATATTAATCGCGTCGATAGAGAAGGTTGTAGTCCCACTATAAATTGTTACACATTATTGTTAATAAATATTGCAACAATATTGGATTAGGATTGACCACCAATATTGACAATCAACGTTGTATCAATATTGCTCCAATATATCAATATTATCACAATACTGCGTCAATATCATGTTGTGATACATAGGCAAAATGTATTATTTCACTTTGTAATATACACAAGCGAATCAATCTGATCTGTTTGTTTGTAAGTTGCATTGAATTATTGTGTAGATTATTAACATCTTTTGTTATTCATGTTAACAATAATTATTTGAGAGTTGATGAGTCATTTAAGCAAGTGTATAATGAAACGTCCATTCTGTACTGTTATTTCTCACAGTTATCTAAACAACAAGCATACGAGTAAAATCACTCTTGAGATACCACACTACGTAACTAGATTAACATCAAAGAGTCTTCGAGGAATAGTGTAGGGTAGAGCCAAGGATAAATTGTTGTCTACATGGGTATATATGCTCATAAAATTTAAATCAAATTTATTTTTAAAATTATGTTTATAATAATAATAATATGTATATTGTGGTTTTAATTTATTTCATTATTATTATTATTCTGTTTTAGAAATATATTATTTTACATTAATTATTATTTATAAATAAGTAATAATTTTGTAATAAACTGCGTTGTTTTTCTACTAAAATTAATTTTTATCTGTAGGTAAGTAATTAATTTCAATTGTGCATAACAATTTCTTTTATCTGATGATTTTTGTGTCAGTCGGAGTTCATTCATTAAGCATATATTTAACTTCCGTAACTTCTACACTTTCATAAAAGCAACAAGCAGGGCTATTAGAGAAGTTAATATTAATAAAATTTTATTATATTCAACATCAATAGACTCCAAATTGAAATTATGACTATATGAACGAGTTAAATGAAATCATGGAACAATGGCAAATTCATTGATTATTATCCATTAGTTCCTCGTTTAACCGGTACGTATGTGAATTTTACGACCATTTAAAAATATATTGTGGTTCATAAGTAACTACGAAAATTTCTTAAAATTTTCATTGTAAAAAGATGAATTATTTTAAACAATTTTCTATAAGAATCAACCCAAGCAACATTTTCCCCTGGAAATTACCGGGCCATACCCAAATATTGCTGGCCGGAGCCTGATATGTACCTGCCGGACACCTACCTGTAAATTTCTTGGGACAGGTATCTAGTAGGGACTTGTTAAGAGTTTATTTCCCTGTGCCTGTAAATTGTCTGCGGCAGGCATCTGGCAGTTTATTAAACGCTGATTTTCTCAGTGTACAGACCTGTATTTGACGAAAATCCTTTTGTTCAACCCTGTAAAAATATTGCAATACAAAGCGATAAAAAATGTAATTTGTAAACGAAACGAGACGGATTCAACTAATCCTTGAATTTTTAAATACCATTTAACGATTATGAATTAAGAATTGTAAATTAAAAATTAGTTATAATTTAAAATTATACTATAATTAAATAAAAATTAGTATAATTAATGATTGTAAACCCCAACAATTAAGCCCCTCATTGATAAAAATAAACATTCAAAAGCAATCACAATAAATCAAATTTTTTAATTTCTAATAAATTATTAAATAATTTTTTTTTGCACGTGGAAACAATTACCTGTTAAACTCTTTGTAACAGCTCCCTCCTAAAGACTTATTTTAGGTCCCTGGCAGGCGCTTATGACAGGTACTTGAGAGGTGCTTATGCAGGCACCTATACAGGTACCTGGCAGGCATCTCTTATGTAGGATTAATTGCCTGTATGAGGCATGCCACAAGCTTGTAAAAATCCTGTGACAGGTACAAGTACCTGTGAAAGTTTTCCTTACAGGTGGTTGCCAAGTTTCTGCTTGGCTTAAAATGTTACTTGGAAAGCTTGATTTTATAAACAGTAGCGGTCTGACAGACGTCCGCGTTTCAAACACCTACTATACCGGATGACCAAATAAATAACCTGTTTTTCGATGGTGAATAGCCAATTAATTCCTATCACACCTGGAATAGTCTTTTCCAGTATAATTGTGATAGGGCCTTGATGTTGATTTTCTTACCAGCTCCATTAATTAATCGGAAGCAAAACCGTAGATCTAAAAATAAATATTTGTTTTCTCGTGCTAATTAAAACTCATATGACGAGTTGACAAATTTAATTAGATTCAAAATATTGCGGGTACAGAAGTACAATGGTTCTTCTCGCAAGCTCCTTAGAATATTCCTTCGTAAATTTTCAACAAAAGTTTATTACAGTATTGAAGTAAAAATAAAAAGTTTGAAACTAGATATCTATGTTATAACTGAGTTTTCTTGAAGTTAAATTTAGAAAAGCTTAACATGTTAATATTTAAAGGTCAAAATTAAAACAATTGAAGCAAACTTGCCATGTAAATAATATTTTAGCTCTGCATGTAAAGTTAAACCTATAATGAACCATGTCAATTAGAAAAATAATAATTCTTGAAATATTTTTTAGCAGATGACAGGAATGTTCTTTATATTTAAATTTTTCATTTAATTTACATTTTATGTAAATTAAGCACAAAAATTGAAATTGTTGTAAATGTTGCGAAAAGTTAAACAATGAAAGATTATTAGCACCAAAGATAGTAGGGTTTCCAATAATGTAAAATGAGAAAGTGTTTCCCAAGAATAAATAATAACCAAATTGAAAAGTGAATTTCGGATAATTTTAGCTCCGATTTTTTTATTTGCGTAGCAAATTAACAATTTTATGGTAAATCCGTGCAATTCTCAAGTTACAGTTTTAAATAACGATAAAAAAATAATATTTTAATCAAATTATTTTCACGCAGAATTTTGAATTCACACCACGTAACCATATACGTATAGTGCTTGGTATATTATACCTACATGTTCTGCTAACATATCACAATTTTTATCGTTTCAAATTCAACTTTTGTATTTTTAATGCACACGAATATTTCTTCTTTAAATTTTCCACAATGAAAAACAGTGTGGACATGTCACGTTGTACGTGCTGAATTAATATTATTGTAAAACCACTGCTCAAAGCATAATAGCAATTTAAATCGCTCTATGCAGTTTTTAAACACAAAAGCAGTATTCAATAAATTCTTAAAATAGAAATTAAACTGAAAGTGTATAAAAATATTAAGAAACCCTGCGCAATATATACCTGCATATATTTTTATTTATTTTCCAAATTTCAGCATCTTTAACAAAAGCATTAAACCCTATGGGAAATGACCTAGTTTAAAGATGTTTCGCGAACTTTGAATAGCAATCAGTAATAATCAATCAATTACGTATGTTATACAGGTTAATATTTAATATCAAAATTTACGTACGTGGTACACTCCTATATTAGCAATGTAGTACTTAAATAGTTTGTTGAAGTAGATTGAAGTTATTTTTTGTCATGTAAAAATCGCTTTTACAACAACACTTATTGGATATTTTTTGTTGAAAATTGCATTCTCTTCATTTTAGTATTTACAGATTTTTCTATTTCATTGCACCATTTTCAAGTTACAGAATCTTCCTTAAGTTACTGTAACTCGAAAGCGGTGGGACGAAATAGAGAAATTAATATATCCCAACACGAAGAGAATGAAATTTTCAACAAAAAATCTTTTATAAGTTTAATTTACTGATCTAAATCTAGACAACGACGAGAGTGCACACACTCAGGAATCATCCCTTGGCAACACAAATTACCAAGAGACCTGTTATGCAAGATATAAACAGAGTTCCTACAACCATTTAACAGAGGCCACACGTATTTTTACGTTGGCTCTCCATTAATAATATTTTATCAATTTGTATCCAATTATTTCATGTAACAACCTTTCGTAAACAACATTAAACCAAATTATTATTGTAATAAATTTATTAAAAGATTTACAAGTGACTTCTCGACGAAATTCCATTCACAAGCATAAAGCAAGTTACGACTGGGTATGACAAATTTACAATGTTATACCTAAACCTACATAGGAGTGTACGAATACTTTCTTGAACTACTGTATATCCTACAGTATGATACTCCGGTAATAATCTACTAACTCTCTGTTTTTTTTTCAAAAAATTTAAATAATTACGTATAACATTACTTTTAAGTAAGCCTCTGTTTTTGTGTATATAATAGATCCCGCAGAGAACTTATTGTCAAACGTTCGCGAAGGGGTGCAACTCCCGAGCAGCGCAGGCAACAAGTCCCATTCGGATCTGTTCTCCAAAGAACGAGTTCCGATTTCGATGTAAATGAAAACAACGGACCTGTTCTTAAATTTTCAATTTGGATTCCATTCAAGTCATTCTCAACGGCCAACTAGTGAAAAATTGGCACCTAGACCCATTGGAAAGACAAAAGACATAAAAGACCATAATTCTCATTTCCACATCAATTAAACTGCATCTTATACAGATGTACTTCGCAACATTAAAAGCTTCAGAAAGAGAAATTGTATTGATTTTTGTACCCCTGATGATTGATAATTTGCGCGCCTGGAAAAGTAGCTTCCAATTTAGTTTTCCGATAATGCACATGTGGGTGGTTGTCCGTGTGAACTAGTTGATTGGTAATATTTTTTGATTAAATTTTTAATACAAAATTAATAAAAATATTAGTACATTTTTAATTTATACACTAATCAGATAAATTTAACAATTAACATTAAAATTTTGACTCTTTGCTTTAATCTATCTTATATATTCGTTCAGTTACATAAGTACTTTAGTTTCTTAGCATCGTAAAATTTCTTAAAATACTTCTACATTTGGTGATTGTAAATTTCTTCAGAAACCCATCAACCTGTTTATTCCATAGTAAAATTCTTCAAAAACATATAAAATTGCTTATGTCATTGTTAATTTTTAGACAAAAATTACGCGTTGTTATTCAAATTTTTCTGAAAAACACTTACAGTAAAACCTTGACCTGTGGGTGGTACGATACAAATTTACCAACACCTAAACTTCCTTCAAGGATTCCAAAATTTTATATAACCTCTTACATTGGGTCACGAAGTCAGTCGGGAAGATTTTCTTGTATCTAACAACTGGACTCCGTTCCGTTAATTTTAACTAGCGCGGAAAAAAACGTAAAAAATTTAAAGTTTTGAGTATGTCAATTGAGTTCGAATAAAAGTAATTCGGGTGATGCTATTTTTGCTGGAAAAATAGGCTTGTATGCGTTAGGTCGCTATTTTTTTAAGTTTGCGTTACGTTTTAGCGTGGGAAAATTCTGAAAATTATTTAGTTCGCCGTGTGCGGAATATAAAAATAGGGAACCACAACTACGTTGTGCCTAGCCATCTTGTAGTTTACAAGAAAAATCTCTTCCGAGGATCTGCTTCCAGTACTCAACATCGTCCCCAATTACATTTTTGTTCTACACCCAGTTGTCATCGCAACTTTATACCGGATATTACCGAAATTTGGCATTGCTTGCTTCAACTAAAGAATCATCAACTTTTGTAAGTAATTTTAACTTCATATTTAGGATGTGCCGATATTTTTGAAAGCAAACCGCGAGTGTTTCGAAACTACCATACCGACCCCTGTATTTTTGCAAATTAACGTTACAAACTATTATTTTGTTAGTGTTTATCCATTTTCAACATTTTGTATTGTTAAAATTAAATTATTAACTTCAGACAGATTAATTTTATAATTTATCAGTTTATCCCATTTTCAATATTTGTGTATTATTAAAAATTAAACTATTAACTTATTAATGGCCGTATGCACCAACTACAAATAGCACTATTTGTCGAATAAAATGACATTATTACAATGCAAAACAATGCAAAATTTTGTTTTTATTCGACAAATAGTGCTATTTGTAGTTGGTGCATACGGCCATAAGACAGATTAATTTTATAATTTATCTAATTCATTTTAGATTAACTTTTTGATGCGGTGCACCGACTTCTTGAAAATTTGCGTAATTGCAAGAATTTTTTTTTTAAACCAATTATTATTATTTTTTGTTTGTGTAATCATATTTTTGTCCAACTTTTTAAATTTCGATATATTATTTTTCCTATTTTCTGTGTTTTGTTTGTGTAATTAATTTCAGTTGTAAAGTTTGAGCAAGCCAGGTTGAACAAAGAGTCCGTTGTTGTTTTTATCGCAAAAGCAGTCGAGTTGAGTTCTAGCCGCTTGATTCTACGACTCGGACTTGACCAGTGGCGCCCTTGTTTTAACTTCGTACATAGCACAATATATTTTATTTAGCAACGCACAATTTATAAGCAAAAATTGAACCACCCCTCGAGTTGAGCCTTGCCGAAATTCATCTGTTGCGCGGTTGTGCGTTGCACTGAAAATTAGCGTAACACAGTTGTCGGCCGTTGGCTACCCGATATGGTCTGGAAGATGTGTAATGGTCCATAGTTCAATCGTTTTCATCTTTCATTTGGATTGAATATCATCTGGTGTGGATGTGAACTTGCCATTTATAAATATTTTATTTGTAGTTATTCTAATTTGATTTGAATAGATGGTTTTGGCTAATCGATGCAGTCTATGATGTTTCAGATTGATGACACAATTATCGACTAATGAACTTTGTTTGATTATGTTTGGTTTTGTTATGATGTTTTAGTGATCGTATTCGGGCCTCCTTATTAAACAAGAAGATAGGAAAGCGACATTCGATTCCGATGAAGTGAACCATTGAATCTTGTAATGAAAAGGTGCGAGGGTAAATTTTATTTTAATATCATTTTGGGACATTATATTTTTAATTGAAGAGTTTTGCTTTTATTACATACTATATACTATACATACATACTATATGATTTTACTTTGTTTGCCGCAACAATATTTTAGAATTTTATAAAGTTATTACAAGAAATCCTTTGTGGAATTTTACTAAATACTTTAATTAAATAAATAAAATTAATTCAAAGGAAAAACTAAATACGTAGAGATTTTGAATGTAAAGTTTTTTTTACAAAATGTGAGATTTTGAGAGTAAGGGAATAAAGCTGCATTGTTAACCAAATAAAATTCAAAAGTATTTTGAAAATTTTTTTTTTCAAATCTCGCATTTTATATATTTATTTATCTTGAAAAAATAGCCTGAATACAATATCGATATAAATAATAACCTTTAGATATTTGTTTTTTTTTTAAGCCAATTATTTAAAAACATCTAAAAATCGTTACATTCAATATTCCATAATCAAGAGGATTGATTCTATTATTTTAAGAAAACTCGAGGTATTAATAAACTTCATGATTAGAGATTTGTAATATTTATTGTTGTTTAAAATTAATCCATAAAGGGTATCAGATTTTCAATTTCAGAGTCTTATAACGCATAAACAATATTCAAGAGAAAAGTTGTTCAACTTCTTAGTACCGTGGTAATCCCACCACAACACATCAAGAAATACTCCCTTACTTTACACAAAACAAACATTAAAACTTTTAATTATTCAAGTTCACACGCAAAAATTTTTTTATGTATTGCTTAATGCAAAAACTTTAATTTACGAATTATTTCCACACAATTAATTGCTGATAATTTACAGTAGCTTGAAAGGTTCCGTTTTTTTATTATTCGAAAATTAATAGTATTAATTTGTTTGTTCGGGCTTAGTAGAGCAAGTCGCATATTTATTGAGAGATTTTATTTTCAATTGAGTTAAGTTGTAGGTATAACGACTCGAAGTTCTTAAGTTTACTTTGCAGTAATTCTAATGACATGGTGAGGAAGCTTACAGTTAGTACAGAAGCGGTTTAAAATTTTAACCCTTCCGAATGATTAGTTAAAATTTATGGGTGTTCTCCTGGTTCAAATTTTCTTTGAACTTGTCAGATCTCAATATTAATTATGTTGGTCTACTCAACTTAGCAAGCGCTCAATTCAAGAAAGGAAGAATGATCCGCTTAACCAGTGCACAGCCTTCAGTTTCCAGACCTCTTAATGCCATTGCCGGTACTGCTAAACTAAATATGCTGCAATAATACATAAAAGGTTCAATCAAATGTAAATGTGAATTAAAGTAATTTCAAGTTCTTTGTAAAAGAATATAACACTTAGGGACTTTGGTTTTAGAAATAATTGCATTTTAGACATGAGGTAACGTCTTAGAGGTCGGTATAGAACGAAATATTTGCTAAAATATAATCAATTTATTTATCAATGTAAGCTTAATGACATTAAAGGGAAATTAATTTGATTTTGAAGCCAACTTATCCATTTCAATTTAACTTTTAAAGTATTTATTAAACATTTTTATTTATTCAATTTTCTTAAATTTCCATTTTTTCTTTGATTGCAAAAGTATTTTATAAATAAATTTATTTTCTGAACATGAAAGTAGAAATCACTGGCGTTGAAGCGTGGAAAATCTTAATCTGTTACAAATATTCTTGTTTTCCATGTACTTAATACTTGTTTTTCTTATAAACTATTGTGCTGAGAGCTCGTAAATATAAAACTTTGTGTTGATATATTTATTTTACACGCTATAATAAAAATTTCGATTTAGATATACACAATAGTTATACTAGAAAACGATATCAATCATAATGGAAAAATAGATTTCAAAAACAATCGATAAATCTTACATTTTGATACTGCCTGAGAAAAAGTCTAAAAAATTTAATTTCACAACATAAAAAAGGGTTCAAATACGTTTTTCTAAATTAATATACTGTAATAGTTTTCTTGAAATTTTACGATTTCCAAATGTCGGAGTTCTTTTATTGATCTGGGCTTCATTACCGAATATTACGACTACTTCAAGTAGGAGACCTAGTGAATTGATTTGAATTTGAGTTTCATTTCAGCAAATATTAATAAATTGCTTAGAAAATGAAATAGATAAAATAAAAAAACATCAATACTTTTTCAATTTTAAATTGTTTTATAGAAATCTCGCTCTTGATCCACTACATGACTTTTTCAAATGTTCCGCAATAAAAATTGCAATAACAAATGCTGATAATTTCAAGAAAAGCCATTGTATAAGGAGAAGTTTAATTTGTACGAAAATCCGAAAAATTTAAGAATTAACATTAAAAACTTGACACTTTGCTTTAATCCATCCTGTATATTCGTTCCGTAACATAAATAATTTTGTTAAACAGCATCGTAAATTTCTTAAAATACTTCCGCACTTTATCATTGTCAATTTCTTCAAAAACTCTTAAACTTCTTTGTCACTGCTAATTTCTTGAAAAATTACGCGTTGTTATTATAAATTTTCTGAAAAACACCCACACTAGTTAATAGCAAATTTTTGTTCAAGATTTGTCAAATTTTACTTGACCTGTCACATGAGATCACGAAGTCAGTCTTGAAGTCAACTTAGTCAAGTTAACCACGGGGCTCCGTTCCGATACTTTTTTTTTTAAAAGTAACGCCTAGCGCTGAGAGGAACGTAAAAATTTAAAAGTTCTAAATATGTTAATTGAGTTCGGATGAAAGTAATTCGGGTGTGTAATTTTCGCTGGAAAATATGCTGGTATGCGTTGGGTTTCTAATTTTTTGAAGTTTACGTTGAGTTTCCGTGGGAAAATTCCCAGTATTAGTTCGCCGTGTGCGGAATATAAAAATAGGGAACCGCAACCACGCTGTGTTTTGCCATCTAGAAGAAAATATCTTTCGAGGATCTGCATCCAGCACTCAACATCGACCGCAATTATATGTTTGTTCTACAACCCAGTTAACAGGCTAACTGTTAGCAGTCTAATAGAATGTATTTTCAAGTAACATGATCCACACTCACGCTTAAAGACTTCCTTTACACTCTTGCTATCTAATATACTATTAATTTAATATAATAAGATTTTAATAGAAGAAAAAGTTTAAGCTACTGAATAACAAAAATTTTATTACCGACAAACTGAAATTGCATTGACAAACTTTATAGACACAGTAATTTCGCTTTAGACGATTGAAGCAATATACCATGACAGTTGGCAATTCTACTGTGTATTGCTAGTTTAATGTAAACATAATTATGATTTAGAACTAGAATTCCATTAACTACAACGATGTTAAAATCTTAAATCGTAAATACATATGTATGTAGATTTACACAAAGGAAGTTCATTACTTTATATTATAACAAGAAAGGGGAAAAACACGTTCTAAATATGCCGCATTTGGTATAATCTGGATTTATAACCGTTTGATGCTACTTTTTCGTTAATATTGAAGTAATTTTGTCGAAATTCTGTCAACGTTAGTAGATAAACCAGAAACCATAATATAAAACCAAAACCCTTATTGTTTACTTCATCATATCTGAATAACCTACACTGAGAGAAATAAAATTTTGTTACAACTAAATTGCGATTTATTTGATCAATTTATTTGAATCAACTTTGCTATAAACTTAGTTTATTTGAAACACTTACTATATCGGCAAATTTGGATGAAATCAATAATGAATTTGATTGATTTATTCTGACCTACAAACATTATTTGTCTTAAGAAAATATAGAAATGAAGAAATTTACTGTAAGATGAAAATATTACAAAATTGATCAATCAGATTCTAAATTATTTCTGTTGAATATTTTATATAATTAGATTAAACAGTAAATTTATTTAATCGAACTTTCCTTATGTTAAAACCATCTACTATTTGTGTTTGTAAACACAAAAAATGTTAAATTTTTTTTTACTTTTGTTGGAAAATTTAGTTTGTATTGACGAAAATATTTGTGCTTTTATCTAAATTAAACCTGAATGAATTAAATTCATAAGAATTTTGTGTTATTAATCGAGAAGATGAATACAAATTATTTGTAGTCATTTATGTCCACTACACAACAATCACTCTCTTTTTCTGAAAGAAAGGTTTTAGCATTTAGATCCTACGGTTGCATAACCCGGATTGGAGAATGCCTGTAACTCTGTTTTTAATAGTTGATGGCGGCAATCATCAACCCAGGGGGACAGCCTGCTTTACGTCCCCTCCGAAGCACGAAGACAGTCATATAAAAATTTGATACTCTCCCCGGATTATATACTCTCTTACCTTAGAGACAGTAGTTGTTTGGCTAACTTACTAAGCCAATGACTGTCTCTCATAAGTGATAATTCACAGAATTGTGTTTTCAAATGGGCTACGATTCTACTTCAACTTGGAAACAGAATATTTATGAAATTAATTTTATTGAAATATAATAATATAGAAAATTATACATAAAAAATTTATGTAAATAATATTGTAGTGGTTAGCTAAAACCCACGTTGGTTTGTAGAGCTACTGTGTAATGTTGTAAATTTATTTGTAGTTAATTTGGTAAAATGATATATCGCTTAATAAATAAATGCGTAGTTATGTTTTGTTGGCTCTAATTGTCAAATAAACACAAAAATTTTGCTTGTATAATCAATGAGCATTTTCAAGGACTTTCGAGGAGCTAATATTTTTAAATAGCTATGTACTAGTATTGAAATTTAAATCAAACGTTTAAAGTGTATCTAAGAAGTTGTATAATTTACCTAATTGTTTAAACTGAAAACTCGTTAATAAATTAAACTTCTTAATTGAATTGCGTTTACGCTATGTTACCAGACAAGCTTAATTGAATGGCAGTGTCATCACAATTATTGTGGTATGTAGTTTAACTTCAATATGCTTTTTATCCTTTGTAGTAGTTAAATATTGTCTTGTAGTTAACATTGTAACATTTTAATTTAAATTAACAATTGAAGAAACCAAAATTGTGAATTGAAACATGTAGATTGAAGCTTGATTTTCAGAAAATGGAGAGATTGTTTTTAATCAGTTTAAAAACTTCTTTGTTTGTTTAGATTATAACAATCTCTATTTTGAGTGCGATGAAAATGATGAAAATTGCAGAAAACTAATCTTGAATCTAGGACGTCTTATAATAGCTGTTAAAATATAAATTAGTTACTAGTATCGATGCCGATGCCGGTCGCAAATAAATTAACGAGATTCTGATTGAAGAATAATTGACTGTTTATAAAATGTCTTAGAAGAACCGTTGTTTAGCCGCCATTTATAAAGAAAGAAGAATTTTTCCAAGGAAAGACAAAAAAGGTATTGCAATTATTTACAATCAGTTTTTTATCGACATTTGGCGTTATTTTAGCGACTGAGTATACATATTTTTGTTTTCATTAGAGTGAAAATGGCCTACCAGTTCTTAGTAACTGTTAATTTGAAAATATTTTTGGTATTCCTAAACCTACTTGAGTTGTTGTAATCTTGTTAATCTATTCTGGCGCGTAACTATAATTACATACTAACTTGCAATTTAGCTAATGCCATGTTGGTTTTCTTTTCAAGTTTTCAGATTGCGACCGAGTTTCGAATAGTACTTGAAAATGTAAACGTCATTAATGATTGATGTACTATATTTGTATAAGTTATTATACTGATTTAGGTAAAATAAAATAAGATGACTTTGTTTTAATGGAGTAATGAACATAATAATAAAATTATGTTGCTCAGTCGGTGGAACATAATATGCACGAAAAATTTTTTAAATTGCAATGGCAAGAAATTTTGTGTTTACTAATAAAACTTCTATTACTTATATTAATTGTTATATTTAAATCAATTTACTTTCCAACATAGCGATTTTTTTGTTTTCTTGCGGACTGGAAGTACTTGCTAACAAATTGGCTTCCAAAAATCTGCACATTCGCAATAGTTAGTTATTAAAATTTGATCAACAACATACGTTGCAAGTAAGTAAATCTGTTAATCACACTTTAAATTAAAAATGATTTTATAAAGTTAATCCAGGCGGACCAATAAGCTGGAAAATTAACAAGAAAAAACCTTTATGATAATATTGACAATTAATATTGAATCAATATGCACACTATATGTTTATACTTGGTGGTCAATTTTTGACCTATTTCTATTGCAATAATATTGATCTTGTGCCAATATATGATTAAGCTGTGAAATAATGCTTTTTTATTCAGCACATTCCTTATCAAAACAAAGTTTTGCCAACATTTTTACCAAATTTTGAAGGATAACAATATTTATTTTGTAATCATCACTAATGATTATAATATTATTTCGCCAAGAACTACATAATTCATGAATGTAAGCATCGCGTGCCTGCATAATTTAAAGTGGCTTCAGTCAGTTAGTGTAACAAACTATCTTACCTATATTTCCAATATCCTAATCGAAGTTTTAACAAAGTTAAAAGCGTTTTGTGGTTTCGTGTTGTCGGCACTTCTTTTTTTGTGTAGTCAATAGATTGATTAAGTTATTTATTGATGAATGTAATTTATTGACAAGTTGATTTTTTGAACTTAAAAGATTAAATAAATTAGTGTTATATTGGTTTAATCAAAAGGTCAATTAATTTAAAAGGATTTGAAGTAAAAGAGACAATTTAATCCAAAATGTGTACATAACATGAGGATATTAGCACTTGTAAAAAGCTTTAATGCCAAATATATTAGTGAATGCAAACAAGTATCATTATAAAAGATCCGGGATAACTTCTGCTGTATCCGCAAATTTATTACTGTGGTTTGTAAAACTTCCGTCGTTAACAACATGAGAGTTTTATTTTTTCACACTTAAATAATAGAAAAGAAGATTAATGCAATCTACAAATATGTGATAAATTACTTTTTTAACTGCTCATACGGAAAAGAATCAGCATTTTTTAATATCACTGGAAATAAAATTTAAAATCCCTAAAAATCACTTTTATAAATGTTAAACATTCTATTACTTTGTTGTTTTTCTTTTTGCCTGTAAAACATTCAGATAGTTAAGAAAAATTTTTAACTTGATGAATTCATTTGTTAATGTTCGTTCTTTTATCAAAGAACAGAGTTTTTTGAAAACATGGTGGTTCATTTTAAAATTTGACTACATTCTCCAATTGGAATAATAATGTTGATGGTTAAATTAATTCTGCCTATTCACAATTGTCAATTAACGTAATGGCAAAGGTTTATTTATATACAATATTTTGATGTTACTCACCAGGCATCACTTGAATGTGCACAATAAAATATTGGAAGAAACTGGAACGAAATAAACTTTTAGATTCTCTCAACAAAATTTATACATAAAGCAAACTGAGTGATGAATATTAATTTACCCTTTAACTGAAAGACTTTTAAATGTATCAAAATACCATAGCTCATATGAAATTTACTCATTAAAAGCTCTCTGTAAGCCTATAGGTAACTTTATAGATCCTTTTTAGCGCATCGACTAGCTGTGATTAGTACATGTGATTAAATATATATAAATATGCATATTTGTGTATATTATGTTACCGGCAATGACGTAAATTGGGCATTAACGTCAATGGCTGGACAATTACGTCAATGCCCATTTACGCTGGCCATTAACGTCATTGACCGGCCATTGACGTCAACGCCCGTTAACGGTAGGCAATGATGTAAATATTTTCATATGATTCTAATATTTGCGTCTTTGGCCGGTCAATGACGTTAATGGCCAAAATGGATTGGACAATGATGATATTATAGAATAATTACTATAAGGAACAGCAAAATGGCGATGCACTTCAACTAGGGACAGTTATTTGTCTTTTACGCATTTTTACGTGTAAATGACAGCAACTCAGCCCTTTTCAAGGCCTCATTAGTGTACACAGATTTTTAATTAATTTAGACAAACGATCATTTTAGGGTCGCTCCATGATTCGTCGTGTTTGGGTCAACCAAAGTGTCCCAAAGGAAAATTTAATTAAATTTAATTAATTCATTTTACGATGGAACCTTGATTTGCTGTAGTTGCGCCAGCAACTCAGTGATAGAATATAGAATCTGTAGAATAGTAATTTCATCATTGTCTACCACCTTGTATTGAACATTAACGTCATTGCCCGGGAAATGATGTAAAAACCACATATACAATTTGAAATGTCAACATTGCCCAAAATGCATGGTCATTGACGTTATTAGCCGGTCAATGACGTTAATGCCCAACTAAACTAGGCATTGACGTTATTGTCCGGCCATTGACGTTAATGGCCGAATTATCAACATTGACCGTAACATATATATATTGTCGTGTTATTTCATAGTTTAAGTATTTTTTATTAAAAAATGAAAGTTATATAGTTCAAGTTCAATTTAGGGAAATCATATAAAATGTAGAAATAAAGAAAACTTTAGAGAAGATAATTATTTTAAGATGGACAAATGTTGGAAATTGATCGCGTGCGACAATTCATCGCCGCGACAATTCATCGCGTGCAACAATTCATCCCATTAAATACAATTAAAATAAAAACAACACATATTTTTATAATTGTAGTTGGAAATTATGAGCTATATATACCTCGAAGAAAATCTAAAATAAGTCTATTAACGTAATCTTGCAGTATTGTTTTTATTCTTCTGGCAGTGTCTCTGTACACTCGTTTTTGTAGAATTTCAATTCCAGCAACAAATTGTTCTATTTTAAAGATATAATACTTATGCCCAATTTCTTCACCTTGAAATATCTATCGGATAAGGATAACTATACGGATAACCAATCAAACAACCGTAAAAATTTGAATTACGGTTGTTTGATTGGTTATCCGTATGTTTATACTTATCCGATAGATATCTCAAGGTGAAGAAATCGGGCATTATACAGATATCTTACAGTATAGCTCATAATTTTCTACTACAATTATAAAAATAATTGTTGTTTCAATTTTAATTAATTTTGTAATATCAAATTTTTGTTATTTTTATTTTAATTATTTTTAATTACAATGAATTATTGCACGCGATGAATTGTCGCGCCGATGAATTGTCGCGCCAATGAATTGTCGCGCCAATGAATTGTCGTGGCGATGAATTGTCGAGGTGATAAATTGTCGCACGATGAATATTGTCCGGGATGAATTGACGTAAGATCTTTGAAATTATATGGAAACTATATAATGGAAATTGAAAATAAGCAAAGGATGCATAGTTGATTAGGGCAAGTCAACCTACACACCTATGATAAGCTAAAAAATGGCAAATTTTTAAATATCGTGAACGATCAAATACAATTAATTTGAGTTGATTAGTATTTTAATAATTTAATTTGTACGTACAATATTTTAGTTTGATTAGCTCAGCAAAAATTAAGTTCAGGTAGCTGACTACTACAGGTGTCATAATTAAAAGCAACTTTATTTTTGCTCAGTAAAATGAATGTTGGGTTCTTTAACCAGAAATTGTGAAAATTAATAATTTGTCATTGAATCAAATTCAATTTTTTATTAAAAACATCAAAAGCTTCTTTTGAGTTTCTTCCGAAGCTAACCGAGGTAAAAGATGTAAACTATTGGAATTGAGGTAAAGAAATAATTTTGGTAAGATTAATATTTTAAAAATTTTGCATATTATGAGTTGACAAATTAACACCTCAATATAATACTTATTTTAAAAACCTTAAATATGTTGAAAACGTTAGCAAGAAAAAGGTAGCAAAATCTCAGGGAGAAAATTATTTAGAAGCGAAATGTCCTATAGCAAAATATATGGTCTATTTGATTGATACGTGGTTTAAGTAGTGTAACTCGATATTAACTATATCAATATTTTAGAAAACCCAAAAAATGCACTAAACACTTTTCAGAACTAAAATGTTTTTAAGTTATCACATGTAAAATATACTGTAAGTATAAATTCGCGAACGTTTTCACCGTTTTGATGATGCCATAGTATGGTGAAAACGTTTTCGAATTTATACTTACAGTATATTTTACATGTCATAACTTAAAAAAATTTTAGTTCTGAAAAGTGTTTAGTGCATTTTTTGGGTATTCTAAAATATTGATAAGGTAAATATATGGTCACTGTATTATATGAAAGAGTTTTTTCTTAAAAATAAAGTAAATTTTCTGTAGCAAATCGTAAGAGATAAACTCTAAAGACTGGAGCAAAAAAGATAAACCCTTCCCAGTTGAAATTGAAATAAGCTCTTGTCAAATTTACAGTCTTATATATGTGAAAGTAGCGTTTGCTAAATTAACAAAATAAAATGTAGGTACATAGTATTCCTGACCTAGTAAAGAATTTGTAATGTATAGTAAACTGAAGAATTTGTCAGCTTGCAAGTTCCTATCAAAGTTTTTATTACCTACATTATGATAAGTTTTGTGACCTTACACTTTCTGTATTAGTTCATGATTGTTTACATGCTGAAAATTGAGTTTATATTGTTTTGGCTATAATTTTTAACATTTTGAAATAGAAAAAGTATATGCTTAATTTTATATTGAACACCTAAAGGTAGTGGAGCTGTTGAGCTTCTGATTTTGAAGGTAAATCTTTCCTTACATTTAAAATTCAGACCACAATGTTATTAAATTTTGTTTGTTACAGTTTGCGTATAGCACTCTGTACACACATTGTACCTGGTAAAAATGGCAATTACTAATAAACTGTTCTGGAAAAATAGGTAACATTTTTATTCGTTACCCGTTGCCGAAATAATGTTAATTTTGTAATTTTGAAGCGGCTATATGTAAATTTAAAGTTTTGTTGGTGTAGTGTATTTATTACGGTGAATATTTTTATTTGTTTTGTTGCTTTTATTTTATATGATTTTCTTTACTTTTAGCTTCTGTGTCGACGTAATGTTTTGTGCAAGATCAGCAAATGACCTTGTTGACGTTGTTAGTCAGATGGTGTGGAGTAGACCATTGAATCTTGTAATTGAAAGGTGCGAGGGTAAGTTTCATTTTAACATCATTGTGACATATTTGACATTGACATATTTTTGAATAAAGGAATTTAATTTTATAATTGTTGTTTTGATGTCAGCGTTCTCGTAATCGCAATACTAAATTTGAAAAATAGTAATTGTAACGGAGTTTTCTTGATTGTTAAATTTTGGATAATCGATATTGGAGTTGGTTATCATTTCAAAAAAGAGATTAAATGTTCCAACCTACATATTATACGGCTCTTCATTTTGCATTAAATTTAACAATGGAATTTAGTACAATAAATTGTATCATTATCATTGTAATCAGGCACCAACTTCTTATTTTTAATTCAATTAAAAGTAAACTGATTTATTTTGTTATAATAATAAATTGTTATAATAATTACACTAAAATTTGTTAAATAAATTGCTTTATTTTGTATTTTTTGAAAAATACTTATAAAAATCTTTTATATTAGCTATAAAATAAATAAACGATTTTGGGATATCGGATGGCACACAAGGATGCTTGGAGTTGTTACCGAGAGTATGAGTTCAAGATGTCTTAATATCTGAGTTCAAACTTGTTCTTGAAAAACTTAGTATCTTCGCTCACTGCACTCTTTAAAAAAAAATTAAATGAAATATAATTCAACTAACTGAAAACGAAACGCGGTATTGAACAATGTTTTACGGCGTGTAAATAATTTCATATTGCGAAAGATGCAGGCTGTGTTTTATTTAGTACGAGTTTTTAAATAGCTTTAAAATGTTTTTAACTTTTTCTCGTATAAATTTTTAATAAATCACGGCCGACGTATAACTTACAATATGAATTTTGTATACGCACTCGTGCGATTATTCCACAGTATAACTTTTCAAATCACAATTAAGGGATTTGGAAAATATTTAACTTCAACTTCTAAAACGAAACATACGAATATTATTTTAATTTTCCGATACAAAAAATTCATCAAATGTTTGTAATACAAGAAAAATAATCCTTTAAAAGGTAGACCCTCATAAAAATATTGCCGACGGCGACGTTTTATAGTACGGCCAATGCTTGGCGCGACACTGGCAAACCAACCTTTGGCACATAACGTTGGTACCAAGCTTGGGCCAATGCTGGACCGACCAGTATCGCTTATTGGTACATATAACGTATTGGGTTGAACCCAAAGAATCACCTTAGTAATTGATATTAATCTTGTTTGTTTGATTTCAATGAATATCCAGTTTCATTGGAATATTAACAATATAGTTTACCTTTAACATCGATAATCGTTTATATTATATTACATTGATATCTATTCTAACAGATAAGAACGACCATTAAGGAATATTTTATAATTTACTTATATTTAATTTTTTTATTAATTCATTGTGAAATACCTGCGTATTACTAGAAGTATGTGTGATGTACCAGTGAAGTATTATATGAATTACCTGCAACAGAAAAAGATAAAGTTAGAAAAATGAAATTAAATATGATATTGTACAGAAATTACAATTTACTGGAATACAAATAAAGTCTGTAATCAAATCGTTGTCCTAGGGCCTCTAACGCACCGCACATCAAACTCAGTACAAAAAATAGTACACTAAACTTGGATGTATACATCAGTCAAACACTGCGAGTAACATTAACTAGAGCACGATAACCCGTGCCCGAAGATATATTAGATATTTGCAAAAAAAAAAGTTTAAAACCGGTTAAACTGAAGATTAACTTGAAATAATAATTAATTTCTGAAATAAGCGATATAAAGTTTCGATTTTTAATGCAAACAACACCTGCTTCATAAAAGTGAACAGGGCTTAGCCCCATTCTACTAACGGTGCATGTAACCTATTTTTTTTTTTTTTTATTTCTAACATATAGAGAAGTTTTTCTGTAAATTGGACTGGTTTCAAAATTTTATTAAAAAGAAAAAATGTAAAGTGGAATGGTTTCTGTGTTTTACTTAAAAACAGAGTTTCCTGTTCTACTATATTTTTGCCTTTCGACTTCTAATGCCTGTATGTACAGGGAAACTCAGAAACTATGGCTTTAACTTTCATAATTTCTTTAGAAAACTTTTAAATTCTTGGTAAGGAGTTATCGCGCTTTGGTATAATAACACCAAACGAGACAACCCACACCCGATGACTGATATGACAAGATAATTTTCGGGTGAGGGAGCCTCCTGGGTAGAGAGAGTCTAATGGAGTGCACTCTATTGTTATGATATGCTAAAGAGAAAAAGTTCAAGTCCACTCAAACTGAGTAGATTCTAATCCTATTGTTTAATGGTGTATGTAAATTACTTGAAGTGCACGTGACTTAATCAAATACCAACCTTATAAAGTATCTAAAGTACGAAGTTCATGTGTAAAGGTTTTGTGATCAACCTCTTACATATTATGTATTTCAAACAATTCCATGACATCACTTTGAAATGCATTATTATATGAAATTTATTGCTTTACTTCTATTTGTACTTCAGATTTACAAGAACTAAAATTGTTTCTCTAATATTCAAAACTTATTCGTTCTCAATATAGAATCCCGCTGCAGTGCCCCTTTAATCGCAATAATTTCTTGGTTAAAATCTTCATCCATCTTAATCATATATGAAAGGTTTTCGTTAAATTAATTAAAATTATTTATGGAGGAACTATTACATTATAACCTCAGCAAAAAGCAAAAACACTAATTTGAGATGTTTTGAATAATTTTTCATGAGTTTATACACCGGAAATAACCTAGCAAAACTACTTAAGATAAATGACTTGGCTATAAAGTTAATTTAACACTGCAATTAAAAGATTGTAGAATTTCTTTTTTCACTCTAAGGTTAATTTTTTCAAGTGCGCAATTTTCTTCATTAGCCTTTTACATGTGTAAATGTACCTATAAAAAACTAGATTGCTGCATTAGCTCTAAACCCAATCATACATAAATCATTTTGCAGATTTATGGCCAAAATAACGAACTTTTGTTTATGAAATTGTCACCTGAAAATTTTAAGGTTAAATTGTCAACTTGTTGAGCTCGCTGTTTTGATTGATAGATGTTAGTGGCAATATTAACTGTCCAGACATTTTCTGTACTATTCTGACAGAGCCATCACTCTAAAGTAACTATTTTTAGGCGTAAATTTGTTACATTTATTTCTTGCTCGTAGACTACAAATTTTACCATCAACCTTTGCTCCTGTCTCCGCGTAACAGTAATGGACAAATTCGTTTTGAGTTACAATTTAAATTTAATTTAAACTGTACTTCAGGAATAGGTCATTGATAGACAGAGCTCTCTACAGAATTATATTCAATGGATCATAGCAATAATATTATAGGAATGAAATAAACCTTAACGAATAATATGTTATTCCCGATTATATCCTGACCTATCTATCTACTTGATAGTATTTATTAATAAGAACCTATTACTCAACTATAAAATTTATAATTCCAGAAATTCAAAATGTAGACTATTAAATATGGCCCCAATAATATTTTATTGATTTTGTTTTATTGTTTTTATATTATGATCATTAAATTATAGAAAATTATGTTTATGTCAATTTTACATGTTATATTGAAATTATATTCGTGATTTGTGTCTAATGTTTAAATTTGTTTGTTTAATATTTTATTGTTGCAGGTAAAATATTTTAAGTCGATTACGCCATAGGCATCACATTTATAATTTTCATGCGGTTTCCGAATATTATATTATGTATTTTGGTTTATTGTTGATAGGAGCCTCTTATTATTTACCTTTTTTCGCTTTCAGAACTTCAATAATCGGGTAGGAATTAAGAATATTATTTATGAAGCTTTCTACCTTGTATATATTGCAATGACCCTGCAATATTTAATCAAATGGCTACAAATTTAATCTTAATAGCTAGCTAATTTCCAATTTTGATAAACTTATTTGTTGGGACTTATCCGTCCGATTTTCACACACCCTGTTAGTAAATTGATAACCCAGTTATTGATAACTTTGTTGGTTTGTAACTCTGTTAACGTATGTTGTTCCGGTAATTGATGAAAAAAACTTTTCCTTGTGTTAAACGAAATTGTTTTGTGAAACAAAAAAATGAATTTAATAATAAAAATATTTGGAAACTTTTCGATGTGATTTGGGTGTCTAAAAAAGTTCCCAAATATTAATTTATTCATAGTTTTCCCTTTTGCGTGACTCACGTGCTAAATACGTTTTTCTGAAAATTTGTTCATCGTTTTATCCTTGAAAACCCGAATTTTCTTAATATAATTTCCTCATATAAATATTATGTTCAAAAATTATGTTTTTGATGAAAACGACGGTTCAAGTTCTTTCAAATTTACTCTGATTACGTTGAAGATTGCGTTGAAGAAACTTGTTATTAAAACCGGTTGGTCTGGGGGGCATGGAAAAATTTGAATTTATTGACTCAAATAACTTGATAATGGAATACAATTTCAACTCAATTACTGACGTACTGGACGGCATGCCGCCAGTACGCATACCCCCAGGTTTCAGAAACGGAAAGTTTTTTGCATATTTTTGAATTCATTTTATTAAAAAAGAAGCTTTTACTCTTTCAAAACCAAATACACTTACACCGGAGTTTGGAGACTCGTGTACTCGTAATTTGTTGGCGCAGTAACGTGATTATGGAATACAAATTAACACAATTTATGATGTACTGGAGGGCATTCCATGCCCCCCAGACCCCCCGGTTTCGAAGCCGAAAGTTTTATGATTTACAAAACTTCAGTAAAATTTTATTAGCCAAAAGCGTTTCCCATTTTCAAAACCTGTTTTCGGGGTATGCTACCTCCCCGTCTTTCAGTGAATCTATTAAGATAATTTTTTAGGGAAACTTGCAATCAGGGCCTATTTTTAACTGAGTTTGGGCCTAGGCTCTAGCAAACTCAAATGTAACTAATAGCATCGATGACCCAATTTTTGGGTTATTTTATCAGTATTTGATTTTTATTTTACGATTTTATGTTCTCTTTTTTTAGGCTCCTCTGGCCATTGGGCACTAGGCACGTGCCTAATGCGCTTAATGGTAAAATAAATCCTGTATTCGACCTAATTGTTTACCCCGCGCACATATTTTCCCTATAAATTTTGTCAGTTACAATCGTCCCAAGTTATATACTTCTTAACCTTTTCTGTTTACTTAAAATTAACTATAGGTAAAAACTTATTCAAGTAGTCATATTTTTGGCTCCGTCAAGTTCGCTTCTCTATTTTTGAATTTGGGATTTTTTTTAAACAAATTTAACGAAAATGAATAATAAAATAATTTTTGAAATTGATTTCCTTCAAAAATGTACAGCATACAGAAGGGCCAACTTAATGTGGAAATTTCAAGTCTTAGTAAAAATTCAGCAATTTAAAAAAAATTATAGCTTTTGCCAGCAGTTCGTAAGCACTTTCTAATAAATTTTAAAAAAATTTAAAATTTCAAAGTAGAGGGGATAAGCAATACAGTCCTTCACGAAATCTAACTGTACGCGTATCCGGATCTAAGTAGAAATAGATTCCAGTAGTTTAAATTCATAGGTTTTTGTTGAATTTTTTTTTACTTTTTTTTATTTATAACTTTGATTTTGCGAAATTTTGGAACGGGCTCATACAAGAACTTTTTTTTTGCAAGAATGACAAAGCTGGAAATAAATTAAATATATTCTTTAGGTATTCTCCTTCTCCTTATCTTTAATTGTTGCGGGGGGGGGGTGGTTGTTTCTGTTGTCAATTTTATGTTTTAAAATCATTATATTTAAATATTCCAACTAACAACAAAAATATATACTAACAGCGAAAGCAATTAGTAAAGCAACGAACTACTAACAAATACTGCAAGTTTCTGACATTAAAATGAAATAAGATGAAGTGATAACTTGGGAACAGAATGTGGAAAACACAATGTAATGTTAAGTACAAAGTAAAGCGCAATAAACATTAAAACGCACATAAAAGAAAAATTTAAATTTAAAATAAATCAATTTATTCTTTAGAGAAAAAATAATTATTCGGGAATAGTATTTTTGTAATTGCTACGAATACTTGAACATTTTTATTTCATATTATGTGATTTGTAGTAATTACAATTTATCTACTGAAAATAATTCAAATTATTTTTTATATAAAAGCATAAAAACGTTTGATGTTTATCTACGGATCAGTAAATGACTGTCAGTTTGGTATAAATTGAAAACTTTTAGAACAACTGAATGATTTTTCGTATATGGGCAGAAAGCTTTGTAAAAATGGATAGATGAATAGATGGTGAAATTGATAGATGGATGAATGCATTTCGGAAAATAGTTAGAAGTATATTATAGTCTATTGCAAAGAATAAAGCAGTGTCAAAAGAGAGAAAAATGGCGATGTACTATTCATAAAAGTATGTTTACGTCAACTTTTGCACGTTAATTAATTACGATTTTTAATTAAATATTTTTAATCCTAGTTAATTTAAATTCATTTAGTTCAAAAAAATTCTCTCTTGAGAGAATTGGAGATTTACTCACATGCATAAGCTTATAATCAATAACTTATGCCTCACAAGGGTGTCAGCGTCAGGATTAGAACGTATATATATATATATTGCAATGATGTTTAGGGTGGGTGTTGGACAGAAGGAATGGGTGATAAAAACTATAATTCAAATGAAAAAATGATGAGCTGTCGAATAATATATAATGCAATTGTGATTATCTCATTTTGAATATAATTGTAATTCTGTAAAATAATTAATATAATAAAAGAATACATAGCAAATTTGGCGCCCGCGCAGGGACTTCAAACAGGCTCGAGTGAAACTGGACCTTGGGTAAAAAAGGAAAAATATTTGAACTTAGTTAAATAATAAGATAGAAGATTTTTAGGGAAAATCATCGCTAGACGGGGCGATAAGAGGTTAGCAGAAACGGCAAAGGAAGATGAAGAGATATCGGTTGCATCTAGCGGTATTATACCAACAATTTTTTTTAACAATTTATACATATAAACAACAGTTAAAGTTTGTAACGGCGGATGAATTTTTAGTACTTTACAGTGGCTTTCGTTAAAATGTAATTTATTATTGTTTAACCAAATTAAACATGGGAAAAACTTCTAATTACTTCAACGGCATTAAATTTAAATAAAACGTATGATAAGTAACCAAAACCATCCTGTAAATGAATAAGTCCAACAAATAAGCAAACATGCTGTTTCTATTGTTCTACCTTCATACAAACTAATTTTAAATGTTTAAAGGTAAATAATTTTAATACAAATTAAATTTGTAGAGTGCCGCACGCGCGCCCCAATTTTACATGACTAACTCACTCACAAATCTAACGCGTGCGACTACAGTCTAACAGTGAACTTTAACTGGAGTCTTATTTTGGGATTTAAGCCTAAAATCAAACCTTAAAATAAAAGAGGAAGCAAATCAATATTTTTTGCTTTAAAAAATGAAAGAAAAGCAGAAACATATTATTGCTTTCTTTTTAGAGGGATTACTAATAGCCGCTGTTAAATTTTAGTTTATTATTTGAAGAACTACTTAAGGCGATAATTTTTTTTTGAGATAATGGGCTTAAGAATGTTGTCGAAAGAAAAGTAGTATACAAAATAAAGAAATGTGTAGAGTGAGTTAATGAGAATGGATTAAGTAACAACTTTTTTCTGTAGTAAAATAATTTTTTCTTTCCTACTCCATAAAGGAACGGGAATGTTTATCAATAGTTAGTTTTAATGTAACATTAAAAGTTGTGATTATTATAATAATAAGTGTAGAAACTAATTTACATAATACTGACACGTTGTCCAAACCCTTTTCAAAGTTGGCGAACTGTGTTAAGTTTGGCAAAGGGCTATTTAAATCGAGTCCCGAAATGTAAATTGATGGGAGAGACTTAAATTATGCAAAATAATTATTTCCGCAAGAAAGCCAGAAGTAATAATAATTGGTAAATACCAAAAACATTAATTTATAGATCGGAAATGCGGCGATTTTTTAACCTATTTTAGAAAAATTGCATTTCTTTCGTTCATTCAATTTGTTTTACAAAAGAATCAATGCAAGCATCGAGTTTGACTTGAATTCTTGTAGTAACATTCAGTAGGATGTAAAAGGTAATTGTCGAAACGATTGTCGTTTGAAACATCAAAAACGCGAAGGAATTTCAAAATAAAATTACATATTCAATATGTTTCGTGAAAAAGGTCACCATGGAATGCTACGACTCGAATTGTACATAAATAAATATATAATTTTTTATTTAAGAAGCTCCATACAAATTTTTGTTAAATAGGCACTGCTATACAGGATGTACAATAAAAATGAGATTAAGATTCAATTAAGTTTAACATTTAAATTTTAATTTCTAGGGGAATCACATGGCTTTATTAAATTCAAGTATTTCTTTTTAATTGGTCGCTACTTTAAAACCAAATTGACCTCAAAATCAGAAACCAGAAAGAGGCCCATTAAGAAAATTAAACAATAATTGCTTTTACTTTGTTAAACCTCGTTTTATTCAAACGATTATTTAAGGGGTATAACTTCTAATGATCCATTTTAATGGACACATTCCTTTGTAAATCTCAAACTGAGTTTATTCGGCACAACAAAAAAGTTGTTGTGTCTATCATAAAAGTTTTTAAGAATTTTGTTCAACATTGCAAATACAAATTTTTGGATCGTAACAGTGCTTAATTTAAAATTTAAATTTAAAGGGGTAGTTTTTGAGATATTATGTGAATCCTGAGAAGTATAATTAAGTTAAATAGAGGAAAGGTCACAAATTTTGTGTCAGTATCAATTAAATATTTAATACAATTTCAGTTCTGTAACTATTTAAATGTAAATATGAAAAGGTTGAAATCAGAGTTTCTCAACGTTTTAGTGTTGCTACCCAATACAATAATTTTTTATGTTTTTGTGTATTTTAATTTTTAATTTTATTATTTTATTTTAGTAAATTAAATAGTTTTTCGAATTTTCAATATGCTGGCACCCCCCATTTAGTGTGATCGCGCCCTATTGTGGGGTATGCCACACAGGTTCAAAAACGTTGCCGCTGGTTTAAAATAATCCTTTATTGTAGTTAAAATTGGATCAGGCACTTAAAGTATAAATTTGAATCTATTACTTCAATCTAAATATTATACAGGGAACTATTTTTAAATCAATTAATGTTTATCCGGAAAAAATAATTTTCAGGTGTCTACAAAAAATGTGTTAAAATTTAATTTAACTTATTTAACATTTAACTTTTACTAAATTTATTTTCAAGTCCCACGTCGGGCGCCAAAATTAAATAACTTTATATTAATTTCTTATGTTAGGAATATGCAGTTAACGACACAAAATAGTGTAATCCTATATTATGTATAAACAGTTACCTTGTATTTCCTTAATATAATTAATAGTTCAATTAAAAATTGCAACTTTCACCGCTAAATGCATTTTATCCGTGAAAACGGATAAAATAAGTATACTTGACCCTTTTCGTGTAAACTTGACTGAAAAATTTTGGAATGATTTTTAGATTTTTTTTATAATACCAATTTACAGTGTAAAAATAAATTTACGTTTTTATTACAATACAGGTTAGATAAAAACGGCATTATAATTTTATAAATTTTGAAGCATTCAGTATGGGTTAGCTATAAATTTTTAAAGTAAAAATATTCGACACGCATTTTCCATAATCCATATTAAAGTGGATGATAATTTTGGTAAGGTTGTATAATTAAGTATGCTTTCTAAAATTTACATAAAATATTAGAAAAACAGGCGCTCATTTAAAATTCCTAGACTAATTCATCAATTTGTTATAAATCCGCTTGAAAAATTACCCTTACACCAGTTTCTACCTAAACTTGAATATTAAAAGGTTGGTTGTCACATTATAACTAAATTATATTTAACTAATGGATTGTATGGGTACTAGCGACGTCGATCTTTGTTGATTAGGTCAACTTACCTGGTCTGTTTAAATTGCATGATCTCACGGGTGGGGTTCCTTCCAGAAGTGGTTCATGCTTTGCTTAATTTAAACAACAATTAAAAATCGAAAATTCATTTTAAGTTTGTAATGAATTAATAATTAAATATTAACAAAAAAACAGGACTACCAATTAAAATTATATTATATATTATTCTTTCTTTATTGCGAACCAACAATATCAAACTGAACATTTAATTTATATCAATCAAATTAAATAAAACAGTAAAAAATAATAAATACTTCAATTTCTTTTATTTTGTTTATCATTTCCGCAATTTTCAACGATTTTCACCATTTTCAGCTCGCCTTTAAGTTTAGTTGTGATGGACGATTATGCCAAATTTCACGACATTTGGCTGTGCAGTTTAACCTGTGCGATTGATACTAATTCTTTTCATAACCCAACCACACACTGGCATACGGACCAACATCGAACTAAATCGAAATCTTCTCAGGGCATACAAAACATTGTAATGGGAAAATTTAGATTTTTTTGGATTACAATACTTTCTCTTATACATAGTACGTTAATACGTATGAGGAACTTAATAATAATAATAACTTCAATTAACTTATCATTATACTTATTAACTGATATTAAAGATTTTGAATAAACACATTGCTAATTATGATTAAAAATAAAAAATTTAAAAAAGTTAAAGAGAATCTCATCATTTAAATTATATAAATTTGGTCAAAAACCTGCTCAAATAAATAACAAATCTTAAATTAATATTATGTAAAATTTTTATTTACATTTACCACATCCTAAATTAAAAATAAATATTAAATTTTCAAGACAAATCTATCATTTTACAATACAAGTATTAAGAACGTTTTCATGAATATTGTGGATCGTATGCTCTGATCATCAATCACTGCACATTAACTTCAACTCAAATAACCATTTCATTTTTTTCTACGATAGTCGATAATAAATAAATGACATATTTCATCCAATAAAACTTTTAATTAAATTGATTAATTTTTCAGACACGAACTTATCGATAAATCTTACTTGATTTTCTAGCCAATTTAAAAAGATACGGTACGTTTATTTTCTATTTTTAGAATTTTACGATTTTAACTGGTTATAACTCCTTTTGACAGAAATTTAAAAAAAAAACGCTGGTAATCGAAAAATTAAAGGAAGATAAATTAGTCAGACAAATCTTGAAGAAATAAATCACTAGTCTGTCTAGTGATCTTAATGCAGATAATTTATGTTGCATTCTAAGGAATTATAAGTAGATAATTCAGTTGCACCCGTGCCAGTCGTGACCAGATCAACGAGATTCTCATAGCGAACTTATAGCATTGAAAAGAGTTTCACGAAAATTTTTGTTTAAAATTACAATAATAAATTTAATTGGGATATTAAGAGAGATGAATTTTTATCAAATTACATGAAAACAGAAAAAACTTCTGGATTATTCTGCAATAAACTCACCTTGAAAATGATTCGAAACGTTGGACAATATAATATTGATTTAATAGACGTTTTACTAAACTATTTTAAACCAAATTACTAAATAATAGTTAAAAATATTAAATATTAAACATATTAAGTCTGGGACATAGTTTTCAATAATTCAAGCAAATCATGATTTGTGATTGCAATCTAGCAAATATTATTGTGACTGAATATTATGTCAAACCTTAAACCCTTAAAATTAAAAGAAGCATACTAAATGTCGGTAAATAAGTAACCCAATTTAAACCCCTGCTCTCACTTATAAGCCCGGCCCAGCACAGCGCTAACAGAGGTTCAACACCTCCCAAAGCTACCGCCAGCTTCCACAAGACAGATGAATGAGATATAGGGTCTAGACCTTGTGCTCCTTGAAGTCGAAAAGTTAGTAGTTTATCGTAATGCAAATTTAAAATTACAAATATTTTAAAAGCTTATTCAAAAATTACTAAAAACTAAAATTAAATGAAACGGCTTATGGGCTTATAGGAAAGCTTATAAAACTAATTTAACGCTGTAAAACGTAAACGCCGATTACCAAACGCGCGTAAACGGGCTGCGCTTGACCTTGACAGTCGTTTAACTTTAAACGATAGAACTTTAATCAGATAGAAATTTTACAAGGTTGTTACAGTATAAAATGGAAACAGTTTAAAGATTAAAGCAATTAGAGTGAATGGCGCCATCTATTTTTTTGTAAAAACACAGCATTTCAAAACAAATTAAATTTTTTCATCAAATCAGGTTTTTGTTAGGCAAAAAAAAGGTTGTAAACATTTTTGAATTAGGTGTGGTTTTCATTCAAAAAAGTAATTTGGAAACTAGCCATAATATCGATAACAATTCATTTGTAGCATCTGATATCAGATTTCTCTTTTTGTGACAATGACAAATTTTGATAGCAAAAAAACTTCAAAAAAAATTTTTTAAATTTAAACGGACGATTTACCGAAAGCAGAAAAAACCTTCCACTTAATTCTAATTGAAACAATTAATGTAGATAATAAATTACTACGTAGTTTTATAAAATCAAATATTGCGCCTCAAACTTTTCGTAAAGTTTTTGATTTTATTAAGTAATTGTTATTCATTGTAATGGAGTACTGATGTTTCTTAAATGATTTATTATGTTTTGATCTTAAAAGTTTTGACGTAAATTTTACTGTTGCAAAATGTAGGGTATTTTTTATCAGAATTATCTTTGAATAATTTATATTTTCTTTGTGAATCGAAAATTTTATTTAATAATAAACCATATTTTTCATAGCTAGCTTTGAAATTTTCAAAAATACGTTGGTACGAAATTATTTCTTCTAAGTAAATTTAAAATTTTATTGTTATTTTTGTTTGATATCCGAGTTCCTTAATTGTAATGTTTTGCATAAGAAAAAATTTCCTAAAAGAATAATAAATTGAATATATTATATCAACAGCATAACCGCTATTCGCATACAAATAGAAAAACTTTGTTAATTTGCTCCACGTTGGGCGCCATTGCAATGATTTTTTCAATTATTTTTAAAAATTTGTAAATCTTAAATTTTCTAGTAGGTATATAATTGATTTATTTATGAAGAAATATAAATTTTTATGAAGATATATAATTTTCAGCAAAGTTTTTGTTGTTTGTTGTGTTTTCTTTCATAAATCAAATGTAGCGTACGAAGTAGGCAACTCGAAAAAGTTTTGTATAATGTTATAAGTAGGGTATTGATTATACGTGTTGATTAAATTGTAATTTGTCAATGTCATCATGAAGTAATCCAAAAAGTAAAATACGACCTTAAGAATCTTATTCTAGGTATATATCGTTAATAAATTTGTATACTGCTTGTTTACCTTAATGTAAAAATTATAGCGATAAAACTACTTGAAAACTATAATTAAATTTTTTTAATTGTAGTATTATTAAAATAGGTTAACCCATCAAATTACACCGAAATAATATATTAATCTGAAATAAATTCAGTTAAACTATATTTTATAAATTTTGAATTTTTTAAAACTGAAAAAAAGTGCGTTTTTTAAACCCGATTACATCTAACCACTGTTATGGTTCTAGTTTGCGTTTTGGCAGGAGATTTTTTAATCCATTATTTGTTTGCCATAAAATTACTAATAAGTATTAAATTAAGTATTATATAGAAATACTATTAAGTATTCCTATAACAAATACAACAACACAAAGCTATCTATATAAAGTTCTTATTAAAACTAATTATCGTCATTAGAACTTGAGAAAGTTCTAAAAGGTCTTAGTTTATACTTTCGTTTAGTTTAAACCAATTCAATTAAATTTAATGCGAAAAAATTTCTTGATTTGAACGTGAGGGTTGCTATTTTAATTGGGACTTGTTTGTCTTATTAAGAAATGCGAGCATTCATTGTAATAAATCAAGGGATATAAAAACTTTACTCACGTAATAACACTACAACAAAGAAATACGCTTTTATTTCAAAATATCAAAACTAAATATTTTTGAGCAAGTTGGCGGGACTTGCACAATAAATCAGAATTACAACAATAAATTTCAAATAAAGATATACTTGAGAAATGCTACACGTAATCATAAAATTAGCTTTTCGAAAGAAATATTTAATTAATGTACTATAGAAAAGACAACATGGTCTGAACCGTCCTATACATAAAATTTCAGTTCCCTCACGGCTTCTTCCATTATTTAGAATTTAATTTTGTACTAATAATATTTTTATTATTACAAGTAACATAAATGGCGCGGCCTTCAGGCCGCACAACCTTGACAATTAAATTTTTTTAATGTGAGGAGCGAAGATATAATTATAAAAATTGTTTTGTTAATTTTGAGATTTTTTATTTTATTTTAATTTTTGAAAATTTTAAAATTCTTGCATTTTTAATTAGGATAGAAAACAAAGGATAGCGGTGAAATTCTTCTAAAATATTTAAATTGAAAAATAATTATAGGTTAAAATTGATCTCAGGATATTGCAATGGAAAATCAAAATACGATAACTCGTCGGCCATAATCACCACAATCTTAGCGTGATTTTTCATTCCAATATTCTGAAATCAATTTTCACTGATTATTTAAACTTCTGTTTTTCTTCTTGAATTGTAAAATTCATTACTAACTTTATATTCAGATCACTCCTTAATTTCATGAAAATTACTATCTAAATTTACTTGATCTGCTCCTGTTTTTTTTTTTTGAATTTTATTTTTTTATTTTAGAATTATCGCAAATTTCTACCCCAAAATAAGCAATTGCCATAAAATCAAAATAAAAAAAAATACGGAACAAGGTAGCACACATCGGGCACAATCCGGCACATTATTCAATTTTTAAATTTTCAAAAATGGCGGGGCTAACTTCACACATGTCATATTTGTTTAATTACGTAAACAGAATTTTAAAAAAACTTAATTTACTTTAATGTAAGAATTCTTGTAGAATTTAAGTCAACATAAATTATGCTAAATAAATTTTTTTGAATAAACCAATCGTTAGATTCGGTGACAATCACCACGCTGTGGGGCCGAATAATCTAATCTTCCTATTTTAATTCGTTAGTTTGTTTAGTAGGTATAATACATTATATTTAAGTTATGTAAATCTAAATTTGAAAAGTAGGTAGCACGCTTTAATTGAAATATTAATTAAAAATAAAATTATATTAAATTATAAAATTTTAACAATATTGTGTCAAAAAATTTCGTTTAATAAAACTTGTCTTGTACAGCCACTCGAAATAGGGGACTATTTATTTCAGTTTCTGTCCTCGTTATGCTTTTATAATGAATACTTAAATGTTGCCTTCGTTTTAAACAACCTCTAAAAATTGTTAAATTTAATTAACGTCTTTATTAATAACATTGAACATCATTAAAAGTTTAATCCTTAAGTGTTTATTCAAGTTTGTCAATTTATAACTACAGTATTATTGTTTTGTTTTTATTATGGGTTATTAAAATTTAATGAGATCGAAACATGGTTGAACTAACAAATAAATAACTGTAGGTACACAATAAATAATAATAAACTAATAATACTATATAATATTAAGTTTTGTCTATTTACACGATATACCCACCAATCTAAACAAATCGAGAATGGGTACAAACACCTCTATTACAGAAATCATTCCTTGACTAATAAAGTTGCTTGCTAATCGAGTAACACACCAATCAAGTTGCTCAACAATTAAGTTCCAACCAATCACGTACCACTAGGTATTAATTATGTATTCGAGATGGTACCCCGTCACAATAGCCCCAGCCAAAACAGCCCCGACACAAATAGCCCGATGGCAAAATAGCTCCGACAAAATAGCTCAGTGATAAAACAGCTCCGACCAAATAGCCCGATGACAAAATAGCCCAGTAATAAAACAGCTCCGACGAAATAGCCCGATGACAAAATAGCTCCGACCAAATAGCCCTATGATAAAATAGCTCCGACTAAATAGCCCAATAATTAATAATTAATTATTATTTATTATTATTAATTATTATCTGAATCTCAGAAATATCTCACGCGGGGGGAGGGGGGTCTCGGAAAATATCACGTAATTTTTTTTCCGCAAGAAAGATGAGAAAAGGGGCCGTTAATGATTTACCTAAGGGGACGTCCATTAATTACGTGAAGCGTTTGGGGAAGGGGGGGTCGAACAAAATTTCAGCCAATCTCACGCGGGGGGCGGTCTCGGAAAATATCACGTAATTTGTAAAACTGTAAAATTGCGAGAGAACTGGGTTAAATTAAGTAGGTAAGACAAACAATCTCACGCGAGATTAGAAGAGAGGGGGGGGGGATCGAAAAATTGTAGTAAGAAATGTAGTAATGTATTGTCTGATATAGCGATTCGCGAAGGTATACTACAGAGTGGCACAAATAGCATATACCAACATACAGTTGGTAAGCGGATTCTATATATAAGAAAAATATAATCAACAGCATTAAGAACCAAAAACACAACAACGCAAAAACTAGAAAATATCTATTGTTAATAAATATCACTGCGCTAAAATTGAGAATATTCAATCACAGAAGGGTAGAAAGCTGCTAATGTATGAAGGTTATCGCTATCGAAAAGCGAGAGAAAATACCGATGGAAGTGTGTCCAGGAGGTGCGTCAAATCTAACTGCCGAGGATGAGTGAAGGTTACAGATGGTAACTTACTAGTTGTTACACTCCATGACGACCACGCTCCAAATCTAGCAGAAAACGAAGCCGCGAAATCTGTTGCAAGTATTAAGACAAGAGCTTTGGATACTGTAGAAAAGCCGAGACAAATAATTCAGCAGTGTACAAGCGGGATTTCACTGGAGGCATCTGTTCATTTGCCTGCGTATTCTGCATCCCAAAGAACAGTGGAACGAGCAAGAAAGAAAACTCACCAATCGTATCCAACTTTTTTGAATATTGCAGGCATCGAAATTCCCGAACCGCTGAAACTTACATCGAGAAATACAAGCAATTTTCTTTTATTGGATTCAGGACTAGCTGATATCAATAGAGTCTTCATGTTTGGAACTGAAGAAAATCTCGAAATTTTGAGCGAATATCGCAATTGGTATGTGGACGGGACATTTAAAGTATCGCCAGAACTGTTCTATCAAGTGTTCACAATTCATGCTTTAGTGGATAAGAAGTGTCTCCCATTGGTATACGTGTTATTGCAAAACAAAACAGAAGCGTCTTATGGTAAAGTATTTAATAAGTTTTTAGAATTAAAACCAACTTTGCAGCCAATAAGTTGCTTGTGCGATTATGAAAAGGCAATCCATAATGCTGTATCGGAAGCGTTCAATGAAGTGGATGTACAAGGTTGTTTGTTTCATCTCGGGCAATCTTTGTGGAGAAAAGTCCAAGACCTCCACCTTGTGGAAGCTTATCGTGATGACGAAAACATAAGAATTTACGTTAAAATGTTACTCGCATTGAGTTTTGTACCGAATCCCGATGTCATCATTGCTTACGAAGAACTAGCAGATAATTTGCCGCCGATGTTGAACCCACTAGCTGATTACTGAGAAGATTACTACATAGGACGGCAAAGACGGGGTAGATGAGCCGAACCAAGGTTCCCTATAACTGTGTGAAATGTACATAACAGAGTGGTTGTAGGTTTTCCAAGAAGCAACAACTCTGTAGAAAGATGGCATCGTGCGTTCCAGCAAACTGTCGACTATCATCATCCATCTATTTTTAAACTAATCGAACACTTCCGGAAAGAGCAAGATCGGGTGGAAATTGAACTGGAACGATATAGCGCAGGTTTTAGAAACCCCCAAGCTTCGAAACAGAAATAAATACAAGTAAGTAGAAGATTACAAACTTTAGTTAATGAATATGATGGCAGCGATATTTTAGTTTTTTTACGAGGAATCTCGCATAATTTAACTTTGTAAATAAATGATTTTGCTGTAAATGTCTTTTTTATTATTATTCATCACACAGAGTTATATTAGTATATTTTGAGAAGCCCGGGCTGCCTCAAGCTCTTATATCGGGGCTATTATGTCGTAGGGCTATTTTAGCCCGGGCTATTTGTCGGGGCTACTATGTCGCAGGGCTATTTTAGCACGGGTTATTATGTCACAGGGCTATTATGTCGGGGCTACTATGTCGCAGAGCTATTTTGGCATGGGCTATTATGTCTCAGGCTATTATGTCGGGGCTACTATGTCGCAGAGCTATTTTAGCATGGGCTATTATGTCGCAGGACTATTATGTCGGGGCTACTATGTCGCAGAGCTATTTTGGTATGGGCTATTATGTCTCAGGCTGTTATGTCGGGGATATTTTGACGGGTCACCATTCGAGATACATTACAAATATTGAACTTGCATCACTAGCATTTAGGCATCTAGCCAATTTTTAGTAACTCGACTTACTAGGTTTTTTGATTGTACGCTAGATACCAATCGAATTGCACATCCATTCTCTCATCAAATATGACTCGTGTCTCTCTCATAATTTCTCAAGTTTATTTGTAGGTTTTTAATTAAGGTAATATTCTTTTTTTTATTTTTTATTTTTTATTTCAAATAGTTTATATTTAAGTTTTCGGTAATACTCCTCCTCTTTAATAATTTCAATATAGTTTAACATTCAAATTCTGATTTTTTTACAATCTCGCAATTAAATATTGCAATTAACCAGTCAGCTATGATGTTAATTGCCTTATTAAAATTTTATTTACTAAATATCTATATTTTAAAATAATAATGTTACAATATTTAGTAATTTTTTTTCTACAAAATAAGATATCTCATACGATAACAATTATCTTGTGAGAAATTATATTGAACTGATTTACTACACTAGATGAAGTCTTATTTGATGCTTTGGCGTATGTAGTTTATGCATGACAGCACACCACCTGATTTTAGCTGAGTACTAATAATAGAATTTTGAAATTAGAATATCCTTAGAGCATAGATGAATCTATTAATTATACGAAGTGATTCACAATATATTCATTAAAGTTAAATTAAGGATGTACGAGTATAGGAGACAAAAAATAAAGCTATTCTAAATCTATTTTGAGATCAGCTAAAAGTCAGAAATCAATGAAAATTAGAAAATTTCAAATAGATTTATTTCAATAGATTTTGCAGCTATAATTTGACACTTACTTTTTGGTAAAATGCATGAAATAGTTTTACTTAAAGTGTGCTTTTAAGGAAAATCATAAAGTGTAAAACAGTAAAATACTTATTTCAATAAAAATCTTTAAAAAAAATCTGTTTTCCAAATTTTTTGTAGTTGTTACTTATAAATGGAAGAAAGTTTCAGCAAAATTTTATCACTGTTTACTACCCCGTTCTCGAGATATTAATTATAAGCTAAAACCGTTACAGCGTTTTAACGTTCAAATCTCCAGACGTTAAAACGTCCTTAAAAATGTTTAGAACCTGTCGCTATTATAAATATCATGTAGTCATATCTCGTTTTTTATGGATGCTTTAATAACAAATATCAATTTTTATTGCTAATAAAATCTACTAAATTTTTTATTTTGTTGCCGAGATAGTCACTCGCAAAATTTAATTTAATTTAATATTTTAAGATTAAAGAAAAAAAACCTTACTACATGCATTTTTGTAACTTTGTTGATCGTTCATGACATTTAAAAAATAGTAAAGGCCTCGCAGAAGGCCAATATTTGTGAAATTCAAATTAAACCTCCTTCTGTCTCCGATTGTACCTCCTATAATCCTTAATATAATTCATCGAAGTTCTATGGGAGTAAGCATAATATTTTTTTGAGACCTGTTGCTTCTTACTTTTAAAACAATTTTTTTTCATTTTTTTCAACAAAAAATTTACATTAAAATTTTGACAAACTAAAGGGATATAAAAATGTTCTTGTTAATCTATTCATAAGCGTCACTATGATACACCTGTACTGTTGGTTTTACTACGTTTAGGGATCATTTATTATTGTATCAGTGTGGAAAAACTGCAGAAAAGCATTCTTTCTGCATATTTACATATTTTTGTACAAATGGAAAAAATGAAACTTTTTTCGATGTCGCATCGTTATTTCATTTCAAGCACTAATTATAAAGAAATAAACTGCTCACTATTAATTTGGAATTGTAAGTTCAAAGTTGAACATCGAAATAGGTACTTAATACTTGGGTAGAATTAATTAATACTATAGCATTGATCAGATCAAACAAACTTTAAAATGCATTTTAGCGAAACTAAAGCTTACGAGCATTGATGTTTCTCTTCAGTAATAATTAGTGTTTATCAGAGGATTATTATAATCCTCTAAATTAGACACGCCTCCTCCATAAGCGATGCAGAGCTGCTGAATCATTAAAACCAATTATTAGTTATAATATTAACATAATCAAAGTTCACATATCAGATTATTTAAATGTTGTGACTACCTCCACATATTATTCCTAATATTTATTAACAAAAAGAGGTATTAAAAACAGGTGGAAACAATGAAACGCTTGTTAATCTATTTGTGCGCGTCGTTCATGCTTTGAACTTTATCAAATACTTAGATAAAAATGAAAAATATAAATTATTCTATTAAAATTAAATACTTCGTTTTATTAAAAATAAGAAAATGTTTAATTTAACAGTAATGGTTGTAAATAATCATTGTATGATTATGAAAATAAAAGTAGAAAATTAAATACCTGGAGTGAACTCAACTAAAGCGATTTCCATTATGGTAATGACACAAAGTAGAGTTCTAAATTAAATTGCACTTAAGCACGCTATAACCCTCTTTTCCAAAAAATTATTACATAAAAGTCTTGCATTATAAGATTTTTAAATCATCAATACTTTTAATAAGTATAAACAAGTCAATCATGAATTACAAGATCATTTTAAAGAATTGGAACAAAAAACTACTCAGTTTTATTAATCAAGCAGAAGAACACAGAGTAAAAATCCAGACAAACAGAAATAGAATTAAAAAGAACGCTTCGTCAAGTTTTTTTAACTTTAATTGAAGATAGAAATGTAGCAGCAGAAAATATTATTATAGGGTGTAAAAATCATTTTAAAATGCTTTTTTGTATAAAGTTGACGCTTTTGAAATTATTTTCACTTAATTAAAAAAATTCTATTTATAGTAATCAACTAATCAGCTTAAGCGATAAAAAATTAATTCATTTAAAAAATATAGTGTTAATAATTTAATTGAATAAGAAGTATGATTGTTACATGAATGTAGTTCACCAATTGTCAATCGAATGTATTAATCACTGAATTTCACGGATGGAAATAACTTCAATTAAATTTGCATGAAATGTAAATAATTCAGCACACAAAGTAAATCTAACTAAAAATTTAAATCAATAGGTGCGATATACAAATTTCTTATTTAATTTTGTACTTTGTTGCTGCTTTTTCATTACATATTAAAATACTAATTTAAAATCACTTATCAAAAGCTTAAACTAAACAAATTATTTTTTTCATTTAATTTAATTTTAAAATATCACTTAAACCGAAAACTTACTCAGTAATTTATTTATATCTAACTTATTTATATTAATAATATATTAAATTATAAGTAAAAATATACAAACCGATAATTAATTTCTGCTTATTAAATTAATTAATAATGAGTTGTAGTGATATTGTTATACTACAGCATAGTCGAAAGACAAACAATAATATCGATCCCATGGTATTGATGCCCTTGTTATGCCGAAAATTAGATACCAATTGTTATGATTGTTACCTTCAAGTTATTATAGTCTATCTCATTGAAAAGTATGCAAATCACATTTGAATGTCGAAACAATCTTCAAGAGCATGTTTATTTGGGGGTAATTTAAATAAATTCTATAATTATTACATTCAAATTTACGTTTGATTTTACTTGTAATCACCCTGGATATACATTTAATTACATACATAACTTTGTTTGAGACAATTATGAATTTTCTGTAAGCTAATAAAATAATACCTGTTTTTTCGTTCAATTATAGGTTTAATTCAAAGTTTATGGTACTTTAGGTTACGCTTAACAGCATCATACGGGCAGTTAAATCCAAACCTTTACACAGTAAAAGCCTGCTCCATGCCTAAAGGCGGGTAGTTAGTTCAAAAATTGTAATGTCGATGAAGTTTATTTGCATTAAATCGGATAGTGCTGATAAAGTATTACGCAGTGGATCCTAAGTCTTTAAGTTTTACGTTACGTTACGTGGGAATTTTAAGTCGACAAGTGCGGAATTATAAAGAATCAGGTTTTTTTATGGTAATTAAGAGAATGCATTAAGCTACGACTTAATTTTTACGGCTAGCTTCGGCAGAACCTGTTTTACGCTGTATTGGGAAGTTAAAATGATGTTTATTTTGTATAACAAGATCTTACATTACAACGCGTTAACAGCAGCCTGTTTTGTGTCTAAAATTGAAAATTCCAAATTATGTTCATCGGGAAAGTCTTAATTAATTTGACATTTTCGAAACAACATCTATTTCTACATTGGTAGTTTTGCAGAAGCAAAAGGTCACCAAATAACATCATACATTCATAACCCTTTCACGGTTATCTAACTAAGCCACTGACGCAGAATTATAACAAAATTAGTACCTAAATTACTTGGTTTGTAAAATTTTCCATGCACGAGGTGCCTACTATTCTATTTTTCGTTTTGAAAATTAATTTTGTAACCAAATATCAAATATTATAATTAAAATATTAATTTGAAACCCACCTATTCTTTAAAATGATAAATCATCTGATGTCTTTCTAGAATAATTTAAGAAGGGTTGTAGTTTCTTAAGTAAATTTAATGAAATCTAACCATATATTGTGAGTGAAATGTTGATCAAATTATTAAGAAATGACGTTTGCCTATTCAAATTCAGCTTGAATTAACGTTTTGTTGACATACTTCATTATAATATATAAATTTGATCAGTAACATAACCTAGAATAATTTTAATTATTACGACATGAAGATAATGCGCTACGCTGAAGCGTAGTACTGAAGTACTATGGATATTTTTAAAATTATTAAGCTCAATTATCAAACATACTTAAATTAAATTCATTTATCTTCCAGATAAACCAATTATTTACAATCAGTATTAAGAGATCAAATTACAATCAAGTAGATGTTACTTACTGATTAAAAGTAAACAAAAGCCTACATCTTAACATGAAATCCGAACCGCTACACAATTAATAGGGTAAAATCTAGAAATCGAACCTCTAACCCTATTTTTCAAAGTTCTAACTTCATGTAAGTTTTTGATATATATTATTACTGTCTTTTTATTAGTTTTCAATTTTGCTACACAGTTTTACCAGAAATCGAATCTAATACTGGTACATTATTTATGTATAGGTACAGTTTATTTAGTACTGGTATATTATCTAAATCAATATGAATTTTATAGCCGTAAATTTACTTTGACAACTTTCACTTTTCTGTTTTATATATTTTTAGCTGACAGATTCTAGATACAAATACTTATATGATATATACTTATTAGAGAAACACTTTAGAAAAAATTTAACCCTCCAGTGCCCAAGTTCTTGTTGTAGATAAAAAAATTATTACTAGGCTAATTGGTTATTACTAATTGTATTGTACTTCTAAAATTTTTGAATGAGAGGCCTTAAGGCGTTCTTGGGAACTAAAGGGTTGCGATACATTAAATTTTAAGTTTTGTTACAATTTATGTATTATATAAGCTCCTGTTCAAATTTCATTTTAAATATAACGTTTCAGACTGCCGATAAGTTCTGAATTAGTATAGAAATATAGCCCTTATATTATTCCATAGTAAGTGGTAACTGCAATAACCAATCTTGTTTCAAAAGTTTCTCAGATGTATCCAAAGGGAAATCAACGAAAAGAAAACTAATAAAAATTATGAGACAGAACATAAAAAAATTTCTATCCGAATCTTTACATTTAATGTACTACATAATAATTCATTAATCTTCAGATGACTGATCTTCCTTAAAATACAATTAGGATTATTTTTGCTTTGCAGATTTTTCGCATATCAATTTAGATCGATAAAATGCAATTATTATGATATTATGTACGCCACTGAACTCTGTTATATCTAATTAATTTGTTTTCTTGATTCTGAATTCCGAATTTTAGGTAGAAGGTATTATTACCTCCAATGCAGCGGATCCTCATCTTATTACTTTTTAAGCCCTCCAATTGCAGGATAAACTCAATAATTCTTGCAGACTGAATATCATTGATTCTGGCCATGTTAGGTCAGAAGTACCCTAGCATGGTACTTCTCGTTGACACTAGCAACGGACAAAGCACATACTCAGCTGCTTCGTCTGCTCAGTTGAATCCCCAATACCTGGGATGACTCTGACCTGCTTCAAATAATATTTTAAATATTTGCATTCAGTTTCATTTGACCATCTGCTGGAGTGGAGTCCTAGAGTGTGTTGTTTTAGAAGAGTGTCTATCTGACCTCTGGTGCAATCGTAGGGAAGTCGCAGGGAAGACCATTGGAGGCCGTTCCTTGCTAATTCGTCCGCTTTTGCATTACCCTCGTTACTTTGAGCAGATCAGTGATCTCTCAGTTGATCTCCACAGAATATATGCATACTGGCTTGTGTGTAGAGGTCTGTAAGTCAGAACTGTATCACGAATAATCTATCTCACAATTTACTTACGTAAATTTACTTGCCAGAGAGTAATCACTTCGATCTAGTTTAGGTATAAAGATAACTTAGATCTTTCACCATTCTTTCAGTGTGTACCCAAGTGAATACTTGCACTAGGTGGCAGACCAGATGATTCAGACTCCACTGAAGTAGGGCTGAAGATTCTCCGTAAGTGCAGGTGATTTCAAGGAGCTCAATCTGTAGCAGTATTTCGACAGTTACCTGGTCGAGTTCTTCACACCAGTAATCCAGCTGGCCTTATTATCGTGAATCGTAATGTAATTATTTGTTTGATTTCACCTTATTACGTTATAAAAATTTAACTTAAAAATCAAATACTGTATGTGATCGAAGCCGTCTCCCTAACGGTCGACCCGGTACTGTCTTTCCAATGGCATTTGATGACTTATATATCCTTTCTTATCAATCACTCGACCCTCAAAGACGCTGGCAGGCAAATCCCTCACAACATTAACGGAAACTTATAAGAAAATAATATAATCAAAGTTGCTGATAGGTATATCCCACACGGGCTTAACCGAAACTGATTTAGCAAAACAATTTATAATTGGCTCGCATTATTTAATCGAGGATGCTGATCTGTTTATTACGGAATTTTTCTAATAATTATAAAATTTCATGTTGCGGCAATTTATAGGCGTAACAACCTTTTTATTTTGGTTTTAAAAGGACGATTATTGGTATTGGAAATCTTGCGCTATCCTTCATATAGTTTCCTAGACACTAGAGCTTAAGTCCTCAACTTAGCACTAGCATTAATTGATAATATTGATATATGAGAATTTTATTTTACCATTTAGCTAAGATGTACCCTTTATGTTCATATTGTATTACGTATCCTCAAAGTTTTGTAATCCTACTCTCCAGAACTGTTGAGCTATATTAATTTCTAGAGATATAAATATAATTCCATTTACAGTGAAGTAGATTAATTTATGACAGATATAACAAAATGCGAGCAATAAAACGTTTTTTATGTGTACGAACATCTTACTTAGAATTCATAATCATTCAAAAAGTCAAATATTAAGCGTTAATTTCGATTCTCAATAATTAATATTTTGGGAACACAAGCATGTAAATAGGCAACATGTATAACAAAATAATTATCAGATTTTAATTCAACTATGATATTCCGTGCGTTATTAAACTTAAAATTTAATATTTTGGTTAAATTTCCTTTGAAACTTTCTTTAACATTTAATATAGTAATAACCTTAAGTAACCTCATAATAACCTCAATATACTTACAGTGTATTTTATTTGTGATAACTTAGAAAAATTTAATTCTAAAGAGTGTCTGTGGATTTTTTGGGTTTTCTAAAATATTGATATCTTTAATAACACTACCTAAACCACGTATCAATCGATTGTATTGACCTCAAAATCTATTAGGAGTATATTTTAAACTACTTACATAAATTATTTAATTTGGAAAAATCAAAATATAAAAATAAAATATAAAAAAAAAATTATAAAGTATTTTAAATATTCACAAAATGCGTAGACGCTAATACAAAGCTTATATTTCTCGTAATTTAGAATATTTTGGCATAGATTTGTAGCTTTGACCCGGCGGGCGTCATTGGGGCTTCCAAACAGAACACCGCCGTTGTGGTCGGGTATATCATACCCATGTACATTTTTGCACTGAATCAACCTTATATTCATATTAGTTTTTCTATATGGGGGTATTAGATAATTGTAAACATTATTTATACAAATTAAACATTTATTTATTATAAATAATATAAAATAAAATGAACATAATATTATAATCGTTAAAAATTAAAAATTTAAACATTATGCTTCTGAGAAGCAATTTACTAGAATATAACTTTGAATATGACTATGTTACGGTCAATGATGACAATTCGGGCATTAACGTTAATGACCATGCATTTTGGATGATGTTGACATTTAAAATTTCATGTGTGGTTTTTACATCATTGTCCGGCCACTGACGTCAATGCCCAACACAGGGTGGGCAATGATGAAACTATTATTCTATAGATTCCATCTTAATGTAGAATATTAAATGTGCCATTTGCAATTAATACTATTTATTAAGAGATACTGAAAAGTTAATTTTGTTAGAAAATATTAGTGATACGACCAAAGAAAATGAGATTACTCTTACACAAGCAGCAGCTCAAAGCAGTGTTTGGGGAGGTCAGGGTTACAAGCGTTGTCATTGCAATTGTGGATGTAAAAATAATAAATGTGCGTGTCGCGCCAGCAAACAAATTTAAAATTTTTAGTACTATGGGTCATTCCCGTAACAGAAAAAAATTATTAATTTTAAAAATTTTATTTAATTATTTTTTAAGTTTTATTACTTTTGTTAATAAATTATTAATATATTATATTATAATACAAGGAATACAACATAGCACGTAAATATCACTTGTCAGTTGGCTCTCAAATTATTTAAATCGCCATTTAGTTGTTCTTTATAGTAGTTATTCCATAATATCATCATTGTCCAATCCATTTTGGCCATTAACGTCATTGACCGTCCAAAGACGTAAGTATTACAATCAGATGAAAATATTTACATCATTGCCCACCGTTAACGGGAGTTAACGTCAATGGCCGGTCAATGACGTTAATGGCCAGCGCAAATGGGCATTGACGTCATTGTCCGGCCATTGACGTCAATGCCCAATTTACGTCATTGACCGTAACAACTATATTCAAAAACAAAACATAATAACAATTTATTATTACGTAAAAAAAACGCTTATTTATTTCTTATAAACTGAGTTAATCGCTATCGGAATCAACACAACTTTGGCACACTGGGATAATATGTTGCATACAAATTGGCTTGTTACATTTATTGCAATAATACCTTGTTTTTTTGTCTTTGACAGAAGGACAGTCTTTACATCTCGTATATAATAAATTAGAATTTTTTCTCGGAGGGTAGGTTATAGTTTCTCCAACTTGTTCGTGAATACGTTTACGTCAAGCTCTGGGTACGTTCTCCATATTCTTCCTTACACAAAGGTGACCTTCAAGCATTGATAGACCGAGTTTTCTGAGGAAATTACGTCGGTTTGTTTTCGAATTGTTATTTTCGCGATAAATAATCACACTATTTATTGCAGCTACATTTATCACCGCCTAAAACACTGTCATTGGCCAGCGTTTTGAGTTTCTTGAAACATCGTAGGTGGCACAGAGTTCATCTACTACATCGACGCCAGCTTTTGTAGAATTGTAGAATGTAATCATCTCTGGTTTCTGCTTATCACCACTAGCTGGATCAATTTTTTGGTCATGATGAAGGGAAGACAACAGCAGGACCACTTTAGACCGCTTAGGCATGTAGGAAGTAAGAGTCATATCTTTTCGGAATGCAAACTGACTGCTATATACATCTTTTCCTCGCGTGGTTATAAACTTTGGTGGGATTTCTCTTTTCTTTTCACGTAATGTACCTGTAGATGTTAGTTTATGATTTTTTTGTAAATGTGTCATCAGTGGAACGCTCGTAAACCAGTTGTCAAATGTAATATTTCTATTACTTTTAGAAATAGGCTGTACTAATCTGTCCACAACATCGGAAGCTTTATTGCTTTGCAAAAATGGCCCATCAGGCTGTTTACCGGGATAAATTTCAAGGTTGACAGTATAAAAAATTTTTGCGTCCACCAAAGCATAAATTTTTATGCCATATTTTGCAGGTTAATCGTTATAAACGTTAATCCGAGGTGGTTGCGTAAACCATTTCGTTGTATTGTCTTTTCCGATATAAAACTGCTGATTAGTGGTTGACACAATTAATTCTTGCTCGTTATCGCTACACTCTTGTTCTGTATCACTGCCTTGGCTCCGCTCTGAAATATGGTCAACTTCATCTTCGTCGTCTGAACTGAACTGTTCACTTTCACTGGTACAAGATTATTCAAAGTCGACTTAGAATTAAAATAGCTAAAACGCTTAATCAGGTCCACGACAAAAACGACAAATAAGCAGATTATTTTGTTTTAAAAATATTAAGGTTTTTTAAAACTGTCGGGTATTAGGTACCCGGCCCAAATGACGCCGGGTTAAATATAATATAAAAAGTAACTATAATATAGATTTCAAGGTCAATCTTTACGTGGGTCCAATAAACTAAATAAACGGTTCTATTCGCGATTTACCTTACCGTTGGTGGCGCTCGCTACCAAATGTCAACAACATGGCGGCTCTATTACGTACGCTTGATGTTTTAAATTTGAATCTGAATTATTTTATGGTTAAACCGCGGTGAAATGATAATTCACGAAATAAAACACCGAAAGAATGCAAACGTTTTATTAATAATCAGAACATTCTATGCCAAATATTCTACGGATTAAATTAATTTAATATTTTTCCGCGTGGTGGCGTTCGCGAATACAGGTTCAAATCTGCATTTATGTAAGTAGTAGTTCTGTACAAACGAACTCTTACTCTTGTTAGTAGACTGTGATTGTATAAATTAAAATTGTCACCAACTTAACCATTGCAAAGTGTTTTTGGTAGACTTTCGGGATATTCTTGAGATAAAAGTGTAGCTAATTAAAAGTAAATACATACATACAATATATAAAACTACTATTATACGAAACATAAATAATGTTTATAAAGTTGGAGGGGTAAATGTGTTTGTGTAATAAATATTTGTTTTATATTAAAATAATGTTTAGGTTTAGTTTAAATTCATGAAAACATTTCAAGAGAAATATTACACATGCATAATATATTACGATTAAATGTTTTAGCACATAATTCGTTATAGTCATGCTTGGGAAAAGTTTCAAATTTAGTTTCCGAAGAAAAAATCACATAAATTAGTAGCGCATAGCAAATATTAATTCTGCCGGAACATAAATTCACATTTGAAAAATACCTACGCCACTACCCAAACTACGTTAGTGCAGCCAGTGACATTTTCTTTATTGCGGTTTTTTTTTATTTATTCACAATAATGTGTTTTCTAAGTCGTAGGGGGTAACTTATTGATTATTTCATTAAATTTAAGTTTAATTTTATCAAAGCAGTGACCCGAAAATGCGATTACATATTATGTGTATTATCGATAATCATACAATAATCAGCAATTTTTAATCTATTCTGGTTTAACCTAAAACTAAATTTGGTTTCCTTTCACTTAAACGCAACTGCTAGCATTTTATGTTATTTTAAAATTATTTATTTTAAAAATAAAAAATTTTAGAATTTATAAAACTCGAGTTCATGACTGCGTACAGAACTCGCCTGCGGCGCTCTTGGCAATGATTGTCAAGATAAATCAAAAAATTTAAATGGCTTCAGTTGAGAGATTTATCAGTTTAGATAGACACTTCTTTTATAATCTCATCCAAAGCTTTTGATATCAAACAGTAGCATTTTTTGAAGCTTTTTTCCAAATCCAAATCCATCGACTTCGGACGTTTTACACCAATAACGTTGGCCTTTCCCTTTTCAAACGATGCAGGGTAGTTCAATCGCTGGCTGCGGTGTTACATAATAAATTGTTAACGGAAATCTTGCTTCTTCTCAACTTGAATTTCTTCCTCAAGATCTTCATCTTTTCCTCTTCGCTGTTGTGCTTTTTTTCTACTTTTTTTCTATTTTTTTTTCTTTCTATATACGAGTACTATGTTCTTTATCCTCTTTAATTGCCCGGATTCCTTTATCATTTCCTTCTGAATTGTTCTTTACCTCTAACATTTCCTAATCTTGTCTAGATGCTACACCGCCCTCTCGAGTTATTCTGTTGCCTGCTTTCACTATGTAACTCCCTCTAACCATGACTCCCTAGTTAAGCTCTCAAAGGTTTCAGTTTTCCAAAAGCGACTTGATACTCAGCAGGAACCTATTCCACATCAATAGAGCTGCTTTATTAGCTAGAATATTATTGAATGGGTAGGATACGGAACTTTATCGATATCTTAGTGTTACAATTGTAATTGCCTCTAAGCACTATTGTTTTCTTATGAAAAAACTAATCAACTTTTTATTTAGTAATCGAATAATTGCAAATATTTTCTTTTGTTTTTGCTGTTAGCTAAATTGCTTTACTTGCACAACATCAATTACCTTCTGTTTATATATGTTACGGTCAATGACGTAAATTGGGCATTAACGTCATTGACCGGCCATTGACGTCAACGCCCGTTAACGGTGGGCAATGATGTAAATATTTTCTTCTGATTGTAATATTTACGTCTTTGACCGGTCAATGACGTCAATGGCCAAAAGAGATTGGACAATGATGATATTATGGAATAACTACTATAAAGAACAGAAAATTGGCGATTTAAATTTGACAACTAACTGGCAAGTGATATTTACGTACAAATTATGTTGTATTCATTGTATTATAATATAATATACTTAATCATTTATCAACAAAAATAATATAAATCAAATAATAATAAAATAAAAAATTTTAAATTTATCATTTTTATTCTGGTACGGGAGTGAATTGCAAATTTGTTTACTGGCGCGACACGCACATTTATTATTTTTACATTCACCCTAGCAATGACAACGCTTGTAACCGTGGCCTCCTAAAACACTGCTTTCAGCTGCTGCTTGTCTAAGAGTAATCTCATTTTCTTTGGTCATATCACTATTATTTTCTAAGAAAATTAACTTTTCCGTATAACTAGTATTAATTGCAAAGGTACATTTAATATATTACTTACAGATGGAATCTATAAAATAATAATTTCATCTTGCCCACCCTGTATTGGGCATTGACGTCATTGCCCGGACAATGATATAAAAACCAAACATGAAATTTTAAATGTCAACATCGCCCAAAATGTACGCCAAAAGCCGGTCAATGACGTCAATGCCCAACTAAGCTGGGCATTGACGTTATTGTCCAGCCATTGACGTTAATGCCCGAATTGTCATCATTGACCGTAACATATACAAGTCTATGTACACAATAAAAAAAAATCATGACAATATTTACTCAAGGAGTAAATATCTCAAAATAATTTTGTACATAGGAGTTGGAATTCCAAAGATTCTCAAAGAATACCAATGATTTCCAATAAGGGGGAAGTAATGGTAAAAACTGTCCCCCTCCCATGACCCAAAAATATACCTAAATTCTTATCAAAAAATATGTATTTAATCTCTCTCAGCCAGCTTCACTTACCTCCATGAATATTTCCTGAATCTGCTCTTGTGTACAAATGAAGGGAAATTTGAGAAAATCTCAGGAAGTCTTAAGAAATAGAAAATACAAGGAAATCTTAAGAATACTACAGATAAGCTTCTTTCAATTTTTTGAGATTTCCTTGGCTTTATTCAGATTTTCCGAGATTTCTTAAGATATCTTGGAATTTTCTACATTTTTTTGGATTTCTCATTTCTTAGAATTTCTTAATATCCCGAAATATTCTAGAATTTTCTGAAATTTCTTTGAATTTTTCTTTTTTCTAGATTTCTCAAAGTATCAGAATTTTCTGTTTCCTTATTCTTGAAATGTTCTAACATTCTAAAAATCATTGCGATTTTCTGAAGTTTTCAGAATCAGAATCAGAATCAGAATTTTTTCAATATCTTCAGATTTCTCTTCACTAACACACCGGATTTTCTAACGATTTCTCGCTAGTTTGTTGCTGAGAAAGCATTGGGAAATCGTGATATACAAGAGTGAAGAAAAATCTTAGGAAATTTTAAGCGTACTCCAGATAAGCTTTTTCTTTCTTCCTTCCTAAAATATTCTGAATAGTCTAAATTTCCTCGAATTTCCCAATTTCTAAGTTTGCCTGGCGAACTCCTGATGACAAAAAATAATAATAATAATAATGGTTTATTAGCTAATGCTATATTACATGTTCATATAACAAATTAAATTAACACTCAAATTCAACTAAAACAAATCATTCCCAAAAATGCACTACAAGTTATTTACAGTTTCTTTAATATATACAGCCAATTCCTTCTTAAAAATCATATAATTATTACATTCCCTTAAAACAACAGGCAAAGCATTGTACAACAGTAAACCCATGCTAAAGAAGGAACTATATGTTTTAGATGATGATGTAACATTTACATAGAAATTGTCTCTCTGTCTCGTATTATACGAGTGCACCTCATTCACACATCTTAACTTTTTTAATAAGTATTTTGGAGCCATACCATTTTTAATTCTATATACAAAATCCAAAACTCTATATCTTATTTGCTGTGACACACTCATTAAATTTAACACATTCAACATATCTCTAATTGGCGTCATTCTATTACATTGAATCATAATTCTCATGGCCTTATTTTGTATTTTCTGAAACTGTTGTGTTTCAGTTTTACTCATAATTAAAAACAAAGTTGAACAAAACTCAAAATGTGGACTTATCAGAGATTTATACAATAGCACCTTTGTGGATGCACACATACTGTCCGAAATACGTCTCAGAAAAAATACCTTGCGCGACATTTTTTTCATTATATAATCAAAATGTTTTTTAAAATTCAAGTTCTCATCTATAATTACTCCTAAATACTTAATTTCGATTACTCTATCCAAAACAATTTTATGAATAAAAATCTGCAACCCCTCAGTTTTTATACCCTTCAAAATATTCTGTTTTGCCAAAATAATGTACTTAGATTTTTTACAATTCACACTTAATTTGTTATTACATAACCATTCAAATACACATTGTAATTCAATATTTAGTATTTCGTACATTAGTTTGATATCCGTACCACATATGTAAATCATAGTGTCATCAGCAAACATTTTCACTTTACACTTTCTAAGGCATGTCACAATATCATTTATATACAAAATAAAAAGTAAAGGACCCAGAATTGTTCCCTGTGGCACCCCATATTCAGTAAAAAGTTCTTCTGAAAAACTGTTTTTAAACTTCACTTTCTGTTTTCGTTTACTTAAATAACATTTAAACCACTTTAATACTGTGCCACTTACACCAATTTTTTTAAGTTTTTCTATAAGTAATCTTCTATCTATCGTTTCGAACGCACGTTTAAAATCTAAAAACACTGCCAAAACAACTTCATTTTTTTCTACACTTCTGGTCCATTCCTCACAACAATCCATTATTACGGATTCACATGAGTGAAACCTCCGAAACCCAGACTGCTCTTGAACCAATATATCGTTTGTTTCACAAAAATATTTTAATTGATCATGCACTTCATATTCTAAAATTTTTTCATGTATGGGAACTATATTTATTGGTCGATATTCTTCACATATATTTGTGTTTGCAATCTTTGGTATAGGCACTATACTGGATGTTTTCCAATTCTCTGGAACAACTCCATTTTTCAGTGACGCATTAATCGTGTTCAAAAAAAACTGGCCTACTACTTCAAAAGAATCCTTAATTACTTTGGTATTAATTAACGTATCTGGATCGGTCGTGTTTTTTAATTTATATATATTTTCTCTTAATTTTTTCATAGTTACTGACTCAAATTTTTCCCAGTGTTTGACATGTTTGACATTTTCTAAGACTCCATCATGATTGTCACTCGATGGTATTTCTGCAATCAACTCTGCAATGCTCTCTAAAAAATAATCTACAACTTAATATAATCAATAAAATCTACAACTTTTTTTTTTTTATTTCAAAAATATATTTACCTAAATTATTATCAAAATATATTTATTTTCCTCCTACATAAACTTTGCCCGAATCCGCTTTGATTTTCAAACTAGTTTTAATCTAAAGATTTCTATGATTTCCAAGGGAATTCCAAATACTAAGTGTACACAAAATTTTCGAGATATTTAAAGTATAACGGAGATCTTGAATTTTTAATCATAATTATCTTATTTGATAAAATATTTACTCAGTTAATGGCACAAAACTGCAATGGAACACAGTAAGCTGTGATAAACATGGCAGATTGTCCAAGCTGTTCAAATTACCACCACTAGGACGTTTTGGCAAATTGGTGAAATAACCTCAAATTTGAATTTCAAGACACTTTTTCACAAGTGCTTTTCAATTTCAATTGCAAACCCGATTCTTTTGATGTCCGTTGATATATGTACATCTTGATTACACCTTAAACATCTTATAAAATCAATAATCGATTCTTGAATAGATATTAAATTATCAACCAGATTTAGTCGACCCTATATTTTTCTATCCAATAAAGCGCAAATTTTGATATAATTTGTAAACCTTTGAATCGACGTTATATAGCCAATCATAAAATTACGTACTAATTCAAAGTATACACCAGAATAGCGAATCAGATAAAATTTTAAAATTGTTAAACACAACAATGTTACAAAATTTTATATCGATTTGATTTGTGGTCTAATATAGTTTTATTGGCAATAACATGAATTTAACCGATTTATTTATTTTACAGTGCGTTAAATATTTTACCGCTTTATCGATACCCATTTAATAACATATGCAGTTTCATGTTTGTATTGAATCAAATAAATCAACAACCAACTATTTCATACTTTAATGTCATTTCCATTTACTTGGTATTTCGAGTATGTGACGGTATAACAGAGAATAATGGGAGAATGTGTAAGAAAATACTAGCTGAGTCAAGGGGCTGTAGAACTAGAATTCAGCTGATCTAAATTTATGTTTGTTAATATGAAGTTGCCTGGTGACTTTGTTGCATTGATAATTTTAGATAATTAAACACAGGGATCCATATAATATATCCTGAGTTAACTAATGATTGAAACTTAAAAATTCAACTTTTACTACTTTAAGGATAGGTATCTGCTGTAGATATTGTTATTGTCAAGTTGTCAGTTTTTCCTTTTTCGGAATATGACAAATATAAATATACAAACAAATATATTTAAATATGACAAAATATTACATATAAAAGAAGTCGGAGTTCTCACTGATTGTTGGATGTTAGGAGCAGTAACAGATGATGGAATTTAATTAATTTTATGTTCTTTATTTCATTTTTGTGACAAACGAAATCGAGGAAATATCTCAGAGCTGAGGAAAGGTAAGAGAGGAGACTGACATGCAACGATAGGTTGACCTATATTCGAATGATATGATACAATCGAGGAAGAAGGACGGGGAGAGGGAAAACGATTGGTTATTATTTCTCTTATTAATATAAATTACTGTAATAATACCTACCTATAGTATAATTAACTTTAAGTTACACTCAAGAAATAATAGATGTCGTAATTAATAAAGCTAAATTCAGCTTTCTTAATTCCCATTTCATTGTTTTATACTTTATACAATGTCTTATACATTGCTTACAGAAAAACTTGTTGATTCGTGCCTAAACAAAACAATTTATCAATTGTTTCCCTTCTCCAAACGAATTAAATCTATAAATACCACTTGTACTAAAATAAACTGATTTGTGTAGCTTTTATAAAGGGAAATCTTTTCAGGATGTTTTAATTACAAAAAATACCTGTTTTTCTAACCTAAAAACAATATTGTTTTGTAAACTGTTAATTAATTCTTTATATTACACAGCAGTTAAAAACATTAATTTGCAAAGCAGATAATCTTTCCGTTAAATTGACTTTCTTCTTCGTTATACTTACATAGTTTATCTTGCTTACCTCTTGACAAGCTTATCACAAATTCAGATTTAAAATTAAATTATTAAGTTTAGAAAATTATTAAAAATTACTCACTCGGAGTTCAAGTACTTATTTTACTTCCGAGTTTCTAAAATCCATAATTTTCCACTTATGTTTATTTTAATATAATTATATAAAACATATTTAAATCAAATCAGAATTGTAGTGTAATCACGGCGTCTTTTGATATATAGCGGTCTAAGGAGCAGCTACATTTCTAGCAACCTGTATCTGATACCTTCCTGGTAGATGCACTAATCACGAATTACGTACGTTATTTAAACATAAAAACATTAACGAATACTTAATTTAATTCGATATATTTAATTGCACTGTCTGTTTAGCTGTCAATATTCTGGAGACTAATTAAATCAATTATTTTAGGTTTCGTTGTTCCAGCTTATAATAACCACGAGAAAATTAATTTATTTCATATTTGGAAGGAAAATTAAACGAAGGAAATACTGAAAAGCGTCAATACGTGTTAATGTAGTTCTTACAAATTTGAATTTCCTGATGTGTAATTAAATGAAATTATCTGTTTATTTATTATAATTATTATTATATAATCTTACTGACCCAGGTAGCATTATAAAATACTTAAATAAAAAAAATATATATGCTAATATAATAGCGCCATCTCCAAACGCTTGCTAAACTAACATTTACGTTCGGGTTCGTTCAGGCATCCCAGTTAGTTCAACTTGACCGACTGGGTGTCCAGTCGGCTGGACACCTGCGGAACTGCATGGCTTCGGAACTAACATATAAAATGTTCAACGACTGACCTGTACTTGTAGAAAACATTTTTACATTTTAAGTGGAAACAATGAAACAGGACAAAACATTACCGAATAGTTATGCGTTTAGAATAATTTTGGCAATTAAAAATTAATATAGTATATTACAAAAAGGCTGATTTTAAGTATACAAGAATAACTTTTAAAAAATAGATCATAGAATTTTAAGTTTCATAATGGAATTTAAATTATGCAAAACTAATCTCGAATAATTATTTTAAACACAAAACTTGAAGCTGCTAAAAATTAAATTTATATAAATTAATATAGATTGGATAACTTATTAGTTCATTATAGAAAAATGCAAAAATGCAATGAAGTTCTGAGTTACTCAAACAAGATATAAAAGCAGAGATGCCGAAGGGTTTAACAACACTCTGTACATTGTTATGCCTTAAATAGGACAAAGTCAATTAAAGTTTTTTGACTGATACAACTTGACATATATATTGCCATGCTATATATTGCCAGCCGAAAACTGGACTAGACTAAATTTATTAAAATTCTTTATTTGTAGAAGTTAAAATAGTTTAAAAATTGAAGATGAAAAGAAATCATAGCAATATATTATAATGTACAGGCTGTTAAAGTAATTTAAATTTGGACATATACTGAAGTGATAGTAACTATCGGGCAGTTTTTACTATTATCTGTGTAACACTGATTTAAGTAAACGACATAATATTATTTTATATGGAAACTTAAAAATTTTATTTTATAGTAAAGATTGCCTAGATTTGTAATAGCATACTGAAAAAGCAAATACTTAAGCTTTATAAAATTCTGTGAGTTATGTTATAAGTAACTGGAAACAGCTCTAATGCGTGATAATATAATATAGTTTAGAAAAATTATAGCTACCTAGCCCATTCAAGAGGGTAAGCTCTAAAATAAAACACTTGACTTTTATGTTTTCATAAAATAACTTAGGTTAGTACATATTTTCAATTTTGATAGTAAACCTCTTGCAAACTGCTTACTACATTATTATCTCGTGCCATTAATTAAAATATATGAAAAAAGCTTGTAGAAAGCTAGGAAAGTTTAGGGCAAGTCATAAGACAAAGTAACTGCCCTATATAACAAAACCAAACGCTATCATAAAATTCGTTTTTGCAAAAAAAGTAAACCCAGTTGACGATATTTTTACTTCTCCTAAGTTTATAAAAACAAATATCAGGAATGCAAAAGAATAGGTTACAAAAAGCAAATTGTATATTTTAAAAATGAGGCAATTTGATATCGATTCAGAAATGTAAAAGACCTAAATGTGTTCCACTGTAAGCCGCATTTCACACATAACGACATCCGGCTAGTCGGTACTAGATACTCGGAAGAGATTACCGGATATCCCGAAACTGGTCATACCCTAACACTGTCTGATCGATGTTTTGAACTATGCTGTTTGTAAAACCCAAAACAAATATACCATAGTAATTTTATTTTTATGTGGTGGTGATGACAGACGTTATTAAACACGTACTTTTGACGTAGAGGTGTGAAAGGATGGGAAAATATGCACTATTAATCTAGAAATTTGTTGGGTTAACTTGGGAAAAAAATTTACGTGAGATAAAATTTTACTTTACAAGCAAACTATACTTGCATCAATGAAACCGCGATTTATTAAACTGCCTGCAAAACAAACTACGATAAGTTTAAGCAAACTTCAATAAAACTGACTTCCGACTTGGATATTGTTATATAGAGTGTTTACACATTCAAATACAATATCTTGGAAGAAAAAAGTAGATTTATTAACAAAACTTAAAATGTTATTCTTATTCTGCAGTATATTCAAATTTTTTTCTATGGGCAACGTATTTTCAAGGGTTTATATTTTTAAAAATTATTGAATAAGAAAAAACATCAAAGCACTCAAAGGAAAATTAGAAACCCTATAAATTTAATTTGCAAGTAACTCCTACTTCTTGATACAAGTTGTGTCACGAAACAATAGAACAATGTAGTTTTTCATCCATACAGGTTATAGTTAGCCACAAGGTAAAACAAACGCCTTTGATTCGATGATGAAACTTTCTATCAAAAGCTTCCCTTTATGAACCTATGAACCTACATGTTAAAATTTTCAAGCAAATAGCCACAAACAGTGGCGGCTCGTGATTTTAACAGTATTTATTCATCAGGTTGGAAAACTGTCCATAAATTTATTCTAATTCCAGATATACACGAAGCTAGGTTTTCAAGCTAGGTATTCCCAGCATCTATACTAGCTAACTATGCTGGCTTTGTACAAACTAGAATGGTTTACATGGTGCTAGGAAATTTTAAACCAATATCATTGTAGTTACTACGGACCTAGTTGATTTGTCAATTCATTCAACATCTGACAATAAGTAGCTAGTAGCTAAAATATTGAACGCCGTTCTATTATACTTTCCTAGCCTACTAGCTTCTTCACTAGCTTGCTAGCTTAAATACGAAGCTAGTTCTGTTTACAAGAATATAAAATTACTAGCTTTCTAGCTTACTAGCACTGACTTGCTATCCTAGCTTTGAGAAACTAGCGTCGTGTATACGAGACTTTGAAAACCAATAACAAATAAAATTAACAGTTTGATTTCGCGATTGCTATTATTAGGAGTATATCGAATTATATTGTTACATTAATATTATATAATTAAATTAAATATTATTTAAATCAATAATACTGCGAACCAGGAGGACTATTCAGAGAACCTCCAATTCAGCTACGCGATTAACTGGATAATCGACTGTTGCTATGTTCTGATATTACTTCTGACTTTATTAAATTATTTTAATTATCATTTATTTCCAACTTGAACTACAAGACAGCGTCTTAAATAAACTCAAACATCTTAATTTTTGATTGACATAACCGCAAACTTGAAGAAAACGCAAGTGAAAGTTCGAAGAAAAGTTATTTTGATAATAAAATAATTAACTTCGATGATTTATTTACGAAGTAAATAAAGTTTGTTCGACTAAAAAAATAATTACTTAACTGGTTTTATTTGCAAAAATGTCTTATTATTTTGTTTATAATTTTCTTTCTCGACTTATTTAATTCAGTTGGAATATAAATTCAAAATCAAATGTTTTATGCTCATAATTGTGAATAACAAGTCAGATCTGTATGTAATGCACGAAGTTGCTTGCAGAAGATTTTCTACGATCAATGCTTGTATTCCGTGTTGCATAATGAAATTTGTGCAAATCCTTTTTTAATATTTTTATATTTATAAGTTGGCATTATAATTTATAGAAAAAGGTTAAAACTGTTATATTTAATTATTTAAGTTGGTAGGGTTTTATTAAAAGTCGAAGTGAGTAAGTTTAATAAATTATTCCTTATAGAAAACTTAGAAGAAAGTACTCCTGTGGGAAAGATAATTCGTTACAACTATAATTCAAGAAGTCAATACAATTTAAACTTCGAACTTTAAAATCGAAATAAATCGAAAACAAACTTAACAAAATACTGAAATGTTACTCTATATATAAGAATACTTCAAAATACATTAAATTGGAAATATCTTGAAATAAAATATGATTGTAAAAATCTTATATTACTTTTTATGTGTGAATGAAATAGTGCAATACACCAATTTAAATTGTCTAAACTTTACAAAGCAATAATATATCAGGAAATAAAGTAGCTTTCAAGATATAACTGGTTCTAAACAAAATTATGCGAACTAAATCGTGTGAAAAAGTCTCATGCTGATGTCTGCACCTAAGCTTCGTTTATTTTATTACTTATTGTTTAAATTGAAATTCTTGTGAATAAAATAGGCTTAAATAAAAAGACAATGAAATAAACATTTTTGATTGTTAGGAAATTTTGAAATCTTTCATCAACTTAGCATAGCTTTACTATACAAAAAACGCGTCTGAGAAGAGTTATAGTTTAAATTCATTTTATTTAAACGCCGTGAATTAAATAACTGAGAGTTTGTAAAGTAGACCCTTTCCATCTGTTTTAATAATTCTCTAAAGACATTGCATGTAAATTACTAATATCAAAAATATTAAAAACATCCCTGAAGTGACTACTATTCAAAATTACAGATTTAGAAACTATTCTAGTCAACTATTAAAAGTTTTAATTCAAAAATATATCCTGCTCGATTGAAATGGTCAATTGCCATAAAAATTTTACTGCAATGCTACATTAATTTGAAGAAATTTTATAGCGATGGCGCTGCTGAAATTTAACGGACTGTTACTTTAGGAATTCCTTGGTTTTTAGATGATTTATGATTTTCAAAAATTAACAATTACTTATAAGCAATTGTGCTTTTGACTATTACATTTTCAAACTAAACAATATAATTATATTTTCTATACAATAGCAATATTTAACAGAATGCTATCATATTTCCTAATTAATTTCACCTTGTATATTACGTTAAGATTTTTAGATGACGTGCTATAATTAATAATGAAGGATTTCAGCTTTAGATATTAAATCATTCCAACTATTCTTAGCAAAAACTAATAGTAGAATCTCAGATTTATTAGTTAACCAAGTTTCTGTACAAAAAATAATTTTCCTTTCTATCTCAGTGATTCTTAGTGAAACTGACAAATGATCTAACTTACTTCAAAATTAGTATTAATTACTTTTTAATACAATATTTTTAATTATTTTAAATTATATTTCACCTTCTGATGATTAGGAATATTTTAAAGAAATAACCGAAGCAGGAGGAGACTAAGGATATTTTCGTAACTATAACTGGGAAAGTTTATTGAACTGAAAATTAATTACGGTATATTTTTAGCAACAAGATTGTGGTAGTTACGACGTCTAGAAAACGCAAAGATTATTAATTTATTAACAAAAATTAATCTTGCAGAAGCTTTTCAAGCGTCTCTTACGTAGAGGCTTTCGCAGAAAGTTTGTGATCGAAAGTTTTGAATAGAAAGTTTTAACAACAAAGATCAAAAGCGTTTTTATTTTTATCATAATGTTCAACTGTAATAAATCTGTACAAACAGAAAAACTGCCACATTTAATTCTTTTGTGAAAACAAAATTTTCCAATCTAAAATCTAGACTCATCTGAAACTGACTGGAAATTATATGAAGCGGCCTAAAAAATAGTTTTCATTATAAAATACAACCTAAAAAAGCACGTCATATAGTTACTTCAGGGCTTAATTGAAATTAACAAAATCTAACTTACAAAGTGATGGTTATTAAATGAAATTTAACTTTCAACAAAAAATATAAAAAATATTTTCAGGAAATTTTTTTTTCAGATTATTTTATAAATTCGATTTTCAATAATTATAAATCCCATTCGTTTATCAATGGCGACTAAATCCATTTTAAATTGTAAATTGAGTGGGCTTCGTATTCCAAAATTCGTTTTTACCCTAAAAAAGACGCCCGATAGCAGATTTTCAGATTGCGAAAATTATAATGTTTTCTCAAAAATTCGTTGCCAAATTAATAATTTTGCAGTTTCTGCATTCATTATTTCGCACATGATTTTTAAAAATATAAAAATCTGAAAAATTTTCAAAAAATCACAAATATTGCAATTTTTCTGAAAATTCAATTTGTGCTAGGGCAAAGTATTGATAATATAAAATGTCAATAAAACAAAGATTTACTTTTTACGACCGGTTTCGGGAGCTTCCCATTATCAGGCAAAAACTACAAGAATTTATTAGTTACTATTAGGTTACATGTTTTTACAATTCTTACTAGTCAATTAGTTTTATTGTATAAACAAAGTTTTTGAAAAAAAAAAAAATAAAAATTTGGAAACTTCAAAAAAAAATTTCAATCGGTTAAAAAAAATAGAATAAAGATTGGTCCACTCTGGCATTAAGGGGAATAATTTCAGAATTAATTGAAGTTTTTTTTTTGAGAAAATAAAAAGTGTCTAACTTAGAGAAAATAACGATTTTTCTCAAAAAAGGCAAAAAAGGCGGAGTTTATCATCTTAAAATTTTTTTTGTATTTTTTTGTGAAAAGTAGATTTAAAACCAAAAATTTTCAATATAATGGTTTTTTAAAAAAACTTAAAAAATTCTGAGAACCATTTTGAATAGGGTAGAAAAAGATGAAAAACTTTCGGTTAGATCGAAAAGCGTCGGGGTCAAAAGTGGTCGATTTGGTATGGAATACCCCATATGTTCTTCAAATTTCAACATTGAATTATCAGGGGAAAGGTTTGCAGGTTACCACCCCATTGCTTTTTTGATCATCACTCGTCATAAAATCAACGTATTGTTGATATAATAAAATACAGAGGAAAGGGGAAGTATGAAGCCATAATCCTGCGCTGGAAATCATTTTAATTTTCAAAATCGATACCTTAAAATTTCGACTTGCAGGTTATGCCACTCCTTGAAAAATTGTTGTTAAAAAACTTAAGTAAAAATATATGATTTATATTTCAGCCACTTAGTGGCTGTGAACTAAAACAATGAGAGTAAATTGACAAGGAAAAAAATGTTAAAATTGAAAAAAAATGCGGTGGTCAGACCTATGATTTGTTATGGTGCACTTGTCTGGTGGCCCAGAACCAAACAGGTAACAGCAGCATCCTCTCTACACCAGATTCAGAGACTAATCTGTCTGGCTGTAACGGGAGGGATGCGCACTGCACCCACTACGGCATTGGAGGCCCTTCTCTGCCTCCCACCACTTGATCTTCATGTGCAGGAGATGGCGGTTAAGGCTGCTCTTAGGCTGCGTAGCTGGGGGCTATGGAACCATAGGCGAGGAGCTGTGGGTCATATGCGGATTTTAGAGGACTACTCAATTAGAGTACCTCTGCTGCACCTTGAACCTGACAGAATCTCCCCTAAATATATATTTGACAGGAAATACAATATCCTGTTGAATCCAACAGAAACCTACGACCATGACATATGTCTATTCTCGGACGGTTCCAAAAACAATGTTGGCTCAGGAGCAGGCATTTTCTCTGCTGAACTTGACCTAAACATAAGCATACCGCTGGGCAGGCACACATCAGTTTTCCAAACGGAACTTATGGGTATACTGCACTGCGCAAAAATAATCCAAGATAAACTTATCTGCGACAAAAACATTCAGATATCTACAGATAGTAGAGCAGCACTTGCGGCACTGAGGAGTCACAAAGTCACATCTGGTTTGTTGCTAGAATGCATTCAGACTCTAAATGAGATATCTAACTTAACGTAAAAGCGGACGAGCTAGCAAGAAACGGCTCCAACAGCCTTCCCTGCGGTCCGGAACCGATGATTGTACCAGCAGTCAAAACTATTGATACCCTCCTAAAACAACACATCCTAAAACTGCATTCTTGCAGATGGGCAAAAGAAACTGAATGCAGACAAGCAAGGGCAGCGATCAAAGCACCCTTTAGTAGGCATTCAAAATATTATTTGAAACTGTCCAGAGTCAATCTACGGACAATTGCAGGGATTTTAACTGGACACTGCAGACTGAACAAACATCTCAACACAATGGGACTTGTAGATAACCCAAGATGTCGGGGATGTAATACAGCAGACGAAACCGCGGAACATGTGCTCTGTCACTGTCCGTCGCTAGCGTCAATTAGAGGTGCCATGCTAGGGGACTTCTGGCCTATCATGGCCAGAATCAGCGACACTTCGCCTGCCAAGATACTCGAATTTATCCTGGCGACAGGGTGGCTTGAGGAGTGACAGGACGGAGGGCCGCTGCATTCGGAGGCAGTACAATGGGCCCCATTTAGTGGCCTAAGTGCATGTGGGGATACCTCCCTACCCTCCTATCTGAAATCCAGAGTTCAGAATCCAGATACCTTAAAATTTCGGCTTGCAGGTTATGCCACTCCTTGAAAAATTGTTGTTAAAAAACTTAAGTAAAAACATATGATTTATATTAATTACACTAAGTGGCTGTGAACAAAAAACAATGAGAGTAAATTGACAAGGAAAAAAATGTTAAAATTAAAAAAAAAAAAAAAATTTTAATTTAAATCTAAAAATTTATAAAATAAATGCATCAACTTTTAGTAAATTAATATTTATATTATTTTTTCAAATATTTAAAAAAGCGTTTACGTCAATAGGTACATAAAATATTCAAAGGGGGGGGATTATCAACCCCCGCGCAGGAATCTGTCCTGGGCTGATTTAGGGGCTCATGTTGCCACTGTCTCTATACAGTCACTGTAGTATACGTTATAATGTAAAATTAGAGGGGTGGCAACCTGCAAGCCAAAAAAGGTGGCACCTGCATTTTTACACCACTTTAGAATATAGATGAAAAAAGCTGCCACCTCATGATATGTTTAGAATTTTTTAAGAATAATGAAAATTGAATAAAAAAGTATCACAGCAAAAATATTTACCTTAAATTGTCGATGAAAATGTTCGATTTATGGGCACAGAAGAAAAACACAATTTTAATTTTTTATTTATTAACAAATAAAATTTCACACTTTATTTAGCAAACACCCTGTGATGATGGTCTCAGAATAATAGAATATTACTTATTTAGGATTTTGTTTGGGGTTCGTATATAAAACATAATATGGGTTTAGGTTTAGTCATATTGTATAAACAATAACATATATCAGTAAACACGAATTTTGGAAAGTGAGGTCTGATGTATTCTAAATTTGAAACCTTTATTCAATAAACATGTATGCTCGTTCGTTCAGGACTGCGTAAAAATTATTATAATTATTTTATCTACCGTAGGTGATTCCGGACGTCCTGATTAGACCTTGGTTGGCACGGTTTTAAGAAGAAATCCTTAAAATAATATCTGCAACTTAAGCGATTATACTATACGTTTATTATAGTATATTAAACACAAATAACATTCATGTTAAATATTTAATAAAAAAATACTTAAGGGTCGTATTCACTAAATTATCCCTTAGTTAAGGATCTCTTAGTTAAAGACAGGGTACTTGAAGGGATCCATTATAAAACCCATTCTGAAATTCATCTTTCAGGTAAATTTTTGTACCTAGCAGTTGTCGTTAATTAATGACGAGGCTAATGTTTATAATCGTAATAGTACACGTGGTGTATAACAGTAATGTGTTCGCATTGGTTGATTGAAAAAAATAACCTATAAAATATTTGACGTTTAACGTCAAGAAACAATAAACGACAATTTCTAATTGAAAAAAATTTGAAGTACGGTAATTTAAAATATTTAACAAAATTTTTTTTAATTAATAATTGAAAAAACTACTGTTTCTTATGATTACAATATGCAAATTAGTTGAATAATTTATAAATTTATCTAACATGTAAAAAAATAATAATTTGTCAAATATTTTCACATGGTATTTAACTAGAACCATAGTTAGTTGAAGTAAAAATTCATTAAACAAAAGCATAATATTATATTAAACTCGACTTTACGTAAGGTCGATTTTTGTAATTTTTTAACCACCCCCCTCCATTATTTAGATAAGGACGATTCTTGTAATTTTTTAGTCCCCGTCGCCCCACATTTTACGTAAAAATAAATTAAAAACGGTGGAGACTAAGAGGTGGGGGCAAAACGATTAGGGGCGAAACGGCGGTGGCGAAACGGTGAGGGCTAAACGACAGGGGCGAAACGACAGGGGCGAAACGTCATATCACCTATGTATTCAGTACTTAACTCTTAAGGGACTATTAGTCCAATAAAATTAGATACAATAAAAACATTAATCGGTAAAGATCTGAATTTTTGTACTAATGTTTATTACGACTTCCTGTTAAAGATACTAAAAAAAACATACTTCTTAGAAAAGAGGTACACTTTTTCAGTTTTTTATCTATATCTCGGCCACTTGTGCTGATAGAAAAAAAAAGTTTAGGTAAAAATTGTAGTTTATTAAATTTTCTTCAAAACAGTTAATATACATTTTTTTGTATCTTCATTACTTGAGCTTTACTTTATAGTCCAGTAAAATTAGATAAAAATAAAACATTAATTGGTAAAGATCTGAATTTTATTACACATGTTTATTACGGGTTCCTGTTAAACATACTAAAAGTCCCCGTCGAAATCTGTTGCGCGCGAGCCACCATCTTGAAAAAAAGTACACTTTTTTAGTTTTTTGTCTATATCTCGGCAACTTGTACTGATACAAAAAAAAGTTGAAATAAAATTTGTAGCTTATTAAATTTTCTTCAAAAAAGTTGACATATATTTTTTTGTATCTCCAATACTTTAGCTATTCTGTAGTTTAGACACTTTAGAAAGTTTTAGTTTTCTGTTTTGTAAGGCCAGCACCTCATTGCCCTCACCGTACAACCTGACACAGATAAAAAGTCTTGTTGATCTTTATCTTTACTCACTACTTTCTAAACTTACTTGAAAAACTTCCCCTATTGTGCTAATCAAGTACAATTTCAGTAATTGATCTGAATTTCCAAAGAGGGTAAAATTGCTAACTGTTTTAAATAAATGTTTTGTGCATAATTTCACTATTCAACAAAAAAAAATAATATAAAACCGGGCGTTTTAAGTTTACAAGTAACTCAATTAAAAAAGAGTATATTGAGTGTTACTGTAAAATAAATACTCTCGTGTTTTTTTAAATTTAAATTAATAAATAAAAAAACTGCGATATTTTACAAATTTACAAATGAATATTTATGATTCACTTTATACAACTACATACATTTATACCAATTGTATAAAAGTACTTTTCATGTAACAATAATAAATTGATATTGTAGTTCATTAAAAAATTGTTGCTTTATAATTAAATTTCAAAAAACACTTTATTGCTACACCGATACAATGAAATAAATAAGTTTAATAGCCTACAGGCTTACTGAATAAACTTATTAAAAATTACTTTTTTACATAATAATATTACAATACTTTTAATTTGAACAAACATTTTTATTCAACTATATTAGATTTCTATGTACATAATATGTATTGTGATAATTTTCAATTGTAAAAATTGACCATATCAATATTTTAGAAAACCCAAAAAATGCACTAAACACTTTTCAGAACTAAAATGTTTAAAAGTTAGCACATGTAAAATACACTGTAAGTATTCGCAAACGTTTTCACCATACTATGGCATCATCAGGCGATGAATTAAGTTAATTTAATCATTATTTAGGTTAATTCATCGCCTGATGATGCCATAGTATGGTGAAAACGTTTGCGAATACTTACAGTGTATTTTACATGTGCTAACTTTTAAACATTTTAGTTCTGAAAAGTGTTTAGTGCATTTTTTGGGTTTTCTAAAATATTGATATGGTTAATATCGAGTTACACTACCTAAACCACGTATCAATTGATTATGTAAAAATTGAATTTGCGAAAATGGATTATAAAAAATTCTATAAAATAAAAGTCGATAAATTATATTTAAAATTTTGATTTGTATCATTTGGAATTGAACAAATGAAATTAAATATTTGCATAGCAAAAATATAGATTTTTTTAAGTGAAATAAGTATTTGCGTGTAATATATGAATGCAAAGCAAGAAAAAGTTGTAAACTTTGCCTTCAACTACGACAAAGAAAATGAAAATTATTATTACAAGATACTTCTTTAATAAAATGCTATCCAACGTTTGCTATAATTTGTAATAAACTTTTAATGATTTTTAAAAGTGCGTACTAATACTAAGAGACCTTGTATATCAAAAATAATTTGATAATTTTTCTAATTTAAGTTTTAATATCAACAAGAAATTAAACCATGACGTTTAGCAGCAAATATTGACGTTTAAATTTCCTGTTAATTATTAAAATCGTTTCATTAAGATATTTAATATTGATTCTGAAAAAATAAACACTCTAATTATATAAAACTTGCTGGTTCAAAGAAAATTGTAAAACAAATTAACAACACTCACAACTTTAGTTCAAATTTGTAAACTTTAATTTAACGTTTACTTTTATACGAAATACATTAAATTTATTTTAAATTTTCTTTGGATTATAATAAAATTGAGTTAAAAATGTTTCTACAATAATTTCTAAATTACTATTTTTTAAGTACTTTTTATCAAAGCCATTGTAAATATGGTAATTTTAATATCTAGTTTTTTTTGCGTTTTTTTTTCTTTGCCCAAAACTATACATTCTTCCGAAGGCAACTCTCTAGAGATGGTTTTCTAGTTCAATCGATGCCATCTTTACATATATCAAGTTGTTCGATATTTTATATATTTACCTTTCGCTGAAGTTATTTATTAACATTTTTATTAATGTTGTCTTTATTTTTTTCAGAATTTGTTAATTCTGTTTGATAATGCAATTTTATAGTAAAAAAAGTAAATTAATGCATTTTATTTCTAAAACAAGTAAGGGACGGAGATTACTCACGTTTAGCAAGTTAAAACATTGCACGGGAGCAGCGCGATGTAAGAGCGATATTTATTTTGTAGATTAGTCAAATTTCTCTAATCTTCAAGAATCTGCTAGCAGATCTGTTCTGAGACTCTTGGGGTAATTTTTGGCAAATTCCTTACGCTTTACTTCTAAACCTTTTTCTTTTGTCCTTTTGCTGATCTTTCACTTCCAACCTTTGCTTGCCATAATATTCCTTTGTACAAAGTCAAAAATCAATAAGAGTGAACGAAAGAATTTTTGGAGAATTGTTAGGTGGAGTTATTCAAGCAAAGGGTTTTGGAAACTAGCGACAAGAAACGCGAAGACAAGAAGCCTATGGTCCTCTTTCGATCATTGTGCTCCTGATTGATTCGCGTTTTTACATCTGTGACGTTAATTGGCTCGGTCTACGACCTCGTAGGTTTGACAGGTTTTTCCATAATACAAAGAACACGGTATTCCAGATCAGTTTGTCAAAGCAGACATAATAACTTTTCAATGTATTATGTTTACTGTATCACATCTGTATTATGATATCCAAAATCTTTAAGAACGATTTGGTGACAGTTGACCCTGCGACAAATGGCCTCAGACAACTAGCCTTGGCGACAACTGGCCTTGGCGACAACTGGCCCTGATGACCACTGGCCCTGGTGACAACTGGCCTTGACGACATCTGGCCCTATCGACAACTGGCCCTTGGACTACTGGCCCAAATATTTTCACGAAAATATATTATTTCGCTTCTTGTTACATTTTGTTACAGATTTTCGTTCGATCAGTGAAATTTATTTGTAGAACTCTACAGCGTCAGCATTAAAAAAAACAGTGCCGATAATGCTCTTCCACAAATTCCAACCGATTTACATTTCGCTTTTCCGGATATTTTTTATTCGATTCTGGCCATGGAGATGATCGGTTAATAATTCTTGGCAACCAAACGCTTCTTAACGGACTAGCTAGAGCAGACATTTGGCCTGCCGACGGAACGTTTAAAGTTGTACCGGAAATATTGTTTCAACTTTATACTATTCACTTCAAATTTGCGCCTTGTATTAATCCAGTGGGTTTGTATTGTCTCCTCACGAATAAGAACAGAACAACGTATAATCGCCTACTTAACGAAATTCAAGCTCTTATTCCAGATGCAAATCCGAGAAAATTTTTGTTAGATTTAGAAACTGCTTCAATGGCGGCTTTTCCAGCAGCTTTTCCAGAAACCATTATTACTGGTTGCTATTTCCATTTATGCCAAAGCATCATCAAAAAAGTTCAACAACTTGGAATGAAAGAAGATTATGACACTAACGACGTCTTCCGTGAGGGCATTCGTAGTCTGGCTGCTCTTGCTTATGTTCCTGCTCTTGCGGTTACTAGTGCTTCCGATATTCTTGTCGAATTCATGCCTATTCACGAGCATATGGATGAACTCTTGGCATACTTTGAACATACTTATATTCGGGGTAGACGCAGACATACCGATGCGCGTTTTTCAATTAATTCGTGGAACCAGCATGAAGCAACTGTAGACGGAATTGCACGAACAACAAACGTTGTTGAAGGATGGCATTTCGGTCTGCAGACACTTTTCCAGTGCCATCATTCAAATTTTTGGAAATTTTTAGAAGGTCTTCACAAAGACATCCAGATGCACGTAGCGTCATTTCTGCAAGGAGTTACGGGTGCTCAATGTCGACAAATAAGAAGATACCACGAATTAAACATAAAAGTTCAAAAGGCCAGTTGTCACTAAGGCCAGTGGTCACCAGGGCCAGTTGTCGCCAAGGTCAGTTGTCGCCAAGGCCAGTTGTCGCCAAGGCGAGGCCAGGCGAGTCCGAGGCCAGTTGTCGCAAGGCCAACTGGCTCAGGGCCAACTGTCGGAACACCTTTAAATTAATAGCAAAAACCAGACGGAATTCCATTAGGTATAGGTCGCATCTGTTTAACTTTATTCGAACCACTTTGTCAGTTTTTGTAAGTAAACATAATCTGTTCATTAGGTGTGAAACAGATTATAGAAATATGTAAAATAAATATAAGTAAGTATACTACACTCAATAGAAGACAATAGATGTTTAGCTTCACGTAAAGTATTAGCAAAACTTGAAGTTTGAGTTTATTGTGATGTTGCTCAGTGTGTATGTTCTTAAAATAAGACTAAAATCACTCTAAAGTTTCTCGACGCTTTCTAGTCTTTCATCCATTTATTTGCTATAGAATTAAGTACCTACACATTATTTTAAAATTAAAAAAATTTATTTATCAACTTTTATACAAGCTGTTCTTTAATGCCATCAAGTTACTTCAGAGGGATGTAATATTTGTTCACCTTTTAGTGCTTTCAAGTACCTTAGGTAAAAAACGTAATTTTGTCTGCCTTTGACTTTAAATTTTTATGGCTTCCAATTAAAAAGGTCGACTTTCAGACATCGATCTTCAACTTACTCCTACATATATTCAAACTATACAACTGTGTGTTGTCACTATACAAAAGTGATCTGAAACAGTCGTAAAATGCCATGTCTTTCTGTCTGTCATTCCGTCCGTAATATACTTTCGATTAGTTCACTTTAAGTTCCCAACTAAACAAATTGGGAGGTTAATGCTACCTTCTGGTCTCATAGCCTGAGCAATTAAACACAATGAAATCATAGCAGCCAAAAGGTCACCTGACTTCCTTGGCGTAGGCCAACTAATGGGTAATCCTATATTCGATGATCCTAATCTTCTCGATTATAGAGTGTTTCATTTTATGCCAACCATTTCAAGGTATTGGATTGGCTAAAAAATATGTTGACGATCTTTTCTTTGTAATTAGTAAAGACAACCTCGCCCAGATCATCGATCATTTCTATGATCGGATGAAACTTTGTTAAGAAAGTCTATACCTATTCCATCCAAAATTTCAAAACACCACCCATTTGACAAATGAATCCGTATCTTGGTGAACTCGTTTTTAACCGGTACGCGACAACTGGGCGACGGTCTACTCGACGACGGTCTGAGTTGACCGTCGCCGAGTTGACGGTGTCCGTTTTTAACAGTTGTCGAAAATATGTTTTTAAACCGAATTCATGAAAACCAATAAAAACTTGTTAGAAGCCTTCAATTCAAGATCATCCGGGTGGCTTAACTAAACCACTCGGGATGAGTGCAACTTGTGAACTGTTAAAACTGATGTGAGGCACCTGTATTTTTGTGCTTCTTGGCATCCCACTGTAAATAATTCCTATTCCAAAAATATCCTGTTTTGCTTCCAACTTAACTAAATGTTTGAATCTAGTTACAAACCTTATTCAAAATCTCACCCCTCCCGTAATATTTAATTTTTATAATTTTTAAATTAATTGTAGTTTTTCAAGTTTCAGTCAATCCCCGATATCAGATGCCCCAGTAAAAATCTAAGATTTTTTTCTAAAACCAAAGACCCAACTTCCATGAAGGACCAAAAAGGTTTAGTCGATTGCATTCCTGCCAGAAATTGTGATTTCGTGCATGTAGCTGAAAGTTCTAGGAAATTCGCATAAAGGAGCATAAGAGATTAAAACATGAAAATATCACAATAGTGATCGAGAAAAAATTAAAAAACAACGTAAAATTTAAAAAATACGCTATTTGCCATTCAATTTACCTGTTATGTCTAATTAGATTTCTGTTAACAATATTCTTGAGCCAGTCTTGTGCTGATAGATAGCTGTTAAGCCGCATACTTAAAGTTTTGTAATTTTTTTACATTGTTTGTAATTAATTTTTTTTTGTTTTAACGAAGTATAGTGAAACTTAACAGAAACCTTTCATCTCCAGTTTAATTTTCATATTAATTATCTATTAAACAACGTAAGATCTGATTGGTTACCAATCTAACTAATTACTACCTGTACATATTTTTATACTATTTATTTTCGGTTTTTGTCGAATAATTATAATAAAAAATAATATTCGGATAATACCAACTCATTAGCAATATTTTTCAATAAATGTTTAAAAGAATACAAATGAATTCTAAACTTAAAAAAATATTAACTTGTCGCCGCCGAGTCGACGACGCCGAGTCGGCAGGGCCAAAATCAACTGAAGCGTTTTATAAAAAAATGCTATTCGAGTCATAATTGACAAAAAATAGCTTTCGTATAAAATTTCACACTCTGAAGCTCTCTCTCTCTCTTATGCAATTACTTATTAATGATTCAAATACCCTTTAATGATAATCTAAATAACCAATGTATTATTTATAAGCTTTTCGATAAAATTTGAACTTTATGGTGATAAATAAAGAGTGCACATTAATGAAATTATTATGATATTAGAAATTCTCATTTACCAACTTTGATGTTCAATAAAGTTCAGTAAAATATGTAAATTATTTTTTTATTTTGTAATTATTAACACATTCTATTGATGCTAAAAAATTATTTAAGAAAATTAGCGGATCTCTTTATTGATTAATCAAATTCATTATTATATAGCTTGAGTTTAACAGGCAATATGTGACAGTTTTACAATTAACCATTATATGTAATTTCCTTTACATATCGACACTTGATAGGTCAAATGGCGTCACCCGCAAAATTTTGAAAATCGAGTTATGTATGTTACGGCCAATGACGTAAATTGGGAATTGACGTCAATGGCCGGGCAATGACATCAATGCCCATTTATGCTGGCCATTAACGTCATTGACCGGCCATTGACGTCAACGCCCGTTAACGGTGGGCAATGATGTAAATATTTTCATTTGATTGTAATATTTACGTCTTTCCTAAGAACAGCAAAATGGTAATTTAAATTTGACAGCCAACTGGCTAGTGACATTTACGGACATTGCAATGACAACACTTGTAACCGTGGCCTCCTAAAACACTGCTTTTAGCTGCTGCTTGTCTAAGAGTAATCTCAATTTCTTTGGTCGTATCACTAATATTTTCTAACCAAAATTAACTTTTCAGTATCCCTTAATAACTAGTATTAGTTGCAAATGCACATTAATTACATTACTTTCAGATGGAATCTATAGAATAATTTTATTATTGCCCACCCTGTATTGGGCATTGACGTCATTGCCCGGACAATGATATAAAAACTACATATGAAATTCTAAATCTCAACATTGCTCAAAATGCACGGTCATTGACGTCAATACCCGGTCAATGACGTCAATACCCGGTCAATGACGTCAATGCCCAACTAAGCTGGGCATTGACGTTATTGTCCGGCCATTGACGTTAATGGCCGAATTGTCATCATTGACCGTAACATGTATATATTTGGGTTCCAAATGTCGTAACTCACCCAAAGATATGCATAATTCGATTTTCTAAATTTTGAGGGTTATGCAATTTGATCTATCAAGTGTCGATATTTGGAATACATCTGTATACAGACCAATTTGTGTTACAATTTACAAAATAATAATAATAATAATAATAGTAGATTATTCACTATATATTATACATTATGATAATTAGTGTCTTCTTTTTACCATATTATCAATTGAATATTTTATCAAAAAAAATTTAAAATCAAATTTTTGATGAAAATATAACACAGAAAGGTACACAAAATAAAACAAAATAAACAAAGTTCCTCAACTATTTTATTTATTTTAATAGAATTTTTTTAGTTCTCAAAATAACCAAAGTAGTTCAATCCCCTCACAAACAGAAGCTACTTGCAGAATATCAACTACTCCGAGCTGATAAAATATGCATACATTTGATCGATATTTGAACTTCATCCTATAAACTATTTGAAAACAAACTTATAAAAAGCACATCATATATAATATTTTTCAAAAAGTTATCAAGTTCAAAAAGCAAAAAACTACTAAACATTGTTGTTTATTTATTACATCGGAAGAATTTATTTTTTACATCAAATATAAATTTATAATCGAGAATTTACAGTTTGCGTCGCTTTGATACAAAATTCTTCCAATACAAAGGACGAAAAATGTATACAATTCAATTACGCGGAAGATTTTTTCAACGCTCTAACTACCAGCCTCCGATCGTGCCTGATAACATTATAAAAAACCATAATAATTTTTCATCGAGTTTTATTTTAATATATGATTTATTAGAGGTAGATATGAACCCGTTTATGAAAAAAATGCAGCTACTACTCATATTTCTTCAATATATGCTTAAATTATAATATTATGCTTAAATACTAGACCTGTAAAAATTATTTAATTCAATTTAGATTTGGATTGTTTAACATTTATTTGAAAAAAGAGTCTCATGCTCATAAAAAATGAAGTGTCGGTGGTGAGATGAATTTATTGGAATATTTTATCCATTTATATAAAATTTAAAATCACCAGAACATCGCAATATATAATATAGCCCTTACCTTGTTCTGTAACAGACATCATCAGACAAGTTCAAAAAGCAAAACATAAAGTTTCAAATACTGAACTTTCACTTACTTATAGGGGTTTAGTTTAGAAACTGAGACAGGTAGAGAGTTCTACCAGAGCAATAGTTAGTTAAATATTTTTTAAGTTATTTAAACACCCAAATAAATGCAGGTTCTTTTAAGTTTTCCAGTCAAGCATTTTCACTACAACAATAAATTGCGTATTTTATTTACTTAAAAAAAACATTTATTTTCACACAAACATCTGAGAATATAAGCATTGGTTCTGAGATTTTTTGTAAACATTTAAAGATATACCCGTGGGTCATGGCAATATGTTATGAAAGAAGTATTTTATAAGCCCATTGTTCAAAATCCTAATAAATAAATTCATGCAAAACATTTTATTCAAAAAATACATTTCAATACACTTGTTTACCTTTTTATGACAAGACCATAAATCAAAAATATTTTCTTAAAGGCGTGAAAACTGAAAAATAAATTATAAATAAACGAAAAGAAAACAAAAAATAAAAAAATTGATACTAACAAAATTCTTATGACTAATAAAAATATAACTAAAATGGAGATTTGCTATAAAAATATTTCGAAAATAAAAAGATTATAAACAAAATAAAAAAAAATTTTCTTGAAAAATTGATTTAATATTTTACTTTACAGAACGCATTTGCCTCTTCAAACATTTTTAAATTGGCAAAAAAGTAATAAGTATCTTTTCAATAAAATTACCGTTAAAGCTTAAATATTTTAAGGTTAGAATTTTCATTAAAAATGATCATTACCATTATTCAAAAGGCGGATGCAAGTTTCAAACTTGGAACTACACATGTTTAAAAAAACCTAACCGCATATATCATATATCTTTTGTCTTTATGTTTTATAGAGATTAATGTGTTAAAATATTGCCAATATGTTTCTAAAATAACCCTCCAAAATTTTTATTAAAAGCAAGTTTGACATGGTGACAGTTAAGAAGTATTGATACCATGATAGTAAAAATGAATTCATGTTAAATTGATAGCATAAAATGCAAATATATTTTTGAACGTTGTGTATAAAAAGTGGTTTCGCAAATCTGTCACTTTATTTCAAACATAACCTCAAAGCTGTCATTTCAATTCAAAATGACTGCTGCATTTTATTGTTTCATTTCATTAGTCTCTTCGTAAACTCTTTTCATATTAATACCATGAATTACTTCTTATTTTCCATTTTATTTTTTCGTAAGCTGGTCAGCATTATGTAAATGTAAAAAATTTTTCCTTTAATCTCCAGGAGCGCTGTTTAGTTAAAGTCTGAGCTAGAAATAAGCTCACATCAAAAGTTAGCAATATACCTTGCAAGATTGTCAAACAGCAATTTCAAAGCGCATTTCTTTTATTGTTTTGTTGTCCTCGAAATGAAATATTTTATAACGCAAAATTTAATTTCTTACTTTAAAATATCACCTTTGAAAAATATGAAAAACGTTATAATGTAAACAACCCGTATAGTGGCGATAAAGAAACCAAACACAAATGGAGACTTTGTAATTTTGTTTCTCTTGCTAAACACACAATTTACTTAAATAACAATTTCGACCGCAGATTTTATATAACCATTTATTATATTTTAACATAGTACAGACAATTTTTACGTGATTTGTACATAAAAAACGTTAAAATTAACGGTACAATTAATTCATAACGCAAAATTTATTTTATTTAAAATAATGTATACCTAAGTAAAATTTAAATAATTATTTTTCCAATATGTTATAGTGTGACATACTACAGTTTAATATAAATTAGTTTTGATGCTCAATCATAGCAGTGAGTATGGTGTGACCGAAACGCGATAGCGGGAAGGGATCTCTTGTTCCAATCTTGGAATTTTTAGTTAAATAAACTAAGTCGGTTTTTTTTTAATTTTTTTTAATTAATTTGTAATTACAATTTTATTAATTTTTTTTGATTTTGAATATTTAATGCAGAACTGTGCATTAAATATTATATTTGATTATGTTAATAATAAATCAGTATTGTTTACATTTGCATATTTTCATTTTCCGTTTGTAAACAGAAAAGCAATAAAGAACGCAATAAGTGTATTTTATTGTGTCTGTTGAATTTTTCATTACATCGATTATTTCAATAAACAAAGTAAAATAAAAATATTTTTAAGTTATATTTTTAGAACAGCAAAATGGTACTATTATTAAATTCATTAAAATCTAGAATGCCTTATTAGGTTTGCTTAAGGTATAAAAAGTTCTAGTAGCTAGGATTTTTTAAATTGTTTCAATGTTTTCTTTCATATTCTTTAAATTACTTCTCTATCTCATTTTTCTCTATTTCAATTCTAAATTTTTATTCTATAATCTATTTCAATTTATTCTACACCTATATTGTTTTGCTATTATAATAATAGAATCTACAGTTTAACGTGAAATTAGAAAACTTATTATTATTCAAATTTCGTAATGTATATTATTCATGATATTTAATAGAACTACGCAAAACAACCCTATTTGAAATTTCTTATTTTAAGTTCATTTTATTCAGTTTTTGCGATTTTTATTTTTAAAAATCTTTCTTATTTTTAATTTTCCTTATTTTATTTATTGTAATTTTTCTTTTAATTATTCATTGACTCTCCCTTTTTATTAATAATTTTCATCATTACCATTGTTTCAAATTCAATTTTCAAATATAACAACATATTACTTCTTATTTTAAACAAATTTTAGAACTGAAGATTATTTATTCCTCATTAAAATGTCTTTAATAACTGTAGAAGGTTTTCTATAGTTCGGAAAAGCCGTTCCCATAAAATTAACAAAACAGTTGAAACTTGCGGATTTAAACTTTCTTAATAAGTAAGCCGTATCTTAGCAATAATTAGAGGTATCAAAATCTGATGCGATAGCTATATTCTCTTTAAATTAAACAAAACAGTAATCTTTAAATATTCCAAAAATTAAATTTTAATTATTTTTATAAAAACATATTTTCAATTTAACCGTCAAATTTCCACAGCATGTAATAGTTTGTTTAACAGTTTTTTTTTTCAAGTATAATGTTATTGACAATTTGTTATATATAATTTTTGTTAATATTTAATTATTTCGTGGACAGCTATAAAAAGTTCTATGTATATTGTATAAAACAAATTAAAAAAAAAACTTTGAAAACATTTACTAATAGTTCGTTAAAATTTCATTTAAAGTTTGTTAATTGTGATCAATACCGGTGTCAAACACATGCACGCCGCCTAGTTTAACATTTTGTTTAAACTTTTATTTCTCCTCTATAGTTTTTAATTAATATTTTTTTATTATGTCATGTTAATCGCGAATATTATATTGACTGCTTCTACAAGTTTAGCTCCGCCCATCTAGTGAATTCATATATTGGAGTTTACAATCTACTCGTACATATTATATAGAAGTAGATAAATGCAACTCAAAAATTGTGTCCGTCTACCAAAAACAAAGCTAACGATGTTCGGTACAGAAATCTCCTAGAGTAGTACCCCAATAACCTTGGGGGTAATCTTGGACAAGAAACTTCGGTGGGGCTTTCATTTCATAAATACGAAAAACAAAGCAAGGGATGCTATGCAGCATTGCAATGAAAAAACAGATACATCAACAATTCATCATATTGATGAAAAATTCATAGGATCGATAAAGAAATCATTATATTGATGAACTTTTCATCAATATGATGAACCACTTTTTTCAGAGGAGTTCCATTGTTGAATGGACAAGGTCAACTAAGCTCAAAAAACGGCCTGTTACTGGTGATTAACAAGTTTCAGAACAAAGCTAAGTTTGTGCACTGAAGACCTCATTTGCAAGAAAATTCTAAACTAAAACCTATCATGGAATTGGAAGTTATCCGAAATGCGGCAGCTAAACTCTACGTTCCAATAATCTCTAAAACCCCTATAATCAGACAGCTGAGCAACTCGATCCTGCAACTCCCCTCTCCACACGACTAGAATAAATATTTTCTCCTTTTTTCAGGCAGGATGATATAGGCGATGAAATTAGGACCATCCAGCCAAATTAACTCAGCTTTAGCTACCCAGACCAATGAGGGCAAACCACTGATCCTCTGGATGGATTAGCGTGGAACTAGCGTTGCCGCACAACGCCCACTTCCACTATCTAGGAAACCAGAATCATGACTAAGCCAGAGCTGGGAAAGTTACTTTTGAAAATTAACTAGTTACAAATTACTTGATTAATATACCTTTAGTTACTTAATAAGACAGTTACTTTTGAAGTAAGTAACTTAGTTACTTACTAACTACTAGTTAGTTTAAGTAACTTAGTTACTTGAAACAAGTTACTTATTTAGTTACATTGCATTACCCAAACTCTTTTCATCAATTTAACCTGGCTACCTGATGCAGATAGATATACAAATAGAGGTACTATTTTTAATAGATAATATTTTTAATAAATAAATTTTTAATAAAAAAACCTTGGAAATCTTAATGTCAATTTTAAAAGCAACTAAGTTCCCTACTGTAAAAGTAACTTAGTTCCAGAAAAGCAACTAAGTTACTTATAAAAATCACTTAGTTACAGTTACATTTATAAAAATAACTATAAATCAGTTACAGTTACTTGCAATATTAAAGTAACTAAGTTCCTAAAAGTAACTAAGTTACTGAAAGTAACTTTTCTGCTCAGTTACTTCCCAGCTCTGGACTAAGCGCAGATTTAGTGTTCTTTTAAAAGAAAATGTTCTACTAATGCACATGCATTAATCCTAGTTTTGGTAGCTCTACGAGTCCGGGGATGGGACAACTCGGCGCCGCCAACTCGGCGCCGACTGACTCGGCGCTGTTAACTCGGCGCCGGCTAACTCGGCGCCAAGCCAACTCGACGCCAGGACAACTCGGAGCCAGCCAACTCGGCGCCAAGACAACTCGGCGCCGATCAAGCTTAAGTTAGGAAACGATATTTTATACATTAATTATTATTAATTAATTGATATTTTTTTAATTAATAGGTTCTGCTAAAAAGAAATCTACATGTTAGATGTTTCGGCTAGCCCCCTTTTCTCCTAAGTGAGTTAATCTCGACCTCACTAAACAGTACTTGACACAACGAGGACTTCAAGAATCCCATTTACAGCCATATCCACTGGCGAAGCCAGATTTGCTTTTCAAATACGTCGAGGACGTATACGTTTAGGACGTAAATCATTAGCAATACAAAATTTTCGATTTTGGAGGAAGGGTATAGTGCTTGGGTAGATGAGCTAGATGGCTAGTTCTGAAGTTGATTTGGGCATTTTTTTGATACAGGTCCCGAAGGCTAATTGTCGCCAGGGCCAGTTGTCGGGGCCAACTGTCGTAGGGCTAACTGACCTACAATCACTTATAAAATATGCTAGAATAAATAAGACATACCCTTGTTACGGACCTGATAAGAGAACGACTTAACAAACATTTTATTATTTACTTGGCGCCGAGTTGTCCTGGCGCCGAGTTAGCTGGCGCCAAGTTGGCTTGGCGCCGAGTTGGTTTGGCGCCGAGTTAGCCTGGCGCCGAGTTGTACCTGACCGCTACGAGTCATGCTCATGCATGATGCTTAATTTAGTCTCTGGGAGTCGCGAGTTCGATACTCTCAGCTGCTGAACTTTTTATGTGATATGTAATTATGTAAAAACTCGGTTAACAAAGTAAAAGAGGATCCAACATCTTTTTTAAACGATTCAGATGGCGTTAGTGTCTTCCTCTTTACAGGTAAATTTAAAATCAATGATATATTCTAGCATCGCAAAAGCAACCAATTTTATTTAATTAATTAAGAGAGTTCCTGTTTTGATTAATATTGTCCCCTGAATGCTAAAATATCGAAAAAAATTTTATTATCGCTGATAACAAACCGTAAATTTAAGTAAATGAATCTTTGTTGTTTAGAAAAAGAACTCAAAATAAAAAATTTTAAGTAAATTTGTGGTTTTTAGTATGTATTTATGGTTAAATTCAAAAAATATAAGAATAATTATTATTTATTTTTAAATAATAAATTTAATTTAATTTAATTTAATTTAATTTAATTTAAAATTAAATTTTTTTTTAATTATATTTTTTGAATTTAACCATAAATACATACTAAAAACCACAAATTTACTTAAAATTTTTTATTTTGAGTTCTTTTTCTAGTTTTACGCCTCACGGTTAAAAAACGTGGTAAATTTTTGAATTTTGAATTTTTTCAAAGTTTTTAGAAATCATATTAAGAGGGCAGTGCCTTCGGATTTCAAACTAGCAGTGCTAGGTAAACGAATTTCTTAGTTCAAATCATTTTTAAATTATTCATACCTCGTGTAACAAGTTCAGTTTTGATAATCTTTGGAGGTTATGGTAAGTCAATTTTGTACAATTTAGTCGATAATTTTGTTTAGTTTGAAAAATTTTTTCTTCTTATTTTACAATGTAATCGTAATCGATGCGTACAACTGAAGAATGGCAATAACCATGAAATAACGTTATATTGTACTTCGTATTACGAAATTTTCATTTTTTCAAATTTTCTTAATCCAGACCTGTTATGTGTTAATTGTCTCCTTTTTAAATTTTTTGAATTTTGATTTTCTACGTATTGTATTATTCTTATATTTTTTGACTTTGTTGTTTGTTTATGTAAATTTTAAGTTATTTCCTTTTTATCATGACAATGTTTCGGGAAATATAATTACGTAAATCAACTTTAAAAGATTTGGCTATGTTCTTGATAAAGCAAAATTTACTAATAGGTACTTTTGCGAACATCGCTTAAAATTGTATGTTTTTAATTCATTCAGTAAAGCGAAAACGGTGTTTTACATTCGACTTGTCTGTAATGAACATTTGCATATTATATAAAAATTGGTCAACATAAAGAAGTTAAAATTTTATATTTTAAATTAATATAGTAAAGTGTATTTGCGTTTCTCGATTAATTTCTTTTTAATGTTCATTTGCATATTTGTTTAAATTTTCAATGGAACCCGCCATCCATGCCTATTGAGATTATTGCCGGTCACTGCATAAAACTTATTTACCTTTAACTACAAAGTTTATTGATTATTAGCTTGGGCAAATTAATGTTGAATTAAAATTTAATTTAAAAAAGTTAGATAACAGCTCCTTCAAAACATCAAAAAATGATAATAAGCGTGGGGCCACTAAATTTGCAAGAAATTCAATTTAATGTTCTCAAGAAGCTCTATAAAAGTTTTTTTTTAATTTTTGTTTGTGCTTCACTTTCTATCTTTAAATTTTAATTTAATATAAAACGTTTGTGTTTGGCGGCATTGTAAAAAAAGGACTTCAACAAAATAAAAAATTAGCGAACAAAGCTAACAAAGTTGAATCATTTTGTCAAAATTAGACTCTATTCAATAAGTTAGTAATAATGGCTTACTGTAAAAACAATACGAGAGATCAATTATGCTCTCTATCCAGCATCTTCAGCTGTCAGCATCCAACTGTCTAGCTTCTCTTTAATAACTCGAAAACTATTATATATACACCGAAAGAAATGAAACTTTGAGGCAAATAAATGGCTATTTATTTGATCAATTTATAAGAATTATCTCTGCTATATTCGAAAACATATTGTCGTGTTCTCCAACATTCCTACACATTAATTTACAAAATTTGTTTTTTTTGTACATTGTAAAAAACTTTTGAATTTTCTCGCTTTCCCGCCATCAAGTTAGCACTGTGAGAGCGGTGGAGGAAAACAAGGCTTTTTGCCAAAGTCGGCTACCGCAATTTTGCGATTTTGGTTTTGAACATTTTTATATTTCGACGAAAATAAAGTTTAATTTTGAGTAAGTAAATTTTTGATTATTTTGGAAAACTATTTGTCTTAAATTTGAATTTTTGTAATTATAATTAAAGTATATTATGTGGATTTTTGAAAATACTAATTGATTTAGATGTAAAATTTCGTCAAATTAAAATTAAAAGTTGAAAGCAACATGAATTGAATTAGATAGCGTTCGCATTTGGTCAGATTATCTGTTTCCATTTAATATTGGAAAGTTTGTTAAATTAAAAGTTGATTTGAATTATACAAGGAATTTTGAAAAAGCATTTTTGGTTTTGGCTTTCTCATTTTTATATTGGAGAGTTTATTTAAAAAGTGTGATAAGAGTTTGCATTTTCCAGCTGACCTGGTCAATAAATTTTTTTTTATTTATTTTGTATAATGTATACAAAATCATTTTTTGTTTAATTCGGAAATTGTAAAACACTGAATTTGTTTGTTTGAGATTTGAATTTCAATTTTTGTAATTTTGAATTTTTGAAGTTGGTATGAAACAACAAATTTTTGCTTGGAGCCAGATTCGTCAAAGTAGAAGGACGTCTTGCGGGAGTTCCCGTAAAATATGTGAATATTAAGTTTCAATTGTGAAATTGATAGTTTTAATTTGTTTTTGACGCAGTTTTGGACAAAATTTGGCGAGATTTAAAAGAATTTGGTTTTAATGGAATGGTGATTTTCGTATCACAAGGAACCTACTTTACCTGAAAATTTCTTGCTTCCTACATTTTTGAGCAGGCTGAAGCATTTTTGTGTTAACTTCGGAATTTTAAAATCAAAAATTTCACGTCTTGAATTTGGACGACGCCGGCGTTGAATCAAATATAGCCTAAAATTGACTGATTCCGGCGAAAAAATAAAATTATCTGGTATACGTATTATATTTATTGTCATGATCCAAAATCCCCATTTGATTTTTATATTTGATTTTTGAATATATAAATCTTAACTTGTGAGAAATAATATATTTAAAATTGGCCTTGCGCCTTGTAACGGGCAAAATCGCCCTTAAGATAGGATGCGTAAAAAAAAGAAGAAAAATAGGGGTCTCAGTTGTTTGGAAGGCCGCCAGCTCAAAGTCGGCGAAGTCGTGGATCGCTACAAAATCAAGGACATCCAGAAACCGGGTTCCACAAAAGACTAAATCAGAAAAGTCTAAATCGATAGGGCGCCACTCGAGCTGATGAAGATCGAAGACTTATCTTCCTTGGAGATTTTGCTCGACGTTCGAACTCCAATCAAACGGTAGTTTCGCAACAAGAAATCAAAATAATGGGGGTAACACATAAATTTAATTTATCAATAATCAATCATAATTTAGAAAACAAAAATGAATAAATTACAATTTGCAAATAATCGACGTCAAGTTGTACGCAGTCAAATCCTTTAAACTAAATGAGGGTGAATTCTTAAAATTTAAAGATGGTTAACATTATTAATTTCATAAACAAACAATTAATGACCAAAACAAAAGAATGCTGAATACTAAAATAATTATACATAATGAAATAATCAACATGATTAAAACAGAATTGCTGAAACTAAATTTTGCTTATCAACGAAATTGCTTGACCGACTCGACGAACAATTTGTCATTTAATACTTAAAACATAAGATAACAACGCAAAGTGTTGTGATCTTCAAAACGTTAACTGAATTTAATTTTGCTAAATAAATTGAACTTCAATAAATATTTTTACGATAAAAATGAAACGACGTTAATTCCATAAAATATTGAATTTCTGACGTGACTAATTTTGATAACGTAAACACAAACAAAAAGGTTGCACATGTAGTTCCAAATTTCCAAAATTGTTACGAACAAAATTTTTAAAATAACAAACTGAGAAGTTACATTGTGTTGAAAAACACTTACGGCATTATGATGATGTAACGGAATACCTTCAAGGTGAAATGCTGACGCTCTTGTCTACAATTTGTGCTGACTGGCAAGGCGGGATAGCCAACGGAAAATTCTTTTACGAACATCGCAATTGTTGAACCAAATTACCAAGCTGGGAAGCTGGACTCAAAATCGGGAATTGTGGTATTTTCAAAATAAACCTTCACTTATGATCGGTCACCACAGACCCACATGCAACAAACGGCAAAAATAATGCCTGAACTTACTATTTCTGAAGAGGGGCTCCAATCTGCACAAGACGGGAGCAATGCTGAATGCCACCACGGGCATTAAAGCCACTAAACACGAAACGTAAACGTAAAAATTCTTCAGAAATCGTCAAGGAGTGAAGGAACCACTAAATTTTCTATTGCGATTGGCTGTTGTTAAAACAACCCATCCGGAGTAACTGACGAAGTCAGATCTACTGACCTCTATTGAAAATGGCGATGACTAAAAAAATGGACTAAACTTAAAACTATTAATTACCAGAGGGGGCTTGAATGCGCAAATTAAATTTAAATTACTGAAACAGAATTAACAAAAACTAAGAATTGCAAACGATGGTTACAGCCTATTGGCCTTTGGAACTATTGGTCTTCGGAACTATTGGCCTCACGGAAATTAGCCTTCAGGACAGTTGATTTTTGCGATTACTGACCTCAGTAAATTGGCTTTTAAATTGGAATTCCCATGCCCTTGCTATTACGATTATTTCGGTATTTTCACTTTTTGTCGATTCTCATTGTTTTTTTTATAAAAAAAAAATTATCCAATAGATAAAAAGTAAATTGTGGAAATATAGAAGAAATAGTTACAGCAAGGGCGGGGATATTTCAATTCCAAAAACCAATTCATTGAAACTAGCTATCCAAGACGTTAGTGGTGAGATCATTAATCGCAATGTTCATTGGCCTCTCAAAAGGCCAATAGTTCCGAAGGCCAATAGTCTCAAAGGCCGATAGTCCCGAAGGCTAATTGCAGCTAAAACAATAGCCCCGAAGGCCAATAGTCCTGAAGGCCAATTGCCAAAAGTCAGTTGTCGGGAGGCCAACTGTCTCAGGGCCAACTATCTTACAATCGTTTTAATGTTTATTTGGTCTTTGTAAATTTTCAGTTATTTTTGAATTTTATAAATATCTGGAATTTCCCGTTTTCCCGCCATTAGGTTGGCATTGTGGCAGCGGGAGTAGGAAGCGAGGCTTTTACCGTTTGGAGAACTGCCAAAACGGACGTGACCGGAGCTGGTCTCCGGTTAATTTGATTTATAATTACGATTTTGTAATAATTACGAATATTTGAAATTGTCTCGAAGTTTGGACAAAAGTTGAATATTTTGGATTGGTGTTGTTAAAAATTTAATGTGGATTACAAATGGAAAAATTTGGATGATTGATAAAATTAATTTGCTTTCTCATTTGGATCAGAGTAATTTTGTATTGACGGTTGATTTGGGTTTGGATTATTTAAAAATTATTTAAAAAGAGTCTCATGCATAAAAATTAAATTGCTGTTAGTGAGGCGTATTGTTTGGAAAGTTTAAGGAAAATAAAAAATAGAGTAACCACCAGTACATCGCAATATATTATCTGTTAATGTTTGACTTTATTGAATAAAAAGCTTTCAGATTTTCAGCACAAATACTACTAATGTTTAGGCAGGACGCACCGGGGGATCTAGTGGGTGGGGAAAACCAACTAGTATGGATTTGGAGAGGAGAATAAACACATAATACACATTTTATATCATATTACAATGTACAAATCAATTTATTTTTTCTTGTTTGCATAAAAATATTTTATAAAATTCTAGAATGCTAGCGATTATTTAAATTTCTGTAGAATTCCGGTAATAAATGACATAAACACGAATTGCCTAATAGTAACTGAATATTGCTTGCAGTTTCATATTGTTGTGAATTGTAGAAAGAATTTATAGATACATTGGTAATATTTCAAATTAAATTTTCAAAACAAACATGTTAGTTTTGCGCAAAATTTTAATCTTTGTAAACAAAAGTGCGGTTATAATAAATTATTGAACAATATACATTATGCTATCAATTCAAAATATTATTAAAACTTTTAGTTCTTTAATTTTAATACAATCAGTTTAAAATCGATTTGAATAATTTCATTATGGTCAAAATCATATTACGGCTATTGACATAAACGTGGTCCAAATTTTTTGCTGTTCTCTACTACTTTCCGTTGGTCAGTCTACTGAAATAACAATTTGCCCCGGCGTGCTATGTTGGCGATAAACGCATTTGGTCGGTTGGGATTTCGTTTGGGGTTTCTTTTAGTAAATCCAGGCAATGATCACGATTTTTTTTATGAGTAACGCTGTTTTCAAATAATTTCATTGAAAAAATGAACTTTTTTCAATATAAAATTGTCAAGTTCTCACTGTTATTGGATGTTCATGTAAACGTGAGTCTAATTCGTAGTTGTATTTTGAACTATAGTGGATGCGCGGAGGAATGTTGATAACATGGGGTAGCATGTAAGCTAGTAGACGGTAGAGTCAATTCATGCTGTGAGCACTCATAGAAAAAGTTTTTTTAATGTTAGTTACATGAATCTGCACTTTGAGTACTGAGTTGTTTTTATAAATTCCGCCGTTTAAAAATGCCCCTAACTGTTTTCTCGAAGACGATTGAAGCCCCTAGCCGTAGAAGGGTCCATGTGACATTTTACAAATTTTCACCAGGTAAATTTACGATCAGGTTTTCAACGTGAAGCTCAATAAAACTTAGCTTTGCTTATATTATATCGACTACGGACTACGGCGCACTTAGTATGGCAAGAGTGTTACTCATTTCCACATTGAAAACTCGTTTGTAAATTCACCTGTTGAAATTTGTAAATGTAACCTACACCCTTACTCGACGCGAGGCCGTAATCCATAATGGATACCTTTATTGCGAAAACTGCATTCAAAATAAAATTCTCAATCAAGCGCGGTAGGTTTTTTAACAAGAATATGTATAGGCATAAAGTTATTGAATTACATACACGATATATTGAAATAATTCTCCACATCACTTTTACTGCAACAAAACCAACATTTCTCATATTTCCATCACACACATTAAAATGGAAATTTCTAGATTCAAATTCATCATAGTACAGAAGAAAATTATAATAATGTTGTAATCTTGAAATTCAAAATAAAATCCAAATCGAGTTTGGCACAATCAGTTCTAGAAAAAATTATTCAAAAGCATCAGACCTCTGGCGGAATCACCTTACATCATATGAATCAAAGTGAAATTGAATTAACTTTATCATTCAACTCACGCTATCCAGCGCAACGGTTTCGTCTTGAACGTAAAGCAACTTGAATTAAAATTAAGGCTGAAAAAAATTTATATAAAATAAAAACAATCGAAATAATTTTGTTTTGGTGATCAATTTTTTGCGACTTTCCCATTGATAAGCCTACTTTAATATACAGAAAGGTTTTGTACACTTTTCATTTTCGTGCCGTACTATCTGCTATTTGATTTCATTTCTTAAACTCAATTCTATGTTTGCGTACTGTGCATTACTTTATAGTATGTATATTCTATGCTGACTCTAACAGGGCAAAATTGGAGTGAAATATATTACGCTGCAGTGCTTTCTAAACATTACTTCAGGTAAATTTAAGAACAGTGAAACCCGATATATATTACTTTTATCGATAAAAGATTTCCGTCAACGTCTCCCTACTTTATATAAAAATTTTTAAAGCTAAAATTGGCAAAAAAAAACAAAAAACGCAGACATAAGATAAATTACGGTGTAAATCAGAACTAAGGTCACTGGAGAGCTAAACATCCTTATCCATTTAATACCTGGATTACCTGTTAATTGCAAATTTAGAACCCGTAGGATACAGTCGTACAATTAAGACATGACTTCCTAGTTCCTAAACGCTCAGAGCAATTCTCTCGTATTGTCGCTTACAACGTAGAGCTAATGATCATATCGCGTAGCAAAGCTCAGAGAACAAAATAAAAATTCATATCAATTTATTACAGTAAATCATACGGAAACTCAAAATACAAAGATTGAAAAAGGCCGCAAAACATTTAAATAAATAATTCCGTTTTAATATTTTACGATTCATAAATTACATTATATTATATAAAAAAAGAATAGGAATTAGAATTGCACATGAAAAGTTATGCAAGAGATATTATTAGAGAACAAGATTGAAACAAAGGAGATAATAGAGTTTGTTGAAAGTATGAAAATAAAATGACGAACAAAACCAATTTTAAGAGAAAAAAAGAATAAAAAAAGTGGAAGAAAACAAAAAGACAGAAATAAACAAAAATCATAGTGTTACGAAGCAATAAATATTGTTAATTATATTTGATGATTAATGTATGATGACTCATCAAAGATGATTCATTTGATGACGCATACATTATGACTCATATATTACCTTAGTTGTAGTTAATCAAATCTGCTGATTATACTGCTGACTTGCAGTCTGGAACTTTCTAGAAGTATATAGAAGTTTCTAGAAAGATGCATTTGGGTATAAATAGCAGAGTGATTTGCTGTGAAGACAATTGTAGTTTTGATTTGCAAGTATTAACAAATAAAAACAGTCATTTACAATAGTTTTGATCTGAAAGTTTCTTTTCGAGCAATTCTCACTTAGAAAAAATTTCTTTAGTAAAGTTACTCTTGTAACAATTTATTGCCCTGCAATATTGTCTTGTGCGGCGCCCTTGTTCTTTCGTGCGCCTATGTCTCTTTGCGCATAGTAGGCTAAGCCGGGGTTAAAACCAGGAATGTGAGATTTGATTGAGAGCTTGAGTGACCAAGCCAAATTTCGATTTGGTGTTTGTGTTGAAAGTTCAGTTTTATCTCACTGATATTTTGGGTAAGTTTTACTTTTCGTATTACTTGCTCAAATCGTGTTTACCGCGGATTTGTTGAGATCGAGATTTTGCTATTCGATGCAGAGTCGCAGTCATTAGAGATACAAAGTGATTTTTTTACTTTTGGTGGCCTACTTGTCTTTTTATGTTTCTCCATTAGTGATAATATTAAGGCAAGTGGCTACAAGTTTTTGTTTAATCGTTGTAGCCAATGTTACATTTCATTGAACGAGAGAGGAAGCAATTTTTTTCATTTTCCGAACCAGCACTCTTTTGCTTCCGTTAATAAAAAGAGAGCTAGTTTTTATTTTGGCATCGCCTCTAAATGAGAAGTTCTATTCCAGGTGTGGCGAAAATTTGCCGTAAGGAAAAACTTCATTATACTCTTAGTGACCGATTAATTGAGTTTAAAAGATAAATTCTCATCATTCTCAAACTACGAACTGAAGGAGTAAAGTAGTAACAAATGCATTCTCACTCTTCACATTTTTGGACCTTTTATTTTGTTGTATACGCATTGACACAGTCCCCCTGGGTTGATGATTTGCCTTCATTATTAATAAAAATTCAAGGTTACAGGCACATCCGAGACGAACCTAGTAAGCTACCTAAGATGCAAAACAAATAATATGCTGACAGCATCAATATTGACTTAGGAACACCACTGAGGTTGCTGTTGGTAATAAACAGATCAACAGACAATCTCAAAGAAGTTAAAGAAAAAGTATATATCTATTATTGTAATTAAATAGTTTTAATAAAATGAATCTAGGAGTTATTTTTATAATTTATATTTGCGCGCCAAATATTAGTTCGCCGCTGTTCCGCGAGGAGGAAAATGAAACTTCGCATTGCGAGAAATGATTTAGCCGCAAAGTTGAGCGAGAAAACCGCTTTTATAAATAAATTATAAACTTGTTGACATAAAAAAATATAAAAACATTTTGGATGAAAAGTACTTTAATTATTAATTATTTAGTGGAAAGTGTTTGTGAATGGAAAAAAGTTTCAAAGTAAGGAAATATACGAAGAAATCAAATAAAGAAAATTAAAACAAAAAGTAATATAACAATAATTTAATTATTAAAAAAATTGTCAACTGGAAAATGAAAGTAAAATTATAAATGAAATATTAAACGTTAGAAAATAAAAATCAAGATTTTAAATATTAACAAAAGAAGACAGTAGTCGCAAAAGCAAAAGTTGGATGAGTTCATTAAAATATAAACTAGAAATTAATTTTTTGTAAAATTAAATTAAAAAATTATAGCAATACATTTTTTTTTATTTTATTATTATTTTTCTTTTCTACTTTTTTTTATCTGTAACTCATCTCTCCACTTGGATTCGTGTTATATCATGAAAAGCAGCATTTTTCTCTTACGTAGTCGCCAGAGTTAATATAAATAAAACTATTAAACATGAAAGAGTCGAAAGAAATTGACTAGTTAAAAATTAATATAAAATACTCACGTAACAAGTAAGGTAAATCTAGTACTAAGTTGAAGACTCTTGCACTAGTAAACAAAAATTAACCTACAATCTTAGAAAACTGATTTGTTACAAGCAAACCATAATCATACCAGCTCACGATTACAAATGTCTTATAAAGTAAGTAGCTTAATTTTATCGTTTGAACTTGCAAATCAGTTCCAGGTGAACGTCTAAAACAGAAGGTGCGGGATGCTGCAAAATAGTTCTATATCCGAGATATAAGAAATTATATCTTAATTAGCAGATAAATAATAGAAAAATCATAATATAAAACGGAATTTCATTTTAAAAGTTAATAATAATAAAATTAATTTAGGGTGAAAAAATTATATTATATAACTCATAACTTTTTAAATTAAAAATAAATATCAAAGTAAAACGCCCGAGTTTTATAGTAATTAAATGCTATTACTTACGATGGTAACTCTTGAAAAAAATTTAAATTTAAACAAGCCAGTTCTGATTTTTAATTATTTTCAATGAAAATATGTATAATTAATAAAATTTCAATTATTCGGTAATACTAAAAATAGCGAGTTGATGTATTTTAATCAAATCCAATATTTTTGATTAAAATTAAATACAAAAGTAAAGAAATCGTAATTAAAAAGCGATAATACAAATCCTTTAATTTTTGGCGTGATAGAAGGCAGATTTGTGTTTTCAGTAAAAAATAAATTAGAATGTATGTATCTTAGAAGCAATTTACGTTTAGATTTGTTTCAATTTATACGAATTTATGGGGGTTACTAGTTACAGTTGGAATACCAATTTTTTATATCCTACCAAAATCCGTAAACGTTACTTTTTTTGTTTTTATCGTTTAATGTTTTATTTCGTAATCTGATTCTTCTTTAAAAGCGAATTTTTCTTGCCAAGTTAATCTTTTTTATTTGGCAGAATTATCAACTTAAGCATCTAAAAACTTGCATAAAAGAAAGTCGATTAAATAAATAACCAAGCTTATTGGTATTTAATAAACTTTTTTAAGTAACGATTCCAATTGTCAAAAGATAAATCTATCAAATAATTCATTCGTAGCGGTGCTCGAACCTGTAGGCTTTTCAGCCTTTCAAGTATTAAAGCATATAGCAGATTGTTCTGTAATTTGGAAATAAAATTTTTAATCAGGTTTAAAATTCTCTGAAAACAGTCATTTATCATATAATAAAAATTTAATATTAGCTATGCCTCAAGCTCCCAAGCGTCACAAAATTCTGCCAAAACATTTTAATTAAGTAAAACTTAAAATGAATTGCAAAATAAAATATACAAGAATCCGGCTATTTATAATCTAAACGATTTAACATTAACCGTATTTTAAGGAAATTTAGGCAAAATATTGATTTATTGAAATTTGTTAAATCATCTTGATTTACAATACTTTTTAAATAATTATCTCTTTTCAATTTTATTAAAAATGGCAAAACAAACTATAATGGCTATTTTAAGTAAGGTAACAATGGCGCCCAACGTGGGGCACATTGAGTAAACTTACAAAGAAATCCAAACTTATGGTAATCCATTAGAAGGAGGCAAATTTGTTTATTTTTAGATTTAGTACACAACATGGAGTATTTTCTTCTGCGAACCTCTTGTCTACGACCGTTGTTGCGCGAAGAAAGTCGGGCAGCAAGTTGTAGTGTTACCAAATCACCGTTTTCAAAATTCTGGATTGGTGGCAAGAAATTGATTTTTTGTACGATATTTTTCAATTTGAATTTTTTGGTTTTATGTTTTTGAATGCTGTAAATATGAGATTTTGTTTGTTTATTTTTGAATTTTGATTTGAAAATGGTTAGTTGTAATTTTGGCATATTTTTGTAAATTTTTGAATTTGTGCCCCAATTAAGTTTAAGGATTTAAAGGTTTGCACTGAAAGAAGAACGATTAGGTTCATCCAATGTTGTCCGTCGGGATGAACGGACGTAGTTTTGTGAACCTTGAGAGAATTTTTGATTTGAGTCCCTATTTCGGGGTTATTTTGGACATTGTTTAAATTAGTTTGCAAAAATAAAATTATAGTTTGCGTAAGTGATCTTTGTGATTTTATTTAAGTATTTGGAAATTGTTCAAAATTTGGATGAGATTGGATATTTGGATATTTGGATTGAATTAGTGATTGAATGGACTTGATGATTTGATGTTTGAGATGCAATAATAATTGGTTTCTAGAAAATTTAATAAATTATTGGAATTTAAAAGAGAAAATTAAAATTTGTTTGAACGGCGAGCACCTGGATGATAAGCCGCGCTTACAATCAATGTTACCATTTTATTGAAACTTTAAAATTTATTTTAAAATTATTTTGAATTTAAATTTAATTGAGAATAATTGAATGGAATATTTTCGTTATTTTTGCATATTTAGAAAATTAAATTGACGTCAAAAGAACCGACTGCTGATAGTTTCCCCTTCCGACTATTAAGAGCTAGCCGCGGTAAAATTAAAGTGTTAATTATTTTTTTCCAACGTTCCACTACATCATCTTTTTGGTACAAAATAATTTTGTGTTATTTTCTAACGAGATGTTTGCGGAGTACTTGATTGTTGTGTACTAATGCTTAGGTGTAGGTTCAGAAATCTCAATATCGGACTCCCAAAAATTGTTCTTCAGTCTCCTCCAACTACGAAATTAATTTATTGTCTATGATGAATTGATAAAAATAGAAACACGTGTTCGTATGACGGAGATAAAAATATTGCGCAGTTAGCAAGACGCTCATTTTATCGGAGTTGTCAACTTTGTAAGACGATAATTATGCGGGAATGACAAATAGCCCTATAATTTAATTTTGTCAATATTTACAGACATGTCAATTGAAGGTATTAATAGTATCAGATTAATTCGACATCATTTACACCATTGACGTTCGTACTGTTATTTATGTGAACGCCGAGCTCACATGTGTACCAACGACGGGTAAAGTAAAATGATTTTCAAGTGATATTTAAAAACTGCTTAGTTAAAAACTGTAAAAAAAAATGTTTAACACATTCATGAAGATCCAACGTTATAAACTAAAAAAAACAATTGAATAAAAACTATGACATGTGGATAGACCACGGCTGCACGATTAGACCGCTTTTTTTGATTGCTTGATTGCTTTTTGATTGGTATTTTTTTCCCATTTGTACTCAGAAGACTAATGGGTTAGTTTGGCATTCAGGCCGTATCATTTAAACAATCTAATTCCACACTATTTAAACACTAGAAAGTCATGGTTTCATTATGTAGCCGACGTCTTCTGATAACCCAGAAAGAGTTTTTTGTAAGTTTTTTATTTCATAAGTTCGGTCTTAAGGCCGCACAGTCTGGGCAAATAAATTTTGTCCACCAATCGAATTCCACTCTTTCCACTCAGAGCTCGAAGGCCACCTAATCTTCTAGAATTAATAGTTAAAAGTTAACTTAACTTAATCTAATCTATAAAATTAATTCTATAAAAAATTTAATCTAACCTAACATGCTGCACTATATTGTACAACTACAAGTTGAGATTTTCTTATTTAATATGAGGTTGTTTTGTCAAAGCAACTCATATTATTTAAAAGTTCGTATATTATTTTTTAGCAAACTATAGAATATAGATTATGATCGTATTGGCGTATGTCCAATTCCAAGTTTGCTGTTTTTTCTGTATTCCTGTTGAAAGCAACTCATATTGTTTATAAAACTTATATAATTTTTAAGCAATCTATAGATTGTGATCGTGTTGGCGTCTTTCCAATTTCAAGTTTGCTGTTCCTGTATCGAGGCGATAAATTAAAAAAAAAATTGTATATTAATGTACGTATATGTTTCTGTATTGTTTCTTTACAAGGTTTGTCCTATATGGCACAAATGTCACTTTTTCGATTATTTATGTAAACGGTATAAATTTTTAAAATGTTTCACAATAATTCAGCGTGTTACGCCTATGTTTTTTATTGTGTGGAAAATTTAAATTATTTATAATTCATGCATAATAGGTACCATCCCTATAGCGTGAGATCTACGTCTTCAGCTAATAAATAAACTCAATTTATTACGCTTACTAGGTCCCCGTCTAGATCGTGTGGAATTCATCTTTTCAGCACTCGATAAAAATTATTATGCTTAATAAGAACCATCTGACAATTTACGATTCAGCGTCTTGAATTACAGACAGTAGGCGACCCAAGTGTCAACAGGGCGTGATAATATACAATATAAGTAACTCGCAGGTGCGGGGAAAAACAGTCCCAGCTAAACCATCAAAATGGTAACGAGCCTTCGCGTATCCAGTTATAATTGGAAATTGTTTAAGCAAGTGCTTGGTTAACTTCGTTAACTATGGTTTCGGGATTCAATTAATTGTAACACGATGAATTTAACAAGTAATTAGTTCAAAAAATTGTGAAGGTTTGAAATTTCAGTAAAATTTTGTGATACTATCGGCTTTTGAAAGTATTGGTGGCGCGTGCCGTTTTATAATAAGATTGTGGAGTCAACACACTTATTCGTGTAGTCCCTAAAGGAACCAACTCACATAATTAAGATGTTCTGTAATCGACTTCAACATCATATAAGTATTTATGGAGGGCGCGCCATGGTAAATGCAGGCCGAAGGGCATCTAGTTTGAGATATATTTCGGAAAATCCGTAAGAATTGGAAACTGCTTAAGAAATCTAATGGTACTTGTATCCGACTTTGTAAGGTAAAAGTTAAGTTTGGGACAACCGCTGGAGATTTGGATCGCCACAAATTGATTGTGATTATGAAAAAGTGTCGCGGTAACTCCGATTGGCATGGGCCAGGTTCAGTGAAAATTGATTAATACAAAATTTATGTAGAATGTTGATATTTGGAAACTGTGGAATTTTTGTTTATTTAACTTTTGTAATTGTTGATTTGATTTAGAATTTTAGTAAGATGGATCCAAGCCTTTTAACCAATTTTTGTGATTTTGAATTAAATTGTTAAATGCTCCAATTAAACAATTTAAATTATTTTGCATTTTTATTGTCTTGCATTACGAACACACCCCCCTGACATGCTCTCCGGTTTTTCGTTACTTTTTTTAATTTTTTGTATTTGATTTTTAAGGAACAAAATAAATTAACGTAACAAGCGGAAACATTGGGTCTAGAAAATCCAGAAACAATAGATTACATTAAGTAATTTTATTTAAATTCGGATAACTTTTTTTTTCAGAAAATATTTCACGACACTAAAAATATTGTTGCTATAATTATCTGTTAAGTAAGTAAAAATGTGATGTCGTAAGAAAAACAAAAATGTATTTTAATTGAAGATTTCGCCGTAAGTGAGCAATCTTGTGTGAAATAATATCTTGTAAATGTTCCGTAAATTAAGCCATTTACAGCAACATGTTCCTAACAGAATTACACCTACTACATAATAAGCTAGAGGACGTTCAAAGGTGAGCTGAATATTTGGAATACTTCTAAAGCTGCTGAAAATTATTTAATGAAAGTTAGCACAGGTAAACTACCAATTTAAGCAAAATTAAATAGTCTGAGGAAAAAATTAGAAAAGTTTGAAAGCAGCGAGATATATAACTTGTTTGAGTTTAGTACTTTCTTTTTGATGGTTAAGAAAATACTTAAAAAGAACCCACCAGTTATATTTAGAAATTTATAAAGAAATAAGTTAATATCTTACACGAGACAGATGCTGAGTTAGAAAACAGTGGCGGATTGTTACAATAAAAAATCTGGGGCTGAAACGTTTATAGGTCATTTTAATGAAAGGGTTTGTACGCGTTTATATGCTGAAATATTACAGATAGTTTACTAATTACTTGAAAAAAATGTTTATTAGATTAATTCGTGCTCAAATGCCGAATAAAAAGTGTTATCCGAGCTGTCGTTTCAATAATCTAATATTAAAACTTCGTTAAACAAACTAAACCAATACCGCATAATTAAAAAATATAATAAAGGAACTTGAAGACTGGAATGGAAATTGTTTATTTTTTTGTATTTCCAATTTATCCAAGTCATTTTTAATCAACAGTATTTGACATTTTAATCAATATCATATACTGTAGAACGCTGAAAACTATATTTTATATTAAACTTTGATATTCCTTTTTTTTTATTTAAAATGAAAATGTTTCAAGTGATCTGCGTAACAATGAACCATTAAGTAATCAATAGAAAATTACTGTTTTTGTATTCAAGATAATTTGTTAATGTTAACAAACAAAGTTTAATAGCCCGCTGGTTTAAACTAGAAGCAATCTCTGCTTCATTTGGTTTTTAAAATTGATGAAAAGAAAACAAAAGAAGTATTTCTTGGTATCGAAATGTGACTTTTAAATACTAATTTTACCTTTAAGTATTAGATTTATTTGTTTATGAATACAGGCATAAGAGTTAATCAATAATTGTAAAAAGAGAAGATTGAATAAATAAAAAGTTTAGAATCAACATTCCCACAGCAACACAAGCTCAAAAAAGTTACAATAAAATTAAAAAACCGAATAAGAGAAAATTAGATAAATCACATTTTTCCTTTTGTTGTTATGTCGCATGGGAAATATTCTTATGGAAATGTAAAACCTAGATTTTTCAAACGTAGTCTGAAGTAAACGTTAAAATTAATCGCTTTTAATCTCGTAGGGATTGTAGAACTTGTATCTCTTCTGTTGCAAACGGGCATAAAATATTAAATAGAATAAATTTAAAAAACTATACCTACGTCAGTTAAAAACTAACAAAAAGATTGCCTAGATAGTTTTCTAACTAAGACAGTAAATATTTAATCTTAGCTACTCTCCTTAATTAGTCTGAGTAAAGTCATTTGGCAATAAATTCTGTTTTGTAAATTACTCAATTTTTTTGTTTTGTTGTTAATTTGGTTACATGCCAATTTGTGTTTTGAAATGGTCAATTAATCAAATAATATTGTCAAATGAAATCTTTATCGAACCATAACAACTAGATCAATCTGTACAAGGCTGCTCAACCAAGACGACTCACCCTTCATAACTTAGAAACAGATTGCAATATGATTTACATCGAAAAAAAATGTTTTCAAAGTAAGCAATGATAATTTTAATTTGTAACAGGATTCAAACATTTAAATTTGCAACTTATTTTGTTTAGAAGTTTTATGGTGGTCACGTCATCGAAGTAAGCAATATTTCTTCCATTTTTGCAGTGTGCTTTGGATCGTTATCTTGTTGATAAACGAAAATAAACGAAAGCGCTCAAGGATCATCGCGATCCTGGGATCAGAGACTAAGTTCAAGGTTTTTTGTGATTAAATTTCAAGGATATTGATGTTAAAATTTTAAAAGCGTGGTCGAAACCAATCACTTTATGTACTATTTCAATTGCACACCAATCAATCTGGTGATTATTCTTAACTAGTTTATGTCTTCTGCAAATTTTTCTTAAAAGATCACATCGGAAAATGTTATCAAATTTACTTAAAAGCGCCAGAAATGCTGTCTGTGGAGTTTCTATAAAACACTTTGAATAAGAATAAAAATCAAATAAATGTTACGAAACTTAAATTGTACTTTAATTTTCTAGTAACCACAATTTCAAATTTTTTTGTTAAGATAATGAAAAAACTTATAACAGTTAACAAGAAATTATTCAACTTTTTACTAATTTATCAAGAGAAAGAGTAAATTTAAATTGACATTAAAAAAGTTAAGCCTGAATACTGTTCCCAATTATAATTTATAATCAAATTATAAACTTATTATTTCTGTTTCATTTCCTGAGATTTTTTATCATTAATTAAAATATAAGCAAACTGTGAGAAAATAATTTTAAAAGTTAGCAGCGCATTCTTTAAAATTTTAAATACGTAAAACAAGTTATGTAATATATTTTGCAATTTTTTCTACAGCGAATATTAAAACAATACTTAATTAAAAATTCTAATTAATAAAACGATTTTTTGATAATTGATTGTTTTTATTCGTACTAATATAGTCAACAAAATCTTCTCAATATTTTATAAATTAACTAAAATCAAACGGAAACTTATGCCCTGGTTACACAGTGCGAGCTAGTATCCGAGCTGACCTAGTCAGTTATTGCAGTATAGCTACTCGCACTGTGTGACCGCATCGTACGAGTTACTGCCGATCAGTACCTCGCATCCGAGTTACTACAACATTTTTTAATCCTCTAGCTTTCCCCCACAATGCCACAACATAGTAGCTGTCTACTTTCACGCCAGCAGCTCGCACTTGTGTGACCGAGCGAGGCGAGTCGAGCTACTTTCATGCGAGTACACAGATGCAGTAGCTGCCCACTGTCAGGTCAGCAACTCGTATTGTGTAACCAAGCCTTTAGTTTTATAACATTCTAATTGAGTGAAATGCATTCAATTATTAAATTATTTTGTTTCTAGATGTAGTAAAATATTATTATTAATAGAGTCGTTAATACTGAATAAAATTGAAACATAATCAATAAAAATTGATCAAAAATTGTCAGATCTTTCTGATTCTTCCTCGTATACTAGAAAAATAAAATATTGTTTTTTAAATTTCAGTTCAATGTTATTAAATGGATATCTGGGGTTCCTACAAGATTTGTTCTTGAGATCCTGGTTGCGAATAGATAGGTTTACGGGGGAGCAGGACCTGAAAACCGTACTTTATTTTGCAGAGAAGTGATGTGTTGGGTAATTAAGCAATATCATTAAATTTAATAATTTAATAAAAATCTAAAAATTAATTTTAGATTGCTCACACTGTATATGTACGCAAAATAATATTTATGTTAAAATAAGCCAGTCGAGATTTAACTAGCCAGAATGTTTTTATCAAGGGTCAAACAAGTAACAAATTGATTCAGTTGTACTTTTCACTTTTCCGCGTAAAAGTGACAATAAACGAGTGTTGTCAATTGTACTATTTTAAATATTTTAAAAATATAAAATGCCCATTTTGCTGCATCAAGTGTTATAGTCTGTTTTGGACACAATGAAAAACCTGCTCTTACAAAAGTATTAATCAAACGCATGACGTCGTTTATTACCTACTTGTATATTAATTTATTTATATTTCTATTTACTAAACAGTAGCATAAAGAAAGTTTTATATAACTTGACAGATTTATAATTAAAAGCTTGTATGTAAATTATTTATTACAGTCACTTCTTACCGGGAAAGTCCTATACTAACCCAATCGCTAAATTGAAAATCTTGTTTCTATAGCAAAATTTTATATTACGTTGACAAGATTACCAACCTTGATTGTACCCGCACTTGTGATCATAAAATCACATTGCTCGAAAATGAAGCTATTAAACTATGAATGAACTTCAAAAATCGATTAATTTAGGAAATAATCGCTATTAAGTGTCAGAAACACCTACTTTTTCAAAATAGGCGGGGCTTAACTCCATTCTGTAGACAGTGTGTGCAATTTACATGACTAATATCTCATTTTCTTTAGATGTTAAACTTGTGTGCTGCAATTTGAAGTTAGTACCACAGCATATTTTTATTTTAGATTGGATGGATAGATCCATGAAAATGTATGTTTATATTTGTAATTTACCCTTTTAACTTCCATCATTTCATTAGGAGATTTTTTAAATTTGTGGTCCGGGATCGTACTATTCCCAGCTATTATTTTAATGACAACGAATCGTGTTTTCTCTAAAGTGACCCATCCAAGTACTAGTCAAGCCACAAATTGCTTGACTGCATTGCTTTATTGGGAACCGTTAATTCCACAATTTTAAAAATTTTGTGAACAAATTTCATTCTCTTTACGTTAAATGGACCAATATCTCTTTTATGAGATAAATGAAACAATTTTTAATAAAACAAGTTGAGTCAACCGTAGAACAATTTTAAATTTCCCTCTTGTTCAACAATTCAACACTTTTATTAGATATTTTTTGATCTTATAAATATTATGTGTAATAATTCTTTTCAGTTAAAAGATTTTTATTTTATTCTTTCATAATAAATTAAATTTTCATTTTTAATGTCATATTGAATTAAGATACAATTTAATTCAAAATCCTTATTTAAATATTATTATAAGATACTTATTATAAAAATTATGATTTATAATTATTAACATGTAAAAATATTGCAAATGTTTAAATTTTTTACATCTTAAAAAAATTAATAATTAATAATTAAATTAAATCTTTTTATTAGATCTGTTGTAGATAATAAAGCGTCGTCATCAGAAAATAGTGGACTAGAGGATACTGGAAAACTATTATGCCACTGGGGACTAACTAGAATGTATAAGTCAAGATAAATAGTGCGCGTTCATCAAGAAGACCGATCACAGCCTGGGTACCCTACCTAAGTTTACGATTCCCTAAAAAAGACAATATTAGGTTTATACGATTATGACATTAACGTCGCAGCCAGTTCTACAAACCTAGACATGGCCGACAAAAGAGTCCAAGAAGCCCTTAACAATCTAGACATGGCAAATTCAAATCAACACAGAGAAAAGCGCAGCCATCATATTCACGAAGAAGCGTCCCGTTCTACAAGACCTTGAAATCTTCGGTCAGTGAATCCCCTGACAACCATCCAACAAATACGTTCACAGCAAGCTCTTCTGGATAAAGCACATCAGCTCGATCAATGAGAAGACAAGGGACTCATGAAGACACTGGGTCCAATCATCGGAAGGCACAGTAACATAGACCTGAACATCAAACTGTGCACATACACGACAACCATCAGACCTCTCCTTACATATGCAGCCCCAGCGCGGCCTGGGTCTTAGCATCCAACTATCAGATGATAGTTACAACACTGAGGAATTAGCGTATACATAAATCAAACCACAGGAAGACAAATTTATCAAGTTATCTTTTTGTACTCCTACATAAAACCCTCCTTTCCAAATCCCAATTCCTACCCGACCCCTTACTCCATCCATATCAGCTCGGCTTCTATGTCTCTCGGGTTAGTAATTTCCCTAAATTACCAAATCCCATCCCTGTCCGGATAATTGTTTGCCGGCAATTGTTCGCCGAACAATAAATTGCTAGCCGAACAATTATTCGCCTGAGAATTGTTCGCATATGGCAATTATTCGCCGGATAATAAATTGTTCGCATAGGACAATTGTCCGCCGGATACTTATTCGCTTGATTTTTTTTTATAGATAATAATTTATCTTATGAAATGCGTACCATATACCAAGAACTGTTTAAAAAAGACACAATTTAAAACTATGCTAAAGGTTAAACTGTTATTTAAATTTTTTTTTTTATTTAAATTTAAGAAAAAACTTTGAAACATCATACATAATAATCCAACACATCAATAATTATAGTTGTGAACTAGGCCTTAGCTTAGCTAAGTTAATTACAAATTTGTTAAAAGCTTTATAATATTTAAAGAGAAAGTGAGTTTGTTTATAATTTTTGAATAAGTGATTTTATTATTTTTTATTGAGTTTTTGCAAAATTTGGACAAAATTGAGGATGTTGCTGTCCACCCCCCTTCTCAAATCGAATTTTTTATTAAAATTGGTGTCAAACGTTTGAGCTTCGTTTGAGCCTCAATGAGCTTTCATTCCCGTCGTTGGAGCTTCAACGGTCGCAGAGTTATTCGCGAAAACTTTTGGGGGGGTTGTGGACATGATAGACCCCCCCAATTTTTCACTAAAATTATTGTCAAACGTTTGAGCTTCAATGAGCTTTCATTCCCGCCGTTTGATCCTCAACCGTCGCGGAGTAATGCGCGAAATCTTGAGGGGGGCATGTAGGCATGTTTTTCAATTTTTTGTTTTTTCAAATTTTTTACCCAATTTTGGTGTCAATCGATAGAGCTTCGTTTGAGCTTCAATGAGCTTCCATATTCATCATTCTAATTTAATTTTTTTCAAAGCTATAGTTATTTTAAATTTTGTACACCTCCGAGCAAGTTGCGCTAGAAACTTTTAATTTTAATTTCGTAAACAACATTTTATTGATTTGAAAAAACAACGAGATAAAATCATTTTAGAACATTTTTACTTTCAGTGAGATTGAACTTTCAATCCAAATCGAACGTACTACAAAAATTAAATCATTGCCTACGTGCTACCGAGCTATCCGCTCCATCGAAAAACGACTAGATAATCAATCACATCATAATAGTTCTTGCATTTATTTTAATAAATAAAATTGTGATGTGATTGTTGATCTTCCATGAACATAAATTGGAAAAATTGTTGAGACTTTTTCAGATTTCCACAAGGTGTTTTCAAATTTGAATATTTCAGTTTAAATTAACCTAGGAACGATCCTAGCTTTTAAACTAAACTAAACCTATAGAGGGGTTAAATTAGAATGAAAAATTTTTTCATTTCAGTTTAACTACTTATTTGAGTTGGTTTGGTGATTTATTCTAAATATTGAAAAAGAAGACGCCACGTTGTTTTTTGTTTGGAGGTTGTGGAAGGACAGTTAAGTTCTAGAAAATGGTTGCTTTCTAACCTTTATTTTTCTCCTCTTGGGTTAGTATTCCACTTAAAGTTTTTTCAATTTTTCTTTTTTTTTCATTATTTTATTTGTATTTTCTTTTTCAATTTGTAAATTTTGTAATTTTTAAAATTTTCAATTTTTAATTTGAATTTTGTTTTTGGTAGTCTTGATAATGGGATATTAATGAATCTCGAAACGTAGGAAAATGTTATTTGTTTTACTGACCGCTGTCTCAACAATTTTTCCAATTTATATTTTAATAAAGTTTGCATAATACAGAGAGGGCAATATCTTCTAAACTATTTTAATATTTAAAGAACCATTTTAACAGCTTAATGTGTGTATTAAATAGATTATCGATTCTATAAGTATATTAAATATTCTATCGATAATTTTAAGTGTAAAAAAATATTTTATTGATCTTGAAAAATATATCTATGAGATTTCATAAGTTTTTAAAAATAAAATTCAAGTAAACTTAGATTGTCAATGCTGTTACGTAATATAAAGCCTTGTTAGAGATGTCTTCTGCGTTTGAAATTTAACAAATATTATATACAAAGTCAGAAAATTTAATAATATAAGCCAATTGTCTGAATATAGCAAGAATAGACACACAAAAGTATAGTCGTGAAATTTCTTGTCGCTAAGGGTGTTTTCGATTCCTACATTTATCTGTAACTGCCTTAAAGCTTCAAGTAAAATGTTCAATCGTGATCTAAGTTGTTTGAATTCTATGTTCGTTTTTGCACAAGTTACAAGTTTATACTTGATAAATGTCGCAATTTTGGTAGCCTTGCTATAAATATTACCTAAATTACACATTGCTATTCTGGTAATAAAATTATAGGAAAATAAAGCTCAGCGGAAACATTAACCAAATCACAATATTTAGTTTGTATTTTAAACCTACATTTTAGTATAAATTAAATTATCTGTATAATCTTACCAACTTAACTAAAATCACAATGTAGGTACCTAATGCTTCTGCTTGTTTTATATTTAAATTCTATAGTTGTGTTGACGACGCTACGCGTACAATAAAACCACTGATTTTCAAATATCACGCAAACAGGAAATTTTGTTTTAAAATTGACAAATCCTAAAACTCATACCAAGCAGAAAAAATATATTGCAGTAAACCATGTCAGTCAAGATTGTACATCAAGATCACGTACATCGGTTTTTAACACGAAACTCGTATCGTTAATCATGAATTTGTATATCAAAATGTACTATCAAGGATTAAATCGTTCTAGATAAAATTCTAGAAACTCTAGCGACATTTTACACTCACAATTTATTTCAACTAAATGTAACTTTTAAATGCATTAATCTGTCATGTCCTGTAACTACTTAATGTGTATAGTAAATAGACAAATGCCTGACAGGTAACTAGAGTAACGTTGATGTTGTCATGACTAAATTTTGATTTCGGTTTTTCAATGCTCAAAACACAAGTTCTATATTACTACGAGACTGACATCTAAACCACTCTTCTACTTGTCTAATGAATATAAGGTTTCATTTCATTACAGAGAACCCGGGGTTCTTTGACAAACGTTTCACTATCTTCTCTTATCCAATTTTACAGTGAGAAAATTCAGGTAGCTAAACACTCAACATTAATTATACACCAATCCAAGTTAATGACCGTCAGCTTCAAATCTTTCTTAATGTAAAAATCATCATCATATCAGACTTACCCCGTAGACGTTTCTAGCCCCGGTCTCCCTAGGCAGAATAGTTGAGGTTTGACGATTGCATTAACTACGCTTTGGAGGTGTTTCCAGGTAACATCTCAAGTATATTAATTATGGATACTGAGATGGTACAATTTAGATATTGAATTTCTTTAATGAAAACTTCAATCCTGAATTTTAACATTTAACAAAAATCTTGCAATTTCTAATTTGTTTGCTTCATTACTTTGCAAGTTTGAAATAAAAAGGAAAAGAAAAAATAATTTGTAGCAAAACGAATTGTTTGTAAAAGTTACCAAATTGAAAACAATTTTCTTTATGTCTAATACAATTTGTTGGATTATTAAGTCGTGTTAATGTTAATCCTAATAAATTACTTTAAAAACCGTAGCGACCAGTTAAAGAGATTTCCCAGTGTTTTTAAAATACGTCAAATTTAAATTATAATATAAATTAACTAATAAAGCATTTCTGAAAAAGTGATTGGTTTTACTTTACAGTATTTTTTATTGTTCAAAATTTAGTTATTGATTTTGCTGTCTCCTTGGTATATAATAAAATTCGTTACAACTAAATTAATATCATGTCTTCATTTAAAGCAATACCTCCCTTTATTACGTTGATGGAAGTAATTATTGTAATAAAAAAAATTAATATCAGAAATGAAGTTTTCAGTGTGGGAACTAAGACTACGTAATTATCAAAAGTTTTTGTTTCACTTCCACACCTTCAGTCAGCTCATCGCAATTAAAACTTAAAAGGCTATACTTTGGAGTAAAGGAAATTAAAATCATTAATATTTTAAACGTTTTCTTTTAATATCTCTAAAACTACCAGATATGAAGAAGTAGTTTGCAACCCAAGTTGAAGTTTAGACTAACAAATATATGTAATGTCAACTTGCCCATAGAATGCTGGTATTGATGGTTCCACCCTTTTGGAACCCTAATTTAATAAATAGTTAATTGTGCCGGCCATTGCTTTATTACCAATAAACCCTACTCGTCACATCGTAATCACTAAACCCAGCTCTGGACTATCCGACTACACGATCCCAGCGATAAGTACCATTTTTTTCGCGACATGATGGAGGTGCCGGGAACCCAATTTTGCCGAATTCTAACTGTAAGAAATTTTTTATTTAAAAATTTTTAATTTTCGAAATTATTCTAGCAAAAATTCGGGGATTTCTATTATCTAAGAAAAACCACGGCGCGGCGCCTCCACCATGTCGCAATCAGATTTGTCTTATTATCTTAGGGTTTGCGCAGTCAGATGGTTAGAATCAGGTTTACATTAGTAAATAGTAAATATAGATTTATTATTGACTATGAAAGCTAATTAACTAAATAAATAAACACATAGTTGTTATAACTATAACTTCTTCTACCTCACCTCCAAGAGGGTGGAATCATCAAGCGACCTGGTCACATTTGGACCTGATGAAATTATTTAAAGACGGTCTACTTAACCTTTAACTACGCGCGCACTAAACTATAACATAACTACTCGCGCGGTGTATTCCGCAACTTCTTGGAACTTCTTCATCCTGCTCTTCTTGATGACGCATCTATAATAGGTTAAATCGATGCCGCAAGTGCGTACGCCTTTTTGGCTAAAAATAGTGAATGGTTTTAATTATTCTGTTGCACCGCTTGATGCTTCCCCTTCCAAATTCTTTAGTTATTATTCTTACTATACTTTGTCAACCTGTTATACGAGAGAGCTTCAATTGGAAATCCATTTAATTACATTAATAATTATACTTTCTTGTGACTTGTGACAATATGGCATTTCTGGTCAAAAAATATTTTTATTTAATTTAAATAAATTGGGTAGTCTATCTTTCTTTAAACAGAAAGTGCGAGAAAATAGAACTTTTTATTCATAAAATTACTGAATTCATTCATTTAATTTAATGCCACTTTAATTTATTCATTGAAACTTTTGTAGTTGATTCTGAAATAATTACGAAAGCACACCTTTTTTTACGATGCTGCAAGAGCAATCCCAACTTTTTGAAAGTTTCAGCAGAAGCCAAGTTGTTCAGTTGAAAATTTTAAACTGAACAATTTTTTTAAATTCAGTAAAATTCAGCAACTGCGTCAGATTCCCCATATCCACACGGTCCGATGCAGTTGGGTTATAAATACAAAATATTTATTTATAATGGCAGACATCCTTGGCGTTGGGTGTGTAACAAATTTTTTTGTATAAAACCAACCTCATGCAAGCTTATCTACCGATAGCTTTTATCTTCGCTCGCACATTTTTCCAACGTTAAAATTTATTAACAAATTAACTATTAAATTTTAATAATTAAATTTATTTACTAATTTTGGTTCCACAATTGTTTGTTCTTAATTATGTTACTCCGAAGGAAAATAGTTGAGGCAAGCAGCTACGACTTTTTGTGTTTTTGGTTGCAACTGGCGTTGGCAGCACATTTCTTGCAGAGATTATTTTTTTGTTATTGTTACCTTTTGACCGGAACTTATAACCCTCGCTTTTCGTACTATCTACAGCTAGAGTTACATCTACAGGGCATCTACAGTAAATAAAAGCTGGTTGGTCGTTTTCTCAGCGTGTAGAGAAAAATTCTGAAAGCCCCACGAGGGGAAGAGAAATTGTTTGTTTTCCGGCCTCGGTTATCGTTAGTGCTATCAGTGTTAGGATTAGCAATTTGGCTTTTTAGAACCAAATTTTCACCTTGGGTGGATTTAGGTGCTGCACTGATGAGCACAATTTGTTTGCAGGATGGGAGATTGGGAATTCGGTTGGTCACCGAGGGGGTGAAGGAATTTTTTCATCCTGCGTTGCATCCTCCCCTTCTGATATAGCAGTAAAGCAATAAACATCGAAATCTGCTAAATATTATTTTTATTTTCATTGTTCGATTTTTGCAATTAAAAATTTTGTAAAAATATTAAATAGTTGGAATTGTGTTGGGCTTAAACGAATGGAGTAAGAAGTTTCGATCAAATATTAAATTAACATAAAGTAATAATTTATTGTTATCTTCGTTTGTTTGAATTCTTTGCTCTGGCTGCTTACAAGTTAGATTTACCCAAGTGCCTCATTTGCCTACACAAGACCTGATGTATGTACATTAGTAAGCCCGATAAAGAATTCACAATAAATTGTAGATTGACAAGCTTCCGCACTACCCAACTTACCATCCAATCTAATGAAAAACACCTGAACCTTCCAGGATACCCGACCAGATCAGGTTGTGAATACACCGCTTTACTCTTCCAGTTCACCGTGTCAAGTGGATGGTTATTTTGCCCAATTCAGAAACCGAGGATTTTTGTATAAATTCTACGATTGAACTGATTAAATCGGTAAATAGAAATTTTTCAGTACAAATATAAAAAAAAGTCGTAACAGTATGCACCAGGGTTCTGGAACGGGAGGAATTTATAGAATATCTCTGAGTATCCAAATAATTGATTGTTAAACTAAAGTCGAAGCAATTTTAGCTATTAGTAATGGATGAGCTGGTTCAATTTTCTCAGAAGGCTTGTGAGGTTTTGTAAATAATGACTGTTCATTAGATCCTTGATAGTTTTGCGTTTTTTTGTTTCTTGTAACCTCAGTTCTTCTACAAGTTTTTCAAATTAGTTTCAATATCGACTTGTATTCTTCATTCAGCCTGAACTGTCGGTTTTTTTTCTTGGAGAGAGATTACAGCCTTAGACTCCACGGCTGCTTAAACGGAATTTGGGAATTGTGTGCGGTTAGTACAGCATAGCTTTAAAATCTCGAGAAAAAAAATTAATTTAAATTTATAAACTAAAAATATAGATTAAGTGCTTGTCAACGCATGTTTTATTTCTACATCTATTAATTAAAATTAAAATCAATTAAGTCGTTGTATAATTCAAATATTTTTTACCTCTAAAATGTAAAGTAAGCAAATGTAATTGAAACGTTTGCACTTTTCAATTTAAAACTGAATTGAAGTTGATATAACCATTTTAATTTGATAAAAACTCAAAATGCCGAGGGTTTTGGGTTTGCAAACAACAAAAAATGATCCTGTTCAAACAATAATATATAGATATATTTTTATAAAGAAGTTCTAGCAGAAGTTCCACTCCAACTTCTCAAGTTTCACGCTTGTAGCCCAGCCAAACATCGTAGATATTATCCTAATACATTTACTAATGGTTTAATCTATGGTAGTTATAAATTGTTTGTGTCAACATTCCAATTAAATTATGTACTTAGTTTCAATATATGCAAATTTGCAAGGAATCCTGTAATATAATTGATAAGAAAACTTTGGAGAAAAAAATTAACTGTGTGTAATTATTACGGCTGATAACGTAGCCAGTAACATATATTGTTAATAATTGTTGTTTGCTAACTCCTTGTAGCTGGAAACTAGTTACCTATTTTAGTCAAAAACTCCTTTTACTTAATAATAATTATTCTTTTTCAAGTTTAATCGCTTTCATGTGCAAACGGCTATTCAAATATCTTACAGTCAAACTAATATTTCATTCACAAAAAACTATTATGCTTAACTATTAACTACATTATATATAATTTTGTACCTTCAAATTACAAATTAGTAAGTTAAGCAAACACAACAAAGTTTAAATTACATATCAAGCTTTTAGTGTTAGATCAAAAAAGTGTTTCTAACTTCATGCAATGAAGTTTTTCCCAAACCTAACCAAAGCTTTTGACATCAGATGGTTGGTTAAACCGACAAGTTAAAAGTTTTTCAAATCCTACCAAAAAATTAATATAACTTTCGGGCGACATAAAATACAAATCACTTAATACGGTACTGGAAATTGCTTTAAGTTGGTAATCACTTTGAGAAATTATAGTAACTTTACGTTATTATAGTTTTTCTGAAAACAGACAAACATTTTATCGGAGTGATAAATTGCTTTTAAAATAAATTACGCTTACTTTTACCGCTTTATCAAAATTTTAAATATATTCCACTTTTAAAAATGTTCTACTTTATTTGTTTTAAATATAAAATTTACTTGAATCCATATATCTTTCCTTTATGTACTAAAAAGGAATTATTAGCTTAGGTACTGGATTTTGTAAAGCATGCAACTACACAAATATTGACTTGGAAAGAAATATTTAAAAAAATATATTTTTATTTCAGCATTTAAAAATAATTCTCAATAATGAAAAAAATATATAAAGAAGCTATCCCTACTAAAATTAATAAAAATGTGTGGTTTTGTTTCGATAAAATAAATATAAAACCATGATCAAATATGTATTTTCAAATAAAATCTTTCAATATTGTTCAAAGTTTCTTTTCCGTTAGTGTTTACAAAACCGTATTTGGTATTCTTTAAAGATTTACAATGGAGGAATTATGTGTATCTGCCGTAGACCTACTATTTTTACTTTAAAAAGCTAACTTTTAAATTATTTTTTAATAAAATTAATATTTTTGTTCGTTTTTCATGAAAAACTTTATTTAAACTCAATGAGGTTGTATTTACTATTTAAAAACTCCAATATTTTTTAAATCATTCGAAAATCATACAGATATTTAGTCAACGATAATTTTAATTTTAATTGTATGGTTCACTTCCGTTTGGTTTGACATGCGAAATATTTAAATTGATAATTTTATGTTAATTGTAATAATAAAAAGGCTGTAGTTGTAGGTAATTACCAAGACAGTGTTAATTATTAATATTTAAATTTTTAATATCAATATTGCTGTTTTATGGTCACAATGAATGTCCGTTGGTTTTGAATGTGTTCTAAATAAATTACTCTATATTTACTACACCTACCTATATAGGTTTTGTGGTTTTTGTTTAGAACTCTTGAAAGTCAAAGCTTGAGCATTAATCTCGTTGCTTTAACTTTATATAATCTCAGGACTTCGAGTTTGCAAAAAGTTGTATTGAATCATACTGCAGAGTAAATTATATTTCAATAATCGTACATTCAGATTTATGTAAAGACGAATATCATTTAAACTCCGAGTGGCATGATCAAAGAGTAGTAGTCATTTTTCTCTTTACATATAGGGTGGCCTAGTTATGCCAAATCTTTAAAATTAACATTGAACAATAAATTAAACGCAGTTTAATGCGGAACAAACAAAACAAGTTTTAAACGAATGTCTGAATTGAGACAGTTAATTTAAAAGGTGTGCGATAAAATATGTAGACTTAGTTTTTAATTAAGTTTTAGCATAAAGCCCAGGGAAAACTATTATGAGCTTCGTGGATGTAAGTGGGTCATAAATTACAGATAAATAAAATTTTAGTTGTGCACTTGGATGGATGAGTGTTACGATTTTTGTAGATACGGTTTAGGTAAACTCTTAGTTATAGGATCAAAAGTTACGTTTGGATTTCTCCGTTCTTCTGCGAGGAGATTGATTGAAAGTTATTGACTGAATGAAATAAATAATCTAATCTGTGTCAATGTTTGATGTATAAGCCTAGAAAATAATGTCTACAAGCAGAGTTATTTATTTTTTAAATGGCTAAAGTGTATACGCCTTGTCCATTGCCCCTTGTGTTCCAGATTATCAGATCTATCTATTTATTAGCATAAACAAAGGCGTAGTTCGAATGTTTTCGACGAGTGGTATTGCGGTAAAGTAACTAAGTAAACTAACAGAATTATAGCGCAGAAATGAAAGTTTCAGGTGCTTAATAATTGGTTTAAATTAAAGCTGGGAATTTATATCATTTTGTATCAATGTTCGATTTTGCAAATTATTCGAATACTCAAATTATCCGATTATTCGAATAATCAAATTACTTCGATGAGATATTATTTGTATTTGAAAATTTAAGCATAGGAATATTTGAATTATTCGAATTTGATTCCTAGCCTTAGTTTAAATAATTAGGGTAAAAGCCGGATAGTTGCCTCAGTTGGATACTTGCCCCGGTTTTGAATACACTATGTTAGGGACGTTAGTGGCGTTAACGTTTTACTATAATTGTAAGTACCCCTCCCGCAGACCTCAGTGTCAAGTAAACAGTCAGTATAGACCCACACGTTTTGTCCGTACGAGCGAAAATCTTCCGCTGCGAGACTTCTGCAGGCGTTGAAACTATATTGGCAAGTAATTTCTATTGAATATTTTTTATTACTGATTGTAGTTTCAGTCCACTTTTGGTTTCTTTGCATGCATTAGAGTTAAAATTACACTGTTTATTACAAGAAGAATACAAATTTACAGTTCTGACGGTGAAAATGAAGAAAATGTTATAAGTCCAAAATCATCCAAAGGAAAAGCCACCGTAGGATTACCAACCAAAAGAACAAACGACGAAAAATCGATAAAAGACACTGAAAAAATATTAAATATTAAAAATGATAATTTAATAATAAAAAATACAAATAAAAAAAATTCAGTTAATGATTATTGCGTAGAATGTTTTGAAAAATTCAATTTTACTAATTCCGAAGCCTTTTTAACGTTAGGCAACTATCCGCTAGAGTAGGCAATTATCCCTTTTTTGAGAGGTCAAATAAAACTGAATTTACTCAAAACCATTATTAATTATAATAATAATAATAATAATAAAGGCTTTATTGTCACGGAAAATTACAAAAAAAATGTTCACAAAAATAGGCTAATATAATAAATCAAAGACCTATGTTTTGATATACATGTTGCTTAATTCTTATTAAGTACATATTTTTTTATAATAGAGCTTTTTTGAAATGTGGGAAACTATCCGGCTTTTAGCCTAATGATCGGATCCTTGCGATATGTGCGATCATATCAATAAATTTAGTTATGATTTGGATAAATCGTATAATTCTGAATTTTAATTAAAAACAAAACAATTTTTAAATGAAATATCAAACTAAGAAGGTTTTTATATAAATTAAATTTAAGAATCCCACTGACTGACAAAATTAAAATTAACCTAATGGTAAAAATAAAGGATTAAGTAAGAAAATTAAAATGTCATAGATGAAAAATGAGCGCATAAGGTAAAATTTATGATCTTTTCTATAGCGGAAAATATTTAAGCTAACTCAGTAGTTGATAATAAAAAACCAGAGACAGTAGATAAATACAATTTCTTTTATGATTATGAAGTTCATTAGCAAACTAAATTAAAATTGTAATTATGACGGCAACAGCTAAATTTGTAGATAAAAAGATAATTATATAATTAAATAAAAGTTTTTAACTTGGAAATGTCTAACCTATGTTCTAATATAATGAATGAAAAGTTAGACATGAAAAGCACGAAAAGTTAAAGATTGAAAGTTTTCAAGAAGTGAATCTTCAAGCATACTACTAAACTTATCTCGCTCAGTAGTAAATAATAGCAAAATCTTACAGCGTATAAAAACACATACATAATTATTATTGTAACTAATAATTACATACTGGAGCAGTAGTGAGCGCCAGGTGAAATTAATAAAACATGAAGTCGTAAGGAATAATTTTATTATGACACCAAAATTGACCATGTGAATAAACCGTAGTAGCCAACTAGCCCTAGTCCTCCTATTTATCGACGCATTAATTTTCACACGGAAAAAAGTTAAAAATACTTTCACTAGAAGATTATTTATGAGTTAAATTATTTTAACTGTAACAAGGCCACTTATGAATTGGTTTAGAAAGAAATAGTGCTTGGATACTTTAGGAATAAAAAGGAAAACGTAATTAATTTTAAATAGTCATTAGTCACAAACAACCACAAAGCACGCACGACTAAACATTTGAGATAACTTATGCAAAACACTTTAACTTCTTATCCTTATCAAAAGCTAACACAAAATTAACTAAAAAATATTTTTGAATGATCAAAAATTTTTAAAAAATTTCATGATGATCTGTCTTGCTTTGCAGAAGTGGATGCAGAATTTAATAAATGTTTTTTTAATGTGTAATATATTAAAGTCTTTCACTAGTGATAGCTGTGTACCAAATATCTGCTCTTTAAGATGTGAGGATGTTGAATAAAAAGGACTCAAAGACGTCCACGCAAACAAACGAACAAATAACGGTCATGTCAAGTTAAATAAAAGCTTTCAAAAAGAACGTCAATTTATTATAAAGCTCCATTAATTTTTCTGATAATATTCGTTCATTCACAATTAAAGTTATTCTCACATGTTATACGCGTTTCTGGTTACAAATATCTTCCTGTTTCTTTAAATTTTATATTAACGATTGAAGTTTCTATATTAAACACGTTTATATGGCATTCGACTCCTCGGGAGATCGAATGATCTTATAATCCTCCCCTATATTCACCTATACATGTTCTAACGATTTATTCGTCCGTTGCATTTTTTCCTTAGTGATGGGTGGTACGTTTTATTAATGTTTAATGTACAGGTTAAATAATTCGTAATTATTGCTAACGCGATTGCACGTCTGTTTGCCTGTCTGTCCGGAGACAGAACATACGAAATTTATTTTGCACTTCTACTTTGCCTTATGCTTTTAATCTCAAAGTCGAACATTGGTTGGCGTTCACTTTGAATTTTAAAAGAGAATTTGTTTCCGCATAAGCTATTTCGTTAATAGTGTTTCAAAGTGCTCATGCTGCTCGTTGGTGTCAAATAATTCTTTTCAACAACATCACGCTTCTATTGAAATATACAATGGTTTGATTCAATTCCATATCATATGCATATGCTTATAAAATTCGTAAAATATGGATTTTACTATTTAAAATATCGCTGATTCAGGAAACTTATTACTAACAAAGAGTTAAAGTTATGGTAATGGTCAGGATGGTAACCACCATAAAGCTATGTCAGGAAATAAAGCTAATGTTAAAAATTCGGTAAGAGCTATTTTTACGATTCCGAAATCACTCTTTCCTTATCTGGCTCTATCAACATCAATAACTCATTTTATCAATTAAAAACTATTAGAATAATTATTTCATATCCTTCAGACACCCTATGCTGTTGAAGCACGCTGCTGCTCCTGCTACAGCGTGTCATTTTTTGATGAAAAAAGAAACACTCTGATTGGTCGATTTTTTTTACCAACTGAAAAATATATTAAACTAAGATTAGGACTAAAACTATTTAAAAAATAAAATAAATTAATAATTCTGTTACAAAAAAAAACTATTAAAGTTTAGTAATAATGTAATAACCCTTCTTCGGCAGTCGGGCAAAAATCCAGAACGCTGCTGCTACAGCGTGTCATATTTTTGGTTGGAAAAACTCGAAGACGCAAACATGATTAATGAGAATGAAAGCAAAAAGAAAGTAACAGCAATTAGTGATGCTACATCGCCAGTCGAAGATATAAGAAGATAGCAAAAAAAGAACAAAATAAAGAAATTAAATAAGATAATAGAAATAGGAAGAACTTCTTCAACGAACTACAGTTTTGTACATAAATAAATCCAACAATACCACACTGAAAAAAATATGGTTTAACATACCTATTGATGAAAAATTCATCATTTTTAGACCCCTCGCATACTGCAGACTTTCTATCGGCTGATAGTTTGATCGGTTTCTTAATCAGTATGAAGATGTACGCAAGTGCGCAAATTATAACGATTCGATATCGTCCGATAAAAGTTTTATGGGCTATATGATTGGTCGACAAGAAACCGACCAAACTATCGGCCAATAGAAAGTCTGAAGTCTGCGGGGGCTTCTTACACCGACGAACAAAATTCATCATATTGATGAAGAAATTCATAAATACATTGATTTTGTTCATGAAAACTATGAATTTTTTTATCAATAGGAGTCGTCCATAAATTACGTCACATGATTTTTAAGGTTTTTAGACCCCTCCCTTCTCCTCTGTCACATTTAGTCACATTTCCATTGAACCCTCCCCCGCCAAGTGTTGTCACACTTCTAGTAGCCGGTAATTTGAACCCCGGGTAATTTCGTCCCCTGTAATTTCATCTCCGGTGATTTTATGCCCCAGGTAATTTGGTCACCGGCAATTTTGACCCCGATAATTTCATCCCCAATAATAATCCTTGCGCAGATATGCATCGGTTATGTAGGTTAGTGTTAGTTTATGATTCTTCTTAAGCAAAATAGCTTGTAAAAGAGATATATAGAGATATAGTGTTTTATATTCTTTATAAAAACATATTCCGGTTATTTAGTTATTAACGTTTTGAGATATTTTCGAAATAACTTTCAAAAATGCAAATCATAGAAATAATCCGGGGGGGTCTGGGTGGCGTGGAATGCCATCTAGTACATTTTTTCTTATTCTTCACGGTTAAGTAACGCATATAAGCGTTACTTATGTTGCTACAACCGATCTATGGATCAAAAAATATATTTTCTAAAGATTTGACTTTGTGACATCACAAAACATTTAAAATCCCCCAGGATCCCCTGTCACATTTTTGTCACAAATCTGAGATGACCCCCCTATCCCAATATTCATTTCATCAATATGATAAACCATTTTTTTCAGTGCACGGTGCTACATATCAATTGAAATCCCAACTAATCGAGTTACAAAATCAATGGAGTTCCACAATATTAATTTTTAAATTGGGACCGTTAAAAGAGAAATCTACCGGTTAAGCTGTATATAAAAACTAAAAATCCCGGGAGCTGAATTGAAAATGTATCAACGTCTTAACCCTTTATAGAATACCGGTACATATATGTACCACTTTTACCACAAAATTTTTTCTTTTACTGGATAAACAATAAGTATAAACAAAAAATACCTAATTTTAGAGGTCCCAGAGTCTCGCCCGTTAAAGGGTTAATGAATAACCGGATAATCGGATAATTGTATAAGCGGATAATCGGATAATCGGATATTTTATGTTAAATCATAATAGATTTTGCCCCAACAAGTACCGACTTGCCGTTTGTTTTAAGACGGCGACAGTTTCCAATTAAACTTGCCTTTTTCATGACGAACAACAAGGCTCACGGACAGACGTTAGAAAAAGTAGAAATATATCTGTCTGAACCAGTGGTTAGCCACGGTGTTCTCTATGTAGCAATGTCAAGTGTACGGAGATCTGAAGGTAAAAATAGTTGGTGGAGGATAACAATGGAAATTGATTCAAGTAGTGTACATGCAGGAAGTTTTTAATTAATACCGCTAAAAAAGAGATCCACCGCTTAGCTGCCCGTCCGAGAACGGGCTTTCCAGCTGGTTATTTATAAACTGATAATTTGAATTATGCAGATCGACACAGAGAACAATAAGTTCTGATGTAGTTATTTTGAAATTTTTAAGTAACATGCGAAATGAATCTTTTAATTTTATCAAAATCACATTAACGCTGTAATAAATCTTAGGAAAGTTGAGCAGAACAAGAATGACATAATTTTTAGGAACATTTCTTTCTGTTTTATAAAAAATTCAACAAATGCACACATAGTAAAACACAAACTCGAGAATTGCCAAAAGTCTTTTTATCTGACTCTCGTGGGACAGATTTATTTCCAATTACTTCCATCGAAGTTCATTAAAACAGTTTTACTCTTCTCCACTAATTGACAAATAAAATAATTAAAATAAACTTTCAAACAAAAACTAGCAATTACCGGGTAATGAAATACAGGATGATAATTAAATTTTAAAAAAATTATACAAAAAAACTTCACTTAATTGGCAATGAGAAATGCTTCCATGATAAAATTTTAAATTTGCTATCCGGTAAATGAGCGTTTGCTTGTATAACTTGTACTTTAAAACTCCAATGTACCTAACATCTTATTTTAAAAAATTCTCGAGTCTAATTTATTATATCAATTAAATTTAAAAATTTAGAAACTTTTGATATCAAATCAGCAACTTCTCTTATTGGCTTATTGATAATAATTAATTCGATCAGACAAATTTTTTGCATTTTGTAATATTTTTTAACAGCGTAACAAGGGGGTGTTACGGGTATTTAATTTTGTCTGGCTAGTTTTATAATCCAACTCCAAATTTATCAGTTTTTTTTTTTCTATGAATTACATTTGAAAATCAGTTTGTTATTATCTTTTTGCCGAAATGCAAACTTGAAAATTATAAAATATCTCACGTGAAAATGCTTTTGGTTATAAAAATATCTATCGTATTTACTCAATGTATTTGACTTTTATTTATTTGTTGGCCTAAAAATTCTACTTGTTGACCTCAAAAATTCAAGTAGGTAGAAAAAAAATTAATGATGCTTTTTGATATTTTTATAAACTTCAGAAAAATAAATAATTCGTTCAAAACTTCGGAAGTTTTAGAAGTTACTTCGCATAAGCTTCTGAATTAATAATTATTTATTGTTATAAACAACTAAATAATCAGAAATTCCAATGGCAGATTTATCAGTTTTTATAAACTCTTCAGTGTTAATTAAATTTTAATATAAAAATTTTGTAGTTTAAATAATTAAAAAGTAATTTTAAAATTAAAAAAAATAATTCAAATATTAATATTATTCACAAATTAATATATCTCAAATTTGAAATGTAAACAAAATATTATTTAAAACATCCATATTGTTTGTCATATTGTTTTAATGAAATCACTTTCCTCCATTTCCCAATTTCAATAAAATTTTACTCTTGTATTTGGTATAACAATACATTAAATTTTATTTTTAAATGTAAAATATATTGTAATTCGCTAAAATAAAATTCTTTCAAATTATCGCATACAAATTTTTTATCACCTAAGCACCTTAGTAGAAGGGTTATACCAGAACCAACCCACTTTGATTATATACATTTGCTGAGATGGCAGCTAGAGTTGCCTATCAAAAGTTTGTTTCAGAAGTTAAGATCTCCTTGAAGGTGCAACAAACATGTTTTAAGTCAGGATCAACTTGTATACTTGGAGCTTTAAGCTAAGATTCTCTCGATGGCGACTAACACCGCTCGAGAAGAGTTCTACTTAAAAACTAGTTAAAACTGCAGTGGTAGCTTGAATTTATGCGTTCTAATGTACTCCACTTGTAAAAATTTCTACGCTATCAAATATCAATATCAATAAATATCAAAAACAAAATACAAAAGCTTACAAATGCAAAACTATTCAGTAAAATAAATACACGTAAGTAGAATCCATCATAAATATTTCAATTTCGTTACAATGTTAAAAGAGCTGGTGAACACCCACGAATGCGAGCAAAGCTCACCTCTGAACTCCTAGGTGTGAAGAACCAAAGCTAGTATAACTAATGCTCAATAAATTGCTATGGCTCAGTTGGAAATGAGAAGCTCTAGTTTTAAAATAGCACAAAAAGAACAACAAACTTGTACAAATCAAGTGGATCAATGAAACACAATAAATATACAAAGTATTTTGATAATGCAAAATATGTTATAATTTAGTGGTTCAGAAAACTTTTGGTCGTTCGTAAGGTGGTTGCCATGTAGCTCCTCTTAACCTTACACGAACAAGCAAGGTTTTGATATTTATAGAATATATTGAAGTATAGAGGATTTCCTGCATTGTTAAGAACAAAATCCTATGTTTAGATGTTATTTTGTCAACATAAAGTAGGTACTTAAATGTATCGTAATTTAAATTTATTTTTTCAGAATTTTCACAACAACAGCTTTTGCAGTTTTACCATGAAAACGAATTTGTATCGTTAAGTTCAGAAATATGATTTCAGTAGACTACAGCATTATATTTTGCAAAACATAAAAAGCAATTAAAAATTGAAATGATATACTATCTAAGTGTTATTGATATAATACCAAAGTATGGTGACGTGACTAGTGAAGCTGTACACAAATATCCTGATATAAATATCTTTGGTAATTACAATCCTAGCGTAAAATAACCTTGCAACAATTTTTCCCATAGAAGTCGGCGAATAATTCATTCTGTTGACAGTACGTGTGCTCGATATGGCGCTTTACAACAATCGCATCCGATTATTATTTTTTAATCATATATTACTGCCTTTTTTATTTTAAATTTTTAAATTTATTCAGAAGGGTAGCAAACGGACACGGAACCAGAACATAAGGCTTCTTAATTACTATACTTTATATAGAAGCTTGAAATGATCCCAAAAGATTCCTAGGATCTCATAAACCATTGGAACTCAAAATAATTTGAGCAAAAAAAATGTTTTATAAAAAGTTTTGTTTTTGGCATTAAATCTTAACTGAATATAAAACATCAATAAATCGATAGTTGAAGCATTTGAAGATAATGCAAGTTTTAAATTGAATAAAAAGTTTGGCTATAAAAAAATGCTTAATGGAATTGAAAAATATATTAAATGAAGTATTTCAAAGGATGCCATTATATTCTCTTCATGGTCATAATAACACTTACAACGTGAGCGTTTATCAAAGTTGATACACAGAAAGTTATTTTACCGATTATTTTATTTCTATAATTTAATACTTTCTATAAAATCTCTTAAAATTTATGAATAATTAACTGAATTTCTAACAGCAGTAGCTTAAAAATGAATAATTTTTGTAAAACAGAAAACCGCTTACTAAGCTTGCATATCAACGATGTTGCATGCAAATTAAGAGTAGCTCTACACATTTGCATTATGCTAAAGTTGCATATCTAAATGATATTCTGTTTGCAATGTGAAAATTTATTTTTAATTTGAAGTCTTTATACGTAAATTCAAAGAATATTACTAACAACAATATTTAATTAGCACAATAGACTTTTAACGCTTATAATACAAGCATGAATATTTTAAACAAATTAAATGGCTGTAAAAGCAGTTTATTTTCTGAAAACAATTTTTTTTTAAGTTTATGATTAACCTGAACTATAAGAAATTTTTGCACAAATAAAATCAGGTTGTTTAAATTTCTATTCAGTTTTCCAATTGCAGCTCTTCAGACTGTTAGAACTTGAGTTTCTGCAAGGTTTTCACATCTTATCTTGAATAAAATTGCCCACACTTTGCATTTTACCGCAAATTAAAAGTGTAAACTGGTTTATTTTTAGGCTTTGCTCATTTTCTTATATGTAATCACCGGATGAAGCACAGAATGCTTCAACTACAGCTAAACTACATAATTAAATGGTGTATACCAGTAGTGAGCCAGCAAGATCTCATACGCTTTTTTGCAGATCTTAAAATATTTTTTTGTTTATATTTATAATTTATAGTTTATTCGCATAAATGTTAAGTCGAAAAATTGTTGTCGAATAACTGTTAGTCAAACAAATGTTCCACATATATATAAAATATAAATTACTTGCGCTTTGTTTAAGTTTTAAAATAAGAAACTCTAAAAAATGAATCATCAAACTCGATTTTTTGATAGTGCTAACTTATGCTGAATAATTACAATTAATTGTATCAAAAGAGGTCGTTTGCTACTTCCGACTTAAAGCTTGATATAATTTTCGACCTCACTAGTTCTCACGGTTTTACTCCGAATATTATCATTTTGTTTAGAAAATTGTTAAGAACTTCTTTTAAATAACATTTCGCAGTAAGAATCTTCGTTATTGCGAATCAGATCAATCAGAGCGTTGATTTATAACTAAAGAACACTTGTTATATTTTTGTTAAAGCCATTCAAACGCAGCTAGCGTTCTTCTTAAAAAACCCAATAGTTCACTTGATCAGGATGACAACTTGAAAAATTGTAAAAAATGAGTTTCTTTTCTTTTGCCCTACGCCAGCTCTTGGGAACAACAAAATATATCGCTATAAAATAATAATTCGCTGTTGAGAGCGAGTTAACTTTCAACGTTAATAAAATACTAGCGTTTAAGTAGCTTGTGGTTAAGAATGTTCCATTAAAACGGTAAATCTAATTAAATTTTAATTTTAAATTGTTGTAAATGCACGCTTATTGCAACAAAAATATATTTATGAATTTTAAATCAGTTCAATTACACTAACAACTTCATTATAACTTTCCATTAATTATTTATTCATGGTTTTATTAGTTGTAATATAACTTCTGATTGTATTTTTTTTTAATATTCAATCAATAATGTGAAATGCCTTATTTTAGTGGTGCCTCAAACTATTTTGTCAAATCATCTGTCTAAATTGATGAAAACGCATCTTGTAATGAGATATACTTTAGCTAACTTCTTCACATCAGAAAGAAAGTTTACTGCAATTGAGTGGCTGAACAGTTGACGTTGCCTCTCGCAATCCCATGCAAAGAAAAACGGTTTTCACAAGCAAAACTTAAAATAATATAGTGAAATCTGTATAAACCGGACACTGGAAAAGCCCGAATCTTAATTTTATTACTTTCATAAACCAGAAACTGTCTAAAGCGAAAACGAAAACGAAACGAATATTTTGACTTTGGTTTTAACAAATAATTGCCTTAGTAAATTTGAAATAATTTCTATTAACCCCAAGAGTAATTGAAATTAAGAACCTTATCGCAATTTTCTACCGCAATACTTGTAATATGTGCATGTTATGTTACAAGCTTACATAATACGTGCTTTGAATTTTGATTACATAGTATACATAACTTTTTTAACTTATTTATGTACAATAAAAAATCAAAGTGAGTCAACAAAAATTATTCTGATACTAACCAAAAACTAGGTGGAACCCAACAACGAACGATTGCATTCTGGTGACGGTGCGTACATAATCGTGAAACTTAAATCATCCTTTTTTAAAGATTAAACCTTCGAAAAGGGCAAAACTTTACTATTCTAGTAAATTAACCTTTAACTAAAGATAATATTATAGATATTTGCAAAAACGCAACGGCACTTGTTAGAAGTGAGCCCGGTTTAGCGCCTTCTGTTGACGGTGCGTCAAGTTTATACTTCGGTTTCAAATCTTTTACGATCCCTAAGACCAGCGCCGGATTAGGTCTTACTTGGGCCTTAAACTATGACATTTTGAGGGCCCACCTTCTGTAAGGTGGCAAATTATTGTTTTTTGGCAACATTTTTTTTAGCTAAATTTAGACTAACGAATAGTAAAATACTGTAAATATTTATTTCAATAAATTTTTGTTTTTAAAACTTTTTTTTATTCATTTGATAATTTTTTTGATACCAAAAAAAAGCGGGGACCATATTTTTTTAAGGTCCCCCAATGAGCTCGGGACCTAGGCTATAGCCTAACCAGCCTTATGGTTAACCCGGCCCTGCCTGAGACAGTTGGTTCTGCAACTCTTGGTCCTCGACAACTAGCCCTGACCACAACTAATCCTGATAACAATTGACCTTCACGACTATTGGCTTCGCAACAATCGACCTTTGAGTTGGCCCTCAAATTAAGAAATTTAAGTTTATTTTATTTAATTCTTATAGAAGTTTTATTAAAGTCAAAAATATACTTTAAAAATTTGCTTTCCAAGAGCCCAACATCTCAAGAAGAAAAATTAATTATCCTGGAGGCCAACTCAAAAGTCAATTGCCGCAAGTGTAATAGTCGGGAAGACCAATTGTCGTCAGGGTCAGTTGTCGAGTCGTAAGGCCAACTGTCCCAGCTTTGTTTTAAATTTTCAGTTATCTTTCATTAAAATTTTAATAGTCACAATTTATTGAAAAGTAAACTTAAATTAAAATTAGCAGGAATATTGTCATAGAGTTTTGTATGTGCACCATATTTCACATTGGTAACCGGTATATTTACTGATCTCATTGTAATTGGGGAAAACAAGGAAGTTTAACTGAGTCAGTTGAAACAAATTAAATTAATTAATTAATGTTTAATTATCCCAACATATAGTTAAAAAAGAGATACACATATACATATGATTCAATTTCTAAATCAGAATAAAGCAAAAAATAAAATATCAAAGCAAGTAAGGGCGGATTTAAACTTGTCGATGTCTGAAGTTTACACATCGTGTTACATAAATAATAACAGGTTGTGGGCGATCCAAGTCAGCTATAGACTAAAAATTTAAAATAATGGTTTGCGTGCATTCTTGTGGAAGCATTGCTGCTGAAAGCTTAAGCGACTGCTAAGCTACTAGAAGTTTTAGCAACGAACTTGTTGAACTTCAGTTCAGCTGAACAACATAAAATATTAGTCATTAAAAACACAAAAAATAGATGTCAATCCGGGGGGGTTCTGGGGATTTTTGCACTCCAAACCTGAGATAGACCAGACTCTTTAGTCTGGGTTCTGTGAGAAAAACTTTTAGACGTAGGCAGAGCATTAAAAAAGAAAAAAAAATTTTAATATTTTAATGCAACTGACTTAAAACAAAACAAGGTACCAACATTATTACCAACCATCGTAATTTTGAAAATAAAAGAAACTAATAAGAGTATTTAAATTTGAAAACAATTCCATCGATGAACTTGATTAAAATTGAATATTCTGTAAATGTAAACTGTAAATGTTTAAAAAATGATTTCTAAGCCTATTTAATTGAATGGTAAAATTTAACTCAAAGTCAAAATTATTTTTTTAAGTTATACTAAATGGCAATTTAGTTCCTAAATGTAAGTCGAGTAAAATAAATTATATTCTTGACAGTGAAATTGTTCTAAAATGTTCAAACTTAACCAGCTGCTTTATGTTTATTATCTACTGGAGCATAAGTGTGGAACCTATTTCTACATGAAAAGTTTAACTGAAATTGTCTAAGCTTAACTAGACAGTTATGTAATGCTACGTGTCGAATCTTATGTAAAGTATAATGTAAAATATATTTTGAAAGTTTGCCAACTAATTATTTGAAAGGGCATTAAAGCTGTTATGGGTTAGACCACTTTAACTCATAAATTCTAAGTTCACATAAAATTAATAGTCTAATTATAAAAAATGTCTGGACTGTTTAATAATTATGTTTACATTTGTTACTTAAAAAAGTGTGAAATTACATATTATTATGTTTCATTTTTATTGAAGCTAATCGGGACAAATTACATTGTTTCAACATATTGGATTAAAATTTGTGTGTTGGTTGTTTTCATTACATCATAGTAGGTAGATATCAATTATTGATAAAACGTCAATCAAATTTTTTTCAGTGCAGTGCAGACGAAGAACGTTTAATCCGATCCAACCCATCCGATGATTATATTTCCTATATTTACTTTTTTAATTTAAATATTTTTTTATTGTCTATGAGTTAAGGTAAAAACACAGATTAAACACAGAAAACTACAGATTAAACTAATTGAAAACTAATGAAACTTTGAAACATTAACTGAATATCTAACACCTAAAGTGAAGCACCAAATTCATGTGCATAGTTGAAAGTTATTTCCTGTTTGACGTTTCTAAGTTCAAGACCCTAGTAAAACTAACCACAGTTTTTGTAAAGAAGAAGCACACTATACATTAATTAATTTAAGTTTATGTTATAATACATAGTGTACTTAAATAATGCATTTGATTATTTTCACTAAAAGAATATTAACGATTACAATTAACGATTTCGTTTGTAACTTTAAAAACCTTAAATCAGAAGGAAGCGTAAGATTAATGGATTAATAGACGTTTCAGGCAGTTGTAACGCGGTTCGCAAAGTTAACAACTTTCAACTTTTGCAATACACATTACACATTTTACAACTACCAGTCACCGACGATGGAGAGCGTTACCGTCACTGTCGTGAAAGTAACATATTCAGGTATACGTAATTTCGATCCATGGTCATTATTAATAAATATTAGTAAGGGTACAGTAGTACCCTTACATTAAAAATAAAAATTTCTTTCGGTACAAATCCACTATTGAATTATGTCTTTTCCAATTTCGACGTTAAATTTTATCAATTTACTTTTTAAATAAATTTTCCAATTTCGCCTTGATCATTTATTAACGGATCCAATTTTAATTTAATTTTTTCCAGTTCCATTCAAACCTTATCAAAAATAACTACAAATATGTCCAAACTTTGGACAACTTCCAAATAAACAATATCAGTAAAATCACTCACTAAATTGAAACTTGATTTTACAAAATCAAATCAAAATTCTCAAATCTAAGACGCAAAATTAATACTATTACGGGACCTTCCCGCAAAAACGTCCGACTACTTCGACGGACCAATTTGGAAGCTACGACTATGGCTTCCTTTCGTGCCAACTTAAAAACTGGCGGCGCGAAAAGAAGCACAAATTCAAAATTTTAACAATATTTACAATGAAATTATGAAATTATGAAATCCCAAAAATAAAATTCGGATGTTTTTTACTTATTAATTACAAAATCGATGTAATTAATCCGAACTTTTCCGTCGTTAATTCTTACAGCCTTTCCTTACAGTCACAACTGTAGTGAAGTCAAAAAGAATTTTTAAAGGTGAATTTTATTCATACTGTAAATAACAACTTACTCAATTTATTAAATAAAACATCTAAAACCCATAAATTACAATGAGCACCAAGGGTTTTAACAATTTTTACTTTTTCTTTTTTGTTAATCATGAATTTTGTCGCCTCTAGACATTAAAAATTAATTTACCGAGTGATCGGTCCCCTTCTTAAGGGGGTTCTTAGTTCGGAAGTTTTTAGTGACAGATCGATAAGGTGGGATTAATTAATTTACCAAAATAACTTGCATTAATTTACCAGCTCTATTTTTAAAAACAAAATAAATTAAAACTGGGGGGTCTCGTCAAATTGATTTATTTCATTTTTTTTAAACGAGTTTTTAATATCAAACGGCAATTTTAGAAAAGCCTTCAGAACATGTAGAACAATTTTTGAATAAAAATATTAATTTTTTTAAAATTAAGGGGCTAGAATAATATTCGTTTTTTTTGTTTTTGGGGAAATTAAAAATGGGGCACAATTTTCCACAACATATGCAGTGTTTTACATTTATAAAGTCAAAAAGTGGAAAGTCAGCATTACAGAGGTTTCATTTATGTGATGCCCTATCCGAATGGCGCTTAAAGCTACAAAGCTGCTTTTACAACAAATCTTTAATTACAACTGTTATTTTAAAATATATATAGATAAAAATACTATAAATTATTTCTCAAATATTATTTTTATTTTCCTAACATAATATAAGAATTATAAACGGTTAAATGGATATCGTAATTAAATTTCAAGTTTGGATCGTTACATTTTACGGTTACATTTTTGTATATAAAAATTTCTCTTTTCCAGCGATGCTCAGTGTCTGATAAAATTTCAAAGCGTTTTATTGCAAACAATCGCCCTTAAATTGAGCTTAAATTCTAAAATAAATAACAAAGAGTTCAAACTAATTAAATCTAAAAGATCTAACACGTCCGTTCAAAGATAATTGCTAATAGATTAAAGGAAACTTGTATTCAAAAATACTTAGAATATACTTAAATCATTAACGCTCTAAAGTAATATAATACAAAATCAGAGTAAAAAGATATTTAATAAGTTTAAAATTTCTTGTTATTTTGAGATATTACCGGATTATAAATAAATTATAAATCCGGTAATATGTAAAGGAAAACGCTTACAGCTAAACAAAAATTAATAATATATTTACTAATTCAAAACTGAATTATAATAACTTGTTATTTCTGTTATTATTAATTTATTAATAATTTTGAACCACATCAGCATTATTATTATTATTATTATAATTATAACATGTTAAAAACAAATAAGTTGTGGAATATTATTAATTCATTCATTAGGTAATCTAAACGTAGATTTTAAAAATAATCTACAGAGATTATTATCATCTAAAGAAAGGGTATACTGTTAATTCATAAAATAATTAATCAAGTCCCCTATTTGCTGTTTAATAAATAAATAAATTGAATAAATAGTAAAATTACCCAAATTTTGTTATATAAAAACGCTTTTATAGCAACACCTATTAGATATTTCTTATAACAAATTTCAATTTCTTCATTTTAGTATACAGATTTTTCTATTTTGTTGCGACAAAATAGAAAAATGTATAGAAACAAAAATGTAAGGAATAAAATTTACAAGAGAAAATACCTATTCATTTTTCTATTTGGTTGCACCGTTTCTGAGATACAGATAACAATACCTTGTTGGATTTTAGTCTTATTTAAGTCACCGTAACTCAAGAACGGCGGAACAAAATAGAAAAAATTATCTCAACAAAAATAAAGAGAATAAAATTTACAACAAGAAATGTTTAATAAGTTTTTCCATAAAAATCAAAAAAAGTTTTCAAAATGTACAATTTACATTGTTAACATAAAAGTGTACGAATTCTTTCTTGAATCACTGTATGTATAATCGAAAAACTATTTTATGTATATCAAGAAATAATAAAAATTTAACATAAAATAGTTAGTTAGGTATCGATGTCTCGATAGCAGTCATTGTTATACAAGCATGGAAGAACAACAAGTATTAACAATGTCAAGGATTAAATCATCCAGTCACAACAAGAGAGTAAAACGAATAAGGTGAAAACTTAGAATGCTGTAGCAAAAATAAATAACAGAAAATTACAAAGTAGTTATAAAATTTATTTTGCAAAGCTCATCAACAACTGTTGAAAATGTATTCGTCATCCCAATCACTGCACCCTTGTTACCAAAATGTTACAATAATTTTGAGAATTAAATAAAAAGTTTGAAAACTTATTGATCTCAGTAGAAAATGGATAATTTAAGTTTAGAAGCTAAAAAGTAACTTACGCAACTTTGGTACTTTGGTTGTTAAAAGGTAACAATCAAATTTGAATATAAATCTGTTTTTTCTCGTTTCTAAATCAGCTCAAGTGTTTTTTTTTTCGTATTAAATAGCAGAATTATTTATATTTCTTTTAGTTCAGGAAATATTTCGGATGAATTATTTTCAATTAAGCACAGTATAAACACCATTGTGACCTAATGAAATAGTAACCGACTTCCACTAGCAAGCCTCGAGAATCACAATAGGGGTGCGTCTGTTACATCTAAGATGTTTCTCATCTCTCTATTCTCCAATTTCTGCAATGCTTTCAGAATCGTTGTGTAAATATATCATAATAGTGGCAGAGTAATGAAAATTAGGCTAAGTAACTGACCTCAAGACACTGCATTGAATATTGATGTCCCCCAAATAATTAGTTTTAGTCATTTTTTACTTATATTTCTCAATATTTTACAATAAAATGTCTTTTGGGAAAAATTTAATGATGAGCAAAAAATGCATCTTCCAATTTTGATTTTGAGAGACATAATTTATGACTTTCTCATTTTGCAATTAGTTCTTGCTAGAAGATGCCTCTGAGGTTAATAGATTAAATTAATTAATTACATGACTGATTGAAAAGTTGAGTCAATAGACAATACTTTAGATGCAACCAACCGTTTCCACATAATTTTCTCAACGTCTTACGCAGGCGGATTTTAATGTAAAGAAGTAAAATAAATGTAGCTTATAAAAATTATTATAAATCGAACAAATGCTAAAACCTGTTCGCTAATTATTTTCTAAAAATATAAATAATTTTATTTGATGTTGGTAAAACATGATAACTTACGTGATTTCGTCCCAAATACTCCGAATAGAACTTACCTGTAATAAAAAGATATTATATTAATAAGGAATTATATATCATACAGCAGCGGTCATGACCGCTTTGCATTGGTTTAAAAATAAATATTAAGCAATGTAATTTTCTGACATTTTTAACTGATAATTCACAGGAATGTCACACGTAAAGCCACGTTAGCCACATAAACTATATTTTCAACTTATTTAGTCAGGTCACAAACACAACATTTAAAAAGATATTTTGGAATTTATACTGATGAAAAATTGTATAGCTGGTGGATACTGGATATATCTAATACTTGTGATAAAAAGTTGACTAGAAACGAAGTTTTAAAATGTCATTTAAGTAACTTCAAAAAATCTATCGACGAAAGGAAGTTAGCATTGGCATTTAAGAATTCATACTGCTGATAAACCGTATGCGTGTGAAACGTGAAATGCGATTTTCAAGAAAAGGAAATTTTGAAACCATTTAAGAACTGATACAAAAGAAAAACTGCATATATATGCCAAGTTTATAAAAAGTCGTTTAGAACTAAGCCGTATTTGAATCGGCATTTAAAAATTTATTTGGAAAAAAACCCTATGTGTGTAAAACTTAACAGAAGTGTTTAATTTGGGAAATCACGTACGTAAAAGTCCTAGACTGTAAGACAATTTAGCTAGCTACGACAAACAGCGATGTAGAGCAATGTAAATACACGCTCTCCTCGTAACACGAAAGACAATCAAAGTAAAATGATATTTAAAGGGTAACAATCCCTTTCTTAACTTTTCCATGTAATTTCCATTACATTTTCAAATAAAGATTTAAAAATGATTTATTGAATACGCTTGCGAAAGTTACTACTAGATACAAACTGTACTACTTAATGAACCATATTAACCATATCAATATTTTAGAAAACCAAAAAGATTTTTTCATTGCTTGATAATGTCATAGTATGGTGAAAAAGTTTGCAATATTTTATATTTACAGTGTATTTTATTTGTGATAACTTAAAAAAAATTTTAGTTCTAAAAAGTGTTTGTGCATTTTATGGCTTTTCTAAAATATTAATATGGGTTTACCCTTTCATTAATATACCCCCACCTACCCGCAGTTCAAAAATTACTATTTTGGGGCTGACAAGTTCTTAGCCGACAAAACATTTGGCCAACAATTAATTGACCGATAATAATAATTGTGGATCATAGTTACAATTATTGAAATAATTAGTTATTAACAAAATTATTCAATATCAACTTATTACAAAAAAACATTTGATGCAAGTGCCCGTGTCACACATGAGCGCGTTATATTGGCAAATTTGTACAAAATCAACTGGAATACCAGCAACCATTATATTTCCTCGCCAAAATTTTGTTTGGCGGAGGTGATTTCTACTATTTGCATGAAAACCTGTACATACAACATAAATCCTTTAAAAAAAGGCGATTATTGTTTGAAATTCAATCAAATCAAAAAAATTTTAAAATGAATTCAAAATTAATGTGTGCATTAAATGGTTAATATTATTTTATTATTTAGAAAATATTCGTAGGTTACAGCCCCGAACAGGAGGGAAAATTCCCGGGACAAGACCCCGCCAAGGGGCTTTTTCCGGAAATTTTCCCGAGTACAGCCCGGGGCTGTTTATTCGAGTATGGTACCAAAAGGCTCAGAGATTGCAGAAAAGTGTGAGTCGGAAAGAAAATACTTGGGTAGAATTTCGTTAATCCAATCATGCGCGTCAATATGGAGGCACGACTCGCAAAAACTCCTGACTAGCCCCCACATTAAAGTGCAATACTCAAATTTACAATAATCAATATATTAATATATTTTTTATAAAATTATAATTACAAAAAATTTTTTTTAATTAAAAGGTTCTAAAAACCGTTGGGTTTGTAGTGAAGGTTATGGAGAAATGCCGGTGAAAAAGTCATCAGGAGTTTTGTTAGGGAAATCCCTTAAGAGTCGCTTGAGTCAAGTCGCCAGCTTGACGTACTTGGCATTGGCGTAGTTTAAATCGAGAGATGAAGTAGTGACCTGACCTATCTTTTCGCCTAAGCCCTATCCCTTTTACAATTGTTTACACCATGTATGGTATTTCAATCATACCTACGCCAGTTTAGTTGACAAACGGGTAAAACATCGGCGTCTCGTCTGTTGTCATTTCGTGCGTTCGGATGGGTCGCTAATTTTAAGTTGACCTCATCTCACCTAAAAATATGGTCAACTTGGCCGGGTAGCACCCATGTAGCACAAATGTTGACGCAACATTGGGCCAATATTGAAAATCAATATTGGGGCAATATACGAATGTGAACAATTAGAAATGTTTTTTATTTATATTAATATTAATAATTATATAAATATTAATTTTTAACCGATTTTTGTTGAACATCGGAAAGCAATATTGGTTATTAATATTGGACCCATATTACACCAAGCTACAATCAATATTGGTGCAGCATTGATTATCTATATCAGCGCAATATTGAAAAACAATATTGGACCAATATTGGCTGAAGATTGACAGACAATATTAGTTATCTATATTGGTCTAATATTGATTTCCTATATGTGCGCAATATTGAAAAACAATATTGGACCGATATTGGCCCAATATTCCGCCAAGCTACAGCCAATATTGGTCCAATATTGATTAACTATATCGGCGCAATATTGAAAAACAATATTGGACCGATATTGGCTGAATCTTGCAATATTGCATCAACATTCAATATCGATCCAATATTGCCCTATCCAACATTGTTTGCTACATGGGATAGATCAAAACCTACATTATCGGCGTAAAGTAGCCCATGGGAAAATCGGGCTCGTTCTCTGCATTAGACTGTACAAGGTTGAAATCAAAATTTCCTTGCTCCCGTTTGAGTCCATCGATAATTTTCCAGATAGCGGGGTGGTTGGCTCCGAGAAGGCAACTAAATTTGTAATTTCACTCCTCAATTGAATTGTTGGTTTTCGGACAGTTCCAAATCGGAATTACGATATTGGTTGATTTTCGTACCGGATTGTTTCTGCAAATAGAACTCACTTTGCAGGAGGAGGTTCCAAATTCTCTTCGGGGTCAAGGACTAGAGCCGTAAATGTTTTTATTCTCATATTGAAATCTAATTAAATTTTGACTTTGTATCACTCGGCAAATGCATTAGCTGAAAACAGCTTGAAGCGCTTTCTTCTGAGCAACTTCATAGTCAGTCATGGTACTTCCAGGATTTAAGCTCTTGTAAAGGTATTCTTCTTTTTGTTCGGAAGAAGGGCAAAAACCATCGGAATGACCACGTTGTACTTAATGCAATGGATCATATATAGTTGGAAGAACAGCGATGGGGCCGATTTGAACTTCCCATCGGAAAACCAATGATCTCAATCCGCTAATAATTTCTGATGTGCTGAAAATAAAGGTGCGGTTCTTGTTGGGTCCATTATCATATAAGAGGAAGGAACTGCAGGTCCAGTAGCGTTGCGAATTCTCTGATCTGTTTGATTAATGTGCTAGAAGGGAGATGAGGGGCTACTGCTGCATCAAGGTTAATAGTGGAATAGTCGATAAAATAATCTGTCGGCCAAATGACAACGTAAAAAAATTAAGATTTACCTATTTGATGTTTTTACATAATATCTAAAAATTATTCAAATCGGTGGGACACCAGGGATCTTTTGCTTTTAAGTTGGTAGCAGCAGTATAAATTGTTTTAACTACAATAACGCCGTTATGAACGGATTGAAGTTGTATAATTACGATAAATAGTAATGTTATAGGCTATTAATTACGTGATTGGTACGAAAGGTGAATAAGTGTGATTATGCGATTACAGATATAAGTAAAATTATGTTAACTACATCATTTATAAATGTTTCAAAAAGATGTACCTACTCATAAAAAAATAGTAATTAATAATAATATTAAATGCTAACCAAATGTATGTAGGTATGTGAGAAAACATGTATGTAAAATTTATATAGCAAACCTTTCGCGTGACGTTATGGTCTAGTTCCAGCATTATATCTCAACCGTTAATAATCGAGTAAACTCAGTGACTTATACCTACCGGTCATCATAACATATGTAGGTAAAAAATAAACAAAAATTACACAAACTAAATTCACTCCTGATATTAATGTGAATAAATTAAACTTGACTTCCGTAATCAGCCAGAAGATTGCTTTGATAAACTATTGAAATCTAATTAATTTGCCAATTTGTAATTGTCTTTGACAGTAAAGGGTCAAGATGTAAACAAACCGTAGCGTTTTTTCTAAACTCTGCTGTCAAACAAAGATCCCAACGGGTATGAAAAAGATACATGTAGCAACCGATGTTAATAAAACCGCCACAAAGGATATCTCGTGAAAAAATCACAATTGTCCATAAAGGGAAATTAAACATTAAATCTGAGTAACATTAAAATATTGCATATCACAATTCACAATTTTTTCGACATAAAAACCAACAGAGTTAATAATTATCTACTACGTACAACTTCAATTTGTTGTTCTTAAATTAAATTTAAAAAAAAATTAATTGTGTGATATTTCGAAAGAAAATACAGATTACAATCTCATAATGCATCTTCGAATCGAATCAATAAGTATTTCATAAAACTATCATTGCGTGGTAAATTATCAGCACTTCACTTTATCATTTCTGTATTTTACTTGCATATATTCATAGCTACACCATTTATCATCAAGCAATAATTACTACTGTCCACAATAAATTATATTTAGATCTAAAACATTTACATCATTTTGAGATATATTGGATAATTATGTGTAATACCCCTAAGGTGACTAAAAACATTGTTATTAGCTACAGATTCAAGTGTCAACCATTATTAATATATATAGTATTTGATTAAGTTAGATAATACCAGATTATATTGGATTAGGTTAAGATTAACTAAACAATTTAACTTCAAAAACCTTTCAGATGGCGCAGTCGATTCCTTAATGCTTGACGCGTTCCTAGTATGTAACGGTCCCAGATGCAATACAGAGAATGCAATCTAAACAAGCAGAGTCTGTTTATTCCGAATGCCAAACCACCTCAAAGTGAATCTTTATTTATTTGCAACGCTTGATATATTTACACTTGGGTACCTTGGGGGTCTTTGTATAGAATTTTTATTTAGATGGTTCACTTCCGCTTGATTTGACAAGAGCAAAGGTTGTCGAGAATTATTTTATTTTTTAAAAAGATTGATTGCAAGTGATTAATTCATTTCTTTAAATTTGCTTTGCTCCTTCAGAGTATTTTAATTGTTATGCAAGCGTTGTATGGTTATCTCATATTCGGGAAAAGATACCCAGCAACGATAAGAGATGTTTTAGGGCCAGAATTGGAGCAATTGGAGGATATGGATTGTAACGACACGTTACAAGCAAACGCAACCTTATATCACGAACTTGTACAAACATTACAGTTCGACCGGGATAGCCCAATCGATTCTGCGAATATCGATCATTTCGCAACCCGAAATGCCCAGGATCGAATCCCACCACGAACACAATTTTTATATTTAATATTATTTAAATAATAATATTAAATAAGTCACGAGTTCTGCCAATCGATAACAGATGACGCCATAACACTTGGAACCTCACTCATCTGTTACATTGGTGACCCCGACGTGATTTGAACACGCAGCCGCAAACACTCAACAAGCAAGCACCACACAAGCAAGCACCATACTTCGCTCTACTTCTTCTTCTTCTCGAACCACAGCCCCACATCAGCACCAGTTGGCTTGTTCATTCGTACCACCGTGATTCGCAATTCGACACACCGGATACGAGAACACAATCAGCAACTACGCTATGATGTGCAACCGGTTCTCAAAAAAGCAAAGAGGGAAGTAATGTAACGACACGTTACAAGCAAACGCAACCTTATATCACGAACTTGTACAAATATTACCGTTCGACCGGGATAGCCCAATCGATTCTGAGAATATCGATCATTTCGCAACCCGAAATGCCCAGGATCGAATCCCACCACGAACACAATTTTTATATTTAAGATTATTTAAATAATAATATTAAATAAGTCACGAGTTCTGCCAATCGATAACAGATGACGTCATAACACTTGGAACCTCACTCATCTGTTACAGGATCTTCTCCATTTTGCGACTGAAACACAGCTACGGCGCCAGCATTTTTTAAATGGGTCAATGGGTGGGCACATATTAGGTAGAATAGATTTGGGGTGGGCAGGAGCACACAAAATTTATAAATAAACTCAAAAAAATACATTATTGAAATAAGCACCTAAAAAATTTTCCCACTCTGGCTCATCCTTAACGCCATCGCTGCTGAAACAATCGACTTACTGGAAAAGAAGTTCGGTGGTTCAATCAATGGACCTGTGCCTCGTGCGATTTAACACCGTTGGACTTTTCCATTGGGTCTATTTAAAGTCATTGATCTACACCAGCAAACCACAAACGATTGAGAATTTGAAAATGAACATTGAACACGAAATTCATTCCATTCAGCCGGCTCTGTCACTGAAAATTGAGTCTACCGAATGAGTGCCAGCAAACGAGGAATGGCAAACCTGAAGCTGCAAATAAATGTAAAGATTTCATTGATTTCATTCGTTTTTTATTGCAAAAAAAAGTTCTGAAGTCCTTGTTTGTAGACCTTTTATTCATCAGTGACTGTCTCTTTGATTCTCCTTTTCTTTAATCCTTATTCAAAGAAGGAAAAAGGAGGAAAAAGCATGATCTCACGTTATCCAACTTAAAATCCTCTATTGTTCTTTTTCCACAAATTAATATCTGGAGGAAATTTACGCTAAATCACTAAGGAGTAGTTGTATTACAAAAGATTACCTCGAATCACAGTTGAACCAGGATTAACTTTGACTTTGAACTCTAGTGAGTAGATCCTTGTTTAACTGTTGCCTGAAGGAGCAGGACTTTTGAACGCTGCACCGGTGTTCAATTTCCTACTTCAATTTTTAAATTTTGATATTCACCAATACAACAAATTACATTAATTTTATTCGTCCAATTAAGTATCCAAATTAATTTATTATTATTTTTATCAATTATAATTTTCAATCAAAAATATTTCAAATTCTAACCAAACTTCGGACAACTTCCAATTAAAAATATTCACTTATGTAAACCCAAATCTTTATTTCACAATTTAAAATTATTAATCTCACAATTCAGATGCAAAATTAACACTTTTTACGGGACCTCCCGCAAAAGCGTCCGTCCGCTTTAACGGACCTTTTTTTGCACCAACTTAAACAAGTTTAAAATACACAAATAAAATTAAAATTCAGATTTACAAAACAAATTCAAAATCACAAAATAAAATTCAATCTCAAAAAAATAAATTCGTTCATATAACAAAATTGAAATTTTCAATTTCAACAAAATTTAAAAAAAAAAAGAAACACGGCAATTTATATAATCAATATGTTACAGTCAATGATGACAATTTAGCCATTAACGTTAATGGCCATTAACGTTAATGGCCATTAACGTTAATGGCCATGTATTTTGGCCAATGTTGACATTTAAAACTTCATTTGTGGTTTTTACATCATTTCCCGGGCAATGACGTTATGCCCAATACAAGCTGGGCAATGATGAAACTACTATTTTATAGATTAAATATTCTATTACGCTTAGTGATAGCCGTCACACACGTTTCGTATTTCGCCGAGTTCGGGTTTCCCTGGAAAAGTCGGGTCTCCCAGTCGAGGTGGATTGATTTCATGGATGTTTTTAGCGAATAAGAGAGATTGTTTTTAGAGAGCTCCAGGCTGGCGCAACCACGGAAAATCACGGATCTACCGTAAAATAAATTAATTAAATTAAATTAATTTTGCTTCCGAGCCGCTTTGACTGATACAACCACGACAAATCACGGATCCACCCTAAAATGAATTTGCATTTGTCTGAATTAAATAAAAATCCCTGTACAGCGTACACTTATGAAGCCGAGAAAAGGGCCAAGTTGCTGTCATTTATACGGAAAAACGCGTGCACGACAAATAATTATTTTTCCGGATTGAAGTGAATTGCCATTTTTCTGTTACTTATAGTATTTATTCTATAATATCTTCATTGTCCAATCCATTTTGGCCATTAACGTCATTGACCGGCCAAAGACGTAAATATTATAATCATATGAAAATATTTACATCATTTCCCACCGTTAACGGGCGTCGACGTCAATGACCGGTCAATGATGTTAATGGCCAGGCATTGCCGTCAATGCCCAATTTACGTCATTGACCGTAACATATTGTTTCTAAAATATATTTTTCAATTTCAATTAAGTAAGGCCCGTAGGTGGGACAGGATTTGAATGGGACACTATAAATCCCAAGTCATCATTTTAATTTAGTACAGCCAGCTAATAACTTAAATGAAAATTACAGATGAAAATTATTAGGTGAGATTCATGAAGTGACTATTCAAAACCTGTCCCATGCATAAGTTAAGTTATAATAATTGTATAAATTGTGGTATTTCCAAAAAAAGAAAACTTAATTTAATTTCCCTATTTAAGAAAAAGAACTCAAAATAAAAAATTTTAAGTAAATTTGTGGTTTTTAGTATGTATTTATGGTTAAATTCAAAAAATATAAGAATAATACAATACGTAGAAAATCAAAATTCAAAAAATTTAAAAAGGAGACAATTAACACATAACAGGTCTGGATTAAGAAAATTTGAAAAAATGAAAATTTCGTAATACGAAGTACAATATAACGTTATTTCATGGTTATTGCCATTCATCAGTTGTACGCATCGATTACGATTACATTGTAAAATAAGAAGAAAAAATTTTTCAAACTAAACAAAATTATCGACTAAATTGTACAAAATTGACTTACCATAACCTCCAAAGATTATCAAAACTGAACTTGTTACACGAGGTATGAATAATTTAAAAATGATTTGAACTAAGAAATTCGTTTACCTAGCACTGCTAGTTTGAAATCCGAAGGCACTGCCCTCTTAATATGATTTCTAAAAACTTTGAAAAAATTCAAAATTCAAAAATTTACCACGTTTTTTAACCGTGAGGCGTAAAACTAGAAAAAGAACTCAAAATAAAAAATTTTAAGTAAATTTGTGGTTTTTAGTATGTATTTATGGTTAAATTCAAAAAATATAAGAATAATACAATACGTAGAAAATCAAAATTCAAAAAATTTAAAAAGGAGACAATTAACACATAACAGGTCTGGATTAAGAAAATTTGAAAAAATGAAAATTTCGTAATACGAAGTACAATATAACGTTATTTCATGGTTATTGCCATTCATCAGTTGTACGCATCGATTACGATTACATTGTAAAATAAGAAGAAAAAATTTTTCAAACTAAACAAAATTATCGACTAAATTGTACAAAATTGACTTACCATAACCTCCAAAGATTATCAAAACTGAACTTGTTACACGAGGTATGAATAATTTAAAAATGATTTGAACTAAGAAATTCGTTTACCTAGCACTGCTAGTTTGAAATCCGAAGGCACTGCCCTCTTAATATGATTTCTAAAAACTTTGAAAAAATTCAAAATTCAAAAATTTACCACGTTTTTTAACCGTGAGGCGTAAAACTAGAAAAAGAACTCAAAATAAAAAATTTTAAGTAAATTTGTGGTTTTTAGTATGTATTTATGGTTAAATTCATGGTTATGGTTAAACAAGTTCAGTTTTGATAATCTTTGGAGGTTATGGTAAGTCAATTTTGTACAATTTAGTCGATAATTTTGTTTAGTTTGAAAAATTTTTTCTTCTTATTTTACAATGTAATCGTAATCGATGCGTACAACTGATGAATGGCAATAACCATGAAATAACGTTATATTGTACTTCGTATTACGAAATTTTCATTTTTTCAAATTTTCTTAATCCAGACCTGTTATGTGTTAATTGTCTCCTTTTTAAATTTTTTGAATTTTGATTTTCTACGTATTGTATTATTCTTATATTTTTTGAATTTAACCATAAATACATACTAAAAACCACAAATTTACTTAAAATTTTTTATTTTGAGTTCTTTTTCTAGTTTTACGCCTCACGGTTAAAAAACGTGGTAAATTTTTGAATTTTGAATTTTTTCAAAGTTTTTAGAAATCATATTAAGAGGGCAGTGCCTTCGGATTTCAAACTAGCAGTGCTAGGTAAACGAATTTCTTAGTTCAAATCATTTTTAAATTATTCATACCTCGTGTAACAAGTTCAGTTTTGATAATCTTTGGAGGTTATGGTAAGTCAATTTTGTACAATTTAGTCGATAATTTTGTTTAGTTTGAAAAATTTTTTCTTCTTATTTTACAATGTAATCGTAATCGATGCGTACAACTGATGAATGGCAATAACCATGAAATAACGTTATATTGTACTTCGTATTACGAAATTTTCATTTTTTCAAATTTTCTTAATCCAGACCTGTTATGTGTTAATTGTCTCCTTTTTAAATTTTTTGAATTTTGATTTTCTACGTATTGTATTATTCTTATATTTTTTGAATTTAACCATAAATACATACTAAAAACCACAAATTTACTTAAAATTTTTTATTTTGAGTTCTTTTTCTAGTTTTACGCCTCACGGTTAAAAAACGTGGTAAATTTTTGAATTTTGAATTTTTTCAAAGTTTTTAGAAATCATATTAAGAGGGCAGTGCCTTCGGATTTCAAACTAGCAGTGCTAGGTAAACGAATTTCTTAGTTCAAATCATTTTTAAATTATTCATACCTCGTGTAACAAGTTCAGTTTTGATAATCTTTGGAGGTTATGGTAAGTCAATTTTGTACAATTTAGTCGATAATTTTGTTTAGTTTGAAAAATTTTTTCTTCTTATTTTACAATGTAATCGTAATCGATGCGTACAACTGATGAATGGCAATAACCATGAAATAACGTTATATTGTACTTCGTATTACGAAATTTTCATTTTTTCAAATTTTCTTAATCCAGACCTGTTATGTGTTAATTGTCTCCTTTTTAAATTTTTTGAATTTTGATTTTCTACGTATTGTATTATTCTTATATTTTTTGAATTTAACCATAAATACATACTAAAAACCACAAATTTACTTAAAATTTTTTATTTTGAGTTCTTTTTCTAGTTTTACGCCTCACGGTTAAAAAACGTGGTAAATTTTTGAATTTTGAATTTTTTCAAAGTTTTTAGAAATCATATTAAGAGGGCAGTGCCTTCGGATTTCAAACTAGCAGTGCTAGGTAAACGAATTTCTTAGTTCAAATCATTTTTAAATTATTCATACCTCGTGTAACAAGTTCAGTTTTGATAATCTTTGGAGGTTATGGTAAGTCAATTTTGTACAATTTAGTCGATAATTTTGTTTAGTTTGAAAAATTTTTTCTTCTTATTTTACAATGTAATCGTAATCGATGCGTACAACTGATGAATGGCAATAACCATGAAATAACGTTATATTGTACTTCGTATTACGAAATTTTCATTTTTTCAAATTTTCTTAATCCAGACCTGTTATGTGTTAATTGTCTCCTTTTTAAATTTTTTGAATTTTGATTTTCTACGTATTGTATTATTCTTATATTTTTTGAATTTAACCATAAATACATACTAAAAACCACAAATTTACTTAAAATTTTTTATTTTGAGTTCTTTTTCTAGTTTTACGCCTCACGGTTAAAAAACGTGGTAAATTTTTGAATTTTGAATTTTTTCAAAGTTTTTAGAAATCATATTAAGAGGGCAGTGCCTTCGGATTTCAAACTAGCAGTGCTAGGTAAACGAATTTCTTAGTTCAAATCATTTTTAAATTATTCATACCTCGTGTAACAAGTTCAGTTTTGATAATCTTTGGAGGTTATGGTAAGTCAATTTTGTACAATTTAGTCGATAATTTTGTTTAGTTTGAAAAATTTTTTCTTCTTATTTTACAATGTAATCGTAATCGATGCGTACAACTGATGAATGGCAATAACCATGAAATAACGTTATATTGTACTTCGTATTACGAAATTTTCATTTTTTCAAATTTTCTTAATCCAGACCTGTTATGTGTTAATTGTCTCCTTTTTAAATTTTTTGAATTTTGATTTTCTACGTATTGTATTATTCTTATATTTTTTGAATTTAACCATAAATACATACTAAAAACCACAAATTTACTTAAAATTTTTTATTTTGAGTTCTTTTTCTAGTTTTACGCCTCACGGTTAAAAAACGTGGTAAATTTTTGAATTTTGAATTTTTTCAAAGTTTTTAGAAATCATATTAAGAGGGCAGTGCCTTCGGATTTCAAACTAGCAGTGCTAGGTAAACGAATTTCTTAGTTCAAATCATTTTTAAATTATTCATACCTCGTGTAACAAGTTCAGTTTTGATAATCTTTGGAGGTTATGGTAAGTCAATTTTGTACAATTTAGTCGATAATTTTGTTTAGTTTGAAAAATTTTTTCTTCTTATTTTACAATGTAATCGTAATCGATGCGTACAACTGATGAATGGCAATAACCATGAAATAACGTTATATTGTACTTCGTATTACGAAATTTTCATTTTTTCAAATTTTCTTAATCCAGACCTGTTATGTGTTAATTGTCTCCTTTTTAAATTTTTTGAATTTTGATTTTCTACGTATTGTATTATTCTTATATTTTTTGAATTTAACCATAAATACATACTAAAAACCACAAATTTACTTAAAATTTTTTATTTTGAGTTCTTTTTCTAGTTTTACGCCTCACGGTTAAAAAACGTGGTAAATTTTTGAATTTTGAATTTTTTCAAAGTTTTTAGAAATCATATTAAGAGGGCAGTGCCTTCGGATTTCAAACTAGCAGTGCTAGGTAAACGAATTTCTTAGTTCAAATCATTTTTAAATTATTCATACCTCGTGTAACAAGTTCAGTTTTGATAATCTTTGGAGGTTATGGTAAGTCAATTTTGTACAATTTAGTCGATAATTTTGTTTAGTTTGAAAAATTTTTTCTTCTTATTTTACAATGTAATCGTAATCGATGCGTACAACTGATGAATGGCAATAACCATGAAATAACGTTATATTGTACTTCGTATTACGAAATTTTCATTTTTTCAAATTTTCTTAATCCAGACCTGTTATGTGTTAATTGTCTCCTTTTTAAATTTTTTGAATTTTGATTTTCTACGTATTGTATTATTCTTATATTTTTTGAATTTAACCATAAATACATACTAAAAACCACAAATTTACTTAAAATTTTTTATTTTGAGTTCTTTTTCTAGTTTTACGCCTCACGGTTAAAAAACGTGGTAAATTTTTGAATTTTGAATTTTTTCAAAGTTTTTAGAAATCATATTAAGAGGGCAGTGCCTTCGGATTTCAAACTAGCAGTGCTAGGTAAACGAATTTCTTAGTTCAAATCATTTTTAAATTATTCATACCTCGTGTAACAAGTTCAGTTTTGATAATCTTTGGAGGTTATGGTAAGTCAATTTTGTACAATTTAGTCGATAATTTTGTTTAGTTTGAAAAATTTTTTCTTCTTATTTTACAATGTAATCGTAATCGATGCGTACAACTGATGAATGGCAATAACCATGAAATAACGTTATATTGTACTTCGTATTACGAAATTTTCATTTTTTCAAATTTTCTTAATCCAGACCTGTTATGTGTTAATTGTCTCCTTTTTAAATTTTTTGAATTTTGATTTTCTACGTATTGTATTATTCTTATATTTTTTTGAATTTTCCCTATTTAACCCTATTTGGGTTAAACTGTTCAAATACAAAATTAAATTTTGCTTCAATATTTAATGGCAAAGAGTTACTTTTTGTTATGAATGTTAGTAAATATAAAGAGGAAATTCAGTGCAATACAAAATTTCACTTCCATTATTTTATTTCCTGACCGAGCGTTAAGTAATTTTTTTTATGATTGTTTTAACAACCACAATTTTTAAATCACTCTTACCCCTGACTTATAATACCATATTTTTTAACATTTTCATTTTCAGCAACGCTTTATATACTCGTATTTAAAGATAACATTTTTAATTTTAGCATTAACTTTCCACTATTAATCATATCTTATTAAAAGTGAACCAAGCTCCAGGGAAATACCACCTAAAACGTTTTGATTGTTTTGCTTCAATAATAATGTAAAAATAAATATAATTAGTTTTATATTTTATATTACATTTTAATAATTTGCATATACGAGTGGAAGGGTAAAATAAAATTATTTGAAATATTAAAATAAAGAACCTTGAACTTAACTCGCGAACAAATTGAGATTAGTCAGGGTATATTAATTACACTGTAATATTTTTAATTTTATTCATATAAGGCAATTTGTGTTTGTATATCAGCAAGTAAATGTGATTTTGTAAAAAAAATTGCTACAACACTCGTATCTACGAGATAATACCACTCTAAACTGTTATTACTTTGTCACGCTAATTATTTTTACAGCTTATACCGCTTTCCTTTTCTTCAATCTTATTTCCATAGGGAGCGTGGTAAAGTTGGGGTTACAAACGCAGGGGACCTAAAGTTTTACGCAGGCTCCAATTTTTTTTTTACTGTATTTTATCAAAATATTTGTTAACGTACATTTTCACTTCAAAATTTCAATTTTCACAAGTGTGTTGCTGAGAGCCATATGTTATCAAAGAAAACGCGTCAGTGATTTTTCACTCGGCCATGAGGTTACGAACATACACGTTCAATGAGTGAGGGTTTGAAGAATAGCACCCCTGGCTCGCTCGAGAAAGAAAGTTTGCAGTGTAGATAAAAACATAAACGACAAATAATAAATAAAGATAAAGCAAACATAAAAATAAAAAAGAGTTAGTTGTGTTCTTTTAACCTTATAAGTTACTCTACTCGCCGCCGTAAAAATACGATATTAGTAGCGCAATTCGTTGCAAAGGAAATCGTCAGGAAAACTTGCACTAGGTAGTTTAAACTCCTGCACATAGTATCATTTTGAATTTTAGTTGAAATTTTATAAGAAATCAATAAATTTATACATAATTTACATTCAACATTCATTGGTATCTAATAAAAGGTTATTATGTCTAGTTTTGCTACTTCAACAGTATATAAAATAATTTTCCAATAAAGCTTCTAACTTCCGAAAGTTTCTCAAAGTTATAAATTAAATGGTCGCGGTAATTGAACGATTAGTTCACGATTATATAGGTTATTAAAGTAAACTAAACTCATTGAACTTAAAATTATCATACCATTATAACGCACGAAGTGGCGTGCTGCCTCGATAGAGCTTTTGGTTTTTCAAACTTTCATTTTATTACCACAGTTTACTACTTTCTTGATTGAACTTCACCATGAATTTTAAATTATTTTTTTATCTGCTTACCAAACTTGTTTATAACTTGTTAGGCTTTGTCTTACCAATTAGATTTTTACCTCCAATCAAAAAAAAAATTTTTTTTGGAGGTGTTAATTAGAAATTTTTTTTACATGTTCAGAAACGTAAAGATTTGCAAAATATAAAAAAAAACTTTCTGTGTCGGTCTGTCTGTCGGTCGTCAAATTTTGTCTGCCGCTTTATTCCTAAACCCTTCAACCAATCACGACCAAATTTGGTATGGTGATAGGGTTCAGGGTAGAAACGTGATAATAAGGTTTTCGTCGCAATCTGCTACTACAAGAAAATAACACAAGATTTTTAAAAACGATTTTATCTTATGATAGGTTATTTTAAAGGCCTTGAAAAGCTTTATGCAGAATAGGTAAAATTAACTTTCTCAAAAATTACAAGCTGTCAAGTTGAAACTTCAAAAGTGAATAACTCATCGAGTACTGAAGGGATCTCCACGAAATTTTGCATGTAGGACTATTGACCCCCTAGGTCTTGGCAGCATATAAAACTATTTGATAAAAATCAGGAATTCAACATGAAAAAAAAGATTACGTTTTGTTGCGAAATCTTGAAAAAAATCATTTTCCCTCGAATTTCTTCGGCATTTCTGCGTCGATAGCAATCAAACTTTTTGGACGTATGTCTGGTAGGCTCTAGTGGTGAAAATAGGGTTTTTCCAGAGAAATATTTGCCAGAGCTACCACAATAATATAAATCTCCCGAAATGTTCAACCAATTTTCTTCAAATTTTGTGTGTTAATGTGTGTTTAAAATACAAGTATGGGTGAGAAGATAATTGAGCTAAATGTAAAAGTAATCAAATTTTGTAGTAATTGGGATGTGCATCTTAATTTTGACGATTACAATTCATATATAATTCTGTAAGGTTTGTCCAATTGAATTAAACCGCTAATTCAGCATTTCTATTGGGAACAATATTTTTGCGTTGAAAGGTCAATAATGCAGTAGAAAACGAAGACATCCACTCCATATTCCAGAAAGGATGGATTAAGTAAAGTATTAAAATTATAAGGGACAACGCGATAACCGTATATTGTGCGGCTCCGTTTCCATAGTGATAAATATCGAGAATTGTTAATATTGATTAAGTTTGAGTAGTAGTAAAGATAACACAAGGACCAGTGGAAAAACTGTTATAAAGGTTAGATTAGAGAAATTATTGAATAAGTGAATAATAATTAAAAATTAACAAAATCCTAATCAGATTGTACAAGGTCAATTTAAAATTTATTGTAAACAAAGAGAAATAGGCAACACATAAAGCACTCAAAAGAGATTGTGAACTTCGAGGGGTTGACCCGGTTCATAATTGACTTACGCGAAAATATAATGAGTGAATGTGGAACTTCATCAGCAATCGATAGTGAAGATTCGACAACACAATTTACTGGAAAAAAACGTGCAGCCAATTACGACCTATTTGGTAGGAGCAAGAGAACTCCAAGAACCCCAACGAAAATTACAGCAAAAACAGAGGAAATGGAAGAGATAAAAGATATGATGCGTGATATGATGAAAGAAATTAAAGAGGTAAGGAAAAGCCAAACGTTCTATGAAGAGGAAATAAAAAACCTAAAGGAGGAAAACACCCAACTAAGAGATCGTATTACAGCACTTGAGGTTAAGTTAAATCGTATAGAAGGCATGGAAAAGAAAAATAACGTGGTGATAAAAGGAGTTAGTTTCGATGGAACTGAATTGAGAAAAGAAGTTCAGGAATTCTTCAAGACAGAATTGAATGTCCTCACAAAGATAAAAAAAGTAGAATTGATAAAACCAAAAACCGTACCCCCTTTTATAGTTGCAACAATGGAATCCTGGCCAGAAAAAATGGAGGTAATGAAAAAGAAAAATGTTCTACGGGGTACTACAAAATATATCGACGATGATTTGACAAGAGAAGAAAGAAATGTGCAAGCTCAACTGAGAAAAGTTGCAAAAGCGGAACGAGATAAGGGGAAAAGAGCAAATGTTGGTTACAGGAAATTATTTATAGATGGAGAACGCTGGAATTGGGATACATACACTGCGAAAATAGTAAAACAGACCACAACACCTATACAAAAAAACGATTAGCAAAAAGAAATGGACGGAGACAAACAATGACGGAAATGGCGAGACACGGAAAAAATGAATTGGACTATGGATTGAAAGAGGAACGGAATACAAAACAAAGTAACTATATATTTGTAACAAACTGGAATGTAAGGGGAATTTTTGAGGGAGGCATGATGAAACAATTAATAAATGTTTTAAAAAAATTCAAAGTTGATATATTGGCATTACAGGAGACAAAACATAGAGATAGCGGGATTTTTGATATGGAGGGATACACATTTTTTATGAGTAGTGGATTTGATAGGAGACTAGGAACAGGATTCGCTGTAAATGAACGATTACGACATGCTGTCATAAAATTTACACCAATATCGGATAGAATGTGTGTCCTTCGACTCAGGGGTAAATACCAGAAAATACATATAATAAATATTCATGCACCAACAGAGGAAAAGCAAATAGAGCACAAAGAGGAATTCTATGAACTACTAAGTAGTAAATACAGAAATATTCCGAAATACGACTTAAAAATGATAATTGGAGATAGTAACGCAAAAATAGGAAAAGAGGTGGTATTCCAACCAACAATAGGAAAGTACAGTAAACATGCAGAAACCAACGAAAATGGTAGATTCTTAATTGATTTTGCTATGGAAAACAATATGAAAATAGTAAGTACACAATACCAACACAAGGAAATTCACAAAGGGACTTGGAAAACACCTGATGGAGAAAATGTAAACCAAATTGATCATGTTTTGATAGAAAAAAGAAGTGAAGCAAGTGTGAAAGATGTACGAACTTATAGAGGACCAGATATTGACTCAGATCATTTCATGGTAGGAACAAAGTTACAACAAATTATACCAATAAAGAGAACAGTTGAAGATAAAATAACAAATAAACCGACAAAAATTAAATTTCAAGAAAAAACGACGCAAGAAGAATTTACAAAGACAATAAATGAGCTCTTAACAACAGAGAAAAAACCCGAAAACATAGAAGAAAAAGCTAACATCTTAACAAAAGTTATGAGAAAAGCAGCATCCAAACAAGTCATGGTAAGAAGACACAAAAATAAGGAATGGTACGACCAGGATTGCCAGAAAGAAATAAATAAGCGAGAAAAACTAAGGAATATAATGCTACAAACAAAAACAATAGAAAACAAACACAAATATGATTTGCAAAGAAAAGCATGCAAAGCATTACTTAGAGAAAAGAAAAGAAAACACATGGTAGAGCATTTAGAGGCGATAGAAGAAAAATATAGAAACAAGGAAATTAGAAACTTCTACCAAGGTGTCAAAAAAGTAAAAAAAGGCTACCAATCAAAGACAATATTATGCCAGGACAAACAGGGAAACCTAGTAGGAGACCAAGATAAAGTACTAGAAAGATGGGCGGAGTACTTTGAGGAACTTCTCAACAAACCAGTAGATAGAAGGGAAGAACCGGAAGTATTCGAAAGCAATATAATAGAACCAAACGTAGAAAAACCAACAATAGAAGATATCCGAAACATAATTAAAAGCCTGAAAAATAACAGAAGTGCTGGAGAAGATTCTATACAGGCAGAAATGATAAAATATGGAGGTGAAAAGGTAGAAACTATGATACATGAACTAATCGAAGAAATCTGGAAAAAGGAAGAAATGCCAAGATCATGGAGAGATGCTCTAATATGCCCAATTCACAAAAAAGGAGACAAGACGGATTGCAATAACTATAGAGGTATAGCTTTGTTAAGTGTTACTTATAAAATATTAGCAATATGCATTAAAAATAGACTTAACCAATACGCAGACACAATAATTGGGGAATACCAGAGTGGATTTCGTAAAGGTAGGTCAGTGACGGACCAAATATACGTACTCAAAGAAATACAGTCCATAAGCCATGAGCACAAACTACCGACACACTTGTTATTTGTTGACTTTAAACAAGCATATGATAGAGTCAAAAGAAATCAACTAATTAATGCACTTAAAGAATTTAAGATACCTAATAAACTAATAAGATTGGTACAAATGACACTCGATGAAACAACTAACAAAGTAAAAGTGAATGGAAAACTATCAAGAAGGTTTAAGATCGAATGCGGGTTAAGACAGGGCGACCCACTATCAGCGGTATTGTTTAATTTCGTACTTGAAAAAGCATTAAGAGACAGCAAAATTGGTGATAAAAACATAATATTTCGCAACCGACAACAATGTCTTGCCTTTGCGGATGACATGACAATTTTAACGCGAACGAAACACGAGCTACAAGAAACAACAAAAAAGATATTAAATGCTGCACAAATATTGGGTTTAGAGGTCAACGAAGAGAAAACAAAATATATGTTGTGGGACGACAAGCCCTTCGAACAAGGTGCATTTCTTCAAATACAACTAAAAGAGAATAGAACAGTTAAATTTGAAGAAGTTGAAACATTTACATATCTCGGAACTTTGGTGACGAAAGAAGTAGGAAGCAATGAAGATATAAAAGCCAGAATTGTTGCGGGGAACAAAAGTGCGTTTGCCCTAAAATCGATACTGTCGGGTAGAATGTTTTCAAGGTCTGTCAAGCTTCGAGTATACAAGACAATAATACGACCGGTAGTAACATACGCAAGTGAAGTTTGGACGTTGAGGAAGCAAGAGCAGACAATGTTAAGTGTGTGGGAACGGAAGATATTGAGAAGAATATTTGGAGGAAAATGCGTAGATGGAAGATGGTTAAGGCGAACAAACCAAGAAGTGTATGAGCTATATAATGAAGCTACCATTGTCGGCGTGGTTAAATCGCAGCGTATACGGTGGTTGGGTCACTTGGTGCGAATGAATGAGGAAAGAGTGCCAAACAAAATATTAAAGTTGAATCTGGGTGGAATGCGAAGAAGAAGAGGTAGACCAAAATCTAAATGGAAAGGAGAAGTACAGGAAGACTTGGATTCCTTGCACGTCAAGAAATGGATGGAAGAAGCTCGAAACCGAAAGAAATGGTCCAGTGTAGTCAAACAAGCCATGGGCCTACAAGGCCCGTAGTGCTATCATATATATTAAAATTATAAATACCACAAAAAAACAAATAATTTTTATTGCATTCAGAATCAGTTTATTTATGTTGTACCATTGAGAGTTAGAAACCTATCTTCATCACAAGAAAAGATCAATATAAAGAGAAAACATGTGGACACGTCGTGATTCAAGTCTGTTCCCACTACTGTGAGTTACAATAGTAGACACCTTTTTGCAACAGAATAACCAGATCATATTGCAGTGTCGTTATATTTTTATATCATTTCAAACAAAATAGCGGCAATAGTATGGGGGGACCAACCAGATTCTCGTTAATGCATTCATGCGCATCAGTGCAAATGCAAAACAATAAAAAATAATAAACTTATTTTTGATAAAAAATATGAAGAAACAACTAAGTAACTTAAACTTAAGCGGGACTTACAATACAGATTCCTGTGGCATATTTAAAGAGGGGCAGAGGAGCAATTGCCCCCCTCCCAAGGATGACTCGGATTGTACCCCTAAAGCCCCTCTGATAAAAATGATGTTTACCAGAAGGTTTTAAAATTTAAATAACTTTAAATTATTTTTATTTATTTGTTTACTTCCTGGCGAAACTTGTAAAATTTTCTTTTTTTCTTTTTTTTTAATAAAAAAGTATTCTAAAGGAGTGGAAATCCAGGGATATGCTCTGGAGGGTGTTCCACACCCCTCAGACCCCCCGGTTTACAATATTGACTTTATATTATTTTTATAATTCACTTTCAAAGTAACACAGAAAGTTGCTGCTAAACTCCGTGAGCAATAAGGTAATTAAATAAATATGCTTTCTAAGTTTTAATTTTTTTTCTAGTTAACTTCCCTTATTTTTGATTCCCGGTTTGGATTAATATTGAACAAATATTTTTAATCCTAATCTTAGTTTAATGTATTTTTTGATTGGTAAAAAAATCGACCAACCAGAGTGTTTTTTTTTTCAATCAAAAATTGACACGTAGCAGGAGCAGCAGAAGCGTGCTGGGATTTTATGTAATAGGATTAGTTACAATTGACGCGTATGAATAGATTAACGAGATTCTAACAAATCTTTAATCTGCCCCCCTCTAAAAGCATTTTTTAAATACGCCACTAACAGATTCTAATTTCTCTCTGTATGCTAGAATGGTGGTATCTCTCACATTTTGTCCCGACTGCTGATTTAGACGAAGCCATAGACAGGTTAGCTGGAGTGTTACCCGAAGAACTTCAACCCCTACTGCAATGGTTCAAGGATTATTTAGTTGGGCGAATGAACCGTCGAGGGAATACTAGAAGGCCTGCAATTTTCACCCCAGAGTTGTGGTCATTATATAATCGTGTATTAAATGACATGGGCAGAACAAACAATCATGCCGAAGCGGCTCGTCTACGCTTCCAAATGGAAATAGGCATGGACCATCCCATTTTATGGAAATTCATCAAAGCATTGAAGAAAGTTAAAATAGGACGTGATATGTTCTATGAACACCTACTAGCAGGACACGAATCACCGAAAATATAAAAATATATGAGGATGCGGATAAACGCATAAAAACAATAATAGTGAGCGATTATACAAACCGAATTATAATAATCGACTATCTGCGAGGATTGTCGTATAATTACGAAATGAATCCCTAAAGGTAAGTTTTGTTAGAAACTGTTGCAGCAGAGCAGTTACGGCCGAGTCAACTGCGATTGCAATACCTAATGGGAGGTACTGCGCTTCAATTGTATTGTCTAGCAACACACATAACAGATATTGCATAAGAGCAGTTAGCCAAGGTTATCCGGTGCTGCTAATGCAGTTGCTAGCAAACCGTACCTTAACACAGTAGCTACACTAACCTATTTATTTTATACATGTTTATTAGTTTTAATAAATTTATTATTTATATTATTTATCTATTCATGTTTAAATGTTTCCAAATTATTTTCCTTTTTCTTTTTTTTTCAATTGTTTTATTCTCGCGCCGAACCGGCTGCACCGAATCGGTTGCGCCGTAACCTCGTAGACCGGTATTTACCGATATTTTTTACTTTTACGTTAATTCAATCAAATACAGCAAATCATCAGAAGTTCTATTTCAGCAAAGCAGCAGAAAACCAAACCAATACTTAGTGAACTTAAACAAACCAACCTTTAGTTAAATATAAATTTTTGGAAAATAAATGCTTACTGCTTTCAATAAATAAGTAGAACCCACTAAAGGTAGACTGATTATACAATTTCAGACTTTTGAAAATACATCAGGATACTAACAAACATCGAAAAATTTAAATCTGGTAAGTTCGTTCTTAAATAAAACAAGAAATTTTTAATTATAATCAGGACAAACGATAAGGAAAATATGGTTGAGATAAATATTTTTTTATTCCTGTAATTCACGAGGAAAGTTTAGTTCAAAAGTGAGTTGGGTTACCCATAGCCCCTTAATAATAAAATTATTAAATTAATTTTGTATTCTAAAGTTGTACATGTCATGCATTATTTTATGTTTATAAAGGAATAATACAGAACGCAATCGTGTTTAACATCAAAGTCGGTTTTAACTAAACAAAAAACTAAAACAAAATTGAAATGAAAAGTTAACTTACAACTTTCTATTAATTTTCAAATGCAAATTAACTAAAATGTTAATTTATATTAATTTTAACCGTACCTGGTAAGTTGTAATGCATACAAATTATATACTTTTCCGATAAAATCTACTAAAATCTGTTCAAAAATAAAAAAGCTTTGATCCGGATAGTTTTGATAGAAATTCGTGACTATTTTATAAATCCATTTGATCGCAATCTAATATTTATTTTATTGGTCCCAAAGAGTTCAAGTTTAAAGAGATACCGGAGCTTTATCTTGGTGAAACCTATGTACTATGCATAACTCGATTTTGTATTCGCGATTTACCTTACCGTTGGTGGTGCTCGTGAAGCTACCAAATGTCAACATCATGGCGGCTTTATTACGTACACTTGATCCTGAATTATTTTATTGCAAAACCACGGTAAAATGATAATTCACAAAATAGAACACCGAAGGAATGTAAACGTTTCGTTTTACCAACTATATGTATTTCTCCACGTGGAGACCTTCAATTTTTCATTACGGATTCTTAAGATTGGTTTAAGTCAAATGCCGTTAAAAACGTCGACGTGCCGTGCCACAAAAATGTTAATTTATGCCGAAGTTTAAGTTATTATTTTACTCTTTCTCAGAACAAATTTCTGAGCGCCATTCGATTATAAATCAAAAATACAACCTAAACCTTCAGGTAATTTTTAATTTTAAAAATCCTAATCCTATAAATTTTATATTCTGAATGATTAAGAAATAAATTTTTTTTCTAGTAAAGTATGATATTATTTAGCATTAAGTAGGTACAGAAACGCTTTTATACAAATGCAATGTTTCAACTTGGGCGGTCGGCGTTCGAAGCCGCGTCGGTGTTTGACATAAATCAACCTTTAGCAACCTCGTTTGATGTGAAGCTTGAAATAACGCTTCTGGCGTATATTGTCGCATAAATAATCTTAAAGTACAAATAATGGAAAAAGCGTCACGCAATACGTATCCGCAAATTTATACCATTATTATAAACGGATTCTAGCCCGGGTAGAGTAACAACTTTATACTCACCGACTTGTCTTGGAAGGTAATGACAAACAAATGAAGTGTATTACATTTCCCGAAGTTCACAGCTTACGTTAAACAATAGATTCGCTATGCATACCTGTATGGAAGACAATGACTCAATATGTCTCTGTTAAGAGACGATACAACGCGACAAAAGAACAAACCGAGAAAATGTATTTGTAACAACTTAGATCAAAGTACAAAATAAATTAGAACAAATCAAAATTTAAATTATAAAACAGACATGGTCATCTGGAACAAAAAAAAGATCAAAGACTAAAATATTAAAACCTAATAGATGTTGAATTCACACTAAAATAAATTGTGCTTCTGAAAAATAAATAAATAAAATCGATATTACAACTGTGAACGAATGGTCCACATAGTAGACAGTTAAGTGTCTGCAACACATCAAAGTTAGTCAGCACATTGTAATGATACATTGATTTTTTTGAAGCATTAATTGATTGAACTTCTTTTTTTAAGAAATAGACATAATGTGTTAAGCATGGCATGTTGAATAATTAATTATTGTGAGGCAAATAGCAGCAAGCCGAAAAAACGTGTTTTGAGAATGTTAAAATTGTAAAAAATAAATTTTTATTGAGCATTTAACACCGTCGTTGTTTATGGTAGGAGGTTTGGTCCATATAGTACAAGGAGGTTTGAGATGAGAACTTGTTTCAGATAATAAATCATGGCGCATAATTATGGAAAAAAGAGGAATCCAGAAATCTTTCCTCAGAACATCACAGATAAGGCTATCAATCAAGTAAAAGGAGTGGTATAAGGCCTACGGCTCGAAAATACGGCATTCGCAAGAACTATTTGCTGCGAGTATCCAGAAACAATGTATTCAAAAAGGAAATTTATTGCTCAAAACATTCAAGCATTGACTCAAAGAGGTTCTCGAAACAAAACTCAAAACTTATTACAAAACTAAAAATTGTTATAATTATTATTTCGTTGAGGGTTGGAGATCCAATCGTGCGCGTCAATTTACTAGCTCGAAGCCTAGACGTAGCATTTAAAAAAATATTTTTGTAATATCGAATACAAAGAGCTAAAACACCTTTTTTATACTACATACTCTTTGCAAGCAGAGAAACCAGAAAACGTGTTAAACGTTTTGTCTACCTACGAGTAATATAATACCATAGCTTATAAGCCATCTCGTGTTCGTGAATGAAAGCTAGATCCATTTAGGTCAGTCTTAAGCTGACAGTTAACACCAGCAGTACTAGGAGTGCTAAAATTAAAATGTCAACGTGGTTACCCTCTAAAACGAGTTTTTGTACTCAGCTTAAATTATAATTTGATGCCTTGAAAATGGAAAGACAACTGATAACCTGATTTGAAATCGATCTGGCAAGGTACATATATGCATATAAAATTGTTTTATTGTAAAAGCTGGATAATTTGGCAAGCTCGTGGGGTGAGATGTCACATAATCCAATATGCCATATAATACAATTTCCATGCCGCGTCTTATAGTAGGTAGTATAATTTATATATTATATTATATATTATATATTATAATATATACTACTATATTATATATATATATATTATATACTACTATAGTATATATGTCTTGCAAATAAAATCAGTTTAAATAAAATCACGCAGCGCCAATTAGTTATATGAAAATAAAATTCAGAATTACGAAAAATGTACAACCTATAATTATTTAAATGTAATCTAATATAAATTCAAGTAATTATTATTTTATTTCATCTGTATAATTTTATTGTATTAACAATAATACAAAAACATCGACTTACGATAAACTTAATTTATAACAAAATAATACAGTCTCATGAAAATATAGCCGACATCTACATACGACGAATACTTGGCGCGTCGCTGGCGAACTGGCCGTTCTTATACGACGTTGGTGCAAACCTTGCCTAGCATTTGCTCAGTTTAAGCTTCAGCACACAATGAATGGGCAATGCTGGACCAGTATCGGTTTTGTATTGGCAGTCAATCATTAGCGTCCAATGTTCGAATCGGCCAATGCTGTTAGCCGTTGCTTGTGATCAGTGTAAACATCGGCATACAATAAATGGCCAATGTTGGGCTAATATCGTTTTCGTGCCGTCAACCAACCGGTGTCGCAACAAATATTCCCCAATTAAATAATAAACGGTAAATACGCCAACTAATTAAAAAAACAGTCGCCAAAAGAGAAGTCCTTGCGAGGACATACGTCGGTTCTGTAGATTAGAGTAAGTTATTTATTTTATTTATGTCACAAGTAATTATCCTGGAAAATTTATTATAAGGATCATTTTATAGTTAACCCTTAAGTTGGCAACGTGTCTCACCAGCTACATGGTTTAAAAAATTTCCGGTTACTGTCACTTAATTTATACCACAAATTTCACTTTTTTTATATATGTACCTACCATTGGAAAGAGGACAATTTTTTTAAGTATATTAAAAAAAATTTCTTGGATTATCCATTAGTTTTCGAGAGAACGGCATTTGAAAATCAAAATTTTCAATCTGTTTTACATGGAAGTGCATAGAAATTGCAAGTAACGCGTTTTCTGTTGACGGTACGTGTACTCTGAACTAGTCTTACTGATAGCCTCGCCGAGTGCGGGCTACCCAGTCGAGGAGATTGAGTTCAGGGATGTTTTTAGATAGTTAAGCTCCAGCCAAAACGGTTCGGAGCATAGCGGAGAGCTGCAAAGAGTCAATTTTGGCTCGCGCAACCACGGCAAATCTCGGAATCACCGTAAAATGAATGAATTAAATAAAAGTAATTTGGCTCTCCTATCACTAATTTTTACATGGGATTTTATATGTAAAATTTTCGATCTTCAAATGCCGTTTTTTCGAAAATTAATGGATAATGCAAGAAATTTTTTTAATGCGTTTTAAAAATTGTCCTATTTCCAATGGTATATAGGAAAAAATGAAATTCGTGGTATAAATTGACTGACGGATCCCAAAATTCCATTTATCAGGTAGGCTTGATAAACTCCGAAATAATCGCCGAAAGAAATAATTTTATGTCGAAAAATGAGTTTTTTTGGATTAAAATCATTTCGTTGAGGATTATTTGTTGTGGAATCCAACCAACCTTTGGTGTCTGATGTTAGGACCAGTTTTGGGCTAAATGCTGTTTGCCATTGCTTTGCCTTTAATCAGTTTAAGCATCGGCATACAATAAATGACCAGAGCTGAAAGTAATTCAATTAAAAGGCTTGAATAAAGTAATTCAATTACTCAAAAGTAATTCAATTACTTTAATTGAATTACTTTTGAAATGAACCTAAAGTATTTAGTATTTGAATTACTTTAATAAAGTATTTGAGTATTTGGTAATTGGGTTTCAGATCCTTCTTTGGTAATTGAATTACTTTCTCGGTAATTGAATTACTTTTGAGTAATTGAATTACTTTTGAGTAATTGAATTACTTTTGAGTAATTGAATTACTTTTAAGTAATTGAATTACTTTTGAGTAATTGAATTACTTTTGAGTAATTGAATTACTTTTGAGTAATTGAATTACTTTCTCAGTAATTGAATTACTTTTGAGGAATTGAGTTACTTCTCGACTTACATCGGATACAAATTTAGAAAATTTGGTTTTAATAAAAGCTATAATTTCAAAAAAGTTAATTAACTTTTTTAGAATAGTACTTTTTTTAATAATTAAATAATTTTTAATAAATTAATAATATAATAAGTTTTTGATTTTTTCCTTAATATAACTTGGATCTTGAAATACTTGAAGTAATTAAATTACTTTTTTGCTAATTGAATTACTTTGAGTAATTTAATTACTTCGAGTAATAAATTGAAATATTTGGAGTAATTGAATTACTTAAAGTAATTGAATTACTTGGAGTAATTGAATTACTTGGAGTAATTGAATTACTTGGAGTAATTGAATTACTTGGAGTAATTGAATTACTTAGAGTAATTGAATTACTTTTTTGTTACATTGAGTAATTGAATTACTTTTTGGTTCCTTTTTAAATATTTCAATTACTTTTTGGTTCCTTTTTAAATATTTCAATTACTTTTACAAAGTATTTGGTAATTGAATTACTTTTTCTTAGTAGAGTAATTTAGTAATTGACATGTCAATTACTTTTAAGAAAATTTGGTATTTGGTATTTCAAGTACTTTCAACATTAACAAAGTATTTGGTAATTGAATTACTTTTACCGAGTGCTTTGTACAGCTCTGTAAATGACCAATGCTGATAATGTAAAAATTGCAGTAGCCTCACTCAATAATTTTTGAAAATACAATAGTTTTACATAATTTTCTTGATTAATAATGGTTTTGTAGTATCTCCTGGATAATTCTCCCCACATTTCCAAAATATTCGTTTTCCATTCTTAGGTTGGTTACAACTGTTAAATCATCATAACAGCATTACATCAAGACTGTAGCAGGGCTACTGCAACATTTTAATATTTTGTAATCTAAGCCCGTTTCCCTAATGATGACGGATCGTCACCAACTTAAAGCTGTGCTTACTGATGCAAATAAAAAAATCTGAATGAAATAAGGAAAAAATATAAGTTGTAGACCTACCATTGGAAGAAAATACGTTTCAGTGATGAAAAAAAGTTTATCCTGGAGGGTCTGCATGAATGGCAATGTTACAATGAAACAGAGATACGTTTTAGTCCTACTTTTGGGAATGGAACAGCAATGCTGTGGGGCGGCTTCAACTTTGATAGAATGTTTTTGTTGGCTTAGATTTTGACTAACAGTAAAAAATTATGGTCTAAAAGCAATTAAACAGTAACTTGTTTTATTTTGTTTATCGTTTCGAAAATTTTCAATGGATTTTCACCAATTTCAGCTGGCTTCTAAGTTCAGTTACATTGAACGTTATGCCAAATTGCATTACATTTGGTTGAGCGGTTCAACCTGTGCGATTGATGCTAATTCTTTTCAAACCCCAACCACACACTGACACGTTAATACCACAATTTTAATTTTTAATTATAATTATACATACGTTAATACAGAAGTTTTACTCAACGGAAGAGTGGGAAACAAATATTCGGGAAATATAGGAATTATCCCGGAGATATTACAAAATTTGGTTTGTTCACCTTTCTTTGGTATGTTTTACTTTTGTGAAGTGGTAGTAATAGATGAAAAATAAGATTCAATGAAATTGATAAGGTTTGTTTAACATTTTTATGGCATTGGTTGTTCCTTTGAAATGAAACGAGCAAGTATTTTATTAATTCGTTTTCTTTTAAATTATATCATTTTCTTGTTATCAAAATTTTAATAGAGAGAAAAGTTTATCACATAATTAAATTATTTTTTGTTGGAACGATGACACCAAGGTTTTTAAAATTTGAAATATTGTATGACTTGCGGTGCAGGTACTCGGTTGAATATCAGATTATAATGGGAGAAGAAAAACGTGCTTTTCATCGAAAATGTGCAAAATCATGGAAAAGGGAAATTTTAAATACCTGCTTATATCAAACGTTGTTAATTTATTTGTTTTTTACGAATATAAATGAATTATAGTTAAGTAAAATGAAAATTATAATTAAAATTGTGATAATCACTAATACTTTTAATTAAATGTGATTTTTATTTTTTAATTAATTTCGTCGTGTTTGCAAGTTATGTCCGTATTTCACGAGGTTAATTAAATATTAAATTTATAAATGTTTTACAAGCTAGATTTGTATAGAAACTTATCGAATTCTCTTGGAAACGTATTTTTACCAGCATCTAACCCGTTCATTTTATAAATGAAACCGCATCCGAACCCAACCCCTGTTCACAAAATAATTGAGTTTCATGTCAAGCGACACACTACAGGAAAGCACCGACTGGTCACATTAAACATTAAATAATTTCTCATTTAGAAATCCTTTTAAAGCTTACTTATCTACATCGCTTTAATGCATTTGTTAATTCAATCCTCTTCATTTTATTGTTATCTCACAAACTAAAATGTCTCAACTTCAAATCTCAAAAAACTTTCGAGCTTTCCTCAATTCATAATTAATGAAATAATTTCACACAAAGGAAATTTGATATACGAATGATTAGTGTTGAATGACCATTTTATCAGATTTTTACATTTATAGCTTTTGTATGAGGAAAAATATAAAATTTCCCGAATAACTTCCTGAACGGTCATAAAACTTGATCTTTTTCTACAATTCTCACATTGTGTTCCGTTAGCACTAAACGTTTAAAATAAATTCGATCAATCATTTTTTATGTTATATATACTTTCCTATGTATTTAAATATATTTCTCAAATCCAATTCCAAAAATAAAATTTTATCCGGTCCTTTATTAAATTTATTACACCAAATGATAGTATTTTTCTTTTTGATAAGAAAACTTTAAGGAAATATTATATTAAAGACCTTTTTCTTCTGCACATTTTAAGTTAAAAAAGATGATCTCTACGTCGTAACCTTAAATGGAGATTTAACAAATGTCTGCTAATATCTCTTCTGTGTGATGAAAACGCTAACGTCTCAACATTAGCAACCATTTGTTTGTTCTACATTGGAAAGTTAATGACGCGAAGATTATCTTTTCTGAAGAAAATTGCAAAACATCAAACTAATTCAATTTCTCGTGCTTGCATGACGAAAGACTATCAACACAGGAGGAACTCCAGTTAACTTCCCTACAGAACCTTAAAATCTTCCAACTCTTCAGTTATTGTGTAAATTTTCAAATTTTTTTCAAAACTTTTTTTTTCAAGCCAGACGGACACAACCTGATAAGCTGGTTGATGACTGACTGACAATTTCTGCAACGCAAAGATTTGCTTTTTTAAATGTGTTTATATGGAAATAAGCAAATTTTAGCATAATTTACATTTTACTTTCTTCCAAACACAATCCAGGTAGCAATTTGAAAACAATAATAGCTGATACGAGAGTTGTTTAGAAAGATAGCTTCTAGAACTACCTTATAAATTTCAATTTAGGTGTTGGTGAACTATTCAGCTCATTAAAAACGTCTAATCAGTTCCCCCAGTGTTTGGAAGCTCAAAACCGCATTTCAGTAAATGCAATTGTTTTACTTCAATTTCTTTCCAGCTGCTGCTGATCCACTTGATCCAAACCCCCAGGAAAAACAATGGTCGTAACACCAACCTAACAAAATGAAATCAGATTTTACTTCTGTGGTTCTGGTTTACTTAGCAAGACCTACCATGATGATGATAGCATTGTGATCGGGCTTTTATTGGTCCCTAATACCTTCCCCCCAAAATTCCCTGTCAGAAGTAAAGGTGAGTAGTATGCCCAAAATAAAGATTCAATGCTTTGTGCTCAGAGGTTTACTAAAATGCCCAGCTTAGTTGGGCATTGACGTCATTGACCGGACATTGACGTCAATGACCATGCATTTTGGGCGATGTTGACATTTATAATTTCATTATGTGGTTTTTACATCATTATCCGGGCAATGACGTCAATGCCCAATACAGGGTGGACAATGAAATTCCATACAGATTCAATATGCTATCACTCTTAGTGATAGCTGTCACACACGTGTCGGGCCTCCCAGTCAAGGTGGATTAATTTCAGGGATGCTTTTAGCAAATAAACGCCAGCGAGAAAATGGCCCGGAGCCCAGAGAAGAGCTGGGTGGAATCAGTTTTGGCTAGCGCAGCCACGGCAAATTACTGATCCACAGTAAAATGAATTAATTAAATTAATTTAGCTTTTCTTCCGAGCCGTTTTGGCTGACGCAACTACGACGAATCACGGATCCACCCAAAAATGAGTTTGCGCTTATTTAAATTAATTAAAAATCCCTGTACACTTATGAGTCCTTGAAAAGAGCCGAGTTGCTGTCCCAGGTTAAAGTGCATCGTAATTTTGCTGCTCGTTATAGTATTTATTCCATAATTATCATCATTGTGTAATCCATTTTGGCCATTAACGTCATTGACCGGCCAAAGACGTAAATATTACAATCAGATGAAAATACTTACATCATTGCCAATCGTTAACAGGTGTTGAGGTCAATGGCCGGTCAATGACGTTAATGGCCAGCGTAAATGGGCATTGACGTCATTGTCCGGCTGAACTTAAAAACGTCTTACTCTTAGACAACCTTAGACAACTTCTAAAACAAAAAGCTATAGGTGCACCGGAGCGAAGTTCAAAAAAGGGTTCCCAAACACTTTTATTTCTAACACAAAATTGTTATAAGTTGTAAATAATTAAATATTTACTTCTCAGTAAATATCCATTTTTATGGAAGAACGGCTTGTTACGTTAATTTTTTCTCAAAAAATCAAATACAAACAAATTTTAAAAAAGAGTAACGAAAAACGGAGAGCATGTCAGGGGGGTGTGTTTGTAATGCCAGACAATAAAAATGCAAATACTTAAATTGTTTAATACGTGCATCAAACAACTTAATTTGAAAATATCACAAAATTTATATATCGGCTTGGATCCAGCTTACTAAAACTATACATCAAATCACTAATTACAAATATACAATTTTTCCAAACTTCTACAAATTCCTTAATAAACACAATGCACTTAAATTTTGAATTAACCCAATTTCACAAGACTTGGCCCATGCTACATGGATTTACAACGACACTGTTCCATCCGCCAAATAAATTGCTGCCATCCAAATCTCCAGCTGTTGTTCCAAACTTAACTTAATATTACAAATTTTACCTTGAAAGTTGTATTACAAGTACCATCGGAATTCATAAGCAGTTTCTATGGCGCGCCTATCGCAAATGATGATGTTGAAGTCGCTAACAGATCATCTTAACTTCATGCGTATATTCCTTGATGGACTCCACGAGTCCACGAGCTCGCGCGACCAATACCTTCAAAGGCCGATAGTATCACAAAATTTTACTGAAATTTCAAACCTTCACAATTTTTAGATTCATCGTGTTACAATTAATTGAATCCCGAAACCGTAATTAACCAAGCACTTGCTTAAACAATTTCAAATTATAAATTGGATTCGCGAAGGCTTGTTACCATTTCTATGGTTTTTCTGGGACTGCTGTTTGTTACCGTGTCTGTTACTTATATTGTCTTTTTATTACCCCCTTCAACGCTGGGTTCGCCTACTGTCTGTAAATCCAGACGCTGAATCGTAAATAATCCCACGGTTACGGCGGAGTTGGTAAAGCATAATAATATTTATCGAGTGCTGAAATGTTGAATTTCACACGATCTCGACGGGAAGCTGGTAAGCATAACAAATTGTGTTGATGTATTAGCTGAAGGCGCAGATCTCACAATCGTAACGGAACTTATTAAGCCTTGATTATAGTTAAATTTATTTTTCAACATGGTAAAAAAACATAGGCGTAACAGGCTTACATGTTTTAAGAAACTTTTTAAACAATACGAGTAGTTAACTGGCAGATCTATGCGACAGCAGTTAAGATACAATCCAAGAAACTAGTAAATCGAGTTACTAAGTATTAAATTTTAATTAATGGTTAAGTACAATTGAGAAATTTTTACACCGAATTGATTATGCTGAGTATTTCTTTTCTAAAAAGAAATGGGTAAGCTAGTTTAAAAATATCGCAAAACTTAAAGCATTTCATTAACAATTCACTAGTTATCGCAGTGTATAAAGATTTATGTTTGTGGATTTTTATTATATCTAACTTTCAATATAAAATATGGGCTACTCTCACGGTATTGACTCCAAAAATTGAACATTTTTCTATATACCATTTGAAAAATACAATTTTTTAAAAACTTTATAAAGAGTACCATTTTTGCAAATTATCCATTAGTTTTCGAGAAAACTCTATTTGAAAATCAAAATTTTCCATATGTTTAACATGGGAGTACATAGAAATTGCAAGTCACAAGTTTTCTGTTGACGGTACGTGTGCTTTGATATAGTCTTAGTGATTGCCGAGTTCGGACATCTCTAGAGAGGTTGAGCCTCCCAGTCGAGGTGGATTAATTTCAGAGATGCTTTTAGCTAGTAAGCGCTAGCCAAAACGGCCCGGAGCGCTCGTAGCGCAGCGTAGCTTAGCGCTATGCAAAATTTTTAATTTTTAAAAGCCATTTCTCGAAAACTAATTTTCGAAACGAAGACTTTATAATGGTATGTGGGAAAAAGTTAAATTCGTGGAGTCAATTCCGTGACAATCACCAAAATGTGATATATTGTGAGGTTACTCTTAAGCTTTAAGGCACCAAAGACGAACTAAAATGTGTGTCCTAATTCGTCTTATCTCTACGCTTTATATAAGGTACTGTAATTCCGTTACATATGTTTATAGTTATCTGAGATTTGAACCAAAGCTTTCATTCTGGTCGAGTGACCAAGAAGGGTATTTGGTATGAAACTTCTGTAACTAAAAAGCAAGAGGAAATCAGTTCAAAATCTAAAATATGCAAGAGGCGCAAAAAACTGTTTTCTACGTATATGAAGTGTTATTACTGTAAATTTTTTAATAAAATTGTTTTTACTGATGTTCATTTTAAGTAGGTAACAAAAGAAATAATTGGCGTAGCATATGAATTCTGCCAAATTTACAACTAAAAAGCTTAACTTAATTAACCTGATAAAAACTTATTCTCTTTTACCTGCAAATCACAGTTTATTTTATACAGAACTTAAAGAAACAGAAATTAAACAGAGCTTAAAAAAGCTCAAATTTAATTATTATTATTATTGTATAATATTTTTACAAATTTCTGTCAGATAACTATTGCAGCCACCTATTAGCTACCGGTAGCTTTTACAGCTTACTGAAAGCTAGCTATTATTAAAATCTATTAGTCAGCTATTAACTGGTTATTAATAAACGCCAGTCTGATTAGGACTTTAGTACTACGAACAAAAGCTATGCTATTATAGCTACTATAGCTTACTGTTAGCTGTTTGTATAAGCTGCCAGTTAGCTCCCAGCTATAGTTGTTATTGGATAAATTAAGAGTCTACTGACTTCTTATTGACTAGAAGCTGCCAGCTAGCTATTAAACAGTCATTATATCAAATTTAACACTTACAAGTAAAGTAGCTTTAATAGCTAGTTACCATCAGCTAGTTAAAGAACATTGTAAAATGATATTTGCACAGGTTTTTGCGATGAAAATGCTAATTGGAATGTTAAATCATTAATTGTAGCTGAGTAGCGTGTTCGCCTAGCTCAAACCTTTAACATAAACACTAATATACATTTTCGGATTCCTTGTAATATAATTCATACAGATCGAGTGATCCTTCAAAATTGATTGGTTGATCCTAGAAAACGTGAAATTCTGAAGTACACTTTACAAATTCATTATAGTAATTGTGTCATGATTAGAAAAGTTATTGTTGGTTTGCATGTTGTGTATGATAACCACATATATACATCAGATTATTTGACTCAATAATAATTATCAAGGTTAGTTTTTAAAGTTAACCAATAAATTATATAATTAAATAAGAAATAACTAACTAGATTTAAAACACTTGATAAGTTTTGCAGAATAATTAAATCCAAAAATAAGCACAACGAGTTGACACGAAAACTTAACGTTACAAGCCTTAAACCCGCCAAACATGATTGAAACGATAATGTGTAAAAATTGTGTCAATTACCATAATTGATAAAGCTGTATTATTAAAAAAATATAAAAAATTATTGAAATTTAAGGAGCTTAAAATAGAATTTGTTATTTATGGGATATAATATAATATGATTTCCCTGGGAGTTACGCTTAACAAGATTCATTCACATTATCAAAATAATGATGTCCAAACTTGTATAATCAAACTCATTTCAAATAATGCAATTTTATGTTCCTAATTAAACAATACCGAAAACTTTTAGTCGAAAATTTGGTCTTGGAAAATTTTCTGTTAACCTGTAATTTGTTTGCATGTTTCTGCTCATGCAATTCAGTTGCGGTGTGTGAAAATGCAATTTCAATAATTTACGTTGATTTAACACGGAAGTTTAGGTATTTGTCAAATATACAGCAATCATATATTTGGTCAATCTTTATAAATTATAATTTTAATATCACATACTTGTTTTTTCATTTTGGACTCAAAATTTACAGCCAAAATTTTTTAATTTTTATTGATAAGGTTTTTTGTAAATTTTCTAGGTAAATTCAAAATTGGAAATGTTGCAAGACCGAGGTGCATAAATCCGAAAACCAACAATTATCTTCAAGTAAATAAATTAAAGAATACAAGTTATTAGTTTAAAATTATGTATTTTAAGTCAATAACAAAATTTTCTTTTTCAAGTAAATAACTTAAAAAATTGAAGTTATTAGTTTAAAGTTCTGTACTTTAAGTTAATAACTAAATTCTTTTCTTCAAGTAAATAACTTAAAGAATAGAAGTTATTAGTTTAAAATTGTGTACACAATTGCTCTTTTTCAAGTAAATAACTTAAAGAATAGAAGTTATTAGTTTAAAGTTGTGTACTTGAAGTTAATAACTAAATTTTCTTCCTCAAGTAAATAACTCGAAAATTTCTCGAAAAATCCCAAAAAAAGAAGAAGCTTTGAACTTGAAATGTAATTCGGATTGTAGAATAAATTTTTGTTCTCCAATAGTTTAGATCTCATGGTGGTGCACATTGTTTTCCTCGTGCATATCTTTCAGATCTGTAGAAATTGGTTTAACTTGTCGGAGACTAGATACAGTCCCACCTGCTTCCTACTATTTGGTCTTCCACTCTAATCAGTGTTTTGCAATATAAAGTTCTCTTGCGTCAGAAAAATAATTTACGATAAATTTTCCCTGCGCAAGATTGGCAGCATCTCCTTCCTGGCGCAATTCTGCTGCTTTAGGTTACTCTTCCTTAATTAAATGATAAATTAGAATTTGGAGTGATTGTCCCTGTTTTGATGTTCAAAATTAGAGGGCAATTTTTTCCCTATCCTTTGTGGTGAAGGTATATTAAATTATAATTGGGTACACAATTTGAAAGAGAAAACAAGGTTCTATTTCTAAAATTAACTTAAATTGAATGTAATGGCATTTGCGACCCTTTGTCATTATATATGCGAAAACCAATTTGATTGAATTTTAAGAACGGAACCTTGTTTGCATTTTTAAACGCTTTGCCCGTTTTTTAAGTTAATATTGAATTTGTTATTTTGCATAATCGCAGTTTCCGAAGTTTGAATGTGAAAGTTAAAGGTTCTATCGCACCTTTTAGTGGAAAACTTTGAAACCTCTCGTGTACTTTGTTAGAATAACTACTATGATTTATAATATAATAACATACCTTATATTTATTCTTTATGCTTATTCGGCACCAACGAATATAAATTAAAAATTATTATAAATATATTTTGAGAAATAATTGTGATATATGTAATATAAACTCGATTTATTTCTTGATTGAATTATTCCTTAAGTACCCAAGGCAATTCAATTAATTACGTAGGTTTTCCAATAATATTAGAGATGGAAAAGTTTTACCTGACATAATTAAGGTATGTGTTCTGATCACAAAGGAAATATTTTGTATAACGTGTTTCTATTTTGTTTCCGGTTTGTTGAAAAAACTACTTTCAAGAATTAATTATAATTCTAAATAATAGATGGCATTTATAAATTAGTAGCTAACTAACATGTTTTGTGGAAAAGTTATTTAGGAAAGTGGTTTTGTAAATGTGATGTTATTTATTTTTATTAATTGTACTTTCAAAGTTTGCCAATATACAAGTATTAACACTATGGTCAAAAATTAATCGAGAATTTTTTAATAGGGTAAAGTTTAAGCAGGTATACGCCATATTGCAATGGATCTCATTTTAACGTTTTATAAATTTTTTTCGTATAATATGATAAATTTACAATAAAAAACTTTTGAAGTAATAAAGTTATATTATAAAGCAAGTTTGTTTACTTTTTTCTATATTAATGGAGTTTAATATATCCTTTATTAAATATTTTGTAAACATTGTAAGAAGTGTAGAATTCGGCATATCTCTTACCCTAAAGTTTTTCAAACATTTGCAGAGCCTATCTTATTTTATATTTGAATGATTTTATAATTTAAATTTTGAATTTGTAAGGTTGGTAATTTGTAGTAGGCGATGCGACACCACTCTTCCAAAACGGAATATTAAGGCAACGCAAATAATGACAAATCAATTACGAACGTTTGTTTTGAAGATTTGTCAGTTTTAACTAGAGATTACGCTAAACAAATTCTTTGCTTAGTTAATTTCCAGTAAGCCCTAAAAGCTTTTAATCAATTCATTTTCATGAATTCAATTCATCAATTCCTAATGTCCTGGAAGAAGGGCTTTTCTTGCCCCCAGGATTCAGAAATGGAAGATTTTCAATTCCATACAATTACAATATACAGTACAGAATACAATAATTATATTCAATTGAATTTTAATAATCACGTAATATAAACGTTAAATCAACGTCAAAATGTCGTCGAATTATTGTCGCTCGAAGCCACCGCTGGTAGTTTGTAACGGTCAAAATAACTGCTTGTGCAATCGTCGAAAATACATTCATTCAATAGCAGTTAAGAATCAGCCGATTAAACTATATTAACCTGTTAATCTTTAATTTTTCTTTAAACAGCAATTTTATAGTTCTCTCTTATCCGTGAAAATGGTCTTGTATTTGTTACCAAAAACCTTACATCCTTGTATAAAATTTTTGACCGCTGCGACTATGATCAGATTCGTACAGGCAAACGTATAGACAGAGAGATAAACAGAATTCACAAATTCAAATATGCATTTAAGTAAATAATTGGGCAGATACATCCAATTTTAGATGAACTATGCTAAAACAAAAGGTTCATAAAAATGTATCATTTTTTGGGCCATGAACAAAATTCATAGTATTGATGAAAAAATCATTGTATTAATGAATATAGTTTATCAATATGATGAATTTTGTTAATCGACCCAAAAATGATGAATTTTACATCAATATGATGTACCATTTTTTTCAGTATAGAGATAAAAGTGATGCAGATACTAAAGGATTTGCTAATAAAGAAGAAAACTGCAATATAATCATGAGTGACTTCAATGCGAAGCTATACTTGGAGACATAGGAGCCTATAGGGGGGTATGCCTCCCAAAATCACAATTAGACCCCAAAATTAATTGACGGAAGCCAAATTCAAAATTATAAACACAGGGTGTTCTACGGAGCACTTTCCGAAGGGGTCGAAATAATATGTCATAAGGACAGTACAGGGGGGTGGTGAGGATTGAACCTCACTCGTAACCCTAAGGTTATTATAGCGTAGCTTCTTCTAGCTACTAAGAATTGTAATAATTCAAAGTTAAATCAAAATAATCAAGAACTCAACATCAACATCAAGATACCACAACATATAGCATTGCCCGAAAAATTCTATATAAGGTAAAAAATCAAATCAATATTTTCAAGAATCGAACTATATGATACTGATGAGACCTAATAAGGTCGAAACATGTCTATCATTGTTGGGTTCTTGATTATATTGATTTAACTTTGAATTATGACGGAAGCCAGTACCAATGATGAAAGCAATTGAAAAAATTGGATGCACCACTGGATGCACGAAGTAACAAGGTAAGTAACAAGTAACAAGATTGTAAGGAATCACATTGACTTCAAAATGCGAAACTTTTCAAACGATGATAATTCAATAGTAGCTGAAGTCAGGTTGAAGATTAAACGAATATTGCAAAGAAAACAATACAAAAAGGTGAACAATCAGAAATCAGAAAGTGATGCAAAACTGTGTTTAAACTCATTGAAGAAGATACTGCCAAGTTTCCTAGAGAATGGTCAATGGTTTAAATATATATTTATTCTCTTCGTCAAAAAACCTAATTCCAAAATGTGCAAAACTTGATCTTGATCAAAAATTAACAAGAATAGAGATTTATATTTCTTTTTATTCAACATTATGCGTTCCACTTTCCTATATTCAAGGGATATCGTCTCCGTTTTTCCTATTGAATTTCCGAGGCTTCTGTATAGGATATTTTATGATTTTATTTGGTTTCACAAATGATGGAGTTCAAATCCATTGCTTCAACCTTCAACTTGAAGAGCTCATCATTTAATGAAGAAACAGTTGAGTAAAATAAAAAACAAAGTCTTAAACATAAATAATTGTAGGTAACAGCCCCGGGCAGGAGGGAAAATTCCCAGGACAAGACCCCGCCAGGGTCTTGAATTTTTCCGAGTACAGCCCGGGGCTGTTTACTATAGTATGGCACGAAAAGGATCAGAGATGGCAAATAAGGGTTAGTCGAAAGGAAAATACTCTGATGGTATCTCGTTAATCCATTCATGTGCGTCAATGTGGAGTCAATACTCGCAAAAACTCCCGACTAGCTCCCACATTTGAGTGCAATAGTCGATGAATACACCATAGTGTGTTATGTTATATTAATACCTAAAACCCTGCAATATTTTTTAAGAAAAAGGACATCAAAACAGTTTTTAGTAACTCGAGTTACTAGATTCTTTAATTTTACGGAAATAGGTTTAAACAAAATTGATACATATTAATGTTTCCGAGATACAACCGTCCATTTTGTTGGGCATTGAAAATATCACTAATGAACTGAACTTGAACTAAATATTAACCAAAATAAATTGGCATCCAACCTTAGGGTATTATGGATAATGAATTGGCATTTTGCTACTGATGGCCAACAAGGTGATAAGTCAAACTATACTACAATTGGTGCAAATTCAGAGTACCTAATAGCGGATATTAAAGATATAGTATATAATTCAGTATAATTCATTTATTTGAAAAATAATAGTTATTAACCCTTTAACGCTCAGAACTATTTTCTATCAAATCTTTATTCGTCCAAATAGTGATTTCAAATTATTTCGACATGAAGAGTCTATAATTTCTGTTCGATGCGAACTGGTAAAACGTCTTACCAGAAAGTATTAAAGAGTTAAGCTGTAACTTTACTAAAATGTTCGGACAACCGGTAGACAACCCGAATCATTATATCTGTTATTTTTTCCGTAACATAACTCTAATTGGTTCGTTTTAAGTTACTAGCCTAAAAATTTTGGGAAGTTACGAGAGATCAGCGGCCTTCAGGCCGCACAAACTTAGTAATCTGATATAAAAATATATTTTAGCAACTCAAATTGAAAACCCCAAGATGAATAAATAAAATTAATTCAAGGGGTTAGGCCATTCTAGAGGCCGAAAAAATACGCTTAATTTCAAAATGGCGGCTGTGCAGGACTTGGACCGGACACACAATTCTTGTAATTTTTGTAAAAAATATATTCGAAAAAATGCATTAGCTCATCATAATTCAAAAATTATAGGAGCTGTTTGTTCGGCCGTAGATTTTGAAGACGTCATCGCGCAAACGCTGCACAGCCGCCATTTTAAAATTAATCGCTTCAAAAAATTATTGTTATTGTATGCAGTCACTGATATGTATGATAAACACCCTTTTTTGTAATCTCGATTTATTTTGTAGTTTTTTTTTTATTCCCAAAAAACTTATTTTTTCGATCTCTAGAGTGACCTAGCTCCTTAAGGCGTTTGACAGTGCACTTAAAAAGTTGAAATAAATTAATCGAAGTAATTTAAACAAATTAAATAGCAGCATCCAAAATCAAATTTGATAAATTAGTAGTTAAAATTGCTAAATGGAATATTGGCAGAAAATAAACTGTGAAGAAGTTAAGAGAAGAAATAAATAATAAAACTGTCAAATAATAAAAAAGACATGCTAAATGGTAATAAACTAGATTTAAAGAACTGAATACAAAAATAAGAAAAAAATTAAAAACAAAAACAATAAAATCGGAAATTGTTTTTATATTGTTTAGATTTATAAACATATTTTCTCAAAACTTGAAACTAACAAACATCATTTATTTTGAAATATTTTGAAGTAAAATTAATTTTCCATTTTCCTTACACTATTTGTACTTTGTTAAACGCTCCATATAGAGCAAGCTTGACCAACCCGCGGCCAACCCAAGTACATTAGTAATATGAATTAAATGTACATTCTGATTATTATTATTAGTATACCACTTTTTATGTTGTACTCTAAAATTTTAATCAAATAAATATTTTTTCTATGTACTATTATGTAAACTGAAATTAGATATCAAAGTATATCATCATCATCAAAAATATAAATTTTAGCCCGAATCCATTAAAGTACAAAATTTGAGAGTAAAGCACAAAATTATGCAATAACAGATTTTTTCTTTTGAAAAAATAGATAGTTGCAGTTTGATATATGTATAGGTACATACATAGATAGCAATCCCACAATCTGCTATCTTGAAATTCAATATACTGATTATGTTTTCAACACAATATCTCAGAAACCGGGCCAGCTACAAACTTGAAAATTAGCTAAAATAGAAAACCGCGGAATTTCTTAAAATATCATTTCAAATTTGGTGAGCATCTGATTTTTTCTGGATCCCGGCTAGCTAAAGAGATTGAACAATGGACCAACTTTTTGGAAGAACGGTGGAGTGCTATTGATGGTTTGAATTACAGCAACACAACTACATTAATTTAATATGAACTGGTTCTGAATTTATTATACGTCTGGAACATTGACGAGGACAAAATAAAAAAAGAAAAAAAAAATAAAAAGTTTAATTGTGTTTTAACGTTCCAGTAGTAAAAATTAATTTAATAAAATTAACGCTGATGACGAAGTATATAAAAACGTCGAATAACAAAAAATTTGCAATATTAAAAGTTTTCACAGATGTAAAAGTTCCAGTCGATAAAGGAGCAAAAACTTTAAGAAAATAGTTTAAAGCACAGTAATGGTGTGCAAATGATATTCGAACAATTTAGCAGAGAATAAACGTAGAAAGTACTGCAATAAACAATGAAAAGGATGAAATTTTGTCAAATTACCTCATCAATAAGTTTTCAGTTTTATTTAGACGATTTTCCAGAGCATTATGCAAAATTTTGAAAGAACTCAAACGAAACCCAAGACTAAATTATGTATTCCCTAACGAAATACACATTTGATAAATTACAGGAAACATAATATGTTAAGTAGCCTGTGAAAGGATATGGGTAGAAATAATCAGCATATGAATTTTGTGGTTATTCCTACCTAATTCAAATTAAACTTTTCGAAACTATATTTAAATTAAAAGTAGCCAGACGTCTGCTAGTAGATTCTGATGCTTCAATTTAAATAGGAAAAGTAAACAAGTCAAGAACTTTGCTTTAGTAAGATTACGGCTCGATAAATTTCCTATTGAAGAAACTTGAGTAAATTATAAAAAATAGTTTGAATTATTTTTTTTTATTTTTTCTATTAGAAAAATTTTCTATTAGAACTGAATTTATTTAATTTTTTTTATAAATACATTAAATTTTGCCAACATTCTCAATACAGTAGCAGAAGGTAATCGTTCTCGAACTTTTACGGTAGTCAAAGCATGTACTAGTACTTTAATTTACTACAAACACTACACTGCCTTCCTGTAAGCAATCTTTCAAATATGTGACTCGTTTAGTGTTTCTACCGCTCTCTTAAGAATTTTAAGATGTGGTTTCAAAGCTAAAGAATGTTTTTTCTCATTTAAGATAAAACTTACTTTTGTAAACTTTCTGATAACAAAAACTCGCATTAGACCAAAAATAAAATAATATTTTTGCTAAATTTCTTTATTTTACCAGAAACTGTATAACGTAATTTACCTAGCCGTAGCTCGGAGATTTCTTGAGCAATGCTCTGTGAATTCAGAACCTGCTGCTTGCTGGTTCTTTCGCGATATGGAACATTTTAAAATATCCGTTTTCGATTATTAGAAATTCCAACAGATTCTGATAGTCTAGACATCTCCAGTAATAGTTTCTTTTGTATGTTCCACTGACACTTCCTCAATAAACTTACATTTTAAAACTACAATACAATTTTATTGTTCCTTTGATCTCAGTATTGAATAGAAATATACAATTTATTTATTAGACATATTGCAAGGAACTGCATAAACTTTCAGTATATTGCAACGGAAGGATTTATTATAAAATATTATAATATATTATCATCTAACAGTAAATAATTTCAAGGTTTCAATGTTGAAGTTTTATGAACTGCTTCAAAACTTAAGTACTGAGCAGATATGCCTATACATTTTTCAATAATTTTTTGTTGATTTTTTTAATATAAAAAACTTAACTCTTTGAAGTTCCTTGACATGTTTTCCTATACGTTATTATGTGTCTGAGCCTTTTATATCAAATTGACAAAATATATTAAAAATTTTGTATATGACATAATATAATTTAAGTAACTCATAAATTTGTTTGGAATTTTCTCATATCTTTGGTGGTAGATAATAACAAATTAATAACATTACAAGCCCAACTATAAAATCTGTTTAATTATTCTATTATAAATTAAATATCGACCCGAGTATTCCTTTTTTTCAAGTCCTTGTATAAATTTGTTTATTGCATCAGAAAATAACAAATGTTTTCTCAAGCTTCTTTTCAATTTCAATATATTCAATTTGCTCACAGAAAATGTAGATTGTTCAAATAATAGAGAAAACATTTATTGCAAAGAAACTATTTACTATTCTGTTTAAATCAAACTTGTATCGCAAGATATAACATGCCAATAGACATACACAACAATCACAGATACATATTCCCCAATCCAGTTTAAGCAGCCGTGAGGTCAAAATCTGAAATATTTTTTAGCATTAGGGCATAAAAAACTATCGGCAGTGTGGTATAAGGCTTAAATCGACATGTAACGAAGCGCCGACTACACTGTTTCGTGTAGTCTAGCAAGGTTAGTAACCTACTAAAATATATACGAAGTGCTCAAAAAGCCATACATGCCAAGGGTAAATTTGGTACATCCCATGGCAATAGTAGAACAAAGTCCTAAATTAAGAGAAAGAAGAAGAGGCATAAGAGATTCAGAGTTTTAGTGTTTTAAGAATTTTTAAGTACCATTATATTTTAGCCCTTTAGCAATTAAATTAACGTTTTAATTTTTGTTTTGTTGGTGTCAAGTGTGGGGAAAGGGTAGCTATCTTTCTTTGTGACTGCGTTCAGTTGTCTATAGTCAACGCAAAATCTTGTAGACCCATCCTTCTTCATACTAGCACGACTGGAGAAGCCCACGGATTATTTGATGGTTCAATCATCCCCCGCTTCTCCATATCCGCAATAATCTTTTCGGCTTCTTCGCGTTTAGCCAACGGAAGCCGTCTCGGGTGTTGCCGTATGCGTTGAGCATTTCCAACATTGATTTTGTGGTTTACGACTTTAGTTCGTCCTTTGGAAATGTCTTCCAAGGCAAATACATCGTGATACTGCTGGATTAATTTTTGTTACAGTATGTATAAGGGAAAAATTAATCGATTTTTGAATTTCATCTGTATTATTAATCTCCTTACTTAATGCTATCTAACTAATTCAAACACTTTTTTCTAATACCTGGATCTGAGTTAGCATTCTACTACCAATTGTGATAAAACGTTTAAGTTTGAAAATCTATATAGAAATCTTATTAATCTACTTGCGACCGGCACGGCATCGATGAGAGTGAATTCTTTTATCATGAATTAAAAACAGCAAGATGTGAAGATATCAAATACGTTCTGAATCTAAAGTCAACTTTTTGTCATAATACCAGATATTAATAATAAATAAGGTGGAACTCGGATGACCGCAGTTCTTAAGCTGGTTAAACTTAAAAAATATAGATTAGAATCTAGACACAGAAAGATTCCATGTAAAGCCTGCATTAAAATATCGGATTTTTTTTTCAATATTTTGAGTTGGTAATAAAACTTCACCTTTTAAATTAATTAAATAAATTACCAATCTATAATTCTACTATCGCGGTGAAATAGAAGCCTATACTTGTTTGCAAAATTATTATCTGTCGGTTTAATTACCTGTCGGCTTAATTACCTGTCGGCGTATCGGCGTCGACGTAATTACATGATAGCCATTTATCTAAGATTCTTTTTGTTATGTTTTAGATGTAAAATAGTTATTGGAACATTTATTAGAGTTTCAAACACGCACATCAAACTTTTATAGGTTTGTTGAATTTATTCCAAATCTTTAAAAACAAAATTTTTTTCTTGGTTCTCTGTTAAATAAATATCGACCACGTATGTATATACTAATTTAATATTATGCAATGAAAGTCGTTCTTTTGATGTCCCTAATATCTACAAAATAATTCAAAATGTATATTGCTTGCTCTCCAAAGCACTTACGTGTTTCTTTAATTCATATACTCCATATTAATGTTGGAAATATCTTGAGTTCCAACCATATAACTTATAGCTATATTATCTCTACCGTAGCATTTCAGCAGTTTTGATTCCAACATATTCAAATTTGTAATTGTATATTAAAATTATTGCTAAGCAAAACTCAAATCTCGCATATAAATGATTAAAAACAGCATTTGAATGTAAAGAAATCAAATATGTATGTAAACCTATGTAATATATGTAGCTACCATCATACAGCCTATATAGCATAATATCACATATTCTAACTTTGATTGAACTCTTTGTTTTATAAACCAAACCGTTGTGGGATGGATGATAAAATTGAATAATATTTCTTTGAAGTTTTAAAATGTGACTTTTAAATTTAATATTTTAACTTTGACTTGTCTCATTTCCTTTTAGACATTTACTAATATGATTGTTCCAATCAAAGATGAGCGTTATTTCCGTAATAGGATGACAAACGCCTGTTAGTAGATTACGATATGATTTATCCTCTGACATTCTTTCCTCTCAGCATACGAAGGATTAGTTAGCTACAGAATAGACAAATAGGGAATGTTTGTACGTTAGTGGGCAATGACAGTTTAATAATCCTCACGATTTATTTGAGAGAAAAGCGTTACTGCACCAAAAAAGTAAGTATATAATTTATCATTCACTATTAAATTGAAATCCGCTTTAAAATACAAAAATAAATTGAATATTAAATATTTCAACTCGATTTCATTTTATTTTAGTGCAAAAACTAACCCAACTTATCTCTTGATCGCAATTTTTATTGAGCGTTCGGTAGTAAAACTTTAATAATTTATTATACGAGAAACCCAGTGTAGCATTTCTACTTACGTAATTCTAAAATTTTGCTAACAAGAACGATTTGAAAGAAAACCAGACTGTATTCTAACTACTATTAACCCTCCGAGTGAACTCGTTTTTTCCCTAACTTCATATGAACTAGTTATTTATTTAATGAAACTTTTCGCTTTGCAGGTATGAATCCTTTTTACCACCTAGTATTTTTAGAGATGGTTATTAAATTTTTCAATTGGTCCATTTAAAATTTAAAGTGTGCATTAAAAGACCCACAGTTCACTTGCAGGATTAAATTGTTAGCTATCTAGCGCTAAACTTTCTTTAGCTGTTTTCTACTAGCGATCAAATTGTAAAGAATATACAGAAGTATCCCCGTATACACTTTACATAACTTAGGTGGTGATAGAGGACACTTTTCTAAGAAAAATATTTAACAAATTTCTTTTTCTAAATTTAAACCCTCAAGAGATAGGCCACTTTAAAGCATTTTTTAAATTTCCACCTACACATGGCCATAGATCCAAAAATATTGATTTTTTAGTTAAAATGATTTAGTACTTATTCAAAGAGAGTGAAAACTAGATTCAAACCTTTTATTTTCTAAAATCAACGGCTTTCGAGTTATGAATTAAAGAAAGTTCAAAAATGTTGAAAAATTTGAGTTATTTTTTATTTTGGTTTTTTGCAAAATCCTGTATCTTTTAAACAAAACAATTTTTGTTTTATATAATTTTTAAAAATAGTAAAATTTAAAATTTTGATCTGACCGTGGCTCAGGCAACAGAGGAATGTATAAAGAATATTCACACCAAATTTCAAATTAATCGGTTCATTAGAACTTGCGATATCGTGCACGCCAGTTTTTTTTGAACTTCTCACTTTGCCAGCTCATAACTTTGTGAACTTTGAGTTTTTTTTCGGTTAATTTTTTATGTAATCTTATAAAATCAATGAACAAATGATAAAGAAATGGATAGTAAAAAATTTTGGTCATAATCTGAGATTTTTGGAAAAATTAAGTCAATGTGGAAATTTGGGTCCGGTGGTAAATGATAAAATAATAATGATTGGAAATTGGTAATTTAAATGGTAAATTAAAAATTGGTTCTGGGTGTACACATTTTTACATTGCATTGTATATATTATGATAAATTTATTTTGTAAAATTGTTCAAGTTAATTTTAATTTGGGTTGTATTATTTAAACAAGGAAAATCGATCGCTGATTTTTTAAGTTAAGTTTGTTAGGTAGCTAATTGATAAAAAATATTATAAAAGATACAAACTCATTGGCGCAGCTCGCCTGGTTGATATTAATTTTTGTGTTTAGGAGATTGGTCCTTTATCACCTTATCAAGACGGGATCAATCAATTGGATTGATTGATCTTAAAACTACAAAATTCATGTAAATGCAAAACACGTGAATTGCATCAATAAACCATCATGTAACATCTGCATTTCCTGGGTAGTGAGGCGCACCAGAGCCCGGACCCAAAGGGGGGCCCCGGTGACCCTTTCACCATAATTTCAAATTCATTCAATCTATAAAGTCCGGCCCGCTTGCACCAAGGCCTGGCTTTGCTTTGCTACGTCCATGTACTTCTTTCATAAGCAAAACCAAAACTTTTGACATCAGACAGTAGTAGTAACTACTTTAATCCAAATACAGTTGGTTTGACAACAAGCTCAAAATTCGAGCTTCCACATTACTCAAAACATTTGACAAGTTAGTCAAATTCAATATTATTCTTGAATTTAAAATTACACTTTTTTGTGACATGGATAGAACATGGGCGTACGTTATGTAATATATCAATATATCAATATTGGTATGTTCTTAATGTTGCACTTACCTTAAAATATTGTTGCGAATGTTCTACGGCAATATTTGGTTTCTGGGGCATCACGGATTAATGTCCAGTCCAGTAATCAGTAAGAATACTAGGACTCTATTTGCCTCTCGTGCACGGCTGTCCCACTTACAGAACAAACAACAGTATTTGGTATACTCCAGCTACAGTTCAAGAAGAAGCACTATCACTTTTCACAATATGCACAGATTGATCACTCATAGTCATTATACCGGATGTATTTTTCCCGAAGATTCCTTCTGTGATTCCTAACAATCTGAGACATGGTTTTTTGGTTTTCTCTACACCATTGATACTGCAAAGCGCATTTTGCGTTTTGTACAAGTCGATGGCAGTAAATTTTTGCAATTTAAACGTTAGTTCACCACACACATAACTAAAACTATTAACATATAATTTACACTACGCCTATGCATTGTACTTAATTGTTAATTCACAGTCAATCACAGTAGTCATAAACATGAACCAAGTATGTAGAGCACAAACACTTAAGTAAAGATGTTTACTAATTACTACTAAATGCACAATAATATCTGATTTGGTTAGTACTTCTTGCATGTATAGACAGAAAATGACCTTATCGTAACGCTGTATATTTGTCATTTCTGATTCATTACCCAAAATGGCGCAATATGCATATGTCACAAAATATAAAATGCTTGGTACTAAAGGTTTGTGGGTGATGGGCAAATTCCGGTTTGAAATTTGTTTTCAGGGTGCCGAAAGATATCACAAATACCTAAAAAATTTTCCTGCCACAAAATTTGTGTTTATCAGATTAATTTGATCTTTTAGATAATTATGGAAAATCTTACATTAGTACCAGTACTACCCATGTCATTTATATCTGGTCTAGAAGATGTACTAGAAGATGAGGTTTAGGGAGCAAGACTATTTACTAGGACAAAAGAACCCACAAATATTTATATTTATATAACGAGGGGCAATTTTGAAAAATATGGTGTAAAAACTATAGGAATGAACATCTTTGGGCATTAAAGAATCCGAAAGATCAATTTGAATCAGCACATCAGCGACGTTTCAGTGGGAACCGTTTGGTGTGGAATACTGGTAAGCCAAATAATTGCTTCTTATTTTTTTCACAAAATTTACGTCTGGATACTTAGCATTTTTAAAAGATGAGAAGGGTGTTTGATTTAAAAGATTCAAAGTTTACAAGAAAGACAAAAAATAATACTTAATTTTTTAACAATTCCCCTCTTAATTTAATTCATAACTCGAAACCCGTTGATTCTAGACGAGAAAGAGTTATAATCTAGTTTTTAGATAAGCAAATACTCTGAAAAATCACTAATCTATCAACACTAAAAAATTAATAGTTTCGGTGCTATGGACCGTTTAAAGATAAATTTAAAATATTGCTTTAAAGAGGGCTGCCCCCAAGGGAAAAATTACTCTTAAAAAAGTGTCTTCTATCACCACATCAGAAACTTTTTACGATCGCAGGGAGAGCCTATACATAATCGCTTTTTATAACAAGATAATTTTATTTTTCCTGTCCGTTATAAACTTGTTTTTGATTCACAAGACAAAATTTGATTTTCTAAAGGCAACCTTACATATTTGTTTTTTGGTTTTTCAATGATAGTAAATTTTTTCTTATGTACCAAGAGGGCGCGTTTACAATGGTTAACAGTGAGCGTTGGCGTTGAGCGGCGGAGATTGTTGATTACCAAAACTAATAGACAGGTTGATATTATTTATCAAAGCTGTAAACGGTATCGCCCACCGGTGGTGCTGCGTTGATATACATTGAAAAACAACTTGAAATATAAGCGTTGGCGTAGAATAAAGTTGATAAAAAGCAAGCAAAACTAGACGGTAATTACAAATTCAAGTGCCGAACTAATTTTTTTTAAATTAATTAATCTTGAGTTAAATGGCATACGCCTATAGATTAAAACAAAAACTTTAAAATCAAAAAAAAATTTTAATTTGCTTTAGGTTTACCAGATTAATAAATAAATCAATATGACAACAATAACGCTGTAACGCTCACAGCTCAACAACCGCCGCTCAACGTCCACGCTTACAGATCGGCAAGATAAACGCGGCCTTAAATAACTAAATCTTTATAAATCTATCAATGGCCATATAAGAATCAAATTTGCATTTTCGTGTTGTTGCATTTAATTTAGTTTTGTTAACAAATTTAAAAATTCGACTTGTGGGTTTATCTTTATATTCGGAATATCAAATTTAAAATAATAACCTACCTACCGGAAAAAAGATTATAATGCTGAGTTGTTTTCCACATTCAAAAGTGGTAATAACAGACCCTTAATTACCATACATACGGAATATATTGTCTAACTTTTTTCATAGCCATCATCGCCCTGCTATGTCGGAAGTACATACACTGTTAAACGTCAGTGTAAATAAGCAGTATTGTATTATAAAAATTTATACTAAAAAAATACTTAAATTTTTTAAATTCATTTAAATACAAGATGTTTAAAAGGCATGAAAATAATAAATTTGTAAAAAGTTTCTAAAAGTAAGGTTTGGGTGTTTTTATATAACTTGCAGTATTTTAAATATCGTAATATAAAAGTTATATAACTGCTTTGTCTCTGTAACACCTTTAAATTTATATAGGGGTTTTGGATTACTAATAAGCATATCAAAATTTTTATATTGGTTTTATTATAATTACTTAATTAATTTTATAAAATAAAGATGTAATATTTTGTAAATATTTGAATTTAGAATAATATAAAGAATATCATGTTCATGTAACCTGTAAGAAACCGATAAAAAGTTATATAAGGGTTGCAGTTATATATCTGCTTTTACTTCCTCTTATAAGTTTAATATTTTATTAAACTTCTAGTTATATAGTCACCAAATGAAGGTAAGGGTAACTTTTACAGAGAAGATATATAGTAGTAATTCAAAAAGCATATAGTATTACTAAAAGTTTTGTAACTTGGTGGATATTTAGAGATCCTTTATAGGACAAAAATTGTTTGTTGGAAAGTTTAATAATACAAATCTATAATAATTAACATAGTGACATAAAATTGCATAGCAGATTAGGGAAAAGATTTTTAGCCAATTGTTTAAAATTCTATGTCAAGAAAAGTAATATAAAACGGGTTATTGGCTTTTGAGGAAAATTTGTTCCAATTTCTGGTAGTTTTTATAAAATAGCTTCAGAACTACCAAAATATGCTATTCGATAAAAACGAGCACTTTAACATTTATTACTCACTCGAGTGCAACTTTTAAAGTTTAAAAGTAAAGCTCAAGTCTCACACAAGTTTATTTGATTAAAGCATTTAAACGTAACGATACTGCGCCTTCCTCAATTTTTGTTATCAACTTCCACATTAAGGTAGTTAGTTATTAAGAAACTACTTACTTACCCACGAAGAAAATTATTGCAATTTTTTACTTCAAGTATTATGCAAGCAGAATTTTCCAGTGACTGGCTGTTGAATTTTATTAATGATAGACAAAATATAATTTATTTAAAAAAATGGTATACGTAAAATCTCTCTTCGTGTAATAAATAAGTGTCATCAAAATAATAAATTAGTTTTATAAATTTTAATAAAAAAAATTATTTCTTAAATCAATATTCGTATTATACTGCGCATAAAAAGTATTTTATGGTGATGAGAAAGCTGTGCTTTTTAAACCTTTCACATCGTAAAGCAAAAAATTGTTTCATTCTGAATAATACATAAAATATATTATTTAATACGTAATTTTTGTATTCTTAATAAAACGAACACAAAAATATCATTCTTACAGTTAAATCTCAAATACAGCAAGTTAAATCAGTGATAACCATCATCAATTTCATTGAATCACGCGAACCAACGACTTTTCGTGGTTACACTAAGGAACAAAAATTAGTAACAATTTATGCAAGATTTATATCTTCTATACTTCTTTATTGGTAAATATTTTAAATCCCAAATTTATACAATTAAATTATTTGAGTGTTCTTGACTTGATTACTTTTATTAAATTGCCAATTTTTCAGTTTATAACCAAAAGTTTTCTTCTACTTTGCAACTTCTGGCCTTTAAACATTACGGATTTTAATAAAACTTTTCAGTAAGATAAATAATAAAATATAGATAAAGATATACTGATTTATAAAACTAACGAAAAAAACAACGTTAAAAGCTTAATATTATTAATATTAGTAACGAAATTAGCCCTATAGTTTTTGTCTAAAAGCACTGAAATGGTAGCAAGAGCTAATATAAACTTAAAATAAATCGATTTCATGTATCACTAGAATTGACTGCAATACGACGTATAGATTGCATCTCAAAAAGTAAAATTAATAAACATAAAACCCAAAAATAAATTAAAAAAAGGTAACTTTCCTTATCTAAAAACAAATTTCCAATTGAAGCAAGTGCAGTACACCCAATAAAATGGCAAATGCCAAAAAACCGAGTTTTATGAAGTTCAGGTAAGAGTTAATCCAGGATCGACTCATTTTTGATCTAATCAGAATGCTCAAAGTCAAAATTGACCCTGGTTTAACTCTAAGCCGAGGTTGATCTTCTATTATATAACTGACCTTTAAGGTTCGATATAATCGTACACCGCTGAACAAGGTTTGGCGTTGGGGCCTATACTTTAAGATGTCAGTTATGATCAAGTATTCTAGGTAGGGGACCTTGAGAGTGACAGCATATCACCAGCATTTTGAGAGGGTCCATAGGCAGATGTGCTTTAGGGTTTCATCTGGATACCGCATTATATCTGGAGAAGCGGTAGGATCCCTGGGGATTGCGCTATAAAATAGTCCAGAAAAAACTCAGAGGCCGAAAAGGTCCCGGACTGCCACCATAAAAGTCCAGGAAATAACAGACTTCCTGTTCCCAAACCATGATGCCATCAGGGAACAGAAGATGGACCTCCCCCAGTGATCGGAAGAGAGAACTGGACCGCTAAATCCCTTCACGATGCAGGAACTGAGGGATGCGGCGGCCAGAATCCCAGCAGATAAAGCCCCCGGACTGGACGGCATACCGGGCAGGGTGGTTAAAGAAGCAGTGGCCCAAAACGGAGAGCTCTTTCTAGGCGTCTTCAACGACTGCCTCGCCAAGGGGGTTTTCCGGCGAAGTGGAAAATCGCCAGGTTGGCGCTCATCCGAAAGGTCGCAAAACCCGCAGAGGATCCGGCGTCCTACAGGCCCATCTGCCTCCTGGCCAACACAGCCAAGCTCCTAGAGAGGATGATAGCGAACCGCCTCCAGAAAGAGATAGAACTAAACGGCGGCCTCTCGGAAAACCAATACGGCTTTCGAGCCGGAAGATCCACAATCGGGGCCCTCAAGGACATAGTGGGGGAGGTAGATCGAGCAAGAAGCGGCACGTGGAGGACCAGGAAGTACGCCATGCTAGTCACCCTGGACGTCCGCAACGCATTCAATAGTGCCGGGTGGAAGCACATACTGGCGTCGCTGAGAGAACGGAAAATCACTCCCGAGACCTACAACATACTGGTCAGTTATCTCAGCGACAGACACCTCCAACTAGGCCTGGAGGACGGAGAAGAGGATGTCGTCATCACAAGCGGAGTACCGCAGGGTTCGGGTCTCTGGCCAATCCTGTGGAATGTGATGTACGAAGGCATCCTGAGGCTGAAACTCCCCGATGGAGTGAAGATCATCGGGTTCGTGGACGACATTAACGTGGTCATCGTTGACTTCGACGGGGACATGCTTGCTGTTAAAGCAAACGAGGCAATAGAACTGATCGTCGCGTGGGCAAAGACCAGAGGTCTCGCGCTAGTCCCGGAGAAGTCCGAAGCCGTGGTAGTGTGCGGAAGAAGGCGGGAGCCCAGGGTTGACATCCTGCTAAATGGTGATCCGATTACCATGAAGAAAGAGGTCACCATCCTTGGAGTGGTGGTGGACAGGCACCTTAGCTTTACCCCACATATCCGGACGGTCTCGGCAAAGGCGATGGTAGCAGCATCATCGCTCGCCCGTCTGATGCCTAACATCGGAGGACCGAATGCTGTGAAAAGGAAGAGACCGGTTTGGTATACAGCAGTGGACCCCACCAAATACGGGACTATGAGAAACCGGAACAAGTTGCAGTGCGTGCAGCGCAGGATGGCGCTCAGAGTGGTGTGCGGATATAGAACAGATTCCGCGGACGCCGCTCTTGTACTTGCATCCCTGCCCCTGATAGACCTTTTGGCGCAAGACAGGGCAAGGAGATGCGAAGGGCACGACGGCGACTCGAGTGACATGTTCGCGGAGTGGCAGACTAGGTGGACCGCATCCGAGAGTGGTAGGTGGACGTATCGGCTCATACCGGACATTCACGTGTGGGTCGAAAGAGGGCACGGCGAACTGAATTATCACCTAACGCAGATGCTCTCCGGCCACGGCTGTTTTAACGCGTACCTACATCGCTTCGGTAAGATTACGAGTGACACATGCCACTACTGCGCAGAACCGGACACCGCCGAGCACACCTTCTTCTCGTGCTGGCGCTTCGTTCTCTGGAACTCGGGGAACTGCCCACCCCGCATAACATCGTTCAGCATATGCTAACGGATGAGAGAAGCTGGAAGAGGATCGAATCCTACATCACGTCGATCCTCAAATCAAAAGAACTGGCTGAGAGAGCAGAGCAGGCTCAAGCCAGCCAGAGCGGCCAAAATCCAAGAGACAAAACACATGATGAACAAAGCCAGTCCGACGAGTCAGGACATTAGTTAGAGTAGGCTGATAACCTTGACAGCCACCATTAGGGTAGACCCGATGAAATGCCGAGAGGCGAAACCAGGTCCCCTGAGGTAGGGGGGTGAGTTTAGTGAGTGAAACCTCACAGTCCCGGGTTAGATTGATCCGGAGTCTTTTTCAAGATTCTCACCTCCCTGCTCGAAACAAAAAAAAAAGTAGGGGACCTTGAAAGTGACAGCATATCACCAGCATTTTGAGAGGGTCCATAGGCAGATGTGCTTTAGGGTTTCATCTGGATGCCGCATTATATCTGGAGAAGCGGTAGCTGTGATTGTAGCCATGCCCCCGATCGATCTGAGAGCTGAGAACTATGAGACGAAAGCCAGAACTCCGGCTCAGATGAAAATAAGCAGACTAACGATGCTCAAAAAGTGGCAAGACCGATGGTCAAGTGGCGCAAAAGGAACATGGATAAGGAGGTTGATTCTAAAATTAATACCGTGAATTAACAGGAACCTTGGAGAAATCAACCACGAGTTCACCCAGATCTTGACGGGCCACAGCTGCTTCAACTACCATCTCCACAGGTTTCGAAGGGTAAACTCACCTGAATGCTTTTACTGCGAATGGGTAATAGACGACGCACACTACACCATCTTTGAGAGCTCGAGATGGAATGCAGCAAGAACTATGTACGACATGGAAGATCTTAATCCTGACTACCTGGTAAGCGAAATGCTCTCAAGCGAGGAAAAATGGAAAGCTATTAAGAACGGCATTAATGAAATACTTAGGAGCAAACATGAAGAGTAGCTCGCACGTCAAACCTTGTGAAGAAGAAAGTCCCGAAAGGGCAGAACAATGGCACAATGGCCGATGCAAGCGGATGGAATAACGTTAGGTGAATCCCGTGAGCATCCGGGAGGGGTTTTTTAGTGGGCTGACCGCACACTACCATCCAGCACCGGCAGGTGGTGTCTTCTTTAAGATTTTCCCCTTTCCGACCCGCAATAAACAAAAATTTTTAAGACCATAATTTAAAGTCAAATATATAGTTTTTTTATGATTATTACCAAATGACGCTACCAAATGACGCTACCAAATGACGCTACCAAATGTCAACAACATGGCGGCTCTATTACGTACACTTGATGTTATTTTGAGTTTGATTCTGTATTATTTTGTCGTAAAACCGCGGTGAAATAATAATTCACAAAAAAAAATTTCTATACCAACTATACGTATTAGAATAACTGAATATTTTTTTTATTATTATACCTTCTCTAAAGCCTACGATATCAAAATTCTAATTTCAAAATTATACTGGTTTATTTTATTTAAAGATATTTCCATAAATTACTTGATAATACGGTATATATGTGTTTGTAAAATCATAGATTAATTATGCAAATAGAATAGGATGTGGTGTTTGGTATTACTGCGAGAATATTTCGATCGAAAACGTTTAACGCGTGGTTAATCGGGACTGTTGATGAAAAGAGAAAACTCGATAACAATCTGTAATAAATTATTTTGTAGATTACTAATTTTCTCGATTTTAACACAGAAGCTTGACTACAGGGACATTATTGTCACTTAAAGAATAGGCGTCTTTATTTCTGGTGCACTCGATATTTTTTTAGTAATCGAGTGTTTTGCGTATAGAATTCCCTTCGCGGGGATGTTGCGTCGTCCTCGACAAATACTTTTAAAAGCAGTCTAGAGAATTTATTTCAAACAAATTGTATTGCTTAATTTTAAAGTAAATGTCATGGTAGCAACATTTTTGGTGACATGTAAATGTGTAATTTTTTTGAGCTTAATTTGTTATGAAAATCGTCATAACGGCATTTTTCTAGTCTTCAGAATCCCCAAGACACAGATAATGGACTTGATGTTCCTTTATAGCTTATGGAAAAAACTGTTTTGTATTACTATAGCCCGGAGTCGGTGCTCTCCAAACACCATCAAAGGTGGATTATGCAAAAACAAGCAAATATGGTCAAGTTAGCAACTTTCGTACCGAAAATGTTTGATTAAAGTTTCCTAATCTACTACACACAATTGGTAAATATATTTAAATTTTAAAGAAAATTAAACAAATTTCTGTTTCGCCCTAATATTTTTCAGCCAATTCTTGTATTTCATATCAAAATGACATGAAACCTATAACCTTACTTTTAATAATTTTTATGTAATGTAATGTAATGTCAAACTAACATAAGACATGCGCTGTGTGAATAGTTGAAATTATAATGGTTGAGTAGGTCAAAGACATATGTCACAATAATATAGAGAGGTATAAATTAGAAAACAAAATTTTATATTCTTGCGGTACTGAAAAACCGCCATCTGAGGAAAATTGTTACCAAATGATGAAGATATATATTGAAGTAAAGATAGATAGCGACAAGATAAATTGAAACATTGGAGGGATGAGAGCTAATTCGGTATAAGTAAAGTTAGTGTAGATAATGACAAAATTACCAATAGGACGAGAAATACTGTAGAAATTTGATAAATGTATTGATAATCAAATGTAAATTACAACAAAAAATCTATAAAGAGAGTAGTTATGTTATTAAGTGTTTGGTTAGGAAAACTATAATTTTCTAAACTAAACGTGATTAATATTTTATATAAAAATTCTCTATGTTGTCAAGCACTTTCTGTATTATTAAAGGTCCAGACAGAACAAATAATCAGAGAATACACAGTAAACACGATGATATTTATAAAGTGACTGACTTTATTTACGTACAGTTATTTAGTATTACAAATGGGTCTCCGGTAACATCCTTTATCCAGGTCTTATGTCTACTTATGAAGCCTACAATTGTCCTGTGTGTATGTGTCTCTCTCCTTTTCTTACCATTTAATCTTCTGTAGTTTTCTGTTTCTTATCCTATTCATATCTAAGAATTGCAATTGTTACGAATAGTGAACTGAACAATTGCAATATATTTAATTTTTTGTACAATTTATCGCATCAATAGCTAAAGTTGCGGAATTCAGACAATAGCCAAAGTTCCACAATTTGACTTCAATGAAGTAACAAAAATTGATTATAATCTCATTTGTTTACTAGGGTAAATGATGTCTAACCGCAATTATTCTTCTTATCCATTACATTATTTGCCTGCTTCCAGCCCTACACTGCTGAAAATAACACTTCGTTATTCGATCGTGAGAAAAATTGATTTACATCTGTTTTCGGTTAATCAGTTCTAATAAGTTAACTAACAAGGGGTCATTGCAGTGAATATAACGGGAATTAAGTTCAAAATTTTTCTGGTGATTCTAGAAGCCAAAAAATTATTCCGTGCACTGCCGTTTTGTCGAATGCTCACTAGTTTTCAAATTATGAATTTTTGAAAATACAGTGCTCACCGTGAGCAATTCTTACAGCAGATCGATTACAGTATCAGTATAAGACTACTTAAATACATTACAATCTGCCTAATTAAAAATAATTTCACAATAATGAAAAATATAAACAATCTTAAAAAACGTTGATAAGTTAAATTAAAACAGAACGTTAACAGCAGAAATGTATAAAAAATTACGGCAAAACTGTGATAAGGGAATCATCAATTATTAAATGGCATAGCCCTGAAGGGTCCCCTACATAATGCAAATATTAACTGACCTATAAGAATTAAGAATTCAAAACTATAAGTAGTTTCGTATAAGGTGACCGCTACATTTGCACAACTCTTGATATTTACACTAAAACATTTTTTGAACTGTTTTAAAATTTAACCTTTCTAGAATATCAAAGGATTTGCATGAACTCGAAAATCAAAATCATCAAATATATTTCGTTATTAAAATATTTATTAATAATATTAGTTTTAAATACTAAGTTTGGGGATCACAAAAGTGAAACAATTTTAAAGAATATTCACTTTACGGCATTATAAAATATCAAATAGTACTATATTTACGTGAATTCTACGTGGACCAATAATTTTTTTACCTCAAATGATCTGTCCAAAAAGTGATTAATCTCTCAAGTCTTTAAATTTTATATTCATAAAGTAGTAATTTTAAAATCAAATCTTAAAGCTTTAGAAAATGTGAAATAAAATATTAACGTAAATTTTACGTACTCCAGTATATTTTTCTTTTCGATATACATTAAAATCTTTCAAAAAGTAAATTGCTTTTAAACGTTTAAATTTTTAAATCAAAACAGAATCAAAAATGTATATTAAGGCAGCATAATGTGTTAAATGAAATGCTAACGTAAATTTTACGTTTTTTTATTTATATAAAATTTATTTGGAAGCATTTAAATTCTAAGTTAAAGAGTAATAAATTTGAATTTTAATCAAGAATGTTCACTTTACGGCTTAACACTCTTGTTTTCAATGGCAATCCATTATATTTTTAAACTAATTAATATTTTTTTTAATTTAATATTTAAAAAATTTTATTTTAAATTATTTACTTGACTTGACTTTGAGTACTTTAATTTAAAAAATTATGTACGAAATTTTTAAAAATACGATTCCTAGTAGGATTCCTAATTATTGTCATCTGAAATTTTTCTTAATTTCTGTTTAACTAATTTTCGAATAATTAACTATTGAAATTTTAATTACTATATATACCCAAAAACGTGATGTGACAGCCACCAGATAACGTCAATACAAAACAGGAGCAAACACCGGAATAAGTCTAAAATAGATTTTGTTTTTTTCTCATTTTTTGGATTTCCCGTTAACTAATTGAAGTCCAAATCGAAAATAATTTGTGTTGCTATTAAACAAAAATTGGGAGTAAAAGACCTTTTATTTTAAAAGAACAAACTCTTCTGTATCCACTTTTGGCTAGAGTAGCGTTACTGATCTTTTGCTGACTTCAAGCGGGAATGTTCTCTTGTCTATTTATCTGTTATTTCTCATTAGTCAACTTTTCATCCGAAAAATATGCAGAAATACTGAGAAAATAGATTGGTATTTTCATGTCAGCTAAGTTTGGTACCGAAAACTTAATCAATTGGGTCTTGCAATTGAATCTCAAGATTTTGATTCCGCTATTGGGAATTGGCTGAAATGGACATTTGGGTTGCAGTATTTAAACTTCACATAACATTTTGCATTTAGCATTTACATAGCATTTAGCATTTTTATTAATTTATAACAAAGCTCTGATTTGAGCTGTTGAAAAATGTATTTAATTTAATAAATTTAATCGAAGTGAAATTTTTTTAAAGATGTTTATTTTGTGTTTGCTGAAGAAATTGTAAACATTCAATTAAAATTAAATTTGTATTTTGAAATTCATTTAAGTTATTTTTAGAGAATTTGAATATGTATTTACAAAAGTGTAAACTAACATACCACCAAATTTTTTTATATTTATTTTTGATTTTAATTACATTTTTCGAATATCGTATTTGTTATGCCTAAACAACGATAGCTAGTATGAATCACTTTGAAAACTTTTGGCTGCTATGTTTATACAAGAGTTTTCCATTTTAGCTATTCAAATGAAAAATAATATTTTATTATATAATTTGCACACATCAAGATTGTTGTAAGTTATGGAGGTATTGACCTTTTAAGTTTCTAAAACTGCATTGTTATCGTAGATTTACTTGAATTTAATACAGTTATTTTTTGATTGTATGCAGTTTTATAAATGTTTTTAAAAAAAGTGAATTTTTGAATGCAAACCCCTTGAAATCAGGACCCCCAAATATTAACATTTTAATCAAAATATTCTTGAATAATAATCCAGATTCGACACAAACATTATGAATTATAATTTTAAAAATTATTAACATAGTTATTTAATTTAATTAATTAATAATTAAAACAAATGCAGCTACAATTAAATTTTCCTTACATAACTAGTTGCGCAATGGAACTATTACGTAACTAGGCGTGAAATGAAAAATATAACTTAACTAGTTACACAAAGTGTAATATTGTCTATCAAAAAACATCGCAATAAAATGATCCTTTGTTATCATTACTGGATAAAATGGTTTTAATAAACTTCAAATTAAGTTAAAAAAATGTTTCTCAAATCATATAGCTTCGTCTTCGGCAGTGTTTTAGCCTTAATATTTAAACTTTTCTTTTTTTATAAAAATAAGCAAGTGGATTTATCTTATCACGAAAGAAATATAACTGCTATTAAATATCTTTAGTTACTGAACTAAAAATGATATTAGTTTATGGAGAGTAAATGAAAAATTGATTGTAACAAAAAAAAAACTTTTATAATAACTTTAAGAGTTGAATTTTGTTCATAATTGATAATAATAGTGATCGTACTTTATTAATCAAAATTAATCAAAAATAATTTTTAATTTGTATATAAAGGTCATTACGTAAGTTATTGAACAAATTTTTATGCTATTTCTGATCAACAGCTGGTTTAAAGCTCTTGCACATGCGCTCTTACTGTATTTTGCTGTTGGGTAATAAACGCGTACGGTCGTCTGTCAGTATGTCAGTTGGTAGCTTTATAACTTTTCAACAGAAGGTCGATTTGTAAAACTTTTTTTTAAGTGCCAGAGCAGTTTATCCAGAAGCTATATACCCTCGCACTAACCTTTCCGCTTATCTTCAAAAAATAATAAATCCTATATAAACAATAATACAGGATATTATATTCGAGACTTTCTACAAAAAAGTCCGAAGGACTACATATTTATTTCTAATACTTTATATGAGGGAGGCATTGAAAGTCACAGATTATGTTATTTGTTATACTATTTATAACGCTGAGAAAACCGTAAACAATCCGATAAAATTTCATACGAAAAATATTGTGGGAAATTACATTTTCTTCAAGAAAATCCACAAGAGGATATATTTACCTTTAATAGTTTAGACGTAAGAAGCACTTAAAGTCGCAGATTATGATTCCTTAATAGTTATCACTAATTCAAGACTTTGTTGTTAACCTTCAACGCAAAATGTTCAGAAATAATACAAGCAAGTATATTAATTTAAAAATTAATAAAACAAAATAATGTAAATTTAAAAACTAAAATAAAATAGCCTAAAAATTAATCAATAAAAAGGTTCTATACGAAGGGGAAGCCTTACGTTATGGTTCTGTGTCTGTCCGCCCTTCCGCATGTTCTTTATTCGTTAAGCTAATAATAATTTTTAAACTTTTGTCTATAATGTAAAATTTATAATTTAGCAACAACAAAAACACAATCGTAGGAATTACTGAAAATAAAATTATAAAACACTCGAATAGTATAAAAAAAACATACGTAAGATTTAATAATAAATTAACATTATAAATGTTTTTTGTGTTTTCTTTTACCTTTCATAGCAATTGAGTAATCGGATAAAAAGATAATCGCATTAATACAATAGTAGATAAACTACCAAAATGCTTTTATTTAAAATCATCCAAAATCAAAAAAATTATGTTTAAAAGAAATTTATAAAAGTACAACACTGCAATATATATTTATTTAAAATAGCAAGCAAATTTTCCGCTACTTGCTGTATCTTTATTAATTAAATGTTTAGTCTCTTCCACGAGAGCTGAAGTGTGACTTCAAAAAAATGTTTAAATATTATTTTATTTAAATATAACATTTTATATCCTTTGGATAGTTTTTAGCACTCAAGCTCTCGTGGAACCGACTATATAATATAAAAACATATTTTACTTATTCTTATATAAAAAATATATAATAAATTATTCGGCAGTACAATAATATTAATTATAACTTTTTAAAAAACTTAAAGCAATTAATAGACGTCTGAAAAAATTCGTTTTTTACTTCATTTATCCTGCATATTTAAAAAAACTTATAATTAATATTCTTTTTTAATAGAAGCCTAATTAAAAACAGCGGCTATTCAAGTTTTACCTTGTTTTTTACAGTTCTTTGCCATATTATTAGAATCACATACAAAATACAATTTTGATTTCATTTTATTTTGAAAACGGTCCGTTTCTGAAAGAGTTTTCTATAATATATTTTTGTTTGTAATGGCTAATACTACATAATTTTGGTGAAATTTGCTAGCGGTAGATTCGTTGACGCCAATCATTGGCGTTGCGTCACATCCAGTGGCAGTGATATCTATAAGCGAGTGTAAGCAATGCTTAAGGGCCCGGGACCATAAGGGCCCCTCCTACCTAAAATCCAGAATCAAGAAGAGTGCACTGGGAGTATTCCATACCCCCCAGACCCCCCGGATTACACCAATTATTTTTTGAAATAATATGCTTAGACTTTTACTGCCTGATGTGCAAAACTAAAATTACTTTTAGACTTATCAGCAAAACCTGTTTTTTTTCGATTTTAAAGCTATAAACATATTATTTAAGTCATAAAACAATTGGTGCAATCCGGGGGGTCTGGGGGGTATGGAATACCCCCCAGTGCACTCTTCTAGATTGTAGTGTTGGTGTAGTGGACCCATTGTAGTGGCGGTGATATCAATAAGCAAATAATGCTTAGAGGCCCGGGACCACAAAGGCTAGTAAATCTCAAAATAGAGATTTTTAATCAATTTAGAATTAATACATTGCTTTTTTAGACTCCCGTTTTGTATATTTGCTTACGGGCCTTAGCTACTCTTGCACCGCCACTGGTCACATCGACGTTTTGAGTAAATCGAACTTAATAATTATTGGATATCTTAGATTAGCCGACGTATACCATCCACTTAAAGTCTTTAATTTGGTGTTGTACTTGATTTTTCACAATTATTGATAAAATAAAATTAACAATGGAGTAACTCGTAGATTGTTTAAAGTCAAAAAAATCTATAAATAAACCCCACCTTTAATGTTTAACGCTGTTAAATTTGCTCAGGTTGTGCGGCCTTAAGGCCGCCAAAACCTTCTTGAGTTTGAATGCTTTAATAAATAAACTCAAATTAAGCTAACGTTTTCAACGTATTTATGTATAAATAGGTGCTACTTTTGAGTTTAGTATGTATTTCAGTCTTTTCTGACACTCTGTCTTCACGTGTGAAGCCTGTAGCCATCTATACTCTACATCTCTATTCAAGTTCAACTAGCTCCAAGGTCAACTAACTAAATTATCATACTAAAGAAATGTAAAAGATATTTTTAAAGTTGGAATGCCTAAAGCAACCAATTATATTGAAAGGTTGATTAGTATATTTTTTTTATGTAGAAAAGTTAAATACCTTAAAACGTTTTTGTTTAGGAAGTAAGTACTTACTTTATTAAGTACGTACTAAAATATTGTTATTCTTCGGGGTGCTATTCTGATAATTTACTTTAAAAAATTAGTTGATAAATGAAAACTTTCAGCTTTTTTCACATAAAACCATGCTCGTAAATGCAGTGATAGCTGTAATAAAATTTTGCAATAAATTATAATAAAAGTTACCGAAGTTATTAAAATTGTGCACCTTTAGATGGGCTCTGAATTTATTGACTCTTAATTGTATTCAACCGATGAAGTACAATGTTGGGTTATTTTTAACACCAGTTACAAAATCAGTAAGTCTCCCTTCTGTCTATGTTAAGTTTTCTTTGATCACATTAGTGTAGTATATGTCGACTTACCCTCAAATATTAATTTTTCCTTGTAAATTTATTCGCTAATTATTTATAGGTATATTTGCTCAGTATAATCTAAAACCAATTTTCTCGTATAATCAATAGATCAATACAAAATAAGCATTAGGATTACGAACAGAACTAAACAAAACGTTAAAATAATAGAATTTTAACAGTAAAGTAAAAAAATACAATACGTGCGAAATCATTATTTAATAAAACCAAAAACTTGACAGGCTAAGACAAAATATTTTTTTTAAATTATTAATGAAAGAAAATTATAATTAAAAATAAAGAAACAAATAAAATTTGAAATGCGATATAAGGCCCTATTTCACGATTATTTTTAATCTTCAGTCGCATATAGCCAGAAAAATCAAAAATATTGGAATTAATCTTTTTAGAATAAAATTCTATTATTTTAACCTTTTGTTAACGTTATTTTGTTATATATCATATTTTACGATTACGTACATACTTATCTACTTGAAATTCTTTATTTTAAATTCATTTTCTATATAGAATTTGTTTCAAACTTTACGATCTCATTGTATGAAAACTTGTTATAGAATAAAACAGAGATATATGATATGTTCACGTGTGATTAACGTAACAAGTAATTTGCAGGTATTGTTTATTTATATATCAACCAGAAGTCACCCTTTCATTAAAAATAGTTGCAATAAATGAACACAATACAATTGACAACAGATGTAACATCACAAACAGTAACACTAAAGTTGATTGCATGTCATCAATTGTTAATGTGATACTTAAAACAAGACAAGCTGTGATTAAGTTTTTATAAAAAATAAAATATACAAATTATATCGTTTAATTAAAATTAAAAACAGTAGTAATGGATTAAAAACCGTACTTCTAACAAATATAAACAAACTTGCAATCAAACAAGTTTTCCTTTATATTATTGTTCTTTTACATTTCAAAGCAAAAACGAAGTAGGTTATTAATTATTAATATGTGTACGTAATTATTGGTTTTGTTTTTGCAGCAGTTTGAGATAGTTTGAATTGAAACAAATTTCCATATTGCACCAATATTGACAGAAACGTGATTTAATAATGTTTTCCAATATTGCGGCAATATAAAAAATCAATATTGCAGCAATATTGCATGCTGATCTTCGTCCAATATTTGTTCCAATATTGTGGCAATACAGGAAATCATTATTTTCCAGAGAGTGGTTACGGAGAGAGAGGCAGAGTTTTGTAAATTATTCTACTGTTTCACGAGATCAAGCGCCTGTTAATTTATGAAACTAATATTGACTTGCTGAGCTCGTCTATAACACACATGACTAGTAATTTAAACATCTGTGTTCCAATCTATACAAAACAAAGAAATTTTTACGTTGCGAAATAACTTCGTGTTTAAATAAATTCAAAACGTCTTTCACGTCAATTTTAAAATATTTTTTATTTATAACCAAATAAATAATTCAAATATGTTACCAAATATTCCAGCGTAGTTTATATTATATATAGGAAACAGGAGAGTAAGAAAAGCCATATCAAATTCCATCAATTTATTTCCAATATCGTTTAATAATTAAGTTGAACATTGATCGCTTTGTAATATAGCGAGTAGGCAAATTCCACAATTTCAGGAACAAAATTTTCTAAATACCTACCACTAACTTTCAAAAAACTTGAAAATTTTAATAATAACGTTTCACGCCTACACATTCTCTTTTAAATATCTTCAAAGACCTTTGTCCACTAAAAATAAATTTTATGGCCGGCTTTGGAAATCCTTCAGCACGTGGGATAAACAATAAAATCGGATAAACATTTTTCAAGTATCTGAGGTATAACTTTATACTGCCTAGACAACATGGTATGGCCGACTGGGAACGAAGCCAACAGGCAACTCAGTGAGATGTTATCTAGGCGCAAACTAAATTTTGATGGACTCAAATTTATTTCAATCCTGCTCTCATCATCTACACCAATAAATTATATTTAAATGCGTATATCTTTAGGCCGCTATAATAATAGCATTCTTTTTTTAATTTGAGACAAAAATCTTCAAATTTTCTTAAGAATTGAATAAAATTTTTGTAAATAAATTTAATAATCTGTACGACACAAATTACAAACCAAATATTAAAAAAACTTTACTTTAGTACAATCACATATTAAAAATAACAATTAAAAAAAAATTATTTTCAAATTTATTTTGAATAATTGGACATTTTTAGATTTTACAGTCAAGGCTTTTATATTAAAATTTACAGATGTCTTTTTAAATGTCTATTAAAGGAGGTAGTAAAAATTTCAATTTTAAAAATACCGGCCTAAAAAAAAGCTTTAAAATTGCATTGCGGTAATATTACGGTAGCATCGTGGGACTTCGAGGGTTAAATTAATTAAATAATTGTATTACCACACTAATTAAAAATTTGTCTGTTGCATTCTCACATCCTTCAATCTTTTAAACAAAGGTACAACATTTCCCTTTTGTTAAGAAATACACAATTTAATAAAACTTCTTTATTTTCAATATCAAATATCTGTTTGATAACATAAATAAATACATAAGAGTGAAGATAATAAAAAAAATAACACAGATAATTTAAAAGCTAGCTTTTAAATAAAGTAAAAAGTAATTGAAATATATAAATTTTAATCCGCGCAGTATTGCTAATTATAAGTTTATTTAAAATATGCAGGTTAAATCTGAAAATAGTAAAATACCACTGCTGAAAGCTTATGTTAACAAATTTATTTTGCTTATTTAACCTGCATATATTTTAAATTAAGTTACATATTACAATAAAGACGTTAATATTGAATGTATTTGATTTTTTTGATTATTTAATATTTCTACGTACTGCATTTGCTTAAATTTACACTTAAAATTCTTTCGTTTAAATGTTCATATAATCTATTCGTGCGCGTCATTAAATTTGTAATTGTAAATTAAAGATAGCTTTCTTTAACTCAACTTCAAGTGTTTCTCTATGACAAGACAATATAATGTATATTATTTATTGACTGGGTAGCTTTTGATGTTTTGTTTTGTCTAGAATGTTTTAAAATGTGACCTTTTACAACAATAGACCGACAGCAAAAGTTGTGTCAACTTATAAATGTTTATTACTCTGCACTTTTTCTAGAATATCTTGAAATGTCAACTGACTTTTGTATATTACTTATTGTGTAATCTCTGGGTTCTAAAAGTTAGCTAATATTCGTCACACTTCACAAAATAGTAGGGATTAATTTTCACTGCAGTGATTAGATAATTTGATTGCATAGAAATCGGCCTAGCTAAAATTTTTGTTAAAATAACGATTGTTGCTTTCAATTTGGAGAAGAACTTCTCATTTTGTCATTTCTGTATTGATCAAGAAATTACGCAACGAAGGAACCATTAATACATATGTCACTTGACTTGGAGGATGCAAAAAATGAATGGCTTCTGTCAGAGGCGGCTTGCCTTGATAGGCATAGGGGCAGATGCACTCTCTCATTTCAAAACAAAATCCACAAGTACTATATTTCCATAATTATTCATAAAATAACTTTAATGATTTATTCAACCAAACATTTTTTTTTTAAATATATTTACAACTAAATTAACTATTAAAATATAATCAAAACATTACTTCCTAATAAGGCCACTTGAATCGCCACTCAAATATCTGCTACCGGTAGTACACGGTACACGGTATCTCCCTCCCACTCCTTGCAATACCGATGCGCAGGAAGCTTTAAAATTTAGCCAATGGATTTCCACTGTGTGAAACTTGTGCAATTACTCTCGTAATTTTGCTAACCGTAATCGTCGTTACCCTGGTAACCTCGTAGCATCAAGTGCACTTATAGAATAATGGATTTTCATTATAACTATAATATAGTTATAATAATTATAAAATTTTAAATAAGTCACGAGCCGCCACTGGCTTTTGTTGGTATGCACTACGCGGTATCCCAATTTTTAATTAATGTAAAATGTCTTTATTAAACCATAAACCTGTCACTCTGATAATACAAAATGTCTAATTAATTTCATTAAAGTTAAAGATAGCTAAAAGCTTGTGGAACATAAAAGCTGACCAATAATAAACTGTCATAAAAAAATGAAATTCAATATTAAGACCGTAAACATTAGTGGACGATGAACGTGCAAAAACTTCTGAAACAGACCATCCACTTAAATGGGACAGTTATGCGTTTTACTGCTCGTAAAAGTTGTCACAAATTATCATTACCTATTCCAGTTCTCACTTTTTTAACCCGGACACGAATTTTGCGTGTGCAAGGAAACACATCTAACTTATGATAATACTTTTACGAACTGTTCAAAATATATTTTAATAATAGTACCGTAAAAACTAAAGAATTTCTTAGCACTTACGGCAAAACTTTGGTGTTTAGTGCTTTTCGTAGTGTCTTTTAGTACTTCACAAAAAATCCTAATTCCTTTTTGAAGTTATTGCATTTTCAAACTTTCTTTAGAAACTCATTTTAAAAAGTTGGTGCTTCATTAAAGGGCATAGGCACATTTATTCCATTGATCGACATGAAGCTCTACCCTAGTTTCCAAGATATAATTAATTTTACAAAACTACTACAATTAGGTCATTTAGTTTTAAATTATTGGAACATTTCCTTTTTGTCCCCTCAATTGGACACGCAGTTGGTTTGACACATAATTCGACAATTCGCCCCCAATAAATATAACTATGCCAAATTACGCGTTAATTCGACAACATTTTGACGTTGAAGTAACGTTTATATTACGTAATGTAACAAAATATTTTTCGATATTATTAAGGTACAGTTCGTGTGTAGCACACAGTACACAGCATTCTCCTAGTGATATTGGCACTTCCTATTAAACTGTTTTTTCATTGTGGGTAACGCTGATAATGTCATTTTGTGATTTTGAAGTGGCTATAAGTAAATTTCAAGTTTTGTTGGTTAGCCTATATTTTTTTGGTTGGCAGATAAACAATGTTGAGTTGTAGACCAGCTTGTTGAGTATTGAGGAAAGATTTGCTAAGGCTTACATTGGCGATCGCATATCCATGGTTGGGTATGAGGTTTCACTTTTTTGAAAATCGAAATCTACTTCTTGGATCAAATTCGTACACTTGCATTTTCAGGCCCTCCGGTGTGTACCGGCGCAACCCACAAACGTATTTCATTTTATGAGATTTCACTGTATCGATCAGAGATAAATAGCAATCTTTCGGCAAACCAGGCGATCTGACAATGACAAGCCGACAAACAAACTTTTGTACTATTGCTTTTTTCGCAGTTTTGGTCAAACAAAAATTAAAATCGTAGCACAAATATCCGAATATAAAAAGTGCTTGTTTCTTGAAACCCTGCACTAATTCGCGATAATGGTAGTTAGGTATTCGTAGATGTTAAACTCGTAATTAATAATTAAGATAGAAGAACTATTTCTAAGACACAAGGTTGATCGTCACCCCAAGCAAGATGTCAAAACCCTAGAAAGCGCTTAGGGGGTCTTCAAGTTTTCACAAGTCATAGGCGTATCAATTTTAGGATAATTTTTGCAGCATCTGCAATAATTTCAATTTAGGGACAAAAAATGGTTAAAAGGTTGCCAGCTTCTTGGACCACCTTGCCCTATTTTTGTTAAAGTTTAAGCCTTAATCCCTGGGTTAATTAATGCTCAAAATAACATGCTCTAGTTAGCTAAGACATATTGGTATTACATGCTTGTGACTTGGTATAGGTGTCATCTACTGATCTACTAACGGTATTTTTCGGGTTTGGTAGAATCCGGAATCTATGAGTTATATATCCTTAGTGTTTCTATTTGTTATAAAGGTTAATAACCAACCAACCGAGATAACGGTTTCCCGGAACGTGTCAATTTTGCCATTTGTCTAATGAGGTACAGCTGCTGAAGCAATGGATAACTCTCTACTATATTTAGGTTATTATATAAATTTTTTTGTCAATGACCTGAAACGTTCATTAGCTTAGTAAGTTATCCAAACAACTGCTGACTCTAAGATACTTGGTTTGAATCCTAGCATAGTCTGAAACTTTTGTATGACCGTCTCCGTGCTTCAGAGGGCATGTAAAGTCGGCGGTCTTTCTGAGTTGATAATTGCTGCCTTCAACTTAAAAATGGAGTTGAAAAACCGACATTCTCCAATCCAATTTAAGCAACCGTGGGGTTCAAATGCTTAAATATTTCCCGGTCACTGTTAATCAAAACAACCACCGTCCTCAGAGTACGGTCATTCTGCTGATTCAATCTTTTTGCCACTGGGGAGTTTGAAAAGCTTTACCAATATCCCTATCCTACAATAGAACGCTCAGTGGGTCAGGTTTCTGTAGAATAACATGGAGTGAATTGCATTCGTCAGTGGTCTTGGTCTTGGTGAGTTTGGTTCCAGGGTCCAGGTTGTGCAACTTCCTTTGGTTTATTCTGGTCAAACTGATCTTATTGCATAGCTAGTTTAGTGAAAACTGTCGAGCTCAAACTGTTAAATTTTCACAATATTCCAGTTCTAGTGAAAATTTCAAATACAATCGCAATATAGTGTAACACGGTAGCTTCAATATTATTTTTACAACTAGGAAAATATCCTGTCCCAATTAATATGTTCCCAATAATCCTGTTCTAAATATAATATCCTTAAACAATATTATCCTGTCCATTATTAACTCATACCTCCAAAATATCTCCAACCCTTAAATAACACTAAGTCACTCAGTAGCGCGCCGTGAATTTCTTGCAAATGTTACTCATTGTTTTAGTTTTACATTTTCTTTCAAAGCTACAAATCGTCAAAATTGTTTTATAATTAAAACTTTAATTACTATTCACATTTGTTATTTGTTGTTGTTTGTTAGTTTGTTATTTAAACAAACAAGTCTTATAAATACGCGGAAAGACTAAATTTAGATTTTAAAATAACTAAAATAATTTTATTTTGGTACGCCTGTGTTTATATACACTTCATATATGTTATTTTTTTAAAAACTATTGACATGATGAATTTTAAACACCTTTTCACCTCATATTGACTACTGAACTAGTTGACTATATGGGAGGTTACATGGTTACTTCGAACCACCGTATATTAAGCGACAATGCAACTTTCTCGCTTATCATGTATGCACTCATAGAAAATGCAATACGATGTCTTTTAAAACTAATGCTACCAACTAGTATGATTGACGGTTCCATTTCTATTTGGCACAAACTCTAATAGCTGCTTTTCTGAAGGAAGATATTGTTAGACAGGATAAAACTGTGTAAGGATAGTATTGGATAGAATAATTTTGGCAGGATATTTTGAGTCCTGCTCTCAAATGAAACTCAAATTTTTCATCCACTTTACGATCTTGTATTTTGTTGCTCTTCAAGACTCAAGTTGAGTTTTAGCAGCCAAGGTGCATTTTTTAAAAACTCTTTGCTTCAAAAATTGAAAGTTCAAAATCGATAACTTTTTTACAGATTCCTATGTAGTTTGACGAGAATATCAGATTAACCTTCGTTTTTTTGATTTGAAGTTGAAAGTAAAGTTGATTAAACAGGATTAAAAAAATGGTAGATATTAAATTTTAAGAGTAGATAGAACTCAAACAAAAGAGCTCTTCATAAATACTATAACCAAATTACCTAAATCTGATATATTATTTTACTTGTTAGCATCGAACTAAATTAGTTTAGACTGGCAACAGGAATCGTTTTAACAGATATCTACTGTAATAATATTTTAGCAGCAAAATGATCATTTATTACTTCTCTAGTAATACCTAGTTAGTTTAGGGAATACGGTTATTGTTTGATCATTAAGGTCACAACTTGAGTTAAAATGTGCCATTGTCAGGATTTGTCTTAAGGTTGTTAAAATTATAAACGTGCTTGTACCTAAGTCATTCCGCTTTATTAATTTATCTTGTGAGAAGCAGTGATTATAGCAAAAATCCATTAAGATTGTACAAATTATGTACGTAATTAATTGTATTTTAATAATAACCTGAGTATGATTACTTCTAGGTGATGCTCATAATGCAAAAAATAAAATATAATTAATTATTTCAAAACTTACGTATTTTCTTAAAAGCACTTCAAATTTCACTAAAGAATATTCTGTAATATATTAATTTTCTTGTATACTATGACAAGTGTCCAAAATGAGATTATTGTCTAAATAAGTAAAAAATGAATTTGATGAAGAAAACAACGTTAAATTTTTTTAATAAATTTAGTGTCTAACTACCGTTACAAATTTAAATCCAATTAGCTTAGAAAATGAAAAACTTGTGAAAAAGAAACCAGAGCTTTAACGTAATCTTAATTTTTTAAGTTAAGTTAAGTTAACTACAGATTAATTTGCACAATGATTTCTTTTGTGTAACGTAACTTTAAACCGTTAAATATATCTCAATCACTTTCGTAATTATGCTTCTCAGCTATTATCAATCATATATTGACAAACAAAGCTTATAGGATCGTAAAATAAAATACTTAATTTATTGTAAATATCAAAGATTTAAATGAGGTGGATTTACAAATGTTTTTATGCCTGTATGAAAATTTTGTTATAATTTTTTTCAGTTGTCATGCAGTATATAATGTTAAACAATAAGCATCGCTGTTTATTGCTAAAGCCGTTAGATGTTTCTATTACCTAATAATCGTATAACCTTTACTGATAAATTTCAAAATTAGATGATTAAATTCAGCCTACGCAGCACCTACCTGTGTTTTTTACGTTTATTCAACGTATTTGCTTTAACGTTAAAGGTTGAAGTGTTTTATTTTTTATCATTAAATTATACATAGTTAATTCATTAAAACTGGAGAAGTTGATTTAAGTTAAATTTTTCACGTGTTTATAACGTACTTTACTGGAAAGATAAATAATCAAATCATGATTTGTCAAATATAACGGCATAATTTGGTTTCTTAAACCCACTTTTATGCATTAAACTTTGGTGATTAATCTTGTAGTGTTCGTGTTTTCATTATTTTGGCACACAATTAAAGAGTCGTTATTAACGACGTAAACTATTTTTAAAGAATTTTGGGTAGTATTATTTTGATTATTGGGAAGTTAGCGCATAATACCCATACTATCCTGTGGACGTGGCAAGAATATGATAAATAGAAATCTGCATTTGTAATGGATGGACTTGATGTATAATTTATTGATTCCATAATTTACGTAAAAATTGTTATAATTTTTAATTGTTCTTGAAGTTAATTGACAATTAAAATAATTAGTTGCATTAAATTGATTTACTACTTATTGTACTACGGTTTATATTTTGTTAATAAGACCGAGTTTGATGGGGTGCAGGTGTTGTGAAGTTGGGTCACGAGAACAATTTTGGATTGTGATAAATATACTAGAATTAGAAATATGTTAGATAGGTTAAATTGATTAAGTGTAAGTTTAAACATTTATGGTTAAATATTGCTGTTAATTTACAAAATTCTCTATCAATTTCAGCTTATTAAAATCCAGAAACAACATATTTCTATTATATTGCATTTCAAATTACAATTTTGTTAAAAACTAAAATGGTATAATGCTAGTTGATCTTCCATTAAATTAAGTAGTGGAGAAATATTTAGTTGAGTAAGCGGTCAGAATAAAATAAATAAAATTTTCCGACGTTTCGGGTTCATATATTGGCCCATTTTCAACGCTACAAAATACAAATTGAAATGAAAAATTGATTAAAAAAAAAACAAATAAAAAATTACAATATTGAAAAACTATCGATAGAATACTAGAAGGAGAAAAATGGAGGTCGAATAGGAGGAGGCCACCATATTCCAAGACAGCCCTATCCTTAACCAAGCTTCCGAACAGAACACGTGACTAGTATTCGGGTTAGTATTCCATCGATAGTTTTTCAATATTTTCATTTTTTTGTCCTTTTTATTCAATGTTTTATTTTACTTTGTATTTTGTAGCTTTGAAAATGAGACAATAAATTAACCCGAAACGTCGACAAATTTATTTGTTTTGTTCTGACCGCTTACTCCACTATTTCTCCACTACTTTGTTAAAAACTCTTTAATGCATCTGTAAATAATTGAAAAATTTTCCACACAGTTTAGGTTCACGGGCATTACACTCTCCCACTCAGCTTTGATCGTCCTACGTTTTTTTTTCTCATCTCTTAAATTCCACGCACACATTGTTTAATTATCTTAAAACAAGAAGGTTGGCTTATTATATGAATTTACATTTATGTAAATTTACAGTAGTACATTATCATATTTTGTTTTCAAAATTTGTATGAATGAGTAGCCATTACTGCAAAAAAGCAAACTCCTTGTTAACATATTCTTATACAAATTAAATTAATAATTTGGTTGTATCTGCAAGAAATATATGTATATTTATATGGATAATTTCGGGATGAAATATACACTTCTCGCAAAAAATTATTTATTTTAGGGCTAACCGGTTTCGTAAAAGTAATTCACATCATCAAAGCCTTAGGTCAATTGAACTAAGACAACAACCAAATATGCCAACATGATTTGTCAAACACACTCAAATTAGCAAAATTTCAAATCTCCTAGTTACATTTTTTAAACATTTTTGTTTTGTAAAAAATGTATTTTGTGATTTTTCGCAATAATTCTTCAATTTTTGAAAACATATTTTTGAACAATGTAAAAGAAACCTGGAATAACACAAATTTAATTTTTTTTTTAAGTGTGGGGTTGGCCTTAAGTGTTGTTCTTCTTTTCACTACTTAATCTTTATAAACATACATATATATGAATATGATTTTTTGAAACAGTATGGAACAAACCCAGAACAGCTTGAAACAATAAAAAAAAATTTTTTTGGTCTATTTCAAATATACATTCATCTAAAATTTCAACGGTGCCGTAAAAGACCCACGGTTCACACGCAGGGTTAATATTTTATCGTTCGACAACAGCAAACTCACCCTATACTTTTTTACGTAGAATTAGTGATCATAAGTTTGAATCTCAGCTACTCAAAATTTATTGTGCCGTGGTTCTGATTCCAGGTTAAATCTGCAGAGTTGTAATTATCAAAAATATGTCGAATTCCAAGTTTATGAAATTAAAAGTACAATTATAACATGATAATTGTTTTAATGAACTGTACGTAGTTAAAAACTTTTCTCCAGTAGATTTCAGTCTGATCAAGTGTAATCTTGAAGTCACATTTACGAAAGCAACTTCTGAATACAAGAAGTAGACACGAGTTGAAAGATACTTGTTGTTGTTCTAATTAGTTTGTTTAACTAATTAATTTTCTATATTTAAATTACACAATTCGGTATTCCATTATAATTTCTTTTTAATTTCAAGTTAAATAAAGTTGTATTGTTGAAATAAACCTAATATTCGTTGTTTATAAATTTTTGCGGTTTGTGAAATTTAAAATCTCGATCAAAACTAAATAAATTCTTAAAATATAATTTAATGTTAACTGAAAATTTAATTTCGTGCAAATCATAAAATAAAACAAACGGTATAATCTCGCTTTTTACTAAACAACAAACTGAATAAATATATGTTTCGGTCTATTAGACCATCATTCAGTTTAAAACAAACTTACAGAAAACAGAAATTTTTTTCTGAAAACAATAAGTGTTTCATAATTCAAAGAATCATTTTGTGCATCCAACGGGAAAATTCCGCTTGGGTGCTAGGGTCGATGCCTACAGAAGCATTTTTCCAGTTTACTAGAACAACTGTTATTGTTATTAATTTATAAATTATTATAAACTGCAAAAGCATTGTTAGTAATAAATATTTTATTTAAAAATAATTTAATATTTCTTTTATGATAAGGTAATATTTTCTTTAAAGTTTAATTTGGTGTATCAGTAGAGTGACATTTAAGATTATAAAGTTAAAATAAATGCGTGAGACGTAAAATTTTGATAAATTCGTATTCTTATCTCCCCTTCTCTGAAACTGTTAACGTGTTCTTTGTATTACTAATAAATCATTTCTTTCTATAAAAAGAAAAAGTTTTAACCAAACACCCGGTATAAGCGATTCAATTATGTTCAGGAATCATTGATTAAATGGAGCTTTTAAATTACTGCTTAATTTGGCACATCAATAAATTTAAGTCAATAATAAACTATAAATATCATTCGGAAAATGCTGAATATTTCAATTCGTGCTTTATGCTAATTCTATTAGGTAAGTAAATTTTTCCTTTTGCAGTTTATTTCTAAGTTCATAAATGACTCACAAAATAGTTTTAAAAAATATATAGAACTCGGTTTCAAGAAACGAAAAAAACATCCTGACAACATCTATAAAGCACAAGTCAATCTCCAGCGCTGGAGGAGCTTAAAGTAATTAAAATCAAACATTCCAAAAGCTCATAAGCATAATATTTTCTTGCAATTCCGCAAATAGGTAATCACTTTAGTACCTGATTTTGAAAACACTGAAACAAAATCGAGTTTTCGCCTACAGCAGGATGTGACAAAAAGTCCTTCTTTATTTCCTAGGTGCACAATATACTATTTTTTTTAATATAATTAAAAATTTTAATTTTTTCTTACTGTCATATAAAAAAGCCTAAAAACTGACTTCCCAAAACGGCTTATTATTAAAAACCAGTATTTTTCCAAAAAAAATCTAAAAGCACAACTAATGTAGTAACTAATTGTTACAAAATTTACAATAAAAGTATATTTTTGTCTCGCCTGCAGACAATAGAGCTAAACGGCGACTAGCTCTCCCACTGTTCACAGAGAACTTTTATAAAACAAAAATTTTTCGTTTGACGGGATACAGCAAGCTTTTTTCAAGGAGAAGGTGAATCATTGCGTTCAAATAGGGACATTGTACTGCCTCTTAGCAGTATCTTCAAATACTACTACTTACTGCTAGTTACTGGTTAATATTACTAAGTACTACCTAACACTGCCACTTATACTACTTACCGCTCATATTGCCCGTTACTACTGATACTACCCTTTATTACTACTGATTCTGTTCCGTATTTATTTAGTAAATCTAGATTTTGATTTATTTGTGTATTTGACTTTGGTTTGATTTTCATGTAAATGTTAAAAAAATTTGAATGTTTAAGTTGGCATGAAATAGAACAATAACTTTCGCTTTCGATCCAGATTTCTCGAAGTAGATGGACGTATTTTGAGTCTCAATTGTGAAATTGATAGTTTCGATTTGTTTGTTGAAATTAGTCCGAAGTTTTGAACGAAATTTGGAGAGTTTTAAAAGAATTTGGGTCGATCTAGTTTTCGTATCACAAGGAACCTGCTTTGCCTGATGATTTCATGCTTCCGACTTTTCCGAATTGTGATTATGCAAACCTATGTATATCTTTTTTTTTATTCGACTCAAAGGGTCCACATTAAATTGGTTGCGAATCTCCTGCTATCCTCTTCGCGTTAAATGGAACCGCTACCAGCTAATCCCAGATTAATTTCCTTCCACTTCTAAATGTTTTGTCCAAAATCACAACTCCTTCTCTTTTCAAAATTAAATTAGCCAAAATCACACCTCGTTCTCGTTCCAAAATTGAATTTATTATTTTCGTTTCGAAATATTTTGTTTTTATTTTCACTCTGTGGTTTTCCTCATGTTTTCTAAGGACCACACGTAACGACTTTCCTCCTTGAAGTTCTATCGTCAACTGATTTTATTTTTGTTATTATTCTTCATCAATCCGTTGTATAGCAATTTTATTTTTTTACATTCAATTTTTCAAATCAATGCTTGTTAATGATAATGCGATTCGTTATACTTATTTCATTCGCCTGTACACGCACTTCTTTCAATTATTTTACAACACCTGAAGTTCTTTAACTTTCAATTAATTGTTTATTTTAACCAATTATTTCTTTCAAGATTAATTTTTGATAAATTTAAATGTTAAGTTTCTTTGAATTTGTATTTTTGACTTTTTAAAATAAATCTTTTAATTAATGAATTTAACAACTGCCTTAGGCTCGATTGCTTACATTCTAGACATTGCAATATACGTGGAATGGAAATATTATTTAATAGAAGATAATTGATAATGACTTTTGTAGAAACTTTGAGATTAAAAAATAAAACTTACATTGAATTAAAATTTATATTCTATACATTCATAATACAATGGTAATCCCAAATTAGAACAAATTTTTCAACTTTCACAACTTTCAAGTTTTACATCACTAGTTAAGTTAACCCCACGCTATGTTACTTAATTACGGCCAATTAGTAATAAAATATGTACTAATTAGAAAATGGCAAAGCTTGTGTAGGTAGTACACAGCACTCAGAATTCCGAAGATTTCTAAGAAATTCAAAAGACTAAGAAATTACATCCCAAATAATTATACAGCTTTCTGAAAACTTACAAAATAATTTTAGAGAATTTCTAGAACTGCCCGACTAGAAATGTAATACGATAGTCCCTAATATCCTTCGATCCTGATTTCCTTTTCTTTGTGACATTTCTTTACGGCCCTGATCTAATTTAGATCTTAACATAAATTTTTTATCTGATTCTTCTGTTATTAGAGCAATCCATGCAATCCAAAATTTGCTTGTTGCCGGACCTAATGGGAGCCTAAATTTTTATGTTCTAGTGATTCCCGATCCAGTTTTAATCTGACAAGCTCTATTGAAGCGGGGAGCAGTCACGACTGGATCTGATTGTTACCAAGTCATGCCCTAATCTGGAGCCTGATCTGATACCACTAGTACAGCCTGATATGGTCCTGTGTTCTGATCAAGTTTAGCGTTATATATCTGATCCGCACCTGATATTTTCTGATCCAGGTCGCATTTCACCCTTAAGAAATTTGTAGTCGGATTTGGTGTATCATTGGAAAATCAAAATAATGTACCTAGTATTGTGAAACCGTAAACTTTTCTTGCAAATTAAAGAAAATATGTATCATATTTCGAGTTTTAATAATATTATTAAACAAGCATGTTAATTCTGTTGTTCTTTGGGATTCCCTTTCGACGATTTCTTAAGCTATAATTCATACGCCAACAACTCTATGCTTATTATGTTCTATAATAAATATTCATTAGAAAATTTTGGTGAAATTAATAATCACTGGGACGCTGAAAAACTAGTTTTTTTGTCAAAAAATTAATTTTTTTTTTAATTTTTTTAATTTTTCAACATTTTTACCATTTATTCCATTTTTTCAACCATTCGTGCCTGTCATCGAGGACGTTCTCGGGATAGAATCTTGTTAATCCATTCATGCGCAATCAACCGAGGGCAGTTCTCGAAAAAACAGGTTCGAAAACGGCCCTGTTGCCTCTGCTGCTTGGGGTTTTTCAAGTTCCTCGCTGACGCTCGGCAAGAGGTCCGCTATCGGACCTGTTGCATACAATAACAGTAACAGAAATATCAAATTATAACTAATCATGGCTAATACTCCCACTAACTGATGATACTGCCGTTTACTGACTAATTCTTCTTACTACTTGATACTGCTGCTTACCTCCACTTACTGTTAAACTGCCATATATAACTGCCGCTGTGATTCACCTCCTAGTTTTTTTCTTCAGGTCGTTATATCATTTTAATTTTTGAACATACCCGGTAACCAACTTTTTCTGCAGTAGAACAAATAAAATTGTTCAAAACTATTACATCAATATGATCCAATTTTCATAAAAAATCCTGGAGAAAACAATAAATTCAACTGCATTCCGATCGACGCATGTAGTCTTTAAAATAACTGTTACTTTTACCTATAATTTATAGAAATTGGTTTCAATTTTATGGCAATATTATTGGTTATTGGCAAAAGTTATAAATTTCGGTATTGTTCATTTCTTGAACAGTTGATAACTACTATCCAAATCACTCACTCGCATTAACTGCGAGTTTTGACCAAGCAATTACGTAACAGCAAATTAAACGGAGATTTTATTTTGAAGTTTGGGGCAGTAAATTCGTAGTCAAATATTTATGTTTGTGTTTTGTAGTAATTTTGAAGTTTTTTTTTTGGTAATTTTATATTGATATCAAAGGACTAACTTTAAACCGCGCAATCCAAATTAGCCTCGTGTTATTTAGAGCTCATATTAAGGACATTCGGCCACTTCAAAATTTGAACCCCTTTGGTTAATAAGTCATACGAATAAGTTCTAATCGATTAAATTCGATTACCAGCGTGTCGATTATTGACTGATATTTAGAAGGATAATTTTTGTATTATTTATTATTTTTATATGTTAGATTTCAACTTTAATTTTCAACAAATTTAATTTGAATTGTGGTCACAACAATTTTTAATAGTTTGATTTTATAAGGACAATTAAATTGTGTTGGCTGGAAGTTTTGCCATTTAAATTTTACTAAAGTATTATAAATATTAGTAGATTGTTTTTATACATTTTATTGTTTTAGTTTTAAGTTCGTAAATTCTGTTGCTCACGACTACCATAGGCGTGCTGTAAAAATTTTAATTAACGTTCAAGTATATTCATTTTTTTTAAATTAATTTATTTTGCAATTTGAATTTAATTTTGTCGTAGACTGGTGTAAAGTGATAAAGCTACCTAAGACTTTAAGAGACTAATCAAATTTTCAACTATTTTACAAGAAGTAAATAGGTTGTTAGCTTTTAAAGAATGTGTAACCCGATTTTTCGTCCTTGCATTTTGAATGAGACTCTAAAAATTTAATTATACTTTGAATAAATATTATCTTAATAAGAGAATACGGTTGTGCGATTTTTATTTGTTTGGCATAGCTATGTTAAGTTTAATTCTATTCAAATTTAATTTGCATAAAGTTTAAAATGTTTCGAGTGATCCTAATACGAGTTGTTTCTTGGTGGTAAATTTAAAATATTTCGTCTTTTGTAATCCTTTTTTAAATGTAATAAGAATATACAATATGGTATTATTCGGGAGTTTACACTGACTGCTTCAGTTATTAAAATTTAGCTTTTTGTGTTGGTTATTTTTTTCAATTTATTTTTTTAAATCTTCTATTCTCAGTACAAAAACCTTTCAAATAAATCAATATAGAATATAGCATTCTCAAAGACCTAAGGAAAATTAAAATCGGTAGATTTTTATAAAAGTTATTGGCTCTCGTAATAAAATGAAGTATAGCTGTCGCGTCATTGATGTGAGTGTGTAGTGTATGAACTTTTAAGCATAAAATTGATCCATTATAAGTTTGAGATCACGCAGCTGTAAAAAAATACAGGCCATTTATTTAAATTGAAAAAATTGTATCAGTTTACAGAAACAATATAAAACTGTAACTCACACAAATAAAACTCTTCGAAGATGTCAAAAAATATGTTACCTCCATGTATAATTTTTCACCGACATAAAGTTAGTGAAGATAGTAGCGTGACATCCATCTAAATAAAAATTACACCGGTAAGCGACTAAACTATTTTTCTTTCAAAATACAACACTTGATAAATAAAGTTTCGTGTTAAAAGGAAACCACCGAACAAAAAATACCTCTTGAGCAAGTCCAAAAAATTTTAATTTAACCTAAATCTGCTACACGAGATAAGGATAATCGAAAGATTATTGAGCAAATTCGCAAAAAATTTGATTTTCGAGATGGAACTTGTCCAAAGGTATTGAATAGTTGCTCTAAATTTTTTTAAATTATTTATATTAAAATTTTATTTTATTTTTAAAACTCTAAACAACATTTTGCGAGATTTTCATTTTTCAAAAGGAAATTTATTTTTCTAATGTCTCGACAAAATAATTATAATTTTTTTAACAAATTGTATTTTTTGAGGAAATTGCTTTAATTTTTTATCAAAATCTCTGTGTTACGGTAATTTAAATATTTTATGCCAAAGTTTGGGATTAAAATCTCACAAGATTATAAAACCTTAAACAAACTTATAATTTTCACTTGATATCTATCAAAGAAATAAAATAATTTTTTAAGAATAAGCTTAAGAAACAGCAACTAACTTTCTGCGGGATTTCAAGTTTATCTACATTCCTCCGGGCTTTCGATAAATTTCTTTAGGTCAACAAAAAAATTTACAAAATTTTTTTTACGGATTAGTATCTACAAAAAATTATTCACCTTTAGAGTAAAGTTTTAATTTATGTATCAATGTTAATTTTAATAATATATCATCACATAGGCTATAGGGCATAACCTAGCAGAGAATCCGAAAGTATTCTATAATAGCATAATCGATAAAACAACTCATTTGTTTTTGCTAAGCAATTATAGTAAAGATATTCAAATTTTAACGAGTGGCGCAACAACTTTGACCACGGCTCGTATGCATACTCAACACTGAGGTTCCAAGTTAAAATAATATGTAATTTAATAAGAATACAAATTAACTTAAATTAAATTTAAAAAATTTTGTTAAAATATAAATAAAAAATACCAAAAATACTTATTAATTTTTTGGCAATAAAAACATATTTAAAAAATGTATATATGGACGTATAGGGGCCCTTTCGGGACCCGTTGATATTGTGGGTTCGTGTTTTCCGAACACTCATAAAGCTCAGCGCAGCCTACGAACAATATTTCCCGACTTTCCTCATAGTCAGCATCACCCAGTAGCTGTCGAAATAGCAGCTCAGATTATATCAAAACCGACAAGAATATATTTGATTCCTCTACTGAGTCGAAAATACTAAACAGTAATACCAAGATTTCAGAACTCGATTCAGTACCTCCTGGGACAAAGATATCTCAATTCTCACAATAGGAGATCCAAATATTGCAGACAATCTGCTTTAGGCCCTAGACCAGGCTGGAGTTAATCTAGCTCCAGCCCGGCAGAAAAGCATGATAGCTTCTGCGCCAAAATCACCAATGGCGGAAAATATGGAGAGGACGAGGGACCCTCAAGGTCAAACACAATCGCTTACTGTAAAAACCGATATTTCAATGTCATATTAAATCCGAGAGAATACAAATAATGAAAAGTTTATTAATTTCGACATTAAGCAAATTAACAGATTATAACAATACAAACTTGTCAATCTTTTAATCCAACCCGGGGGGGGGGGGGTCATAAACTATAAAATACCCCCAGTACCTCAGTGATTGTGCGAACTTGGTTATAGATTAAAACTGAAAAGTTTTAATGAAACACCCAATTAATAAGCAAATTATATAAACGTTAATCCGACGTCAAACTGTCGTCGAATTAACGTCACCGTTTTTATTCTAGCAATTTACGAGTCACCGATAGAAATCATACTTCAAGAGATTACAATGGATTAGCGTCCCTTGTTACAATTTTGCCCCGAAACGATATTCCAGAAAGCAAAAAAGGAAAGCCAAGTGATACTTGTGTGCAAATCCCAAAGTACTCTTAATATAGGATAACTCGTCAAAAATTAAATAAAACGGGACAAACATTGAATACATAACATGAATCAAATATAAAGTGAAAAACTCCAGCTGAAGAGCTCAGTTTTCATGTTTCTAAACTCCGTCACTTTCTATTGAAAACGGAAAAGCAGCTTCTCTCAAAAGAACATTGACATGATTCTCTGAAAATGTCCTGCCCAAAAAAATGTCCATCTGAATGCTGTAACAAACAGTTCAACGCTTTTCTCATAGGTAGCAGCCCCGGGCAGAAAGAAAAAATTTCGAATTTTGCCCACGAACAGCCTGGGGCTGTTTGTCCGAGTATTGCGCGAGAAAGATAGGGGACGTCGAAAAACTAGTTTGTATGCCAAATAATTGGTACTTTTCCGTAAAATTTTTCAATTTTTCAACATTTTTATCGTTTATTCCACTTTTTCAGCCATTTGTGCCTGTCATCGAGGCCGTTATCGGAGTGGAATTTTGTTAATCCATTCATGCGCAATCGGCCGAGAGCTGTACTCAACTGACCGACAATAAAACAATCAGAAAGAAAAATCTTTTAATTGAAAAACAATTTATACTGCAATGATTTAATAATGAACTCACCCTCGCACCTTTCATTAAACAATTCGGTGGTTCACTCCATAAGAAATCGAATATCGATTTCCTTTCCTTTAGCCGGGTCCGCCTGGGTTGATGATTTGCCCTTATCAACAAAAAATTCAGGGTTACAGGCACATCTGAGACGAGCCCAGCAAGCTGCCTCAGATGTAAAGCAATTAATATGCTCATAGATTTGTGACTTCGGCTCTTTCTTCGACAGCAGACAGCCCGAGGTCAACGCAAACAAGATTTATCCTAGCCTAAAGTGATTAGTCCTGTAACCACGTCGAAAAAACGGGGTCTAGCTTGCAAATTTCTGAAGCAAAGGATTGAAAACTGATTCCTATGTAATTTTGGTTGTAGAATCCGAATTTGAGGTTTGCGAATAAAATTTCCTTGTGCCAAAGCCGCCATATTGAAAAAAACGTTGCCAAATCACGTTTTTTTTGCAAAAGAACTAAAAATTATCTACTTATTTTGATACATTTTATTTTTTCGAAAAATCAATAGGTTGTCCAAAATTTAGAGTTTTTTCAATATGGCGGCTTTGGTACAAGGAAATTTTGTACGCAAACCTTAAATTCGGATTCTATACGACCAAAATTACATAGGAATCAGTTTTCAATCCTTTGCATCAGAAATTTACTACCTAGTTACTGAACTAGATGTAAATCTGAGGTCTGGGAGGTATATAATACCCCAATAATGACCCCCCACTTTTAAACATTATGGATACTCTACGGACCTTCTGATCTTGAGAAAATAATTAGAAACATAAGAGAAATTGATGCCGACGGCAAATAGGTTCGGGAATGTGATTTAGTGGGTGGAACCGGCCACAGTTGACTTCAAGTCGTGCTACTGTTAACATTTTATAAATTGATTTTAAACTTTGATTTCGTTAATTATAGTAGAATTTAACTTAAAAATTAAGATTCGTAATTTTGAAGTTGGAACGGCTTCAGGGATGACATTATAAAATTAAAAGTTTATTATTTGTAATTTACCTCATAATCTACCATAATTTCATTAAAAAATGTTGCAATTCGTGGAGTCACTTTGCGTGCTATCAAATGAATGCGTGGTTCAAATGAATCCTAATACGAGTAAATAATAACGAATAAAATTGAAAACCAGACATTATAAGTAATATTTGAGAACTTCTATAATATGATCAATTTAAATAAATTTGTTTGTTAATTTTCCTGAAACATAATGGCGCCCTCATTTTTTTTATTTTCATTGTAAATACAAAATAAGGATATCTTTATTTTATTTTTGTAATTTCAAGTTAACAAGGTTTCAATTGATAAAATGAATTTTAAATTTCATGTGTTTAAACTAGGTGTCGAATTTTAAATGCAAACTGATGTCACACAAAGTTAAAATTGATTTGCCTAAATTAACTTTTAAAGGGAAAATTGCGATTATATAAATATTCCGATTTGTATTACGATTTATAATGCTTTAAGTCAGCCTAATTACAATTTATTAAAAATGTAATCATGTGTTGTTTAACTTTGAATAATTTAATCTTTTAAATATTAATTGAATTTTATTTATAAAAATTTGCAATCAAAACAAACATTTTCACAACTACATAATTAACGAAAATTGAAGAAATACTCTTGTACAAATTAACAGCATTTATGATGAACTATCAAACTATTGATAGTTCATCGCCTGATGAAACCGTTTGCGATATTTTATACTTACAGTGTAGTTTATATGTGATAACTTAAAAACATTGTAGTTCTAAAAAGTGTGTTTTTTAAAATATTGATATGATCTGGATACTCGTTTTGTAATTTTTATTGCGGACGCATCAAGTTACATAAAAAAGTTGATTGCGTTTGTACAAATGAAAAATTAATTTCGAGAAATTTTGATTATTTTTTAAAATTCAAAATGGAAATAAAATTTGTCAAACGTCATTCGTGTTCCATTTTTTGTGAAAAGATTAAACAATTGCAAATTTGACGATCGTGGTAAATTATTATTCGCTCTGTTTCCTTGTTTGTATGGTCGATATTTTCTGTTATGTTTGTTATTTCAGTTCATTGGTTTAAACGTTTGCAGCTTTTTCTTTAGATTTGTATATAATGTTGTTTCAGCCACCCACTACCTCAGTTTATGAACATAATTCTTCTTGATGTAAGAAAGAACAAATTTAATTTTTATTTCTCTCTCGTAAAGAAATTCATTTAGAAAACGTTATTACCTGAAAGCTCAACACAGTCGAGAATTACGCAGTGGAGTGTTTTTTGCTCAATTTGATCTAACGAACGATCATAAGGAAAAATAAAATTAAACTCTTCCCGGATTCCAACAGAGTACTTAGCATCAGCAATTGATCGCTCTGACTACTAGGTGACAGCTTCCTTACCTTATTACAATATCTACTAAATTTTAAAATAAAAATGCGTTTCAGTTTTCTATACTCCCAAAAGTAACATTTACAGCTTTAAATTGATGTACTTCATTGATTGATGATCTTATCTACCTCTCTATACATGAGTGATTTTGTTAGTTTTCATTATTAGGAGTTAATATTTACAGATAATATTTTTTTAGATAAATATTAATATTTAGAGAAATTTTTTAAATAAATACTGGGTCTATGAAACATTTTAATTTGAAAATAGTCTGAAATATTGACTACGTAGGAGTTATTAAGATTAAAAGAAATAAAAAAATTTGTTTGATACATTCCATTTTAAATATACTTTGTTCCCTTGTCGTTTCTTACTTATTGCGAGTTAAATATTAATGAAAGGTTTGGAAGTTGGAAAAAAAGAAATGTGCGAATGTAGTAGATGCGGACATCGAATATTATTACAAAATCTCGAAACATCAATACCCCTACGTATTGCGGTTTCATTTGATATTGCACATTAATTTTTAAGCAGACTAGCATGGACCTGAAAGTTAAATATAGAAAGGTTTACTTACCTTGTAGTTTGTATAAGGTACATAAATTAATTATTTATGTAATGCTAATAATAATCAAACGGCACAGATACATACATTTATTTAAAACAAGGTTCCCCGAAATAGGTGGTTAGTCAACTGTGGGGTTCCCTCGTCGGATATTCTGACTACCACTCCTTTTAAATAGATTCAATATTTTAATGGTGATTATTTTATAATTTTTCTATTAATTTGTATGTTCAATTTTCGACAAATTATAACTTTCAAAAATTTACAGTTAATTTGTATTCCGGTGAATCCCCAGGATTGACTTTTTAATTTTTCAAATGTCAGCATAAAAATTTTTGCACGTTCATCGGAAAATGTTCGAGCTACAAAATAATTGAAAGTCAATGAAAATTTGCAAAAATGGTAGACAGATTTGCCCATTGTGAAAAAAACCGGTAGATGATAGTTTAATAACAGTTTTATTCACTATCAGTTAGTAAATAATAAAATTTCACATTTTCTAGACTTCAATCGTTTTTTTGCACCAAGATTTTCCTATGTAAGGTTTTTATTAAAGTAAAAGATAAAGAATAATGAACAAAACCTTTGTTACTTTTGTTGTCACTTCAGAAAAAATCGAGGACTAGAAAACAAAATAATAACAAAATATTTTGTTTTAAAAATATATGTATATTTTAGGATTTTATATGCGGTGTAGCGAGAAGCCTTATAATCTGGCTTGTGTCCGTCAGTCCATCCGCATAATTTAAGTTTTTATTAATTTCCCTTATACAATATTTGTGATTTACCAACCGCAAAACATTAATCTTTAGCTGGCTGACCGGGGCCATGTGGACCCCATTCCACAACAAAACTTTGAGAAATGTGGGGTCCACATGAACCCCAGCTAGATTGTTGAAAGTTAAATGCGAATTATCGAATTTAAAACTCAAAATTTGCAAAATCTGAATCTCGTTGGCTATTATGAACTAAATCAAAAGAGTAACTTCAATTGCATTTATTTCAAATGTCTACTTCTATGGTTTATTGCATCCACCCTGTTACATTAACTGTATGTTGGATTCTCAAATATAATTCATAGTTCTTAAGTATATTTCTTATTTTCTGTACTTCTTTCGACTTCGGTCTTGAACAAAACAAATTTTGGAAGCAATACTGTACAATCCCATAAATCTCTACTGCTGGAGAGTATTCATAATCATTCATTACTCCCACAGTATTGAATTAACCAATAAGAAACGGTTATTAGCTTACGAAAGGAACCTCAAGTGTAACTCTAGGATTGAGATAAGCTTTGGCAGGGTGAAAAGGCACTAAAATTAAACAAACGTTTTTGAGAAACTATCGTTTAAAAGTTTTAATGCAATACTTTAGTTAGTTTATGCAACAAAAATCCAAAGATTTTTCTTTTTTTTTCCTTCTTTTTTTCTCCTTCTCCTTCCTTAAATTTCCTTAAGTTGCAATATTAATTGTGTTTTTATTAAGCAAAGCACGATTCTTGATTATCGTTAGAGCAAACTCTTGAGACACAGTGGAACGAGGTTTTTTTGGAACATGTGGAAATACCACTTGATCGCATTTCTACCTCTTAATATATGACCGTATATAAGCTAACGAATAAGAGGAAAAATGCAACAGCCATGGAATTAGTAAATTTGCTATTACTGAATGTACATTTACATTTTAACAGATTAAATTCCTTCATTGGTTTAAGTTTTACGAGCAATTAAAGGATACAACTGACATAATACAACTGTATCCAGGATGTCTAATCCATTATTTAGACTGATTATGTTGTAAAATTATATAATGTGAATGTTAGAACATTAAGGATGAGATCGTAAATTTTTTTAAAGAATTTTTATGAAAAAAAAAATGGATCAAAGAATTTCAAACCATTTAAAAGAACAAAGTAAAAATGAGACAATATATTAGCATTTTTGGAGTAAAAAGCAGTTTAATGGAAATTACTAGAAAAAATTGAAGTCGACAGATTTGTCAATCGAGGAAATCGTCAAATATCGGTCAAGAAATAAGACCTCTACCCCGGTTTTTTGCATTGCAGAACGCCGACGTGACGCAACGCTACGATTCGCGATGGTGATTGGTGCAGGACAAGCGATACACCAATGAGAATATCGTAGAGTTGCATCGCCTGCATAAACTCAACTTAAGTAGCGGCTCCTGGCGTTTTCATTTGAGGTTTTTCATGAGGAAGGATTTCATGTGATGGTTAAACCATCTACAACAAGGCTGCTGCGATAGCCTCACATTACTTTTTGGATATGTATTGTGAAAGGAGTATCAATTTTTTAATAAATCAAAAATTCATTCTTTACAAAATATTAATAATAGCTTCCTTTGCTCTCTGACGAGCCGCTGCTGCCTGTAGGAGCAGGAACATTGCTACAAGTCAGTAAATTAAAGTGGAAGAATCGGTTTCGTAACAGAATAATAAAACTGTAAAATTACCTTACGGCGAATTTCGTGAGGTGAAAATGTGTGTATAATGGATATACTATTTAAATTACAATTCTGGATGTTACTTGATAGGTTGGTAAAATATTTTAAGTAAATTCCTTTTTGTAAGCACAGAATATACAAACAGAAATGTAGGATTTATAGCAAAAACGTGAGAATAAAGACTCGTTTTACAAAGTTTCCTTAGGAATCGATTAGTTCGTATGAGTGAGGGTCTAATGCATTTAGTAGTCTATTTATACAGTAACTTGTTTCTGCTTTTTCACCTCTGCCATAATACATAATGTGGAGATCAAACTATGGGAAGATAGGCAGAATGTCTCTCACGAGGGAAACCACCAGGGGTTAAAATACAGGTAAAAAGTTTATATCTTTTTCGAGACTAAGCCAAGAAAATACCTTCGGTATGAAGTATTGAGCTTCATAGAATCCGAGGGAAAGTAGTGAAATATTACAAGTAGTAAATTAAATATAATAAAAAAATAGGATCGTACTGGTGCAGTCGTGGAACTAAAATATTTTAATTAAATTTTTTTTAAAGTTTTATAATAGATCGCTCAGAGTCCGGTCACTATTTTGATTTCCGGCCAACTGACAAACTAAAATAATAATAGATAAGATGATTATTTTTCAACGACTTGAAAATGAAAAGGAGTAGAATAAGTCAGCGAATACAAGTTGAATCCTGTTTATTTCAAGTGTTCTGGGACTTACTGAGGATAGAACTACAACCACAATCAACTTAATTGACATTGCCTAAGATACGAGTAAACGCAAACAAGACAGGCGAGACATGTAAACAAATTTGTACTTATTTTGCAAGTACACATAATATATCTGGTTTTGTAGAATAAAAAAAATTGTACTCACCTCTACTAAATTGCTTGTAGTTTTTGATGACCTTCTCTGCATTCTTGCGTGCAATATAGAACCATTCGGATGTGTTGCTGAGATATTTATATTCCACAGCGAGATCTTTAACAAGGATGGGTCCTTCGGGAAGGCGATAAGCATACGGACAAAATAACCAATAATCTTTATATTGATACTGATCGTAACAGTTTCCACCGGCAAAAATGTCATCGTCGAACTCGACCATGGAAAACACTAATGCATGCAATAAATACTCCGACATAACGACACTTGGATCGGCATACTTCCAAATACGTGTTAACATATTCGCACGGTTAACTGCTACATCTGCTTCGACACGAAATCGTTCTTGTGCGTAACGATCCACAACACCTTCCCCTAAATTTAAATGAGTGCCAGCGGTACAATTTTCTCCTAATAAATGCTGAGATTCCACTATTCTTAAGAAACGGGTGACTATGTCAACGTGTCCCGTCTTAATAGTCCCAGTGACCGATTTTTCCGAAGTATATTCAATTTCATCGTCGACCGCATTTTCGAGAAAACTGTTTTGGATTTGCATATCACTAGTTACCTCACCCTGCAATTGAGTTTCAGTTGTTGCTTCCTGCTTTGCTTTCAACTGTTGATCGGAATTTAACACGCTGTTATAAATATGTTGCCAACTACTGTTTAAATTTGGGCCAAAACTTGAATCTACCGTAACTTTCCTGCTAAAATTTTGCTTAGGATCCTTAAATTCGCTAGAATTAAACACATTAACGCGATCCGAAGAAGTTAAATATTGATCCGAAATTTGATTTAATGGAAATAAGATTTCGCTTTCGGATTTAATTGCTGGATATAATCTATTTTTTACTAAATCGTCATGGCCATGAGTGGATAAATTACTGTCAGGATAACGCAATTCGTCTGTTAAAACAATTGTATTTGGAAACTGTATTGAATCCTGCTTTGTCCAATTATAACTACTGCTGTCGCTTTTATCATAAATTTGTTCGCGATAATTAGAGCGAAGAAGTTTAGTTCTTGATCGGCCATGCCGAATATTTTGATAAATACTCAAGTTCTGATAGTGCTCGCACATGAACGTATCAAGTATTGTAAGAAAAACTATTAATAAAAACTTGAACATTATAACTTTCAAAGTTTTGAAGAAGGTGTAAAAGTCATTTAAAACTCAAGTTTCCATCACAAGAAAATTTTACACTTGTTAAGCAATGCTAAAAAAAATTGTTGCTCGAAAAAGTTTTAATATCTAAGTGAAATCGCTTACGCGAGTGAAAAGCGCGAGTTGAGTTGGGAGTAAGAGTAACCGGATAGCATAGCGACCGGGGCTAAACTGGGCCGGGGGTTGATGCGGGGGCAACTCCAGGATGCAAGAATGCACAAAAGCGCCACCTGCAAACAAGATGTGGCGGCGGCGCATGAACGTCCCATTTACTTTAGCCAAAAAACAAAACTTTTTAACTTTTCAACTCCAAAATTAAGTTACATAAAATTAGTGGTCGCTGAACATCCTTTCCAACTAAAAACCTGTTGCGTGAAAATATTATCTCAATCTCAAATCTCAATTAAAACACAATACGAATTAAATATTTTTATTAAATCGAATAGTATAAATTATACAAAATTAACTTTTAAATAAACAAATTTTGATATTACAAAACATCAATAGTTCTGTAGACTCATATCAATCATTGCGTAACGCCATGTCCAACGGCGCGCTTCTCTATCGAAAGTATCTTTATCAGTCAAGTATAAGGCACCAACATCGGGTTCCATGCAGATCTGGAAAAAAAATTTAAATCAAATCTGGAAACCACTTCCTCCACACATATCCAGATATTTAATGGAAACCAAACAAGTTAACTAGGAAATTCGCTTACAAAGGACACTAAATCAGTCCTGCAACATTTCTCCAACAATGAACCTGTTACAATTGCATAAGTAACGCTTTATTTATTTTCCTTAAAATAAAAACAAAAAATTTTCGACCATTTAGGTGGGTACCAAATATAATTAAATTGTCAACGAGAAGGAACTATTCGAACAAAAAAAAATACCTTCAAAGTTTCCTTTTGATGTTAAAAACTCTCATCAAATCTATTGTTTACAAATTGTACTTGAACTTTCATTTATGTTTATTCGTATTCAAACAAAAGTAATGTGGTTAGTTCTTTAAATTTAAAATCATATTTAATTTCTGTTCTAACATTAAAATAAAATAAAATCTTATTCCATTTTACGTTAGTAAATTGAAGTGCTTAATTCAAAGCTTCGTAGTTGTACTTCTTAACGCCCTCACTACATACAAAAAGTAGAAAATTACAAAATCGGAAACCAAGAAAAAAAGTCAGCCTGCTTTGGGGCAGAAAAATGTAGCAAATGGCTACGAGAAAAAACAAATAGCTTGAGGTTTTACGTTTCAATAACTTTTAAACAAAAGACGTTGTTTGCTACATTCAAATTTGCAAACAAATTATCTCTTTTTATTAAAATTATAAAATATCTACTCTATTTCTGTAAAAAGTGAAAAATCAACAAGTTTAACAAAAACCGCCCCCACTGTTATTTTAGGCGAACCCAAACAACTTACCCCCGGTATCCCTCGCCGATTTGAATAATTATTGGATGTGGTAAAAGGTCGCCAATTTTTTTAGTTGCCGATAGGCGGGTTTAGGGGGTGTAATCGATCGAATTTTTTAATTTTCATGTAGTAGTTTTTAATTTGAATGAAGCCAACGCCAAAATACTTCATTTTATAACTAATAAGCAATTACTTAATATTTTCGGATGCGGATGGTGGACAATCCTCCTACAATTTCAAAACCTACATAAAGCATCTTTAATGCAATCAAATTTTTTCGAAAAAAAATATCTTGTAGAGAAGAAAATACTGTAAGTTACGTGTTTTTGAATTTACTCCATTACTCCACCTAACTGCAGCTCAAAAGTTACATTTTCATCTATATTACTAAATAGAAAGAGTGTTTCTATTTGAATAAAACCCCTGAATCAAAATCTCTATTTGACTTTTATATTTGTTTTTGTAAATTTTTGTAATTTTCATTTCTCGCTTTCCCGTTGTTAGGTTGGCATTGTGACGGTGAGAATGGAAAGCGATAGCCGCCATAGTGGTCGTGACCAAAGTTAGTCTCCTGCAATTTTAATTTTATAATTATGATTTGGATTGAGTTTTTTTGATTTGGCGAATAAAGCTATTGAGTTTTGCGTAAGTGATTTTTATTTTATTTTGATTTGTCCCAAATTAGGACAGTTTGACTTTGTTTGGATGAGATTGATTGGTTTGGAGGATTAAAAATTTGATTTGGATAGATTTGCACAAAGAATTTGAATTTTATGAAAATCGAATTATTTGATGAAATAATTGTTATATTCAAAGTTAAAACTCGAGGCAGCATAAAACAAATTTGATAGCGACGTATGTACTACGAGTTATCAATTTGATTACCTTTCCATGTTGTGTTGAAAATTTTTGAATTAAATTTGATTTGGATTTATTAATTAAGAGTTTAGTTTTCCAACTGACCTGAGTGGTAAATTTTAAAAGAGTGGAATTTTACCAGAAAAGCGCGTCTGCAAAATCTGAAGCCAGAAAAACACATATCAATATATGATTTTTCTTTCTTAATAATCTTAATTTTTCTTTCAACTAAAATTTGTCCGCAACAAATTTTATTAAAATTTTATGTATAAATGGTTTCCATTAGGCCAATTGTTTACATTATAGCATGCAAAAGACTTGAATTTCTACCAAAATAGATCTTAAACGATTTGGAAGCTTCGTAACCTGCGTAAATTATAATTTTGAATAAAAATAATCTAATAGTATATCTCTCTAAACTCTCTCCTCCAACCTTTCCGGAGAATGATACATCTCCATTTTTTGGCAAAAGAATAGGAAGAACTTGGCATTGATTCTTCTCATTTTTGTTCCAAATCGTTAATTTAAGGAAAAAACCAATAAAAATGAAAATATTTATTATTAAATTCTACATTAACTGCTGTGTATTGATACTTATAAAATTCAATACTTTTTTAATATTTTTAAGTTATTTGTTTACAATAAAGTAGTTTAAGATAGATATTTCAGTTTGAATGATGTTGTCACCATTGTGCAAGTTCTCTACTAAATAATATAATTAATTGCTTTAAAATGCTTTGGAAATGTTGACACGTTTTTGTTATTATTTGTGTTGGAAATGTAATAATTTTATGCTTAAATTATTTATTTACTGTAAAAGGCAAATACAAAATAGATCCAAAAATGTTGCACAATTAAGGATAAACCTGGTACACGTGTTTATGACTTATTATTCTTCATCAGTACCGTATACACATGGAATTGTGCAAATTTTAAGTCTATTGGGTCATTCCATGTGAAATCAACCAAAAATAAATAGTTTTCAAATTGACCACGACAGATTTCTTTGAAACTTTGGTAAATTATACTCTTTAACGTTCTGAATTCAAATATGATTTTTTTTTAATTCTAACTCTTATAGTTTTTGAGTTATTTAATTCTAAAAATCGCTTTTTTGGCTCATGCGCAATCATACAAAATGTTATAACTTCAGTTCTATACGTCCTACAGAGTTCTGCGATAGCTCACTTTTAAAGAAGTATTAAAGGGCTTTAATTTAATACCAATCTTGACTATTTTCTAATAAAAATGAATTTTTTTGAAAACCTCAAAGTGTTTTTGAAAATATGTTTGAGTTAGTGTTTTTTGAAAACTATAAAAAAAAATTTATATTTATAATGGTGACTTGGTGAATACTTCATAAAAATTTCAGAGTGGGACCATGATGGGATCAGCAGTTATGATAAAGAATTCAACTCAATGTTTTAGCCCAAGTACTTTAATTGCAGTACTACTAAGAATATAAGTACATACAGGGTGTCCCAGGATAAATTTTACACATTTTCAGTGGTGTAGAGCAGGGGTTCCTAAACTTTTCAGACAATGGAACACTAATCGAATACCTTTTACTTTACGGAACCCCATATCTTCAATGAGCTTTTTTTTTAGCTTTTTCGCATTGTTTTCAAGAAACAATGTGACGATTTTTGTAACCGTGGTATTATTTTAATTTTAATAGCTAGTACTAAATAATTTTGGCGGAACCCCGACGACTGTCCCATATTGGAAATCCCTGGTGTAGAGGACACTTTTTTAAGAAAAATATTTAATAAAATTTTTTTTCTAAATTCTAACCCTCGAGAGTTAGGCCTCTTTAAAGCAATTTTTTTAATTGTTACCTTCACGTGGCCATAGCTCCGAAAATATTGATTTTTTAGTAAAAATGGTTTAGCACTTTTTAAAAGTCTACAAAGAAGATTCACACTTTTTATTGTCTAAAATCAATAGCTTTCGAGTTATAAATTAAAGTAAGTTCAAAGATGTTTAAAAATTTGAACGCTTTTTTATTTTGTTTTTTTCAAAACCTTGTATCTTTTAAATGAAACATTTTATAAAAAATCTGTCGTCCCATTCCGGAGAGAAAATTTAACGGACTACAACTTTTCTCTAGTAAAATTTTTATAAAAACCAATCCATTTCACAGAAAATCATAAAATAATAAACAAGGCAGCTTCACAACAAAAAATTAAAATCACAAAATTGTTATATTTCTTGAAAAATTATATTACTAACTGAACTTAAACTATTAAATTATTTGAGTAAGTGTTTTTTTTACTTACTTTATTTATTATTATTAATTCATAACTCGAAAGCCGTTGATTTTAGACAATAAAATGTATGAATCTTTTTTGTAGATTATTTCACGGTCTTTATAAAAGCCCTAATCCATTTTTACTGAAAAATCAATATTTTCGGAGCTATGGCCATGTGAAAGCTAAAATTAAAAGAAATGCTTTAAAGAGGCCTTAATCTCGACGGTTTGAATTTAGAAAAAAAAATTTATTAAATATTTTCCTTAGAAAATTGTCCTTTAACAACACCGAAATTGTGTCAAGTGTATCTGTGGACACCCTGTAAGTATATGCTTAGTACTGTAATTAAAATACTTGAGCTAAAACATTGAATTGAACTTTTTATCATAACTGCTGATCCCATCATGGTCCCACTCTGAAATTTTTATGAAGTATTCACCAAGTCACCATTATAAATATAAATTTTTTTTGTAATTTTCAAAAATCACTAACTCAAACATGTTTTCAAAAAACACTTTTTGAGGTTTTCAAAAAAATTCATTTTTATTAAAAAGTAGTCAAGATTAGTATCAAATTAAAGCCCTTTAAATCCTCTTTAAAATGAGCTATAGCACAACTCTGTAGGACTTATAGAACTGAAGTTATAACATTTTGTACGGATTGAGTGTGAGCAAAAAAAAGTATCGTTTTAGCGATTTTTAGAATTAAATAACTCAAAAACTATAAGAGTTAGAATTTTTTTAAATCATATTTGAATTCAGGATGTTAAAGAGTATAATTAACCAAAGTTTCAAAGAAATATGTGATGGTCAATTTGAGTGACTAGTTGGTTTGACATGGAATGACCCTATTCATTAACTTATAAATTCAAAACACGTAATTTTTTCATTTTGTTTTAATTGGAATTATCAAAGTGATACACCCCCGGGGACCTCAAGTAGAACTCGATCTAGTTTTTCTCGAACAGCTAGAAAACCATAAAAAAAAATTTTTAATTGTCTTTTTACTCGGAATATCTTTTTGTCATCTTGGCCTTTTGTGGAGTACCGGGTCTTAGACCCCCACCTCATTCATAAGTAGGAGGGGGACCCCAAATAATCGAACGGGGTCCCCAATGAAACGGAGACAGCTACTATAAGATAATATCCGCAGTAGTGTCCTTGTCTTCACCGGATGCCCAGGAAAAACCCTCGAACTCCAATTTAGGCTGCATCCCACTAGCGCCGATAGCCCAGCAGAACCACCCACAGTACTTGGCCGTATTATTATTAACACGAAATTCTTTCTATTCTATTTTTTATTCTTTTATTTTCTATTCTATTCGCTCTATTCAATATATCAAAAGCTTTTTATATCTTTTACCGTTGTTGAGTTATTCAAGAAAAACTAGGTTGTCATACTCAACTCGACCTATATAGAATACAGTATGAAGAACTTCTTATTTAATTTTCCAAAAGCATAAATAATTTTAATTTAAATAATAAACCGAGAAATTGCCGCTATAGGGCATTTACACATAATATTCACTGAACAAGTACGGTGAGATGTTACGTTCAATACCCCTGCCCTTCTAAATCTGTTCCTTTGGGAGTTTTTTTAAAATTGCATTGCTTTCGAGTTTTACATAAAACAGAGAGAATGAAATGGTTTCCGAGTTCAACTTAAAAATAAAATTTCCCGGTCCTCTAGACCCGTGCTTGCGACTTCGGATGGCCTACTGGAATGAAGAGCAGATTCCTGCCCTTCTAGATCTCTGCCTTTAGATACAACAGCGATGTTTTTTAATTGTCGAATGTTTCATCACCCTCAGATTTTGTTCTTTTCCAATATGTCATTTAGTGTGAATGTTTTTACTTAATTTTCTTAATTAAAGTAGACTCTGATCCGTCTACTTTAACAAAGCAATATATAAAGAAAACAGAATAAAACACATAGCTAAGTATAAATGAAATAGTTGGATAATTGTGGGCACTAATGAATTTAAGCTAAAACTTCCATTTACCTACCTGATTTAGTTTAAATAGTTCAAAACTCTCCATTCAAATCAATTTTCGCGATTAAAATTGCAAATTCAAATATCTTCAAATTCAATATCTTACTTTCGCGAAACATTTATTAGACACCAACCATAAAGAAGGGGGATATGAAATTTTACATGTCGAGTCCAAAAGTAAAAAATTAGAATTGTTAGAAGCTTTAGAAATAAATAAATTGAAACCTTTGTTATTAAATAGTCAATCAGATTTAAACAATTCACCATTATTCGACATTTAAAAAAAATACCCCCCCCCCTCCTTATTTGAACCTATTAGAGCGCTTATTTTGTCCCTTTTGTTATCATTTTAAAAATATTCCTTCCTTTTTCAAAGTACCTGCCACCACCTGCCAAAAACGTTTGCAAATTTATACTTACAGTGTATTTTACATGTGATAACTTAAAAACATTTTAGTTCTGAAAAGTGTTTAGTGCATTTTTTAGGTTTTCTAAAATATTGATATGGCAAATATCTTCAGATTAAGAATGTTGCAAGAGATATCGTCCTAAACGTCCCATGTTAATTCATAACCATGTGTTATAATTGTAATTCAATACTGTTTCAATTACATAAATTCTTTTGTCTGTTATCTGTAACCATAGCAACACGGAACTTATTTTAATTTTTCACGAAATTAATTCAGAAAACAGCATTAACACTTTCTTTGAAAAATTGCAATTATAAATAATTTTAATGCATTGTTGGTTTCAAGCAATTGCACTCAAATAGCGCTGATGTAATACGTTCTAGTAGAATTGCTACCCCGAACAATGCACGAGCATTTCCAAAGCAAAAAATGAGGTCTGGTTATAGTACTATTAAAAATTAAAACGAACGGTTTTCCTAAAACGCACTTGTCAGTTTCACTTAATTACGAACCACTTAATTAAATTTAAAAGAAAGGGGTCGCCTAACCCTATAATCTATGGCGCTGTAACGCATACAATTTGGAAGGTATCATGTGCCACATAATAATTAATATTTTTACTTGACTGTTTTAAACTGTTTTCGTCCCAAAAGTATACGGTCTCGATAACATTTGAATCGGTCATTTCAAAAACAACATAAGTCACAGAAATGAAATTTTACATGCATCAATAAAAACCATGTTACACAATACCATCAACATTTTTAACCCTTAACCGCTAGCTTGCGGTTACTGAGACCGCGTCAAGTTTTAATTTATGCTTAATTTTCGCCTCGTTGTACATTTGTCATTTCTTTTTTGTTATTATAAGTTAATAAAATATTAAAATCAATTGCTTTTTAATTTTGTCTGGCTTACTAGAATACCAAATAAAATATCTGTTGCAAAGAAAAATCAAAACGTTTTTTTTTGAAAAAAAAAAATCAATTATTTGACGTTAGTTGTTAAGGGTTAAAGTATTAATTGTTAAGTAACTAACAAATTAAAGGTCTAAAATAACAAATTTCCAAAAAAAAAGCTCAAAAATGTTGATGTTTTTGTGCACCACAGCTTTTATTCGTTACTGTAAAATTTTAGTTCTGTTGACTTAGCTGTTTTTGAAATGACCGATTCATTTATACGATAGATGTAAAAATTGAAAAATTAAACCACAAACATAGCTACACTGAATTCATTTCAAATCATGTATGCTGGGCGGTGCTTATGTTACAGATTTCCCTTTCGCCTATGTTGGTATTCATATAAAACCCCCCAACGCGCGATGGAAAAACTAAACACTAATAAAAGCTCTTAAAAAAGAAAAAAAATTCCATTACTAGCTTTTCATATTCTAAAGCTTAATTCTGTTTTCACTTTGTATAACTACTATACGAGTAGTCGACATTGCTTCGTCCAGGGTACAGACTATTTTAGTTTTTTTAACTTGTAAGCTTTTTGCTCGCAAATATATTATAAATATAAATATTTCAAAACTAGCCCTTTAAGTGGTCGTCAGAAAAGGTATTTTTTAGCATTTTGTTTTGGCTGTATCTCTGCTTGTAGTGAAATCTCAAACTCAAAATTTTTTGGGGACATAATAGCATTGGCTAAAATTTTAAATATTTATCTGGTCCCCACCAACGATATTTTTAGCGTTGAAACGTTTTTTGTTAAATTTTAAAGAATTAAAAAAACAGTGGAATGACTCGTCTTTCGTGCCAATAATTTTAAGTGGGCAGAGACTTGTAGGAAGGACGAGACTTTTACCTTTTGAAAGCCGCAGAGTGCAAACTGTTTTTTTATAATTTTTATAATCGTAATCGTATTGACAATATTTTAAAAGTTTGCGAATTGGGGTTGTTTTAGTTTACGTAAGTGACTTTGTATTATTTGAGTTAGAGTTTGTCCCAGTATTGGACTGAATTTGAATATTTTTGAATTGAAAATTTGGAAATTGGATGATTATAATTGTGTTTGTAAATTTGAAAGATTAATAACTGATTGGAAGGTAAAAAAATTGGATATGTACGCATTGCATAACTTTCCCCATTAAATTTAGGTATAAAAATTATCGTTCAACCTCCTCTTTCCGGGTACCATTCGAGAAGAAAGATCGCGAGGAAGCTACAGTTCGAATCAAAAATCAAAAGTTGAAAAATTTGAAAACCAGTTAAATTAAAGGTGCAGATTTACTTCTTTGCACACATAATTAGAGAGTAAATTTTCGTTCGCCATCCTCTTGCAATGTACCGTTCGACGTGGAAGACCTCAAGGAAGCGACAGGTCGCATCTGCGGAGCTCAAAAATCGCACTACGCGAGACACAGGGCGTAGAACCCGAAAACATGTTAAAATTTCATGAACGTCAAACTTGAATTAATTTCCGAAAATGTTTCGAATCGAGTTGCGACGCGACTCGTATTCCGTCTAACTCGATATACGTGCTTTAGAAAGAGATGCGACACGGTACGATTAAATAATTTGGGTATAACAAATAAACAAATAGTGGTCCAAAAGTAATTGACACTTGAACTTTTTTTATTTGCTTTATCATTTCCGCAATTTTCAACGAATTTTCACCATTTCAGCTGGCCTCTAAGTTTAACTATGATGTACATTTATGCCAAATTTTTTGACATTTGGTTGCGTGGTTTAACCTGTGCAATTGATACTATTTCTTTTCCTGTCCTAACCACACACAGACGAACATCCAACTAAAATTCATGATAAGAAACATTTTAATACCAAAATTTCAATTTTTGATTTTTGAGTGGATTACAATACTTTCCCTTATACATACGTATACGCATGAGGAAAGTAAAAATGAATTAGATTTCAAAATTATATAAAATTTGATTTTAGAATTGAAAAAATTAAAGTATTCAAAGTTAAAGTTTGATGGTAGTGTGAAATTTGTGTGCACGTCGTCGCATCTGGCTTGGTTTGCATTTGGAAAGTTTATTTAAAAGTTGAATTTTGATTTGAATTTGGTTTATTTAAAAATATAAATTTAATAAAGAAGAGTCTCATTGCTCAGCAGTGTGGTAGTTTAGTCCGAGGTGCAAATATTAAAATTTATATTTTTTCTCTACTTTTAAAGCTACTCATTTCAATATTTGCAAAAGAATTGGCAGAAACTTTCTGTTATTCAAACAACCAACGGTTGAATACGAATTCATTGTTCTATTAGTATTGTGACCAATGTTTTATATAATAAATAAAATTTTAAACTTTTAATACGCTTTCAAGTTGCATAGAAGGTAACTGAATACATTTTTCTAAAATTTTTATTTACGAGAAAGCTATAAAGAATATTTATAGAGCATACTTCACAAATTTGAAATTTTGTGTAGACGTGGTTCGAAAGAAAGCTAACAAATTACGATGTAAGCGATGCTTGTTATTTGATCTCAGAAATTTAGGAATATTTTTGTAAATTTCTTCAACCACGCCAGAAAATTAAGCAAGATTAAATTTCTCTTTTGTAAAAAAATCTAAACGAAAGCGTGATTTTCACATTATCATGACTATACGATATAACTTACGGGGGTTATGTTAAAAACATTAAAAGCAAAGTGCAGATATTCGAGATATTCTTAAATCAATATCAAATTACTTCCTGAAGTGCTAGTGTACAATTCAAGTGTGGCTTTAAAATATTGAATGTAAAACTCTTTTTTAACAAAATGCAATATTGTAGCTGTCTGTAACGTTTCGGTGCGAGTCTGTTTCTGCACAGAGCGGTCAACCCAATTGAGATATACAGAAGTCTGTGATGTGTAAACATTTGTACAAAAATAATTCAATAATAAAATATGAAAATTAAATTGTAAGTTTAAACAATGTGTAATATTTAAAAAATAAATTGCATAAACAAAATTTAAATTAAAAGACAATAAGGTCTTTTTAACTTTTCGATTGACAAAAATTAATAGTATTTTTTAATTAAGACGCTTCTTGAAGGAAATAATTAAGAATGTAAATTGAGTATTGAAAAAAAATATGTTCCAATAAATTAAAGCCCAACCGCTTGGTAATGCCGAAATAAACAATAGAGCACAAAGATTAAAGGAATTTTTAAGATTGCTATAGTATAAATAACAAATGGATTACTAAAAATCATGGTTTCTCCTCTAAGCCCTGATCTTAAAGGGATTATGTATATATCGACCCGCAGCTCATTGTTAAGAATACTACTAAATTACAAGCCGTAATTATCGATTTCTAATTTTTTATTTAAATATCGAACATGAATTGAAAGCAAATAAGCAAGACAATAGTAAAGAATTTAGCTTTCGAAATAAATAAATAAATAATCAATAAATTGATTACAAAAGTATGTGATGATGATTAAGCGAAATACATTCTTCTGCGTTTTAATCTAATCGCTGTTTAAGAGTACCTTCACAATTTTCTCCAACAATCATCAAAAGCTTACAAAAGATTTATTCAAACACTCCAAAATTAAAAACCTAATAATTAACTTTCTGGAATCAAAAATTTCATATTCCACGTAAAAGTAACTAGAATTATTTTTTCGGTTATGCAAAAAAAAATCATAGTAATATATGAATCTGCAAAAAAATGATGAAGTTCATTTTATTTATTTAGAACAAACAACACGCACTGGGTTTCCCTTAATAAATGAAAAACACTAAATACAAGTCGGGCTGATAGAATTGATACGGTAGCAATTCTCAAATGTCAATGTGGCGAACGGTAAAAGACATTCCATTATCTTGTTGCAACAAAGATTGAGCGTGCAGCTCTAGCAACCAATTCGAATTAGTATTGTGTGTTAATTGTAGAGCCCTTTAAAGGTAGCCCACGTCACAATCACAAATACCGTAATCATTACTTTACCAACTGACAACACAAGAAAACTTTTAATGGGAAAGCCTTATTGTGATTGACTCCATTCATTGAATTGATAGAGATACATAGTATATTGCATAACTACTTACTTCTCAATGTACCTAAGTAAATTTATTTTCAAGTATCGCTCTAAACATATTTTACAATTTTAGTTTTGGCTCATTTTATTTTGTTATTAGTTGTTTAACCCAAAAATTAATTAATAAAAACGCTATGACATCATCGCGTACAAAAACAAGAAGTGTTTCAAGAACTATGTTTCTCTCGTAAGCTTTCCATCACTGTGCAAACCAAGGTATCTGCGCGTAATAAGTAACAAAAATGGTATTTAAAATAACCGTCCTCGCTCAATACCACACTCACAGACACCTATTGCATGTAGAAGTTGCTAAATTTTTCCGGGAGCTGAATATCCCGTTTCTAGCCCCCAGTGTTACATCATTTATCATAAGGTGAGACCGTGCAGCCCCAAATAATAAAAATCGGTTCAAATAAATCGTAAATATTTTTTGTAATATTACAGTTAACTATATAAAATTAAATTCTTATCTTTATAAATACATGCTTCGATGATCTTAAAAATTTGAACATCGTATCGTGGTCCAAATATTTTTTATTTTGTTTTTCTTACATAACGTGGTCGGCGGCTATTAAGGCCTACTAAATTTAACCATAGTCTTACTTCTTGTATCAAAGTTTGTTTGCTTTATGATGTATTTTAACCCTCCGGAAGGCGCAAATACACAGCATATTTTGTTTAACGCTCTATATAGATGTTAGCAAGTACACGTAAGTACAAGTCGGTCAGTTTTATTAGTCAGTTGTGGTTGAGCTTTGAAGTAATTAAAGTGTCATATTTGCGGTGTTTGCCGCAGCCCGCCTCATAATGTAAGTATAATTTTTGTTGTTCGTTTTACATGTTTGTAGTAATATTTGTTAATTTCTTTATCTCTGCATGATTTATCACTTTTCTAGTGTAGATAATGAGTAAATAAAGTGATATGTATCGAAGCAGCCTCCATAATTTGCATAAATATGCTGAAGAAATAATAAATAATACTGTTTTATTGCAGTAAAATATCTTTAAGGCTTGTTTACTTTTTATTTCGATATTATAAAACTAAATCTTTATACAGAAATTTAAATATCATATAATTTATAATATATTCAGCAATATTTTAAGTGCGGTGTAAAAGCCGCAGCGCGCCCGCTCATGTAACTTTAATTGGTGTGCCCTCCGGAGGGTTAAAGTACTTTTGAGATATTATGAATGTAAATAATTAGTACGCATATTTATTACTAAATGATTGAGCGTTATTTTTAGTACTCTGAGCCCGATGCCTCCTAAACGAGCCACGTGGTCCGAAATCGATGATTTTGAGTGCTCCAAGGCGTTGTAATTCTTTTAAAAGAATGTTTAGTTGTTGCATTTATGCCTTTATTGATTTTAAATACCAAATAAAACCATAGGCCTTATTATCCTACCATATTAAAATAAAGCCTACTGGCAAGGTTTTAAAAATGTTTAATTTTGTGTTTGTTGTTGGTACAAGTTACCATTTTTCGTTTATATTTTGTAGAAAATGTACCAAAAATATGATTATTATTAAAACATGTTGATTAAATTAGATATTTTTCAAATATCCCTTAGCTTGGCCTTATTACGCACAGGTACCTTATTACTCTATAGGAGCAACGAACCGATTGAGGTGATTTTTTTAAGTAAACACTTGTAGTTCTAGGTTAAACCAAAGTACTGTAAAAGAATTTTAAATTATTGTATTTCTGATCACATCAAACTTTAAACGCGTTTTTGGCAAAACCACAGTTTTCATCATTGTGCACACGATTACTCGAGAAGCAATCAACCGATCGATTAGAACTTTTTTTTTAATGCTTTTAGTTGAAAAATAAACCCATAATACTAGTTGAAGCTAAGCGTTTTTATAAACAAATAAAAAAAATACATTAAATCTTAAAAACTAAAATTTATATATGAAAACTCAAAAGGACACGTATTTTTCAGTTGAAAAAAATTGATTGACAAAATAGTGAACGAATTATAATAGAAAATAGAGTATTGGAATGCAAAAAGTTGAAAATTTATTGATTGGGCAATATTATTTCATACTAGGCTTTTAATGGATTTCTTATCACACGTAATATTTAAATCATAAAAAATAGCAAATTTATTAAGTAAAATTTGTAAAATAATTAGTTTATCTTTAAAACGTTTTTCATGAGTTAATACGTATTTCGCGTGGTGAAAAATAATAAAGTATTACGCAAAATATTAATCGATATTAGGTACTTACTCGGATTAGTTAAACATGTTCTATGAAACTATTTCATTAATATACAATTTATTTAAATTATATTCTGTTGAATTTCAACAAAATCTTAGTGAGCAACAGAAGTTAGAAATACTTTACAGTAAATGTAAGATCCAAATTAATTGAATTCATTAAAGTACATCGTTCCCAATCGCTTTGAACTTCACGATGAACAGAGAAATAGTTGAGTAAGGAAAATCATACGGAGAAAGGTATTCCAAATATCAAGCGATTAAAAAGAGCTCCCGTTAAGAAAAAAGATTCGAAGCACAAGAGCCGCTTCTACATTTTACTTACTAATGTAGGAAATTATATTTTACATTTTAAGACGACTAAGAAATTTAAGCAATAGAATAACAACATTTTGTTTAACTCTTATTAAAAACTCAACTTAATAAAAAAGCAACTGTAAATTAGTTAAGTTTAATCAAAATTGGATTCTAAAACTCAACATCCTTCTCTAATTACTTTTGCAATTTACGTAATTGGGGAATTTTATTTATCCTTCCACTTTGTTCTCTTCTACACAAAAAAAAATCTTATTAGAATTAAAAGATAATTCAATAAAAGAAGGCATATTAATTTAAAAAAATATACGAACGGAATATTAAAACATAAAATAAATTCAAATTTTTAAAACCCTCTAATCAGGATATCTCCTTAATTCATTTATTCGTATAGCGTAAGCTACAAACGGTCCCGATTACTAAAATATGCTTATTTGCTCTATTTCTTTATATCAATCAATCAAATCAATATATTTTATAAATAAAAGTTTTGAAAATTTATTATTAAAGAAAATGATTCCGTTAGGTATCTCATCGATATATCAGTAAGAATACAATACAGGGTGCGGCGGAAATCGAACAATTTTTCAACACAGACTGTGATCTGGTTCAATCGTCGTTTTCCTGGCAACAATTTTGTACTGTAAATTTTTATTCGTAGATGAGATTGCCTCGGAGGTTTGCCTTTGCCTAGAGCCTAGACGATCAGAAAGAGTTCAGTTAAAGTAATAGGACATTGAGTAAAAGTAAAGAACGCCAGAAGACACCAAAACATCCAAAAAAAGAAAATGATCCTTATTAAAATAACTGCTAGACCAATTTTTCTTTAAATGTCAAACCAAACCTGAAATGGATCACATTTTCAGATTGACAGTGAATGCCATGTTATTTGTACCGGAAAACAATTTGCAGGAAAGGCAACACTTACGCCTGTTTGCGCAAAGAAATAATCAATCTTTAGAACAATTACAGCCTTTTATTTATTCGGAAATACAATACAAAAATATTCAACTTCATAAAACGGAGACGACGTTACTTTACCTAATTATAACATTAGCTAATATATCTATATACCTACAAAGTTTTGGTTTATGTATCACAAAGAATAAACAAAAGCAATTAACAAACTTCTCGTTTTCTGTTCTTACTCTTCTGCTTATAGATAATGCGTCGCGAGTCAAGTAATTAACCGAAATTAAGTAATTTCAAATTTTCCTGTCGGTGAGCAAAATAAACCTGCAGTTTTACCAATGTTGCTAAATTATCATTTTTTATTATAACTGTAAAAAATATACCCAGCGTTAAGTCACAAAAATTTTATCAAAGGACATTTGTCCTGCACAAGTACCTAAAAGTAACTAATTCTTAGGCAACTTTTGTCTCTCTATCTAGATAGTTAAAGAAGATTAAATAAAAACAAATCTCTCTTTTTAAGCAAAATATTTTAATGAAAAAAATTGCGTTGTCTGCGTATTTGATTTTTGCTTTTCATGTTAGCCTTGAAGATGTAGTGAATAAATACCGATACCCTCAGTTTAATGAAAAAATTGATCTTAACTTGTAACCAACGTATCGACTGCTCTAGATTTATAGGAATATGCTGACTAGAACAGCAGTTGCAACCAGTACATTTAATGAAAATTAACTAGTTTCAGTAATTTTTAGAAGTATTCTCTAAAGGGAAATCCTAACATTATTAAATAAGTTTAAAAATAAAACTTGCAAACATACAGTATAGATGGCGCATAATACTTAATACGTTAAAATCATTAACTTATGATTTAAGTAAAATCCCAGACGAGATCGAGTTTTTCTAGTTGAATATAAAATTAAACAATATAATAAATATAAACTTATTCATTATAAAATGCAAAGAGCTTGACTGTTTGGTGACAAAAAGTTTAGATAAGATGTCACCGAGTATAAAAGTTTAATGTACATACACTATGACTGCACGAAAGTTTTTACGTTAAAATTACATAGTGGAACAATTTAATTAAAGGTAACAAGATAGCTTCTATTTCAAGCCAATGCAATTTGAATTAAAAAGTTGTGTACGCCAGTAAATAAAAACATTTAAGTTAGTCGAGCATGTGCAAGTAAACAAAACCATCTCACGAATAGAAAATAGACAGAATTAATTGCAAGAGCGAAGTATATAATACATCCATCTCGTTAATGAACTAAGCGGCATCAAATCAACCACACAAATAAATACTATCTAACCAATTCCGAAACAGCATCGCATTTTTGTTACGAAAATTTAGTAAAAGAAATATCCTCACAGGGTAATACACAAATTGTGCCATCAAAAAAATAGTATGAATATTTAGTACTTCGTCGTGTGGCGACAATGGAGGAGTTTTCTACTTTTTTTTATGTTTTTATTTGAAAGTAGAGATCAAACGGAGCCATCAGTTTTTTTTTCAGATTTTTTTGAGTGCGTTAAGTATCAGAAAAAAATTAATGAAATTTGAAATTGTTAGGGTTATGACGTCATAACCCTTCTTTGAGTGGGAATGGATAAACCTATAGGATTTTAGACAACTGTACTATGTTGCCGTACTTTCTTCTATTAAAATGTTAAAATGTAGATGCCTACCTGATGACAAGTAATGGCCGCCGTGTATTTCGTGGTTACTTTTTTATTTTATGAGTGATTATGGATTACTTAGATTCACAATTTTTATTTAATGAAAACAAATACTTTAGTTTTACAAAGATCTCGACAACTTAAAAGAGCTTTGCATCCACAGTTTAAGATATTTTAAATGCCACACATAAACGGGTTTACGCCTTCTGGCGATTTTCATCAAATTAACCCAGTTTGTAGAGTTTTTCAAAAATAGAACAGATTTTGTTAGTGAATTGGTTTAACATGCATTCTTAATGTAATATTTGAAGTTCGTTACATTTGGTTATTCTGTTCGGTTATAATTTGTTGATCGGTTGTGCTTCGGTAAGATTCACATGTCGACAATGTTTCGTTATTTATTTACAAACAAGATAATTCTTTGTATATTTTACATAAATATATTATATGAACCATTTAAAACATCAATAATACTTTTACAAGAGCTGCATCCACAGTTTAAGAGATTTTCGCCAGAAGCTTACCAGAAGCTACCATCCAGCTTATAGAGTTCTTAAAAAGAGTGCACCAATTTTGTCAGTTAAAGCATTGATCAGCATTGATGTGACGAAATAATCAATAGCATTAAATGAAAAATAAAGAATTTGAATTAACATATGATAGCTGTCAATAATAACCCAATTAAGAACTGACAACATCGGAACGCCATGTTTAAATCTTATTGGTTAGCTATGGTGGGCAGATTAAATATTTTTTTGAAATTCAAAAAAATTTTTAAAATTGTAGGCTGAGTTTTAAGACCAACCAATTACATCAACATGCGGCATTTTTATTACAGTTTCATGTTTACATATTATTTCAAAAAATTATTTCTAAGGAAACTCCCCCATTAATAACGCGTAAAGACCTTGGCTGTGACTGTGGTAACATCTATGCTGCGGCTGCATTGACTATTTAACTGAAATTAACAAATTAATTTCTCACAAAAAAAATTTACTTCTACATAAACAGCTGATAATTATATGCGTAAGACAGCCAACTCAACTTCTCTCCGATGTCGTAGGTTGTTACTGTCGCGAGATGTTCGTGTAATTATTTGATTACTATGCGAATTCACATTGTTGAAATTCGTTTTATAATAATTAACAGCTTACAAATATGTTTTCGTAATTTACAAGATAAATAGCTATTTCAAGAAATCTCTTTTTGCATAGTTTTATGTTTAACATAGTTTTGCGACACATAACTGTCTTTAAATTTTAGATTATAGATTAAACACTCCAAAATTAAGAGACTGCGGTGGTTAGTTAGGATAATGAGCGAAACTTTTAAGTATTTTTAATGCGATTTTGTCACAGTATAATAAAGAAAATTAAAACCATATCAATTTCTGAATACCAATTTCTCCTACAAAATTCCTATATCAATTTGTTGCGACAAAAAGTTTCCGTGTAAGACAAGCTTTACTCCTTTCAACAATATCATTTCAACCCTTGCTGGTAAAGTTAGAGAGCAGCCTACCCAAACCTAACCTTCATTCAAAATCGCAGACACGGTTCTATTTTTGATGATAGATAGATATCTCCAGGGTAAAAAAAAGTTGTGTTCCATTAATTTCTAAGTGCAGCATTGTCGCGTACAACTCATTTGAATTAATTATGGCTATAGATAGCTTTCTCTTGGTTAGTTCAGAATACCACCACAGATTTGTTTGATTATATTGATTTTGTTTTTGTCAAAAAAGGCCAATTTCATTGGCCAGTCCACCAATGAAATTTAGACTTGAAAATAAAAAAGTAGTTTTTAAGTGTGCAGATGAAATATTTCTAAAAATGGACACACGATAAGTATCGTACTTAGGAAAATCTCGTGCCATTTTCAGATCGGAAAAGCTGCGTAAAATGAAATTACAATAGAAGTTATCTTTACAACTTCACTTCTTAATAAGAATGACAAACACAGGCTTTGCGTGTATTTGCTTTAAGCATTATAACGAGGACATTTTTAATTAGACGCTCACTATCCAACAAATTAAATTTTCTTCTCTTTAGCACAAAGTAAAATGTTATGTCCATTTTTCTAAAAGCAATCATAAATTATCTTCTCGTAATATTCAGAACTTTACGAAAGTATCTTAATCAAAACTGATTAAATTATTGAAAAAATGTATAATAAATATCGATCCGCAGACGCATTAAGGTGTCGAAACAGGACCTCGTTTAAATGATTTATTTCCTTGCAACGGGATATTGCCTAAGGTAAGTTAGGTAATTCCCCTATAATGTTTGAAAAGTAAAACAATGTTGTAGTTCTCCTCACTATTTCATAATTATGCGTTTACTACAACCCTTTAGCGTTTCTGAATTCTAAAAGAAATTTACATCACAGTTCAAGGACACAATAACAATGCTTAATTTTCATTTATAATTACTAAATGTTAAATTGTAATTTCACATAATTTAAACTTTAAAACATTAGCCTTAGGTAAAAGTAAATAGTAAGCACAATTCCAATATGCTATAAAATACTAATTGTTTTACTTTACTAAGGATTCCACCCATGCTCTCAGACTCAAGACTGTTTTAACAGCTAGCTGCCAGAAAATTTAAATTGTATAATAGGCAACTCGTGTAAAATAAAGTGAAAGTTGGTGGCGTATTATTCCAAAACTAAAATCACATAACCTGTGAGCCTGGAAAACTCAAGCTGAGTGTCAACAGCGACATTAACTATAAATCCCACTAGAGTGAAGCAATTCTTTTAGTTACAATAACAACATTTACGGGTACTAACTTAAAATATTCAAGCTTCATAATGCTAACTCTTTACATGTGTAATAAAATAATAAAAGTAGTTTAAATCTTACACTAAAGTTAGAAATACATAAAAATAAGTTAAATATGAATCTTTTTAGTCTTATACACAATATGGAAAGTATTGAATATAATGTTGAGTGAAAATTTTATCGAGACAACCGCAACCGGATCAAGTTTATTGAGCAAAGACGAACGCGGTTAAAATTATTAAAAACTAAAAAGTATTTTATTAAAAACATAAAAACACAATATGGTTATTTCTGATAAAAGCAGTTAAGTTTTGTTTTTTATCCACAAAAAATGTTGTAACTCGTATTTGTTCGAATTGGAATTGTATTTTCTTCTAACATAAATTTCATAAAGGAACTTGAAAATTAAAACTTATTTTTATTAAGTTTTTATATCTATTTCATTACTTTGTTGTTATCTATACAAACTAAATCTTCCTTCTGATGCATTTCAATTCTTTCATTTTAAAATTGCTTCGCTTTTATATTGCTGTTTTCAATATTTCAACCGAATAATGAATTGTGTATCATTGTAACGCGTTTCGACTTCAATAGTCATCTTCAGAATTCTAAATTATTAACCTCGTAATCATCTCTCTCTTTCTAACATCAACTTATTTACGCTTAGCACGGAATTATTATACACTGTGATTGAGTGTAAATGAATCATTAATCATCATTTTTTCAGCATTCTCACACTGATGAACAAATGCCTCCGTGTGTTGCCAGTTACTTTTCCGTATTGCCAAGTACGTTTCTAACTAGATTTCACTAGATTGACGATTAATTAATAATCGAATTTCAAACTTTTGATTTAATAATTACTTTGAGGCAATATAATCCCAGACATGTGGAACAAATGTCAAAGCAAAGAGCTAAGATTTTGTCAAAAAATTCTTTTAAAATAACCGAATTTAGTTTTTCATTTATTGAATTTAATACCCGCCTACTCGTTTTAACTTTTACAATCAAAATAATATTTCGTATTTTCGATAAGTTAATTATAAGTTCTAAAGTTTTAGGTTACTGAAATTAACCTGCAGCAGTCAGTAATAATCTTAAAATTGTAAACTAATCAAAATTTGTAATAAATTTGGTCTACTTTACACATGGAAAGTTAGACAAATTTAAATTAAAGATTTGAAAGTTTCTTACGAGAAGTGCTTTTAAACAAATTTGTATACCTTTCTGTAATCTATTGAATGCTAAATTTGAACTAGGTTTACTTTTTGAAACTCGGAAACAAAAAATATATATAGCGTTAATTAAAGTTAACAAAATTAAATATACTAACGCTTGTGTTCAGCAAACATTGCCGATAATTTAACCTGTATGTATCCTGGTTGGACAATCCCAATTCTATCACCTACCAAAAAAAAACATTACTGAAAACCCTGTTAAGAACCAATAAATATTTTTCAACTTGAATAGGTCAGGCATTTAAAAGCAATCTAGCGCGTCGGGCATTCACAAGATGCAATTTATAATTTTCCATTGAAACAAATAAATCGTACGCTATGAAAAATTGCAGTAACGACCGAAAAGTTAAAAAGTTTCAAGAGAAAACTCATTTAAAATTAGCTGCAGTTTTCCATATCACATGCTTGATTTGTTTCAATTGGATTTTATATACCAAACATTGTTTGCGTTTATGTTCCGTTTTAGTTAATTCAAAAAATAGAAGAGATATTTTTAAATACTTGTCCAATGTTTAATCGTCAAGTTATTTCTTTAATTAAATTTTATTTAATGAAGTAATGTAAATGAAAACATTATAATTAAATGTTGAAGAGAAAAACAATGCTAGGTAGATAAGAAGTAAGAACAGAAGTTAAAAATTAAGAATATGTGAAAAGTGAATGAGGAATTTGATATAATTGTAAATAAGAACAAAAAAATTGATTAAGTTAAATTTTAAATAAAAAAATATAATACATATTTATGATATCGTAGCAAATTTAGCAAGGTCATGCGCGTCAGTGGTAACCGAATGAATATAAATAAATAAGTATTAAACAAATAAATAAAAATAATTAAAAGAAATATATAATTTAACAATAAACAATTATTTTATATAACCTCCAAACTTGGCATTAAACGTAATATTAAACTTTTTTAAAAAATCTATATTATATGTTGTATCATTTATTATTAATTAAATAATTGTTTATTGTTAAATTATATATTTATATTGCTAATTAATAATTTAAATAAAATACAAAGTCTTTTGGATTACGTAGAAACTTTATATCGCGCACTAATTCGCGTCGATAGTAGGGAAACCCCATATAATTGATCTAAACATTTAACAAGTTGCCAAATGAAGACGGTGCATAGATATTGTTTGTGCCCATGACAACTTTTGTTCAGAATGATATGAACTACAAGATATAGAAAAATCAGCCAATTTAACCGAAACCCAATTTCCATATACTTTTGTGCGGGGTCCTTTATGACCACCCCAATTTATAAATGAAAGTCATGGCAATACCATATGATATAAGATCGGAGTAAAATCTAATTGCGAAAAATGTTGTATAATACCCATCATCTAATTTTTACTTTCTCAAAATACAAAAAACATTAGAAACGAAATATTTTTCAAATTTTAATGGATATGTTTCGTAATCGACAAAAAATTTAGCTTTAAAAATGTCTGAGTGTGTTTAGATGTACATTGTCTATTCACTCTGTTTGTGAGTGCCGTAATGGTTAAGATATTCATAACAAAATTTTACAGATACATACATACAAAAATTCATGTTATACGTTTATTTTTTGATTTTCATTTATTTAAAATATTATTTTATAATACTTAAAAAAATATTTTTAAAGAAAATATTTGAATTTTAACTGGAAGAGCAGTAAAAAAAAAGATTATTTTGTTTAGAAAATGGAATATTTTCTTAATAAATACTAAATCACTACCGTCTGCTGACCACACTAATTATTTTGGGATTATTTCTAATTACTTGTAATTTGTAACTTATTAATCTAATAATAATTGTGCAACAGGCTACCGGTGGTCTCCTATGGCTTTGATTTCAAGTTCACACATTTATTAAAATCTTTCAAATTCATAAATTTTTTTTTTTTAATAAAAGCGTCTCGATACAAAAATATTTTAAGATAAATTATTGATGCTAATGTAAAAAGTGAATAGCATTTTTGATTGATATGTTCTATAAAATTTTACGTTATTCAATCAATAAAAACATTAATAAAAGAAAATTCACCATGATAACCGTCATTAATAGAAATATCTGCTGACAGAAACGATGCCTAGAAAAATTCATTTCCTCAATCTACAAATTTTCTTAAATAACCAAACAAGTTGCTAAATTAAAATTTTAACAATTAACAACTTCTAACCACTAAGCTTTTCCCGATAAAAATGACATGTTTATAGAAAAGGAAACTGTTAATGTGACAAGCAAAAGCAATATTGGCGAAAGAGATTTACTTTTTATAGTACACGGTCATAAAAGCAAAAGATATGAAGGTAAAGCACCCTTTAAATTGTCGGAAAAACTATAATGGAAAAATAATTTGTTTCATTGTTACTGTGCATATAAAATTATTACATTTCAACCGTAAAAATGTTACGACCTAACTTCTGAATTTTTTTAATAAACTTTTCAATTACGGAATTAAAATATTTTACTCTTTCTTTTCATTAAATTTAATTAAAAGTTATGGTTATGAAAAAATTTAAGTTCAAACTGGAAGTTAAAACTACCAACTTTAAATAAATTATAATGATTCACTTATGTGAATTGGTTTTAATTTTCAAGAGAGCAGTTCACAATGAATTCGTTGACGGCAGGCATGGCACATTGCCAACATATTACGTTCGTATAGAAAGAACAAAGAACTTTTTTATTGTACTTGTAAAACCCGCAGGTAAGGCAAAGGGCTGTAGTGTGTGGGGTGATCAGTTCTAATCGTGTAGGTAAACCCCCTGGATAGCCCCCTATTAGACTGAAGATAAACCAAACCTTTCGAACCGAGATGGTCCGAGTTTTTACAGAGTGAGAAATTATACATTGATTATACAAGAAAACTCTTGACCTCCCAATCCAACTAATTGTCCAGTTTTCCAAAATTAAATAATAATGTCCTATGCAATTACAATAAAAAACCAAACTCAGTCGACCAAACGAGTATCCTAACTTTAATAAAGTTTGACAAAATCCCGAGGTCGACTTCCGTGCAAGATTTTTTTGATGGAGAACTGCCTGCGCAACCAAATCCTTACAAAATTATTTAAAGAAAAGATTCGTAAAATCTAAAGAGCTGGATCTGACATTAATGGAAACAGTGCAAACGATACCATAAAGGTGGGAACCCGTTACAGGTGTAGAACTGGTGGCAGTGGCGTAATTAGAAAATGCTTTTAGGGGGGGGGGCAGATTAAAGATTTTTCAGAATCTCGTTCATCCATTCATGCGCGTCAGTTGTAACGAATCCTAATAAATAAAATCCCCAGCTCGCTTCTGCTGCTCCTCCTACAACGTGTCATTTTTTGGAGAAAAAAACACTCTGGTTGGTCAATTTTTTTTACCAACCAAAAAATATATTAAGGTAGTAGTCTGGTAACTTCCACGTTGTTTTACATCTTTATTGGAAATTTTTTTTTCTATGGGAAAATAAAATTGAATGGTTTTGGTTTTTTAATATATTATTATTGACATCTGAAGGATACAAAACAAAATTTTATTCACTTCATTTTACAACGTTTCATTATTATTATTATTATTGGTCAAAGTAAGCGTTTCAAAAAAAAGGTACGTAACTGGCCAGGGTGATTTCGGCTCTTGAGAACATCGGAAATAAAAAAATCAAAAAGATTATTAATCTATAGACTTATCGTTATCGCTGGAACTAGAATTATTAAATTTTATCAAAAAATAACAAAATGGCCGACTTCTAAAATAAAATTGATTCTTTTCAGACACAAATCGGGCTGTAAAATGGAAAGTTAGAGCTGGAAAAAAAGATCCTAGTTCCAGCGATAACGACAAGTCTATAGATTAATCCTGTTTTTGAATTTTTTATTTCCGATGTCCTCAAAAGCCGAAATCACCCGGGCCAGTTACGTACCTTCTTTTTACTTTGACCAATAATAATAATAATAATAAAACATTGTAAAATTAAGTCATCCTTTAGATATCAATAATACATACTAAAAAACCAAAACCATTGAATTTTATTTTCCCATAGAAAAAAAAATCCCAATAAAGACATAGAAAAACGTGCAAGTTACCAGACTACTACCTTAAACTAAGATTAGGACTAAAAATATTTGTCCGATATTAATCCAAACCGGGAAATTTGAATTTTTAAGCAAAAATGAGGGAAGTTTAACCTTCCGCTATTGGCAGGATGCGAAGTGCATAGTGGGGGTAGTAAAACCGACGACAGCGTACGCGGTGGACAAATTGTGCAAAAAAAGTGGCAACTTTTCAAGTTGTCCTATGTTACCAGTGTAAATTGAACATTTTAAAACAGCTTTTTGTCGTATAAAAATCGATTTTTACAGCAAAACTTTTTAGAGAATTTTTGTTGCAAATTTCATGGTCTTTAATTTTGTTTATTTACATTTTTAAATTAAAAAAAAAATTTTTTAATAAAAAAATAACAATTTACTGCAAAAATACAATGGAAAATTTAGAACTACCGGGGGCGTGATGTGGTGGCGCTGATGTTCGCACCCTGCCAATAGAAAATTAAAACTTGGAAAGCATACTTATTTAATTACTTTACTGAACACTCTCCAGTACATATAATAAAATTTCTACTCTTTTAGAATACCTACAGAAGACAGAATAATTACACAAATTTCGTCGAAATAAGCTGAGAAATTAGGGGTACAATCCGAGTCATCCTTAGGGAGAGGGCACTTGCTCTTTTGCCCCCCTCTAAATACGCCACTGACTCGTGGAGGCTGTGGTTAAGACCGTATGCTGATTTAGGAGCCTGAAAAATTCCAGACCTGGATGACGCGCATGTTCAACAAAATCCGTAATGATTTGAAGATCTGTGTTGTAATAGGCGCATCCGGCCGCAGTCGCCTTCTAGGAGTGCAACAGTTAGAATTTAAGTATAGTGATCCTTTAAAGTTACTGTACTTTTAGCATGCAAATTTTAACGTGGCTCATGCGCTTGACAGTTTCAAAACGTATTAAACTGCTGGAAAAGTGTACGACGGCGACGTAGTAAATGAAAACATTTCATGTACTAATCGCAACTAAATCGTAAACCAACGAATAAAAAATGTCCAATATTGTTTTATTGTTTGCAAAAATATTTATCGAATTAATTGTTACGTTTCCTTAATATTATTTGTCAACCAAACGATTGAGAAGATCAAGTTCTCATATAATCAAAGCATTTCGATTGTTCGAGACGTGCTTAGTAACAGAATTCACGTACTTTCTTGGCGATTCACCATGAAAAAGGATTTTAGATTCCTACATACCAAATTTCTGACCATTCATTTGAATAACTCAATATAATTCATACTTGACAGACTTGTATGTAGGTCGTTCACCGATCTTTTTTCAAGTCAGTTCTAATTCGAGGAAGCTCAAATTATTGTATGTATCAGAATGTCATCGTCTGTATACTTCAGGGATTAGTGCTATAAAGTTGACATTACGTGAAGAGTGAAACTACCTGCTGATGCAATTTCAGCAATTTTTTTACCTTATTATTTTGTTAATTGGCAATACGTTGTCTACACGTAGTCTTTTGTGCCAAGATGGCGAGAGAACCAGATATCCGATTTTAGAGTCCTTAATAAAACTTAAGTTTAATTATTGTGAAAAAGTGTTTAATTTACAATTTGGAAATGAATTTAATAATTTTGAATATAATTTAATAATTTTAAGAAAATTAAAACGGAAACTGCGGAAGTCAATTTGGAAATAAAGCAAGTTTAGAAGAAGATAATTAAGGAGAAATTATAATTAAAATATAATTGGATTATGGTAAAGTTTTATAAAATAATACTCCAAAATTATGAGGACAACAAAATTTATTGATAAGCAGACACATGCATATTGGTGTCAAATTTAATTAATGTTTTCATTTTACTAATTTATTAAAACGAAATTTAAACTTTTAACGATAAATTTAGGAAGAATTATTTTTTTGAAAATCTATTAGAAAAATTTGAATCTATTAACTACATACAAAGACGAGAAAGGAATCGCTGGGGAAATCTGGTGTACAAGTAAAAAAAATCTGAGGAAATCCGGAGAAATTTTAGAAAATAGATAATCTGAGGAGATTTTAGGAAGTCCAAAGAAATCTCGGTAAAGAAAATTAGAAACTTAAGGGGTTACCCTACTGTGAGCAAAATTAAAACAAAGTTAACTTTAAAAATTAATTCCGAAGAAACTACAACTGTGATTATTTTAATTTTTGGGTATTTATTTAAAACAATCTTACTCAGTATACATGTAAAATTTTATTTAAAAATATTTATAATTGCAAGAGTTACATGGCTTGGCGAATAGCATTGTTTCTCTGATGGTGTACATGATTTTGACAATTTGATCAATCTGAAAAAAATGAAAAAAATTTTTTCATTAATTACAGTGTATTGGCTATAGCGTGACGAGGGATTTTGGATATATTCGTTTTAATTGATGAAAAAAAAATTTTTTGAATTTATTGTTAAAAAAAATTTCATTTTTTTCAGACTGAGCAAATTGTCAAAATCATGTAGGGGAGAGGCTTGTAATTTGACCACCCTTAGCATTTTTGCTCCATAACTCATCTTCTAATTAATATTTTTGGATATGTAATACTACCATTGGAAAGAGGACTTCATTAGCTAAAATTTTTGCTGAAGACACTTATTAGATTACTCGAAAAACAAAAAAGTTATGACCGTTCTCCCGAAGAGGCTAAAAATTGGCTCATTTTATTTTTGGCATGTAAGTTGACCACCGCCTAAAAAGTTGCTGAAAAGTCAAAAAACTTAACTGAAATCGACTGATGTACAAAATTAATAATCTTTTATTAAGTTTTAAGTGAAAAAGTGAAGAAACAAGAATAAAAAACCTCAAAAGTGAATTAATTGTGATAATTACAGGTTAGAAAGTTTTGTTTTGCTAAACTACACAGTTAAAACAAATAAATAATGTATTCTGCGATATTTCTATGCTAACCTATTTTTCCTTAAATAATGGCTGTTCTTAGATCCATCATAATATCACCCACAAAATCTGATTTTACTGATCAGCACAAGATTCCCAGTCGTTACAGAGCTTCCAAACTCTTTCTCATATTCATACTAAAAAATTTACACTTCTTCTCTCCGTAAATGCAACGTAATGATTGACTAACAGACAACTGTGACAGGTAGCAGTATAAGATTGGATATCCAGCCTGACGGCTCCGCCAACTATCCTGTTCTTCAAGTATGAAACAATGCTGTATTGACCTCCATTGTTACTGACTTTTTTAAATCTTTGCAATCTATTTTATACTCAAACAAACCTTTATCGGAATTTCACGCTCCATTCTCCTATACTTTCTTTTTTTCTTGAAAAAAAGTAAGAAAGGAACTGATTTACCAAACACAAGAGAAGAATCGCTGAGAAAATCTGGTGCACATATAAAAAAAATAGCTCTGCTGGGCAGGAAACTATTTTAAAACAAAATGCAAATATACTCGTTTGGAGCGTATGGGGGCACACATTTTATTACGAGTATATACGTGTAGAGCAGCAAAAAAGGTAATTATATTTTATAGTTCAGTTCGAGAAAACTGCCTCTTTTTATTTAAGTCTGACTGAAGCATGGTGTACATGGTCGGATAGTTTGAAAGCTGACTTTGTTTAAAATATTTATTGTTTTTAAGCAAAAATTTTAGATACCTAAGATTTAAATATAATTAGAAGTGATTTTAGCTATAAATAATTTAAGCCTCCACAAACAATAATTACCGTTTAAAAGTGCCGTTTTTTGAATTTCAAAACTTTAAAAAAAATTAGAAAAAAAGAAAAAAGGAAAAAATTGAACCAACATTAACCATATAAACACTGACTTTAGACATCCAACATCGGAAAAAATCACATGTTTCTGATTTTGTGGTATGGTGTTGGGATAGCGTTAAACCAAGTTTGTAACTTCGAAAGACCCGTACTAACTTCGTGGTGCTTGAAAACCTCAAAATTTTCAGCTTTTGGCCCGATACTTCTAAAAAGATGCTTCCCACGGAAAAAGTCATTCTATCCTTTTTTGAAGCTGTGAATATTTCCTATAATTGGAGCCCAGCCCGAATTATTTAGGTACAATAGATCCCAAGATCCCAAGACCTCAAAAATTGAATTTTTTTCCAAAAAACAAAAGCTGCTGAAAGACTGCGTCGCTATGCAGTTTTTCCTTGCAGCTATATCATCAAGGGTCTACACCAGCGCTGGTCTAAACTCATCAAAGTGCCTCAAGAAAAACTCCTTTCCAATGAAAAAAACAAGCGGCGCCTGATTGAGTTCCTTCACATCAGGATGGAAAACCAGGGGATTCCCATCAAACAAGCAGCAGAGGATGCTGACTGCTTAATTATGGAGACAGCTCTAGAGAAGAGAACTTCATATGAAACAGTTATCATCATTGGAGAGGATATGGATCCACTGGTTCCCTAAATGGACTGGGCTTCAACGTTGACAACGTGTTCTTCCAGAAAATTGGCAGGAGTTAGGCTGGTTGTCAACAGTTCACTTCTACAAGTTTCAATCAAGGCGGCTTGTCACTTTGTCCTGGATTTGAAATGTTCCTCCACGCATTTACCGGCTGTGACACTACCTCTGCCCTTTTCCAGCAAGGAAAAATGAAAATGATGGCTGAAAATTATTTTCTTGCAAATGGCCCAAGAAATGCAAGAGAGGAACTTGCTCATGCCAAAAAGCAGGGCTGAAGTGATCTGCTGTGTGTAAGTTCTGTCAAGGCAAGACTTGAATGAACATCGTCCCCGTTGATATCGACGAGACTGACGACGAGGAAGACCTCGGCAGCCTCCTACCTATCACCTTCTCATCCCAAGGATCAGCAGCAATATTTTATAATTTTAAACTTTTTGGGAAAAAATCTAATTTTTGAGGTCTTGTATGTTGGAATTTATTGGACCTAAAAAATTCGGGTTAGGCTCAAATTATAGGAAATGTTCACAGCTTCAAAAAAGAATGCAATGACTTTTTCCGTAAGAAGCATCCTTTTAAGAGTTTCGGGCCAAAAACTGAAATGAGTCGAAAAATTTCGAGATTTTTCGAGCACCACGAAGTTAGCACAGGTCTTTTGACTGCAAACTTGGTTTTACACTACTGATAGATACCCTAACAACATACCACAAAATCAGAAACATGTAAATTTTTCCAATGTTTCCAATAAGCAAGTTCCAACATCTGCTTCATGTCTGCAAAACCATTGAGGTGGAGCTAAGCAAAGTACATTTTCCAAATAAAAAATTTGCACCTTAAATTTCCTCTGACGTACCATAAGATTCCAAACAATGCACAACATATTTACTCTATATTCTATTACTTCCCTAACGCTGCATGCTAGATGACTTAAAAATAACTACTTTTGTCGCAAAAATTTTGTTCTATTCCAATTTTAAGATATTCCCAACCACAGCAGTGGCTTGGTGCAATCGCTGGTTGAGTTACAGAGCGGAAATTCTGAGTTCGAATCTCGGACTTGGCAGAATTTCTTAGCTCGGCCTTCCGGTGTGCATCAACACGTTGTGTATTTAAGAATTGGTTCTATATTTACATAAGTCTGGCCAATTGACAAAAGTCAAGGTCAAAAATTAATTTAAAAAAAAAAGATATTCCAGGGTTGTTATTACATCATTAATAACAACATTACATAATTCTGCAGCAAAAAATATTACTATTACATTAATTATTGGTTTGGTTCAGTTTGAAAAAACTGCCTCTTTTTATTTAAGTCTGACTAGTGCATAAGAAATACCATGCTTAACAGAAGCATGATGTACAATCGTAGACCAAATGCCTAACGTAGTGTTCACTATTATAATATCAAATATTAATTTTTAAATAATTAAAAGTATTCCAAAACCCATCAATAAACTATAAACAAGTAATATTTAAATGTATTACTTTCAAATTACAGTGGCTAACGTCCTAACGAAAATATTCAAACCCTCCTATGTTAACAATGTAAATTGCACATTTTGAAACCGTTTTTTGACATATAAAAACGCTTTTACAGAAACAATTTTTTGTGATTGTCTTCAATTTTGTACCTATACATTTTTCAATTTTGTCGTCTCGTTTTTGACTGGCAGCGACTTAAACAAGACTCGGTAAAACTTTTAGACTGAAACAAAAACTGATTGTGGTTTAATTTGGTTAGAAGTTTTACAACAATTAAATCCTTAGCACTTTCCTTCCATGTTTAAAAGTTAAAAGAAATTACCACATTTTCAATGTGTTGATGTGTACGTTACCCATAGTCGATAGTAATCATAAATATTTTAAGCTCAACAGAACATGATATCAAAATCTTATGGTATGGAAATCAACGAAGATTTTCTTTAAACTACAGGCCCTCATATCACAGTTTGGAGAAAAATCGTTTCAGAAATTTTCTATGCCATTCTGATTTTCATTTCTTCATTTCTTATTTAACTTAGCCATAAATTCATCTCATGAAAAACCATTTTAAAATATCAAGTATCACAAAATGTCCTTTGTAAGCAAGCATGCAGAAAATAACATAAAATTTTAAAAATTTAAATTTACCAATCTACATAGCAATTATTAAAATAAAAAATTACTTACATCACAGTAAGGATCAGTCAACAACGATTGAATGGAAAGCAAAACTTTGCTAATGGTTAAAGCTAGTGACCAGTTATGATGGATTGAATCAATCCCAATGTCACCATGTCTTGAAATATTGGGATGCAGGATTTTTGTTAAGAATCTCACAATCGGGGGACTCATAGGATATGTATATGGAATTTGAATATACAAAAAAAATTGCCCTCCTTCATAGGGACTTCCAATTGGCCCCAATATAGTGGCTTGCCAATGACAACATAAAGGGTCTAATGGTTTAGCTTGAATCCCTTGTAGGGGATCCATTCGCATTGCTCGTAATTCACTTCGTAATCTATGTTTTCGCCATGAATTTTCTTCAATTTCTAAGCATTCTTGTGCAGCCATTTGTCGTATACATTTTATACACCAAGAACTTTGAATCAGGGATGTATACACCTAAACATAATCAAAGTCAAGAAAAGCCATACAAATTTATCAAACTTACATTATACCATTCCTGTTCTTCGGGTGGAAAATTATATAACGGCCACCTTAGTAAAGTAAAGTTACGCCACCTTGCTGGCTTAACATACATGTCCAAAATTTCTCGCCATCGTTCACACACTTGACCAACACTCCACAATGAAATATCATCAAGATATTTGAACACATGAATGAGAACTACAAAAAAGCATTTCATAAAATATTTTTGGAAAAATAATTTTGTTTGGTTCTACCTTCAGGGGGTAAATCTTCAATATTAACTTGTACGTCATGTTGAGATATTGATAGACGGGATATTTGTTGAGCTAAACCGTCCACTTGCACACGTGGCATCCAACGAGCAATCTCAAAACTATCACCGGATCCATTACGTGCCACTTCAGACGGTTCGTCGTTACCAGAATCTGTATCGTCATGCTAAAAAAAAATTCTCAAGGGTAAGTCAATCTATAACAAAAACAAACTAGCATACAAACCTCAAAATTTGTAGTAATGTTTGCGTTTGGTGCTGTATTGGGATATAAAAATACATGACAGGTAGAACAAACAGGATCCTCAAAACATGGACCATAATAACCATTGCACACGAAACAAGCTTCATTCTAAAGTATTAAATTATTAAAAATACTGACTGTCAATATGAAGCCGACTTACTATAAAGCCGAACATATCGCTAACTTGTTCATGATTATTCAAATCGATGTGATTCCTTTCGTTCCGTAATTGTACTATTTCTTCTAATTGCTCTGGTCGCAGTTCGCTGATGATTTCGAACGCTTCATCCAAATCATTTGATTCGTCAAGTTCAATGTTGTCTTCTTCGGATAACATCTTGTAACCAACAAAAGTCAGGTCAATAATTTGTTAATTATGAATTACAATTAACAGTATTTGTTAACATGCAGCAATAACAATGTATACGATTTTATTTAATTAACTAATTTGTATCTATTATTTAAAATGGATTAGTAACAAAAAGCTAACCCTACCTTATTCGATTTAATTAATAAAAGTATAAAAACAGTGGAGAATCCGCTTACTACACTAAAAAGCGTGCGCGAATTTAATTTTTCAAATTATTGTATACTTCAGTTTTGATTTAAAATAATCCAGACTAAATTATTTCTTCGGTTTTCTGTTATTATAAGTAAAAGTCAATGGGTCAATGGTAGGTTTAGTTAAAATTATTTAAATAAGAAATACAATGCTAAAAACAAGTGAAATTTGATTTTATTTTAATATTTTTGTTTAAATAGTTCGCCAGTAAAAAACAGATGGTGCGTGTGCTGACTGCTATACACGGTGAACTAAAATTTATATTTATAAATATTATATATAATTTTTACCTTTTCAGATGATTTGATATTTCCAATTATTAATTTTACAAATTAAACATATTGTTGAAAATCATTGCTAAGTATTATGTTAAAAATAAAGTAGGAAAACAAAAAGCATACTTTTTGTATACCAAATCGTGGGAAGCTTTTCAAAAGAAGAAGTGAAGAGCAAACAAAGAAAAATGATCGACAGTTTGTTGCAAACACAAGACAAATTTTGTGCACTAGATTTCCTTTTACAATATTTGTGATAGATACGTATTCCCGATTATTCTCTTTGATTACCATAAGAATTTTTTTATACCATAGGTGAAAAAAAAACAAAAGCTCACTATTACTAAGTAAAGTATTTTTAAGATTTCTTGATATTTCCTGAAATTTTGCAAAATTTCCCTGAATCTTCCAGAATTTTCTGTGGTCTAAATTTTGGATTTTAGGTGTGAAGGCAAGAAAGAATCCCTACGCCCTACGCGGACTTAGGCCACTAAAATGGGGACCATTTTGTAGTACCTCCGATGCAACGGTTTCTCGTCCTGTTACTCCTCAGGTCATTCTGTTTGCAGGATAAACTCGAGTATCTTGGCAGGGAAAGTGTCACTGATTCTGGTCATGTTAGGCCAGATGTCCTTTGTGACTCCCGAGTGCCAAAAGAGCCGCTCTGCTATCTGTAAATATCTAAATATTTTTATCACAGACACATTTAACCTGGACTGTTTTTGCGCAATGCAGTATGCCCGTAAGGAACTTGGAAAACCGATGTGTAGTTGCCCAAAGGTATACTCATATTTAAGTTAGGTTCAGCTGCAGAGAAGATTCCTGCTCCTGAGCCAACATTATATTTGGAACCGTCCGAAAATAGACATATGTCATAATATTAAATATATATTTAGGGGAAATCTGTTAAAGAATATGAATTGAAATGCTCATTACCTGTTTGGTCCACTGGAGTTGGGGGCGAGTCTACACATCAGAGTGGCAACCATAATAAACGTTTGTATTATATGTTCGTCTTCTTTTCTTCACAACACCTGTCTAAATTACAATTTGCTGCAATCAACTTCAACAAAATCCTGTCAGGTTCTGTATTCACCAGAGGTACTCCTAACTGAGTAATCCTCTAAAATCCGCATATGGCTCACAGCTCATTGCCTGTGGTTCCACAGCCCCCACCAACTTCTGGGGTTTGCTAAGATTTCCTAGATTTCCTTGGATTATAGATTGTCTAGGATTTCCTAGAATGCCTAAGATTTTCTTGGCTCCTTATTGACGGATAAATCCTTTTAGCAACAAAATCATTGATAACTAGAATATAAATCAAAAAATTTCAGAAAATTTCCTTGGATTTCCTCAAATTTTTCTTTATTTGTACACCAGATTGCCCCAACTATTCCTCTCTCGCTTCCATCCGGAAAGTTTGCAACTAGAATAGTTTTTATTACCTAGATATAGTAAAAATTTAAATTATTACAGTGGCGGCGCTAGTTTTGTTTTATAAGATGGGAAAACATGGATTAAAAAGTTGTTCATTTTTTTTTCAATTTGTTTCTTAATTAATTATTTTGCTATATTTTTTTGTACTTATTGTTAACGATGTAACAATGACTTTGAACCACTTTGGTCCTGACTTTAGCACTACTACTCCCTAATCCCACAAGCCTCCACTGCAACCAACAATTTAATAATAATAATAATAATAATAATAATAATAATAATAAATAATAATTATAAATAATAATAATAAATAATAATTATTATTATTATTATTCTTTTTTATTAGGTTGATTTATTCAAGAAGCTAATGTTACGCAACGTTACGATTCAATATTCTCATTGGTTTACCTTTCGTGCTAGACCAGTGATTGTCAATATGGGTCCCACGCGCTACATCATAAATGACAGAGATTGGTGGCAATTTGATTGTTCAGGGATACAGTAAAAACCAACCAGGCTTCATTTAGGGAATAATTCAATTTTTGAATATAAGAAAATATGTATGTTACATAGGAAACACTGTGCTAGACCAATCAGTATCGTGAATACTTGGCGTTGCATAAACCACATGAAGGCGATTTTATAATGATTTGGGAATTTATAGTAGAGAAGAATACTGAGCTAAGTACATTTTTGTTCTGTCTCGTCCCCATCCTGTAGGTCTTACGTCCGGCGAGTCTCGCACAACTTAAGGGTTCCGCACATCCTGGATTCCCTACACCTATACGAAGTACAAACAAGTAAAACAAAGAAGATTACCTTTCAAGAATCTTACAAATCAAACACTTCCAGATACGGATGAATTTCAAAAATACCATCAAGATCCAAGGAGACACATTTCGCTACCATTTTTGGTGTATTACTAAAAAAAATTAAAAAACAATAGCTAATGGCAAATAAAATTAATTAATAATTGCTAATTACAGAAAGTAATAATAATATAATTATGTAAATGGCTTAAATACTTTAAAACCTAACGTTCCACGTAGCACACAATGTTGGTGCAATATTCCAAGATTCAGCCAATAATATTGTCTAATATTGTGTTTCAATATTGCGCCAATATAGTAAATCTATCTTGGACCAATATTGGCTATAGCTTAGTACACTATTGGACCAATATTGATAACCAATATTGTCTGCCAATCTTCAGTCAATATCTGTCCAACATTGTTTTTCAATATTGCGCCGATATAGTAAATCATTCTTGGACCAATATTGGCTGTAGGTTGGCGCAATATTGAGTCAATATTGATAACCAATATTGCTTGCCGATCTGCAGCCAATATCGGTCTAATATAGGAAATTCCTCCATATAGGAAATCAATATTGGACCTATATTGGCTATAGCTTAGTACAATATTGGACCAATAATTTCTGCCAATCTTCAGTCAATATCGATCCAACATTGTTTTTTAATATTGCGCCAATATAGAAAATCAATGCTGCACTAAAATATTGACTCTAGTTTGGTGCAATATCGGGCCAATATTGATAAGTGGTAACCAATATTGCCTTCAGATCTTCAGCCAAAATCGGTTAAATATTAATATTTATGTAATAGTAATAATTTATTATCGTTGACCTCTTTATTAAATTTATATTATACAAATTGTTGAGTATAGAGATCTTTTAAATCAATTTAAATTGACCGACGTTTCGAGTCTTCTTATAATTGACCCATTTTCAAGGCTAAAAATTATACAATAAAAATAAAATTATTAAAAAATTTAAAAAAATATTTTTACATGAAATTGACGAATTTTTTGACAAAATAATGTCATAGTAATGACCAAGTGACCATTTTAAGTGCCCCAATAAATCTTTAAGATTTTTTTCTAAAACGAAAGATCCAACCCCCATTGAAGATGAAAGCGGTTTAATCTATCTTGTCCCTTGTAAGGATTGTGATTCTGTGTACGTAGGTGAGAGTTCTAGGAAATTAGGTATTCGCATAAAAGAACACTTAAGAGATATCAAAAATGCCCGCGTTTTCTTCCGTGAGGAAGATGACAATACTTTTACTGCTTTATGCAAACATATGACCGAAAACTCTCATTCCATAAAACGTGAGAATATCAGAATACTGGCTAGGGAAAAGATAGATAAGAAACGTAAAATAAAAGAGGCCATCAATATCCATATAAATTCTAATACCATGAATGATAAACGAGATGTGCAATTTTTTCATGGTGGATATAAATACATCCTGGATATAATGAAAACCTTATGATAATCCTTGGTCAAATTCTTTTTAATTTTTATATTGTTAATTGTAAAAATTTTTAAAAAAATTTTAAAAAGTATTTTTATGCTAACTAAATAATTCATTTGTTTTTATTTTTATTTTTCACATAATTAATATAACATCATTACTATGACATTATTTTGTCAAAAAATTCGTCAATTTCATGTAAAAATATTTTTTTAAATTTTTTAATAATTTTATTTTTATTGTATAATTTTTAGCCTTGAAAATGGGTCAATTATAAGAAGACTCGAAACGTCGGTCAATTTAAATTGATTTAAAAGATCTCTATACTCAACAATTTGTATAATATAAATTTAATATTTATGTATTAATATTATTATTAAAAAAAAACAATATTAAAAAAACATGTTTTGCGATATAGTTTTGACATTTTGATAGTATAGTTTTATACTTTTGTCTAAATTTTCGTGATTTGTTCAAGGTTTAATGAAATATTTTTGAAAATTATAAAAAATAACGATATCGCCAATATATTATAGGAAATCAATATTGCACCAATATTGGAAATTGTTCACATTTGAATATTGGCCCAATATTGATTTTTAGTATTGGAAGAATATTGTTTTTCAATATTGCGTCAATCTTAAAAATAAAAAAAAAATTTCGTTAGTTGTCGATCCCCTCTTAGGGGGCGTCCATTAATTATGTGAGGTGATTTTGGCGATTTTTAGACCCATGCCCCCCTTGGTAAGATGTTGTGAGATTTGGCTTGACCCCCTCTAAACGCCTCACGTAATTAATGGACGCCCCCTTAAAATGTTCATTTCCCCTTGCGCATCTCAATAGCGTTCTTATATTTTTCGTTCAATACATTTAATATTAATAGTCAAAATTAGATCTAATTAAAAGAAAGTCCTTATCAATCTTCGTTATTTTAGCTGCATTAGTTTAAAAATATAAAATTAATATTAAATTAAAAAAACAGAAAAAACAAAACCTGATATGAATATATTATTTTTATTGTTAATTATTGATTGAATAATTATTTAAATAAAATTCTGTGATTATGTGATCTTTAACTACAGAGAGTGACTCAAAAAGCTTAAGCTTTAATTGTTAATAAAAATGTTTCGCAAGCCCGATCATCAGGCAAGCATCTACCGAATGCTTCCAGAAGAAGAGGTTCCTCTTTAACTGTGAGTTGGTAATCTTCTAACGAAACTTTTCCATCTTTATCCTTATCCAATTTTTTCATAACCAACTCGGCCAAATCTTTAGCTCCTTCATCTGGATCTTCATCTTGGGGATGCTTAATCAGACAATTCCTAAAAGAGAATGCAATTAAATGGGAATGTTTGGTATTGAAAATGTTATACTTTAGCAACTGAAACATTTCTTCTTTAGTTATAAAGCCATCCGCATTAAGATCATAAACTTCGAAACAAAATTTTAACTTTTCTGCAACTGTTCCTTTGAGGAAAATGTTTAATCCCCAATACCAAGATTCTGCTGTTAGGAGACCAGCGTTAATCTTGTCCCAAACGCAAAAAATCCTATCCATTAGCATATCTTCCGTTATAAGATTGAAGGTATTGTGTAGTAATTCTCGGAAAATAGTTCTGTCAATCCCCTAAAATTAAAAAAAAAATTTAAATATATATAAATCTTAATTTGCAATATTAACTTCTTGCACTACTGGTTTTCTTATGATGACCATGGTGGTAGCTCCTGTAGCTTTATCCGATCTTGGTAGTGGAGTGTTAACTGATATCAGTTTGCGATAAATGTGATACAAAGCCTCAATTTCATTTCTGAAAAAAATAAAAACAAATTATTATTATTATTTAATTAATTCATGTTGAAATACTTGCTTAGAAAAACGAGTTTCCTTCTTGGCCATTTCGAAAACCCGAGATGGGCACTTGGAGTCTTTGTTAGTCATTCTCCTGCGTTTTGGTTTACGTTTGGCGTTATTGTTATCCGTGACAGTTACTGTTGTTGAGCCACGATTTCCAACACGAAATAAAGATATACTCTTTAGTAGAAGCGCACATCTCTGTGCGGTTACCGAGGGCGGCAACTTTTCGGTTGCGTTTGCCATCTAGCAGCCCCATTGTTTAGGAAACAAAAAGGCTTTATTAATTGTTATGGGAAACTTATTACATAATGCAAATTAATGAATTGCTTGATTAATTGTGACAGATATTTAAATGTATGAAACTGATGACCAAAATTCAGTTGTAACTGGTACAAGAAACCCCACGCAAAGCTCTCACGCAACATATCATTTTCCATCATTTTTCGATTTTTCTTTTACACAAAAGTTACCTACATTACATTACCTTGCACATGTGCTCGAACATAAAACACCCTTACACGATGTTGATTTGTTTCTAGGCAACCTTAATGATTAAAGGAAAACTTAATAACCAATATTGACGTTTCCTTGGTGATATCAACAACATTACAGAGTTAAACTGCAACTGTAGGTTCAAGTTAATTAATTTTATTACTTCATTAGCAAACACAACGAAAGATGATTTGCATAAAATACTAATTTTGCCATAATTATATATTAATCAAATATATATTTAATTACTTTATTGGGGCTTCCAACTTCACCTTACAAAGGGGGGATTCCCGGTATACCTCACCGATTTGGATAAATTTTGAATATGTAGTAGATCATCGGAAACTTAGAGACACTTAAATTTTTTGACTGCTAATAAAGGTCTGAAACAGTTTACTCGGTTTAACAGGTTTAAACAGGTTTATCTCCAAAAATAAGATGAAAAATCAAATCTTTGAATTTTCATGTTCTTTGAACAACCTTTGAGGTGATGATAAAGAACACTTTTCTAAGACAAATTTTTAAATAAAATTTTTGTCCAAGTCCAAACCCTTGGGGGGTACCTCCCTTTAAAGCAACTTTTTGAATTTCTGATTTCAAGCGGACATAGCTCCGATATTTTTGATTTGTTAAGCTTAATGGATTAGAATACTGATGTGTATAAAACACATAAATGTGTCTATTATAAAGGCGAAGGATGAAGAGCATAGTGCAAAGGGCGATGAGCATAGTGCGAAAAGCGCTGATTGAAAAGCGAAGAGCGAAGGGCGGAGGGAAATAAGAAATTCTAAAATTTGCTTTAAAGGGAGGTATCCCTCAAGGGTTTGGACTTGGACAAGTCTACCATGGAGTATTGCCGATGAGTTGTCCCTTGACGATTCTAAGGTTGAAATTTTGAATACTCTGATTTTGTAGCTGTTCAATGTACACACTCATATTCAACCCTCGTTTTCATAGAGAGGAACTAGCATTGGATTACATAGACAATTGATGAGGCGGACCTACAATAAATCTAGACCGACAACTGTTAGTTTAGATTTTGAGTGATATTCTAGTCAGATACCTCCACAGTTGTGTAAGAATCCAGACTCTATTAATGCCTACTTTCTTGGCTCTGTTCCTAGAGATCCTATCAGGATGAATTTGGGGTTAGAAAGCTCACTTTTTCCTGGAGAGGGAGCTATTCTCTATTCGTAAAGCCATTCCTGAGACCTTAAGTCGAAACTTTGCGCTTCGATTCTTTTGGTCCAAATGGTATTCGTCTTCGTATGCTGAAACTTATACTTCAATTTTGCAATGAGATGATTTGCAACTTACTGAACTATTCTTTTAGAACTGGGAAGGTGCCAGCTATCTGGATGACAACACGGTGGGACCTTGGCACTTTATGTGGTTTGGTGCCTGCCCAGTCTAGTTTTAAGCCCCACCACAGCACTGCGACTTTTTTGTTGCGACTCATCTCAGATGTCGCTTCATCGTCAGTCGATCGTTTCTAAGTCACCTTATTGGCATTTCTTTGCCCGAAACCCCAATTTCGAATCTGTTACCTAAATGGTCTAACTTTAAATTCAGTGAAGTCGGAACTTCTGATTTTGGGTATTCCTTAGTTGAAGGATTAAAAGGACCAGAAGATTTATTCAAATTTCTCTTTACTTGTACATAAGACTTTCAGTAATTTTCCCGTCGCGATAAACTTTCCAATTGTACCATGAAAAGTAGAGCGCTGTTGAAATGGAATACTAGCACATAAAATTGTTGGAAAAAGATGTTTCTCTTTTTCGGCAATATGATGGAGTGGTGGAACAAACTATTATTCTCCCTTCTGCGCTCTTGCACATTATAAAAGATAATGAAAACGTTTTTCCTGGGGAGATTAAAACTTAAATTTACTTTTTTCCTTGAAACCTTAACACTGGGAAATTTTGTCTAAACTGCAAGTATTCAAGTTTCATCTACATTGTAGATATGATTCGGTTAAGAATAATTGTTGTCCATGTATTTCTCCAGCAAATTGGAACAATGATCAACATTTTTCTTACGTTTTTCTCGCTTTTCATGCAATCAAAACAGTTCCTGTTGGTTGAGCAGAACTTAACTACTACGGTCTAATGAATTTAATTTGTCAATTTGGAACAGTTTGCTTCAAAACGCTCAGGTTTAAACCAAGTTTGCCATAGACTGTTGCTCAACGAAAATATAGATTACATATTAATCTGATCTCTCATCCAAATCATTTAAGTACTGAGAAAGACCAAAAGTTTACCTAATCATAAAGATATCATTTTGTTCAATCCAAAGCAGAGTTCTACAATAGTAGAGAACTTTTTTGTTCTTTCAACTTTTGTTTGAAAGAATTCCAATGATTTCGAGCGATTTGCAATAGTTTCCAGATGATTTCCAAGGAATTCGGGTAATTTCTAAGTCATTACATTGATTTTAGAAATTCCGTATCCAACTTTTTTAGATATTTACTCCTTGGACAAAACATCAAAGTCATTGTTGGATTTACATACTGCATCCTGTTCAGAAGCTTATTCAACATGGTTTCCTTCCAGGCATAGGATCAGGATGCTAGCGGGGTGCCGAGATATCACCGCCTCTAACACTTTTTCACCTGATCACACGATCGATATTTGGATTTCGCCCATCAATTTAGTTCAGGGTGCAAGCCCATCCCCACCTTTGGTAAAGAGTCACTTTTCAACTGTACCATTTATGCAGAATGGTTGAATCGCAACTCACACGCCGGAGATCTGAAATGGAGACCCTCGTCAAGGTCCCTTGCCAACACCACTACAGATGGAAGAACAAGACCCCCGGGGCTTCTGCTTCTCGTAGTGCCTCCCAAGACCTTTGGTAAGAAACGGAGTAATCTTCTCGTACGGGTAGTTGTTCCTTGTACGCAGGATTATCAGTTCCTGAGAGCTATCACTCACCCTCGCACGGGCAAGTCCTCATTATCCCCATAGGTTTCAAACTTCATGATGCACAACATACCTCCTCTCCCTTACTCATGCATAGCTTTCCTTCTCACAAGCACCTAACGCGCAAACTCCTACAGAGTCCGGTACCGATCCCTGGTGCGGATACAGAGGGGGGCAATGGGTGCAGTTTCTTTTTCTTCCCCCGACTCACAATCGAATAACAAATTTTCTGGAAAATAAGTAAAATCACACAAAAATTTCCCATCTTCTAAACGAAATCCTGTATCAGCACCTGCGGTTGCCAAACCTGGCACTCGAGCCCTCACCTTCTTCTACAAATCACACTCCATCAGAATATGCCGCCAATCCTATGGTCCTTCCATACACAGAACAGTACGAAGCCAGCATAAACTAATTTTTTATAGAGCACAAACATTAATCAACATTAACCCTAATCTGCCACACTGGGGTAAATTTGACCCCAGCCGAAATCAAGTTTTACCAGACGAAATTTGTACTTGTGATGACATTTTAAGATGCCCCTTCCTTTTTTTTTCTAATAATGGTACATTATAAAAAAACCTTTATTTATATTGCAAGAGTATCCTATTCAATTTTTAGCTCATAATGTAAAGAAATTAAAAAGTTAGGATTTTTTTAGGGGCCGTCCATTAATTACGTAAGGGTTTAGGGGGAGGGGGGAGGTATTGGAAATCTTACGGACCCTTACGTGGGAGAGGGGAAGGTCCGACGTATTTCTTACGTAAGTATCGTCAAATACCGTTTTTAAAATTAAATTTTTTTTTACGGTTTTCACTGTTTTTTAGGTACCTTTTCTTGGTATTCGCTGTTCTCAGGAACCCCGTTGACCTTTTTTTTTTGTATTCACTATGTTTTCATGAAAATAATTTTAATAATCCTTACGTAAGATGTGACGGGGGGGGAGGGGGGTTGTCAAAATCTTACGTGCCCTTATGTGGGGGGGAGGGGGTAAAAAATTACAAAAATCGTCCTTACGTAATTAATGGACAACCCCTAATGAAAATGATTTTTTTTTAAACTCAGAATTATCTGTTCATAAATAAACCCATACTGTCTTCTAAAAGAAATCTCAGCAATTATTAGAAAATATTTTTTAAGTTGAAAAAGTCAAAAGCCGCTTTTCAATACAATTTTTGAAAGGTGGGGTACAAAACGCCCTAGTGACGCAACTGTCTGATGAAGTGTGGCAGCTATAAAAGTTAATTAATTTATTATAATTGTGGGTAGTGCGGCTTATAGGCCGCACATGTAGTAATGTAAAGTAATAATTTTCTTCTTAGGAATTAAATTTCCAAAAGAAAAATTTCCAACAGTATAATATAAATACCTAAAATAGTTGTATTATAGGTTCTATGAATAGTTTGCGAGTAAATTGAAGCAACTTAAAAATAAAAATATAATAATTTTAAAAAGGTGATTTTATCAGAAACTTTCCAATAAATCATTTAATTATAATTAAATTAAAGTAATTTATAATTAAAATTTCTAAATCATAGTAGAACAATAATTAAAAACTTTTCATAAAATTTTAAGATTTTATGGGAAATTTTGGAAAGTAGAAAATCCAGTTAAATCACCTTGTATTGATTAAACATTTCTAAATTCAATCAAACTTTTTCGATTAAAGCGTTCGACCAAATTAACAAATGTAGTATTGCTTTTGTACTACCCATACAATTAAAATCTATCTTTGTCTTTGATTTAGGCCTTTATTACACCATTTCCTTGTATTGGTGTATGTTATATTTGTTATATCATTGATTAACGCTTTGTTTACAATCAACAGTAAGTTGAATTTCGTCATCTTGAAAAACTATTTGTGTGAATCTAAACTACATATTCCATGCACTTTAGTTAATTAGATTTTATTCAACTAACAACAAAATATTAATATTCCTATAAGGTGACAAAATAGGAGATCGGATTTTGATTTTTCAATAAAACGCATAAATTTTTTGAAAATAACAGGAATTTTTAAGAAAATATTAACGCTATTAATGCAAATTTGTAATAGTAGAAACGCTATTTAAATGTATGCTTATGTACCGTATTAAAATAAACTTTATAACACAATTTCCTTAAATAACTTTGCTACTGTAATTATTGCATTAATTATGTCACTAAAATTAATAGTGCAGCCCCACGTTGGGCGCCAAATTTACAACGCTACATTCTGCTATATTAGCGTATAAAAATGCTTATAAAACAAAATCTCTAAACTATTATGTACTCTCCTTACTCTTTACCTTGATACGCACAAGACTCCGGATAAACTTAATTGAAAACAAAAAAGTGTGTGGCCGTCCATATTTTTGATTTGTAGAGTTTTGGTGGAGTATCCGTATCCGACTTTTAATATACAAAAAATGACATATCAGTTGCGGATCTTCACCATAAACTTCCAGAATGATTAAATGATTCCATCAAAAACGAGAACAGAGCGAGAAAAATTGTCCAGTGCACTCTTAATCCCGATGACAAAAGACACTGCAAAAAACAGTTACAACCGAATTGGACAACCAAACAAAAATATTATAAAATTCAAAATTCGAAAATATATACAAACGCAAATTAAAATGATTTGCTATCTTACATGTTTGAATACAATCACAGAATCAAAACGGCTAAGATTAGAATTATGTAATTATTTTCCTTTTTTTTTTCCTGGATTATTGGAAAAAAGAATCTCTCTGACTATCTATTCTACCCTCATTCAGTGGCAACTTCTGAAGGTGAGACATTTAAGCATTTAACCTTTCTTGGTTTCTGAAAAATAACCTCTCCAGCCCATTATTGCGTTTTTGGACGCTTTGAAGCACTTTTACCAGGAGAAACCCATTCTTTTGACTGTCGCATCGACTCTGGAGTTTAGTAATTTATCCATGTTGCATCCATGGTTGTGAATTGGTGCCCAAAATCTTGGCTTTCTTCAAATTCTGCTGGGAATTTTTAACACGAATTCGTTTTTAGTTGACTATGAGTAACTAACGCATTTGTGTATACTAACGCCATCTCTGTTCAGAGACTTATCAGACGCCAGGTATTTACCGATAAGCTACAAATTTTGAATAATCTTAAATTTAACCGTTGATTGATTTGTAAAATTATCTAACTTCTTAGGTAAATTGGTTTACGTAATAAATTTCGGATGATTTCACCAAAAAAACTCAAAACTACAATTTTAAGCTTCCGAACCAAAATATTTACCAAACCAAAATTATTTCTTGGAACTGGAAATTAACTTTGCCAATCAGAACAACTACCTAATAGGAATACGAAATATTACGGAATCTATTTTTCCACAGTAGAGAAATTACGGTAGAAATGGAATCTGGCTCCAAATTGATAGGATAATTGGTTTGGGATCGAGGATAGCGGTTTAACTAATTTTACCAATTCTGTTTCTTCCTGGAGTTACTCTCGAGTCTTATAACAGAATTTTAGCGTAGCGTAGCGTAGCATGATGGCTTGCGAAGCATGGAGTGCCGGAGGCACTTTAATCTTCTTCATCTGACGATTAAAGTTTTGGCATTGAGAGTTATCCCTTGATCTGGACGGACCACAACGATCTGGGTGGGTTCAGAATTTTAGCTTCTGGCTAGCTACTGACTCCTTCTGGATAACCTGTAATCAGAGTAATCAGGCTGTCGGCATCTGCTGTAATCTTTTATAAGTTATAATTTGTGCAAAATTATAGTTTTCTATAAATTTTTAAGAATCTAACTAGTGCAATTCCCTCGCAAACTATTACGTGTTTAATTTGAGCTTCAGACTCTGAGAAACTTTAATCCGCCTCTGGTAAGATCTTAGGCGAAGCCGAGTATCCAGCTAGTTTTTAATAAATTTCAAATCCTGGTAGCCTTAAAGGATATGGGTTAAAATTTTTAATCCACGTAAGGACTGAGAGGTTTTTTTTATCACATCTTTACAAACCCTTACATGGGGATGGGCATAGTTAAAAATTTTGAAATTCTCCCTTACGTAATTAAAAAAGGTTCCTTTAATAGAATTCAAGAGATTTCTAACAAATTCCAGGGATATCTAAGGATTTCTAAAGAATTCCAATGATTTCCAGGGGAATTCCCAACAATATAATACAAAAATTTTTAATTTCTCCTTGATTTAAATTCATTAAATTCTCAACTTATTTTCTGCGCGATTACAATACTTTACAATATCTGTTTGCCTATTTAATAATTTGAGTAATTTCAAAAATAATAATATTAAATTTAAAAAATAGGTAAATATTTTTGTCGGTTTAAACTTTAAAGGTCTCCGATATAATTGTTTGAGAAACTCTGTAATGTGACGTCCCTGGTTGTTCGTTTAATGCTTTAATAGTCACGAAAATAAACGAACGTTTCGCATCCGACAAACACAAATGCAAATGAATACATATGTCGCCCAAACTTATACATTCGACATTATTTACAAATACTTTTAAAATGTAATTTATTTGTGAATTTATAATAATGGCGCGATCTAAATTTCCCGGTAAGCCATCAAAACCTGTAAATCGGACTCGAATAAGCGTTTTACCATCTACAACAGACGAAGGCGATACAATAATAAATTTGCCCAAGGATTTAAAACAGGTTAGCATAGTTTTGTTTAAATTTTGTTAACGTAAATTTTAATTTGTTTATTTTGATTTTTAGGACGACGAAGAATCCATACCAAATGCATCTTTTCAAAATAGAGAAGCTGTTGTGAAATCATCGAATACTCGAAGAACAATCAAAAGAAAGCGAGTTTGTAAACGATTAATTGTTCGAATACCTAATCTAAATTCTCAAAAATTTAAAAATGGAAATAAAGAAACACCACGTAGTAAGAAGAAGACTGATCGAAGATCTGATAAAGAAGTATCTGCTGGTAGAAAAGTGGTTAAAGTTAAGCAGACTCATTTGGAGGGTAATAATGTTGTCGGTAAGTTTGTCTTACCTAGTAGGAGTGTGCATTCATCGCGTGTGATTAAACCAAACAAAAGATTTATTAATGTGGACGCTGTAAGTAATGTGAGAACGTTTAAAAAACGCGTCGTTAGTAAAAAAACTGTTATTAAAGTTGAAGGTAACGATTGTATAAATAGTAGTGCTGTACAAACAGAAGAAAATGTTAAACAAGTAGAAGAAACGTCCATAATAAGAACACCCTGCTCGAGCAGACGGGTTATTTTACGGCAAGCTCGTCTTCAATTACACACCCAAGCTTCTATCGGTTCCGAAGGCCCTTTTTCATCTTCCAATAGTTCAAATTCATCTGAAACGGTTACGTGTGGCGTATGTGGGGCTGTTCGCTTTTATCGCTTTGTCAAACAAGCTCGCAAGTTCAACATCTACAGCTGCGAATCTTGTCGAAAATTTATATCAAAAATGATAAAGCGTCAAATGTGTAATAAAAAGTTTGTCGAAATTCAATGTTTGAAGGGTCAAGGCACCTGTCATGTCCCTCCTATTGTTCGGAGCCAACACTGGAAGTTTCGTTGTTCGTACAAAGCAAGATGCAATGCGTGTTGGTTGAAAATGTGCCTAAAGGCATTTCAAATGCCTGCTACTTTAAAAAGTAACCTAACTAACTTTCTCCCTAAATTCATGCGAGAGTCCGAGACTCTCTTCAACAACTCCTTGTCCCTATTCTCCTTTCACACAAACCCAAGCAATTCTGCCATCATCACACCGTCTCATCCAGTTTCACCCAACTCTCACCCACCCATCAAACGAAGACCTATTCGCAAACGAGTAGTCAAACCTAATTTACCTCCAATTTCGAATATAAAACGACAAAAAATTGATCTTAAAGGTCCAAGAGTTAAACACGTTTGTCGCAGCGCTTCCATAGTTTTGGGTCAACCGTTGGCCACTTTCTCTGAGGAATCAAAACTCGAATGCGAAATCATTGATACAAAAAAACCTATCAATTCCGCTCCTGAGGTTGCATTTGAAATTGACGCTTCAGATAACAAGGAAAACAATATTCCTGATAACAAAACCTTAGATTCTAAAAATATTTTACAAGAGGTAGAATCCAGAAACTCTTCCAAAATCGACATCACATCCAAACGAGATAAAAGTGTCAAGCAATTTTCTGCAACTGTTGAAGTAAGTAGAAATCTAGGCATAAGATTTTTAGTTAGAAGTTGAAAATGGAGTTGTTTAGCTGAAGTCGAAAATTTGCTAGCTTGGCTAAGAGGAAACTAGAAACTACTAGAACAGATCTAACCGTTTTGTTCAAAATTTGGTTGTTGTAGAATTGGCAATAGAAATTAAATAATTAACTCAGTGCTGTGCGGTAGAATTTTTACATTCCGAACTGAATGTATTCTACGGTTTTTATTCAGTACATATTTTTTAATAAAAAGGTTCAAAAATTCTAGGCATTTTTGTATGCCAGCATGTATTATTATTTCTAAAACATCAATAATATTTAAGTTTTTTGAGTTGCTATAAGCAGTTACTTGCAAGAAAAAGTTACTGTAAATTTATTTTTATTGAGTCAAGTTCAACTTGATATTTTCTGAAATTTGCATCTGTAAACTGACGTCAATGTAAACGTTCAGTTTAAAAAATTAAACTTACTCTTTTAACATATTTTTAAATCATAATCCATAACTCGAAAGCCATTGATTTCGAACAATAAAAAATTAAAATCTAGTTTTAATTTCACATTTTAAAAAAGCACTTGAGTATTTGTACTAAAAATTAAAATACACTTTACATAACTTAGGTGGTGATAGAGTACACTTTTCTAAGAAAAATATTAAACAAAATTTTTTTTCTAAAATCAAACCCTCAAGAGTTAAGCCTCTTTTTTTATTTCCAGCTTCGCATGGCCGTAGCCCCAAAAATATTGGATGTTTCAGTAAAAATAATTTAGTACATTTTTAAAGAGCGTAAAATAATCTACAAACTTAATTCAACCTTTTTATTGCCTAACATCAACGGTTTTCGAGTTATGAATTAAAGTAAGTAAGAAAATGTTGAAAAATGTACTAAATCATTTTTACTAAAAAATCAATGTTTTCGGAGTTATGGCCATTTAAAAGTGGAAATTTAAAAATATGCTTGAAAGAGGCCTAAATCTCCAAGGTTTTTGCAAACCCACAATAAAAAAAAGCTAAAATTTTTCAACATTTTTGTACTTACTTTAATTCATAACTCGAAAACTGTTGATTTTAAGCAATAAAGGTTTGAATTTGTTTGTAGATTATTTTACGCTCTTTAAAAGTGTACTAAATCATTTTTACTGAAAAATCAATATTTTCGGAGTTATGGCCATTTGAAAGTGGAAATTTAAAAATATGCCTTAAAGAGGCCTAAATATCCAGGGTTTGAATTTAGAATAGTATATTCTGTAACAAGTTAGGAATTGGGGGGAAAGTTTGTCATCCGAGCCGATAGGCGAGGTTGACGGTCCACGAGTGCAGAATAGCTATTCCAAACGAGTTCCAGGCCATACTTTTTATACGACTGATGCACAGCGCTAATGTATTTCTTGTAATACGCTAACACTAATTTGACAGTTGGCGTTATAAAACCAGTAAAACAACTTGTCAATAGATGTCACTACCAGGTTTTAATATTTCTTAGATGTGAGAATATAATCATTCTGTAATATTCTGTAACAGGTGCGAAGAATGTGTATTTTCTGAATTGAAAATTGAATCAGAATGTTCGTATTCTGTATTAGTCGTATAGGAAAAAAAATGTTAAATATTTTTCTTATTTTTCTTAGGACACTAAATAGTCGTCGGCAAGGAATTATACTGTTCTATATCCTATTTGGTTAAATAGGATATAGAACTGTATAATTGCTATAAATAAAGTATAATATCCTATGAAATTTTATAGGACATAGAACAGTATAATTCCTGGCTGACGTAGTGTCCTCTATCGCCACCTAAGTTATGTTAAGTGTATCCGGGGACACTATTTTACCACTTGAGAAAAATTATGATTTAAATGTTGGGTCAAATTAATTTTTTTAAATCAAAAAAATAATTGCTCTAAAAGCGAAACACCGTGTATAATCAAAATCATAAGAACGCAACTTGAGATTTGAATCTTTCTTTGTGTTTTGATTAGAAAATTTTCACCATATTTCCATGAGTTCAAATCAAGGGTTGCAATCACATAAAAATATTCCAATCCAATTAAATTAAAAATTTAAAACTATGATTTTGTGCAGGCTAAATCACGAAGAAAACGAGAAGAAAACTTCATTTCTACTGATTTTTGGGAAAATTATGATCCGGAAGAAGTGTGTAGAACTGGTTTTGGTTTAATTTCATCAGTTTCATTTCCAATGGCTGCGATATGTTTTTTATGTGGTAGTTCTGGCCAAGATCCCTTATTATTTTGCTGTTTGTGTTGTGAGCCATATCATACGTTTTGCTTAGAACAAATACCTCAGAATATAAATGTTTATGATAAGTGTTACGACTGGGTATGCCCAAAATGTACTGTTTGTAGTGCTTGTGGTGAGACAGATAAACAAAAATTTAAATGTCAAAAGTGTAACAAAGCTTATCACTTGGAATGTTTCAATACCAAATGGCAGTCGGATGATAGACCAACGGTAAAATAATACTATCTTAACTTTTCTTGTTTTATCTAATGTTTTTTCCAGGTGTGTACATCATGTTTGCATTGTAAGAGTTGTGGAAAAGATAATATAGCAAAATTTATAGGCAATACACCACTCTGTGCTATGTGTTTTCGTTTACGGAAGAAAGGAAACTTTTGTCCACTTTGTCAAGGTTGCTACGATGATAATGATTTTGACACCAAGGTAAGTTTTTAATAATTTTTAATGTACCTAGTTCTTGACCTTGTATTGAAAATTTACATTCAGTACCGAAACGAAAAATTATTTGAAATAACTTTTGTTGAATTTAATTTTCAAAAACATACTTGTAAATTGAAATGCAGAAATGGTTGAGAATTTATCAAATGATAAATAATTGATAAACTTAAAAATAATTTTACTATGAATTTTTGAACGTAAAGATTTTATAAAATTAATGTTTAATTAGATGATGGAGTGTGGAAAATGCAACAAATGGGTTCATGCAAAGTGCGAAGGTCTCTCGGAGGAACAATACCAAATTTTAAGTTTGTTACCAGATTCAATGGAATTTTTGTGTAACATTTGTGAATCATCGCCAGCTTGGAAAAAAGCAGTAGTTTCAGAACTAAAATCGAGTTGTAATATGGTTTTGAGACTACTGAGTAAAAACCGAGTAGCTCGGAACATACTTAAATTGAGTCCAATATGTTTGAGTCCACGCAGTAACAAAAGTATATCGTCGGCGAGAAAGTTACAATTTTCTGATGAGAGTGAGGCGTCTGGAAGTTCTGAAAATGAAAACGAGGAGGATAGTTTTAATAAAAAAGTAAAACGTAAACATAACCTAAAGGAGATACGGGTAAATTTGAAACCTTGCAATGCTGAGGAAGCATTTGTGCCTGAAGAACCAAGAGTGTTAAGTAAAGTAGGCAGTACTTTAACTTTAAGCGACATTAAAAATAAAGTCAACTCTAATGATTATTTTTCATTGCGGGATTTTGATGACAATATGAAGGAAACTTTGAAGTTTGCAAAATCACAGGAACTTTTAGAAATATATCAGGCTATCATCAAGCAAGTGTTTTCGTGGTACAATTGTAATCAGAGTAATGGCGATAATTTAAATACTTCTTTTTGTGATGTAACAAAACTGGAAGACGTTAAAAGTCCATTAGATTGTTGTAAACATAAAATTGTAAACAATGTTGAAAACGAGAATAGAATATGTTCGTTATGTAAAGGTATGGGCGATGGTTTGTGTTTTGAAGAGGCAAGGTTATTATATTGCGGTAACAACGAATGGGTTCATGCTAATTGCGCGCTGTGGTCGTCGGAAGTGTATGAAGAAATCGATGGTGCTCTACAAAACGTGCAAAGTGCCATAATTCGTGGTCGTTCCATGCGTTGTTCTTACTGTAAGTTAAAGGGAGCTAGTATTGGCTGCTGTGCTAAAAGCTGTCACGAAACTTACCACTTTTCTTGCTCTCAAGCTGTGAAGTGTTACTTTATGCATGATAAATCTATATATTGTCCATCTCATAGTGTGATAAATAATGTTTCTGTGATCTCTTCCCCTTCAGACTTTGCTATACATAGATCTATTTATGTCGAGTTAGACAAAAAGAAGAAAAGATATGTGGAACCAAAGCAAATCCAATTTATGTTGGGTTCTCTTTGTATTACCAACTTAGGAACGATTGTTCCTGCTTTATCTGACCAAGGAGATGCTATAATTCCTCTAGATTTGTCTTGTAGACGTCTCTTTTGGTCTACAACCGAGCCATGGAAATTAGTTTCTTACATAATTACCACTCATGTACTTAAAGCACATTCTAACAATTTACCTCTCGATAAAAACTTTACAATTGATCACACTGTACCAAAAATTTTTCTAGACAAAAAGTTAAAAGAAATTTTATTGTGGCAGAGAGAAATTGAGAAAAGTTTTAATGGGAGCTTGGACAGTGAAGATGAAGAAGAACCACAAATCGAAAATGCTGCTGATATTTTATCACCAGAGCTAACTGATGCAATTTTGGAAGAGCTACCTCATGATCTTTTGGACGGTATTTCTATGCAAGATATTTTTCCGAAATTAATGAACAATGAAGAACTCTTAGGTGTCGATTTTAAAATCCCCGACACGGGTAATACGGATTTGTTTAATTCCAAGAGTGAAAATTTTCAGCATCTATACAGTAACAACAAAATTTCCAAAATTCAAAATAATCAAAGAAGTTGCAGTGTTAAGCTAAGTTGTAAGGTAGACAATTCAGCTAAACAAATGAAAAACATGTCTTCCGATAAAAGTTTGTTTTTTCAATTGTTACAAGTTGACGGCGCGTACGACAATAGCAGCAGTAGCGATTGTGAGTCGATTCAGGAAGTTGATGATTTGTGGATTCCTGAGATATCTGATGAACCTGTTCAGTGTGAAAGATGTCAGTGTACTTATCGAACTAAAGCAAGTTATAAGAGACATTTGGATAGTTGTGAGGTTATTTCCACAAGTGAGAGTGATTCAGAAACTATGCAAGAACAAGAATTGCCAGAACCACAATATATTCAATCAACCAGTATGGATACTTCTCCCATCATGGAAACTCAAAACATAACAGAACCATATGTAGTTTCTTCTTACGAGTCTTACAGCTCTTACCAAGCAACACAAAACGCGGTTCACTCATCATCACTCAATACTCACACCTTTGTAAATTCGGAACCCGTACAGACAGTTCCACAAAATTCTGAGTTATGTTTTTCTAGTTTTCAACCAGTTGATTCAAAATCGCTTCCCACTATTTTTACATCATCTCAAACTCCCACATTTACTATAAATCAACCATCAAATACTTCACAAATTACGATCGGAACACCACAAATGTTGTCTTCTGCGATGCCTAACGAGTTATGCATGAATCAAGGTCAATCATTATACATAAGTCAGCCTACTTGTAGCACTGGAGGGATTTCAATTGTACAACCATCTTCTATACCAATTTCCATCAATCAAATGAATACGACTCCTATTCATATGGACATTCAACCCCAGCAACTAACTCTTCAACCTATAACTCAAGATGTTTCTCCACTTCTTAATCAAATTACACTGAACGCTAAAATGGTAACAAACCAAAACATGGTAAATTCTATGGTCGTTCCACACAATCAGTTTCTAAAACAGGTACCCAAACCTACAGTGATATCTAACAAAAATATACGTGCTCGAGGCAGACCTAAGCAAATCGCCATGAAAAAGAACGTGCCAATTGGAAACAAAACTTTTTACTTACCACCGTCGACAGTCGGTGGACCTTCGGTTGTGGTACAACAATTGCCATCGACTAATATGATTCCAAGTTTTCTAGAGTCTTTCCAACAGCAAACAGGCCAAAATTTACAATACATCACAACCATTACACCCCAAATAACTCCAACGGTCACCAATCAAGGTCCTATTATGCAATTACAACCAGATGGTACTCTAGTGAATCTGGTATCGGGCGTCCAACCTACTGTAATTTTACCACAACAACGTATGTTAGGTGACTCGATTTTAGTCGATAACAACGGTTCTTTAGTATGGGCACCTCAACAGGTTCAACCCATTTATTATGGTTTTGAAACTATTGTTCAAAATACTGTACTGCAATCGCAACAAATTCTCCCTGGAACCGTTCCTGGAGTTCTAACAGCAAACAGTAGTTATTCGTCAACAACCCAAGTTTTCCAAACTAGCAAATTGGAACCCATGTTAGATGTAGCATCCGGAAACATTGTTTTACTTAATTCTAGTCCTGTGGTCAACTCACAACCTCTTCCGGTGCCTCAAGCTATGTCTAATCCATTACCAACACCACCGTTGGTAATATCAGAAAGCAAACCCACTCTCTCTTGGAATTACATCGAACCAACACCATCACCTTCTATGGAATCACATCAGAAACCTGTCATCATTTCACCAGCACCACCAAGTACAAGCTGCAACAATACTACCAGTATAAACTTACCGATCGCACCTTTCATTCCAGAACCAGGAATTCCAACAAATGTGGTACCTCCTACCCCAAAACCCCCTATGACCGCTGCTTTTAACTCCAGACCAATGAACCGAGTCCTTCCAATGCCAACCATCAATTCAAAGCAAGTAATGAAATCTTTGAGCAAAACCACCCCAGTTGAAAAACCACTTCTAGCGAAAAAAGTAATTCATCCGCCAGAAAAATTAATCAAACCAAAAATCAAAATTTTAGAAGAAATTATCGTAAAACCCGCCATACAACCCACCGTAACAGTCAAACATAATCCCATAGAAGAAACCACTCTCAAAGAAGAACAAAATCCTCTTAAGTTGGTTTTTCAAAAACAAAATGAATGTGGTGTTTACAAAATAAGCAACACAGCAAAAAATGCATCACCCATACAAGTCGTTTCTTTAAAACCAATTAAAGTGAAAAGTTTAGTTGAACCAGTTACAGTGACCAACGAAAAACCAAACGTGCAAGAACGAAAATCATCGAACAAAAACGAAAGTGCAATAATTTATACAATTGAAACGCAAGATGGTTTTCATTATTCTTCTAATTCCATCGAAGATTTGTGGACGAAAGTGTTTGAAGCTGTTCAAGCAGCACGTCTTGCTCATAATATGCCACCTTTACCATCTGGTTCGCTCAGCATAATGAACAAGTTACAAGCTCTCGGTTTAAAAAGTAATGGGTTAAAGTATCTCTTGGAACAATTACCTGGAGCAGGCAAATGTGTAAAATACAAACCTAGTTTTCATTTCCAAACACCTGATACTGATGTAGATGAAGATGCCGAGTTGATTCACCATAGAGGAGCTCTCAGATGTGCACCACATATTAATTCTCACGAACCAAGTGATATGTTTAGTTGGCTTTCATCTAAGCACAGAAAACCACCTAGGAGGACTTTGAACGACACCGAACAACTTACAAGGTATTTTTTTTAAATTAAGATTACACTTACCATTATTATAATCTCTAAATCTTATTTTGTTATAAATATTTTTAGGAGAGGATCTGTAACTAGTTTACCAATGGCAATGAGGTTTAGGCATCTTAAATTAACGTCCAAACAATCGGTTGGTGTGTATCGATCTAGAATTCATAAAAGAGGATTATTTTGTCACAGAGATATTGAAACTGGAGAGATGGTCATTGAATATGCCGGTGAAGTAAGTTGGTTTCAGAATGGAAAGCTTCCTGTTCAAGAAGTTTCTTTATTTTACCTCATGTCTTCTCCAAGTAGATCGCCTCTTTTGCAGGCTAGTTCGGTTATTAAACTGAAAATATTTCATATCTCTGTTATTTCAAAATTTACAGAAAAAGTGTCCACATTTTAATTATTTAACTGTTTAGGAAGAATCAAAGTACAAAATAATTCTTTTAAGCCATAGAAAATCTTCTGTAACTTTTAAAATAGCAAATTTTGAAATTTTGCAAAAAAAATTAACAAAAAATAGTAACTTAAATCTGTTTGTGCTGTCTCAATACATTGCTTTTGTTTATTTTGTTTTTAATTCATATAACAAAAGCAGTTGTTTTAGTAAATTATATAATAATTATATAATATATTTATTTATAATATATATAATAATAATTATAAATAAAAATATTTGAATAATCGATTAATTCTGAATTATAATTTTTAGGTTATTCGATCAATATTAGCCGATAAACGTGAAAAGCACTACACTGTGAAAGGTATGGGATGCTACATGTTTAGAATTGACGAAAATTTTGTGGTGGATGCTACGATGAAAGGAAATGCAGCTAGATTTATAAATCATTCATGCGAAGTAAGTAAATTGCTCGTATTGAATGTTCGTAAATGTAGTTTGTTTGTTTTTAGCCAAATTGTTACTCTAAAGTTGTCGAAATCTTGGGACACAAGCACATCATTATATTTGCTCTAAGGAAGATACAGTGTGCTGAAGAGTTGACTTATGATTATAAATTTCCATTTGAAGAGGATAAAATACCCTGCACATGTGGGTCACGTCGCTGTCGTAAATTTCTCAATTGATATTAAAACTTTTACAAATGTACAGAGCTAAAGAAGTTACTTAGAAAAAGTATCTTGAGGTTTGTTGTATCATATTTTTTAATTTTTACTAAATTAATTTATTAAGAGAAATTGTGTATACATCGAGTATTTTAAATGCCGATTTAAAGTTAATCATTCAACTTTTAATTAAACTATGTTGGTAGATGGCCCTAGTGCAAGTCTTCCAAAGACACTTAATAATAATGATGACTTGAGCATTATAATTTAATTTTATCAATGATATCCTATAGTCACTGAGCTTTTAATGATCGTTAACTCTCGGTATGTCTCGAGTATAAAACTCTGACTTCAAACAAATTTCATTATTTATCAATTAATTTATTTTATTTGTCTGTGCAATAAGACTAATTTTTTATATTTATGATTTTTGATTTATTTTTATTTATAGCAAATTTTTAATAGTATGAATTAAAAAATTTTGATTTTTCATTTAATAGGGAATAGAAATAAATTTTTATTTTTGTGTTTTGTGTTAGGAAGTTTTTAAACTATAAAAATCAAATGTGATTAATCATGACATGTTAAATTTTATTTTATTATTTTCATTTATCAGATATGTTGCGCTACTCTTCGACGCAACGCGCAACAGATGAATTGCCGCTCGAGGGGTGGTTCAATTTTTACTTAAAAATTGTACTTTGCTGAATAATAAAAAAAATAATTAATTATGCCGCAAAGTACGGAAGTCAAAAATAAGGGCGCCACTGGCCAGGTCCGAGTCTACAAATCAAGCGGCCAGAACTCAATTCGTCTGCTCCTGCGGTAAAACAATAACAATGGCTCCTTGTTCAACCTAGCTTGCTCGAACATTACTACTGAAATTATAAATTACACAAACAAACACAGAAAATAGGAAAAACAATATATTGAAATTTAAAGTTGAACAAAAATATGATTACACAAACAAAGAAATAATAATAATTGGTTTTAATAAATTGTTACAATTATTCAAATTTTTAATAAATCGGTGCTCCGCATGAATTTGATAAATTATACAATTAACTTGTCTTAATGATTTAATTTAATGATTTAAATAAAAAATGAGGTAATTTTTGAAAACACTCGCTGTTCACTTTTGAAAATATCGGCACAACATAGATATAAAGTTAAAATTGCCTACAAAAGTTGATGGTTCTTGAGTTGGAGCAAGCAGAAAGAACAAATGCCAAATTTCGGTAATATCCGGTATGTAAAGTTGTGATGTCAATTGAATGCAGAACAAAATGTAATAGGGGACGGTATTGAGTACTGGAAGCAGATTCTTGGAAGAGATTTTTCTTGTCAAGTACAAGATGGCAAGACACACAGCGTAGTTGTGGTTCCCTATTTTTACATTCCGCACACGGCAAACTAAATAATTTTGGGAATTTTTCCAACAGTAAAAACGTAACGTAAACTTCAAAAATTACGGACCTAACGCGTACAAGCCTATTTTTCCAGCGAAATTACACCACCGAATTACTTTTATTCAAACTTAATTGACATACATCAAACTTGAAATTTTTACGTTTCTATCCGCACTTGGCGTTATTTTTAAAAAAATAATGAAACGGAGTTGAAGTGAAGTTATTAGATTCAAGCTTACTTCAAGGCTGAGGTCATGAACTGATGTCAGAGGTTATATAAAATTTGATAAACCTTGACCAACAGGTCCCTATTGGTAGTTTTCAGGGTTACGTGTAGGAGTTTTTCAGAAAATTTTTGAATAACTACCCGTCATCTTTTAGAGAATTATCAATGACATCAGCAATTTTATATGTTTTTGAAGAATCTTACAATGACCGAATATAGAAGTATTTTAAGATATTTTACGATCCTATTACACTAATTTTTTTATGTAGAACGAAAATATAGGATGGACTAAAGCAAATTGTCAAAGTTTTTCTGTTCATTGTTAAATTATTTATCTGATTTTCGTATAAATTAAAATTCTCATTACAGATATTATTTAGACAATTTTTTTAATTATTTTAATCAAATGATTTTTAAATTGATTTTGGCAAAAAACAAGAAACAATCTTTGGTTAACCCATAACTTATTTTGAGTTTTAATGTTAATTTTTATTGTAAGTAGGGAAACCTTTTTTTCTTAATAGAATATTTTACGTCAAGCTTACTTTTTTCCTTATTGGAAAATGGTAGAGCAGTTTTTAACCTTTTAAATCTTTGTTTTAACAGTATTTTATTTTATTTCATTCTTACTTAGTTTAGATATATTAGGAAATACAGAGAAAAATTCATGTTTGGAAAGTCGACTTTGTTGAGATATAGAATAGAAATATTTTTTTGTCCTTGAAACTTAAAAAGGATTACGTGTAGTGATTAGCTGGTATGTTGTGTTTCTCTAGAGCAGTGGTGGGCAAACTACGGACCACAAAAAGGAAAATTATTATAAATTAAGAAGAAAGCCAGCTACCGCTGTGATCTCACACCTAGACAGGTTCCCTTCATCTATTGCATGCTACGAATGGAGAGTGACTGAGATCAAGCACTATGTATTGTATATTCAAAGGTAACGGGTTATTGGACAAAGAATTCAAAAATCAATCTATTGTCGACGTTTCGCCGTATCTCACGGCTTCCTCAGCACTAAAAAATCTTTATTAATAAAATGTAATCAACAACAATCACATCCTACCTCTAGATTATAAAATGAATATAACAATAAGGATAAAAACACCTACCCCTCCAATCGTCCATCAACACTATGAATATAAAATTAAAACTAATAATGGGAATTACAATAAAACATTCAACACATTAAAATGTCAAAGTAAAATTTTTAAAAACTTCTGATAAAAAGCAACTGATTACCCAAATAAAACCAAAAGAATTAACTTAAAGGCCGCTATACATCTTATTCTTAATTACCGTCAACTTCCAAAATCAGACCGCTGTAAATTTGGCTTAACTTCAGGGTATCCTCCCTATAATTGACACACTTGTTCTTCTTTATATAGTACATCTCACTAATATTTCTCTTTAATCTGTTTTCTTCGAAGTCCAAGATGTCGATGTCTTCAAAGTTAAACTTGTGTCCTGTATCTACATGATGGGCTACTAATGCGGTAGAATTCTCACCCATGTCTCCACCTCGCCCACCTACAGCTTTTTTACAGTCTCTTTCATGTTGTTTCCTTCTCTCGTCCAACAGTTGTAGTGTTTGTCCAATGTAGCATTTCTCACAATCTTTGCAGTGAATCCTATACACTAATTCAGAACATTTATTATTTTCCACCTTATCCTTTAATCTTGTGTAGAGTTTTTTATTGTCTAGTACCGTGTATACCCCCAAACTACAGTACGGTTTCAGTATCCGGCTCAATTCTTCCGTGATACCCCTTATGTATGGAAATTTTATATATTTTTTCTTTGTCTCCTAGTTTTCTTCGATGTTACTTCCTATCTCACCATTTTGTCTTACTACCTTTTTAGTTATTTCCATCCATTGTTTATTAACGAACTATGTAGGATATCCATTTTTTTGCTAAAAGTTTTTTAATCTTCTCTTTATTTTCTGTTAGAAACTCTGGATGGCTGATATTAATAACTCTCTTGATCAATCCAGAAACAATTGACTTTTATTTTCAAGTAGTGATAAGAATCATAATTAACCAATCTTTCCGACGCAATGGGCTTCATGTACCAATCTGACTTCAATGTACTCTCCTCTTTCCTTATTATTTTCATATCCAAAGCCTTACTATCGTTGGATGTCGAAAAAGTTTGCCCACTACTGCTCTAAAGCCTGAAATACTAAACCAATTTTTGATAGAACTTTCACTGATAGATAGGTCTTATGGAACTATGGAATATAATATTGCTGATGAGATTGATCTAATCAATCCCTTAATATCATGGAAAAACTCTAAAATCATATTTTTATTATGTTATCAAATATATTTTATAATTTGATTCTGTATCCTGAAGATGGTTTAATAAACCAAAACCGGTAGGCATGAACCTTAATGTTTTATTGCAATGCAAGATGAAAACCATTGAATTAATAATAGAGATTTAATTATTTTATTGATAATAATTGTGAGTTTTACCAAGATATTCCTTGCTACCTTTCTCAAAGAAGAATTAACGTAATAAAATTATTAAAACATAATTTGTAATTGTTGTCTTTTACGACCGATTAGATGGTCATTAATGCAGCTAAAACCATGGCAGCATTCTTTTGTTAAAATTTAAACTACGTTAGAAAACAACAATTTTGAACTATGTTTACTTTTCTTACGTTAATTTTAGTTTTCAATTTTGAGGTTGTGAATGCAACTTAATTTTGTTGATAATCAATACAGCACTTTCAATATTAAAGTAGGGTCAAGTAATATATTAACACTTACTTGCTAGAGGTGGCGACGAAATGGAATATAGAGAATCATAGCAATAAATTGAGCTTAATATACACGTTTATAAAATGAATTGATCTATGGTGCAGTTACTGAGTGCGCACTTTCCATTAAGTAAATAAAAATATAATATAATGGTCAAGTTATTATTTTTCTATAATAAGCTGAGTAAATTTTTAATTGTTATTAAACCTGTCATGTTTTGAAATGCTTTATAAAATGTGTTTGGTTTAAAATGACTAAAAAGTTACTTTTTGCATAGTTACTTTAGAACTGTACAAGAACGTAAAATATCAGTAAAGTTCGAAACGCCTTAATCAAATAATAACACCTAGGTTAGCCATAAAATGGAATTTATGAAGTAAATATGTAGTAGTTATAGTTTTATAAATTTATTATTATTCAGTATTGATTTAATTATTATATTTGGCTGTGAGAAAGATGAGTTTGTGCCATTGGCTATCTAGGTGCTATTTTTGTTTTTAACTCGTTGTGATAATGTATTAATTATTTTCTAATTATAAAGAAAGTTAGCTTTTGTCTAAACGATATTTATGTTGCGTTTTGAAAATTTGCATCGTATTGAGTTATTTTATATTTCTCGACTCTAATTTTATTATTTGTGTCGTATTTTTGTTTTTTTTTTATAGATATTTTAATAAAACTGACTTGTAAATTGTTTGTAAATAGTACATGTATGTTATAACGAAAAATTGAAAATTGTAATGTATTTTTTTGAATTTACACATACACATTTCTACTCGTGTGTCTAAAAAGTAGAATGATAATGGAATTGTGATGAAAACTAATATATTAGAAAAATGATTGACAATATTTACATATCATCATGTCGAGTAGAAAGGTTATTATTTCTACAGAGTGATAAAAAGCCTTGAGAGCATGTAAATAATAATGTTTAACTAAAAAATATATGCCAGTGTCTTATTATTAAATTAGATAATTCACAATTCATAACCGTTTTTGGTGCTTTTATTGCCTAAATGTACTGTTTGCTTTTTTTACAAGCGTTCTGTCTTCTACTAATAAAACACTTCTCATTGTACGTTCTATATTTTATAATAAAAGTTTCTTATTACTATTGTATAGTTTAATAATAAATAAATTAAGATTTATTGTGAAAAATTAGATTAATTGTTTTCTCAATACCAAAACGACTGCTTTTTGTCAACTTTGTATTCTTTCTAACCCTTACATTACCTTTCACATTTCCTTCTAATAGTAAAATTGACTATCTCAAACTGGGTACAGGATATTTGGACGTGAAAACTTATTACCGAAGGCTTGTGGGTAGTAGGTTGGAAGCAAACCTGTTTGCGCAAGAACAGCCTAACAGTTGTTTTTGCTTGCTTTGACAAACCAGGCAGGGGTGCTATTCTTAAAACCCTCATTCAATGTGCATTCATGCTTGTTTCTTCATGACTGCATAAAAATTGAGTGTAATATGATAAAGACAATATGATAAGTACGAGTGATTCATAATGAAATTCAGACATCCCTATGTTAACAATGTAAATTGCACGTTTTGAAAACATTTTGGTCTTCAGTTTTGTTAAATACATTTTTCCATTTATTTATTTACATTTTTAATAAAAGGAAGCAATTTGATCATAAACTCCGAAAAATGTACTGGCCGGTGGGGAGAAAATCAAAAGTTGCAATTGAAAACGAGCTGCTGCTTTACAAAATTGTTATGAAACCGGTATGGTCATACGCAATACAACTCTGGGGATCTGTGTTCGATGCTCCCCTGTATGTCTAACCAGGTATTCCAGTGTGACCTAGAGATTCACAGTTACGAAAGAAATTTCAAAATATAGTCGAGCATACTATGAAAAGCTTACTGATCATCCAAAGTCCACACCCTCTGACAGAGAAACAAAACCAAAGCGAACTCAGTGAAGTGCTTAGACTAAAGAGGTTTAAGCCCTCTGATCTTAAAACAAGATTTAATGATTAAATTCAAACCATATGTAACGCGACATAACTAATGTATCATTGGCATTATGACTTTCCGAGGGAGTATCACTGGATATATCCTCACATATTAATATTTCTTCAATTATGTGATAATATTTACTCAATGTTGTAAAACATATTGTAAATTTTTAGTAGTCAAATAAAGCAAATAAAAATTTATTTATTTATTTATTTATGAAATTCGTATTTTATTCGTATTGGTAAAAAATATTGTCGTCTGTAGCTTAGAAACGGTGCGAGTAAATAGAAAAATGTACACAAACAAAAATAAAGGCAATGAAATTTTGAATAAGTATTGCTGTAAAAGCGATTTTTATATGACAAAAATCAAGGCCTATTTTCAACTGAGTTCGGGCCTAGATTCTAACAAATTTTCGGGCCCCTTATATTCGAGTGTAACTAAAAGCATCGAAGGCCCGATTTTTGAATTATTTTATCAGTATTTGATTTTTATTTTACGATTTTATGTTCTATCTTTTCGGGCCCTCGGCATGTGCCTAATGGTAGAATAGGCTCTATTCAGTGACGCTATTAATAGTACTTAACAGTTTTAAATATTCCATTTTAATGATTGACACCCCTGGTCTTGAGGAGTGACAGGCCGGGGAGCCGCTGCATCAGAGGTAGTACATTGAGCTCGATTTAGTGGCCTAAATGCGTGTAGGGATATCTCCCTGCCCTCCTATCTAAAATTCCCAGAAGAGTGCATTTTACTCCCTGATGAGCAAAAATAAAATTACTTTTGGACTTTGCAGCAAAACTAGTTTTTTCGAATTCCAAAGCTCTAAACATATTATTTAAGTCACAAAAGAATTGGTGTAAACTGGGGGGTATGGAATACCCCCCAGTGCACTCTTCTGGATTTTAGGTAGGAGGGCAGGGAGATATCCCTACGCGCACTTAGGCCACTAAATCGGTCCCATTGAGGTGACGGTGATATCAATAAGCGAATGCTTAGGGGGCCCGGGACTATAAAGGGTAGTAAATCCCCCAAAAAAGGTTTTAAATAATATACGCAATTCGAAATTAATGCATTGTTTTTTATGCGCCCATTTTGTATATTTGCTTACCAGCCCTAGCTACTCTTACACCGCCACTGTGTAGCACACATGTTATATTTCAGTATGAATTTGGCAGGGCCTATTTTACCGTTCGGCACGTGCCTAGGGCCCAATGGTCAGAGGAGCCCGAAAAGAAAATATAAAATTGTAAAATAGAAATCAAATACTGATAAAATATCCCAAAAATTGGGCTTTTGATGCTATTAGTTACATTGGAATATAAGGGGCCCAAAAATTTGCTAGAGCCTAGGGCCCAACTCAGTTAAAAATAGACCCTGTTCTTTGGAGCCAATTTTCTCCAATTCTTGCCCACATATCGGCCGGAACGTTGGTAATTTTCGGGTTCGATATTGTTCATGAAGCACATGTGGGTTTGTTGTTGTCTAATAATGCATATTTGACTTATTACCAAATCTATTAAGCCAAAAATGAGCTTAATCGCTAAAGATGAATTTTCGATGAAATTCAGAATTTTCTTCAAACTTTTGCAGAGTCCAATCGGAGAAGTGTTGGCGCTTCAGATCTTGAGTTTATTTGATCTTCTAAGGGTTTAGGCTAAGATCTTTACGCAAAATTTGCCACAAGGTGGACGAAGAGATTCCTGTGAACGGTGTGGAATCGACAGATTTGCCTCATTTTGAAGTGAAGCAGTTGCGGCTGCGATATTTTGGGTACCTCGACCTGTGGGTTATCTCACTGGGACAGGAATATCAAAGAGTGAATATGTTAAATCGAATTTATTTACTCACGCACAGCCTGCACAAATTGTAAATTGAGTAAAGTTGCGATCATCGGCTCAGAATTTCGGTAAAGTCATTTTTTATAAGTTCCAAATGTTGCTCGTTTGTGAAATTCGCCATAAATCTCTCAAAAGAAATACATCTATATGTCGCGGTTCACGGAAATTTGCACTGGGAGGTTTGGGGGTATGGAATGCCTTCCAACACACTAGTACCATAATTATGTTCAACAGAAAATTTTTCATGGTAGTAAATAACCATTCCACTTTATACTGCAAACGGAAAGAGTAAAGTGGTAACTAATCTATCAGGAACGTACAAAATATTTCAATTTTTGATGTGACAGCATTCCAGTGCCCTACACATACCAGCAGCGCAGCAGCCACTGTACCTATGTCGTTTCTAGAGATTCTTAATTGATTTGATGAATCTTCATCATTAATCTATCTTAGATTGGAGTATTCTTTTTTAATTTTTCTTAATAATTATGTTCTTGCACTTATAAATTTTGTTTTTGATCAATTTAGAAATTTTTAATTGATATTATAGCTATGTGGTAAAATTTGCATAGCCTCGATAGCGCAGTAGGTAGCGCGTAAGTCTCATAATCTTAAGGTCGTGAGTTCGATCCTCACTCGGGGCATCTTTTTGAAAATACATTTCATATTATCATAAACCATAAGTGCAATAATATAATTGTATAAAATTTTTGGGATACTAAAATATTGTAAATCAACAGACCAGTAGTACATATAGTATATCTACATATACTACTTCGCCCTTGGTGCCTTATCGGTTCATGTATCTACATGAAGCTCCAATCTAGGAATTGCAGGTTATCACGAATAATTATTCATGTAGCAATTCTAAGGTTTCCTAATTTCCTAAGGTTTTCTTAGATTTTCTTAATATTTTCAGAATTTTCTCAGAATTTTCTCAGATTTCTCTTCATTTGTACATTAAATTTCTTTAGCGATTCTTCACTCAGATGCTACTTACAATACGTCTGTTTCTATCAGTTGATGTATCCAAATCAGTGGCGTATTTAGAAAATGCGTTTGAAGGAGGCTGACAAAAATATTTTCAGCATCTCGTTAATCCATTCATGCGCGTCAGTGGTAGAACGCCTGTCAAGTTCGAGAAACCTCGATGAACCTTCACAAACGAAATCCGGAACGAAGAAAAATATAAAAAAATTCCTTCCCTCGGATTAGATTGTAACAGGATCTTGGGTGTGAGGGGTAGGGCTTGTTGATGCGATAGAACTTGCTGTTTTATTTGCCCTACCTCTCACACCCAAGATCCTGTCACAATAAAAAAATTTAAGTTATTTAAATTTTAGAACCTCGTAGTAAACATTATTTTTTATCAGGGAGGGCTTCAGGAACACAATCTGAGTCATCCTTGGGAGGGGAACCCTTCGCCCCCCTAAATACGCCACTGATCCAAATGGTTGTACATTTTCAGACCTATAAGGTTTTTATAATTAGCGAGTTTCTATTGCCCGCTATTGCCAAAACTAGCTAAAGTATTGCATTCAGAAAAACTTGAAACTCTATTTTAACTTTAACTCAGAAACCTTAAAACAGTATTTTGGTATTTGCTTAATTTTAGTGCTTTTGTACTCCAGATTTTGCAATAGATTTTGAAAACTAGGCTTTTAAACTTTTTTTTAATTCGGGCTTGTTTTTTAGTATTTCAAAGTCCTAGAAAAAAAACCTAGAAAATACTAATAGATTTTTCTTTTGCATCAGCTGTTCTTAAAGGAAATTTTAAAGCTTTGTTCCTATTATTCCTATTCATCCCATTTTATCCTTATCCAATTTAATTTAAAATTAAAAATCAATAATTTTAATAATTTTTTCACAATACTTTTTATGTGATGTTTATTTGTAAAGTTTTGTTGCGATAATAATATTGATTATTTACTTCAAAATTTGCTAATAGCCGCTGCCAAAAAACCCGTGTGTGAAAGCAGCTGTTAGAGATGTGTATGGTGTAGACCCCAGGTGTACAGGCTAACACGTTTGTTTATATAAGGTTATGTTATGAATTTGTGACCTTGCTTCTATTTTCATAGTTTGGATTTTGGACGCAAGCGCAGAGTCTTTTTGAACCCATGGATCAGCATTCAGCAAGTGAAGTCTTTGCACTTTTTCTGGAGTACTACGCTACGGTTAACCGTTTACCTCCCATCCTGTAAGAGTATTGCCAGCAGATCGTATTCCGGAATGCTATTTCTAGCTGTCATTAAATACATAGCTTATCTTAATAGCTTGTCAGTGTAAGCATCCTCTCTCTAAGCATCGCTTCTACTGCGCTACCCAGCCGGCCATGACGTAAGGAGAGGACCTACTGCTTTACGTGGAATCCGAACCACGGAGGAAGTTTGTGCAGACACGTGCGTTTCTTTTGGCGATCTGCCTCTCTTGCTATGTCCGCGCACATAAACTTTCTTCCGCTTGAGTTTGAAAATTTCTTGATTATTTCGTCTTGTTACGTCAAAATTGGTAGTGTTTTAAACTTCCATTATAATTAATTGTTTTGGTTGTGTTTTTTTCCGATTTTCAGGGTTCTTCATCTTCTTTTTTTAAACCTTGATGTATTTTAGAATAATTTTTGATTGGGAATTACTTTTTTTATCAAAATTTCTGTAATCATTAAGATTTCTTTTGAACTTAGTGGCGTACTTAATTTGAGGGGCCCCCCCTTACCTTAAAAAACCGTCACTTTTTTTGTTATTGATAAAATTTAAATTCTAAAGTTTGTATTAACCTATGAACACAAACGTAATAACAAGTGTAACTGACATTGATTTTCTCCCACTATCTAGGAACAGAATGCTTTGGCGCGCATTGCGTTTCCTTGCTGGCCAAAACAACGCGTAGGAAACATAAACAAATCGTTTTGCAAAATTTTGTTCTTGGTCAAAGGATTATTAGGTTATCAATTTTTGTTCTTTTTGCCATCTATTTTGTATAGTATTAATACATTGAAAAAAAGGATTTGTCGCCCTAACAAAGTTTTTTTGCTGCTACAACAAATCTTTTTCAGTTAGCAGCATAAAATTTGTTGTAGAAGCAAAAAAACTTTGTTGGGTGGCTGTATGGTAAATTTTTTTTTATAGTGGATTTTTCTCTACCAGGTTAATGCAGAAAGATCTACAAATTCATAAATAAAGCAATATTGTGCTTATAGTAAAATATATTTGTCACAAAAATTACACAAAATAGGAAAACTGTAGAAATTATAATAATTTATCTAAATTTAAAAATAAGAAATCGCATTTTTTATTTTATTAACACATTTAAGTCGATAAATTATTTTAACAAATTTTCTCTTCTCCCCGTAATATAAGTATACTTATACTTGTAGCACAAATTAAAAAAGTATTTTACAAAAGTTTAAATTTTATAAAAGTAATAATAATTAAACCCTCTGAATTAAAATATAACAAACATTTAGAAAGTAACGATTATGTAGTTGATAATTTAAAAAATTCACAAATCTATATATTTAGCATCAAAGTAACATTTAATTTGTTTCATTAATCTATCCATTGTATTGTAGATGACATATAAGTTTTTCATTCACATTTAGTTAAATAATTTCTTATAAAAAAATGTTAATAGCCTTATTCAATATGTAGAATATTTAGTAAAATGAGAAAAGTACTATTTTGCAATATCCTCCAATGAACACAGAAATGTGGTATTATTGCACACAGCACGAGTTCTTGTGACCATTCTTCAACTTTAAACGAGATTTAGGACGGTATTTCTCGAGGAAACCCAATTGCTTCGAATTTATAGCACCTCTTCTTTTCCTAAAACAGCAAACCGATCATTAGCAAATACCAAGCGTAGCCGTAGACTTTTTCCCGTCTGGTGACCAAAGTCATCCAAAGAGCTACTTACTCTCTTATTAATTCCACTGCTTCTTCGTATTTCAGACCTAACTCGATCAAAGCTAATGCTACCATTACGGGTGCTCTACCTAGGCCAGCTACACAGTGAACAGCTACACAGGCATCAGGATTTTCGTGAAAATGCTTTTTTAACAGTTTAAACCATTCGTCAACAATTTCATTTGGAGGAAATGTTCCATCATCATATACTAAATCGTGAACTTCAATTCCCACATTATTTAGGTCATCTATTTTATAAGAAGGCTCACAAACACGAACAACAGTAGTTACATTGTGCTTTTTAAGCTCCTGGAACATTAAAAAAAAATTAATATTTACCAAAAACTTGGCAAAAAAGTGTAAACTTTTGGCAAAATTTGCTTTCAAGTTTACTAATTGCTGTTGGCCAATAACCACAATTGCGTCAGTATAGCTTGGGAAAAAAGTTTAACCTTTCCAATTACTCAATGAAAAAATATTGAAAATTCAATATGGAGATTTACCTGAATATAGGTGAGGATGTTTTGATCGGAAGGCCTGTCAGTGATGAGAAATTTAAATCCCTTATGATGAATTTCGGCAGGAGCAGGTCGAATGTCTTTTTGACGCATGATTGAGCAGGTAACACAAAGACACTTAATGAATAACACTGTCTGCTTCTAGAGAAGCTCAAAATTCTTGATAAAGTTATTAATTTTAACGTATTCGATAACTCAATAACTAAAATAATTTAATAGTCAGTCTTTGCTAAATAAAATTTTTAAATTTACAGATACACACAAAACTATCTGATATGCCTGGGCTATCTATTGTCGACTGTTGACAAGTATAACTGCAAAATAAACAGTTTAAGTAAAAATCACTTAGAAAATTACAAAACAAAACCTACTTTATTATTTGGCTAGATTATATTACCTCTGCCAATCAAATTCAAGTCCAAACTAAAAATGATGATAAAACCGAAGTTGATTTAAAATTTAGCACTTTATTTGTGTTGAGCCTGGCAATATTCTGCACTATCCAAGTGGAACTCCATGTAAGCGAGAACTGTCTCACCAAAAAACTGAAAAACAAAAGAAATTTGCATTAAATTTTATCTTCTCTATTTATAAGTTATTGATCTATAAACATCACTCATTTTCATCGATTTATTTAAAAACGTATATAGTCATATGATAACGAAAAAGTCGTTTCCAAAAAATTTTGGGCCTCCGCCAAAAACAAGTTCGTTTTAAAGTAAACACTTCTCAGAGAATCCAAAACGTTCATTTAAAAACATAAAAACATCAACAATGTCACCTTGAATTGCCTTGCAACAATGCATAATATACATTTTTTAAGCAAAAGCTAAAACGCACTTAACCTAAAACTAATTTGCCCAAATTGCTCTTGCCCAAATAAAAAATAAAAATTCCGAAACTAAAAACAGCTTTATTACCAAACCACAGCAGTAGCCGGATCCAGGGCCAAAAATTCTTCTTACAATTTTTCCCCGACCCTTTGGTGAACAACCAGGCGTGTAAATTGGTGCTATATTTACATTATTCCGGTCAATTGACGAGACGTCAAGGTTACGAAATAACTTTTTACCAATTATTGAATTCTGGAGATGTAAATAAACCAAGATTACTGATGAATCAAAAAGAAAAGTTGAACTTTATATATCAAATTCCAAGATACACTTTTAATCGGTGCATAATATTTACCACACAAAAAATTAATTAAAACGCAAATAAAGTTAATTAAATATTTACCATTAGTTTGAAAAAAACAAAAGTGATAAACCATTAATTCACTTATCGCGAAATTACCAGAAAACTTGTAACACGGTTAGTGACCCAGCAAAAGTTGATCTAAAATACAGAAGTTGATCTGATATTTGGGCCGACTTAAAATAAGTAACACGCCCCCGCCCCCAACAGTAAAATCATATCACGTGAAATTTAATTTACTGTTTCAGGTCGCAATTTTTAACCTAAAAAAATAGTAATTGGCAATTGTTTGAACCATTTTACTGCCAAATCGTGTCAAATTCAATTGGACGCTAAAATACATTAAATTTTAGCGCCACTTTTTTATCGAATTGTTCCAGTTTTCGGCAGTCGATGAAATTTACAGTCAAACGCAAAATTAAAGTCAAAACATTTGCATTTTCGATGCCAAACCAAACAGACATTGAAGGAAATACCAACAGAAATTTTAATTATGATACTAAGGCAATTTAATTAAACCCCAAACTTAGGTTATATTAGATTCAAAAATTCAGTAGAGAGCCAGCCGTAGGTTAAAAATTAAAATTAGTACTTTGCGTACTTTTAATGCGATAGATGGCTTTCCAGGTCTCCCGATAGACAGGATTAGCTCTACGTTATTGTAACGCTATTTTCAGTCATGTAAATTGAATGTGGGATCAGTCAGTAACAGGTTCTTATTTAATAACATCAATCACAGAACAAACTCCCCAGTACCCTAATAACTGTTTAAGAAAAGTTCTCCTTATAAAAATATTCAGATTATTGGATCCTTGTAGTCCACGTTAAACGAAGCACGTAGTACTTAGTTGATGTCAGTCGGCCGACTGAATATTCGGTGGTGAGCGACTGACCGGCGACTATAGTGTAAGCAATTAAAACTCCAAATACGATGAATACTCGCTGCCCGCCCAACCGGTAAAAACTAAACATTAAATGAATAAACCAATCAAAAGTGCGTGGCATGGTCGCGTCAGCCCGGCACTCTCCCGTTATCCTCTACTTTTTTAGATTGGTAACTATAAAATGATCAGTATTATTTGCATTAAAGAACTATATGCTTGCTTTCAACCCGAATTCTCAAATTAACCGTTTGATCGAATCACAAGGCAAATTGTTTCCTTTTACGAGATTTCCACCTGGATTGCCTTTAAGATTACCGTATATTCCTAAGATTAATTTATACACTAGATTTTCACAATGATTGCATCGTCGGTTCATGATGGAGAAACAATTCTTCTCATTTGCTCATTTACGGAAAAATGTTTGTGTTTTGGGTGTCGATCCATTTATAGAACATCCTTTGGTTATATTACCCAAAACATAAGAACATGTAATTCCCCAAAGCATAAATCAAATTTTAAGTTCACGCTTAAAAGTCATATAGCTTAAGCACATAGTAAAACTAAAATTAATCTAAATAAACATCCACCAAATTCAATTTTATAGGTTAGAAAATGTTTGTTCTGAGTGAATAATCTACTTCAAGATCAAGCTTAAGTTAATATTCTAAATTCCAAACCAGCAACTAACTGCTAAAATATTGATTGTGTAACTTACTTGCAATATAATAAAAGTTTTAACATTTATGAATTATTGGACGTTGAAAGGCATAATCAAAAAAATTTGAAATGTAGCGTAGTTAAAAGTTAAAAACAATAATTGACGGGATAGATTTCAATTAATCAATAAACCACTTAATATTTAATACGTAATCTAATCTCAATTAACCAATATCGCACATAGGACAAAACGCAATATGAATGAAAAATACGTTATAAGTACCCTGCCTACTACCAATTATTATATTATGTATAACCTTGCCAACTTAAAATGATTAATACCCCCAATTACCTAAAAGCTTATGAAAAATTTCAGTTCTTACTTTCTTCTTCTTTTTTAATCATACCAACATAAGAATCATTTATACCCCTAATATGATGTATTAGATAGTAGACATTTAATTAGATTTCTTGTTAAAATATTAAAGATAAATAAAAGCAAACAGAAAATTTTCAAATAAAAGTTTGGAAAAATCTAATTATTTTCTTTAACTTTCTCCAACGTTTGTTTTCCAACTTGAAGTTTGAGTAGATAAACAAAAGCATACAGCAAGGACGACCAATATAAAAAAAAGGACATTATTTTAACATTAACTGTTTTCAACAGTGGCATAATTTTGTAATCTTTAAGAAAAATATAACATGAAAGGATATCCTACACAGTTTCCACGGTTACTTATTCTTCCTTTATGAATCAATTTTAACTTTAAATTGAACCGCGTTTGTGTTTGAAATTGCCAAAAAAACGTAAAAAAATGCTTAGTATTAAGAAAACCTCTGCCTTTTAACATGGATGTTTCCCTGATTTTTTCTGCCGTCATGTAATCAGCTTTTAACAAGATTTTATTAAATGTGTAGGTTTTGTAATTGCAATTGTGAAACTCTTCCAAATTTTACGAAAACAACTTAAATGTTTCATTATTTCTCGTTTTTATTTGCTTTGGTATAATACATTTTTTTTATTCGTTTAAACGATATTTTTATCAAATCTTATAGGTTATGGGTTTATTTTTGCAATAATTAAAAATACATTTAGATTAAATTTTGTGTTGGAAATCTGTATTTTCTTACAAGTTACAAGCTAATCCTAAAAATCCGAATCCGGATGTACCCCACTCTCCCCTACTTATTGAAATTGATATGACCGCAACTATAGGATGTAGGGTTAATAGATCTTAAGTTTATTAATTTCTTAAACCTAACCCATATACTGCATTTTTCTAATTTGTTATTTCGTAATATAGTTAATGAATTACTTTTTATTACCCAGAAAACAAATAAATTATTACGTAATTCCGTAATGCCTGTAATTTTCAACAATGTCATACATGTAGCTGCTTCAAAATTCCCATGAAATTGTGATTAAATGGATTGTAAAATTTATTCAGCTCTTTGAATGAAAGCTACTTCATTACAGTACCAACCCACGAGAGTGCAAATAAAAATCAATAATTAATTTTTTTTAAATTGAAAAGTAATTTGTAATTACAATAAAAAAACAAGTGTCATGGTGATTATGACTATGCAACCAATTTCCTCTATTATACGGCCATTTTCCCGTAGAAAAATATTAAAAATACCTTTACCAGCTAAATCAATAAATTATTCAGTATAGGTTTCCAAAAAGGTTATGTTTATCAATTGATAAATAAAAATCGTGATTCCGTAATCATACAGTATGCAACAAGTGTAATAAACATTACTTTATCGACGCCATTAGTTTGATAAAAGAATTCACGTTATTTGAGAAGTTATATGTATAATAATTACAAAATATAATATAAAACATAAGTTTGGTCAAGAAACCGAATGGCAAACTTGACAATAACTATAAAATTGTGAATTTTCCTGTATGAAAGATAAAAAGACTAAAATATTTCAATTGACCTCGATCATATCTGTTCAACAGACACGACCAAGGTTAAAACGTCAAAGTATGTATTAAAAGTACATAATACACTAACTCGAATTTTAATTTAATTACACAAATTTAAAAAAGCAGTCTCGCCATTTTTATTCTTTTACACACCAGCTAAATGTTACGCAGTAAGCAATAAGTCTCAGATGAAGGTGTAAATATAGTTTAGTTCTTCGTTTATTTGAATAAAATAATTTCGTGATGAGAGATTTGAGCCTCTCTTATCATTTAGGTCATATATAATGTTACCCGGGGCCAGCAAGTAGCGGGTACTGTATCTGGTAAGCCACAGAACCCCAGCTATTAGGAACATTGTGGAAATTATTCAATATATTTTTTTTAATTCATTAAATTTTTTAAGATTTCCCCGCATTTCTTCTTGATTTGCTTCAAAATTTTCTTCCAGAAAAATTGAAAAAGCAAAGTAAACAGGTTATCTGTAATTCCTAAGATTTATTTGGATTTCATCGGATTTCCATTCACTTATACGCCAAATTTCTCCAGCGGTTTCCCCCTCACACACTTATCTTATCGTTAAGTGGTTGTTATTAATTATAGTGTGTTTTAGAATTAGTGTAATTCTTAGTGTATTTCTTAGTGTATTTGTAGTTCAATTGTCATTATCATTATCTGTATATATATTTTTTTGCCCTTAATAATGAAATAAACGTATTAATTTTCGTTACAGTATTTTTTGAGAACAACCATGGCATATAGCCGTCTTAGTGAAGAAAAAATTTTATACTCAAAACTATCGAATAATTTTTACGCAGATATCCTCTTGGATTGCCAAAATTTCCTTTCGAAAAAGTTGAAAAAATGTAAAAAAGAGGTTGTCTATACTCATATTCCTAAGAATTCCTAATTTTCTAAAATTTCCTCGATTTCTTTGGGTTTTCTAAAATTCCTAAGATTTTTTTTCAGTTTTTTCATTTTTTCCTTTCAGCAAAATTCCAAAACAACAATAATGTTAACGCATAGTGGCGGCTACGGGAAGGGCGAAGAGGCTCAACCTTCCCAAAACAGAATATTAAATTTTAAATATATTATTATTGCCCATTCTGATTAATATTTTTTAATAGATAGAATTACTTTGACCTCAAATTTCTATTCGTCAAGCCGAACCACGAGTCGCCACTGGATGATACATAGTTTATCATATCAATAATAGACAAAGCATGCAGTCAATGAAATAAGAGAAATAAATTCTACATCCACAATAATATAATTTACCTTTGGAAAGTGAAATTGGCAATATATTGATTATTTTGAGAAAAATACACCGACAATATTGAGCAATATTGGGGTCACCAATATTGTTAACGTAAGTATATTAATAGCTTATTCATTTGGGTGACTAATAAAACTCAATCATATAATATCATATAAATCCAGTTTTTTCAGTTAAAATTCTTGTATTATTCGTTTTGATTTCAAATAAAAAAAAATTCAATAATAGAAATTTTCCAAGTCCAATAAATATTTCAGTCTTTCTCTTATTTATTGCCTCAAAAGAAGTAACCCAAGTCCAGTAATGTAATTGCAAATTTTTTATTTAATTTTCAATTTCAACAGACCTATCCGTTTCTGAAATTAAGTCATCTTGAGTTTAGAATATAATTTTATTTATAATTACATTTTTATGATATTTGATAACAATGTTAGATCGCAAAACGTAATCAGAAGGAAAATTTGATAAAACAAAAAGAAGGTCGCTTCTAAATTTGCTGATATTTGAGATTTTCCATTGTTTGCTGAATAAACAATAATAGTTCATATTTAGAGAGATTGCATTTTATATTGTATTTATTTGTTTAGTTTATTATCATCATCTTACACATCAAATTCACGATTGCTCACAAGGTAACCTCAATCATAAATCAATTTAAGTGTTAAAATGCATTTGATGATGAAAAATCTGCACTCTGAGTACCAGAGACCTTATTGGTTACTTTAAAAGTAGGGTTATCGGTAACAATAAACTAAGAGATTAGACAAATAATGTCTAATGTAACATAAAACAGTTAAAAAAACTTAAAATGATACAGACACGTAATCAGGATGGAAGAATATAAATGCCAAAGCTAGCATCCATTTTTTTAACTTTGTGAATCAAATTATTTAAATTTTGAAGTATGATAACAACAGCAGTTTAAGAACAATTAAGTTGAAACTAAAATAGCCGCTTATTAGCCATTAACCTCTAGCAGGTGTGGCGCTATAAATTTTTGCGTGGCAAGGACTCATCAAAGGTCAAGTTTATTACGCAATATTTTAAATTCTTGTTTACTAAACCTTTTAGAAAACCGTTATTTTATTGAAAGTCAATTAAAAGGGCTTAATTTTTTGTTGCTAATTAGTGGGAGTTATACTACGACTTAATTCTTACGGCTGGATCCCACTGTGCCTAATGCACTCTTTGTGCTACTATTAAGTTTAGTAACAACTCTTTTCTCGAAAGACAATGGCAAACCACTGAGGTGATTATACATATTTCAATATAGTTTACTGTTATCTACTATAAGAAGAGTTTATTTTAAGAGTATGTATCTCCAAGCTTTGACCTCCTGACTCCCGAAGGAGCGAAGAACTCACTGTCACAACAAAAAAGATGTTGACCACGGAGTTTCAACGCAAAGTGTGATTTTGTGTGTGATTTTGAAATTCAGTATCCAATATTGTTCGCTAGCTTCCTCATTTAAATTTGAACAAAATGTTTACGGATCGCTACAATATTAGTGGCAGCAAATTCCCGGGTGATTGTTGTGTCGGACTTGCGGTCAGAAAGCAAACATCAGCTTCTGTCATGGTTTGGGCTGCTGTGATCGCTGATAGTTGCACTCCGCTCATTTAACCAGGGCGTGAAGGTAAACAAAACCGGATACCGCGAAAATATCGATACCGAAGGCACGGAATCAATTCAGAGCCAGGCTATGAACCAATATCGTCTCCACAGTCAGTGAAAATCAACAATTTTTTGTGAGTTTGTTCCAGAACTTATTTCTGACGCCAATCTGCGGGATTTCTCTATTTGAGGTATTTTGGCGGCTAGGATATCTTCTAAAAAATATCAAAGTCTGGAGGCACTTATGAGCACATGCTCAGGATGATGCAGCGTGCGATGCGTTCGTTTAGCAGAAAGGCATTGAAAAGTCACATTGAACAATAAATTTTTTTCTTTAAATACATTAATTAAATGACTGAAATATTCTTAGTAACAGTTGGTCCCTCGTACCCTGTAGATAATAATAGATAAATTTGTCTTGAAAAAGTGAAAGGATCCAATTTAATATAATAATCAATAATAGAACATGCACATAAATATTTGGTCTTTGAAACTGGGGGGAATACCCTACAGTCTCTCGATAAGTTCATTAAAAATCTTTATTGCGTGGTAGGGAACCTTAAAATAACCATTAACTGAAAGAGTAAAGTAGTTATCGAATAACATTTTTTCTCTGACTTCATATAATTTTTATATTTTTAAATTAACAAATTTACTTGTATAATTTTTTGTTTTTTTTTACCTGTTTCCCTTTTAGCATCGTTAGGAATTTTATAATTTTTCTAAAATTTTGTCAATTATTTTTTTCTGAAAGATGTTTTTTAAAAAATACCTGAAGATGCTATAAAAAGCGAAACCGGTAGAAAATAAACAAAATATTCTACAAGCAAATTTGTTCATTTCTTTCATTAATTAAAAAAGATAAAAAAAACAATATACATTTTTCTAGTCGTCGTCCCCCTATTATAGTAAACTTTCCGCGAACCGGAGTCAACGTTAAACAGTAGGACCCCAGGCCCCAGGGATGAATCGCGAATGGAAATAATAGGTCAAATAAGGATATTCAACTGAAGTAATGTTACGCATTTTTACCCATCAGTAAGCATATACACTTGGATTACGTAATATAGCTTAATATAATTAAATTACGTATAATTGCGTAATGTCTATATGTATTACGCAATATAATGTGATTTACATTAAATTTAAGGGTAAATGCACTGCAGCTGGTGTAATTTTAATCAAATATGACGTGAATACAACGTAAGTCTGTAATCTCTCTATACAACTATAATACAGTTTTTACTCAATAACTCGAAAACGGTGAAAGATATCAAAAAAATTAAAGAGACCAAAAGTGTTCAGTGTGAAAAGTCGAATTTTTTTGCTTTAAATATTTTTAATCCATTACATCATATTCAAGTTATTAAAACAAAACTAGATACTGTACCCTCATTGTGTATATTTCACAGGATTTGACTGTTGAAGTTGAAATAATTATTAAAAATGTTCAAAACCAAAATTGAAAAATTTCGATTAATATTTGAAATAAAAAGATTATTTCATGGTCAATGTAGTTAGTGCAATACAAAAAAATAGCTTTTTTCTTTTGTTTATTTGGATATACTAATACGTTGGCGGCTTTGATTATAAAAATAGCTTTTCCTACATAAAAATTGGCAAACTCTTTATAATACCGAGTTACGATTTATCACATCAAATACTAATCAAAATATTGTGCGCGTGACGAATAGATAAGTATCTCCATAAACTTTAATCAAAACCATTTTGCGTTGAAATAAGTACAATAATTATGATACCTACATACTACATACTTAAGTATGATCATTTGAGGTAATTCAAAAAATTACGGATAAATTCTTACTTTTAAATTGGATCAACCTAGAAAATACGCCAAAACAGGTGATGTGAAAATTTCTTGTTTGCAATTAACAGTTACTGTATTGTAGCTACATTCACAAGCAAATCTGGTATGCTGGTGAAAATCTGGAGAACATTCTTCTTTGCGCGACAGTTTCGTTTCAAATTCCTCAATAAATGAAGGGATTGCTACCCTACGCATCCTTACAACAGGTTAAATTACGACGATCGGTTCTATTTATCGCCCACTGCAACATCCATTGGTATACTGCCGTCCTAAGGAAGAAGGTCCTATCTGAAAAATTTGCGTTTTCTGGATTTTTGATGCTATGTATGCTATACAATGTATTTTACCTATCTACCAAAGAAGAGAGTCCTAACTACAGCAGAAATGCCTTATATTTAACTAATTAGTTTGTAAAAAAAGAAAAAGAACTCAAAATAAAAAATTTTAAGTAAATTTGTGGTTTTTAGTATGTATTTATGGTTAAATTCAAAAAAATATAAGAATAATACAATACGTAGAAAATCAAAATTCAAAAAATTTAAAAAGGAGACAATTAACACATAACAGGTCTGGATTAAGAAAATTTGAAAAAATGAAAAATTGTACTTCGTATTACGAAATTTTCATTTTTTCAAATTTTCTTAATCCAGACCTGTTATGTGTTAATTGTCTCCTTTTTAAATTTTTTGAATTTTGATTTTCTACGTATTGTATTATTCTTATATTTTTTTGAATTTAATTAGTTTGTCCTATCTACAACATTGCTATAGGTTACTAGATAAAAATGTCCTATCTTGCATATACTAAGTAAGTGTGTCCTATCTGTAGGCTCATTTGCACTTGGGACATTCTTACTTAGTATTCTAGCTATAAGTAGGGCGTAAATACTTCTGATGTTCATTTATAATAGATCTTTGGCAATTTTAATAAAAATAACGAAGTTAATTGTACTATATTTGAATAGCAAACTGAATAATGCAAATAATTTTTTTAAAAATTTTGAAACATGCACAATCCGGTATGCACATGCGGTAAATAGACCGTGGGATTCTTAATAAAATTACATTTTCCACAGATGTTTTGAAATTTTATGATCCGATATTGTCCATTTCTAGGTATAATTGCTAAGCTAATAAAGGACCCGTACTTTCGGTGTTAAATAAAAAATAAAGATTACGTCGTGAACAATTTTAATATTTCCTGGCAAAAGCTAGTTTACTTTTGTAAAGTGCAAAAGCTCCGCAAAAAGTCCGTGGTTCTCGTGTGCCAACGTTTAAATTTCAGTTAATATTTTCTTATACTGGTTTTAGTGAGTGTATTGTTTTACTTAGTCGTTGCAGTTGTTATCAGTGAATTTTTTATCATTCTATTTTCATTTTTGATAAAATTGTTTATAAAATGATGAATAGATCACAGCGATTAGTTGCAATGGCTTTGCAACAGTGTCAGAAAGGTGAGTGTAACCCAATTTAAAAAAAAATACTTAGTTCAAATAATTTACCATTTTTGAGCACAGTCAAATTATTTTTGTAAATTTTAGACGAAGCATCATCTTCTAAAGAATCTCCGCATCTCTCGGGTTCTGAACTTACATCTACTTCGCGTATTTCACCTGTATCGAGTAAGTATATTTTATTGAATATATAGGATGAAGTAGCTTTTTATTTAGTAGGTAATTATTGTAAAAAAATTAACTCTTTCAAATTATTATTGCTTTCGAAGATTCATTTCAAATACACAACTCTTTTAATTATTTGTTAAAATATTTTAATCTCTAAATTTTTAACTTAAAGGCATAATTGTTTTTTTTATTTTAGATGAGATGTCTCCTAAAAGAAAACAGTTAATTAGTCTTGCACTTAACAAATCCCTTCAACAAAAATTAGCTGTTGTTCGGACTAATAATTCCAGTAAGGGCAACAAAGAAGAAAAAGTTATGGACCCCGATTTCGTCTTAGAAAATGAGGAAAGTCATGATGCGAGCTCTGATTCCGAAGTCGATGAGCCTGAAGGACTGCAACTTGTTGAGAGTTGTGATGCTAGCTTTCCTAGTGAAAATCTAATGGAATTCATTCACACAAGTATTTTTCCTAATTTACTTGAAAAAGTTATGGCGCGTATTGATGATAAAGAACAGCTTACATATACTAAAAAAGGTAAATTACGTAAACGAAAATGTTTTAATACTCCTCCCGCTGAAAGAAGAAAAACTAAACTAACAAGTAAAATTGGCAATTTTCAAGTGAAAGAACCTTGTAGAGATAACTGCAGGTACAAATGTGTTTGTCGTCTTAACAATAATCGCCAAATCGCCATTAACACCCAGTTTTGGCAACTTAATGAAGATGCAAGAAGAACGTTTATCTTCAATTCAACTAAAAAAGAAGACAAGAAAAGAAATACAGCGGGACCAAACTCTTCAAGGCAATTTTCCTTTAAATATTTTTTGAAACTCGAAAATGCAGTTGATGTTCAAGTTTGCAAAACATTTTTCTTAGCGACTCTGGGATACAGCGCCAGTAATGACAGGGTTTTAAAAAACGTAAGGACAACTGATTGTAAATTAATAACGCCAAAAAGCGATCAAAGAGGACGTCAGCCATGTCCTCAAAAGATTGACAGGCAAATTATAATCGATCATGTCAATTTATTTAACCCTACAATATCGCACTATCGGCGGGAACATGCTCCAAATAAAAAATATTTACCATCAGATATTACCATCAAATTCATGTATAACGATTTTAAAGAAAAACATACGTGTATGAAAGTCTCTTATGAATTATATAGAAAAATAGTATCCGATGATCTCAATATATCATTTGCAAAGTTAGGCCATGAGGAGTGTTGGCAATGCGAGATATATCAGCTTCATAAAAAAGACAACCATGCAGAAGATGATTGTGAAGAATGTGAAAAGTGGAATGTTCATCATTCAAAATACGTAGCAGCTCGAATAGAATACAAAAACGATTCTGAAAAGAAGGATGGCTGTTACTTTTCCGCGGACCTCGAAAAGGTATTTTTTTTAAGTTTAAATTCGTCATGGTATTTATTAGTTTTATTTTGCAGGTCATAATGATTCCTCGAGTTGATATGTTTAAAGAGGTAATATTTACCAAACGCTTAATTGTGTTTAACGAAAGCTTTGTCCCTATTGGCAAAAAACAGAAAAGGAAGCCTTTAGCTGTTCTTTGGCATGAGGCTTTAGCAGGAAGGACAAAAGAAGATTTAATTTCTTCTTACTACTCTTTTTTTCAATTCTACCGAGATGAAATTGACGTAACACTTTGGCTGGACAACTGTTCCGCTCAAAACAAAAATTGGACAATTTTTAGTTTTTTTGTTTATCTTGTAAATTCATCAGAAGTATCTTTAAAAAAACTAAATATTAAGTATTTTGAAACTGGCCACACTTTCATGTCTGCTGATTCCTTCCATCACCAAGTGGAAGTATCTTTAAAAAGAAAAGGTAAAGTGTATGATTTTGGTGATTTTGTGGATGCAGTGAAATCAGCAAATTCATCAAACGTCAACACTATCGAGATGACAATCCAAAACTTTTATGATTGGCCAGATTTCAGTTCAAAATACAAATTGCAAAAAATTCAGCCGCGTGCATATCTGCATGATATGGTTTGGGTATATTTTGAGAGGGGAAGTAAGTCATTAAAATATAAGACTGATTTTAATGGTGATTTTGTTGAGCTTAATTTTTTAAATGCCAAGGTTCAAAAATTAAACTTATCAAAACCACAACCACGCACACAATGTAGGGGCATAACAACAGAGAGAAAAGAAGGACTTTTGGCTAAGTTGCCAAAAATCATGCCTAAAAATCGTATTCAGTTTTGGGAAAATTTACCTACGGCAAGCAATGCCCTTGAAGAAGTGTAATTCTGGCGTTTGTATTTGAATGTGTTCTTTTTAATTTGTTAAGCGTTTAGTTTTTTAATTTTTAATTAATTTATAAACTTTAATATAAAATTTATATATTAATTTATGTATTTATAATTAATAAACTTCTTTTTTCTATAAATCATATACCGAGTTTGAATTTTATGCTGTTTAAATTATAGTCCTATCTACTGAAACTTCACAATGTGGTGGGTTATACTAAGCATAACTGTCCTATCTGCCTTATTATCAAAGTATGATAAAAATTTGAAATTTACTACAGGTGCAATGATAAAGCAACGCATTTTATAATTCAGTTTTAAATTTGAAGTTGGTACAATGAAAACGGACGAAGGCATTAAAAGATACGTAAAAGTTTAAATATCTCAAAATCAGTATTTTGCAGATAGGACCTTCTTCCTTAGGACGGCAGTATAGCTCCCACCGGGGAGTTACCGACCAATAGTGGGCTTCAAAATTTTTTTCAAATAAACAAAACACTTAAAATTTCAAAACAGCTCTATTTTGTCTAAATTGGTTGGTATACTCAGAATCTCATAGCTCGAGAAAGAAAATTCAAAAACTAAAATGCAGGTTGAAAAGAACAATAATTGTCCTTTTCCAATTATTGAAAATTATGCAAGGATTAAATTTGAGAATTGCATCACGCCACGTCTGTGTGTACATCAATAACATGGCTGATTAAGAAATTGGCGATTAAATGTCAAACAGAGAGAACACGTGATCCACTTCGCATGATTTTAAAATTAAATGAGAATTTTAAATTGGTATGTTAATTTCGTTTTAATTGTTTTAATATAAGTCAAAGTCGAACTATAAGCGATAAACTGTGCTCGTCCAAAGATAAAAATTGACATGCAAAGGTAAAACTTTAGAAAAAAATAGAACCGGAGAAGAGTTTTCGCCTTTGTTGCGTTAATACGGTACATGATTTTTTAGAATATTAAACGTAACCTACTGTAGGTATATGAACTAATGACCTACTTTTTAATAATTACACTCATAGCCGATGGTTTTTCAACCTAATTTAAACGTGAAAGAAGATATTATTACTCCAACGCAAGGAAACTGCATAGCGCGCATGCATAGCACACCCTTAGGGTTTATAATCGATTTAAAGGGCTAAGAAAATATCCTTCAAAAGGAATAAACAGGAATACTTCTACTAAAACATGTAGGGCGAAATCACATTTTGGATTAAAATCATTTAAAAAAATATCCTTATTCAATTATTCCGCGATGCATTTAAAAGATAAGATTAAAAACTAAAATTTAATTTAAATATTTTTCATGGTGGTAAGCAACAGGTTTCCTAAATAGTTGTAATTTTTTACACCTTCAAATGGAAAAATAATGTCATGGTTATCAAAACAAAAATAGGGGAAGAACCAGAGCGGTAATTTTGTTATTTGTTTTGATTTCACGTGGTCAGTAAGGAAGTAAAAATATCGTAACCATCAAGGAAAGTAATTAGAGAGTCTGTTCAGACAAGAAAATGACATTTAAATTAGTTTCAAGGAGCAAAAGAAATTTTGCAAATGGTGTCGGTCAATTTGTGCGCGCGGCTAAAATTCAGCGAACAGACAGGGTGCGGGTGAAAAGCGAAAGGGTCATCGTCCCCAAAAATCGAAAATTATAATTTCGGATAAATCATCAAATTACAAGGAATACGGAAACGTTTCCCGAATACTCCAAATGCTGTTTGCAGTAGGCCAAAAAGTAGTAAAAAGATATTAAAATGCATGGCGTGCTTGCATTTTTTTGGATTAATTTATTGATGCAAATTAAATTAAATGATTAGTAAACTGGTAGCTTCAATCTATTTTTAGCAAGTTGGTTTTCCGATAGCAACTACAATTATAACCTGGAATGTTATATATATTTCTCTTTTTGATAAAAACATTCAATTGCAGTTAATCATTTTGTTATCAAAAATAGGATGAATTCGTAGGTAAACTATTCTTATTTATTCTAATTCATTCAAGATACTAAAAATAAATTTGCAAATCGATCAAAATATAAGTTAGAAATAAATTAATTCGCCCGAAAGACTATCCAAACTTGATTCGATTTATTGCAAAATTGTGCAAGGTTGAACAAATAATAGATTCACATGTATCAAAATAATTTTAGATTTAAAAAAACTTACCACAAGAGCCATACACATTGAAGAAAGAGTTGACTTATAAGCCTTTTCTTTCACAAAATTTTTGGAAAGACCAACACGCCTCTGCTGTAACTAAATAAAGCACGATAACTACAGACAACTCGACCCTCAACTTTAACGAACACTGAATAGATTACAATCGGGTAAGTTCGGTCGACGTCATCATCTTCCTCCATTCAAATTATATTTTCATCGACTTCATGACGTCACCAAAAACAATGTTTAAATCAACCAATGACGTCCGTTTTTCGACTAAGGTAGGAGAAACCAGATAATAGGTTTGTTCGTGCTAGCTACACTTTTTACACTTTAGTGTAAAGTGTACACTTTTCTGTTCGTGCTAGCAGAGCGCGCTGTTCGTGCTAGAAAGTGTAACTACACTTTCTTACACTTTTCTACACTTTTTAAACCTGCTCTGGAGCAGGTGTAAACGTTTACACTTTTTACACTTAATTTTGATTGGCTGTTAGATTTTCAAATTTAAAAATACAAACCTAAAGAAATAAAAATAAGAGTTACCAAAAATAAAATGTTAAAAATGTATTATGTCAAGTACCTTGTCTTTAATATTTTATTTATTATTAATAATTATTAACAATTTACGATTTTTTTAAATAAAAATTAAAAATTTTAAATAAAATTATTTTAAATTTGAATTATGTAAAATTTAAGGAAAATGATTGCAAATCGTAAAAATTATAATTATTTTATTGCTCACCAATATCTAAATTTTGATTTTCATAACCTTATACCAACGCAAATTTGAATTCAAGGGGAGGAGTTACACTTTTTGCGTTCGCGTTAAACCTACACTTTTGGGAAAAAGTTAAAGTGTAAATTACACTATTTACACTTTAAGTGTAAAAAGTGTAACTAGCACGAACAAACCTAATTTTAATTTGTTGCGTCTCATAAACATTTATTTAAATTATCGACAACTTCAAATACGTCAAACATAGTTGCTTCACAATTTACAAAAACTTTACACCAAAATATTTCGAAAATAAATTTTTTTACATTTATTTTGGCATGGGAAAAACTTTCTCTTGGAAACCAGAAAGAATTTTGCCTTCAAGTGGTACAGGTTTCCAAGGTACAGTTTTCCAAAAACTGTAAAAACATTTTTTTTACTCCAATTTTAGCCAAAATAATAAACATTTTTTGTTTAAATATACTAATAATATTTACTTCATAAATCGTAATAAACACAGACATTTACAGGTTAAACTTTCAGGCAATGAATTCAAAAACTTAATTTCTAACTTAACCTTTAACCTAACTACTAATCTAACTGAAAAGCCTACCCTAACCTAAAAACGAATTTAATTTTCAATTTTCTTTCCTAACCTAACTTGGACAATTTTATTAATTTATTTACGAAATTAATTATTTAGCCTGTGCCTGTCGACATAAAAATGCTGTCAGCCATGATTATTGGCACGTAAATTTATATAAAGTAGATCCATTATTTTTCCCATTAATTCAATTACTTAAGCTACTCTGGTTTGAGCTGTCGCGGAAACATGAGAGTCCTTTTCGTTTCTACACCTTTTTATTTTGGTGTCATCGGTTTATTTTTAAATAACATAAGTGAAAATCTTGCCTTAAAATTATACATATAATTACTTAAGAATTTAGTTATTTTTAGGTAGCTTCTCTGTTGACTAAAACATCCGGAGTTAGATAAGAACTTTTATAAGTTGGTAAACAGTTCCCAAGTGCGAAAATCATCTACACACAGAAGTTTCAGTCATAAAACCACAATTTTATCGCTAACATTTACAAATAATTCGACTGCGTCAATAAAAAAGATGTAAAAAGAAAAACAAAGTGCAGAAGCGCTAAATGTCAGTAAAAAGTCAATAACCAACGGTTAAAAATAATGTCCTCAAATATGCAAATAAATTTGCAAATGTCAAGTAAAGAGCCTAGGAATGAAACAAGCTACATTTTTAAGACTAAAAAAAGATTTTCCGACGCTTAAAATAGAAAATTTAATCTTATATGTAAACTTTAACATTTTCATAGTTGTAGGTTTCCTATATCCGACCATTTTTAGATTTTTCTTTTTCAATTCACCCTCTATATGTTCTAGAGACGTTCGGCATTTAGTTTTAAAGTTTTCTTTATTGTTTAGCTTAGCGAAAATCAAAATTTACATAAAGCTGCAGTTTAAACTGACCGAAGGTCAAAAATTGGACATCGAATAAAAGTATTTTACCTTTTTTACGCGACAACTCGGCGACCGGTTCCACTTGGCAATGGCTAACTCGGTAGAGTCAACGATCAGGCAAGAAAAACAAGAGAAGCTCCAACACAAATTACGGCACAGGAAATTAGAGATGCTTCAGCTGCAGTACAAGGATGTTTTCCAAACAGCGATGTATGTACAAGAACAATCAAAGAAATAGAGAAAGAATAGTAAATCTAAAACAAATGTAAGTATTTGATCAGGAATACAATTCAACATGAACTTCAGAAATAAAAGAATTATTTGTAGATGGAACGTTTTTAAAAGAAAATATAGAGGAATAAGAATGTTTCCGATATTATATTGTTCGCTGTCCGATAATAACAGCACTGATACATATACAAAACCGTATCCGGAATTTTGTTCGACAACATTTCTTCGACTATAGCAGTTATTCGACTTGGAATTTTATTCGATACACATTTGTTCGACTCATATAAATCTTGAAAATCTTCAAAATCACTTGGATCACACCATTTTCTAGGAAGATATAATATTGATATCGATTTTGTCTTACATATAAAAATGATTGACTCGCTGGCATTTGTTCCCCAAGAAGACGCTATTGATTCAATTATGCCTATCTCGAAGATCATTTACCGGAAGATTTTGAATCAATTTTGGAATGGTTTACCAATATCGATTAAGTAACCTAACCTATTCCTCCTTCCGGGTGAACTATCGCCGATCGCCGACATGGCCGTCGCCAAGTTGACTGGTCGCTGAAATAATCGTCGCCGAATTGACTGACAGGGTTTCACTTGAAGCATTATTTTGAAGTTGTAAACGTTCGTACTTGAATGGCGCTTTGTAGTGCTTCGTAAGCCTATTTTATAGCAATAATTAAAGTTCAACAAATTCAAAAAAAGAAATTTATTAAAATGCCTGTTGCCTGCTGACTTCCCGCTTGAAACGCTAATATAATCTATAAATCGATTTCATAACATTTCCGACGTCTCAACCCCCAAATGTAAAAGTTGGCAGCGACAAAATACTACATTTGCTTTTTATTTGTGCATAGAATGCCGTCCACACTGCAACGTTTGCGAACGATGAACCATCACCTTGCGCGAGGAAACTACCAATATTGAGAGTATATGGTCCAGATTTTTTCAAAATTATTTCTACCTTTTGTTTGCTATACCACATGAAAAAGTTTTGCTGCATATTGCGAAACTTGAGAAACCAAGTACTTCGACACTGACAAACTCGCCTCTTCTACAATTTCTATCTTTCCACCCATCAAATATGATTTTTATTTTTTTCTCCATTTTTTTTCTTCGTTGTCATCTTGTAGTATATGATTTTTAACACTACATTATTACCACAAACGCTTAAAATAGAAGCTATTCGCGATTTACCTTGTCAAAATGTCAACAATATGGAGGCTCTATTACGTACATTTGATGTTTTGAATTTGACTCTGAATTATTTTATCGTAAAACTGCCAATAAATGATAATTCAGAAAATAAGAACACCAAAGGAATGCAAACATTTGGTTTATAAACAAAACTTTCTATATAGATACCTATACTAACTATAAGTAGGTATTAGATTAATTTAATATTTTTCTGCGTGGTACAGCGTTCGCTTAATGTAAATCGCGAATAGTTTACACTCTACACTCTGAAAAAGGATTTGTCGTCGTAACAAAGTCGTTGTAGTATCTATAGCCTTAATAGAGTTTTTTTGTTGCTACAACAAATTTTATGCTGCCACAACAAAGTTTTTTTGTAGAGAAAAAAAAAATTTTATTCTGAACATAAAAAACTTTGTTGTGGCAACATAAAATTTGTTGTAGCAGCAAAAAACTCTGTTAAGGCTATAGTTACTAACGATTTTGTTACGACGACAAATATTTTTTCAAAATGTAGGCGTAGTTAAAGTGGAAATAAATCATACCAACTACCATTATTACCCAATGGTGGCTCTCTATTCAAAGTAACCAAAACTTGTTTGTTTACTTTAAAAAGTAACAGCATACATGTACATGTATGTACGTACATACATTGATTATTTAATTTGACATCGTAAATACAAAGCATAAACAAATAAGTAAGTCGTAAGTGGATAAAAGTTTGAAGTCTCCAGAAGGATGCACAAATGTACATATTATAATAAAATATAAAATAATGGAAAAGGGACTGAGAAGCACGGACGTAGCAACAGGTAGTGCTAGTGGCGCCACGCACCAGGGCCCGAGCCCAAAAATAAAACAAATTTTTTGTTTTATTGCGTTTATTACCATTTACTATAACGGGCAGGGACGTGCCGAACCAACTTTTATGAGGGGGGAGAAGTCGTAAAATTGTCGCGTTTTATTCAAGGGAATGTCATGTTTTATGCCATTTGTACCAACTGGTAGTTTTGCCAACTTTCAATGAAAATTACCAACTTCCAATCAAAATTAAAAACTTTGCCAACTTTCATCCAATGTTGGGGGGGACGCTCCCCCCATCCCCCGCTTAGGCACGTCCCTGATAACGAGTGCTGACTGAGTTAACCGAACATAGGAAATTAACATGTAAAAACTTATTTATGCAAATTCCTGCTTCCCTAAGTATTTTAGAAAAAAATGAAAGACACAAAAATAATGCAGAAATATAAACTACAAATAATAAGAGCATTAGAGTTCATCTAGCTTTTACATAAATTGATAAAATTTTCATTTATCAGACTGGCCAGGTAAGTTTCCAATGTAATTATTATTGAATTTATTACATGGCCAGTCTGATAAATCAAACAATTTAACAAATTTCAAAAACAATTTTTGACCTTTTTAGTTGAAATCTAATGCTCTTATCGTTCCTAGTTTACATTTTTTATGGAATAAAATTGTTATTTTAAATTTTAAAATTATCATTTTGGAATTATGAAGGGGGCCCGCTGTGACCCACTTGCACCAGCGCCCGGCTTTGACTTGCTACGTTTCTGCGGAGAAGCGGTACCAACTATGTATTAGTCCGTTATGATATAGTTTCTTGCTTAATTTGTATTTCTACCCATTCGAAATATCCATGACATGCGTAGCGTAGCGTACCAGATTGGCATGCGAAGTGTGTATTACCGGAGGCACTTTAATCCTCTTCGTCTGGTGATAGAATGTTGGCTTTGAAATTCTTTGGAATTATGCTGGCGTAGTTTTACCACTTTATTTGAGATCTACAATCAACACCACCCAGATCGAATCATGAAATTTTGACACACATTATATCATTCGAAGGTTGGTACTATCTAAAAATCATATGGATTTGTCAATAGTGGCTCCATCTATATTTCATCCTACTAAACTTATTGAGTAGTATGTATAATGCGAAAAGGAATATAACTTTTACTACTTCCTTATTGTATAAATATACTATTTTATTTTGGAACTAAATTACATTATCATTTTTAAAATTAATAAATTCTAAACATGCATATATTTGAGATATTAATTTCTGCTTCAAACAAATTGTCAATTGGATGAAAAGTAACCAAAATAAAAATGTTTATTCTATTTTTGTTTACAATAATAAAAAAATTTATTTTGCATAATATGAGTATTTTTTTGATTGTAAGAAATAACAAATAACAAAATTAATTATTATCTTCAAGTAAAGAACTTTAAGAATAAAAGTTATCAGTTTAAAGTTTTGTACTTTAAGTTATTAACTAAATTCTCTTCTTCAATTAATAATATTTTAGGGAATAGAAGTTAACAGTTTAAAGTTCTGTACTTTAAGTTAATAACTAAATTCTCTTCGTCAAGTAAATAACTTAAAGAATAGAAGTTATTAGTTTGAAATTCTGTATTTTGAATCACTGTCATTTGGCCGAAATTTATTTGGCCGAATTCTATTGGCCGACTGTTTTTGGCCGATAAATCACTTGGCCGACATATCAATTGGCCGACAGATAATTTGGCCGAACAGTTTTTGGCCGACAGATTGTTTGGCCGAACAGTTTTTGGCCGACGTTTATTTGGCCGATCAGTTTTTGGCCGACAGTCACTTTGCCGATAAATTTTATTTTTTTGGTAAATAAATAAATATTTTGTAAAATTATGTTGTTTTATTTAAATTATATTAAATTATTATTAAAATACACAAAAAAACATGCAATACAAAATATTCGTTACACACCAACGAATTATTTTTAAGATCCATTAGGTTTAAACTGAAGGTTATGAGAAATGCCACGAAGGAAGTCGTCTTGAGTTTTGTTGGGAAAATCCACAACAAGTCGTTTGAGCCTGTCCGCCAGTTTGACGTATTTTTTCTTGGGAGGATTGGGCACGTGGCCTGCATTATACTGAGCAAGGCTGAATTCAACATTACCTTGCTCACGTTTGAGTCCATCAATAAATTTCCAAATTGTAGGGTGATTGGCTCCGAGAAGACTACTGAATTTATTATTCCACCCTTCAATGGAATTATTTGTTTTAGGAAGGTCTCCAAGGCAGGCATCGTGACAGTTCCAAACCGAAATCCCGAAATTCACGGGTTTTCGCACTGGATTGCTCCTACTTCGAATTGCGCCAATCCAAGTGTTCTCAAAGTAATCGAGAAGTGGTTTTAAAATTTCTTCATTTTGCAGAAAAAATTCGGTTTGCAGCAAATTCTCGAACATAAGCTCCACATTCTCTTGAGGAGCAAAGGCTAGAGCCGCCAACTTTCTAATATTTAAGGGAAACGATGGATCAGCCAGATTTTCGTACCGAACTCGAATAGGATTGTTAGCCTGTATTACACGCCAAATACATTGATTAAAATGAAAAAAGCATCCGTGGTGAGCGATGCCAGGAAAAACACGTTGAAACGCTTTTTTCTGAGCAATTTCAAAATCAGTCATAATACTTACAGGTTTTAACTCGGGTTTCAAGTTTAGCATAGCTTCTAGAACTCTAATATAAGTGTCCTCCTTCTTATTCGGAAGAAGGACAAACACAGACGGAATTACCACCTTATACTTGATAGAATGGATCGTGTACAGTTGGAAGAACAGTGATGGGGCCGACTTGAATGTCCCATCGGCAAACCAATGATCGCAATCAGCCAATAATTGTAAATTTTCTGCGGTACTAAATATAAGAATCCGATTTTCACTGGGTCCGCTATCATAAAGTAAGAAAGGCTCTCCTTTGCCAGTTTTTCCGTAATCTCCTTCAATCACTAAATCAGTCAGGCTGTTAGGAGATGTTGGAACAGCAGGACCATTCCTATTACGAGTTCTGCGAATGGTCTGTTTCAACAAGTTGGTGGAAGGAAGATGTGGGGCCACTGCTGTATCAAGATTTAGAGTAGCATCTGCCAGAATCTGTTGGGGGTTTTCTTTTGAAGTTTTCGCCACTTCTTTAATATTAGCAAGCACAGTTTTTGCTGCAACTTCACTACTTTCCACCGTGTGACCAATATGAGTGCCACTAAGTCCAACAAGTTCATCGTTTTCAGTGATTGCTCTTGCTTTGCACTTTGAAGTGTTGTATTTGGCACATTTCCAATAAATTTTTGCACCACCTTGTTTATCGCGAGTAAACAGAAATCCATTATGTAAAAGCTGCTTAATTCCACGACTGCTTTCGACATATTCCAAAGGCATATTTGATATAATTTTAATTTACTTTTGATTTCTTCTTTTTCTTCTAATACTTATAATTTCTTCTAATTCTTTCTACTTACTGATTCTTAATTACATAATTGTTTATATAGAAAATAACAAAAGGTAATCGGATAGGATTAACGCGGATAATTTTAATACCGCGTCGTTCAGAAACGGTATTAGTTTTTTTATTAGATTCGTCCTTGGGTGACGTTGCTTTCTATTGGTCTGCTCATAGTCAGGACCATATTCCTCGACTATACGTGCTAACACGGCCATCCTGCAATTGCCACCAAATAACTGTCGGCCAAGTGACTGTCGGCCAAATACTGTTCGGCTAAATGACTGTCGGCCAAAAACTGTTCGGCCAAATAATCTGTCGGCCAAAAACTGTTCGGCCAAATAATCTGTCGGCCAAAAACTGTTCGGCCAAATGATTTATCGGCCAAAAACTGTCGGCCAAATGATTGTTGGCCAAAAAAATTCGGCCAAATGACTGGATACCATTTTAACTCACAGGAAACTCCAAATCGCTCATGCTATATAAAGTCAAACTGTGAAAGGTGGGTATAGTGATTTTTAAAGTATTTCTGTTCTGCGCACACCATTTTTCAGGAATACTATTCCTATCGATAGTACTTTGATAGTTTTTTTCAGTGGGTCCTAACAGTACTGCAAAGTTAGTTGAACCAAAAACTGCGTCCATGATCATTCTCAAAAATAATAAAAGCAAAACAATTTATTATTACCTTAAAGTATGGAACTTTACAGTAGAGGAGAAGGTCCAAATTTCGACTAGGGTCTAAATTCCGACTAGCAGGATTTCAGGTACTGTGAGGTAGATACTGCAGCCATACGAAAAAAATAGTAACCAGTACGCTATTACATTGTTGTTGTTTTGTGTAAATCACAGTTCTACTGGTTTAACCGTCACAGTGTACCAATCAAAACTTAATTTTCGGTGATTTCAAAACTTTTTTAGGTATGTGTTCTTGATTTTTGTACTCGTAGCGTTTTAGTATTAGCTGTAAGGAGGTTTTAAAGCATCGTGTTAGGTACGTTCTAGGTTGTTAAATTCTATTTTAGGTTAAACGATTATCTCTCGCTCTAGCACGTATTCTCAAAGTTTTAAGCATACGATGATCTAAATTCCGACTACAGCTAGTGGTCAAAAATAAATTAAATTTTGGGGAAATACTTCAAAAACCAATGGAAGAAAAGAAGAAAAAATCTAGAGGAAAGTCAAAAAGGCGCTTGATGAATCTGATGAAGAATCTGATGGTGCTGAAAATATTCTCGATAATATACACAAACGAAAACAGTCCTGAAGCAAATTAAAACATACCTGAAGCAAATGAAAACAGACCTGAAGTAAACGAAAACAGATTCGAAGCTAACGAAAACAGACTTGGAGCAAACGAAAACAGCACAAATTTTCATTTGAAGAAAATTTGTTTACATTTACTCCAAATCCGTTTTCATATTTTCAAAATTGTTTTCATTTTGTTTCAAATGTTTCAAATTTCAGATCTGTTTTCATTTGCTCCCTGTCCGTTTTCATTGGTTCCTGGACTGTTTTCATTTGCTCCAAGTCTATTTTCGTTTGCTCCAAATCTGTTTTTGTTTGCTTCAGGTCTGTTTTCGTTTGCTTTAAACCTGTTTACATTTGTTCAGTGGCGGAACTACCGGGGTGCGGTGGGTGAGACGCATGCGGGCCCCCGGCTAAAAGGGCCCCCAGTTGTTCTGTTTAATTTTTTAATTAATTAATTTATGTTTTAATATTCACAATGAAATAATTATAAGTAATATTTTGGCAGTCTTCTCTTATTAAGGTAAACAAAGTGAGCATCATTTATTATCAATAATTCAATGTTCCCACTAAATTTTCAAAATCAAATCCTGACATTTGCAGATTTTCCCTGACATTGAATAAAAATTGTTAAAAAAAAAAGACAAAAATAATCTTAAATTAAATTGTTTACCTTGACTGAAAATTCAATTTCCTTGACTTGGCACTAAAAATGACAAATTGCAAGGTAGTAAATTTTTTGTTTTTACAGTTCATGGGGGGGGGGTTGATATTCCGTTATAATATTTGCCTTTGCCGGGCAATCTTAGAAAAGGGGAAATTTAGAATATTCTAGAAAATCTTAGGGTAGCCAATAGCAAAGGAAATCTCAGAAACTTGAAAAAGGAAACAAAGGAATTAATCTATGAATATTTCTAGGATTTTAAAGTTTCACTAAGATTTTTTCATAGAATTTCTTAAGACACCCTAAAATTTGCTTGGATTTCTTTTCACTTTCGTATATTACGATTTTCCCTTCGGTTTTCCACTAAGGAAACTAAGGGAAAATCGACGGAAAAATTGTGTGTACTAGTGAAGGGAAATCTGAAGAAATTCTGGAAAATTCCAAGACATCTCAAGAAACAGATACTTGAAAATTCGTAGAAAGTCTAGAAAATTTTAGTAAATTGAAAATCGAGAAAAATGCAGAAAACTCTAGAAAAGCTTAGGATATTCTAGGAAATGGAAAATTCTAAGGTACCTTAAGACATCTCGAAAAATCTAGAAAATTTTAAAGCCAATGAAATCTCAGAAAATGGAAAATCAAAAAGAAATATTCTAGATTTCCTCAAATTTCCGCTGATTTCCTTTTGGTTTTGCATATAACAATTTTTCCATCATTCTTCTACTTAGTAAAAAAACAAGCGGGAAATTTGAAGAAATCCGGAAAAAGTTTTTAAAAATCTCAAAAAAGTTTAGGAAATCCAAAAAATCTCATTAATTTTACTATCTTAGGAAATGTAGAAAATTAGAGGAAATAGAAAATTCTAGAAAATCTTAGAAAAATATCCAAAAAAATTTCGGAAAACCTAATTTCAGGATTTTAGGAAATCTTGCAAAGAGGGTATTCACAAAAAATTCTAGGATATTTTAGGAAATCTAGACAATGTTAGAAAAATCAAGGAAATCTCAGAAAATTGAAAAATAAAAAAACTCATCTATATATTTTTGATAAGAATTAAGGTATAATTTTCAAATTTTAATAAAATTAAATAGAGGGGGGAGGGTAGTTACTCCTCTTTATATCCGCTCTTGTTTGAAAGGAATTCCTTGGAAATCACTGGAATTGCATAGAAATCTTCGGAATTCCGAGTCGAATTCCGAGTATACAAAATTCTTTTTTTTTTGTGTTTTTATAAAAGCGGGGCCCCCGTTAACAACTTCGCACACTGGTCCCTCACCTACTTGTTACGCCACTGCATTTGTTCCAAATGATACTGTAAAAGATACTTATAGAAGCCATTGAGAATTTCTGGAAGTCGTTTTATGACTCTGGAATTCCTTTAGCAATTTAGGTGGTAGGTAGTAGGCAAGGAAAAATGTTGAAAAAGCATTCAAGCAAGAAGCATTCAATTACAGGACCATAAGGGAGCGTCCATTAATTTCGTAAGGACGATTTTTCCCGGAGATCACCTTCCCTGATCACACTTAGTCAGGTTTTGTTACCTTCCCATCTCTTTCACAGGCAAAGACGACTCTAAACAAAATTAAACATTTAAATATGTTTAAGTTATTTGTTTGTCAATAAAATCTTTCAAAATTGGTATTCCACCCCATTTGTGATGGACATTTTCTTTCAATTCTTTAAGTTTTTTAATATCTATTAAAAATTAAAAATTTGTTTATAATTATCTTAATACATAAAAAACAAAGTTTGTATGTCTGTTTCATCAAAATCTCCCGAACTGAAAGCTCGATTGAAATGAAATTTTAACTGGCTGTTCAGCCAAGAGTTTTAAGGTTAACGACACTATTTCCAGCTCTTCGCGTCAACTTATTCTTATAAAATCTGGGAAACTTTATTTCGACGTTTTAATCGGTTAATTTTTTCCAATTTCCCAATTTCATCAAAAAGATTGTAGTTTATAAAAAAACATAGTTTGTTTCGCTATATAAACAATTTTTGTATGTTTCAGGAAAGTAGTTTCCACGTCAAGTTTTTATGTATCTATTAAAAAAATTAAAAAAATATAAGAATAATACAATACGTAGAAAATCAAAAATTCAAAAAATTCAAAAAAAGACAAAATTATTACATTTATTATTACATATTACAATATAACGTTATATTGTAATATCGTATTTTGAATTTTTCATAATTTCAAATATTTTTAATCCAGACCTGTTTATATGTTAATTTTGTCTTTTTTTTGAATTTTTTGAATTTTTGATTTTCTACGTATTGTATTATTCTTATATTTTTTTAATTTAACCATAAATACATACTAAAATTCCACAAATTTACTTAAAAAATTTTTATTTTGGGTTCTTTTTCTTTTATGTATCTATTCGCGATTTACATTAAGCGAACGCCACCACCCGGAAAAATATTAAGTTAATCAAATACGTATAGTTTCATTTCATCGCGGTTTTACGAAAAAAATTCAGAATCAAACTCAAAACAACATCAAGTGTACGTAATAGAGCCGCCATGTTGTTGAAATTTGGAACAATGGAACACATTGGCGCTCGTATTCATTAGCACACCCATATCACACTTATAGTTACGCCACTGTCCAAATAAAACGTAAAAAAATAATTCTTAAATTTAATTATAACATATTATTATTACTTAGGTGCCTAGGCCTGGAGCCGTTGAAATGATTTAGCCGCTATTTAAATTATTACCAGTCCGGGCCTGTTTCAATCAATACAACAGCCCACGACCGTGCTTCTAGGAAGGTATTTTAAAGAAATTTTTTTAATATTGTTAATTTCAAAAATGAGCGTTTAAAATATTATTATTATTATTATTTATATTGTTTCGAATGGTGCCAGCATTGCGTGGAAGTAATGTGGGTTGCATAACTAAAATACAAATGTTATTTTAGATGATGTTGCTTTATGTGTACAGTGAAAGCCGTTAGATGTCGCGGAGTTTTTTGTGTATCTAAACATTGCTAAATATAAGAACCGAGCTGACAGTGCGTTGACTTGGTTTTAGTGGGGTTTAGTAAATAGTTTGTGTGTGAACGAATGATACGAAAATGCAAACTCGACTCATTTTTATTATTTTTCATTCCATTAAAAAGTATACGTCTGTTATGTGAAGCATATAATAAAATTATATTAAATATAAAAACTTAAAAAGTGTTAATTAAATAACATCAGGGTCGTAAAATCTTGTGATATTTTTTCTTTGTGGAATATTTGCTGGATTTGCGATTCTTCCAATTTTTTAATTATACAGTAAGTAATTTGTAACACTTTACATTTAATAATTTACTAATTTTAATTAAAGATACCACTAACTTTACAATCGCTACTTTTACTTTTCTATTGTTATAATTGAAAATAAATTGTAACATATTTTATCGTTTTTTTATATATTTTATGCAACGTTAATTTTTTATTGTAATAAAAAATATTGGACAATTTTTGTTTTTGAATTATCGATATAGTTGGGTAATAATGAAATTATTGAATTGCGACAATTTTCTCATTGTTACAGTTATCCCATTCAAATAGGTGATAATTCACCGTTATTTATGTATTTCATTATCGGAATAAAAGTAATTTTATTAATAAATTAGTTTCAAATCGAAAATAATGCCCCATCTTTATTATATGACATTAATTAACCACCCCATGCTGCGAAAGAAAAATCTTGTTAATCCCCCTCTTAGATTGCTCATTTGGGATCTCGACAGTGGAATAACTGCAAATATGCTAATCAACTCCCTAACAAATTCTAACTGCAGGGTAAGTAATCACTGAAAGGTAGCCTCACTTTGTTTTTCTATTCTTTATTCATTCCTCTTTTTCGATAGTTTTCCATATAAGCTGTTTTTGAGTTTTATTTTGATAAAACTAGGTACTGTTCTAATATACGTGTCAGCACTCCAGCACTGGGGCAGACATTATTTTTTGTAAGATTAGTCATCTGTCTACTACCAATAACCTAACCGGCTAATATCATTGTCCTTGAAAAAGTGTGACTTTTATATTACTCACGTTAGTGCTTGTCCAAACAAGAAGAGATGAAGGTGATTGTACCTGATCTAGCATTCAAAACCACTCAACTTTTCTCCTACTTATTTTATCTTTTATTCTCTTATTATACCAATGTGAACTATAACCGTCCGTCGGGCCCCTAATACCTAGGTCCGACGGAGGGTTAATTAAGAACTCAGAACTTTATTTAGACTCCTGACCTCCCGCTTTCAGCAACACTTAGAAAATCGTCTCTCGATGATTTAACAATTTAATAATTAATGATTACCTGGATCAAATAGGATACACGTAGAGGAACGGCTCTTATTAAATAGACCTCGGTCACAAATATTTTGCGTACTGATCAATGCGATAGATAGCTTTTGTGTTTCTCTTGGTGGACGCGGTTATCTTTACATATCAATTTACCATAGCATAACATGAACTTAGAGATAATTATGTTTTCCCAGGGACGTACGACAAACTATTTGTTTCAATTTTTAACGTGTGGCTGACCTGGACCTATAACTAGTTATTATTTAGGTTTCTATGCGTGACACAGATTTTCTATCTTGAATGTGAATTACAATCATTTATAAAGGCTCGGGTGAACGGCTCCCCTAGGAAGAACAGGCAAACCACCGAAGTGAAATTTATTTAGTTAACCTCTCAAAATGAAGTGGGTTCGGAACCCACGTTAAACAGCCATAGGAGAAAAACACCGACGTCAATGAAGGCTGATAAGGCACTTAAAAGAGAAGAATATACTGGTATAAGCCGCTTTTTGAGATAGTTCGCGCGGTATATATGCCGAATATAGTAAGGCAAGAAAATCTTTTTGAGAGATAAGATTGCCCACCTTAAATGTTTAATTGGGTGGGTCGTTTCAGATCAGGTTCCATTCTATCAAAATTTGATGGACATAAAATCTAGAAATAAAAATTGAAACCGATAAATTAATATGTGATTTTATGACACAATAAAAGATTGATTAAAAATGAAATTGCGAATATTACCTAATATTAAAAGGAACTAAGTCACTTTCTTTTCAAAACATATTTGTTGCACGAACAAATATGAATCATTGTCTCATAATATCTTTTTCTTTTGTTTTTTGGAAAACGTGCTGAAATGACTTAATCCCCTTTAATCAGCAATTTATTGGTTTTAGAACAATATTTGATTAAATTAAATATTTTATTTGTATAAAAAACGAAATAATCCATTACTCTAATATTACATAATTTTTCTATCTTATCGTTCGGTCAATAAAGTTTTTTGGGCAGCAATCAGTATTTTTATGACTTACGAACGAATTGGGTTAAATCACTTTTTTATTGGATTATCCAATTATTTACAAAAACATTGTTCAGAAGTTCATTTGTGAAACAAACGGGTTTGTTCTAAAACGTGCAACTTTCAATTCGGTTTATATTTCGACCTCGAAATGTCCCTGCCCACCAGAATCCGAGCTTAGAAACTGAAATCCGGGATCCAACCACTTCCACCAAATTCACCTTTCATCCAGTGGGTACGCCAGCAACTTCCGAACAGAATGTTTTATGTTTTTCATATCAATTCTTAATTAAAATTAAATTTTTGGTTTTAACAATCTGATATTGTTATAGTTTTTCAAACTTACTAATATTTACTCTATTAACAAGGGAGGGCACCACAATGCTCCTGAGTTTTTGAAAATAAAGCAGCTTTCATAAATTCATAAATTTATGTAGCGCTGCTTTATTTTCAAAAATTCATAACTTGGAAACTAAGGAGAGTTCGGGCCACTTTACAATTTTTTTGGCTGCCGGAATTGCCAAAAATAAAGATCTCATTTGCCAATATGCCCTCTTTGTGGAGCTTTGAGCAAAGGAAGCATTGTAGCTACACTATAACTCTGTCAAAAAATGCTTCAGTCTTACATTTCCCCATCTTCCGATTCGTACCTTTTAAAGTATTAATATAATCTGGTTGATATGTAATAATTAATAAAACAATGAGGGTAACTCGAGTGACTCCGTAGTAATTTAGCCCCGGTCTCCCCTACCTTAATTTATAGCAAACTTATACCAGAGAGGCTAAGTAAAAAATAGCATATTTCTAAGTAATGGTTAAATTTGCGTAACAAATTAGAATCAAAATGTTAATACCAACCTAGCTTTAGTCGAATCTCCTAATTCTATACCAAGAATTGGGGTTTACGGGGCTCTCCATATTCTATAATATGCATTTCTAATGCATTTGAAAAATTACATAGTTGAATGAAAGTAGATATTTTTTATGTTTTCATTGTTTATTAATAATAAAAAAGTGTTGACATTAAAACCATATTTTTTAATAAAATATCGAGTGAATGTTTTTTTATATCGCAACTCGAACAAATAATAGTATCAAGGATTTTAAAATTTTTTAGAACCATAAATAAAAGCTTATTTTTCTACATTGTTGCAATTTACAAAGTATTAATTAAACTATGTAATTTTCAACCTACTGGTTTTTTTTTAAATTACCATTTTATATTACTATTTTGAAATATTTTTCCTTTTATTGTTTTCAATTTGCAAAAAAAAATTTTATTAGATGGCTTCCTTACGAATGTGTCTTGTGTGCCAAAGGATATGTCGAAAACGCAATATTGCTTTTAACGAAACAAAAACAAAACTAATTGCAAGTTTCAGAACAAAATTTTTCGAATTGTTGAGTTCTTCATTGTTTCATTGAAACAACCTAGCAAATTAAATTTAAATTTGTATTTCTCACTAAGTATATGAAATTGTTCTGTTATATTCTTTTACAGTTACTCGAACTGAATACGTTTTTTTCTCACGTTATTTTTTATTGGGATATAATAAATCACTTATTATTCACAGCTTCTGCTTTTCCCGACATTCGCTTTTTTCTCCAAATTTAGAGATCTCTTATTGGTTTTCTTGCTTGCTATTTTGGATCTTTATGCCACTTAAAATTTATTTAAAAAAATCTCTGAAGTAGCGCTATCCTGATTAACTTCAAAGAAAAAAATTTTTTGCTAAGCACCCACCACCACTTTTTTACCTCCCCCCCCCCAAAAAAAAGACCAGCGCCCAAACGGCGGCGCCCAAAAGTCCAGCGCCCAAACGGCGAGCGCCCAAATGTCCGGGCGCCCAAAAATCTTGGCGTCCAACAGTCCGGCGCCCAAAAGTCCGGCGCCCAAACGGCAGCGCCCAAACAGCGGCGCCCAAACGACGGCGCCCAAACGGCGGCGCCCAAATGTCCTGTCCCGCCAAGTGAAGTTAATAAAACGAGCAGACAATGAAAGCTGCTTTACAGCTACCAATTGGCTTCGCTTGGGTGTAATTTAATGTTTTCTGGTAGATTTCTTGTAGAAATGAGCCTAAACGGACTTATGATGTAGATTTTTATTATTGCAATCCAAAAACAAATTAAATTAAAATTGAAAAATTGTATGCATCACACTGTAGTTATTAATTACTACATAATCATTAGCATAATTTAAATTACATATTAACAATTATACATAGTGGGAAATACATTTTTTAAAGTTGAATAAACAAATTTTGTATATTTGCAGGTTTGTATAAACAACAAACAAAGAAACACACAAATTTTATATCGTAAAACCAGCTTGCGAGCGTTTATCTTTTTTTTATTTACTCCACAATGTTGAAAAAAAAATTTTTCTTCTCCATTCCCATTTACTATTTATTATGTGAGGAACGGCCCTTACTGTGAACATATCTGCGAGCATATTTGTCTATTCATTTTGCATATTGTTCGATGCGACAGATAGCAATTTTAGCAATAACCAATTTTAAAGTTTTATTTTTTTACATAAAAGTTAATGTTTATCTCTTTCTATTCCCGGTATACGTATCCTCGACGTAAATAGATGCAGCAATGTGTTTTAGTGAGCAGAGCCATCCGCAGTTGACTTCTAGCAGTGGAACTGCTAACATCATTTTGTAATACATTTATTTAATTTTAAACCAAATTTAACTTCAATATAGATACTTGTTATTCTAGAATCATGAGTTTCGAGTACGGGCGACTTTCAGAAACTCAGGAATCCGTGTTTTTCGAGTTTGGATGATCTTCGGGAATGGTTTTACCAATATAGTGAGCACACAAACCAATTCGCCTCAACTGTCGTTGTTTTACTGAAAATAATAAGAAATTATGACTTGAATATGTTTTTGGCCGTTACAGCTTCGGTAGTAACGTTCAAATTGCCAAATTATTCCAAAAAAACACTCCTATAACATAAAGACACGTCATGGGCGGGACTAACTATCCAACAAAATAATCACATTCCGTTTCTGGGTTTTTTTACCCGAAATTTTGAGTAATTCATAAAATTTAATGTTTATATTTGTAATTTATGTTCTCAACTCCCATAATTTCTTTAAAAAAATGTTTAATTTGTTGGCCCACTTTGCGTGCTGTTCCCTCATCACTCTAACTGCCAGTCTACGACCGTAATTATAAAAGATAATCTTACTGTTTGTAAAAAAAATTTGTATGTGGAGTAGAATCAAAATTCTCCACGCTGAAGTTGGTCGATTTTCTTGTTTAGATCTGCGAGATGTATAGTTTTGTCTGACGCCCTTCGAAGTTCCGGTTGGCATATAGTTTTAAAATGCGGCCTTAGGCATTGATTTTGGCTTACAAGGTCGCCAAGAAACGTCGATTTCCACTCCAACTGAACGCCAATGTCGTGGTTATAATAACCTGCCCAGTGGAAGAGGTTATGGGTCTGAGACCCGGTACTCTTAAAGCTTAGGTGATGTTTGGCTTTGGGTCAAATTGTTATATTAAAACTTTAAAAGGGTTTTTTCAGCTTTAAAAGGGTTAGGTTAGGACTTTAATAGTAGACTGGGCCTACATGGTCATTCATTCTGCATGGGCCTATTTTTCCATATCAAAAATTCCTTAAAATTTATTACTCAAATTAAAAAACAGCAAATTAAGACAATCAAAAAAATTGGTCTTATCGACTTTTTCGTAGGGTTTCGCTTTTTTCCTGGGCTCAAAAATTCAGCTTAAATGTAGACGATTTCTACAATATACCCAATATTACGTCTTGTTTCCATTACAACGTTTAAGCTAGTTTTTGGTCTTCAAGGACGTAAAATTTTAAAAAAATCAAATTTTATTTTAAAAAATTAGGATCAAAAAAGGGTCAACTTTCGTTATCTTAGATTTGGCTTTTGTTTTCTTCTATATTCTCAAAGCAAAATACCTAATATTAAATGGGTGTATTTCAAAAATCTTCTCTGTTTAAGGATGACCTTTTGAGCTCTGGTGAAGTTAACAAAATGCAAGATGGTTAAAACGACGAAATCCAAAATGAAACTTTACGACACCTCCCCCGAAACAAATTCTCCAGGCATTGGAGAGGTGACTATGGCATCTGACGTCATAACACAATCATCGAAAACTCGACGTTGTGACCAAATTAAAAGTAGAAAAATATATACTATTGACGTTATGAAATTGAAAGAATCCTTGTTGGAAATTACACAATGACTAACTTAAACTTATCAGCCGCACGAATGCAATTTGATGCTCTGAATAGCAATGATTAATAAGTTTGATCGAAATTTTGAAAGCAATGTTGTGGTCATGCTCTTCAAAATATTTCGTAATTTCATTGAAAATACTGTTCAAATCCAAATCAGTTACAAAAGAAGGTATTAGCTCCCTTACCGCCAATTTGAGTTTAATTTAATCACCTGGCGATGTTGCAGTAAGATAGCGGTCACACTTTATGATTTGAAGTATATTTTGCAAATGAAATGTGTTCATTTTTTAGTTATTCTGAAATATCGACGTAGACAATAAATGTGTGTTTAAGTTCTTCCCCTTTTTGCTAAATTTGATAAAATTAAGAAGCGCGTGTTAAATCCTCTTTTTGATGGTAGACATGGTGCAATTGATTGTTTTCCCGATACTCTTCGACAGTTAGTGATGGCAGCATTCTCTTTGTTAGAGAATAATGGCACACCATTTAGGAGTGTAACGATTCAGTGTCGAACTCTTAAATCACAAATCATAGACCCGATAAGTTTTATTCGCCCTTTATTATGCAAGTCATATTTTTTCCAAATCTTCTTTGCACAACTTCCAAGTGAATCAGCAGATCATTAGTTCTACAAAATCTAGAACGTATAAGAGGGTTGGGGACGTCCGAGGGGTGAAAAGTAATTTGTAAATATTAACTAGCAATTTGTAAACGGGCAGATGGAGTGACAAAGTGGTCAGTAGGCTTTTATAAATAAAATCGTCAATTAGTCGCACGTGTATCGAGTAACCAGACGCCATTAAAGCACAAAAATCGCAAAATGTTGGTATCAAAGAGGGGACAACCGGAATTACATCAATTTTTTGTTTATATATTTATCGTGGAATTTTTTATTGCCGATGTTATAACCACGTGCATTTAAATAAATTAACATTTTAGAAAGTTAAATTTTAATTGATTTTTCTTAGGACAATTTTAAATGGCAAAGAAGTGAAAAATTGATGAATTGAGCAGAGAAAGGCTTAGCAAAATTGGGTGTCCATTTTTTAATTTGATAATTTATGCTATGTTTAGCGATTTCTCTCCGAGGGCTTCTAATAGTAACTCAATAAATTTGTTTAACTATAACAATCAATTTTCGTATTATACATAGCAGTTAAAGTATTATAGGGACACTCGCAGGGAGGGACAAATTAATAAATGTTGCATAAATTATTTAATAATAGATGAATATGCATTATAAAGCACGTTTTACACTTCAATATCGATAATACCCAATTTGTTACGCATGGCAACTAATCAATTGTCTTTAAAAAGAACATTAGATTTGACGTAGTATATATTCGCTGGCTATTAACTATTGAGATAATCAATTGCCCGACCTTTGATTTTAAGTTAATTTTGAGGTTCAACATTTACTTTCTTTCTAGGGCAACTATTAAAAACAAAAAACATTGGAACAAATTTATATTAAAAAGCTTTCCCCTTTCGCTTTTCAGGTTTGTTGAAGAGTTTTGTGTAAATATTGTTTCTTTAAATCGATTTGTCATCGCCGTGATTGTTTTGTGTATATTTGATTAATACAATTTCATAATATTTAATATTAGTACAGTAACCACGTCCAAAAAAGGGGGTGTAGCTGACAAAGGATTGAAAACTGATTCCTATGTAATTTAGATCGTAGATCGTAGAAAAATTTCTCTTGAATTTTTCTTGCAAAAACACTAGATTTCGTGTATATTTGATAAAAAATCAAAATTCTGGACACCCTATTGATTTTTCGAAAAAATGAATCAAATAAATCAAAAAGTAGATAAAATTTCCTACAAAATAACTTTTTGGTTCACTTCCTAGGACGAAAATTAACGCCGCAGGCGCCATTCGCGTTTTTGCCGGTTTTTCGAAAAATTTACATTTTTTTTGAAAAAATTGGAAAAATTCAAATTCCATGCCGACCAGAGGCTATATTTTTACCCGTTGCCGTTGGCACGGAAATCTTTATTTCACTCGAAAAATTATGAAATTTGAATTTTTCGAAAAACCAACAAAAACGCGAATGGCACCTGCGGCGTTAATTTTCTTCCTAGGAAATGAACCAAAAAGTCATTTTGTAGGAAATTTTATCTACTTTTTTTTTGATACATGACATTTTTTTGAAAAATCAATAGGTTGCCTAAAATTTTGAGTTTTATGCAAAAAAAACGTGATTTGGCGGCTTTGGCACAAGGAAATTTTGTTTGCAAACCTCAAACTAAAATTACACAAGATTCAGTTTTCAATCCTTTGCCACAGAAATTTGTCAGGTAAAACTCTCTGGTTACTGGACTATATACATATATAATATTTTTGAAACTATGCTTCGAGTTGACGTCATGGAATAATCCAAAAATATTTTTTTAAATTTGCGAAGAGACCCTGATAATATAGTAAATAGTCCAGGGTTACAAGGAAGAATAAAACTGATGGACTGAAGGAAATCCTATACGAACAATGTTTACTTTGTTATTGGATTGGAAACAAATATGGAAGTTATAGATGCGTTTTACTTTTATTTTCTTTGACTGAAAATCTTGCGGTGCAATGTTTGGGAATCCCTGAGCTAGGCTGGTTCGATCGACTACCGTGGAAATTTTTGTTTGATGTTTAGATTTTACTAAAAGTAGGGGTTGCGGTGGGTGTAACACATTTGAACATATAACGGAGCTGTCGAGACGAAATACTTAAAGTTAGATACAAAAACAGGTTCTCGTGATATCAATCAATATATCTATTATAGCGCAAAAATCAAATACACAAAAGAAAATATTTATTTTGGGGTTAGGGTAATCCCCGCTTCATATAAAATTAATTTGCCATTTTTTAGAGTAACAATAATATTTTCAAATGTCTGCACAAAGAATCATTTCGTTTTATTACTTTGTGTGCTTTGGGGGCATTCTTGACCACCCCGTGTGTTGTTTTGTGTAGTTAAATGGGGAGAGATAATTTATTAGCTTGCTCTGGTCTTCGATCCATACTTTTGTCTAGCATACGGTAGAGATCAGACAAATAGTTTCAATTAGTTGTCGTTCTTGCAAATCAATACTTTGCATGTTTCAAGCGATATGAAATACTACCGAGGTTTTGTTCCACCATTTTATCCTTCCATTTTTAAAATGATTCAATTAATTAGATACATTGGGAGAATTGTTTTGTCTGGAGTGAATGAGTAACAATTAGATAGGTCACGTGTGTCGTTTATATATTTTACAAGAATTATAAAGATAGTTTCCTAGACTTGTTTAAACAATTAAAAATGAATTAGTGTTTAGGACACATTTTATAAGGCTACGGACAAGTCATTGGCGGAGTTCATTGTTTTTTCTCAGTTTAATTACCTTTTCAAATGAGAACAATGTTAGGGTTAGTCGCACCTTGAATTTTTCAGCTTTTAGTCATTTTTACTAAAAAATGTATAATAATGGAATTCCTTTTTTATGGTCTTGAGAAGGTCCAAAATTGGTTCGACTTTTTGTATATGGTGTTTTCTATAACGGAGCTATAATTTTTTCACACTCAATAATGTCCTTCACCTACTGATTTTATCTTCCTTTGTTTAAGAATATAGCAGTGATATTTGCATCGCTTTATTATTAAGTGCACAAACTTGACTTAGATGTCCCAAATGGCTACGATTCATACAAAACTGCTTATAAAATTTCGTTCATTTTTTTAAAAACAATGTAAATATTATGTATTTTTGCACATTTATAATGATGAATTTTTAATTAACTGGATAATTATACATAACTAAGCCCAGTTAAATTAATATTGTAAGTCGTTGATATGTACAAAAATTATTTTAATTTTGCATACATAAATAATTAGATAATTACCAAAATACTGTGTGGTGTCACTGGGGTTATTTAAATCTTACCAAACAAAAGATATGAAAAGGATTTTGGACGTACATAACTAAGTAATGGAATTTTTTGATAAGTTTCATCGACAAATTTACCCATTCTATCACCCACAATAACTCAATCGTGACTGATCTTCTCTCATTTATTTCATAATGAAACGTTTGCTGATAAATTTATTTATCAACTATAAATTAGGGAAAAAAATTATAACTGCGTTGTTATAGGTTATATAAGCAATTCGGTGACCCAAAGAAATGCTATGGGATCAACAACTAATGTATTGCACTTTTAATTTCAGATAAAGAAATTTAATGTCATGTTGATCAACTCTGTTTGTTTTTAAATTTCTCAACTAAAAAAAAGATTAAGGTTATTTAGTCGTAAAAAGGCAAGGTGCATTTTTACGTGCCTTTGATCAGGCCCATTAAAAATGTCCTTAGTTTTCCTTGTTTTTGGTACCAATTGGTTCTATTTTCAAGATTATTTTGGCATTATCATCATCCTTATCACCGATATCGCATTGGGCTGTCATTACTCCTTCATTAGGTCTTTGTTTCTGCGATTTTTTTCTTATCTTGACAAACTTTGTTGTTTTCTAAATTTAATGTCCACACTTCTGATACAGAGGTCAATGTTGGTCAAAACTATGTTCTTGGTTTTTCCAAACTTGGTTTTCATTATGTTTTGAGGTGAAGGTAACCATCTCCATTTATTTTTCCCAATTCCTAAATTATTTTCTTTAACACTCTTCAGTTTTTCGTGTTTTTGATATCACTAGCAGGTTATCTCTCTTTGATCATTTTTTCCTTTTATATTTGATTAGTTAAGTTGTTTTTGTTAAGTGTTTTTCGATCGATTAATAACTCTGTTGATTGACTTTTGACCGATTGTGTGCTTGGTTTGGCTGTAATGACTGTATTCGAATTACCAAGACTAAACTTGGTCTTAAATTTGCATTTTTACGGCTTTTGGATGCAGGATGCAAGTCGTACTAAACTGTAAACTGGTCCAATGGCGAATCATGGGGGACGATAAAGGCGATCGCCCCCGTTAGAGCTCAAAAACATCAATTTTCACACCAAAAAATTTTTAATTTGTTAAAAAAAAATTAATTTTGATACTACTTTTTATTTTATCGAACCCCTGGGTAATTGTCTGGGTCCGCTACTGTATTGGTCCGCTTCTCTCATAGTGTATTATGAGTTGTTATTTGATTTTTTCCTTGTTGAGTACTATTTGTGTTCAAGTTTTTGGCCTGCACCAATCAATACAGATAAATTTCAACGACATATCGATGGGGAGCAGGTTATTCAATGTCCTTCTTGCAGATCTGACTAACTGCTGATTGAAGTTATTTTTTTGATTAATTAAAGATTGATTAAATTGTTATGATTATATAGTCCTGAGTTTCTTAGCCTTACTCTCATTAGTTTTCATAATACTACTCCAGAATAATTCGTCTTTCCTTTTTATTTTATTTTTTTATTTCTTGTTTTCTTTACTATTTTTATGTATGTTTTATATTACTACCACCTTTTATATTTTTTTTTCCATACACTCATGTCTTTTATCTACTGTAGCATCATTTTCAACTTCCGTGTCTTGTTTTCCTTCGTTCGGGTCTACTGAAAGGTTGCGGTTCTGGATAAATCTCGATATTGCACAATATATCTTTTTTTATCATTTTTATGATTTATTCCAACCTGTGAGTTTACCTGGACTAACTATCCTTAATAAAACGATACAAATAGTAAGAATTTAATGTTCGTATGCTCTTATATTTGAAACATTTTATTCTGGATTCAGAAAAATCTCTATATTGAGCTTTCTGCGACCTGCAGATCAATATTTATGCATCGTTGAAGGTCAAAAAAGTTTTAGCATTGGCCTATATTATACGTCAGTTGATGGTTCTTGTCGAAGATTACTTTTAAAACAAGTAGGCTTGACTTTTTTGACTCTCGGGTCAAATTAAACATTTTTTGTGCCAAATACTGAATCCTTAACCAGGTAATAGGTCACGTCAGTTTTGAATTTATTAGAAAAAGATTATGGAAGGATAGCTTCGCAGCGGTCGTAGGAGTCAACTTGAAGGGTCGACCAATGCCAAAAGATTTTCTATAAAGCAATTTTGTAATTTGTACATTTGAGTAAACTGTGCCATTGCTCCACATTTAAATATACTAAAAAACTCATTATAATAAAAACACTCCGAATAAATTTTATTGTTCCAAATTGATGTTCAGGCTTAAAACTACCCTTAAAACCCACTTTAGGAAATAAATCTGCAGTAATTATCTTACACGAACGCTCCCTGCATTATGTTTCTAGAATATAACGAACAAATTCAACTTCCAAACTTTTTAAAATAAATATTTAGGAAATGGGAAGTTTAACAATGCCGCATTTACATTTGTAATGCAAATATTCGAAATTAATTAAATCCTGCTAATCCATTATTTTAATTGCAAAGTCTTATCTTCCCATTATCCTATTATTATATTTCGGACAAAAATTCTACACGACTATTCGATTAAAGGTGATCCATCAATGAAATAGCTTCTACTCCCTTGAGTAACCGAGGATTTCAAGCAATCAAACTTGGAAGAGCTTTGCTCCAGAAACAAGTGACGGATTTTCAGTCGCTCTAATTTCCAACTATTTTTGAGACAATTTTTTAAATAAAAGAAAAGGATTTGTAGCTCTAACAAAACTTTTAGTAGCTATAGCCACAACAGAGCTTTTTTGCTGCTACAAAATTTTGTAAGCCTCATAACAAAGATTTTTTGTTCAGAAAAATATTTATTGATCCAACACATTTTTTTTGTTATGAACAGAAAATTTGTTGTAGCAGCAAAAAACTTTATTGAGGCTGTAACCACTACAATTTTGTTAGGTTTTCATCTTTTTTCAGCCAGTTGAATTTAAAATTTCAGTTCCATATCTCCATCGACAGTCACAGGAAGTATTGGTGTGTACATTTAATAAAATCACGTTGTTATCGAAATGCGTCAGATGAAGCTATAATATTTATTGATTTATTTTTTAATGCCAGTTTATGTATATTAGGAACGTAAGAATCGAAAATCTGGAAATTATAAATTCAGAACTACTTGGAAATTAGTTATAGAATTTTTCCGTGACCTTATTTTTGGCAATATATAAAGTTTATGTCAAAGAAAACTATTTTCGAGCAACTTAAGTGATAGATTCGCTAATATCACGAATGAGATAATTTACTCTTTCAAGGTCTAACAGCTCTCGTTTTAGGCCTGATAGAAATTTAATTATCGTCGCCCTAGATGATATTCCCGTATAAGGGATTGCACCACCTTTCAAAGTAAAAAATGATAATAAAATTTAAATTTTGACCTATATTTTTTCAGGCACGTTAATTTATTAGTTATTTCAATATTATTTCTATTGAATGTTTAAAGAATACTCGTACCAAATTTCAAACCAATTGGATTATTCGTCTTCGAGATATTGGAATTTTAAGACGATCTTAATACTTCAGATAAACTGTAAAATATTTAATTGAAAGATTTTCAACTTCTTCTCTCTTTGTGAATTTTTCCCAATACTGCAGTTGGTTTTGATTTCAGCTTAGCTGCCCGACCAAAAAAAACTATTTCTGCCTAATAATTGTTGTATTGAAGTTCTGTTTATTGTTGGATAATGTACAACTTCTTCAATTTTCAGACCTACGGTTTAGGTAATGGGACAGTTCGGCGCGAGAAATTCACTGCAGTCGGTTCGGTGCAATCGTTTTGGAGCGCGACCGGTTCGGTGGGAGCGTTTCGCCGCGGAGCGGATTGGTCCCTATTTGACGCAAGACTTATTCGGGGTGAACCGATTTGGTGCTAGTCCGTCCGATACAAGACCTAGTCGGTGCAACACTTATCCGTGAGTTATCATTGCAGGTAAGCACCATCCGGATTGGTTAGAAATCAAAAGCAACCGCTGCGATTGGTTAGATTAGGATGACGTGACATCCAAGTTCGAAAACAAATATATTTTATGGATTTTGTCAATCGCTGCTATAAAATATTTTAACATCGGTTCGGAACGGTAAATATTTTAGAAAATGGTTTCCGTATTTATACCCACGGCTGCCTACGCTGAATTACGCACGAAAACAATATTTTTAGTCGTTTACTGTTTTTTTTTGAACCTCTTACTTTCACCTCGGTAGGCGAACGTTCTACTATTGGGCTAATGACACAAATTTGTTGTTTTTAATGCAAAATTAAAGCATGCTAGTTTTGGGAAACGGAAGTCTTGGGAAAATATTTCAACTTTTAATTTAAAAAGTCTTTAAAAATATTGGCTTGATTTAAAATTTAGTTTGTTCTGTTGCTGCATATCCGCCAAACTAACGTATTTAATTTATCATTAAATACAAGTATCAATAAATTTCAATATTTTATTGATCAAGCCTCTACTGCATTGTTGAAAATACTTGGTGCGTTCAATTGAACAACAGCGAACAATGATGTATCAGCCTGATACTTTTACTAATAAGATTTAATTGGTTCTTTTTGTAATTTTGATTTTATGTTTATTTTAATTACATAAAATTTTGAAAAGATAGTTTGTCCGGTTGTCAGTCTGAAGTTCTGTTCGAAATTGTTCGTCAAGTGATCTGCACATATTGTAATATTTGTCAGAATTTCAATGTAAGAATGCTTTGTTTTCTTGTTAGCGCATTGTTAACACGACACAGCGGTTATTTATTTAATGGATCACATATTCAAAGAGGAACAAGTGCTAATCACTGCGGCAGTATAGTATACACTGAGCAGCAGTAACAGTACAAGGCAGTATTAATAGTATGTAGCGATATTGGGGAGTATTGCACTCAAATGTGGGGGCTAGTCGGGAGTTTTTGCGAGTATTGTCCCATATTGACGCGCATGAATGGATTAACGAGATTCTACCAAAGCAAAAAATTTTTTCCTTCCTGCTAACACTTTTTTACTATCTCTGAGCCTTTTCGTGCCATACTCGAATAAACAGCCCAGACAAGCCCCCTGCACTCGAGTGACCTATTTCTACGTTCCGACCTATTATCGTAGAGCAGGTTGTAATCCTATCCCAGCGGTAACTTCAATCTACCTCGAGAAATTCTGGGAATTTTAGCTATGTGACTGAATATTCGCGAGTATCTTTTATCATTGACGTTTCGAACTATTACTTTGTTCTTCTTCAGGACTACGAAAGGTTGTTGATATGTTTATATGCTAGACAGGCATATCTCAATTATTTTTATTCTGTATTCCTCCGCAAACGTAAGTATACATTAGGTAGCCCAATCCCCTAATGGCATTCTTAACAACTTAATAATTGCTTATAAGTTATAAGCTTAGCAATTAAAAGATTAAGTTTTGTAATCGGTGCAATCTACATGCCATATTATGTGAACCTGATGTAATCTACATGTCGTATTATGGGACTCTTGAACTATCGGTGCAGCCTACAATAGCCTGTTAAGCAGTAGTACAATGTACTTACTCGAACCCAGGATTTGCACGAGGCGAAATCGAGTGTTAATGAGTCTCAAATTATAATAAAATACAAAATCATAGTGGATACTAAAATTTAAAGAAATATTTTAATGAAGATGCCACTATTTGTTTTTATAGCAATATTATACACTTACTTTGTAAAGCATACCGTGACCTTTCACTCGAGACGCTCTGAAAACCATAACAAATACAACAAAATAATTATGTATAATATAATATAGACAATTTTTAAGCAATTAAATTTTCTACAAAATACTGTAGGTGCGGAAGTCGCGGATTGACTTTCGCGTCTAATAAAAAATAAATATGTATATGCTGGCATGGACTTTTTCTTGATTTTCAACAGCGTTGGAAATATAACATCGAAACGAGAAATCTTCTTGATTATTAGCTCAACAAAGCTGTTAAAATAAATAACTGGGCATTTTTGTCCTTCGGGACTTGAGGACTAAGTACCTTTGAATTGAATGTAAAGGCATTTGATACAATTCAACTATCAAGTGCTCTGAAAATTTAGTTTCAAGTTGCATCTATTCTATAATACCGTTCCACTGGTATGGTACCGTTACCATACCATTCCAAGTTTATCAAATCTTGTGACCTCATTTGTATGCTTTCTAAGTGAAGTTTTACTATAAAATTGAAATATAGATTTCGTAATCAAAATTAGGATGATATTTTTAATAGAAAACTGGTAAGGTTAATTTGGTCATTGTCCAATTTGAGGAAAATCATGTTAGCATTCGGAGTTAAATGTCCATTGACAATACTTAAAGCGTTTCAATGTCGCAAGTAAACCTAATCAGACTAATTCAATTGTTTAACGTGCGAATTGTAAAAGGGAGGATCCGTGAAAGAGTTTGACATTAAACTGATTATAGTTAGATGTAGTGGACTTATTGGATTCAAATCCCAACTATTTGTTGTAATTGCGAAAATACAAACACAAAAACAAATTATTTCTAATTTAGGCAATTATGCAAATTTGATGCTAGCAATTCGCAACGGTGATGTTTTCCTTTCCATTTAGTTGCTTAGGTACATTAAACATTAACAATTTTATGTTTATATTGGTGACATTAAATAATAAACGTATTAAACTTATTTATTTGATTTATATTTATCCAAAATTTAACCCTCCAGTCAACCGGTAGAATAAATTACATATTTGTCGTTGACTGAAGGGTTAATAAAATGATAAAACTTTAAAATTTGCTATTATTTCGAAATATGTTTGGAAAACATGAAATAGGTAGGATGGATGATAAGAATCGTAATGTTATTAAGAAGCATTTGTACGTCATTTTATGTTGTTGAAGAAGTGACGTATTACGCCTTTAAGTTGTATCCTATTAAATCTAATTTTCTTATCTATATCTCCAGATAATTAATTTTTTTCAAGTTCATCGATTTAATATTTATATTTTGTTATGACTAAATTATGTAAATGTAGTTCTAGCTTATTGCAAGAAACGGAAATAGTGAAAGTTATATTTTAACAAACGGTAAAAGTTATAACACTAGAATGTAACAACCAATAATATTATAGCTTTCCAACGATTGCTTAAAATGTGTAATACCAAGACTTAACAATTTACACTTCATTTATTCTTGTTCTCTCGTTATTAGCTGAGGTATTAACCATATTACAGGTACGATTAAGATCAGAAAATATTGTTACCTACCTAAATTCACTCCAAATACATTTTAAGGCGCGTTTAAAACATAACCTTACTAACGAGGTTGTTTTGCCGTCCATGTCTTTTAATATTGATGCTCTTTTTTTAAATAAGTCGTATGTTGCTCGGAGCGACAGCAAAAAAGCTAATATTTGAAAACGCAACTAAACTAAATGGAAAAATACAGTAAATGTTAAGTATATAATTTTATATGTCTGTTACATATTATATACAATATACATAGCGAAATGCGCTCCGATATTTTAATATACCTAATATCAATATTTTATGTTGTACGGGGTGAATCACGGGGCATGTAAAACTTCTTGTCGCATGTTTTATGTTTGAAGTGTTTGCGTGTCTCGTAAATGTCGATTTACCGACATTTAATCTGTTTGATCGCAAATGTTCTTCCAAACCCGTTTGAAAAGTCTGACAGTGAGTCTGGTATATTTATGAGTGTAAATACAAAATAGCCACAAAATACTGTTATAATCTTCAAACTTAGAACTTGGATCAGCAGCAGCTTTCGCCAATTAAATGAGCAGTTTGGCAGGTTCGACAACGACAGTCGTTTGAATTTACCGCTATTATTGTATTTAAAAAAATATTACCATGCATTCGCTATTTTAGACTCCTGGAAAATTACCTCAGTGGTTGGCCTTTTCCTTCCGAGGAAATTCGATTAAAATAAAATTTTTATTCCTCCCGAGCCTAAACCGGGTATTTCTCTTTAGCAATTAACATCTCTACACAGAAAAAAACAATCCTCGCAATAATTTTGAAGTAAATATTACATCAATTAGAGTAAATTTTATATCAAATTTAGTAAAATTTACTTCAAAATTGGTGGTGAGATTGATTTTGACTTCAATTGAAGTAAAAATTACTTCAAAACACCAAAAAATGTTCTCCGGGTAGTTCACTTACGCAGTCGAAGACATTTTTAAGTCGGAAATTTTGTATTGAATTTTTTAACATTTTAACATTATTTAACATTAAAACAATGTAGAGTTTGCTTCCCACCAAAAAATACTCCATATGCTCATTTAACATTAAAAAATTAAATACTAAATTTCTGACGGAGAATTTTCCATTCCCTCAGACCTAGAATTCTTGGGCCTCTCAGGTCTTATCCTGACAGGCTAACTATCATTCATCTAAGGATAAACCCTTAATTACATTGCTTGTTATCCACGATTTGAAGCAAAATCTGAAATCTCAAAAATCCTTGATGTTTAAAATTATTGCAATGTAGGTCCTATGATTGCCCTGCCTTCTCCTGGATGTTGTCTAAAACCCATCGTTGTTATTTTAAAAATTTCCACTTATATTTGATTAGATTTTTCTTGTTTAGATAACAGACCCGAATCTAAGGGGGCAATTTTAGGCGTCAAAATGAGGGTAAAATAATTGAACGGAAAGAATAAAGAACGAAAGTAAAACAGGAAAAGGAAAACAAAATTTATATTTTGTTAAATAGAATAATGGATAAACTAATTGGTTTTATGTTACACTGTAAAATTCTGGATTATGGATTGAACATGCTCAATCTTACTCGTAATTGAGCTTTTAAATTAAACTCTTTTTTACTAGTGCAAAGTACATTTTCTTATCGAAATAGCACAATCTTCGAACAAAATCGATTTATTAAACTAAAGCAGAACGATTTCAAAAATTTAAAAGTATATCCCGTTTGAGACAGGGTGGGGTTTGACAGCATAGAACTCCTCATTTTTATTATTTTTGTACTATTTACATAGGTTAAGGGTGGTTTGACCTGACGGTCAAGTCCGTTTTCTCTCGGAAGGTAATGGCAAACCACCGAGGTGCTTCCTTCGTAGTTTGTAGTCTACGCTATGAGTAGATTCTCTATACCAGTTACTCTCAAAAGATGTAGGCGCTCGAATGTTAGCAATGTAAATTCTACATTTTGAAACTTTTTTTGTTAAATAAAAATTGATTTTACAGCAAAAGGTTTTAGACATTTTTTATTGCAAATATCGTTGCCTTCAATTTTGTTCATGTACATTTTTCTATTTTGTCGCACCGTTTCTGACTGAGAACGACTTAAGCAAGGCTCTGTAAAATACAAAAAATATTGTTATCTGTATATCTCAGAAACGGTGTAACAAAATAGGAAAATGTACATAAACAAAAATGTACAGAATAAAATTTAAATGCTTTTTTATTTTTTTATTTATTTTTTTTATTACTTACTTTTTTATTAAATATTATATTATTGCAGAGGCTATAATTTATATATTTTAAAATTATTTGAGTAGTTCATCCGTTATTTTGTTAATCCGATTATCTTCTTATCCACTCAATCACAAATCGAACAATTGTGTTTTTCTTTGTTTTTGGTAAATCACAAATGTCATATACAGGAATAAGAATGTGAACGGATGGACACGAGGCCAGAACATAAGGCTTCTTACTATACATACGGAAGCCTAAAATGAAAGTTAATTTGTGGTATTAGCAAAAGAACTGAAGTTACTTTCTTGAATCATACATTTGATGAACTTTGTGTTGACGTTGTGCATGGGCGTAAAAAATGTAAGTGTTTGAATAACAAACTCAAAATGACTATCTCCATATACATTTTGAACGTCATAAACTGATATTTCAAAATATTGACAGTCCAAGAGGTCTACGGCTCGGCTGAGCGAATTTAAAACAATTAACAATTTATGTTACATTAACTTATTGAAAAATATCTACCAAAATTTGATTTTTATGCCAAAATTGGTAATAATGCGATATGACATTTTAACTAATGGACTTGCCATTTTCCACTCCTATTACTGAACAATTATTAAAATTTGGCATTATAATACCACAATCTCCAATCAATCAGTTCGAGCAAAACTGCTAATTAAAAACACATTGAGGTCAATTTTTTCCAGGTTATCTTTGACATTCAAATTTAATCATTTTAATTTTATGTTTAATTACTAAGACATCGAAATCCATTAAATTCGTATGAATAAGTAAAAAAGTACTTAACAAACTTGATATTTCAATTTGAAAATGTAAAATATATAATGATTTTCGGTATAGCTCAAAAATGTCTACTTCAAATTGTTGAAAATCCAATATACATAGAAAAGTGTAATATATGTAATTATCTTAAAAAATTATACTTGGTATATTATTACATATACACTTCTTAATATTATTTTGTGACCTGCTTTCTATTTTATAGGTTTTGTTGTCTTAAATTTATACATATACTCAATTTGATTTGGGCGAAAGCTTTTACGCGCCAAAAAACTGCCACGTGTGTTTGTGGTTTATATACATAATTACAAATATCATTAACTATTCAATAAAATCTGATAAAATTTATTGTACAATGCCGTTGAATTTATTTAATATTCCATTGAAATAATATTTTGAGCATCCATTCCAGTCCCATTGTGTAGGTAATAATTAAATTGAATTAAATTAATAGTATCTACTCAAAACCACGGTATTATGGATATGTTTCGCCTTTCGTGAAATTGTCTAAATAATTGCATTTTTTCAATCAGCCTATAGTAATAAACCAATATATATCAGCGGGAGAGCTCTAATAATATAAACGAAAGAACTCGAGGCGGTCTCTACCTTCAGCCGATCTGGGATCAGGCTATTGATGTACCTATTTTTAACTCGTCTCAACACGGATATAAAATTAAAAGCGAAGTTGTTACAAGAAAATTTTCATTTCAATCATTTCAAATTCCTAAACTTAAAAATTACTTCGTGGGACATACTGTATATGCCAAACCTTTTTGGCGAAACAAAGTCATTGCGCCTTATAAATTCATTCAACTAATTAATGTAACGAATATAGTCTCTCATATCTTGTTGCCCTTGTTGGCTGCATTAAAAATTCTGTAGGTGTTAATTACATGTCAAATAACCTTCATGATTAAATGAAACCCAAATTTTAGATAGACATTGTTACACCTTCCAGTTTAAACTCGGGCCACAGCTGTGATTGCGATCACTGCTTCAGTTGCAGAATCGAAATTCCAAGTTTTCTATTTTACGAAATTTTGCTTTCTCACCCCTTCGACATTTACACTGGGTAAATGACCAGAAAAAATTATCATTTTCGATTGATTTGAAATGAACGTTCTGATGAATGGTTATTATTTCAACCACCCCTCAACATCACTTTATAATCGAATTTAAATTAAGTTAGACTAGATAAGTTCTAAGTTCACCACATTAAAAATTAATGTGATTAACCACTCCTTAACATTAGAGATTTTAACCTTTACAATGATTATTTTTAAATTTATAAAACTACATTCTTTTTTCTTGGTGGGGTTTTTTTGAAAATCGTAATTTTATTTATTCTAATGTGAAATAAAAAAAAATATTTAGCCAGTTTTAAAAAAATATTATTTCATAATATCGATCACACCTATTTTTTATCTTTATCTAGGTATAATTACGGATTAACGATAAATCAGATATAACAAGCCGCGTTTTCTGCAAATACAACGAGTTTAAATCGCAACACATACATATTATCATTGTTTACATCTAATTAATGTAAGTGTAACCGGACATTTCGCTCCCGGACATTTCGCCTTCGCGAAACCGAACGTACCGAAACAATCCCGTCTTGCGGGTCCGGAAGAAGTTATTGGTTCCGTGAGGTAATCAGTTCCACGTGGGATAGAATACAAATTTAGTCGACGCGCGGGACGGGATACCAATGCAGACCCAGTTCAGTTCCGCGGGGAGTATTAGTTCCCTTTCCCTGTTTGATTTATATTTTATATAGTAGACATTTCAATTTGTAACCTTCTTTGTTTTACTTCCTTCTCCTTCTGTCCTTCTGAGTAGGACCCGCGGAACGGAACAGGACCCGAGAAGAAAAAATAGTTCCGCTTTCTTCTCTAGTGTAAACCTAAGATTAGTTGATGAAGATTAGATAAAATTAAATTGAATATGTTCGTTTATATCCGTAATGTGCGGAACATTATTATTTAGCCCTCATACGCCAAAACCCATTATTTAGGCCGCTTCTGTCTTCGACAAATTGAAGTTATGCATAAATGTACATATTTTGCATAAGAGCAACATAATGCCACCAGAAGACTGTTTGTATCTATATCGACACTTCTTCGGCCGTGGATACAATTTCCTCTTCCCGAGTCGAGCAAACCCGAAATACTTTCTCAATTCTTTTTATTTAGAACGAATTTTTTGGAAGATAAATAAAATTGAACTTAAATTCTGTGCCAACACTTCATAAGAGCATAGAATTCAAAATTTTGAAAATGGGTTATGCATATTTCTGGGTTCCAAATGTCGTAACCTTCATTTTCTGTTCTTGCCGTAACCAGAAATGTGAATTGAACTCATAAAATATGAAATTAAATCGACACTTCATAGATCAATAGGCTAAACTATCATTTTACATTATTTTCAGGAGGTAGGAAAAACTGAATAAATTATTCAATTTTGCATATTTTATGCATTCAATTCACATTTCTGGTTGCGCCAAAAACAGAACATGAGGATTACGACATTGGTAACTCGGGAGTATCCATAACTCAATTTTCAAAATTTTGAGGGTTAGGCCTTTATACCTAGGTATACAATACCTATAATATAGGGTTAATTGGTACTTGGTAAGGTAATCTGAAAACTTAATTCATTGAGCAGACTTGAGGTAAAATTACCCTCTGTGTTGTCACAATAATACTATATTATATATTACATAAGTTATATCAATCGACAAGTGGTGAAGGCTGAAGGCTAATGAGGGGGGAAATATTATTACAGAAATAACGAATTTCACGAGGGTGTTAATACACAAAGTGTCACGAATCAATAAACCAAGGTAACAATTATATAAGCGGCCTTCACATGTCAATCTTTTATTTAGGTACCTAATAAATATCTGATTGAATTAAATGGAACATACCTATATGTATGGAATTTATTGACTTTTATCTTCAACTTTATCCCTCTTAATGACTTTTTCGGCATTAAAATTAATTATTAAATATTATAAATAATAGCAAAAGTCAATATGAGCACAACATTATCTTGTAATAACTAAGATAATTATCCCTTCCTTACATTCGCCTAATGAATAAATAAAATCTAAATTAACTGGATCGAATATTGAAATTGGTCTGGCAATGTAGCAAATGGATCTAGTTCGTTTTGACGCATTCGTTGCGACGCGGACATATTTCGCCGCGGCCGCCACGGTTTTCCTAAAACAATATTTAAACCTAACCTAACCTCCATAGCAGATGGTTCTAGCACATTTCGCTACTAGGATATTTTGCTATTCCTTTGGTTTGTTTCTCTCTGCTTTTGATTAACCAAAAATAGTTGCACAGTTCAATAACATGTACCAACTGCTTGGGAAAATTTTTTCCACAAGAATAAATGTTTGCTATTTTCTTCAATAAAATAAAACTCCCATTTTGCTATTTTGATTTGCATAAACATGCTTCCTATTTGTTAAAATATTCCAAAGAGGTATATGACATGCTTTACGATTAACTGACAAATTATTATATCGAGCTTTACGTGATTTCAAATTGGTGTAGGTTTTTATTCAAATTATTTACATTAGCATGCATGATACAAATCATTTATTTCGGCATTTTTAACTTTCAAAATACCTTTGAATATTTCGATACTATCAAGCCTTGGTTACTGCGCTGACCATAAATTTTATCGTTCATAATTTTTCAAACCTTGTTTACACCTAAATACTGTTTGAATTTGGCGCGAAAAACAAAATTCGCGCAAAAAACAAAATTTTAACAAAACATGAAGAAGGCTAGTTTCATTGTTCACTTGTTTAATTTACATTATTACAGCTAAAGCTTTGAAGTTAATATTACAAATAGAAACCGTAATTAAATTAAATACTCCATTACTAAAAGTGAATTTTTTTGCAGATAAACTCGAGAAAATGTTATTCGATAATGTAAATCTTGAAAATTGAAGAAAAAGCAGTTGAAATGACTGGCGTTGCATCAACTCCAGCTGCAACCCCTAGTGAAGGATGTGCAGGGGCTCCTGCTCACCGGAAGGGACACCGAAGACAAGAATCAATGTATGCTATGACAGGATTATACTCAGAAACTGTTCCTGAAGAAGATGGTACAACTGCTGAACATGCGACTACCACCTTATGTCACGACACAGTTATCAAATGTCATAGCCGTAATCCATCATCTAGTTTTGATAGGTAAATATCCCTCCCCCCATTTGGGGGCCATTTTTAATGTTTTGAAATTTTAGGGAAAAAGCAACCCACACTAATACATATACTGAAACTCCAACTGTGATATTAAAGGATACAAAGGATTGTGGAATTCTTAAGTGCCGACCCCTTTTTCTACAAAAATTTGCGGGAATTAAGGTAAAAAAAAGTTGTTCTTGTTCATGATTTTAACGATTACCTTTTTAGTGCTTTGTATTATTACTGTCATTTCTTGTAACCTTACAACAAGCTCTTAGTTCTGGTTACATCAATTCTGTGATAACAACAATCGAAAAGCGTTTTGAAATTCCATCAAGTCTATCTGGTCTAATAGCATCTTCGTATGAAATAGGAAATGTTATTACAGTAATATTTGTTAGTTATTTAGGAAGCAGACGCCATATTCCCGTATGGATCGGTGTCGGTGCGGTTATAATGGGAATTGGATCTATTATATTTATGGTGCCTCATTTTATTGCCGAAGAAGGCGTTGGTACAATAACTACCAATAATACGGAAGAAAATATGTGTCGTGTGGTTTCTGTGCACGAACAAGACATGGGTCTTGGTCGTTTTTCCTCTGGATTATCATCACCGCCTCTATCACCCCATAATAATTTAAGAGGTGATAATTGCATTCAAGGATCACCTTCAACAACAGGACCTGTCTTGTCTTTTGTATTTGCTCAATTGCTTTTGGGTTGCGGTGGTTCCCCTCTTTTTACGTTAGGAACAACCTACATAGACGATCATGTTCGTTCTGATAGTTCCTCTATTTATATAGGTAAGTTTCCTATTATATTGATGCCAAAACTCTCAATTCAACAAATTTTTTTTTAGGTTGTATGTATAGCATGGCAGCTTTTGGTCCAGTCTTAGGATTTCTTTTAGGAGCTTATTTACTATCCTTTCACATGGATTCCTTCTCAAAGATTATATCTATCGGTAAGTTTTTATCTTCGTTTTGGTTCAATTTTACTAATGATTTTTGTTTAAAGATCCAGGAAATCACAAATGGGTTGGTTTATGGTGGGGAGGATTCCTGCTTGGCGGACTGCTTTTAACTTTAGTGTCAATTCCATTTTTCTCGTTTCCCAAGGAATTGACCCACGAAAAGGAGAAAGTTAAGTTGATGGAAAAAGCTGCCTCAAAAGTGACAACGACTAATGCTCCCACCTCTTCTACCGCTCCGGCTCAACCATTGACCAAAAATGATACCGGTTACGGAAAAGATATCAAAGGTTTGTTTTCGCTATTTTACTATTTTACAGCCTTGCAGTAAACCTTATGGCAAAATAATCTTAAATTGACTACTTTTATCTTTTCAGATATACCACGATCAATGTGGAGACTTGTGTGTAACCCCATTTATATTGTTACCTGCTTAGGTGCTTGTATGGAACTCATCATTGTTTCCGGTTTTGTTGTATTCCTGCCCAAATACTTAGAAACTCAGTTTAGTATTGGAAAAAGTCAGGCTAGTGTTTTTACTGGTAAGTTTCTATTTAAAAAGCAAACCGCTAAGTTTGATTATAAAATTTTTGCAGGTTCCATTGCAATTCCTGGTGCTTGTATTGGTATATTTATGGGTGGCTGCATTCTGAAACGTATGGAACTGCGCCCAAAAGGAGCCATACAATTTGTGCTTATTGCTAATTTTATATGTTTGTCTTGTTACGCTTTGTTGTTTTTCCTGGGTTGTGATAATCTAAAAATGGCTGGAACGACCATTCCGTACTTTAACAGCACCCATACTGAGCCGTTTCAAGTAAATCTGACATCCTCGTGTAACTTTGGTTGTGAATGTAGTATGAATGACGTCGAACCTGTTTGTGGAAATAATGGATTAACATATTTTAGTCCTTGCCATGCAGGTTGTACCTCTATATTGCGGTCCAATTATACCAACTGTGCCTGTAAGTACCAACACAGATGAGCAGTTTTGAATACCAAAATATATTTTTTGGACTTTTTCATAAATTTTTCTTTCCAGGTATACATGGTAATATTAGCCTCATTACTGGAACCACTTCAGCGGTAACTTTAGCTGCCCATACCGCTGAAACCGAATATGCCGAAGTAACTGTTGTTCCCGTTGCGACAGCTGGTCCTTGTAATTCATCCTGCCATACCATTTATCCTTTTCTTATCTTGTTGTTTTTTATGACGTTTATTGTTGCTATAACCCAAATGCCTCTACTCATGATTGTGCTCAGGTAATAATTTCTTTCGTTACATTTTCTTTGTTTTAATTTTTAAATTTTAGGTCGGTCAGTGAAGAGGAAAGATCTTTTGCTTTAGGAATGCAATTTGTCATATTTCGTTTGTTTGGTTACATTCCAGCACCGATTCTATTTGGCAACTTGATCGACTCGACCTGTTTACTTTGGAAGAGTACTTGCGGAAGCAAAGGTGGAAGGTGTTTGTTATACGATATCGAGCAGTTCCGTTACAAATATGTTGGTTTATGTGCCGGAATTAAAATATTAGCCTTGGCGATTTTCATCATTGACTGGAGATTGATTCGACGAAAGAAGCAATTAGACGAAATTGGAGGTGGTATAACCACCAATGAAATTGTTGGATCGATTATTAGTTTGGACAAATTGTTTGAAGAAAAACCAATGAATGGTCATCGTCGCAACTTAAGTTCGGTGTCGACTTACGAAATGCCGACATCTCCTAATCCGTCGACCTCAGGAACTCAAGGTGATCATGCTAAGAACACTGTTCCACTTATTTCGGATAAGAAATCAAACGATTGTAAAGAAGAAGAATCTGTAGAGCAAAGCGAAACGCAAAAATTAAACCTGATAGTCAACACTGACTCGAATTTAGGGTACATTAATGCAGCAGTGTCTTGTAATAATCTCACGTTAGATGTTAAAGAGGCACAATTATAATGGAAGTAGTAATTAGCAAAAATTAACTGCACAGGCGTTTAAGATTTGTGCTTGACCAATTTTATTTGTTAAGAGTAACACTCGTTACGTAACACTTTAATTTATCCAAGTTGCTTCCACGATCAAAAAGCACACTACTCTTTCTACTGATAGTATTTAAATTTTTTATAGTTTAAAAAAAAAATTTTATTGTTAAACTGTAGTGGAATATTTTGACGTAAGAAAATTTTCACTATCATAGCACTGACACTACACTAAATTATCCACTATTGTTGAAATAATTATGTACTTAGATATGTTGTGAGTTTTGCAATGCATTACGACGTGATTGCAATTTAAATCTTCGGTTGGCAATTAATAATATTACAGTGTAAATAATTTAAAATAGAGAACTAGTTTGACCAAGTTCAAATTAGAAATTGATGAGAAAAATGAAATTAGTGCAATTATTAAGAAAACACAAGGTCTGTTGAATAAAATTAATTGTATATAAAAAAAACCATACATTTGCAAATTATTTTAATAATGTAAACGTAGGTGATAGCAGATGAGTACACCTCACTGCCAAATATAGTTTTTGTGAATACAATTTAAAATACTTTAAATTTTGTATTCTATTTCTAATAAATTTTTTGGATCATTTATTGATTTTCATTTAACTCTGTTCAGTTAAATGATTCTTGAATCATATATTATTTGTTATCTTGAAACTCACCACAAACTGCATACGAATGTCTTTTCTAGTTCGTAAAAGCTTAACCAGTATCAAGTTTTAAAATGAAGAGTCCGACATCTAAGCTAATCCTAAATTGCTTTCAATTATTTTTCTTTCAAAAATAACTTTTTTTATAAGCTGTAATTTGAGGTAGGTATGTAATTGAGAAGTTCGAGCAGTTCTGGAGCGAGATTGATTGGGTCATGGTTGATAGAAACAGTGCGGTCCTGCGAGGGATTCATGTGATCAGGGAGTCAAACCTGGATATGATTCGTTTGTTGGTTGGTGGTGGTTCCAATATTAAGCCACCGCCTCAAAGTGGATCGTATCTAAGAATTGTGTACGTGCTGCGGCCGTGAATAAATTGCCTCCGAACTTAAGTGAACATACTACATCATAGCTGGAAGTGAATCAGGAGTCTAAACAGCGCAGGAGGCCTAAAAGACCCATTACGGAGACTTTAAATTCAAGTGTCCGCTTTGAGCCAATGCCCAGTTGTACGAACCCGATACCAGCAGATAAGCAGATGTCAATTCTAGATTTACTGAGGATGGTACAGGCGTAGCCAGCAATTTTGCTTCAGGTCTGGTTGTTACTTGTTGGACGCATCAGCAGGACACGAAAATCGATATAATCAAGAAACATGTGCAGGGTATGCTTCCAAATGAAGACTTCCATATTGAGCCATTACCAACTAGGGACAATTTTGCCTGTTTCAAGTTGGGGGTTGAAAAGGAAGACAAAAGTGCTACATTGGATCCCAGCATGTGGCCAAAAGGTACGGAAGTTCGACCTTATCTTTTTCGAGAATGAGCCTCTGGTGCAGCGGAGTTCCAAAGATAGTGTGTGTGCGGGAGTTGAAGATGTGGATGTAAAACATCTTCAGCAAGTTCTATTCTTGAATATTCACAGCCTAAACGGAAAACGCAGTCGTTTTCTTGTTTTGCTTTAAGATCAAGATATCAGGACGCCTTTTATCAGCTTTTCGGAGTACTGGCTGACGGAGTCCACCATTGATTTGATACCTCTTGGTAATTATCTAATTATAAATTAGTAAGCAGTTACTATATTTTACTGTATAGTAAGCAGCTCCGAAATCAAAAATTGGAATCTCGACATTTCCCTTGCACTCCACTGTCGTACCCCTGATTAATTGGACACTGGACTACACTGTGCCAATGCCAACTACTATACCGACATGTCAAAACTAAAATGCATAATTTATCAATAATTAAAAACTCAATATTATTGTAAATAATTTAAAATTCAATTTCTTGTTATAGTTTAATCCAATAAAATAGAATATTTAGAAACAATTCCAAAGGTGAGAAATGTTAAATTTTCGTTGTAAAACCTACTAACAAAATTTTGTAATGTAAACATAACCTAATTTTTTCGAATTTTAGCAATTCCAGATTAAAATGGAGGAAATACTTCCTCAAGACAACATTGATAATGTAACAGACTCATTAGGAAGCAAAGAAGACAATTACCGAACAATGGTAAACACCATACTTGACAACTACTTTGGCTGCGACATTTTACTGTGCTTATTTGTTAGTGCATTAGAATCCTACCGAGCCGATAAATGTTTACGACCATTCCCTCGCATGTACATTAATAACAATAATAAAGATATTGATGAATTGGTAAGTTAAATTTTTATTAATGTATTTAATTTAAAAGTTTAATTTTAGAGATTACTATGTAAATCAATTCCACCACTTAGTAAAATTTTAAAAAATCCAAATTTGTGTTCTCAAGAATTACAAAAATTACTGCTTTGGCTGTTTAACTCTAGAAAAGGTCACTTACAATTACGACGATGTTCTTTTGTAAGTAGTACTTGTCTGCCAGAGGTAGACGCAAATTAAATTTAAACTTTTCAGAATAGCATTCAACTGCCCTATAAAATAAAACAATCTTTTATACCTCACTTCACTTACGAACTCAACTATTCGGATAAGTTTGAAGCAGCATGGAGAAGAAGAAAAGGAGATCAAAGTTCCTTCTTGGTTTATCATGGCAGTCAATTAGATAATTTTTATTCGATATTAGCGGTTGGCTTGCAACAACACTTTGGCGTGACAAAAGAACATCTGTACGGTAATGGAATTTACTTAACCACTGAAATATCTCTTAGTATGACTTACGCACCATTTGCTCAAACTTGGAGTCAGAACACCATGGGCGACAAACTGAGCATTATTGCGGTTTGTGAAGTTATAAATGACTACGATAAAGTTAAATGCATAGGTAATGTAATTTTTTAATTTGCTCATGATTTTTTTTGAAAACGGTAATACTTCTAGATTCAAGATGTAAATCTCGCTCAAAAAATGAAGGAAGTATCTCGGGTGACATACCTGAAAAATATATTGTTGTAACTGACAGCGATATGGTACGAGTGAAATATTTATTTGTTTACAAAAGTAAAAAATTGATTACAATAAAATCATGGTTATATAATAACTTCGTCATGATTCTTATATGTGCTTACGTACTTAGTTTACTATGTATCGGCTTTTTCCAACAGCCATCGTGGATAAGATTCAAAAAACGACTCTATAACATGTTGAATTTTAAATAAAATTTTTCTTAACTTAAATTATACAAAATTTGAACTGAATATTTTTCTTATGTCCTCTTGAAGGAAGCTTAGTAAAATTGTATATTATGTATTTTATACATTATTTTAAAAATAAAATTATGCATATAATTTCCTTATTTTTTACTTGATCATACGAAGTATGATTTTCATGAATTTAGACATTTTGGGGTCTCCGAAGCGAAAAATGGTCAATTTCAAAAAAGCAAAAATAGTAGAAATTTTTTAACAAAATTTCTTATTTAGTACATATTGAGACTTAGAGCTGATTAGATTTTAGTTAAAATCGGTACACGAAAACGCAAAAAAAATACCGTATTGTAATTTGGAAATATAATTTGTTTCTTATTTTTTAATATTGCATTTACAAATTTTTTCTTATTTTACTCTTTGATTGGCGTATGAAGGGTCATCTCTTGTTTACTAAACTATAGTTTACCTTCTAGTTGGCTCGGGAATCCCAGTTACGTTCTTAATAGACTCATATATGCCCAGTTTTCAATTGTGAGTTAAGCCAAGTTCAAGGTTTATCCTACATTTGTCACTATTCGGATTGGTCATTAACCATTGAATTTGGCTAACTTAGGATAGAAAAATTGCGCCTTACCTCTTTCCATCTTAGTGGTACATTGAATATACCACAAATATTATATTTTTTACACTGTTTCTTTACATATTTATCATTGGTATACTTAAAATTATTCTACACGTGAAATGAAAATTTATAAATGCTGCCCGCAAAGGGCTAAAAAGCAGTATAATTTGAAAATATTACATCACTTCTATGTATTGTACTGAGTGAAACTGAATGCCAGTTGTATAAAGATTGGTTGAAATTAACTCGGGGCTAATTCTCTGTTTATCTAATTAGAGCTGCTAAAAGCTGAATTAACTCTACGTCAACTGTGACCCGAGCGATATACAACTGATGTTTTAAAAACTGTTCTTAAATAATCATACAAACTCAGCGAAGAACAAATGTCATCTACACAATTTGGATTCTAAGACTTGATAGAAACAAGAGAAGCTCCCACTAAACACAAACCTGTTATAGAGATGTAACATACTTAGTTTACCCTTCGGGAAATGTGATGTTCTGTCGTAGTGCCTATTGTCCGACTTTGGAGCAGTATAAGATGTCGCATATAACTTCCACCAATAACGGCAATATTAGAGCTCTTAGTAACAACCTCCCATGGAAGTTACAAACAAGATAGCTTATCCATGGGACTTATCCAGTATACGTAAGTTAGAAAAGCAGGATTTTTTAGCCGCTCACTGATTAAAAATATCTCTGTAGTCGCCCTTTTTAGGAATGTTTTTAATGTTCACTGTTGCACTCCTAGAAAACAATTGCGACCGGCCCCACCCACTAAAAAATCAAATCGTAAAACTTATTTTAAGATACCTCGGTTTGATCGTATACTCCTTGTTTTGTTTGTTTTGAGATTTGTAATTTCTGTGATTTGTTAGTTAATAATAATTAACCAAACGTGTGAAATTGAATTAAGGCCTGAGAAGTGGGCACTGTTGGGCAACCCTCCTTTCGAGCTACTCTATCTGAGCATCTCAGACCAACCGTCTTTGGCACAGAATAAACCGTTGCATATCTCTGGCGTGTCATCAGGGCTGCAATCGTCTTTGTTATACTACTTGTAATTAAAGAGCAAATTTGGTGGTTTTTGATGGGTCATAGGGGTAGTTACCCCGTTACCCTCCCCTTGTAACCGCTCTTGAACTGGTAGCTTCCTAGCTCTCAGATTATCGGGTTTTCGGAAGTTTGATTATAATTTTAAAACAAACAAATTTTGTTTGACCAAAACAATTTTACTTAATTAAACAAAATTTTTTTTTTTTATTTAAAAAAATTATTTGAACAAAATTGCATTTTTGATAAAAAAAAGTTTTTACTGCGTCAAGATTTTCTCCTACCGGCGTCGTTTTAAAGAAAAGTTACGAGGTATATTCTGATTTTTTTTGTTTTAATTATAACAATTGTTTAATTAAACTGAACAATCAAAACAAAATTATGTAAATAATAGATAAATATAACGATAATAATAAACTAATATTGGGATATTTATCGATGTGCAATCTGTTCGGAAGATGTACGGTGATGCATTTCTTGTGCGTAGGCAGAGAACAAACAAGTACGTCATTGATAGAGGAGGGGAATAACATGAATACGTGCTGCGTCGCGACTCCGACTCCAGTAGTGTCGCGACGTAAGCGACGTAGTGCTTCATGGGTGGCCGGTATTTCAGGGGTACTTAGTTAATAACAAAAAAATCGATTGTTTTTAAACAATAAGAAATGGTGTCATCGCATATGTTCGCAATTTTTACAATTATTTATATTGTTTTTGTTACCATAACAAATGGAATGCAAGTGAAGAAGTATCCTTTACTTATGCCAAATGTTCATCCGTACACGGTAAGTAAATCCAAATCCATATGCTATATCTAAACAAACCTTCCTGCATGTTGCCTATATGCTGGAATATTGCCGGTATTATGCCAAAATACAAATTTCATTCCAAAATATTTTAATTTTACCTTCACAAACGCAAATTATTGACATTTTATTTAAATCTTAAATATAAATGGCCAAATGACTCAATTGTTTTATTTTTAGGAGGAATTGTATCTCTGTACACCAATTAAAGTGGTTCCTAAGAAAACGTTTTATATAGGTTCGTAAATTTTTCCAATTATCTCTCAATTTCTATTAAATTATTTTAATGTTTTAGTGGGATTTGAACCAAATGCCACCATGGAAACTGCCCATCATATGTTGCTTTACGGTTGTACAACTCCTGGAAGCAACCAACAATATTGGTAAGTCTCCTCTCGATCAAAATTAAAAATTAATTTGAGAAGCATTTAATTCTAAAAAGTATCCAGTTCATACCTCATTTAGTATTTCAATAATTAACTTTTCGGAACTAACATAATCGTTTTAATTGTATATAGCTAGCTAACATCGGCTCAGAGACAAACTCAAAAAATGTTTTTTTATTCAAGTTGGGGTATTAAAGATTAAGACTTATCCATATTTCCCATTTGTTGAAAATTTTTATTCCTTATTTCTATTTTTCCTGTTCGAAATCGCTCATCTGGCAGACCATAAAATGTTAGTTCCAGAAATTTATGAGTTTGATAAAAACAAATTTAAAAAAAATAATAATACCTACTAATAAATAAAACTTTCAGGGACTGTGGTGAAATGGCTCAGCAGCATTCTAGTGGTAACCTTATAAGGTCGAGTCCATGCGCTGAAGGCTCTCACGTAAGTCTAAAAATATTTTATTTAATAAATTTGAATTATATGGGTACCATCATTTTACAAAGTTATTCTGTTCCAAAAAACCGTATTTAGGTTTTTAATTCTTACTTGCATAAACTAATAATTTTGAATAAGAGTCGTAAAGTGGATTTCGTAGTGGAATCTATCCAAGATCGATACTTCTCTCACAATTAGGCCTGCAGAATTATCAAATCATAATAATAAATAATCAATATTTTTTGATTAATTGATTATTGAAGATTATCTATTGTTTATAATCAGTTATAAGGGAATAATTGATTTCAAACCCATAATCGATTATAAATCGAATATAAAATAATAATTATAAATTATTTTTATTATTATTATTATAATTGATTATCAACAATGCTACAATAAATAAACTACTAAAAACAATTATAAATCATTCAAATGGTTTTTAAAAAAATTATTTTTTATCAGTTTACTACTAATATCGGTGAGTCGGGAGAGCAACTCGATTAATCGGTGTAATGGGATTCCAAATAGGATTATATACACCCAGACCGCATGAAGCATATTACGGTGGCATACGTGTTCTGAATCTGAAAAAAAATGAATTATATGCATTTGCATAACTTGACTATTTTTTTGGAATATTACATATTTCGACTGAAATCTACTGGTCGTGCATATTGGGCATATTTTATAAAATTTCTAAAAAAATGAAAAAGTTTCTTTATTAGAAGACGGTCCTGCTCTGATAATTTAGAATTTAAATCTTCTTCCATTCTTGTCTATTTCTTGCTTTTTCCTTCCTTCGTCACGTGCAGACGTTGTATCTGTATGTCTTTGTTGACATCTCACAGGGGCGGAACTACCGGGGTGCGGTGGGTTAGATGCACGCGGGCCCCCTGCTAAAAGGACCCCCAGTTGTATACTGTGACCTTTTCAATCTTAATAAAAATCTCAAAAATAGAAGGTGCACAACTAGATGCTATTTGAAGTCTGGGGAGGTCACCAGCAATTATGTTCAAATGATTGCCATGCTATTTAACTTGTGACTTCCGTACAAGAAATTTTACTATATTCTGTGGGGTGTTCCACACCCTCCAGACCCCCCGGTGAGAGTTTTCACGGCGCATAGATATATGTTGTATAAATATGCACTAAAACTTTTTGTTTGTATACAAACGATATGTAGATGTATTTGTTCTAAGAGAATAAAAAGTTTTCATATGAAGGTAATTCATGCAACGTACACACACACCTTTGGGTTTTCAAACCGGGGGGTTTGGGGGGTATGGAATACCGTCCAGTGCACTAGCAATAATTATATTTGTTGAAAAAACAAATTAAAGTTAAATACCCCCAATTTTTTATTTTTGTTGTTAAAATCAAATTTTTGATTTTACTTTTCGATCCCAGGCTTAGATCCTTTTTACAAGGAATTTAAAATTTTTAATTAGAAAAAATTACTTTTTAATTAAAATGCATCCAGGACGCTGAATTGTAAATTGTCACACGGTTTCAACGGAACTTATTAAGCATAATAATTATTTATCGAGTGCTGAAAAGATGAATTCCACACGATCTAGACGGGAACCTATTAAGCATAAATATTATATTTATTTAGTAGCTGAAGACGCATATTCCACAATCGTAACGAAACTTATTAAGCATGAATTATAATTAAATTTATTTTTTTAACGTGATAAAAATCATAGGCGTAACAAAATCTTAGGAAACTCTAAAAAATTTTAAAGTCAATGAAATTTCAGAAAATGGAAAAAGCAAAAAAAAGAGAGTCTGTAATATTCTAGATTTCCTCAAATTTCCCTTTAGTTTTCCATATGACAATTTCTCCATCATTTTTCCACTTATTAGTAAACAAAGAACGGCAAATTTTAAGAAATCCCAGAAAATTTTAGAAAATCCATAAAAATGTCACTAATTTTACAATTAGGAAATGTAGAAAATTAGAGGAAATAGAAAATTCTAGAAAATCTTAGAAAAATGTCCAAAAAATCTTGAAAAGTGGGCATCACAGAAAATTCTAGGATATTTTAGGAAATTTAGACAATCTCAGAAAATTGAAAAATAAAGAACCCATCTATATATATATATTTTTAAATATTTAATAAAATTAAATAGGGGGGAGGGGGTAGTTACTCGTCTCTATATCCGCTCTTGTTTGGAAGGAAGTCTTTGGAAATCGCTGGAATTGCATGGAAATCATCGGAATTTCGAGTCCTGTATACAAATGTTTTTTGTCTTTTATAAAAGCAGAGCCCCGGTTAACAACTTCGCACATGGGTCCTTCACCTGCTTGTTACGCCACTGATCTCATCTCCATTTGAGTAGTGGTCTTGCCCTTCTTCCTCGACCGTCTATTTCCACTTTAGTTTTTCTACACTTTGGATGTCACTCTCTCTTCTCCCAGTCTTGTCATTGCTCTCACTACCTCCACTAGGTCAGGTTCTCCATATAGTTCTCTTAATGCATCATTTGTTCGTCTTCTCCGCCACTCTGGAGAGTGAAGAAAGATCTTCCTTTCCCAGACTCCCAACATCATCAGATCTTGCTTTCTTAATATCTTAATATCTGGCTCTAATTTTGTCACTACTACCTGGTTTCCTTGTTATCATTGTACCGAGGTATGCAAATGTCTGGACTTCTCTGATCTTCAGTGTTCTAGTGTTTTCTGTTTCTACCTGTAATAGATATTCTATTCTCTTCATACGTCTTGGTCTCTTGGTTATGTATGTTAGTGTATGATCGATCTTTCGTCGCCTATCAAATTTCCATCTCCATTTTTACAGACCATTGTGTTTGGTTGGTAGCCATTCTTTACCCTTTTCAACCCTTGATAAAGGTTTCTGATCTCCTTGGGTTTAAACTTGTCTTCTATTTTTTAAAGCATTGCAATCAAAAAATTTGAGAGATTCTATAAAAAATAATTTATTTTATTAAATGCATACAACATTATACAAAGTAGAAAAAATATTAGGTACTTAAAGGGTATTAAATTCCAGAAGAAAAATTAACACAAAAAACTCGAACACAACCACGTGCTTTCAATTTCAAAACATAAGACAAAATAAATTTATTAAAGGATAACAATAAGTCCCACAAGTAATGCAATCTTTCAGGAGGCAAGCTGACTAGTTCTCGGAGCAGATCAACTTGATTGGCACTCTCCATATAGCTACTACTAGCCATAATTTTGCCTTAAACTTATGTCCTCTCTACAGGAAGCTGTGTCTGAAAGGGTTAAACGGCGACAGCTACACTGTAAGATATTATTTAGTAGTGTAGCAGTAGTAAGTACGAAAGGAACTCGTACATGGCTGAGTCACTTATCCCTGGTCCATTGATTTGATGAAACAGCAGAAACATTAAAATTAGTTGGCCCTAATTACTTAAGCCTCTACTAAGGCCCCAAAGTAGTAACGCGGATTCTAAATTGTGGCAACCCCCAAAAAGAATAGCCCGAACCGGGATTCGAACATAAATACCTTTATTCGATAATCCAAAGCTCTCACTCGACAAGACTAAGCCAGCCAATGTTGCTCAAACTGAAAATTTTTAAATTTCTTCTCCAAGTTATCATACTCTTCTTGATACTTACATACAAAGTGAAATACTGGTCTGGTCGTCTGGTTATTGTAAATTTACTTAAAGATAAACAATTACTAGTTTATAACCAAATATCTAAATAAAAATCTAAGCAAAATATTTTAGATTTAATAAATTTATTATTTTAAGGTTATTTATGCATGGGCTCGTGATGCTAAAAAACTAGAACTACCTGAAGATGTTGGTTTTCAAGTGGGACCAGGAACACAAATCCAATATCTAGTTTTACAAATTCACTATGCTAATGTCGATAAGTTCAAAGGTATGTACTTCCACAACCACGAATTTAACTTCTTATAAAATAATCTAAATTTTATAGACGGCAGCACCGATGATTCTGGTATATTTTTGATGTACACTGAAAAACCGTAAGTTTTTAATCAGTTTTTAACGCAGAAAGTTGGCTCAAACCAAGGTTTTTAGGAGAAGTAATTTAGCTGGAGTTTTACTTTTGGGAACTGGTGGAGCAATTCCTCCAAAATCGATAACACATATGGAAACTGCTTGCGAAATTTTGGAGAACAAAACGATTTATCCGTTTGCTTACAGAACCCATACGCACAGTTTGGGAAAGGTTGTGTCTGGGTATAAAATACGCAAAGATGATGACAACCACGATACTTGGACACTTTTGGGAAAACGAAATCCTTTGACACCACAAATGTTTTATCCAGTTTTTGATAAGGAACCCATCACTTTCAGGGATAGGCTGGTAAGATTAGGATCCATGTGGTTTATTATTTTTGCCTTACAATTTAACTGTTTTAGGCTGCTAGATGTACCATGAAAAGTGATCGCAAAACTTATACACATGTTGGGTAAGATTTTGACTTTTTTAATTTTAAAAGTAAAATAATAGAAATGTATTTGTCGATGCATGGGTTCAGGCAAAAATTGAAATAAATATTTTGCGTACTTTTCAATGCAATAGATGACTTTCTACGTCATCTGGTGGACAGAATTCCATCTAAATTAATGATTTTAATTTAGCAAAATCAATTTCTTTTCAACTGTTTGCTTTTGAAAATAAAATGTTTGTAAAGACATTTATTTTTTACAGTGCGACCAACGATGATGAGATGTGCAATTTTTACCTAATGTACTATGTGAAGCAAGGTAAGCCATTGGATATGAAATATTGTTTCACATCTGGACCGCCATACTTCTATTGGGATAATCCCGAAAACAATCTTAATAACATACCTGATAAAGAAGCATCCACCTTGTAAATTGCTGAAAAACTTAGAAAAAGCCAAGAACTGACTAAACTATAAACTATCTTGAAAATTATTTTTTATATTTATATCAAATTTTAAAGTCTTATTTAAATGTGACAATTATTTATTAAATTTTACAACTTCTAGACAAATCGAAAATATGCACATATCAGATTACAGATGCAATTGCACAATTTTTTTACAAAATTTTGCAATTGTATTTTGCTAATATAAATAATAGTAACTATAAAAATGGTACTTAATACTATTTTTGGTGCATTTTAAAGACATTCCAAGCCAGTTTTATATATTATCCGGTGCGTCATGAAACCCCTCCGATGTTTAAAATGTTGATTAGTCCTGCCGACTGATTAAAAATTGGTTTATCTCTATTTTTTTCTTGTATCAATCCAAACAAAGAGTTTGGAAGATTTTATGGCGCATTATATAAATTGGCGAAAAGATTTATTTTTATTCCCCAAACTGAACAAACGGGTGATTAAATATATGACAGTGTTAGCTTGTGATAATTTATCTATTTATTTTTCCTTATGTTAATAGTTCAGTTAGTATAAGTGTCGAAATTTTGTTGTTTATTAAATGTTTGTTACTTTTGTAGTTGATGTTAGTATAAATTTTATGAAGTTTATTGAGTTGAAAAATATTTTATTATGAAATCGTATTCCGTTGAACAATTTTATCGTTTGTTAAGTTTTGAAAATTTTTAGTCTAACCTGAATCTCAATGTTTAGAATAGCATGGTACTTAAACATTTCCAATCCTAATTACTTACTGGTGCATAACTTATTTTTATTATTTAACAATGAATTCTGTATTTTCATATAGTTTATCAGTGTAAACATGATTGTCAATTACTTAAATTTTATTTGTTATGCTATTGCATAATTGTTAATTATCTTACCTACAAAAAATATATAATGAACTAGAAATATTTATAACTTTTGTTACAGTTTGTTATTCTTAAAGTACAAATATATATCGAGAAGAACCTGTAAATTTGTATAGCAAAAATATATGTAAATTATGCGAATTAATTGTTTTATTCCAGTTTATTCTAATGGTTAAACAAGAAGTTCCGCCACTTGGAGGCTAAAATATTTTTTATTTTGGCGAAGGATTAAATAATATCGAAAATGGTGGCAGAACTAAGTAGTATAACAGTGGTCTTCCTAGCCCATTTCTTTTGTGATAACCTTTTTAAATTATTATTATCGCTACTGCCATGTAAGATCGCCAAATAATAAACTCTTTAAATATAATTGTTGATGGTAGGATTTTCACGTGGTATTCTCCTTAAACTGTTGATGATATTGTTGAAGGTGGTTTCGAAATCATAAGATTGATTGTTTACTTGATTTTATTAACTAACTTATACTTGGAACTTAATTATATTTACAACTTAAGACTACATGATTAAACTAACTTCTTGACATGTCAACTTCTACTCTTAGGAGGAAAAAAGGAAATTTAGTGTACAAAAATTTCACAAGGGGGTAAGTTACTCTGAGAATATATATACTTACAATAGAATTCCATAAAAAATTAGAATTTCCATTAAATGCCGAAAATTGTACAAAAATTCTCAAATTCTACTATCAGAAAATTATAATTTTACAAAAAATTGATCGTAAAAATTACCATTTTATCACTAGTGGTACAAATAAAGACTTTATAACACTAAAATTCCATTCAAAATGCAGTGGCGCTGCAAGAGTAGCTAGGGCCCGTAAGCAAATATACAAAACGGGCCCCTAAAAAAACAATGTATTAATTTTGAATTACGTATATTATTTAAAAATCTTCTTTTTGGGATTTACTAGCCTTTATGGTCCCGGGCTCCTAAGCTTTCCTTACATTCGCTTATTGATAACACCGTCACTACAATGGTCCCGATTTAGTGGTCTAAGTGCGCGTAGGAATATCACCCTGCTCTCCTACCTAAAATTCAGAATCCAGAAAAGTGCACTGGGGGGTACCCCCCAGACCCCCCGGATTACACCAATTGTTTTGTGACTTATAATATGTTTAGAGCTTTGGAATCGGAAAAAACTGGTATCGCTGCTAAGTCCAAAAGTAATATAATTTTTGCTCATCAGGGAGTAAAAGTCTAAAGATAAATATTATTGAAGTTACAAAATAATTGATGTAAACCGGGGGGTTTGGGGGGTATGGAATACCCTCCAGTGCACTTCTCTGAATTCTGGATTTTAGATACAAGGGCAAGAAGATATCCCTACGTGCAAGAGTAGCTAGGGCCCGTAAGCAATTATACAAAACGGGCTCCTAAAAAAAATGTATTAATTTTGATTTTATTGCGTATATTATTTAAAAATTTCTTTTTTGGGATTTACTGAGTATTCTCAGTTTCCTATGAGATTGGTTGAAGCTTTAAAACATTGAGCTTGCTCTGTATTGTGCGGAAAATTAAGAAGATCTAAGAAAAGATAATGGGTAAACGATTCTTGTCATTAAAAGTTCAATAGAAGTGGCTTTAAAAAAAAGGGTTTTTCAGAAAAAGCACAAAAATCGCCTGGGGGGGGAACTCTTATAATATTTAATTTACATACTTTTGCAACAGAAGCAAATCACTGGTTAAATAATTATTATATTAAAAATTGAAAGATTATCTTAATATATATAATACTAGAAGGTCAGACGGTCTATTGGCCGTCCTGACCTCTTAGTGTATAAAAGTGAATTCTTTTTGTGTGGCTGTGTAATTATTATTAATTAAATAATTATGAATTAAATCTTCTGTTCTTAGATCTTTTCCTTTGTTCAAATTCCAAAGCTTGCCGCCCCTCGGTTCACATTTAGTTGTACGCATGGATTTGAAGAGGGTATTGCTCCCTTCCCTACCGGGCCTAGACGGTTGAAATGGAGTGGTCCGTTGAACAACGTGTTTCTGGTGTGCAATTTTTTTTATCAAAAGTTTGAGGTTCAATATAACCCCCCTCCCCGCAGCCGAATTCCCGATCAAAATCAAATCTAAAGCTCCACCAGAGACCCCTGCACTCCGACAAGGTAACAGTATGGTGTGCAATTTCAAGAATTGAGATCATAGGCCCTTACTTTTTCGAAGAAATTGATTAAGCGGTTACAGTCACATCTGCACGTTACCTGATCATGTGATCAAAAATCAGGATTTTTTCTTGCCTCATTTGGAAGTGATGAAGCTTGAAGACGTTTGGTTTCAGCAGGACGGCGACATAGTCTACACGGCAAGGGTTTGCATAAACTTTTTGCGAGACAGATTCCCCGAGCGCCCCATCTCCCTAAGATGTGATTTGAACTGGCCAGCGCGCTCTCTTGATCTGGTTCCTTGTGATGTTTTCCTGTGGGGATAACTAAAATCCTTGGTTTATAACAATCGTCCCAGGACCCTGGAAGCCCTCAAAGACAACATTCAAGGCTAAATCGCCGAAATTCATGTGGCAATTCTTAGAAGAGTGCACGAAAACTTCAGGAAAAGGCTACTCACTGTTTGAAGTGTAAGGGGTGCTATTTGGCCGATATTCCTAAAATTCCCATGTTAATGAAACATGAAAAAATAAAAAAAATTGCTAATTTTGTAACAGTCTGCGATTAATACATATATATTTTGTATTAAAATCAGATTATAATATATAATTTTATAAAAATTAAAATAATTTCACTAATTAAAATAAAAATTTTAATTTTGCAAAAATTCTGAGACAATAATTCCAAAACATCTATATACCTGTACATTAAAGGGTATCCATGGATAAGATAGTCAAAATGCCCTTATCTTTAAATTTTTTAATTTACTTGATAAAAGGGTGCCTTGAGGTGTAAAAATAAGGCTTTCATTATTATTTGCTCCAAATGCTTTCTCCACCCCTTCTGAGGGGCCAAAAATAGGATTCTTCAGTCATTATTTTTTTTCTGACGAACTAGCAAATAAAAAATTTTGAAAAAATTTACAGATATAGTCATTAGAGTCATCTTTCAACACAATTTTTTTCGATCCCCTGAACACTCTATATGCCCCCTAAAAATATTCCGAAAAGTTAAAAATCGATCTTTTTCTAATTTTTGAAGACCGGCAAAAAAATTTTTTTTGTCATTTTTTAGGATGTACTTAAATCTACCTTCCTGAATTTTTTCAGATTTTTTGCTAAGGTGCGCCAACCCTAAAAATCATATTTTCTGCATTTTTTAACATTCTTGGCTATTTTAGACTTCTTAACGCAACTAAAACTTTTTATAAAATGTGTATCACGGGTAGTTTTCACAGAAAATTAATCTTACTGACATATTATTCAATATTTTTCAACCAAAGACTCTGTCGTGTCGACGTTTCAAAGAATTTATTTCTTCATCCTCAGGACACACAGATCACGGTGGAAATTGGTCTGATTATCACAATTTGGAAAGTGAAAACGTCGACACGACAGATCCCTGTTGTTTGATTTTTCCACTGCACCTGAAATCCTGATTTTTAGATTATTCATATTGGATGAGAATTTTTGTACTTATGTGTTAAATGGTTTCTCGCCAGTACAAATTTTAAACTAAAACCACAACCACATCTACATAAATTCAAAATTGTTTTATAAATAGAAAAAAATCCATAATTCTAGGTAAAAGCTTAACAACAAAAGAATTAACCCGACGTACTGTTTTTGTTATTTAAATGTGTTATAATAAGCGGTTATATAATATGTATGTAGTTAAATAAAGATATCTTAACCTAATCTTTTGTTTCTATCCAGATTTACAAAGCAGTTTTGATTTCATGCAGATATGATAACGGTTTTAGTTAATCAAATAAATGAATCAATCAAATAACATTTATTAATTAAGTACGAGGCACGAGGATACCTTACAGTTCCCGAATTACATATGGTTATAGATAATAGGGCTGGGTAGCCCTCTCTTCTATATTTAATTTAGGTATGTGGAAATTTAGTGAAATAAAAATTGAGTAGAGTGCAGGATAAAAGTTTCAAAAACCTACTTTGGTTTTAGTTAAATCCAGCAGATAACATTCATATTGGTGAGAAACCATTTAACACCTGATTATGGACAGACATCCTGATATAAGCAGGATACAGAACAGGCTCTGTGTTGAAATATGAATTATATAGATATAATGTGCTAATACCACTAAATATAAGACATCAGATGATCTTCATCAGTTTATGATATGATACCATCATTATGTTTATACTGTATAAGATATGAATAAGGTTATCATAAAGATATTATGTTGAGTTTTGATTGGCATTATAAAAATATTATAAACACATTAAAGAAGTTAATGAAAATCTCCCCTAAAAATAGATTGTGAAGTGCTAATATTTAAATCAATAATAATTAAATCTATATTTACACTTGAAAAAAGTGTAGTGTGGGAAATAACATCAAAAACAAATCACGACAGATTAGAAACAAACAAGCAAATTACAACGTCTACAAAATAAAAAAGAAATTATTTCCAATTCATGGTTTACAAGGAATCATGAAACGATTTTCTTCATAAAACTTGTTCCAAAAATTACTTTGAATCTCAATAATGCTAGATTGCTCCTCTGCAAAGTCTTCACGATCCATTCTCCGAGGTGAATTATTTTTCGGCAGCCTTCTGTCCAAGAAAGAGAAAGGCACTTAGACCACATGGCTGCTCAAACCGGTTTGAGAAATGTGCATGTAACCCTGTTTAATAGATGATGCTGGTAATTGTCTCCAAAGACCAATAAATTTTCCAAGATTGTAATCCTAAATTTATTATTTATTTACCTATAACCCTTATTTTTATTATTAATATTTTTAGTTTCAATATTATCAAGATACCACAGCAACTTAGGGGTTGGTCCTTCAATTTCCTTTTTCTAAATTAAGATTGCACCCTTTAATATTTAAAAAATATATTTTTAGGTATTTGGAAATACACCTGCTATTTAAAAAAAAACAATTTTAAATAAATTTTAAATAAAGGGGAACTCAAATACCCTACCCTTAAGTAGTTGATATGTAAATTTATTTTCACAAAATTAATTTTATTACTGAGCTTTTACAGATTGAAGATGTTTATCGATATTATAATGTTGTACCTATTAAAAGCTTACATCTACTCAGGTAATTAAATACAGAGTTGTAGCGGTAGTTCTTGCACATAATGTGTTATGTTAATTAATATTCTGGTATACCTGATTGAGATGAATAGATGAACTATAAATTGCCACTGCAGAATGCATGTAGGTACATTATATCGTGCAGATGCGAACGTAATTGCGGATGTAGATCTCATTTCTAGAATGGGGGAAATATTAATTTACCAAAACAAATTAATTGTTTATTTTGCTCTTTTTTACTATTAGTAATTTTTATAAGTTTTTGTTTGATATAAAAAAGATGTTTGATTGGCCAAAAATAATTAATTAAATAAAATGCAAGATTGCAGATTTGCATTAGTTAAAACGGTCAAGTTTTGTTTTTTTAAATTTAAATTTTAAATTTTTTATGAGATAAAAGAATCAAAGCCAAAAAACCAGTTTAAAATGAAAGTGAGATGAATTTTCCTTACTTACAACAGGAAGATTTGGTAGATTTTTGAAATTGTGAACAGAAAATGACGACTTTGACAGAAGAAAATTTGTAAATGTGCTTATGAAAAAAAAAACTTCCGAAAATAACATCAGGTGATAGCAAAGAATTAAACGCCATGTTTATTCTCTCTTGCTCTCGATTTTGTTTTAACTGCATTATAATTTTAAAGTTAAATAAGCTTCCAAAAATTGATCTTCATTAATTAATAGAAGTATAAATTAGGTGCAAATCTTCAATAGGACTAAAATCATGAAGTTTAGCAAGCAATGCGAATGTTACGTACCTATAATCAATAAATGGATGGCCGTTTATTTCGAGGAATTATTTGGAAACTGTACACACCACTTGTAATGCATCACATATCAAAAACTACCAGTTACAAGTAAGATGTTAACTAATAAATCCAGTAGTTTTAAAGATTAATACATATAATTTGACCTTTATTCTATTTTAATAAGAGTCTCGTGAGTATCTATTTCACCAACTGAGCTAAGAACAAAATAAGTGTTTAGTATAGTAAGTAATTAAGTCTTTAAAAAAATTTTTCTATAATTATTATAAACATTAGCATTATAACCTTAATGCAAAGATCAGGGAGATCAATAGACCGCCTGATGTAAGGCCGTTTTTATATAATTGTGTATAATTACTAATAAGTGAATAATTTTATTTGTGAGTTTAGGTGTAAATTACTATACTTTTTACCCGTTATTTTATGTAAAATATTATTAAAAATTGTATATAATTTTGCATACATTTTTTACAGTTAAGTTTCTCTTCTTAAATTAATGGACACCTACAGAGCTGTGAGCAGTTGTTACGAGTCCTTTGCCAAGTTTTTCTTTTAAATATTTTTGATTTACACTGTACGTCTGTACGATTCTACTACTATTCAATTGCCATCCAGTTACGCCAGACCTTGCGTCTACATGCTGCACCTGTTGCACCGACCTAGTCACGGTTTTGAAATCCGAACCTGACCTATTAACTCATTATAATTTAAAACAACCTAAGGGGAGACTACGCGACTACACAATAATTTAAAAAATTTTTAAATTGTGGACTAATCTAAGAACCTCAATTCTTGATTAGAATAGAATGAAGTTTGTTGAACGGTCAGCTTTAAATTTAGGAACTAATGTTTTCATTTCAATTTTTTGTTTAATTTGATGAGAAAAAAATGTAATGGTCGCTTGTGTTCCAGTCAAGCGCTTACGAAATTGCCAGTAAGACGCGCTCGTGTCTGACACGGGCACGTGTCTTAAAGGGTTTTAATAGAATAAAATTGTTATTATTAAATTTTTAGTGAATTCTATTTCTATTTCTAGACAAAAATTGAGATCCCGTTGATAAAATATTCACAGCACACCACTGCTTAAAACACATTTATTACTTTATTATTTAAAGTAAATATTAAAGGGATGGGAGATAATTATCAATAATAATTAATACTTTTTCATGAATATCTAAAAAAAAAGATATTTGGATTCAAAATTTAAAACAAAACAAAATTATAGGTAATTTAAAAATTTAAAAAAAATATTTATTATTTAAATGATACTACATTACATTTAGCATTAATTTATTGTTTCACAGTCAATTTAACACAATTATTATTAATTTATTAGTGAAAATATTAATCAATTAAATTTGACTATAAGTAGGGGACAGGGGCGGAACGCAATATTGGGATAGGACATGTACCTAGTGCTGTAATTTTCCATTAAAATTTTAAAATCCGGATGTTCTAAATGTTTAACATAAGTTGTAAGGTGCAATTTTAGCTTCAATCGAAGAACCTAGTAAGGAAAATTACTAAAAATTGTGTTGATGAATGATTGAACAATTGAACTTATAAAATGATAATAATAAACTATCTACTCAATTTTTAGTAATTTCACGTACGAAGTTCTTTAATTGTACGCTAGATTTCGTGCTAAGTGTTAATTTAATATTTAATAATTAATAAATAATTTTATAGAAATTAAATAAAATGCACTTTGAATATTAATGTATAGATAACTTTCAAAACAAGGTAAGACATGTTTCATGCTATGTTTAGGAACTTATGTTATGCGAACTGAATTAATCATGATTTATATTTTTTATTATCTTTTTAGTGACAAATTATATTAGAACCTAGAGACCAGGGGCGCAACTTGGCGGCTTAGCCCCCAACATTAATTGAAACCAGTGTAAGAAGTGTTTGGTCTTGAAAACAAAATATAAAAAGGTTAAAATAGCAATTATGTTATTTTGGCCCCCCAGAATATTGGATCTAGTTGTGTCTATGCCAGAGACTACAACCGATGTGTAATGAACCAAGAGAATAGTATATTAACAATTTAACAATTAAATTAACAATTTTCTTAATAAATCTTTCAAACAAATGAAAATAAATCAATAAAGAAATGTTATAACACCGAAAAATAGATAAAAGATGGGGGGTTGACATACATTTTAAATTCCAGGATATGAGACAAACATACAACATTTAATACAAAAAAAAACAAAGTTAAAGTGCTAACTACACCTTTTCCACCAGTACCTAATTCAGATTTGTCAAATGATATTACAATTCGCAATTTCCGAATATCAGTTGACAATTCTGAATTACAACTGACAAATCTGAATTACAGTTGACGATTTCTGAATATCAGTTAACAAATCTGAATTACAGTTGACGTTTTCTGAATAGCAGTTGATCTTTTCTGAACTATACTGGTGGAAAAGGTGTAGAACTGATGGTTTCGCCCCAAAGTGAATAAAAGCATTTGATATCGTTTAAAGAAATTGCCTAGTTGGATGAAAGAAATGACAAACATATTTCCAAATTTTCGGGGTTTTAAATTCATCTGTATTGGGAGAAATAATCATCCAACTTTATTAAATGCAAGGATCTACGCTGAAAAAACTCAGTATTTTTAAGGGCTGACACAGACAATTCTAACCAATATACAAACTCTTCTAATAGTCCCGACAAAGCAAGAGAATTCACGCAACTCTTTTTTATCTATTGTAAGACAATCAGCTTTTTGCTCTGTGGGAGGAGTTTAAAGATTTAACTATATATTATTATTTAACTATTAATTCAAGTCTACCGTTGACTGACAGAGTTATCAAGACACGCAGCCATATGGAAGAATTGCAAATTCTATGTCCCTCTCACTCGAACGCACTCCACGCACTATACTGTCCACACGTTCTAACGGAATGGATCGCGAGATTAATAATTGTTAATGAGGATTTACATTGAAAAATAGCGCCATCTAGTTGTCGCGACAATTTAGTATTGCATTAAAACATATATGGTTGCGTGTCTTGATAACTCTGTCAGTCAACGAGTCTACCTAATGGCAAAGTCTTAAAAATGTACAACAGACCCCCCTAATGTCAGCGATCTTTTCTCCCATGTCTGATTTATCGCACACATAGGGGACCTACTGTTTAACGTGGACCTCAAACAACGAGACGTGTAATACTTAATTTTGAGAAGGTTTGAGAAAGCAATCGCATTAACGGAATAATAAGAAAGAAATTTAAATTTTGTACATACAAATAGCTTCTATCATCAATTGCGTTTGTCAAATTGGACAAATAGAATTATTAATTTGTCTTAAGCAATTTTGAACAATTTATGAATTTCTGAACTTAACCCTTAAACTAAACGCAAGTAATTTTATAATTATTACCTTCGTATTTTAATAAATTAGAAGTTAAGAATTTAATCCTAAGAATTATATTTTCACAAATTTCGTACAAAAACGTTTTTATGCAAGTAAATACCTCATTGTTTGTTGAGCTGAGTAAATCCTGTTTGCGAGATCACAGATCAGCAAATTGTGTTTACTTGTCGAGTAAATTGCTTTTCTAACTAGAATAAATCCTGTTTGCTAGTGGGTTATTGCATGTAATAGGTCATAAAGGATTTCATGCAGATTGTTAAAGTAATTCTACGATGCATTAAATTTATCAATTCCAAACTTTTGCAATTTTACAAAACACCAATTTTGTTGTCGATTTATTTGAACAACATTCGTTCAATTGGTTTTAATCCACTAAAAACTGGCCTCTGCAAAAGAGCAAAAGCCAAATTTGATTCGATAAATTTAACTCCTGCATGTAATCCAATTTGTTTATAATCATTTTACCGGAGTAAAATGAGTATTTAACGAACACAGTTAAAAATTTTTGAAATAAATTTTATTTTCAAAAATTAGTTTAAAAATTTTGAAAATTTCAGAAAATCTTCTGTAAACTCCAATAGGAAATATTGGTTCGTCCTATGTATATACTGAAAATATTTACATAATATAAAATCAACAGAATGGAAGTTTTATTAACAACAGGGGTGATCGATTGAAGTCTGGATCGAAGCATTGATTATAAATTTTTAATAAAATACGCAACCTCTATGGAAAATTTTATTGTCGTATTTATTTCTAAAAATAGATATCGTTGCGGGTTTTTTTGAACCGAAATTTTCCAAGTTGCGTTTATACGCACAAATAATTACCAAAAAAAAATTGCAAATTATTTTTAACCGCACTAATCGGGATATTTCTGTATCGAGTAAAGCTTCATTTAAATATTTTTGCATAAGTGGGTAGGTATTATTTATTTTTGTTTACTCCGAGCCTCTTATCTATTACTTTATCTATCCACTTATCAGATTTTTGTAAGATTTTTCCGGATTTCTAAGATTTCATCATTTACTAGGATTTCTTAAGAGTTTCTACATTTCCTTGGATTTCCTATTTTCTAAGATTTCTTTGGATTTTCTATAATTTCTCTTGCTTTCACTTTACTTTGCTTTAAATGATCTCTATAACAAATGATCCCGGTGCGATGGGGACTTTTTGATGCGAGAACTCAAAATATACGAATTCCTGGACCCAAGCACTCAATAAAAACATTCTTGAAGCCGCCAGAAAATTACAGAGCTAAAGAGACAACATTTTTGATTAAATTTATTTTTAAATTTCTGCGAAATTTAAACTTTTTTTTTTTTAATTAAACTAATTATTTTCTAATTTTATTTTTTAAATTAAATTATTGAAGTTAAATTAAAATACTATACCTGTACTATTTTGTGATATTTTTGGATTAAGATTTTGTATTTTTGGCAAAATAAAGCTGCAATTTTTAAGTGAGTAAAATTTTTAATTATTTTAGAATATTATTTGTTTCAAATTTAGAAAAAATTTAGAATTTGCATAATAAATGTATTTGATAAACTAATTTGAATTGAAGATTTGGATTTAATCGAATTTAATTAATTGGATTTACAAAGTTATGACATTAAAATTTCCAAATATCAACTGCAAAATTAAAATCGATATCGTCGCATGTGTCGCGAATTATCTTTTCAAATAGTGATCCCATTTTATATTGAAAATTTTATTTGGAATAATTTGAAATTTGGCTTTCCCAAATTTTATATTGGAAAATTTATTTAAATTTAATTAAATTTAGATTCCATATTTGGAATAATAAACGATGCAATGTCGAATCGGAAAATCGAATTTCCCACCAATAACTCTAATTGCTAAATTTAACCCAAACTTCCTTACCGCAGCATGGTGGCCACCCAGGGCCGTATATAAGGGGGTAGTTTTGAGGGTTCAAACCCTCCCCATGGATTAAGTATTTCTTAATAATTGCTATATTACAAAAATTAATTTAAAATCTGAGCATATGCCAACTTTTTTTTTAATTCCATAAACCCCCCTTGACCAATGTCTAACTTCGGCCCTGTGACCACCATAGATGAGAGAGATGGTGGTGGCCACCAAATCCTGAAATACTGAATAGTCTAATATCAAAAGCTCTACGTGTCTACAGAATAACCTACTCTCGACAGTCAGGCCCAACCAGTGAGGGGGGCGCTCGGGGATTTGTCCCCGGGGCCCGGAATCCCTCAAAGGCCCGGACAAATAACTAAGTAAATTTGAATGAATTAAATTATATTTTTTCTTTCTTATTAAAACCTCGCGTTACCTAGGTGGAAAAAATCCTATCAGTAGGTATATAGGTGGGGTGTGACAAACTCCCAACATTAAAACAATGTAATATTAATTTTGTGTCCAGTTCATCATCTAAGAACCATATAAACACGAAAGGAATAATTAAAATTGTTTTTTTTTAATAAAATTTTAAATTAAAGTTAAGAATAATACAATACGCAGAAAATCAAATTAAAATTATTTGTTAATACATAATTAGGTGAAGCGATTTTGCCGATTTTTTGTTGAATGGTAAACTCCTAAGGAATCAGGGGCGGTTATACCACTAACAGTTTATTTTTTAAAAATAATAAAAATATTTATAAGTCCTTAACGGATATTATCCGTTATCCGTCTACAGGTACACTGGAGGGTATTCCATACCCCCCAGACCCCCCGGTTTGCCAATAGCTGCAGCTCAATCAATATTTGAAGTTGTAATTATAAATAAATACTTTTAACCTCAGGCTCGACTTAACCAAATTGAACCAAAAACATCTTAACTTCAACTTTCGGGCAGGCAAAATTAAAATTATTTGTGGGCTTAGCAGCGAAACAATCTTTTTAGGGGCCCAAAGCTTTCAAGTATTATGAGATTCCTAAACCCACTTAGATTTTAAATTTAAGTTTTCAAGGCAGCAAACAATGAGTATAGACCGGGGGGTCTGGGGGGTATGGAATACCCCCCAGTGCACTCTTTCTTATTTTTTCAAATTATTTAATAGCCACATAGTAAAAAATATGTAGGTCCTTTACGGGTATTATCTACAGGTGACTGGTGTGCTGATATGATGCATTGGAGGGTATTCCATACCCCCCCCCCCGACCACCCGATTTGCCAATAAATAAGGCTTAATCAATATTTGCAGTTGTAATTATAAATAAATAATAAGTTTAACCTCAGGCTATAAAATAATAAAGTCTTAGAACCAAAATACTTTTATTACATCAGAACCCCAAAACTACTTGGATTTTACATTTAAGTTTTGAATGCACAAAACAATGAGTGTAGACCGGGGCAGTCTTTCTATTTGTTGGCGAATTTTTTAGTAGACAATGATTTTTCTTCTTTTTTTCAAGGTTCTTGCCTATTCCGACTTTATAGATTGCTTTCTTGGCATAGTTGGCCTTCAAAGACTCCTGTCTTTAAGTCTTGTGTAGGGCTGGGCGATATTCAAAAATCGATATCGAATATCGATAATTCAAAAACTATCGATAATTTCGATTAATCGATAACTTCGGTTAATCGATATTTGTCGATAATTATCGAAGTATGGATATATCGATAATTATCGAAGATATCGATGCTCTATTAATTATTGAATTATCAAAATAATGAACCCCAACTTTTTTTTCTCGAATAAAGAAATAAAGAATTTTGGGTCGAACCCAAAATTGGTCAATGGGAAATTCAGAAAACATAAGACAAACTTAAATTAGAAATATCAAAACTATCAAAATATCGATAACTATCTAAATATCAATAACTCTCAAAATATCGATAACTATCGACACATCGATAACTATCGAAATATCGGTAACTATCGGAATATCGAAAACAATCGAAAAATCGATATATCGCTTAATCGAAATTTCAAAAATAAAATATTGTTATATAATAACAATAATTTTTTAATTAATAACAATGAATAACAAAAAAATAACGCTGGAGTTTTTCAGACCCCACCTAGGTAACGCCGGATTTAAAAAAATACATAAATAATATTGTAATATTGATTTACCCATTTTAGATGTTTTGTGCGTAGGTTATCTTAATAAAAATACGAAGTTTCTTTTTTTTCTTTTTTATTTATGAAATTTTTAAGAGCAGGGGCCCCGCGAAAAGTTTTGCCACGAGGCCCGACTTGGCTCTCGACGGCCCTGTCGACACTGGCTTGGTTAGCAACTTGGCTTGTTAGCTTTGGTGCGGCACTGCCTACCCTGACAAGCCGCCACTGATACTAATTGAATTCGATTACCCGAGAACTCGTAGCTTTTAAATTCAGTAATTCAGTACACAACAAAACAGAAGACAACAAAGAGAGGAATAATCTTTTAAACAGAAAACAAAGTGAAAAACAAAAGTCATCTTCATCCCCATCGATGTTCTTATCTTCGTCCTAATTCATGCCCGATTGCTTTCAACATGTCGTACAAATGATACACAGTGAAAACGTTTTCATTGACTCAAAAAAATTATTTTGTTTGAATTATTTTTTAGAAGCAAATAAATTTTGTTTAATTTAAATGTTTGGCCCAACAAAAATTTATTTAAAACAAAAATAAATTTATTGGAGGACACGAAAAATTTTAGTTGCGTATACTTATATACTATAACAAAAATTGTTGTTATATACCATATATTTTATTGTTTTGATTTAAATAAAATATTTTTAGACCAACAAAAATTTATTTAAATCAAAAAAATAAATATATATAACAAAAAATTTTTTTTTATTCAAAGAAAACGTTTTTACTGTGTACCAAGCAATTGGTAGCAGTTTGGTTCAACACTTCTACCACACTTCCAATGCGGTATATAGACTAATATATTCGGCTAACTAATATTTCTTTTTTATTTGTCCAATTGTTTTCACTCAATTGCCTTCTTCTCATTCCCTCTTAGACTCCTCGATTCCATTCTCTCACATGTCGTCCTCTGTTTTTTCTCTGTGGTGGAATCCATTTCTAAATCTTAAGAAGCCATCTGTGGGAGTGAATACGTCTTAGATATTCGCAGGGCCGTCTTTTCCATTGGGCATTCAGGGCAACTGCCCAGGGCCCCGCGATCCATGAGGCCCCCTTGGCCCCAAACTCGGTAAAAATTTCAGAAAATTTAACATTGATTTTATGGTAGTTTTAATAACATTTTTACATAGACTACCCCTTTTGCCTGTTGCTAATAAAATAGTTGTTTGTCATATCATAGTCATAGAGGCCCCATTTTCCAAAAGTGCCCCATAGGTTAAAGACGGCCCTGGATATTCGTACCTACATAAGCATGTCATATATTTTTGTTTCTGGTATATGAATTAGATATATATTTAACTAATCAAAACTTTATAAACTCAACATTTCATTTTGAGAATCAATTCAGAGCCCGAGTTGAAAAATTCTCACAATCCGGGTCTGGTTCAAAGCCTCATAATTTACATCCCATCCCTGTCAGGTTAACTGATATTCTGGCCTGTTCGAAAGTTCAACAAAGTCCACAGTCACACAGACAATGAGGATGATTTTTAATTACTACCCTGCTTGACTAAGGGGACTTCCAACTTTACCTGCCCTCTCCGATCTCCGAAATACCGAAATGGTCATAAAGTTTTTCTTTGTCTAAATTTCTTGAAAAAAATAACTATACCAGTTTAATTTATGTACAAAGAATTTATATATATCTGTATATTTTTTAGGGGTTAAACTTCTTATCTAATGAAGTTAGGTTAAACAAACAAAATTTTTAATAATTATTTCTTTCTGGGGGTAACAATGTACTCACCCTCCAACCATTAACTCTTATTAAATTAATTTGTACAATTATTGTATTGACTGTATTGACCCGTTCACTGGAGGGTTAATAAATACAATTTCATTTTACCTACAAATAAAAACCAAACTTCTACATTTTATTAATTACTTATGCCGTGTCCGATATCTGTGCCACTGGAATTTAAAAAAATTGCACTGCAATTTATTCTAAAAACAAAACACTCTCGTTTGAAAGAGTTATTGATGAAGTTCGCTCCAATACAATGCAACCAGAATAACTTTTCTGAAGTTCTATAACTTCCTGGCGGGAAAAATTGTTTAGGAAAATTATAAGCGAAAAACTGACAAGTGAATGTGAAAAAAAATCACCATGAATGTATGTGTGTTATATTTGGGCGGTATCATACCCGCGATATACTTACGTCACTTCCATATTTTGATATCGAAATACTATTTAGATATCACTAAATTACTACCAAAATTAAATTTTTTGAAGTTTAGTTCAAGAATGGAAATTTTTCAAATTCCTTGTTGCGCAAACAAAATTATTTTTGATAAAAGATGCAAAGCAAATTCTTCTTCATGCAAACACGTTTTCCGTAATAGCCCAACCCCCTTCAGCTGTGACCTTGAGGCTACTACGTTTTGACGATATTTGAAGATAGTCGAAATGGAGCAAACTAATTATTTTAGTATTTTTACATTGGCTGTTTTGTAAATCAAATAAAGTGTGAAAAGCAATCAATCAATTGTGGCACTTTGGCTGAAGAATGAACTCAATTGTTAGTTTCATCGCATCCCACCAGATGCGAATTATAACGAACGAGTGTTCTGGATTGTAATAAAAATTTAAAGCAGATGATAGAAGATTTTACGCGGTTGACCTGTAAAATTACAATATTTTTCTGTAAAATGCGAAAATTACGGACATTTATTATAGGAACTTTTGAATTTTTTGATATAATCAAAAAAATTTTAATTAAATTGATAGTTTATTTATGCCAACTTTTAATTGGTAATAAAATAAAAAATATGATTGAGATTAATTCTTGATTAAGGCTTAATTCTTATCAAATTCGACTAATAATTTGATTGTAGATAAATGGCTTATCTAACTTCTAACTTAATTGTCTCTCTTAGCTTAATAAATAACATTTTTGATGCAAGGAAACGAAATTACGTCATTGATATATAATCAATGGTTTTATTAATGTCACTTTTAATGGCTCGAAATGAGGAAAATTGGTGTAATTTGGTTTTAAAATGTCGGCTGGGTAGCCTGTGTGTTAGGGGTAATGTAAAATGTGATGGAATTTTACAATCAAGGCCATAATGGATTCGGTAACGGTTGAGTAGGTACGACGCCATTTACATTACAAATTAATAGAGAATTTTTAATTAGGCCGAGATGTATTATGATTTTTGGGCTTTTGCCCAGTTGTTTGTCAGATTATGGTAATTAAGGAAAGTTGATGGATGGAATTTGTAAAGGTTGCAAAGCATAAATTAATATGTGCCCATTTTGATACTTATAAAGCGATTACTCTTAGATTGAACTATCAAGGTCTTGAACGTGCCCGCGGCTAGCTAGCAAATATGACATCATTATGACATCACCGGGAAGTGTTGCGGCCCTGCTTTTGGTCCCGTTGTGGCCATTTGAAAAACGGTGCGACGCTTCGTTAGCAAAGCGTCCTCTCTGTCGCCAATTTAGCACCATTTGCTTTGCTGTTTTCAGTCACTGCACAAGTTTCAAATCAATAGGGGCTGACGTCAGAGTGGGTGCTAGTGGCGCTATCGACGTTACGGAGGGGGGCTGTGCACTTGTAACTTGGCTAGTAGTGTTATGTATCTGTGTAAGTGGGTTCGCAAATTGTTCGTGTTTGGTGAGCAACAGATATGTGCAGCGTGTAAATCGACGTAAGTTTTGCGTTCTACAAGCTGTTTTTGTGTTGGATTTCAAAATCGTCCATTAAGTTATACAGAGGATTTTCAATAACGTGCCAACTGGCCTTCGCCGGCACATTAGTGTTGACATTGAAGGTCTCTACGCAAAGACTGCAAAAGGCCAGTAGAGGTCAACTAATGAAATATTTAATGTTCTCGGAATATTTTCTTGCTTGTTATTCGCCTTACTACTTTACTAACCATTTATCCAGCTTTTCTTGCCGCTTATACACCTTGCCTGCATATCTCAATCTATTTACTTCTATAATAATGCAAATTTGCCTTATTAACATACAACTTAAATTTTAAGAGCATTAAATTGCGCTGCAATTGGATCCAGACATGTTCTCTCAAAGAGTTTTGTTTTTCTCTTTGAATTTCTCACTTGCTCCGTAAATCATGCGCACTAAATAACGCGCCATAATATATTTGTAAAAAAAAATAAAAGTTTTTGCAACAAACGCACAAAAACGCGTCTAAATTCTCAAATATCCAAAATTTTTTGCCAATGTTAATCTCATTGACAAAGACTAAACAGCGCATTCGTGAGAAAAAACTTATTTTGCAGCAGTTAAACAG